>CM064058.1:39411974-40643974 GCA_032594955.1 Panicum miliaceum
ACCCCGCGTGGCACGGCACGATAGCGACTCTTCACAATCACATCTCCCCGCTGCGTCAAACCCCGTCGCCTCCAAGCCCGACCGGTGAGCTCGCGCCTCCGCCCGACCGCACCTTTTTCCCTTGCTGCCGGTGAACCTTTGCGCCACCGATGAACACTCCACTAGCCCTCGCAGCTGCCGTCACCTAACCACACCACCGTGCCAGGCTCGGCACGGCCACGTCGCGGCCATGGGGTGCCAGATGCTCGCGCGTGCGCGCACTACCCTGCCCAGCCATGGGTCACCAAGGACTCGCAAGCGCCCTAGACCTCGCCTTTGATTCGTTTCACAACCGTACCATGGCCTTGGCCGAGCCAAGCGCCCGCGTTCGCGTGTGCACCCTGCGCCACCCTGCCAAGCCACTTTGCCATCGTCCTGCCTCGCCACGCCGCGGTGACCGCGCACAACACCACGCCATCGCATTTGCGCCGCGCCAAGCCTGTTCGGGCGTTTCATCAAGCACCCTAGGTGGATGGCACCGCACACCCTCACAGCACGCACACACGCACCCTCATGAGCCAGATCCGCACAGGATCGGTGTGACCACACGGGATCCCACCTACGACTGACTTTCGGGCCCCACCGGTCAGCGTGCAAGGAAGGCTGCTAACCCGTGAGTCAGCCTGCGTAACCCTAGGCCAAGCCAGCCTGTTAGACCCGAGCCGGACCTTTCGTCAACCTATGGAGCCGCAAGCCAAGTTGGCCTGCCAGACCAGGCCGAGCTCGAGCTAGCCCAGGAACGCAGCCGGCCTGCCTGAGACCCGAGCCGTTAGCCAGCCACCTGCCTGAACTGCCCTGCTGAGCCACAGGCTGAGCTGGCCCGCCTGACCAAGCCGAAGTCGTTGGGCTAGCCGAGCCGGCCCAACACTTTGAGCCCAATAACCGAGCTGTCAGCTTTACCCTTTTTCCATTTAAAACCCTGAACTGACACGTGGGCCCCACCTATCAATGACGCACAGTCACTTCCCCATGGGCCCATCTAACTGCTGACTTTGACCTGTTGACCTGGTCAGTGTTGACTGGGTCAACGCTGACGTCAGCAAGCCCGGACCCCTGGATGACGTCATGCTAGCGTCAGCATGACACGTGGCACACCCAAAGGCTGCCACGTGGCTGACTGAGTGTTTTCTTTTTCCAAAAATCCTTTATTAATTTCAGAAAATGATTTAAGCTTAGAAAATTCATAATAAATTAATCGGACCTTCGAAAATTATGAAACCAGTTTCATGATTCTTCTAAAATCCTGATCTACCCGTTAGAGTAGGTTTTGTTGTGATTTGGGTCTTATTTGGATACTTTTGTGCACTTTGGCCCTCGTATTTATACGTATTTACGAATAGAACCTATCGCGGAGGAGCTGACCGGCGACCAGGATGACCAGAAGATCCAGGAGGACTTCCCGGACATTAGAAGACCTTAGAGGACTACGAAGAACCACCAGGGTCATGCCCATCTATGAATTGAATTCCCATTAGACATTGCTTGTTAGAAATGCTAGTGCACTGAGATGTGTTGAAATGCTATGAACCTGCATAGCCTATTTCTATACCCAGACTCCTTGTCCTCCTATGTTTACCTTGAATGAATTTATATGAGATTGTTTGGCTACTGTTTCATGTGTATGTGTGGGATATGGTGATATAGTCTTGGCGTGATTGAAGCCACATATATGAGGAGTTGGTGAAAAGGGCTATTAGCTGGGGGCGAGCAAGTTAATATGATCCTCGGATCAGATGCTTGGGGTGTGTGTTGGGCACACCCTACGGAGTGCCTGCTGCGGGCACATGTCCTTTGTGGACGTTTGGTCCTTTGTGGACGAATGGTGGTACTTAAGGAGTTGGAGGGCCGTACCTGTAATGGGAGCCAACGACGGACCGTTGCGCCGGATTTGTCATTTGAGGAAGATGCTCGCCTCAGCATATGAGGACCTTTTGTGTTAACTATGATTAGTGGGACTTTGTGAGCGTGCACACTACTTATCCACTATGCGGGTGCATCTAGTCCGAAGCTCGCAAGCGTGGTGCCAAGCCTGTAGGAGGATAGCGTATCAGTGTAAGGGGAGGAGGTGCTGACCTCACGGCCCCCGAATAGCAGGATCTTGTGGGGTCCGGATGTAGAAGGCTTCACAGTCCCGGGGTGACCTCTTGTGGGAGGAAGCACCCAAACCCGAGAAAGCAGGATGGTGCCATGGCTACTAGTTCTCGTTCTCAGTAGACTGGTGTCTCTTTGTCAGTCGGCTCATTACCTGCTGATGACAATTCGAGTGGGTCCAGGTATACAACCCCTGCAGGGTGAAAGTTGTACGTATAGCCGTGTACTCGGTCATGTACAACCCTACTTTTCTGTTACTTGCATTAGTTAGTGTTACTATTTCTTCTACCTCTCTCTAGTCTTGATATTCCTGCCTGGAGCAGTTGAGGTGCAAGGAGAGGGAGTTCTCGCATCGACTTGGTGGTGCTGGAAGGTGTGTGTGGATCGGGAGTCCGGGATGCCGGAATGGCCCGAGTCCGAAGATGGATGGTGATGTGAACTTGCTGCTGATGCATAGGAAAACCCCAGCCATATCCTTTGGCTACTTTTATACCTCTTGCCTTCCACTTAAAGATCACATACGGATGGTGACGTGAACCTATCCCACTCCTTGGGGATAGTTGGTAGATGCAAGACTCGACCCGAAGCTCAACCCCGACGTTGAAGGATGTTTCCAGGATGGCTCGTGCTTCGCTCAAGTTTGCCTGTGGAGGAGTGCTCGCTCAAGATGGAGGATGGCCCTGAAGTTTAGTGAAACGAACCAAGTTTTTGAATTGAAAATCCGACTCCCTATATCGTCGTGATAGTCCCTAGATCAGTAGCTATCACATACAGAACTCATTTCAGGCAGTAAACATAGTCATTCTTCAATTAAAAGCACCGAAGGGTTTAATTATTACATAAATCCATAGGATTTGTAGTACGATTCCCTTACAAGCCTCTTGGGCTAAATCGAGCAAACAGAAAGTGAAAAGTGGTAACTAGGCTTCAGGCCATCCTTCATCTCGAGCATATCCTCCACAGGCGTCTTGAGCGTAGCACCAGCTCTAGTTGTCGTACCACCCGTCGTCAGTGGGGTCGTACTCCTGGTCCATCCCTGCATCGTACTAGTCTATGTCCAAGGAGTGGGATAGGTCCACATCACCATCCGTATGCAAGCTTTAAGTGGACTAGTCTAAGAGTATTCAACAGATCAAGGATAAAGGCAAGGGTCTTCCTATGCAATGAATATAACAATAAGTCATCCAAATCACCTCGACACGGGCCATTCTGGCACTCCAGGTTCCCGGGTCACTCACACATCCAAAACCCACCAAGTCAGTGCGACAACTCCCACTCCTCGCACCTCAACTGCTTCCAGCAAGAAAACAAGTCTAGAGTGAGGTAGAAGTCAAGTAACACTAACTATGAAGGCGAAGCTGGATTAAGAGTTGTACATGACCGAGTACGTGGCTATACGTATAGTTTTCACCCTGCAGGGGTTGTACACCTGTACCCACTAGACTCGAAAGCCAACCTGGAGCAAGCCGTCTGACTCCGAGACATCGGTCAATGAAACTAGCTGCTACGGCCCCCATCCTGCCTTCCCGGGTTTGGGATGCTTCCTCCTGCAAGAGGTCGCCCCGAGACTGTGATACTTTCTACACTGGGTCCTGCAAGACCTTGCAATTCAGGGAACCTGAGGTCACCACCTCCTCCCCGTACACTGATACCCTATCCTCCTACAGGCATGGTGCCGCACGTCACTAGCTCGGATCGGATCTGCCCTCATAACAGAGAAGTGGTGTGCACATTTGACATAGTTCCATCTCTAGGTCCACCAACTCCTCCACAAAGATGTATCCGTCGCAACAGTCTATCGTCGGCACCCATTATAGGTATAGCCCTCCAAACTCCTCCAAACGTCCCGAAGGACCAACATCCCGAAGGACCCAACATCCCGAAGGACATGTACCCACCACAGGTACTCCGTAGGAAGTGCCCAACGCACAACCCAAGCCCTCGATCAGAAGATCGAGTTAAGTTTAATTCGCCCAAGCTAGATTCATATCCCCCAACTCCTCAAAAGAGTCTCCACCCACGCCAAGACTATAATCACATCATCCCACACAAACACATGCACGTCAAGGGGTTCATCTCATATAAATATTCCAGTTGGGTACAAGGAATCAGGTCAAACAAGGGCCGTGCAGGTTTATCTCGTAAAAACATCTCAGAAGCAATAGCATTCTAGCAAGCATGTCTAATAGGCATTCAGATCATAGATGGGTGTGAACCTGATGTGTCCTCATAGTACTCCTGCTCCTCCTGGTAGTCCCGAGTGTCGTTCAGCTCCTAGAGTCGGGTCATATTCGTAAATACATATAAGTATAGGGGCCAAAGTGCAAAAGTGCACAAAAAGTATCCAAAAGAAGGTCCAAATCACCCAATTTAGATGAATTATGAAACTTGATTCATAATTTTCGGAGGTCCGGTTGATTTATTATGAATTTTTAAAGGTCAAAAGCATTCCTGAAAATAATAAATGAATTTCGGAAAAGAAAATAACACAGCAGTGACACGTGGTGCCACCAGAGCGTGCCAAGTGGCATGCTGACATCAGCAAGATGTCACTGTGGGGTCCGGCCAGGCTGACGTCAGCATGGGCCCTGCTGACGTCAGCATTGACTTGTCAATGTTGACCAGTCAACGGTCAAGGTCCACGAGTCCACAGTCAGCGGGGTCCACCTGTCAGCCTCAGCCAGAGGCTGACACGTGGGGCCCTCGGGTCAGGTCTAAAAAGAAAGAAAAAGAAAAACAGTACTGGGGTTTCTTGGGCTGAAAGTTTATGGGCCGGCTCGCTGGCCCACTAGCTCGGCTTGGTTTGGCTGGATCGGCTCGTGCCCGTGGCTCAACAGGCCGGCTTGGGTCTGGCTCCATGTCGCAGGCCGGCTCGGTCCATGGCTAAGTGGGCTGGCTCGGGTCTGCCTCCTCCTCTTCCTCCACCTTGGGTCGCAATCATCCAGGCGGACCCCAACTCGGTCCAACACGGTCCAGCTCGACCTGGTCCGCCTCTCCCTCCTCTTGCTGTCGCTGGCATGCGAAGCCCGCTGGTCAGCGGCTCCCCTCCCTTCCTGGCTGGTGGGTCTTGTTGGTCAGTGACCTCCGGATCCGGTGTGGCGTCGGCCGGATCCGGCGTGGTCCTATGCGGTGTGTTTGTACGCCTGCCCAGACGGGTGTGTGCGTGTGTGGACACACGCGAGTTGCTCGGCAAAATGCCGTAGAGGCGGTCGCACACGCCACGCCCTGTTTTCGCGGTTCCCATGTGTGCCCACCACGCGCGGCGTGTTCGCGATGCAAGGACGGGGAGGCGTCGGGCTAACGTTCCGGCAGGTCGCGGTTTGTGGCGACATGGGCACGGCCACACGCGGAGTCCCGGCGACCCAGGTCCGCGGCGGTGTGCCAGCCACGGCGAAGCGGCGTCACGGGGGTCATGCTCACGTGTAGCATCCTGGCGTTCTAGGGCCGCGGCGTGGCCGCCCATGCGTGCAGGGCCCCGCTGCTCCGAGCCTGCGGCAACGGAATGACGGCGAGGGCTAGGGGCTACGGCGATGGCGGGCTGCAGGGTGGCTACGGCGGCTTGACGGGCTCCTGCAAGCAAGGCACAACCAAGGGGGTATGGGACCTAGGGCTTGCTACGGTGGGCTCAACGGCCATGGCCGGCAGCACAAGGGAGACGAGGGGCGGCACTGATCACCATCGGGTGTGAGGGCGAGGTATGCGTTGCAGGGAGGCGGCGGTGCAGTGGTGGGTCAAGGCCGTGCAGCTCGGGGGGCTTCTCCTCCTCTTCGCGGATGGCGGAGTGCTCCTCTTCCTCGCAGTCATCGGCGACCTCTTCTCCTCCTCGGCTCCTCTCCTCCTCCCGGGCTTGGCCCTCTTCCCCGAGCTCAAGTGGCGGCGGAAAGGGGGAAACCCTAACGGGGGTTCTAGGGTTCAATTGCGGCGGCCGGGGGCCTTTATACGGGCGGCTAGAGCTTACGGCGATGGAGCTCGGGCCTGAGGCACGGGGCACGTGGCGTCAATCCGGCGGCTGGAGGCTAGGATTTTGGGCGCGGCGCGGGCGTGGGAGTGCGTGGTGACATCGGCGGGTGAGCGGGGTTCGCGGCGAGGCTCCCGGCGAGGTGCTTGCGACCCTTGTCGCGGAGCGAGGCAGCGGGCGATGCGGGAAGGGGTGAGCTGCGGAGAGAGGAGAGGGAGTGGGTGAGAGGAAGAAGGGAAAGCTGACATGCGGGCCCCGCATATCAGTGACCCTGGGTGGAGAAGGGGTAGGGTGTGTGCGTGCGTGTACAGTGCTGGGCAGGCGGCGCTGGGTTGGGCCGTAAACGGGTCGTGCGAGCGTAGGGTTAGCAGGCCGGTGGGTTGGGTTGGTTAGCAGGCTGGCGGGTTGGGTTAGATGGGTTAGGGGCTTTAGGCCCGGTTAGGGTAGGTTAGTTAGTTAGATTAACTAGTTTTTGAATTCGGATCACTTTGGCTCCAAATGATTTGAATTCCACACAAATCACACAAAAGAAACCCAATTTGAAATCCAACGATGATAAACAAGGAGATTCAAGGAATTCTAAATAAAATCAAAAGAATTCACACTAATATTATGTAACTTATATTTCAATTCTTTTATTTTTTAAGAATAAAGAGAGAGAATGAGAATCACTCTTAGGGTTTTGTAGCTAGGTGCATTCCACTCATATAAAGTTTTCAAATTTTCACAATTTATAACTAGTAACATTCTAGCAAAAAGCTAGGATGTTACGTTTAGCTACCGCTTCCGCTTTCTGTTGGAACCTTTTAGCCAAGGGGCTTGTACTGAAAATTCGTAATACAATTCTTCGGATTATGTAATATTTAAACCCTTCTTTGAATCTATGCGATGTATGAGTGTGATATTGGTCTGAAATGAGTTATGTATGTGATAGCTACTGATCCAGTGACTATCACGATGATATAGGGAGTTGGGTTCTCATTTCGAAAACTTGGTTTGTTTCAGTTGGTATCAGAGCCATACTTGACCGTAGTACGAGCCATAGAAATGGTCATTAGATTTAGGACTATCTGAACGTTTCCATCTTCTTATTATACCCCCTTGAGCTATGAACTACTACCCTTGATTCTGTTCCTCTTCACTTAACTCATTCTCTTACCTGCAGTAACGCAATTTCTCATGAAGACCTATAGGAAAAGACTTAAGTGACCCTATTCAACAAACAAGAGACCCCAAATCATATAGATCAGAAACTACCCTCCTTCAAGAAGCTACGTAGTAAGTATACCGATTAGTACGTTAGATAGCCTTTTCTAGAATGTTTGACTGTTTGAGTGCATGATTTTTTTTGGTTTTTGTCTGTTTCTTTTTATTCTTACCATTGAGTGTAGGATATAGTTTGGGTGATCTTTTATGGTGAGCGTCGTATGCTAATATAGTTAGATCCTCGCCCATCTCATCTTCAACAGATGTCAGTTCGAAGATCCAACCGTCTGATGGCACGCTTCGAGGAAGCTGCTTAGGAAGAAGTCGAGCTCACTCCATGGCAGAGGCGTAGCGGCGGAAACGATTGCCAGCAAGAAGCACCACCCCCATCGCCACCAAACTTCACCGAGATCATGGCTATGCAGACCCAGCTTCTGCAGTGCCTAGCCAAGGCAACCGAGCAAAGGAGCAGTGAGGAACATCAAGTAGAAGACCTTTCGTGCAAGATCGAGAGGTTCATACGCCTAAAGGCACCAACCTTTAGCCACTCAAAGGATCCTATGTACGCCGAAGATTGGCTGAGAGTTATCGAGACCAAGATGGATTTAATCAAATGCACCGAGAAAGAGTGTGTGGCACTCGCCGTACATCAGCTTGAAGGACCTGCCAAGTCTTGGTGGGATAGCTACTGTTACTCCCATGCCGACTCGGCAAACATCACCTGGGAGGAGTTTGCCAGGGCATTCCATGACCAGCACGTTCCCAAGCAAGTTCTCATAGAGAAGGCCCATGAGTTCCGTATCATGACTCAAGGTACGATGAAGGTAGAGGAGTATGAGCGCCATTTCGTCAAGATGATACGGTATGCTCCATAAGATGTGGACACTGATGAAAAGAAGCAATTCTGGTTCACCCGCAGCCTACACCACGGAATTCGCCAGATCCTAGTAGAGAGTGACCACCAGTCGCTTCGCCACTTGGTCCACCATGCTATCGCCGTGTAGAACGAGAGGCTAAGATGGGAAGACCTCCAGCGTGAGAAGAAGAGAAAGGCCCAGCACCAGTCTCACAAGAGAACCCTTCAGAAGCCAAGGAGTACACCACCTTTTCCGCCCAGACACTATCTCCGTACTCGACCCATCAAGCCGATCAAGGACTTCGATGGAGGAAGCAGGCAATACGCCAACAATGACATGAACCAAGATGAGGTAATCCAAGAAGGAGAAGGACACGATCACCCACAGCCGATACCGAAGACCAACACCAAATCCACACCGATCGTCTGCTTCACCTGCAGCGAGCCCGGGCACAAATCCTATAGCTGCCCCAAGAAGAAGATTCAGACTCCAATTCAAGCTCATGAACCTGCAAGCAAGCCACCTTAGACTTCACGCACCACCAACCGCGCTCGTCTCACGCACCTGATCGAAGAAGAGGCCCGTGATGCACCAGATGTTGTGATTGGTGAGTATCTCGTCAATGGCTCCAAAGCACTGGTTTTGTTCGACTCTGTAGCTACTAGCTCTTATGTTTCTACCAAGTTTGTCGCACAAAACTCACTCCCGATGACCCTTAGAAGTCGTCCCATAGTCACCAGTTCTCCGATGGGAGATCTGTGATGCACTTTTGCCTGCAAAGGAGTGAAGATCTTGATACATGGTTTACAGTTCTCAGCTGACCTGACAGTGCTGAAGTCAGACGGAATAGATGTTATTTTGGGAATGGACTGGTTAACACCGCATAAAGGAGTTATTTCTTGCTCACCCAGACTCATAATACTAGTACATCCCAGCAGGAAGAAGATAGAGGTAGTACCCCTGAAGTCACAAGATGTTCCCCAAGTGTACAATCTGAGCAACCTAGAGGAGAAGACGCTCTTTGATGTACCAGTTGTGTGTGAGTACCCGGATGTGTTCCCGGAGGAGTTACAAAGGTTACCACCTGATACAGAAATTGAGTTCGTGATCGACCTCGTGCCAGGCACCGCGCCGATTGCGAAATGACCCTATAGGAGGTCAGTGGAAGAACTCGTAGAACTGAAGAAGTACTTGAAGGAATTGCTGAACGAACAGTACATCAAGCCTAGTGCTTCACCATGGGGATCACCATTGTTGTTCATGAAGAAGAAGGACAGATCCATGAGGATGTGCATTGACTACCGTTCGTTGAATGCGGTCACCATCAAGAACAAGTACCCCCTACCCAGGATCGATGATCTGTTAGACCAGCTAAAAAATGCTAAGTACCTCAGCAAGATTGACTTGAGATGCGGTTACCATCAGATGAAGATTCAGCCGTGCAACATCCCGAAGACAACATTTGTGACTAGATATGGGCAGTATGAGTTCACTATCGTGTCATTCGGACTCACCAATGCACCAGCATACTTCATGAATATGATGAACAAGGTGTTCATGGAGGAGTTAGATAAGTTTGTTGTAGTCTTCATCGACGACATCCTGATCTACTCTGAGACCGCTGAAGAGCATGCCGAGCATTTGAGGATTGTGCTCAAGAAGCTAAGGCAGAACCAGTTGTATGCCAAGTTCAGCAAGTGTGAGTTCTGGCTAGAGAAGGTTGCCTTTCTAGGCCATGTGTTGATAGCGGATGGAGTTGCCGTGGACGCGGCAAAGATAGAAGCGTGTCAGAATGGCAACAGCTGAAGAATGACAGAGCTTCTCAAGAATGGAGTACCATTTGTTTGGTCCAATAAGTGTGAAGCCAGCTTTCAAGAACTCAAGTCCAACCTCACTACCACCCTAATCCTCACACTCCCGGATATCCGGAAGGATTTTGTGGTGTATTGTGACGCTTCTCGTCAAGGTCTTGGATGTGTGTTGATGCAAGAAAGTAAAGTCATTGTGTATGCTTTGTGACAGTTGAGGAAGAACAAAGATAATTACCCAACCCACGACCTTGAGCTCGCAGCTGTTGTACATGCCTTGAAGATCTGGAGGCACTACCTGATTGGCAACAAGTGTGACATTTTATACCGATCACAAGAGCTTGAAGTATTTCTTCACTCAGGCAAAGCTGAACATGAGGCAAAGAAGATGGCTAGAATTGATTAAGGACTATGACCTGAACATTCAATACAACCCAGGCTAGCTTGGGGGTGTTGTTGATGACGATCTTTAAGTGCAAAATCCGACCGTCAACTATACTCACAGTCAAAGGAAAACTATACCTCTTACTCACATACTTTTATGACTAACCTAGTTCCACAGGTGTTTTGTCACTTTAATCATTTCAGGGATACAAGTCTGAAATAAGAAGAAAACACGATGGATACGCAGCAAAACATACACAGAAGATCACCTACTACAACTCACTTATAAGAGGGACCCACATGTCAGAGCAAACGGGTGCGTCAAGAAAGCAAACATATGGAAACCTCACAAGGGCCCACTGCTCAGTGTACCAGAGAAGGCAGAGCCGGGGGAGGCTCACCTGGGGGTCGGCCGACCCCTAGGGTCGGCCGACCCCTAGGGTCGGCCGAACCTGGATGGATTCCAGGCCCAGTGCCCTTTGAGGTGGAGTCGACGCCAATTCTCCTGATTCGCCTAGCTAATGTTTCCATATGAAGAGATGGCAGGAACCAACCCTTGGAGCTATAAAAGGGGCCCCTCACCCCCCCCCCCCCCCCTCATTCCACACACACAACACTTGAAGCCTCTCTCTCACTCTCACAAGACTTGTACTCCTTAGGGTAGTGGAGCTGGGCTAGTACCTTCTCTCTTAGCGAAGCAAGTCGTCCTCAGGGTCGAAGAAGCATTCCTCGGCCTTGGTAATGGCTTTGTATTCGAATAGTCAGTACTCTATTCTTAATGCAGAGTTGAGCCTTGTTTGTTTATCTATCCTGGTAGTACATCATGACTTGTCTTGTTATGCTGCCTTCCTATCTAATCATGTCTTGGCTTGGTGCTTCATTCGTTATACTTTATATATGATTAGGCCAGATGATCTGGGTAAGGATATCGGTTCGTTGTGCCTTCGGGCTTGCCTTAGCGTCTTACTTGTCCATCCGAAGGATGGGAGACCCGGGGGTGCTAGGGTAGTGACCTCATACACGAGCGTGGTGCTCAGGTATGAGGGATCCTTCGAATATGACCGTGCTCCAAGTTGTGACTGGGGTAGACGGTAGGTGGTGACAGCCCTGTCCGTCCGCTACGAAGCTGCTTCGTGGTTAGTGTACTCCCCGACGTTCGGGTATGGTGTCGGAGTTCTGAAAGATGTAACGGCCTGGATATTCTACGGGACGGGACATTCTCCCTGGTATCCCTAATTTCCCGGCAGTTTCTCCGTGTTAGGGTTAGGACAGGATGAGGCCAGTTGAGCTACTTGAGTTTCTATCATTTTATTAAAGCTCAACTGGTTTTTAATAACAAAGTTAAAACCCTCTACTTGTGCGGCCAGAGACTCCAAAATTTTATCATTAGCTTGAAATTTCTTGCTAATATTATCATTAATTTGTTTCTAGTCGTAAACTATGTCTTTTGAAGAAGGCTGAAAATTGTTATTAAAATTGTTACCTTGCTGTTGACCGAAGGGGAGGTTGGGCTTGGAGTTCCACCCTTGTTGTTGAGGATGATATCCTGAATTGTTGGAAAAGTTGTTCCCAAAGAAATCCGCATCCTCCTTTGTTAGTGGGCAGCTGTTGCCCGAATGCCCAGTGTCGCCACATGTTTCACATGTGATCCTCGAGTCCATGATCTAATTGACCTCTTGGTTTGGAGATTCTAGCTTCTCCATGAGGAGATCCATCTTGGCCGCCAGCATATCTACAGCATCAATCTGGTGTACTCCTTTCGGGTGAGCTGGTTGCCTATCTCCCTTCCAACTTTGGTTGGAGGCGATCTTGTCTATGAGCGCCTTGGCCCGTGCAACATCCAGAGAGAGGAATGCTCCTCCTGCTGCAACATCCAGAGAAGTTCTGAATAATCAGCCACTCTTCCATGCCATGGTGTGGACATGCTGCTATGTAATCCTGGAGTCTTTCCCAGGCTTCCGGGATGGTTTCATCCTGGAGTTGTTGGAAACTTGAGATCCTGTTCCTGAGGGCATTGGTTTTGCCCACTGGGAAATACTTGGCCAGGAATGCGTTGGAGCAGTCATTCCAAATAGTGAAGTCTGCCTTGTTGGTGTAGAACCACGTCTTTGCTTTGCCCACCAAAGAGAAAGGGAACAGACGAAGGCGAACGTTATCCAATGTAGTGCCTTTGGAGTTGATTGTGCTACTCACTTCCATGAAGTTCTGGAGGTGAGCGTTGGCATCTTCGGTTGCCTTTCCACAGAAAGGGCTAGCTTGGACCATGTTGACAAGTCCAGTCTTCAGCTCGAAGCCATCAGTGCCTTGGGTATTGTCCAAACTAGTAGGGATATGACTACTGGATGGGGCCGAGTACGGACGGAGTGTCTTCTGAGCCATGGTAAAGACAGACGTTGATGAACTCCCTCCTAAGGTAAGCCTTTTCTGAGGTGGGACAATTCTCTGCCAAACAACACACCCAATTCTTTCTGGATTCGGATTGAAGTTGCTTGGTAGGTCGAAACCGGTCATGCATTGCTCTGCATATATCAAAAACACAAAGAGAGCAATGGTAAGCCCGCTAAAGCTAGCGGTGAATAAAACAGCAAAAATTTACCAAACAATTCAACGATATCTTAGCACCAAATTGCTTCCCCGGCAACGGCGCCAGAAATGTTTGTTAGTGTTTCTTATGCCCAATAGATTAGATATTCCGCAAGCGCGCAGAATACACCGCTGTAGCACTTCACCTTGGAGTATTCCAGGGTATTGAATTTCCACGGGGAAGCGTTATGGTCTAAAGAGTATCAATTGAATGGATGGTAAACTTTACTGAGGATAAATCACCAGCTAGCTAGCAGGGGTAAGCCAGATAAATAGATAGGATAAATGGTCAGGCAATGACCGAGTGATACACAGGAGACTCTACCTTAGAGTAGTAAGTAGCTAGGAGGACAACGAGCAAGAGAGAAAACACGTCTAAACTAACGAGCTAGCCTCTCTAACCTAAACCTGAACCAACCTAGCTATCGGGAGAACAGAGCTTACTCCGGCGGCTGGGGCGGAAGGACCATAGACTGAGGGAGAAATGGGGGGTCCAACTCGGCCAATGATCTACTGCTATGAAAACATGCGTACGTGGTGGACTACAAGGGACGGACAGAGCTGTCACCACCTGCCGCCTACCACATCAGTTCCGTGGGGTGGAACACAATTTCTAGCTAACACTAAGCCAAACACTACGTTTGCACTCGGTGTTAGGATTTCCCATATGGCCTACAAGAGAAACCCACCTCAACCTAGGGAACTAACTTGAGCCCCCTAGTCCAGGCGAGAAAACCCGCAAGATAAGGTCCTGATGGACTAAGACTAGAACAAAGTCTGAGCTAAAGGATAGAGCTTCCGTACACAAGCAAGAGCTTGGAAATAAATAAATAAAAGTGGAAGGTAAAGCTGACTCGATAAGATAAAGAAGATAACTTATATTGATAATATCAAAGGAAGGATACAAGAGCTTATACCAGACTTCCGAGGACAACTCCGGAATCCCAAGACAAGCTTGACTCGACTCTAACTCCCATACTACTAAACCTAGCTCTAGAATTGAAGTGAAGAGAGAATTCCTTCTGAGTGTGTGTCTTACAAGTGAGGATGGGAGGTCTATTTATAGCTAGTGAAGGTCGATAACCGGTGAAAAGCGTCAAGAATACGCAGCCTTGACAGTTACTTAAATTCCACGCGAAGACTAGGCATCAGTGGCCGCCACGTGGGGCTGACCGGCCTTCCCCAGGCCGGCCGGCCTGGGGTTGGTGCCAAGTGGCACTGACCTTCTCGTGGACGCTCCTGATTGCCTCCTGAGGTCGGTAACAGTTGCTTTTTAGTTAAGCAACCATTTTAGACATGCAGGTGGGCCCTTGAATCCGTGTGTGAAGCCTTTCGGGTCCTTGGATCAAACCGACTTCAAGAGTGCACGATGCATGATCCTCCTGGGTGAGTTTGTTGACTCCTGGATCAATGATGTGGCCAAAAGATGGGGGACCAAGCCGGCCGGCCTGGGATTTCTCCCAAACTGACTCATTTTTGGTACACTTGCTCCTGCATAGACAACTCATCCAAAACTTGTGGAATTTTATTAGTTTAAATAAAATATGCATGGAACATAATGCAAAACTCTGAATTATTACCGAGATGTTGACGGACGATGGTTGAATAACGGCCGTCAACAGTGGTTTGAATGACAAAACAATTAAAGGACTAACTTGTTGGATTAAGGTTGTGAGCAGGTTTTTATTCTGATGTTCATGGCATCATGTTGTTTCATATATTGATGAACATGATATGGCTCACAATGATGATATCAAATAAGTATGTGATCTCGTGATGAATATTGGATGGTCAATGACAAGCAAAGCTTGGTCAACAAATGAAGGGATCATCAAGAAAGAAACAATGATATACAAATGGACAATGCAAGGCTTCATATGCACATGTTCAAAAGACAAGAGCATATGTTTACATGTTGGTCTTATCATTGGAAGCTTGCAATATATGTGACATTCTTGATCAATCAAGAACAAGCATTTTGAAAAAAAAAGATTCAAGTGGGAATTCATTATTGATGTGCAAAGCTTAACTCAATGAGGCAAGGGTAAGTGGTGAAGAAACCAACCGAGATGACTAGAGCGAGCGACTAAGCAAGCTTTGGTTAAGCGATGGTTTAAAACCATGTGTGTATTGCTAGGGTGAAGTAGCTAGTATCCATGGGGTTGTTGAAGTATCATACCTAAGCCTTGAAGAGGAAAGCAATGCTATGCATCAAATATGTTGTGATTGATAAAATGGAATGAACTTCAGGATTCAAGTGCACGTTTTCATAAATGATGGAAAATCCTAAGTCATTGGCTCAAGTATGGATGTGCTCAAGATGAGAAGTATTGACGCTCGATACGGACCACTTTTTGACCGTCAAAACCTGCATAAAAGCAACAATTATCCAAGGATCAACACTAGAGTAGGGCTTTATCTAACAAATTCCACTAGTGCTGGTCGATTTCTGTATGCAGGCGATTACGGGACGAAATTGCAGGAAATGAGCAACTAAGGATCCAAGGCGTAATTCCAGAATGCGCAAACGGAGCAAAAGAGGCCAACAAAGCAAGGAACCAGCCTCAACCAGGGCCCACTCACCTGCCAAGGACCTTAGGGCCCACCAACGGAACACGTGGAAAAGGGAGGAGCCGAGCCGGGCCAGGCCTGGTTCGGCCGACCTACCCAGGTCGGACGGCCCAGGGAGGATGCCACCGACTTACCCCTTCGACGTGGCGCTTCCTGATTGGTTGCTTAAGGCGGTTTGGGCAGGCTTCAGCACGTTGCACGGCTGAAACACCCCTCACTCACCCCTATAAATATAAGGGGGGTGCTTCTAAAGAGAACACACCTTCACATCCCTCTTAACTCCCTCTTGGAGTTTCTCTTGTGTTCATGAGCTCTAGGCTCATCTCTAGAGGTGATTAGAGTTAGGGAGAGAGTAGGGAGGAGTTTGGGGAAGTGCCGGGTTTGTCGGCACTCTTCTCCAACTTGTACCTCGACGGATGCTTTTCAATCAAAGTAAGTGTTCGTACTTTCTTATGTGCTCAGTTTCTTAGTTAAGTTATAGTTCTACCTCTTTAGTTGATTTGTTGGATCAGTAGTTCACTAGTTATAGTGGGTGCTTTAGTCTAAGGCCATAGGCTAGAGTAGTAACGATAGTGTAGACGTGGTGTCTAGACTAAACTTACCTGTTGGTTGTGGTATATCCCATGGTTAGATGAGGTAGGTAGCTGGTGGTGACAGCCTTGTCTATCCAGCGGAATCCTCCCCATTCGGGTATATCCCAGTGCCGTATTACTACAGCTCACCGGTTTTATTCTGTGGGAAGCTAGTAGCCCGAAGGAAGTAGCTAGGACAGCTCTATCTTATCTCTGAAACCTAGCCTTAGGAAACATCTCTACCCTCACCTCTAGCGGGTGTGGTGTCCTTAGACGAACCTGAACCGTAGAGAAAGTACACACGTTCCTCATTGGATATGACACCCTTAGAATACTCCTGGGTGAAAGCTACGACGGTATCCGTGCGCTTGCGGATTTATTTTCGTGATGCTAGGAAACGTCAACAAGCTTTCTAGCGCCGTTGCCGGGGAACGGTTTCTTGTTTCTCTTTGAACCTAGTTCAGCCTCGTATACTTTTCTTTTCTTTGATTCTATCTCTACCCCTGCTACCCATTGAGCAGCTATCCATGTTTCAGCCCTCCGCACCCAAGAGTGAGTTTTGTGAACCAGCCCCTTCATCTGATCCAATTCTTTCACCTGGTTACAAAATTCCCTCTGGATTCTTAAGCAAAGTTCAGGAGAGTACCTTCTTGGGATGGGGGGATGAAAATCCCTACCATCATCTGCGTGAATTCGAGCAAGTGTGTTTGTCTGAAAATCTCAGGCATGACACATGAGACTCTGAAGTGGAAGTTGTTTCCCTTTTCTCTCATAGAAGAGGCGAAGCGATGGTACACGTCTAACATGAGACTTGCAAATGGGGATTGGAAGAAGTTGCGAGACAGATTTTGTCTCAGATACTTTCCAATCACTCGTATGTGCGCCTTACGAGCAGAGATTCTAACTTTCCATCAGAACGAGAGGGAATCCCTTGGTGCAGCGTGGGCTAGATTTTCCCTTCTAGTTCAATCCGGTCCCAACCTCTCTACCCGACCCTTTGTTACTTCAGCATTTGTATGCGGGACTGAACAAGGATGATGTACAGTACCTCGATAACACAGCCGGAGGTTCGTTCCTGTATAAGAACTCAGTCGAAGGAAGAGAAATCCTCGACAAAATCTTAGAGAGAACTTCGTACGTCTCTTACCGGGAACCACCTCAGGTAGAACAAGAGGTACCCCAAGAGGAAACCAGGGCAGCCAAATCCAAGCCCGTAGAACTCCAACCTTTAGATTCGACTCTCGTATCTCTTCCTGAACAAGAATCCGAAACACCCGAGGTAGAGGACCCTCTATCTTCGAAATTTGAGCATGGATTCGAGGAGGATCTCTTTGGAGATCTTGGCAACACCTCGAAGTACCTATGCCAAAAGCGACCACTAGTCCCGGTCACTCCTTTAGAACCATACGAAAAGAACTACCTTTTAGAGACTATCAAGGAATTGACAGCCGTAATGAGTAGCGAATGGTCGATAGAGGGAGAGTTGAGCTCATCTCCCATTCAAATTAGCCACCCTTCTTCTCTCATCCGCTGCTGCATAAAGGATCAGGACGTGGACGCTCTCTAACCCTGTCATTGGGGCGAACATCATGTCCTACTAATTCGCGTGCGCCTCCGTAGAAGTCAAAGCTCTAATCCCAATGGACAGGACCCTTAGAGGGTCTTCAGGTTCCCTTACAAGAAGCCATGGGGTACTTCAGAAGGTGTCAGTACGACACAATGATGTTAAGGTGAAGCTAAATTTCCATGTGTTCAAAGTTCCCAACTTCGACATTCTTATCAGCATTCCAATCGTAAAGCTTCTCACAGATGTGCAAAATTTAGTAACCCTTAACATCAAATTGGGGAAAGAAACCCTCTCTGTTCCTATCACTCGATCGTTAAATTCATCAGTCACCTATCCCTAAATTGCTCCAAGCCAAGCACGCTTAACCAAGCACGCTTAACTTTGGAGTTCTTTGAAATTGGGCTTCCGAAAAAGAAGTTGCAACTTGTTGGTATGAGTATCCTATTAATTCTATTAAGCCCTGGTCCGGGGTGTCACATTCTCACCCCCTTAAGAGACCGACGTCCTCGTCGATCAATCCCAAGCCAGGAACATTCCCTTGCCCGTGAAACCGCGAGAGTCGGCTCTGATACCATTCTGTAACGTCCCGCCTCCCCGAGGCTGGACCCGCTTACATCTGGCCGCTTCCTAGGACCTAGGACATAGACTGCCCTCACAGACCAACACAAGTCTTTTCTGCACACTTTGTCCTCACTCGTGCGCACCCAGGAAGAATTTCCCGGTCGGTCACCCATCCCTAAATTGCTCCAAGCCAAGCACGCTTAACTTTGGAGTTCTTTGAAATTGGGCTTCCGAAAAAAAGGTTGCAACTTATTGGTATGAGTATCCTATTAATCCTATTAAGCCCTGGTCCGGGATGTCACAAGAGCCAATTGAGAAGGTGCTAGACACAAACCCTCTAGATTCGTCAGAAATGGCCCTCGAACAGGAAGCTGAAGAGTTCATCCAAGAAGAGGAAGATTTTGATGAAATCTTAGAGTTCAAAGAGTTCAAAGTTCCAGCTCGACCTCCAGTTGAGCTTAAGCCATTACCTTCTGGCCTTCGATATGCCTTCCTAAACAGCGATGTAGAAGCTCCTGTGATCATCACTGACAAACTTTCAAAAGAGGAGACCTCAAAGCTCATCGCTGTTTTAGAAAAGCATCGAGTTGTTCTTGGTTACGCCATCCAAGACCTCAAGGGCATTAGCCCTACTCTTTGCACTCATCGCATTCCCATAGATCCTGCTATGGCACCCTCCAGGGAGCCTCAATGCAGGTTGAACAATGAGATGCGTGAAGTGGTGAAGAAGGAGGTCCTAAAACTCCTACACGCCGGAATCATCTATTCAGTCCCGTATAGTGAGTGGGTGAGCCTAGTTCAGGTAGTGCCCAAGAAAGGAGGTATGACGGTCGTGGAGAACAGCAAGAACGAGCTGATCTCACAACGTACCGTCACGGGATGGAGAATGTGTATCAACTACAGGAAGCTCAACAAGGCTACAAAGAAGGATCACTTTCAGCTTCCCTTCATTGATGAGATGCTCGAAAGGTTAGCAAAGCACTCCTACTTCTGTTTCCTTGATGGCTATTCTTGTTTTCATCAAATCCCAATCCATCCCGATGACCAAAGCAAGACTACGTTCACATGCCCCTATGGAACCTATGCGTACCGACGAATGCCATTCGGGTTGTGTAATGCGCCCACGTCATTCCAAAGGTGCATGATGTCCATCTTCTCGGACATGATCGAAGAAATTATGGAAGTCTTCATGGACGACTTCTCGGTCTATGGTAAAACCTTCGATCAATGCCTCAAGAATTTGAATAGGGTCTTGCAGAGATGCTAAGAGAAGGACCTGGTGCTGAATTGGGAGAAGTGCCACTTCATGGTCCGTGAGGGCATTGTTCTCGGACATCTCATCTCCGAGAGAGGAATCGAGGTGGACAAGGCGAAAATCGAGGTCATCGAACAACTTCCGCCTCCCACCAATGTGAAAGGAATCCGAAGCTTCTTAGGTCACGCAGGGTTCTACCGGCGCTTCATAGCTAATTTTTCCCATATGACTAGACCCCTCACAAACCTGCTAGCTAAGGATGCCCCTTTCCAATTTGATGATGAGTGCCTAACAGCCTTTCCCACTCTCAAAAAGGCACTCATCTCAACTCCAATCATTCAACCCCCTAGATTGGAAGCTTCCCTTTGAGATCATGTGTGATTCTAGCAATTATGCAATGGGGGGACCGTACTTGAGCAAACTAAGGACAAGAAGCATCACGCGATCGCCTATGCGAGCAAGACACTAATAGGAGCTCAGCTTAACTATGCCACAACTGAAAAGGAGCTCCTGGTCGAACCGGGGCCGTGACCTCTCGCGCCCCCGTTCGACGGCGCGCTCTGTGTCACCACACAGAAGCCAGAAGGCAAGGGCTCGGGCCCCGAGCCCCTACCAGCGTCCACCAAATGGGGCTTCGACTCAATGGAAGTCAGGAGCACAGCGGAAGTCGAAGGAGAACGGCACGCCCGGGGCATCTGCACCTCTCATGATAGAGCCCAAGAGCCCACGACCGGAAGACCAGGTTCCGGTGTTCACCCCTTCATGTACTGCCAAGGGAAAGGAGCTGGAGTAGCAGGTTCCCCTAGAGCGAGTCAGGCGACACCGGTCACAGCCTGCAGCCAAGAGAACCGGAGGCTACTTTGATAGTAGTGATGAAGAAGCCCCTCAGGAGCTCACGCTAGCTGGCCTTACGGTCATTGTCAGAGAGCTTTGCTTGGAGAACAAGCGGCTCAAGGATTAGCTACCTGAGAGGAAGGTGGAGGTCGAGGAGCTCCACGACAACCTCCACACTTTCCGTCATGGCCTGAGCTCTAGGCTCAAGCGCCTCTACACGGCGATAGGACAGGAAGACCTATACTAGTATAGATCTTCCTTAGTTTAGTTAGTCGGGCGCTAGGATCAGGTTTATTTTTTGATTAGTTTTGCTTCATCTAATTTTGTTTTCATTTTAAGCGCCCCCATTTAATTTGAATAATTCAAACTTTGGCTCCCCGGTGTTCATGCGGGTAGAGCCCCTTTGCATTTTACTTTTTGCTTTGATTGAATAAAGACATGATCGAAAACAAGTGTGGGGGAGATCTTTGCTACATCCAGTTACACACCCCCACGACTCACGTGCACCTCAGGGCGGACTCGTACGCAAGTGAATATCCAATACCGTCTCGCTTTGGACTCACGGTTTGCACGTCCTCACTCATTTTCTCCCTGTTTTTCGAGTTTTAAACATGCTACTAAAACTGCCTAATCTAAAATGGTTTAACTCATGAGAACCCGCCGTGCCGCTGGGTGATTCATGCGTAAATTTTATTCTTTACCATGCTTGAGTTTGCAAACCACCAGTTAGGGAACCCATAATGCTAAAGTTGTTGATTGATGAGATATGGTTTTGCTTAAAGTTTCTCTACCTGTTTCTCTTCCTGAACTTGGGAATTTTCTTTTTAACTAAAAACAAAACTATCCCATGGTCTGTTTATCCTTCTACCTTCCACAGTCTTATGCAGTTACTTTACATTGTGAAAAAAACCCCACATAAAAGCGCCTTGCTGTTACATTGAGCTTTATCAAATGTTGTGACCCAAGCGAGATCTGTTTCTTTATGTGTTTGGTCGAGAGGCACGTGCACGAATCATCATTCGATTCCATTAATAAAGTGTCCTCAGAAGGTATATGATCGCTCTCCAAGTATTCCCCAAAAAAAAGAGAGAGTGAGCAAAATAAAAGATGGCATGCCAAAGAAGCATGACCCAAAAAAAAAGGAAGAAGAAGAAAGAAGAGAGGAAAAGATCAGTATCGAAAGAGTTCACATCTGCTACAAGTGCACTCTCTTGATCAAACAGGTAAATGATACAGAATCTCCATGGATCCAACCTTTAATGTTGCAACAAATGTACCTTCAAGAGCGCCTTCATATACCTCCTACCGACCTCCACTTCAGCTTGACACAGAATGAGAGAGGGTTACAGTTCTGAGCTAAACAAATAAATGAGTGACTGAGAGTACTGCCCAAAGGTAAGACCATGGAACATTTTCTTTTCAAAAATCTTTCAAAAACATCCGAAGGTCAGCAAGTGAGCGGAAGAGGATACTTAAGTCATCATCATTCCATCCTTCAACCGCCTTAAGCATGTTGGTAGACACTTCAAGGTTCGTGAACAAAGGTAAGGGTTTAGAATAACTTTTATGCACGAACCTTACCAGAGCAGCCGTTCCACCTTGGTTCTGTCCTTCACTTGAGGATGAGCAAAGGGCCAAGTGTGGGGGGATCTTGTTGACGCTCTATACGGACCACTTTTCGACCATCAAAACCTGTATAAAAGCAACAATTATCAAAGGATGAACACAAGAATATGGCTTTATGTGACAAATTCCACCAGCGCTGGTCGATTTCTGTATGCAGGCGATTACGGGACAAAATTGCAGGAAATAAGCAACTAAAGATCCAAGGTGTAATTCCAGAATGCGCAAACGGAGCAAAAGAGGCCAACAAAGCAAGGAACCAGCCTCAACCAGGGCCCACTCACCTGCCTAGGACCTTAGGGCCCACCTACGGAACACGTGGCAAAGGGAGGAGCCGAGCCGGGCCAAGCCTGGTTCGGCCGACCTACCCAGGTCTGCCGGCCTAGGGAGGACGCCACCAACTTACCCCTTCGACGTGGCGCTTCCTGATTGGTTGCTTAAGGCAGTTTTGGCAAGCTTCAGCGTGTTGCACGGCAGAAACACCCCTCACTCACCCCTATAAATATAAGGGGGTGCTTCTAAAGAGAACACCTTCGCATCCGTCTCAACTCCCTCTTGGAGTTTCTCTTGTGTTCATGAGCTCTATGCTCATCTCTAGAGGTGATTAGAGTTAGGGAGAGAGTAGGGAGGAGTTTGGGGAAGTGCCGGGTTTGTCGGCAGTCTTCTCCAACTTGTACCTCGACGGATGCTTTTCAATCAAAGTAAGTGTTTGTACTTTCTTATGTGCTCAGTTTCTTAGTTAAGTTATAGTTCTACCTCTTTAGTTGATTTGTTGGATCAGTAGTTCACTAGTTATAGTGGGTGCTTTAGTCTAAGGCCATAGGCTAGAGTAGTAACGATAGTGTAGACGTGGTGTCTAGACTAAACTTACCTGTTGGTTGTGGTATATCCCATGGTTAGATGAGGTAGGTAGCAGGTGGTGACGGCCCTGTCTATCCAGCGGAATCCTCCCCGTTCGGGTATATCTTAGTGTCGTATTAATAGAGCTCACCAGTTTTATTCCGTGGGAATCTAGTAGCCCGAAGCAAGCAGCTAGGACAGTTCTATCTTATCCCTGAAACCCAACCTTACAAAACCTCTCTACCCTCACCTCTAGCGGGTGCGGTGTCCTTGGACCAACCTGAACCATAGAGAAAGTACACATGTTCCTCAATGGATACAATACCCTTGGAATACTCCTGGGTGAAAGCTAAAATGGTATCTGTGCGCTTGAGGATTTATTTTCGTGATGCTAGGAAATGTCAACAATAAGCAATTTTGAAAGTCCCAAGAATAAGAAAGTCAAAGTATGGCAAAATTAAAGCAAAAAAAAGCTCAAGTGGTTGAATTAGATTTCATATTTTATCTTAAGTATAGTTATGCTGTACTATGAAGAGGGATGCAACATTGGTTGATTGACAACACCTAAAGTGCTCTTAGATTTACCTAACTCAGAAGTCATGAGAGAAAATGGGAAGTGGTTCTGCTCTGGCTCACACCGGTCTAATCGGTGTGAGGGACCGGTCTGACCGGTCTGAGCGCTAGCGGCTAGTTGGTTCAAACTGACCGGTCTGACCGGTGGGCCCTTGACAGAGCAACGGCTAGTTTTTGAGAGTGCGGTATTTATACCCTTCAGCCCTCTTATTCAAGGGCTGCTGGTTCTCCTGCATTCCTCAGCTTCCCAAAACCATTTTACTAACCAGCAAGCTCTCCCGGCCCCAACCACTCTTTGTAAGGGCTGTGATCTTGGCCCCTTCGTGGAAAGGATCAACTTAGTGAAGCGAGGATTGGTTGAAATAGAAAAAGCTCAAGGGACTGAGTTGAAAAAGACTCAAGCCCAACGAGCTCCTCAACGGAGATGTAGGATTCACTATGGTGAATCTGAACTTCGGGAAACAAATCATCGTGTCCCCAATTAGTTTGTCTTGATATCTCACTCTCTAGCATTTACTTGTTAATTCCGCATCGATCTACTTTGGTGTGTTCTTTCTATGTGCAGTGGATTGTTAGAAATACATGAAATCATCTACAGAAGCATTGCACCAGTTTGTTTTGTGCTAGAGCTCGAGGAGGGAAGTAACTCTGACTTTGTGTGCTTTCTGAAGTAGGCCGGTCTGACCGGTCATCCCAACCGGTCAGACAGGTTGGAGCCCTGTCAGTCAGTTCCAAGTGTTAGACCGGTCTGCGTGACCGGTCTGACCGGTTGGTGTGCTGACATTTGCAATTAAGTATTGTAATTTGCAGAAATGCCTATTCACCCCCCTCTAGGTGACATCAAGGTCCTTTCAAGGGATAGAGTTACATGAAAATCCTAGACTGATACTAGCTTAGGAGCCATACCCGAGTACTTCTCAGGTAGTTTCCTTTTGTGCCGACTAGTTGTACTTGTATTCGAGTACTTTACAGTATGGATAAGGTATAGGACAATGCCCCACCCCATACTCTAGAACATTCTATGCTACGAACACAGTCCCATAGCCCCGGGTCTGACAACACTAGGGTTTACATTTAGGCTATGCTTGATCAGTTCCTTGGGCACGCCTGGCATATCCACTGGTTTCCACGCAAATATATCTCCGTTGGCCCTAAGGAAGCTGATGAGCACGTCGAGTTGTGAGCCGATCAGGGTTGTCAAGGATGGGTCGCCTTCTTGCAGCTAGATGGTCTTCAATTCGAGTTCACCAGCGGGCTGCATCTTGGACTGATTCGCCTTCATCGTTGGGATCTCCAGCCCTGACTGGGATAGTTGTTGCGCTGCCGCGAGTACTTTTGCTAAAGTATCTGGCATGTGCGTAGATGAAGCATACTCGATAGCCTCTTGATCGCTGTCGTACGACTTCTTCAAGTCGCCTTGGAAGGTGAGAATGCCACCTTTTCCTGGCATCTTGAGAAGCATGCAGAAGTAGTGGGACACGACCATGAATTTGGCTAGTGCCAGCCTTCCCAGGATGGCGTGGTATGAAGATTCGAAGTCTGCTACCTCGAACTTGATGTACTCGGTGCAGTAGTTCTCCCTCGTGCCGAAGGTGACAGGGAAGGTTACTATGCCGAGAGGTATGATGCCGTAGAAGGGAGATTTGCTTGGTTTGAGCATTTCGGTGAAGTTCAAGCCCATCTTCCTCAAAGTACTCGCGAAGAGGAGGTTGTGGCCGCTCCCTCCATCGATAAGGACTTTGGTGAGCCTGATGTTGGCCACCATTGGGTCTAGTACGAGCGGGAGTTTTCCCAGCTCTGAGAAGCTAGTCCACTGATCATCTCTTGAAAATGAGATGGGGACCTCCGACCACTGAAGAGGTTGTGGTACCGCCGGCTCGATAAACAAGATCTTGCGGAGCGTTAGCTTTTGAGCTCTTTTGGATGAGAAGCCAAATTCACCGCCGAAGATGACGTTGACAGTTTTTGAGGCATCCTAGAATTGTGTGTCGTTGGCCTTGTCCTCCAGTTCGTCGTCCTCCTTGTCCTTGCCCTTGCCCTTCTTCCTGTCATTCTTGGCAAGAGGTGGGGCATTGAAGGTCCTTCGGAGGTTGTACCACTCATTTGCCAAGTGCTTAGCGTTCGGGTGCCACAGGCATTGCTTCTGCAGGAGCTTCTCGAACTGCTCTTGCATTGATCCGGAAATTTTGCCGCGCGGGGGGCGCTCAACAGCCACGACGAGATCATCTAGCATGCGCTTTCAGGAGGATTCCGAGTAGTCCCGCTGGCTTCTGTCGTTGTGGTGGCCGTTCTCCCGTTTGTTGCTGTTGTAGTCGTTGTCGCGCTTCGAGAAGCAATCGCGCTCCTGCTCCTCTTGGTCTGCCCATGTCTACATCATGTTGCGGAGGCCGGTGATGGTCTTGGGGCGGTTGCCGCCAAAGTCGCGGAAGAGAGCTTGGTCGGTGAGGCCGTTGTGGAAGCAGTCGATCATATCTTGCTCGGAGAAGTTAGCGATCGTGGCACGAGTGTCGAAGAAGCGGTGGGTATATGATCGCAAGAGCTCGTTCCGTTCCTGTTTGCACTAAGACAGATCATGATGAGTACCTGCTCTAGTAATTTCCCCTTGAAAGTTGTCAGTGAAGACTGCTTTGAGGTCGTCCCACGAGTCGATGGGGTTCTTGTTAAGGATCTTCAGCCATGTGAGTGGCATAGTCTCCAGGGCCATCGGGAAGTAGACGACCTTCATGGTGTTGGAGCTGCCGGCGACTTCAATGGCTGTGGAGTAGCACCTAAGCCACTGCTAGGGGGCTTGTATTCATCGTACTTGGTGATGCCGACGCTTGAAGCCCTCCGGGTACTTATACTGGCTGATCATTGTGTGAACGCAGGGAAGCGGTCGTTATCGTCCAGCGTAGTGTTCCTTTAAGCAGCGGTGCATTCTTCTCTTCAGGCTTCAATGATGGAGCGTGCGTCACGCCCCTCGTTGATCTTCTCCGGAAGATCACCAGCTGGCAACTCCTCGAGTTCTTCTCAACAGTTCCTGTTGCCACCTGGATGGCTTGGTTGCGCCCGTGGCCCCCCGCCCACCGAGCGACTACCTTGCAGAGCATTGGTTGCTGCGGGTCGGGGGCGAGGGTGGTCTCCGGGTGTTCGGCTAACTTGGCTTTTGTAACACCAAAAGTGTAGAAATAAAATTAAAAAATGATTTTAAAAAAATAATAATAAAATAATAAAAGCAAGCATCTCTCTCTCCCTTTCTCCCTCTCCCAGCCCGGCCCAAGTTTCTTCTCTCCTCCCCTCCTTTCTTTCTCACGCGGCCCAGCAAACCAGCCGACCCAACCTGCCACCTCTCCCTCTCCCTCACCCCTCTCTCTCTCGCTGATGCGCCGAGCCCGCCTGTTGGCGCCGTCCCCTACCTCCGGCCGGCACCTTCCTTTCCCCCTTGCCGTGAATCCCGCCTATGCCCATCGCTCGTGTCCTCCTCCCTTTCCTTCTCTGCGTCGCCAAGCTGACATAATGGCCCGCGGCACGCGCCCCCCCTCCCTCGGCCAATCGCCGCGGCAATCACTGTCATGATTACCGGCCGCCGCGAGCGCCGCCCCCCCCTCTCCCATAGACACTCCACCCTTCCTTTCCCCTTTAAATGCAGTGCCCTGAGCCCCTGCTCTCCCCCTTCCCAATCCATTCTCGCTCAACGATGCTGCAGCGCCGCCATTTCCTGAGCCCGAGATTGCCATCGCCGCCGCGCCGTCGATCTCCCGTCCCGCCGCCTCATCGTCGACCGCGACCGTCGTTGGAGCTTCACCTTGGATCAAGCCTCATCGCCGGCCCCTTCTTCCCCTCCGCGCCATCGCACCACTATGGCATTTCCTCGCCGGAGTGAACGCCACCGCCCGAAGCCGTACCTCTCCGTCGACCCGCCGTTCCGCCGCCTCTCCGATGCCCTCAACCCTCGCTGGAGTTCCCGAGGTGGTGAGAATAATCCCTGCCCCTTTTTCCCTCCTTCTCTCGCTCAGTTCCGCCATCGATAGCTCACGGAGCAATCGCTCTGCCCCTCACCGTGGCGCGCCTGTTTCGGCCACCGCACCGACCTCCTGTGGGTCCCACCGCCTTCGTCGTGTCCCCCTCTCCCTCCCTGGCCTAAGCCCGTCCTAAACTGAGCCCGGATGACCGTGTTCAGCCTACTCCGGCGAACCTCCGCCACGCGCGTGCTCACCGGCGACGCAGCGCCGCCTCCCGAGCCACCCAGCAGCGCGGCTCCAGCCGAGCCGAGCCCCGCAACCCACCGCCGCCACCCGAGAGCCTCCAGCCGAGCTGACCCGAGCCGCTCCAAACGTCCCCAGCCCTCGGATCTTGATCCGACGGTCTAGATCGGATCTAGACCCGAGTGAACAGAGCCAGTACCGGTCAACCCTAGGGTGTTTTGCATTAGAGCCCCTCAGTTTTCTAGAAATCAACCCGCGGTCTAGTGTAGCGGTAAAATAATTAGATTTAGGTCCTTTCTTTTATGTTTAGGCCCCTAACCTTTCCAGAAATAGAACTCGCCATGCAAAAACCTTAGGTTTGCACCCTGGACCCTCTATTTCAGGTTTAATTATGTTTTAGCCTCTGGTTTCTTCAGATCTAGCCCCTGGAAGTTCAAAACTCTCGCAGATAGGTCCCTGGATCACTGTTTTAGCCATATCTTAGTCGTTCCAACTCCGATTTTAGCGATTCTTGTGCTCACGCAATCCTTGTATCATGATCTACAGCTTTATCAGCTTTTTAATCTCTATTTTTAATGTTTATTATACTGTTTCTTATTTGTTTGTGTATGCTTGCTTGTGTGATCATGTAGACGATGTGACGTTCGAGCAAGATCAAGAGCAAGTTTACGAGGAAGAGAATCAACAGCTCTTTGAGGAAGGCAACTGGACTTCCCTCCCCTGCATGTTCTATTTTATCCCAACAATAGCATGATAATTCACTTTACTTTATTGTTGCTTTGCATAAACTTGATGGGTCACCTATGCTAAGGACATACCTAATCTTTTACCCAAAGCCTTGAAACACCGGGTTTATTATTTATGTTGGGTAGTCACACTTAGTTGCTAACTTTGGGAATGGTGATGGTTTATTCTTATGATAATGATGATCATGCTTTATATTGTTGTTACCTCGATAATGCAAGATTAACTTTGTTTAATGGGAACATGGAGAACCACCCAAGTGAACAGTGCATCCACAAAGTCACATGGCTCCGACCTTAGCCAATTAATTAGATGTGTAGTTAGCTGGTGGCCTTACCGAAAGGGCAAGGAGGGGGTCGGTGTAAGGGTCATAGCCCGGTCCTCTTGGGGGTAGCGGCCTTTGCTAAAGAGCTGACCATTAGGGAGGTTTATGGACCACACTGCTACTGAAACTCTAGCGGGTTGTCTTGCTCTCGACATGTCTTTGTAAAGGCTTCGTAGTGTACCCCTCGCCACTCACATTGGAAGTGTTTATGGGCCTTGCAAACCCGGGCGACCCAGGGGAGCACGTTTTGTGGGTAAAGTGTACAAGCTCTGCAAAGTGTAAAATTGTTATAACAGCCGAGCTCACGGTTATGAGTGGCTTGGACCCTCACATGATAATGGAACTTGAAGTTTATTTAACATGTGGTTCTTGGTTTATGTTTATGTTGTTGGTACCTTTATGCTTATGCTTAAGTGGGTTGGTATAAACTTACATCTAGATAATAGGTGCTTGCTAATAAAACTTGACCAGCTGAAAGTGCAATCTGCTGCAAACCTTAGCCTATCCTTGATGGCCTTGCATATGTTCCCCCACTTGCTGAGTACCAACCATAAGAGTACTCACCCTTGCCCAACTGTTGTTCAGAAGAGAACTTTGAGGAGGAGAACTTCGACGACTTCGAGGAGTTCTAGGCTTGCGTTCACCAGTCATCGCCTGTGGAAGACGGAGTTGTTGCAGACTTCGTTTAGGGTATATCGGTGGACCGTTTAAAGACATTTGTGTCTCTTTTATTCGGAGTGTAATAATGTTAATTACTCTATCTTGTTTACTTTTCAAGCATTGTTTTTGATATATTACATTTATTTCGTCTATCATGTATGTGTGAACTTGATCCTGGCGCACACATGAGATGCATCTGGTTCTTTCTGGAATCGGGTGTGACAGCTTTCGCCTGCTCCTTCTCGATTCCTATGCGAGAATGAGGGTGCTGGGTCCGGCTGGTTGAGGTGGAGCCACGCTCGCTGAGCCATACGGACGACTGTTTGGACGGCTGGGTCTTGGTTGCCGGCGAGTGTTGGCATTTCATAGCGTCATCACTAGAATAGGTGTTTCCCAGCAACGGCGCCAGAAATGTTGTAGGGTATTTCTTACGTTATAGAAGGATCTGCGAGCGCACGGAATACCGTTGTAGCATTTTACCCGTGAGTATGGGGTCGTATTTATATTTCCGCAGAGAAGGTGGCGGTTATTTGAATAGATTAGTAGTAGCTTGATTTGTTCTAACATGGATATTCAGTTAAATAAATAGGGGTAAGATAATATATGGTAAAGAGGTAGTGTGACACACAAGTTACTCAAGCTCTATTTCTATAAAAAGCATACATGAAGGGAGAGAGGAAAAAGAAAGCTAATCTAAGGACTTAAGTACTCCTAACTAAGCATACAGTCTATACTAAGCACTCATACACATACACATGATTAGGCTCGGGCTCTAGGCCCCCAGGCATCACCGGGAGACCACACAAGAAATGGCTAAGTGGCCACTAGTTCTTCACGGCTATTTTATGCACCTCCTACAGCTACTACACGAACGGTGAGGGTTACGCTGGACGGACAGGGTTGTCACCACCTGCCGCCTACCTCATCTAACAATGGTATAGGGCCGCATCCAGCAACACTAATTAGCCCAGACACCACGTCTACACTAATAAGCGATAATCTAATGCCCCGCGCGGAGACCCCACCCTCCAGATGGACAAACATCACACTAGCGCAAACATATGGATACTGGAACCAATGTCGTAGCCTAGATGTCTTACCACGTCTAATCATGCAAGGTATAAGATCTAGATATAAACTAAGCATAACACACACATCTGAATACTCAGAACATATACTATACGAGTACACTAAACTAGAAGATAACTCTATTAAGGAATTCTGAATATTACAAAAGAGAGGAAGAGTAAAACCAATACCGAACACTCCTAGGCAAGACTCGGGAACCGAAGAAGAGCTACTTCACCTAAACTCCACTATCCTAAAGACTAAGTAAGAGAGGAACTTGAGAGAGAGCAACTTGAGGTGTGTCTTCTATTGTGGCACCCCCCTCATATTTATAGAGGTGAGTGAGGGGAGTGTGCAGCAGCTTCTCAGCGTGCAAATGACTGAAGCCTCCTCAAACCGACATAAGGGACCAATGAGCAAGTGCCACGTGCAAGGATTAAGGTGGTGGAGTCTGGCCTGGGTCGGCCGACCCACCTGGTTCGGCCGAACCAGGTTTGACCCCCACCGCCTCCAGCTTCGTCTATGAGGCTGCCACGTGGGCCCTGGTTGCTCCTCTGGTTGAGTCGAGCTTGTCCTAAGTCGGTTGCACCTGTTGGTGGGCCCTTTAATCAATGGGAGGCTGAACGGAGCGTTCTGATTGGTCTGTAGAATTTGCCTCGGATTCAAGGGTGTGTTTTCCCTCCATTTTCTACTCAATTTCCTGCTTTGCAAAATCTCAGAGGGAAATGTGGAAATGACATTATTCTAGATAAATATGCAAGTTAAGTATGCTAGTCATCCCAGTTTTCTGATCAAATTGACGCTCCAAATTGGTCTGTAACGAGCGTCAACAGCGAGTAGCGCTATTACAGTGGCAATGTTGGTAATCGGGGTGGCAAAGCCTCGATCTCCTGCTGCCACGAATTCGGCGTTGAGGTCGTGTTGTAGGCGTTGCTGACGTTTTGAGGCCCTCCTCCTGTGGTCAGCACGCTTCTGATTCCTCAGCTTGCGGGCGTCTCATTCGTTGTCGTTCTCGTTCCCGGCGTCGGTGGTGAGCTCGTCCTCGCAAATCTGAGCGAGTACTTCGTGGCGGTGCCCGCTGCTGGTTTCGCCTTCTTCCACCATGAAGATGTGGCGGTGCAAGGCGTGCTCGTTGGAGCTGTAGTCGACCAGCACGGTTCCTCCTAGGGTGGTGGCACTCAGCGGCCTTCCTTCCTGAAAAGGCAGTGAGTGGAGGTGGGCGACAAGTCGTTTGTCATCTCCGAGTAGTTCAGAGGGTTTCATGCCCTTCCAATATATGAAGCAACCTTCCGGTTGAGGTTATAAGCATGCCCTAGTGGCTGCCCATGAAGGGCTCAACGCCATTATCAGAGTCTGAGTCGTAGTCGTCGAAGACGGGGGCCTCCCGGCATGAGGTGGCCTTCTTTTCTCCGATCCTGAGTAGGTCCTCCAAGTCCTTTTCCAATGCAGAGTGGAACTCGGATTGTATGGCTTCTTGGTATATAATGGCCGCGTTGCATAGTCCAAATGAGAATTGGGTACGCGCTTCCTCGGATGGAGTCTAATTTGGCCCGGGGAGTCCTAGTGCAGCACGAGTCAAAGTCGCGTTGAAAATGGACTGTTCCTCGATCTCCTTGACGAGGTCGGGAAGCAGCATCTCGTCGAGGTTGTCGACAAACTCATCGAGATTGCCGCGTGGGTTTGCTGCAGGAGCCTCCAGCTTCTTGTAGTCGACAAGGTGCCGACGGAAGTCGCCTGTGCCATCGGCGACACAGACCTAAGAGCCGAAGACGAAAGTCGTGCCCTCTGGGAGCACGACGCTAGTGAAGTTGAACGTCGCCATCAAGTTCTCCGGTGGATCTTCGATGAACACCCCTATCTGGCGCGCCAGCTATTGGTGTTTTACTGGCAAGCCTACCTAGGTATACCCTAAGGTAGTAGACTTGTGGGAAAGGTGTCGCCAAGATGACACAAGGTTTAGACAGGTTCGGGCCGCGATGTGCATAACACCCTATGCCCCCTACGCCCTATTTGGTGGTTTGTATTGCCTTAGATTATGTGATGTTTTGAGGGGGTCCCTACCCGCCCTTATGTACTCTGGGGGACAGGGTTACATGGAAGTCCTAAACTGATACTAGCTTAGGAGTCCTTCCCAAGTACTACTCAGATAGTCTCCTTCTATACCGACTAGTCCTACTCGTATCCGAGTACATTACAATATGCATAACGTATGGGACATGCCCCATCCCTTACATAAAACATTCTATGCTATGTACGCAGTTACGTAGCCACGAGTTTAACACATAGCTAGTTGTTTCATATGGCTTCCACATAATTCATCCAAGTTCTTGACTTCTTGGGATTGCAAGTTAAAGAATTTGAAGTGAAGTGTTGAAATTAGGCCTCACCTTTTTTACCAGCTGAAAGTTAAATTTTTTCTTGATTTAAATTATCTCTGAAGTTTTTTTTTCTCAAACAACTTGAAAAACCATCGTTATATTAAGAAAAATAGAAGAATTGAAGACGATTCAATGGTAATGTTGAAGTCCAATAGTGGAAAGTTGGATAGCTTTTTCCCAATTTGGAAGCTTAATTTGGAGTTGAGGTGGAAGCCTTTGGTGGAGAGAGCTTGGGTTGTATACTACCGAGCGTAGTTTTAAGGATTCGAATATTTGGTCTTTCTCTAGAACAAAAGTTAAGATGGGGTAATTTTAATCATATTACCTTTGGACTATTTCAAAAAATATTAGTAATTAGCTTGCCAACATGTTCAATGTGTATGTTTATAGTGCAAAAAAAATAGAATGAAGGGTTTATGTAAAATTAGCTACAACTCCTTAAAAAATATGTATCCATCCACATCGACATGCTATTGTTCAAGGATTTATATTTATGTAAAATTAATGGTTGTCCTTCGTACGTTGCCCACGTATTTAAAGTTTTCTTATACAATTTCTATCAAATTCAGTTGTTCCAAATAAATACGACAATGCAGGATGATCATTAGCCTGGTTTCTTATAATGCTCCTAACTTTCCAATTTCGAGAAAAAGGACCCCAAACCGGCACACCTCCAGGTCACGAGTCAAAATTTGATAAAACCAACCCCGTAATGAACAGATAGCCTCCTCTTTCGATAAAGCCCCCGACGGCACGGCACGCAGGGGCCACCACCAACCCTCCCCGTCGCCTCGCCTCCGCTCCGCCTCCCATGGCGTCGTCCCTCGCCGCCTTCCACCCCACCCTCCCCCACGCCCACCCGCACCGCCACCCCGCCCGCCCCAACCCCACCACTGGCCTCCTCCGTCTCCTTCCGTCGCGCCGCCGCGCCCGCCCCCGCGCGGCAGGCCGCCTCGCCGTCTCCGCCTCCTCCACGTCCGCCCCGCTCCCCTCGGCCGACCGGTCGGAGGCCGCGTCGTCGCTGGAAAGATGCTTCTCGGCGACGGCCCCGGCGGCAGGGATGGGGACCGGGGCGGCGGCGCCGGCCTCGGCCCCGCCGCGCGCCCCGCCGGCGATGAAGGGGGGACGGAAGCAGTACGGCGCCTTCGGGGCCGTCACGCTCGAGAAGGCCAAGCTGGACCTATCCCAGCGCCGCAAGAAGATCATGCCCGAGGTTGGTACCTAATCCTAATCGTTTTGTTGGTTTGCGTAATTAATCTTTTACCGCAAGAAGGGGGATTTCAGATACAGGGTTTAAACAATTTTAGAGACACGCCTTTGTGTTTGAATCCCTCCGGATCGAGTAACATGAATTCCTGATGGCATCCACATGGAATTCATTTGGAAAAAATCAGATGGTTAGACAGTTTAGAATGCCAAAATATTGGATAAGGCATGCTGGTGCAGAGGACCCTGTGGTTTCCTGCTGTGTTATGGGAGATTAGTGATGATTGTAGTCTGCTGCATAAAGCATTCAAAGGCTCGGTGTGATTTATTCATCAGCTTATGACCCCTTCCCCTTGCTTTTATTCTGTAACCATGCTCTGAAATGGAATCACTATGTGGCATGGATGTCTGCTCCAATTTTCCCGATTACATGTACCAAATAAAATAGGTGTGCAATTCACATTGCGAGGCTGTGTAACATTTCCCCCCCAAATGTTCCATGCTTTCTGTCTGCCTGAGTGATATTTTTGCTCTGGTGAGAAGTAGTGACTAGTGAATGGAGATTCTAAAACAACATTGTTTTGGAATTAAACTGCATTGCCATTTCTTGCAGTTTTATCTTATTTTTTCTGTGGTATTGACCTTTTAGCAAAGCTTGATGAGACCTGGTTTTATATTTCCTTTTTTGTTCTATTTTGAAGAGGCATCAGTAATTACTCCATAATTCCACCAAATTATATCTCAATAACCGGTTTTGCTTAGAACCTGTGAGCTTAGTGCAACTTAGTTAAGATTAAGCTTTGATTTCAAAATATTTAGATCACCCAGAAATTACTATTGTGGTATCAGGAGTGTTCCTATGTTTCATTTTATTGTCTTTGGCCCTGTTTGTTTCAGCTTATGGCTGATTTTGAAAGCTTGATTTTGAGAAATCCAAAAGTCAGATGACTTCGAGAACCAGAATTGAGAATCCATAATCAGCTGGATTCTCGATTCTCGATTCTGGATGTCATCTGACTTTTGGATTTCCCAAAATCAAGCCTTCAAAATCGGCTAGAAGCTGAAACAAACGGGGCCTTTAAAGCATTATATAACCACATGAATTCATAAAACATTTCCCAGTTCTTGTGATTCTTTTGGAGTTATCATTTTGCAAATTAGCTCAACAGTGCAAGTGATGCATTGACATCCTTTACGTCCTTGGAAACCCATGGAATTTGTTTAGGCCTATTTAGTTGGTGATCTTTGCTTGACATAACAGTGCTACAGTAGAAAACTTTTAGTTGGAAGCAGGAAGGGCTCGTTGTTCGAGCTGACATGTTTCATGTGACTTCAGCAAGGGAAATGGTGAAGGACTTTGTTTGGTACAGATTTCAGGGTTATTAATTGTTAGTTTAAAGAAATAATCAATGTTGATACAAAAGCCTAATCAAATTGATGTTCATAATATAGCTGAGCTAGTCATGATTATGCATCCTGTAGGGTTACATGGGAAACTTTGTAATGATGAACTAATCTGTTTCCAAGTTTCAGGTACATTGTGTTGGTCTTACATTAACCTAGGATTACACTTAAATTATTATTGAGCACACATGACTAGATATATAGTTAGTTTAACTTGATACCTAATAATAGTCTATTTCTTGTTTACCTTATTTGCTAGTATTGCTAACACAAAGTAATGACAAGTTGCCTGGGTCATGTGCTTGTTTTTACCTTATATACTGAGCACGAGTTTCCTTTCAAATTTTCAGCTGGCCACAGGTGGCGGCGGTGGAGATATAGGAAAAAGGATTGGTCATGGTGGGGGTGATGGTGGAGATGATGATGGTGATGATGATGATTACTTTGATGATTTTGATGATGGGGAGGAAGAAGAAGGTGGACTTTTCAGGAGGCGAATTGTTGTACAGGAGGTGAGATACCTAATATTTTGATTTAGATGAAGCTAGTGTTGATAAAGTTGAGATTTTTGAGCTGATTAATGCTTCTTTTCTTGAGGCAGCTTTTCAATAGAGAGTTTGTAGAAGCTGTGCTGCAAGAATGGTGCAAAACGATGAGTAATTTGCCTGCTGGTCTCCGCCAAGCTTATGAGATGGTAAACTTTGTCCTCTTCTTTCGTACGTCATACTTTGGTATGATTATTGAATAACATGAACTTTACATGATATATCTGATCTTAGGGTTTGGTGAGTTCTGCACAGATGGTGCGGTACCTATCAATATTTGCAAGGCCTACAACCACTAGGTCCTTCTCGAGAGCTCTTCCAGGATGGCTCTCCAGAGGTCTTGTTGGAAGGTAACATCTAAACCATGTGCGCAATGACACCCTATTTTGGTTCAGGTAGATTGCTCCTGTAATTTTAGAATTTAGTTGAAAATTGAACTAAACATGACTTACACGAGGAATTCAGAAACTCCTCAAACCCAAACAGATTGTTAGTTTATATTTAATCAATATCTAGTTCATGCAAGCAGAAACTCATGTAGAATACATAGTGCAGGCATTTATTGCTAGGATAGTGTTAAACCGTTTCTATAAACAGTCTATGCAAAGAACATGTGAAGAAAATGGCCTCCTTATTGTTCTTTCCTAGCCAGATCACTGCCCTTTGGCATTGAAATCAGTCATAATGTCAAACCCACCCTAGCCACGCTATGGTCCTTTGACGATTGAGGTTTCATGAACAGTTGACAAGCAGCAATTGTGGGGAATGCGCCTGCTGTAGACTTGTAGGGGGCTCAGAATTCAATTAGTTGTAATGAGGTGTTGTGAAACTTTTCTGAAATAAAACTTGGGGTTTTCTGCAACTACTTGGTCATAAAATCTGTGGTTTCCTCCTGTGTGCTTGAGAAATCAAGAACTGTGGTTACCTTTACTTGAAATAAAAAATTCCATAAATGCCGTCACATGGATGGCTTACTTCGATTTCAATTGTCATGCTGCAGAACACTTGCAGATCCAGCATTCCCACATAAGATGGCTTTTGAGTTTATTGCTAGCTTTTCCTCATCAGTTTGGTGGGAGATGAATATTCGCAAGGAAAGGTATGTTTTAATTTGTATATGACTATTCAGCAATTTCACGTTATTATTTAATGTAAACCATTTCACAATTTTGGGAAATCAGGTTTCAGCAAGAATGGGATTTGGCTGTTGTTAATGCTCTGACTGCGTCTTGTTGCAACTTGATGGTTCTTGGGCTTTTGGCACCATGCCGTTCATATGGGAGTACATCTCGATTTGACTTCCAAAATACAATTGAGAAACTTCCAAACAATATATTTGAGAAGAGCTATCCGTTGAGAGAATTTGATATACCAAAACGAATCAGTGCATTCTTCTATAAGGCTGCTGAGCTTAGTCTGGTTGGGCTCGTTGCTGGGTCTGTTCAAGGTAGTATGTCAAAAGTCTTGTCTGAAAGAAAAGAAAGGAGGTGGGTTTTATCATAGTATTCATCCATTCAAAGTCATAAAAGGCATTCTTTGAAGGCTTATCTGATGCATTCTTATCTTCTTTGCTATCCATCCATTTAGATTATCGGTGACTATTCCTTCTATCAGTACCAATGCCCTTGGTTATGGAGCTTTCCTAGGATTATACGCAAACTTGCGTTATCAATTTCTATATGGACTAGACCAATATATGGTAAAGCGCTTTGATGTTTTGGGTGTGGCAATCTTCTTTAGCACAGCAGCAAGGTAAATATCTATTGACGTTTTGTCTTAACATATTAGTTTTTTGCTGAATAAGTCACTGCTTATTAGTTTTTTGTTGAATAAGTCATTGGTGTTGTTCATTATGCACAAAGAGAATATAGCTCAATGCTGAGATTAACCAATATTGATGATGAATGGCATATCACTGTTATTACACTTATTGGACGTTAGTAGCATCATTAGGTACTGATACATGTGATCTTATAACTCCTTTGATCCTTCCGATTTATGGTCAATGGACAGAATATAGGTTTGTATTGTATGCTGTACTTACTGTTTGACTCTGAGCTGAGGATGTTGTAGCAACAAAACCATTTGGTAAACAGGTCGCTCACCCTGGACACAGCCCTTCCCTTGGGTGAGCTGGTTGTGTGCATCTATTTGTGTGTGGTAATTCTTTTCTATTCGGGGGGTGCGTGTGCATGTGTTTGAAGTGTGCCTGGGTGAGGGTTTCTAAGCCCTCTCCCTTGTACTTTTTTTCTTCTTCATAATGAAATGATGCGCTGTCTCCCACATGTTCGAGAAAGAAAAAAACCAAAGCATTTGGTAATAGAGATGAAATGGTCAACCCCTGAAAAGTGAGAACCAGTAAGTTCCGACTTAATATTCATTTTCCTTATAGAACATGGGAAGGTCCCGTACGAAATTAAGAGTGCATGATTAACTAACCATTTGTTGTAACATTGTTTGTTTAGTAGATGCCATAATCTGGATTTCATAGAACATAAAACATTAAACTATTGGCATAACATACTATCGTAGTTGCAAACCCTCTCGACAATCGTCAATATTAACCACCTTTCTGGTACCTGCTGGTGGGCCTGTAGTGTTTTCTTCCAGTTATAGGTGAGAAACTGCATATATATTGTCCTTGCATGCTCTTTGAAAATTTTAATTGTTTCAAGGTTAGCAAATGGGATTTTGCTAAATGTTTAGGACAGGTGGTTATTGCCACCTTCCTGCTTGTAATTATCAGTTCCTGCAATCAGGACAATTAATTTGATTTCTCAATTCTAAATGTCTCTTTTGTAAAACTTAACTAATGCAGTGTCTGTATTATGGCACGTCAAGTTATAACCATTGGAGCAAACTCAGTTTAAGCCTTCGCATCTGAAACAACCAATTCAAATGGTGGATGTTTATAAATTTCTGTGTGTATTTCATCAAAGAACATCCTTTTATTAAAAGCACAACATCCTTTTATTAAAAGCACCTTTCTGATGCACCTTTTAGGAAACTATATATGCACTTTAATGAAAGGATGTCTGTTCATTGAAAGACACCCTCCGCTGCAGATAGTTTAGAGGTGTTGATTGGTAAGTAGACAAAGTAACCAGAAGAAAGTGCTGACCATATGCTATTACATCATGAACTGGCTGTTTATCTGCTTACTGATGGATCTCTTGACCATGGTAAAAGATGTTATATCGTTATAGTTTCTCAGGTTTATTATATTGGTTCTTCTTCAACACTTGCAGATTGCCAAACTTGCCCTATCATGAGGAACATCAGTTAAATTGCATTATTTTGGGATAGATATGCTGAATAAATAGTTAAATATTGAATTTGTTGGCTCCCAAACTGGTTGAAGGATAGTACCTTTTTAGCTTCTCAACATCAGCTCGCTGTTGGTTAGGGTTCATATGGTGCTTTGAACTAGAAGAGTACATTGTTTGTGGAGGTTGCAGAAGTGATTTACGGACTAAAAGTGAGAAAAACCATAATACCACAAGCCACTGTTCATTGATGGCTGTTGCATGTGGCTCGCATGTATACATGCAAAATTAGTGGCTTAAAAATGCAAATCACCTCGGCAAAAAGCTTTTGATGGTCATCTATTCAGAAAGAGTTATATAAGGAAAAGTTTTCTGCATTTTAATACCTTAGGCCATTGCTCTGATCGTATTCCCAACATGATTCTTATTTACTCTTGTATTTTTTGTATTCACATTTTTTGTGTTAATTTTCAGTGTAATTCTTATATTTTGAACCTAATTGTACCCTCCTTTCTTTGGCGCTTGTTGGGTTTCATCTCTGGCCTAATCCAACTTGGTTGGACAAAAGAATAATGGACCGCTCCATGTTCTATGAGTTCTTGTTATATCGCTAACGTGTTGGTGCATATATTGCAGACTGATGAATATTCAGATTGGTGAGGCATCAAGGCGAACATGGCTTGGGGAGGAAGCTGATCCACAATACTCAGATCGACTTCTGAGAGCTTACAAGAGGCCTGTCAAAGTTAATGTGGACCAACAGGATTCACGATGGTTTATATCTAAGGATGCAATGGTATCTGGCCTTGGTCTTCTAGGCATCAAGCAGGGTGGCCCTGAGACCGCATTGCCTCGCCGAAAGAGAGTAGTCCGCAAAAAAGTCGCCTCAGGTTGAATTTAGTGGATTTGGTAGCAGTGCTGGAACAATTTTGCTTCAGTTCCACTATGACATGGAGTTCGACTAAGCATGGTAGAGAACAGCTGTTTTGGCAATCAGCGGAGGCACCGAAGCTTGTGGTTGTATTTTGAGGGGGTGGTTCAAAGGTGTAGGCCCATTACCATTTTGTAATTTCTTATTACTATCTTATCGTTTTTTGGAAAGAATCATATCCCGGTTTCTTGTACTGTCGTGAGCAAAATAGACACGCTTAGTGGTAGTCTTGGAGATTGTTAAAGATATGGTCCTTAACATGAGAAAGAGATTCTGCATTTTGAGTTAGATAAAATTGAAAATGTTTGTAAGGCGTAACCGGTCGCAACGGCCCCTGTTTTGTGCAGCTTATGATGTTTGTTTCTATTTTCAATAGTTGCAGCCGTGAAGCTCTTGGACGATGCTTGCTTCTGTTTTGAATGCATACGTCCCTGCCCAAGTATGGGTACACTTCATGCTTTCGAAAGGTGTAGGAAGATCCAATAATGTTCTACCCGTTGGTTAAATACGCCTAACAAAATCGGGCGGCTCCGCCACTTTAGCTACTCCATCCATTTTAAATTATAGACCGTTTGAACTTTTATACATCACTTAAGTTACTCCATCTATTCCAAATTATAAACCATATAGACTTTTCTAGATATATAGTTTTTCCTATATACATCTCAATAGCGTATATCTAGCTGTATAGGAAAAAACTATGCAACTGAAAAATCAAAATGATCTATAATTTAAAATGGATGAAATATTTTATTGCTTAAATGTAGAAAACTATTCAGATGTGTTATATTTCATAAATATGTGGTGTGTCAAATCAATATATGAGCAAGCCGTTAGGGCAAGGCTTTGACCTATAACTACTCTATTAATATGCTTATTCGCATTGACAATGAACATTTTTTTTGCCTTGTTGACTGGTAAATTTGCACAAGTTTCTAGCCGCTAATAGGTAGAGAATTAAACAATTTAAATGTGTGACCGAATTTCTATGGTAATTGCTGATAACCAGCCGATTGCCGATCCTGACCTGAGTTAGGTACTTTCTTTTTCTTTGGATTTTCTTGTTTCAGTTGCTACTTGATAGGGCACACTACATTATGAAGGAATACCTCCACGCTCCTGCTACTTATAGAAAAGATACAGCACAAGTATCGAGGAACTTCTCCAAGATGTTAAGCTAGAGATCGTTCTAGATAAAAAACCGAATTCAATTCATGGATAGCAAGAGCTTAATCCACTCTTAGGGTACAAGATCTAAAGGTAAAACAATATGGTCTATTGATAACTTATATTGAGAACGTCAAAAAGCAATATCATCATACAAACTTGAGGGATTTCCTCTATTTATAAGCGTTACACAACTCACACACAGCAAATATGACAAATAATAACAACTTATACTAAACTGTGGAAGTGGAACAATTAGGTAACACTCATGTATAGCTAATAAACAACCAATATTCGAGATACTTCTTGACCACACTAGTACTTCCTCCATTCCAAATTATTACCGCTTTGACTTTTCTAGATGCATAATTTTAGTAAAACCTATGTATCTAGGAAAACCAAAACAATTAATAATTTAGGACCAAGGGAGTAGTAGTAAAATCCAATATTGCATCTAATTCTTGAACTATCTAGAGACGTGATTGTATTTTCAATAGAACAATGGGGTTTGTCGTTTCTAAGTCTTGATAGCAAAATCCAGTTTGAGTTTTGACAATCCAGTTTGAGTTTTGACACTTAAATGTTCATGAACAACTTGGCAATACATATGTGATCATCACTACTGCCTCGTGCCATCTAGTTTGACCCTGTTGCGTCTAATTTGCCCCTCATCTTGTTGACAGCTAAAATTGGCAAGGACCGTGACCGACTGGTCTAACCGATGGGGCCAACCGATCATACCAGTTTGGCCTGTGTAATCCGAGTAGGTTTAGATCTGTAATTTAGAATCTTTTATAAACCAATTTGTGAAGGGGTACAACTTCCCCGACCTATATATATGATGGCTAAGGCCGATTGAGGGTAACCACAATCGAATCAATACATATGTCCTTTACTTTTTACTATCCAAAACCCTAGCTTTTTCAACCCTAATTCTGTTCTTCCTGCGTTTCTACGGCGTTTGAAGGCGTCCTGAGTGGCCTGCCGATTTCAGGGCAACCCTAGCTCCATTAGCTCCAACGGGATCTCTCCCGAGCTCGTGGTTCTAGTTTTTCGCGCCGCCTCTGGAAGAATCGGTCTGACCGGTTGGCAGAATCGGTCTAATCGGTTGGCAGAACTGGTCTGACCGGCCTACCCAGGAGCGCCGCCGGTGATGGTCGTTACGACCCGCGCGTTCTAGCGCTTTCGTGTGTTGACCAGAACTGCGTCAACATACTTATGGGTGACTCCGCTGGGGAAGAAGATCTTGGTTGCTGAAAAACCGATCCTATTTACTCAAGCATGATGGGCGCCACTAGCGAGCTCGACAAAGACAACATCATAGCCGCAAGCATCAAAGAGCTCAGCGAAGAGGAACGGCAAGATTACCTGGTGGCCGAGGAGCACTTCAAAGCACAATTCTTGAAGGGGTTCAAGAATGATCGGGTTGGCCAGGTAAAGAGGGTGCAAGATTTCATGATGCCATCCTTCACACTGGAGAACAAGCAAGTCAAGGTAATAGGCACTGTAAGCACTCTACTTGCTGACTTGTTTACTCAAATATCATCCTTGATGGACCAGAAGATTGTCGATTCACATAAGTCCATGAGTGATTTAATTGTTAGCTTAATTGATGAGATAGAAGCTTTAAAGATGGGCAAATCGGTAGATGGAAGTTATTCTCTTGAAACCGTGAAACCTAACTCATCGGCTACGCCAGTATCTCTCTAGGAACCGATCTATGGCATGCCACCGGGTCAAACACCACCACCACGATCGGTCCAGCCAGGCCCTGCTTAACTGGTTAGACCGGTTCCTCAAACCAGTCAGACCGGTGCGCTGGTGATCAGCCCGGCAACACTGTCTCCACTTGCATCGATTCCTAGTTCGGCTGGCCCTAGCCGAACTAATGAATCGGCAAATTTTGAAGCTCCACACTCTACTGTAGCGTACAGTGTGCCGCCTATTCCTCCGCAAGGATCGGGTGCCCCTTGTGGGCCGATTCTGGACAACGTTTATAATGATTTATTGAAGCGCACATCTACTAATTCTGTACATACAATGGCAACAGCTGATCCCATTACACATCGTCTAGTTTCCGACGCGCCAACGTCTACTAGTAGAAATTACAAAGCTGATCTCGCTAAAATGAAAGAAGATCTGGCTAACATGATTAAAACTAAACTCGGATTGGATGTGGGTAGACCTCGTTTGTATGAAAAACCATATTCCGATGATTTTGATTTGGTTTCTTATCGAGTTATCCAGTTGTTTGGCGGGTCCCGATTTTATAAAATTTAGAGGTGACCATAATAGAACAACATGGGAACACGTTAGTCAATATGTTGCTTAGCTTGGAGAAGCTAGTTCTATTAATGCTTTACGCGTTCATTTGTTTTCTTTATCTTTGACGGGAACGACTTTCTCTTGGTTTTTTTCATTATGACCAAATTCGGTCCACTCTTGGAATGAATTAGAGCGAAAGTTTCATGATCATCATTTTTATAGCGGCGATAATGAAGCAACGTTGATAGATTTGACATCGGTTAAACAAGGTAGATATGAATCTATCATGGATTATTTCAAGAAATTCAAAGATGTAAAATGTTGTTGTTTTAGTTTGTCAATTTCTAAAAAAGATTTGGCGGATTTGGCTCTTGGTGGTTTACATTCGCGTTACAAAGAGAAACTCGAGGGCTTTGATTTTCTTTCGATTAATCAAATACAAGTTAGGGCTTTGAGTTTGGAGTACAAGTTTAAAAATGCGAAAGAAACTTATAAAACTCATCGGTCCAACACACACGTCATTGATTGTGAATCCGACACTTCGGACGATGAGGAAAAAGGGGTATATGGCGCTGAATTTGTTTGGCCATCAAAGGCCAAACTGTGTTCTTGCCCATCGCTAAAGCGACTCAAAAGAATCGGCAAGATGAAGTGCGGTTTACTTTTGATGTTTCTAAATGTGATAGCATATTTGATGAATTGCTTAAAAATGGGAACATCAGATTATCTCATGCCATACCGCCGCTTGAGGAGTTGAAGCAGCGTGCATATTGTAAGTGGCATAATTCTTCATCTTATGCAACTAATGATTGTAATATTTTTCATCGACGGGTGCAATCGGCCATTAATGACGGATGATTGATTTGTCGGAGATGCAAATTGTCAAGGCACCGTTCCCTGTTCATACCCTTGATCTAAACAATGCCAAGGTGCTCATTCGGCCGGAACAAGCCGAAGGGGCGAAGGGGAAAAATGTGATCATTGGTGAGCAAAAGCCGAAGAATGTTGATGACAAGATTCTGGCCAAGGAAGTGGTGATGGAGAAAACTCCTGATGGTAGGGAGTCATTAAAGATTATTGTCAAAGCTTCTGTACTAGGGGGAGGGGGGCAAGCAAGTTCCTTGCAAGATTCGAGTCGGCCTGCTGCTCAGGCACGACCGGTATCCCCAACCGGTCAGACCGGTTTGGCCCAGGGACGACCCAGGACCTTCAAGCCCAAGCGTCCGGAAGTAGGTACTTGGAAGACAAATGAAGCAAAGGTGCAGGGAAAGTTCACAAAACAAAAACCCACCTTTAGTTAGTTGCTTAACAAGTACACAAAGGCCACCAAAAGATCGACTAGTATAAAAGAGAGTAGGGATGTAAATGGTACGGATATTTCCCGATCGACCGTCCGACCGAGAGGGTCGGATATCAATTTGGATAGTTTTTTTCGGATATCCGGGTACTGTTTCGGATATCAGATCGGATATCGGATACTTAAATCGGATGTCGGATTCGGATACAATATAACCAATATCCGGTCGGGTAATCCGGATAGTCAACTCGGATACTAAATTCGGATAGTTGTATTATTCCAAATATATACATTAATAAAAACATATTTAATCTCTATAAAATTATAACTAATTCATTTCTAATCAGAAAAATATAAAATTAGCACCATAAGTTTTCTAAAAATATAATCTATCTATTGGTTGGTTGATAGTTGTATTATTCCAAATATATACATTAATAGAAATCTGATTTAATCTCTAAAGATTTATAACTAATTCATTTCTAATAAAAAAATAGAAAATTAGTACTAAATTTTTTTCTAAAACCATAATCTATCTATTAGTATTATATTGGAGTTAAATCTTATTGATTCCTAGTTCGATAATTAAACTCAAACTCTGCCACTAATTCAACAATAATAAATAGACTTCGTCCAACTTTTTTTAAAAAAATGAATATTGTATATTAGTTGGGACTCTAGCAATAATTTGTCTGCTTTTACATATTTATGCATGTAATAATCTAGAATATTAATATTGTGTAATTTTGTGCCCAAAATGGTATATCATCTTTTTTTTATTTGGTTAATCAAACACAAGTTTAGTTTGAATGTGGCTTCCTTGAACAGATGAATTTATGAAGCATCATCAATGTAATAAGTTATAATATTGTTAATTAAGTATCACTAATCTAAGCTATATTGCAAAAGAAAATGTCATGTAATCGAATCTATCTCATCTACGTAATAAGTTAGAAATGTCATGCAACTGTTTGCTAATTTGTTTTGTTAAGCATAATCTAGTTAATGTTACCTTTACTCGATATCCGAAGAAATATCCGTATATGATAGTAACCGCATCCGGTTCGCTCCGTATTCGAGACATATCTATTCATATTTGTAACCAAAACAATCCGCATTCGTATATGTATCCGAGTCTATCCGTGTTCGAATCCGATCCGATAGAAAATATGAAAACAAATACAATATCAGCGATATCCGTCCGTATCCGATCAGTTTTCATCCCTAAAAGAGAGCAAGGTCACCTCCACATCAGGGCAAGCCTTCTTCTCCTAGGGGAGAATCAAGCAAGCGCAGGGGTGATGTCACTATTGCGTTCTCTCCTTAGAAGGTATATGCTACAATGCCATGGGCGCTGCTGACATCGAATTCTTCATGCCTAACATGGGAGCATGCGTCCCATGTTCATGAGAAGGGAGAAGGGGACTCCAGGAGGCCTGTGTTCGACAGGTTGTCACGACCAGTTCATGACCGATTGGGCTTTCACGAATCAGGTCCGGGGTCGCAGTCCACACCGGTTAGACCGGTAGCCACCGGTCAGACCGGTTTCATCAGGGGCCGGCTCGTCTTCATTCTCCAAGGCAGGAGTACCGTGTCGAGGAGAGCAAGAAGGAAGAAGTTCAGACTATGGAGGTTGATTAAGAGAAGGCCACAGCTGGCAAGGTAGTGCAGATTGGTGATGTCGACGTGGCTATCAAGGGCATAGGAAAAAGACCGATGGTTTTCGGTAAATCAGTCAATTCTTCTGTCCAGAAATCTGCCATGGCAAATGATCATGAGGCCAGCAGCAGCTACTTAATGGATAAATACTCTCAGCCTTGGTGGTGTCCTTTGGGGTTGACTCGCACTCAAAATAGGAAGTTGTAATGTCTGCGCTGTCAGGAGAAGAAAGAGCAGGAGGCTGAGAAACAGAGGGATGAATATTTTAACCAGTACAGACCTATGGTCCCTCAAAGAAAGGTGTGGTGGTCAAAATGTCTGACCAGCCAGCACGACCGATCGAACCGCCCCAGCCAATCGGTCTGACAGGTACAGCCGACCGGTCTGACCGCCAGGAGCAACCGGTCAAGCCGGTTAAGCTTGTGGTTGAACAAGAAGCCGAATCAGCAGTACATGTTTTGGCTCTTCATGAAGAGGAAGTACCAACAGCTCCTCCAGTGCAAGATGATGAAGAGTTGGTGGATTACGAGGCATCGCCAGAACGCAACAACATGGAGATTAATGTTGTACACTTATCTTCAGATTACTTTCTGGTTCCGGAAGATGATCTAGCTCATCTTGAGTTTGGACCTCGGGATGTTGTGTTTCAGAAGCCAAAGGAATCGGATAATAACCATCTGAAAGCCTTATACATGAGGGGGCACATCAATGGAACCGATTTCTCGGATGCTAGTTGATGGTGGGACTATTGTGAACTTAATGCCCTACTCATTGTACAAGAAACTTGGCGGGACCGACGAGGAGTTGATCAAGACGAACATGACGGTCAGCGGTGTTGGTGGAGGTGATCCTATCGGCGCCAAGGGTGTTGCTTCCGTGGAGTTGACCGTGGGGAGCAAGACACTCGCTACAGCTTTCTTCGTCTCTGAGGTGCAAGATAACTTTAGTTTGATTTTTGGGCGTGATTGAATACATGCCAATCAGTGCGTGCCTTCTACCTTGCATCAGTTTCTAATTCAGTGGATCCGCAATGAGATAGAAGTGGTCCATAGAGACACTTCATCCTTCACTGCTACAGCCGATTCCAATTCCATTGGTGACAATACCAGGTGTGTATCGGGTTTGGACTTGTCCGATTACGAGCTTATTAGTTGCACCAAGCACAGTTTTCTTTCTGCTGTATTAAAGCCGATGGATAATCGGCTGAATCATGTTATGCGATCAGCATGAATCAAGATACCCGCTTAGAGCCAACCGGTCAGACCGGTCCAATGCACAATGGCTGCAGCAGAGGATTGAGCACTATCGGGTGCATACGAACGATATGTGGGAGGCCATTGAGGATTTTGATGATATAGATAAACTGGGCCAGGGGTTTACGTCGGCTGATCCTTTAGAAAAGGTAGATCTTGGAGATGGTTGTATTCCTAGGCCGACGTTTATAAACAATAATTTATCAGCTAAGTATAAAGCCGATTTGATTGAGTTATTAAAAGAGTATATTGATTGTTTTGCATGGGAATATATGAGATGCCTAGTTTGAGTTGTGAGTTAGTTGAGCATCGGCTACCCATTAAAGCCGGTTTTAAACCTTATAAGCAACTTGCTAGGCATTTTAATCCTATTATGTATGACCGAATTAAAGAAGAAATTAATCATTTATTAGATGCTAGATTTATTCGTTCTTATGGTTATGCTGATTGGATTTATAATATCGTGCCTGTTGAGAAAAAGATTCGGGTAAAATCAAAGTATGCATTGATTTTAGAGATCTCAATAAAGCCACACCTAAAGATAAATATCCAATGCCTATAGCTGATATGTTTATTAATGAAGCTTCTGGACATCGAGTTATTAGCTTTCTTGATGGTAATGCTTGTTACAATCAAATATTTATGGCCGAGGAAGATAGTCTAAAACAGCCTTTAGATGTATTGGTTTTGTTGGTTTGTTTGAGTGGGTTGTTATCACTTTTGGGTTGAAGAATGCTGGCACAACTTATCAAAGAGCTATGAAGTTGATCTTCCATAGCTATGAAGTTGATCTTCCATGATTTGCTTGGTGTTATGTTGGAGGTTTATATTGATGATATTGTGATTAAATCGGCCGGATTACGTCATCACTTGGCTGATTTGAGACATGCTCTTGAGAGGATGCGTCGGTATGGTTTGAAGATGAATCCACTCAAATATGGTTTTAGTGTATCAGCTGGAAAGTGTTTGGGTTTCATTATTCATTAGGAAGGCATAGAAATTGACCCTAAAGGAATTGAAGCCATGAAAAGGGTAGAGGCTCCTACATGCAAGAGAGATTTGCAGAAGTTTCTAGGCAAGGTGAATTTCTTGAGGAGGTTTATATCTAACTTGTCTAGGAAGATCGATGCTTTTACTCCTATTCTTCGGTTAAAAGATGAAGCCGAATTTACTTGTGGGGCAAAACAGCAAGAGACATTTGAAAAAATTAAGCATTACTTATCTTCACCACCGGTACTCATGGCACCTATGAGAGGGGTTCCTTTCAGACTTTATGTGGCTGCTGAAGATAAGGTGATTGGAGCTGTTTTGACTCAAGAAACCAAAGGAAAGGAGCATATTATTACCTACATAAGCTGATGACTCATTGATGCGGAGACAAGGTATACTTTTATTGAGAAATTGTGCTTATCATTGTATTATGCTTGTACCAAGTTGAGGCATTATCTGTTATCTAGTACTTGCATAGTTGTATGTCATGATGTGATAAAGAATATGTTACACAAGTCGATTTTGAGTGGGAGAATTGGCAAATGGGCTTATGCACTTGTTGAGTATGATTTGGCTTGGGAACCTTTGAAATCCATGAAAGGCCAAATTGTAGCAGATTTTATTGTTGAACATCAGATTGATAAGGAACATGATTTGGAAGTCGGATATCTTACTTGCACACCATGGAAGTTATATTTTGATGGATCGGTTTGTGATGAGGCAAGGAATCGGTGTTATTTTTATATCTCCAAATGGTACTATCTTTGATATGTGCAACCGATTGGAAGGAAACTGTACCAATAACCAAGTTGAGTATGAAGCACTTCTCACTACTACAAAAAACTTAATGGAGGCGGGCAAAATGGCTTAACCGAGGCGAGCAGGCCAACCGCCTCGGAGCCATGGTCACGGTTTTCTCTCTCCTCCATTTAGATCTAGAAGAAAAGCAACTAAATCATTTAAAAGAGAGGAGATGAGAGTTGGTGAGTAAGAAATCAACCTCTTGCGGTGCTCTCCCTCACCAAATGCAAGGGCAAAACCTCCCCCCCCCCCTCTAAAATGGTCAATTTTGGGTGTTTTGAGATCAAAACACCCAAAAATGGAGGAGGAGCCGCGGGAAGGAAGAAGGGAGCTAGGCTGTTATATAGAAAACTTACCGAGGCGAGCAAATAAGAAGAAACTGCCTCGGTTAATCTTCGTTAACCGAGGCGGTTGGTTTAAGTTGCCCGCCTCGGATAATGCACTAACCGAGGCAGTTGTGCAACATTTCCCGCCTTGGTTAACAGATTAACCGAGGCGGTTGCACGGCCGGCGGCCCGGCAACGGTTAACTGAGGCGGGCCACCAGCCCGCCTGCCTCCGAGGCCTTTTCAAAAGGTCGCGGTAAATGAATTTTTGTAGTAGTGTCTATTTGGCTTGGAGTTTTTGCAATCCATGGGTGTGAAACATGTTGAAGCCTTTGGTGATTCTCTCCTGGTAGTGTAGCAAGTGTCTAAGGTATGCCAATGTTATAGTTGGTCGTTAAATGCATACTTGATAAATGCTTGGATATCATATCATGTTTTGATGAATTTGTGATTCATCATATACCACAGGAAGATAATGGACGAGCTAATGCTCTGGCACAACAAGCATCTGATTATAATGTTGAAAAGAAATATTTTCACATTAGAAAATCGATGCGAGTAAATGCCGAATTACAAGTTCTGGATGAACCAGTCCGATCGGATGGCACAACCGGTCTGACCACTCAGACCGATCTGACCGACATCTCTGCTAGAGACAGTAATTCGGCTACAAATGTTGGTAAAATTATCGAGGCCGAAGTTGAGGACTAGAGGATGCCTATTGTTACATATCTAAAGGATCCTGGTCGTTGTGCAGAGAGGAATATTTAGCATTTGGCATTTAAATATGTTTTGATCGGCGATGAGATCTATCATCGGACCGCCAAAGACTTTTTTCTCAAATGTTTGGATTCGGATTAGGCCAGGGTTGCTATTGGAGAAGTTCATGAAGGCATATGTGGAACTATCGGCTCCTAAAATAAAGTGGTTGCTTAGAAGGCCCTGTTTCTATTAGCCTAGCATGATGGGTGATTGCTTCAAGTTTTATAAAGGGTGTGAAGAGTGTCAGCGGTTTGGTGATTTGCAATTGGTACCTGCTATGTTGATACATCCTATTATTAAGCCATGGCCGTTCCGAGGATGGGGGTTGGATTTTATTGGACAAATTAATCCTCCTTCTTCAAAAGGACATCGCTTCGTGTTGGTAGCTACGGATTATTTTACTAAGTGGACCGAAGCGGTTCCTTTGAAGAATATGACACATAGAGAGGTGATTGAGTTCGTTACAGAGCATATTATTCACAGATTTGGTATTCCTCAAATTTTGACAACTGATCAAGGTTCTTCATTTATATCAAAGGAGATGCGTGAATTTACCGAATCTTATAAAATTAAATTGCTCAATTCATCTCCATACTATGCTCCGGCCAATGGTCTGGCCGAGTCTAGTAACAAAATTTTGATTAAGCTCATCAAAAAGAAGATAAGAGAGAATCCTAGGAGGTGACATGAGGTTTTATCTGAAGCTTTATGGGCTCATCGTATATCTAGAGATGGTGCTACTAAGGTTACTCCTTTTAAGCTAATATATGGTCAAGAGACCGTTTTGCCTATTAAGTTGAATCTGGACGCTTATAGATTGGCTAAGAAAAATGATCTTTCCGTTGTTGATTACCATGATTTAACGATGGATAATATTGATGAGCTGACCGACAAGCGTCTAAGGGCTTTGGAAGAAATTGAGGAGGATAAGCTTCGGGTGTTAGAAATATGCCCTAGAGGTAATCATAGAGATGATCATATTTCGTTGTATCTATGATATTTTATATGTGTTCATTGAGTATCCATGAAAGGCAACTTGTATTGATTGGCAATTATGTGAATTGTTTGGTGAAACTCTTTACTTGTATGGTTATTCTAAAGTTGTTACTAGTCGGAGTTCATGTATGGACACACATAAATATTAGACTAGCACATGTATTAGTTGATGACTATGTTTCACAAGTCATGGATATGGAGATGTCAAACTAATAATAATGTGGGCGCATGTATGACATGAGGCTGAGCAGACCCAACGCGAGAAATAGTGAATTCTCATCCCACAATGTGTACGAATGTCCTTAGACCTGAGATTGTCGCATGGACTCAAGATGTGAACCGACCTACCTAGGAGCTATGAAACGCTACTTCGTAATTGGGTAGTTATAAAGGTGGTTCTCAGGTTTGTCAAGAGGCATGTTGTGAGACAGGGTCAGTCAAGATGGGATTTGCCCCTCTCTACTTGAGAGAGATATCTCTAGGCCCCTCGATGATCAAGATCGAGAAATGCATGGCCGTGCTAGGGTTAAGAGTTAACAAAGATTCTGAATCACAACATTGAGAAAGAGAGGTCAGTTTGGAGCTAGACCAAATATTGTGAGGCAAAGGGAATAGCATGTATATGATATTGTGATGGCTCGGCTGATATGATCTTTGCGCGCATAGGAGTTGTCACGTCTTGCTAGAGGCCGCTGTCAAGCCGAGTAGGAGTACTCGGGCCATGTCTATTCATGCGCGAGCCCATACAGTCACACACTTAAGGGGCTGGAAGCCTAATGAGGATATGATCTAAATTAGACTGGGCTTAGGTGCACTAATGGACCTCGGCTTGGAAGCCCATTAGTGGGCGCCTAGGGGTGTCTATATAAACAGGGGTGGGGTGCATGGAAAAACCCTAATTCTCCACGCCTACTGATGCCACCTGTTTCCACACCCACGCCTTCGTCGCCCTCGCGGACCTAGCAGTCCGAATCGTGACGCTTCCACCGCCGTACGTGTGGATACCTTGGAGGTGCTGCATCTGCTGCACGTGGACGAGTCGTACGTGAGGAGGTCTCGCAACTGCACTACTAGCTATCGTCTGCACTACCCCGACGCGCGACAGAAGTTCCGCACTTGCGCATTAGTGGTAATTCCATGATCTATAACAACAGTGTTCCTGGTTTATGGGGTAGAAAATCTTGTTTTGCCCTAGCGTAGCCTCCCCGTATCCCAACATCGGGTGGCTAGAGCTTGCAATAAAAAGGTAAGAGGTAAATCTTTTCAGGTTGGTGAGCTAGTTTGGAAGACGATTCTACCTCTTGGGATGAAGGGCAATAAGTTCGGCAAGTGGTCGTCAAGGTGGGAAGGTCCATACAAGATTGTAAAAGTAATCTTCGGGAATCCATACATGGTGGAGGCACTGCAAGGGGAACGTTTGCCCAGGGCCCTTAATGGAAGATACTTGAAGAAATACTATCCTAGCATATGGCAAGACACTTGAAGGTGAAGATGGCCGATATACGAATATCGCACGTAGCATTATTTTAGGCTAGTATGGTTTATACATTTTAGGCTAGTATGTTTGTATAAAATGTAATCTTCAGACTAGATTCTGGCAATTGCTTTTGGGCTTGCATAGCTCACAAAAAGGCAGGGAGGCATATGTTGATAGCTAAAATTGGCAAGGACCATGATCGACAGATTAGACCGGTTTGGTATGTGTAATCCAAGTAGGATTAGATCTATAATTTAGAATTTTTTGTAAACCATTTGTCGAAGGGGTACGACTTCCTCGGCCTATATATATGAAAGCTAAGGTCGATTGAGGGTAACCACAATCGAATCAATCCATTTGTCCTTTACTTTTTACTCTCCAAAACCCTAGCTTTTCCAACCATAATTCTATTCTTCCTGCGTCCCTACGGCGTTTGAAGGCGTCCTGAGTAGCCTGCCGATCTCAGGGCAACCCTAGCTCCATTAGCTCCGACGGGGTCTCTCCTAAGCTTGTGGCTCTAGTTTTACGCGCCGCCTGTGGAAGAACCGATATGACCGGTTTGCAGAACCGGTCTGACCGGCCTACCCAGGAGCGCCACCGGTGACGGTCGTTGCTGTAACACCCTAGGTGTCAAAATAACCAAAGTAAGATCATTAACTTAACATCACACATAAATGATCAATAAAATTTAGAATTAATCACTCATATTTTTTGCTTTTGCAATATAAGTATACATGTATATACATATGTGTATGTGCATATGTATATATGTGCCTTTGTCAGAAAAGTTTATATAACTTTCAAACTATTGCAAATATGCATATGAAATTGAATAGGCACATCTACCATCACAAGATCAATAAATGCCTAGTTGAACTCTAGGGGTAGAAGTGAAAATCACACTTGAAATGAAAAGTTCTTCAAATATTAGTTTTTGGAATTTCAAAATAACTTTCACACCTTTACTCAAATAAATTTGGTCATGAAAGAGACATTGTAGATCTTGAAATTTAGAACAGAATTGATATTCAAATATTTTTTTTTAACCTCGGGAAGGGCAAGAAATTTTTATTTTGCACCTAAGCCCCTGTCTTTCTCTCTTTTCCTCCCTCACTCCCCGCCTTCTCCCTCCTACAGCCAGATTGCCGGCGACACCTGGCCGGCAAGCCACCTGGCCAGGGCGCTCCCAGTTTTAACCTGCTCACCACCTCCCCCAGCAGGCCGCGCCCCAGCTCGCACTCCCCCTTATGCTCCCATAAAAGACGTAGAACCCCCTCCCCCTTCTGACGCACGCCGCGCAGAGCTCGCTATTGCCGAGCTCGAGCTTCTGCAACGCCCGTGGAGCCACCATTGCGGCCACCCACCGCCCAACCTGAGTCCCTGAAAGGTCGCCCTCGACCCCCTGAAGCTCCCCAAGCCGCTGCCCCACCACTCCGGCCACTACACTCGCCGGAGCACCCCTGCACATCACCTGCGAGCTGCTGCTCCACCGGCGAGCCCCCTCCGTCCATCCCCAACCCCAACTGGGTCACCTACAGGTAGCCCTCGTTGTCCTCTTGCTCCTCCACCCCTTTCCCCTCGCCGCCAGCGAGCTCCTTCACCGGATTTGGCTGGAACCGAGCTCCTACCCACCCAAGGACCCAATTGCGAGCCCCCAACTAACTCTAGGGAGATTTATACAAAGTTCCAGGGACTGATTTGTAAGATTTGAATTGAAACTTTGAAACTCAAACTGTGAACTTTGAAATTGCATAACAAATCATAGAAAATCCTAAAATTGCAAACTAAATTGTTCTAGAGTCCTTGAACTAAGATCTACAACTTTGCAATAGGACCTTGGATTGTGCCCAATTGTTTTCAGCTGTAGATTTAAATCAAGTTTAAATAGCACTTAAAAGTTCTAAGAGTTCTAGACATGCACTTCTTATGAGTTTTGGATGGTAGATTCTTTATTGAGAGTAAAGCTTCACATAAAATTTTGAGGCACAAAAACAAAATAGAAGCAAGTGTTTGATGATATTTCTATTTTATGCTAGATCTAAGTACTGTATTTTATTCTTGGTCTTAAACTGCTTATTTTGAATTGCAATTTTTATGGGACACTAGTGTCACTAGTTAGATGTTACACAAAAAGTTTGGACTTGGTTACTTTAATAGAACTTGCTGAATCAATTATTCCATATTTAACTAACTAAAATTGCAACCAGTAGTTCCTGTGCTAGAACAATCATGATCTTTCTACCAGTGTACCTACTAGGGTAAATGATGCTACAGAAAAAGTTTTAGACTCATAACCTTAAGGGAATTGTAGAGGTAGATTTAGTTTGAAGAATATATTGTCCCTAGAACTTGCATAGGAAAAATCTAGAAAATTCATAGTAGACTCACCACAAGATTAGAAGTACTAAGTAACATTTTGAGCATTAGTGCTTTCATGGTTTGTTCTGTACAAATAGATCTTGATCCTAGTAGTAGTTATTTAATATATTTTTCATGATTAATCTGGTGAATGAAAATGTCTAGAAATTTTACAGTAAGTTTGTTTCTAAGTAAAGTACTCTGCATAAAAATCTCAATGCTAGAAACTATCTTAAGCAATAGTTATGAACAATCCATATTTATTCTTGAAAAATAGCACTTTCAAAATAATAAAACCCCACTTAATGAAGTTAGTTAATTTAAGTTATACTCTATAAACCATTGCCCAACAAAACATAATTAAGAAGTTTCATGATAAAACTTATGTTTTGTTGGATTGCAACTTTATCATGAAGTTATTAATAAATTCTTATCATCACACTAACCCATGCATTTCATATAGAATCGACTACTCTCGCTGACGGAACGTACTAGCTAGTCCCCGAGTCCGAGAGTGAGCAACATGAAGCTCAAGTGAATCTAACTGAAGTTGTTGAAGACCCGAACTAAAGTTCGGAAGGGCCAAGCCTAGTTGTACTCAGGAAGGCAAGCTCCGGTGCATGATCCCAGTATTTCAATTTATGCAACTAATGTTCCTATTTACCTGTGCATTTAAGTTCGTAGGAATTGATTGGAACCCTAGCTGCATGATCCTAGGCACCTATGTAATGAATACTAGAACTGGAGTTCGAGTAGATGCTCTGCTAATAGGTTCGGTAGAAGTCGAGTGATTTCCTGTCACTCGCGAGAATTATAGGAGTTGAATGATTTACTACATATTGCAACTATAAGGTCGACCTGGTGAGATGCTCTTCGTTGAGGTCCTGTCTGTTTAGTGAAAAATGCTAAGACCTCAGTATTTGGTAGTGGTGGATAAGCGTTTGAACGTACTAACCACATGCCGAGAATATATTAATCGGTAAGTTTAAGTACCTGATTGAACCGGGACATGGACCTTTTCCCCACTTTCTAGCACAAGCCCATGCTAACCACGTCCCGATGATCATGGGCTCTGTCCTCGAGGGAGTGGGTTCTGTTCCACGAAACGGTAATAAAGGGAGTGTGTTTAGATCTGCCTTGCAAGGTTAAGAAATTTGATTCGAATCGTCCGTTTCTCGTTTCCATTGAAACTGCTTAACCCTTTTACCATATAGAGTAAGAAGTGGAACAATGATGATTGTGAATATTATTAGATGCAAATTAATTCTTCCATCATGTATGATGTTTGATAGTTGCTTACTTAGAATGGTTAATTGAACTAGAATTTTTAGGCTAAAACTTAAAAGTAAGGACATATTCTTAGTTGCTTTTCGGAAAAACAAACCTCTGAAGCCAAAAGCCTTTCATGTCTAGGAGTCGGCTAAGTATATTCCACTAGTCGGGTAAGCCTTGCTGAGTATTAGTATACTCAACCTTGCTTGTGGCTTTGTTTCCAGGGAATACTTTTGAGGATATGGTTGCTAGTTTGGCTTGGTCGTGTACTCTTCCTGCTAGTTGGTCAATGGAATGGGATGCATCCCCGACCAATGATCATAATGCCGAGTGATGTCATGTATGGGCTTCATTATGACATCATGTATCGTCATTGGTTATCGTTTATTTTCCGCTGCACTTAAACTCTGAAGTACCTTTATTTGAACTTGGTTTGTAATAAATAAATATCGTCGAATGCTGTAATCTCTAGACTCACCTTCATGTGGGTTTGATGTATGTGTTTTTTCGATAAAGTCCTAGTGGTTGCATCGGGATTTTACCCGACATACTGTCCAGTTACTCAGCTTGAAGTGCAAGTTAGCCATGTTTATCCTAGTGGTGATGGTTAACGCACTTGAGCCGGATTAGTTCGGGTGGTTCTGCCACATTTGCCACCCGCGCGTTCTAGCGCTTTCCTAGGTTGATCAGAACTGCGTCAACACATCTATTTTGTTCCTTAAAAATAATGCAATGGATAAAATAAACGAAAAACATCGACAGGAAAATGAATTCATGACGCACTGACGATACAAAATCTCTGGCGAAGAGAAGATCAAAGTAGGGAAGGCATAAATAGAACTGAATTCCCATTGATGCTTGTAGCAGGTTGCCTCAATTCATCACCGAGTCCCCACACGTCTCAGCTCAACAGCATGCACACTGACTTCGCTTTCAACAGTGTGCAGCCTGTACTTCAACAGTGTGCAGCCTGTACGACGGGCGGATCCTGCTGGTAATTTGGCTACCCTGCAGGCTGCTGCATGTCCATGCTTGTCCTTCCTCCGGTATGGCCTGTTCCTCGCTGGCACAATGGCCGTAGGCATACAACTTTTGGCAGGCAGTCGGGCTACCTGGTGGTTTTACTTTTTTACCATGCAAGATTTGGTTTCCCTAGATCATTAGGCCTGCCCAAAACTACTTCTTTTTATGAAACAGGAGGGGAGAGCTCGCACTAAGTATTTGGGGCCCTGCCGCGAAATATAAAATGGAGGCCTTATATTTAGAAATTAAAATACAAATAATCAAATAAATTTAGGCCTCATTATATAACTACCATAAGCATTCATGCTAAAGGATTCAAGAACAAATCATTCTACATTCAATCTTTTCCATAACTAAACTAACAAAACTAAGAATGGATAGTTTCTTTTAGCTAGTTGTTGTAATCTTCTTTGATTCTTTTTTTGTCTCTTAGACGCTTGTATAAAACTTGGTTCTTTTTTCCTTTAAATATATAATCAGTAGGGGATGCTAATCCCCTCCTGTTGCATCAAAAAAAAAACTAACAAAACTAAATTAGAAATGCTGGTGACCGATGAAGAATTGAAAGTAACCAATAAAGGCGAAAATTTTGCTAGTGATCAAGATAGAACCTTGACAATGATGCGGGTGACTAGAATTGGAATTGAAACCTAAACATTCTAGTCCAGATTTCCAGCCAAAGCCCCCTGATTGTCGGGACAAATATGTTGTGTACAGTGTAGTGTAGTACAAAAGCCTTTCAGGTTACTTTTGCAATTAAATCATCGAGATGTTGATATAGTTGTAGTGCAATTTTACAAATAAAGAAATCACTGATTCATTCACTCGGCCTCAACCACGCATACCTGCGCTGCAGTCCTGCACTACTACGTCAGTCCATCGGCCTGCAGTCGTGGCGTTGCTCGAATACTCGGGCGTCTGCGACTCAACGTTGCGGTCATGGCGTCAGGCGAACGACAGGAGTACAGGACGAGGGATGAGATGGCAGATGACAAGTTATGGATCACATTCGGCAGACACATGCAGACAGACATGGGCTACGTCGATGACGGAATTCGGCAGTTGTGGAGCTGGCTATTCATGAGACACAGTGTTAAAGCCCGGTGTAAGGGCCCCTAAAAATTGGGGGCCTGGTGTGGTCGGCCCACTTGCACTAGACCATATACGGGTCTGCCTCCCTACTGGTTATATATTGAAATAAAAAGGAGGGTTTCAGATAAAAAACCAAAAAGGAAAAACTAAGACACACTCTCTAGCCAAATCTTTGATGCCTGGGAAATACTTCTCCTTTGCCCTATGGATAGCTATGGCAAACTCATGAATATAAGAAGCTTTTATATTCTGGATGGATGGCTGAATTCCATTGAAGAATAAATTGTTCCAAGTCGTCCAAATGCTCCAAGATAGAAGAATAATGATCTTCATGAAGAACGGTGCTGCAATCTGTTGCTTAACTGTTCAAAGGTTAGAGATGGTGACCAAGAAGGCACGACATGTAAATTGAAAGTTTCCCAGCATTGTAGGGCAAAAGAGAACCGATGTTCAATCGATTCATCCTCAGAGTTTGTGCAAAAAAACACAACTGTAATCATCTTTTAAAACTTAATTCATCTTTCAAAGCAAGAAAAGTGTAACTCCTTAATGTGTGTATTAAGCGGAAGAAAAAATTTCAGATTACTCCCCTCAAGTATCATCAAAGTAGCTATAACTCCTAAAACTATTTTTGGTCCAATTTACAATGAAACTGCCATTTGGTCCAATTTACCCTTAATAAAATTTATCTTTTCTATTTATCCACACAAAGTGATGTGTTAAGTTAAAATTTTGTAGGATAATAGCGGAGATCATAACATATTTTTTAGAAAATGTGTCAAGTAATTTCATCATTATTTTGAAAGGGTATATCATTTAATCAACAAATTAACACGTAGGATACAAAATTATAGGAAAACTAATGGTGAAAAAATTATATATGTATTTTTTAACATGCAAAATCATAAAGTAAGATTCCACTTGCGTGTGGAGAAAAGAAGATATATTGTACTAGGGGTAAATTGAACAAATGATATAGTGTGGGGGCAAATTGTCAAGAATCTATGCCACGAGTATAAAACTAAGACCGAATAGACGGTCCAAAGACATAATCAGGAAAACGGTGACTTAACCTTTCACAAGGATGCCCGTTCTAACACAAGGATCGAAAGAGTCTCCGGGTTCAGCTAGATCGACACCTGACGCCAGAGCATGGTCCAGGCTCTAGACCGCGTTCCCAACCAAGGTGACAGGTGCAAGGGATTGTGAGAATTGCCTTTATTGCAAGGTCCTCATCCACATGGCGTGAGCCTTAGTGGCAAGATCGAGCCCTTGATGGGAAGAGACTTGTTGATCGGGAGTGTATATTGGTGCAGCTCCAACATGGACTAGGGGCGGCTTTAGCCCATCGATACCATGGGAAAAAATGACATGCCAAGTTTGAATTTTCCTAAACCACTCCTTTACATTTCCGCACTTCTTACTTGCAATTTGTGTGCCTTTACTTTCTTAGAGTAGTACGAAGGTAGGATTGGCTTTAGGTTGCAAAACTCTTCTTTGAGTGGGTTGTAACATTAGAAAAATCCTAGGTGCACATCTAAATAGCATGTTCTAGTTTATATTTTGTCAATTTAGATGGAGATCATATATTCACCCCATTTTAGACTATGAGAAGTACTCCAGATATCACTCTGAACATAAGTGTGCACTCAACTGACAGCCAGTACTTTCCTTTTAACTGCTGCGTGTCCAAACACACTTGACACTTAGGCCACTTATAATGGGAGTTTCGTTGTCATTAAGTTGCATGATGCTTAAGATGACCTGCGGAAGGAGTACTAATTAAGAGAAGTACTACATCCATCCCACGGCGGTGAGTTCTGGGTGTGGCCGCACCTAGAAAAAATCCATAATCGTTTATCACCTCTAAATTTTCACCATGTTTGTTTGAATATCGTTCATATGCTATAAAGTGCCGTACCCCCCTCTATTCTTCTTTAGCTCCACCCCTGCATATAATATAACGTGCACACATAATTGAAGATCAAACTTTAAATTTTTTTACCAACAATTAATCTTTTATAATATAAACTTTGTCTTACGAAATAATATCACTAGACCAGTGTTTAAAAATACTTTCATACAACTACAATTTTTTTTGTGCTATAAACAAAGTATAATAGAGATATTAACAGTCTAATGTTAGTATTGGAGACTATGCCAAATTTGACTGTGCTTTGTATCCTAGGACAAAGAGAGTAAAGAAGAGAGAGAATAAACCAGTTTTATTTTGTTGAAATCATGTAAACGGTTTGCAACTCATCTTAAATCATATAATTAAATGCCATGGGAGCCCATAAAATAGCAAGGATGAAATAGTGCAGTAGAAAGAGATTCATCTATGGTTTCATTTTTGTGACAGTCTTGGACACAACAAAATAAAATCTTCTCACTACTGCAAATCACTATATCACTGCCGGTTTGTAAACCTCATCACCTCCGATTTAGATCCTCGTTGGATTTAAGTCGACGGTGATGGATCGGGCTATCACTGCCAGGTCTAGAACCGGTGGGTGGTGCCCCGCTCCGCAACAATGATAGACAACCTTTTGTAATTTCTTTTTATTTTCATTGTTTCATGAGTTTCTTTCAGCTTGCAAGTACCTTGGCTCTTTGTTTTGCTTTTCTATAATATATATCCAGTAGGGGGTGCAACCCCTCCTGTTTCATAAAAAAAAATCTTAACAACCTAAAAATCACAACCACAAAACTTAAAGGTACTGTAATATGTGTGTTGGATAATATCTAGATGTTCAGAAAATTCCACGATGACTCTTCAGTGATCAAGGAGACATATGTAAAGTTACCCGTCAAAAAAAATGTAGACATATGTAAGTTGTGATGCATTTTCATGGCAATCTTGCATGTTACCGTTTGACTGTTTCGTACTGCAGCTGACCAGCCTGACCGGGTGGATACATGAGATGTTATGATGACCTCCTGCAGCAGCAACTTTTGCATTTCGAGCACCTGCTACTGCTCCGATCCGCTTACGCTTTCAGCTCTGGACTCCGAGTCGTTTAGTGCCGCGGTGCAGGGGTCCTGCTTTATATATCTCTCCGCTTCTATCGACAAAAGTTTGACATTTTCACCATCTGATTATTTTCTGCTTGCCTATTGCTTTTTGTGAAACACAATGGAAAATTAATATGTTATTTCAAATTGTTAAATGTTTTTGTGTACTTGTGATACACAACTTTGGACAGAGAGAGAGAGAGGACCTGTTGATAGGTAGCTGTCCTCTGTTTCTTGTTGGCCGGAGATTGTAGCGGTGAGAGATTGGAGGGCGGGGCGTGAGCGACGCACGGCGTCGGGGCGCCGTGGTCGCGCTGGGTGCTAGTGCACAGGAAGAGGCAGGTGGAGGCGATCAGGGCTGGGACTCCCGGCTTCCTTCAGGAAGCCGAAACAATATATTTCTGCTTGCCTCTTGTCCAGCGATTACAAGTAAATATATAGCCAATGGCCTAACCGCACTAGATAAGGACTCTAACCGAACTAGATAAGGACTCTACCCGAATTAGATAAGGACTCTCCTAATTCTAGGGATTTTGCAGCAACCTAGGACTCTAAGTTTCTATCTTTAGCTACTAGACGAAGAACTCCTGCCGCGCCTGGAGTACTGCAGGCCGGTCATAACATCTCTCCCCACCTCGGCAAACAGCTCGTCCTCGAGCTGGACATCGGGGTAAAGGGACTTGAAATCTTGGAGGGGTTCCCACATTGCATCATCTTCGGAGAGCCCTTGCCACTTGACGAGGAGATGCCAATCCCCACGACGGAGTTGTGCACGCAGCACTCGCTCGGGTGCCGGCAAGAGGCGCCCATCCTGGACCGGTGGGAGCACTGCGGGGGCTGCCGGAGGGGTACCGTCGTAGTGGTAGGGCTTCAGCAGCCCCACATGGAAAACATCATGGAGACGCGCCTCCGCTGGAAGCTGGAGGCGGTAGGCGACCCGGCCGATGCGCTCGACGATCTGAAATGGCCCGGCGTAGCGTGGGCGCAGCTTGCCCTTCGACGGCGAGGCAAGGGCATGGGTGGGACGGTGTAGCAGTCGGAGGAGCACCCATGCCCCGACGTCGAACTCCACCGCGCGATGGTGCTCATCGTGATGCCGCTTTGCGTACTGCTGCGCTTGGAGAAGACGCTCGCGAACCTCTACCAGAAAGGCGTCGCGGTCACGCAGCATGGTGTCCACCGCCTCTGTCGTCGCCGCTCCCTCCTGGTGTGGTAGTAGCGAAGGCGGGGAGCGACCATACACCACCTCAAACGGCGTCGCCCGAAGCGCGGAGTGGAACGAGGTGTTGTAGCAATACTCTGCCCAAGGGAGCCAATCCACCCATGAGCGCGGCCGATCACCAGTCGCGCAACGGAGGTACATTGCTATCACCTTGTTGACGACCTCGGACTGGCCGTCCGTCTGAGGGTGAAAGGCTGTGCTGAGACGAAGTTTCACACCTGCACACTTGAAAAGATCACGCCACATGTTACTGGTGAAAACCGGATGGCGGTCGCTGACGATGGAGGTCGGGAAACCGTGGAGGCGCACGATGCCCTCGAAGAAGGCGCGAGCAACCGAAGCGGCGGTGTACGGGTGGCTCAGGGCGATGAAGTGAGCATACTTCGAGAAGCGATCCACCACCGTCAGGATCACAGATTTGCCCTGCACCTTGGGAAGCCCCTCGATGAAGTCCATGGCGATATTGGCCCACACCTGAGACGACACGTCTAAGGGCTGCAGGAGACCGGCCGGCTGTGTGGTTGGCGTCTTGTTGCGCTAACAGATGTCGCAGGTGCGGACAAAGGCCTGCACGAGCTGTCGGTCGCCGGGAATGTAGAAGTCACCGCGGAGGCGCACAAGGGTTTTCTGGACCCCCTCGTGCCCGCCGAGTGAGCGAGGGCCACCACCTGGTCGCGGAGGTCGCCAACAGCCGGAACATAAATACGCTTGCCGTGGAGGAGGAACCCGTCTGCGGCAGCCCACGGCGTGTCCAAGGATGCAGTGGCCAGCTGTTGCAGCAAGTCGCGGCTGACCGGATCGGTCACCGTGGCCCGACGGATGTCGGTGAAGAGGTCGAAGGAGGGTCCTGACAGAGCGCATGACGCCGCAGCCTCCTCGTCGCGGCGAGACAGTGCGTCGGCGGCTGAGTTGAGCCGGCCGGGACGGTATTCGACGGTGAAGTCGAACCCGAACAACTTGCTGATCCACTGATGTTGGGGCACAGTGGACAGTCGTTGGTCCAGGAGAAACTTCAAGCTGTAGTGGTCGGTGCGGACGAGAAACCGACGCCCCCACAGGTACGGGCGCCAGTGGCGGACTGCTTGCACTAGCCCGATGAGCTCGCGCTCGAACGCCGCCAACTTGATATGGCGTGCGGCGAATGGTCGACTGAAGAAGGCCAGGGCCCCAGCCCCCTGATGCAGAACGGCGCCGAAGCCGGCGCCGGAGGCGTCGCAGTCGACCACGAACCCGCGATCGAAGTCCGGCATCTGGAGAACAGGCGCCGAAGATAGAGCCCGCTTCAGGGCAGCGAAGGCGTCGTCCGCCTCTGCTGTCCAGACGAATGCCTCCTTTCGTAGGAGGCGCGTGAGGGGCGCCGCAATGGTGCCAAAGTCGCGGATAAACTTCCGGTAGTAGCCTGCGAGCCCCAGGAAGCCACGCACCCCGCGTGGGAAGCGGGGTGTCGGCCAGGAGGCGACTGCGGTCACCTTGTCGCTGTCCATAGCGACTCCGTCGGTGGAGATTACGTGGCCTAGGTACGTGACGGAAAGGGCCCCGAATGAGCACTTCGACCTCTTGAGGAAGAGGCCGTGGGCGCGCAAGGCGGTGAGGACGAGACCCATATGCTGGAGGTGCTCGGACCACGACGAGCTGTAGATGAGAATGTCGTCAAAGAAAACCAGCACAAACCTGCGGAGAAACGGACGGAGCACATCGTTCATCAAAGCTTGGAAAGTTGCCGGGGCGTTAGCGAGCCCAAACGGTATCACCAGGAACTCGAAGTGGCTGTGGTGAGTGCGGAAGGCGGTCTTTTTGACGTCCGTCGGGTGCATCCGCACCTGGTGGTACCCGGAGCGGAGATCAAGCTTGGTGAAGTACATCGCCCCATGGAGCTCATCGAGGAGCTCGTCAACCACCGGGATCGGGAACTTGTCCTTGGACGTGCGGTTGTTGAGCGCGCGGTAGTCGATGCAGAAACACCACGATCCGTCAGCCTTTTTGACGAGCAGCACCGGAGCGGAGAACGGCGAAGTACTGGGGCGAATGATGCCCTGCTCTAGCATCGCGGCGCATTGCCGCTCCAACTCATCCTTCTGTAGCTGCGGGTATCTGTACGGCCGCACAGCCACCGGTGCGGTCCCCGGCAGGAGGTGGATGCAGTGGTCGTAGGAGCAGGCTGGAGGGAGGCCCCGTGGTATGTCAAAGAAAGCGCCGTGCTGGAGAAGAAGCTCGTCCAACAACGGCTGTTGCGGGTCCGTGGCGACCGCGGCCAACGAGCCCTGCTGGTAGGGCGCGCCGGGGGCACCCACACACTGCCATGTGACGCGGCGGCCATCCTGCAGGAATGACACGGTGAGCTCCTCGAAGTCCCAGGTGAGGGGGCCCAACGTGCCGAGGAAGTCGACGCCCAGGATGAAGTCGAAACAGCCCAGCGCGAGGCCGACGCAGGTGAGGGAGAAGGCCGCCCCGCTGATGATGACGGGAACGTCGCGGGCGATACCGTCGCACGGCACGCGCTCGCCACTGGCGACCGTGACTCGGAGGTGATCGCCCCCCCGTGGGGCAAGCCCCAGGCGGCGCATGGTCGCGCCCTGTAAGAACGTGTGGGTGGAGCCGGTGTCCAATAAGGCGAGGAGGCGCTCGCCCTTGACCGTCACTGGAAGGAGCATTGTGTGGTAGGTCCGGATACCTGCAAGAGCGTGCAAGGAGACCACAAGAGCGTGAGTGTGTGCGGCTTCGTCAACGGCCTGGTCCTCGGGAAGAACTGCTCCCACTGACGCCCCGTCATCAACGATGAAGTCGTCGGCTTCCAAGTAGAATAGGCGAGGGCACACATGTCCGCGCACATACTGCTCGTCACAGTTGTAACAGAGGCCTTGGCGACGGCGCGCTTGCATCTCGGCCGGCGATAGACGGCGAAACAGCCTCGCTGGTGGCGGAGCGGGTGAGGACGGAGCGGCCGTTGCAGCTGGCGCCGTGGTCGCGGCTGCTGGCGCCTGGGCGGCCGGGGTTCCGGCAGGGGTTACGGCCGTTCCCTGAGGGCGTGAAGGAAAACCCGGCCGTGGTGGAGTGCAAGCGCCACGCTGCTGGAGGAGGGCGGTTGTGGTCATGGCGCGGCTCTCAAAAGCACGGGCGAGGAACATCGCCGTCTGGAGGTCGGGTGGGTCGCGAAGCGCGACGTCCACCCGGAGATGTTCCGGAAGACCGCCTACAAACAGCTTCGCCTTCTGGCGCGGAGACAGGTCCCTGGAGTGCGCAAGTATCCTCTGGAAATGGTCCGCAAACTCCTGGACCGTGGAGTGAAACGGCAGGCGGCCCAATTCTGCCAACCGCGAGCCATAGATGGCCGGCCCAAAGCGAAGGCAGCAAAGCTCCTTGAAGCGCTCCCAGGAAGGCACGCCCTCATCTTGCAGGAGAGCGTAGTACCATGTTTGGGCGGCGCCCGTGAGGTGATACGCGGCCATCCACGTGCGCTGCGCCGCCAGTGTGCGCTGGCCCCAAGAAAACTGCTCACAATGTGTGAGCCAGTTCAGTGGATCGTCGGAGCCATCAAACGTCGTGAAGTCGAGTCTGTAGCTCTTGGGCTGGAAGTTGATCGAGTCAAATGTCGCGGGCGCAGGAGGGACGGAGTGCCGCGGCCAGGAGCCGTGCACGAGCGGCCCGTCGACGCCGCCCTAGAGGGCGTCCGGCGCAGGGGCGCCACCATGGCCGAGACGCAGGGTGCTGTCGGGTGCCAGGGCTGCAGAACGCGCCGGCGCGGTGTAGAGCGGGGCCGACGGTGCCGAGAGCCAAGGCGGCAGTGGCGATGGCGAGGGGGGGAAAATGATGTGTTGGATCGGCACACCCCCGGAAGAAGTCGACGGCGCTGGCGTTGAGGTAGACGACGTGGCGGCGGGCGGCAGCCCATAGCTGGACAGGACGGCCGAGGACAGGGGCGACGGCGGCGGAAGTTGCTGCGACATGGACGGCGGTGGCAGGGGCTGCTGTGGGGCCGGCGGCGGTGGGTGCAGCTGCTGTCCGTGCGGCCCCAACAGAAGCGCGTGGATGCCGGCCATCATCTTGCCAAGGTCGAGCACCGCGGCCGTCAAATCCGCGTTCGACAAGACGCTTATGACGGCGGACGACGTCCCTGCGGCCATGGGCAGCGAGGACTCGTGGACGAGCGGCAGGGAACCCGCGGCTAGGACCTGCTGCGGCGGCCGCGGATCGGGCAGCGGCGCAGGGGCGGCGGGGTCCGGCGGCGGAACGGTGGAGGTGGGCAGCGAGGCCGACATCGGAACCGAGAACTCTGATACCAGGTTGATAGGTAGCTGTCCTCTGTTTCTTATTGGCCGGAGATTGTAGCGGTGAGAGATTGGAGGGTGGGGTGTGAGTGACGCACGGCGTCGGGGCGCCGTGGTCACGCTGGGTGCTGGCGCACAGGAAGAGGCAGGTGGAGGCGATCAGAGGTGGGACTCCCGGCTTCCTTCAGGAAGCCGAAACAATATATTTCTGCTTGCCTCTTGTCCAGCGATTACAAGTAAATATATAGCCAATGGCCTAACCGCACTAGATAAGGACTCTAACCAAACTAGATAAGGACTCTACCCGAACTAGATAAGGACTCTCCTAATTCTAGGGATTTTGCAGCAACCTAGGACTCTAAGTTTCTATCTTTAGCTAGATAGACGAAGAACTCCTGCCGCGCCTGGAGTACTGCAGGCCGGTCATAACAACTGTACTGTTTGGTATTCGAGTATCTGTACTGCAGCTGACCGGGTGGATGAATCAGAGGATAGCTAGCTGGCAGCTAGCTAGTTTTGCATCCGGTCAAACTGCGAACTCTGATTCTGTCGTGCAGAGGTGCAGGAGACGTCGCTGTCCCGCTTTAGTAATAATAGAGCCAAAGCATCGGTTATAAGTCAACATGCAAGAGCCAAGCTATACAATAATAATCTCTTATTTGTCTACAATATAATTATAATATTATTTATTTATAAATATTTTACATTCTCTTTCCTATTCACTCCCACTTCTACATAGGAGCTCGTGTCCAGCTTATTGTTTGCATGAGAGCCAAGTTTCTCTCTCCTCTACTTTTTCTCTTGGATATGAGCAAAAGTGCTGACTATCTTGGCTATAAGACAACCATTATACTTGCTCTTAGCCCTCCACCTTCTTCCACTAGTCCACATCCCTGTTGTAGTGCTACCATCCTGGACTCGAATTCAAACCGGCCTATGTTTGAAGAACTTCAGCCAGATTATAGGTCTAATTGGTTGCTAGGCTTGATTAGCTGGCTAGGATTTTAAGCCTTGCTAGCTCAAGCCAGCATCCAGCAATAAATGTGTTCATGTTTGATTGGTTGTCTTAAATTAGACGGCATTGCTGTAACTTATTTGGTTGCCTATATAACATGATACAGTAAGCTTATATCTTTCATCCCAAATTATTAGCCGTTTTGGTTTTTCTAGATTCATAGTTTTTCTATACATTTACATATATATTATGTCTACATGCATAGCAAAGTCTATAAATTTAGAAAAGCCAAAACGACTAATAATTTGGGACTGATGACGTATTTGGTAATGGTGGAGTTACCCCTGTCAATTATCATCGGGTTTTGCTAAGGTACACAGAAATGACTGTGGATCGTCGATCAGGATAATTTTGATAAATACATATTAATTTATTTTTGAAAATAAAAAATAAGCAATATATTTTTAGTTCACTACAAGAAATCCCTTAATTTGTGACACTTCAATTTCGTCGCAGATCACCGAAAAATCATCACAAAACGACATCTATGACATTTTTGCAAAACATGGCGATTTGAGCGTCATGGATTAACTCGCGTGACATTCCTATAAAATTGTAACAGATTGAAGTAATCCGTGACGTTTTAGAATCGTCGTAGAATAGCTTTCGACCCATTCAGCCCAGCCCAAGCCCAGTTTTAGTGACGAAAAAAACATCACAGATTGATGCCACGTGGATCAAATATCATCACGAATTGATTAGTCATGGCAGCTTCACTGACTAAGCTGCTTAATAGGACGCTGGCATGGTGCTGACCTGGACACTAACGTGGCGCTGACCTGGACGCTGACGTGGCAATGACCAGGATGCTGATGTGGCACTGACGTAAGCATCCAAGTTTTTTTAATTCCAAACCCATTTATTAAACAGGCCACGTTTGAATAATGAGCCTCTGTTTTGGGCCGAATACTTCAGGGCCTAAAAATTTCCAATTAAGCCAAATTAAATTCCAGCCCACCAATTCAAATTTTCCCAACCCATTCTTAAAATTGCAATTCACATCAGTTCACAGAACAAATAAATAGACATGGCATCAGTTTTAACCATTGTACCATAGCATCACATCCAACATTACATCCAAAACTGACCATACATAACAGTTTAGCTAGCTTACAGTTGCTACTTACATCCAAAACTGACTATACATCCAAAACTGACCATCCAAAACATCAGCACCAGAATCAACAAAAGCTGGGTTTAGCCAAAAAAAGGTTGCTGCTTACCGTTGCAACACCCAGTTCAGCATCAGAATCAACAGAAGATGGGTTTAGCAAAAAAAAAGGTTGTTGCAGCCAAGCATCAAGTTTCGGAAGTACCATTCCAGCAAAAGCTAACAAACTGCCATGAGTTTAGCTTGGTTGACTTCGAGATAGCAGAAGGTCGAGTTTCTCTTCCATCTCAGATTGCTTCTTCTTGTTCTCCGCTTCATGCCTTAACAAAATATCCACTTGTTCACGCAGTCCAACATTTGTTGTCTTCTCCGCTTCCAGTTCTGCTCGAACATTATTTACACTGGATCTAGTTCATGCTGGTGTGATCCCCACATTCTGATGTTAATGACTCTGCTTTGTGTTCTTATCAAGCACATTACCTACAACCTGAGTCGCGGAGTTGGGTTGTTCATCTTCTCTTAGTGTAGCCATCTGGTTCTGCATTTCAGTCTAGCAAACAAGCAGTTCATGATCATGAGACAGCTTATACCGTGAGCACATCAAAAAGCAGTATTTGAAAGCTGTCTTACAATAGCATGCTACACGGAGGATGAATCCACATGGACTTAACACACCACATGCAGCTGCTGTGTGCGCCCACTACTTTCTTGTGGACTCACGCAGCCGGTATTTGCTCGATCAGCAGGTAGAAGGCACACCCTGCGTGAGACGCCATGCTTGTAAAACAGCATACAGGCAGCAGCGGCATGCGGTAGGCTATGTGCTAGATCATTCACTCACTCGGCGCTGCAGTTCGCGCTAGAGATGGCTCGGCTCCACCGCATGTCTGCCGTCGCCCCGGCCATCTCCGTCGTCGTCCTACTCCTGCGGGCTGCTCTCGCCGCCGCCGCCGCTGCGGCCGCGGACGCTCCGGTGAAGAAGGTTGGGATCAGGTTCGTCCGGCCGGCGAACGAGGAGGAGGCGCGGTGGCTCGACCGCTACGCGGGGCCGCACCAGCAGCTCGGTGCCGGCCCAATCAGGATGCGGCCAGCCACCGCGGAGGAGGCGAAGTGGCTGGACCGCATGAGCGGCAACGCCGGGAGGGCAGAAGAGTCCGACGACGGCGACGACGGTGGCAACACCTACATCGAGTTCGACGATGACAATCCGTATGTCTCCTGCGCATCCATCTGTACGTGCTTTTAATTGTTGTTGCTTTCATACTACTCCCCTTATATAACCTGCTTCTGGTTTGCAGCTATATTGAGGTTCTGCGTGCTTGGGCGTCCCGGCTGGCGAAGCGGATCACTCTGGAGGATGCTCAGGCGGAGGTACATTGTCACTGCAATTTTCCACACAACTCATTCTGTTTTGTTCATTCATTCTTAATGGTTATTTCATTCAGAATATCTTGTCAGAATCCCTTCCAGGATCTTTAGGAAATGAGGCACGCCACCAGCTGGCAGGATCATCGTCCGCTACGTCGCAGACTCAAAGAGATTAGGGGTGCTTTTAGCTGGTGTAGGTTGTTCACTTTGGGGATCAGGCGATCAGCTACTAGTGAAGTGGGCTGATCTGTGACATTCGGATCTCCATCGTATACATCAATGAAAATGATCTGTTACAAGAATAACATATTGCTGCCAGAGCGGAATGCAGCATGCACTGGCCACCTGGACCCATATAACACCTCAGATGTTTAATTTACGAAATAAACCTCATTAGCTTAACATGATGCATAAATAATTAAGAAAACTTTAAAAGAAACGAATTATAAATTGGTTTTGCTTGGAATTGAAAATAGTTGGGTATATGTGCATAAGTACATGTACTTTAATCAAACAAATTAAATAACTTTCACATCGATGCAAACATGGCTACAAAATTGAATAGGCACATTGTTTTTGACATTATAAACAAAAGTCTAGTTGAAGCCTAGCAGAAAATGCAAAGTTTTGCCCAGGAAATGACGTGCCCTCCGAATTATACTTTTTAAATTTTTAAAATAACTTCTAAACTAGAACTCAAATGAACTTTGGCCTGAAACAAAACTTGTGTAACTTTTCATTTTGAACAACTTTCATGTTCAAGGATTTCTGAGTTGCAACACAAAAATTTGAGAAACACTTAGATTTGCAAACCAGCCCCTGCCTTTTCTTCTATTTTCACTGCAGACCCTTATTTCTACGCTCGCCCGACCCTTCGCTCACCTGACCCTACGTTCGCCCGACCCAACGCTCGCCCGACCCTTCGCTTCGCCCGACCCCCCCCCCCCCCGGCCCCCCCCCGCCGCACAGTCGCCGCAGGCCACTTGGCTGGCGATGCTTGACCGGCGCTAAGCGTCAAGCCAATGCCTGGCCGCGCCCCCCGCGCCGCGCTCCTCCCCAGTCCGAGCACGCCACGCGCACGCCGGCGACGCGCGCCTCTGCTCGCCGCCCGCCGTGCCCAATGGACAAGCCGCGCCATGCCCGTGTCCGCGCCGCGTCCCGCCAGTCGCCGCGCTCGCCGCCCGGCAAGCCAGCTGCTGCAGCTCCTCGCCCAACCCGCGCGTCGCGTGATCTCCCGCTCCCCACGCAAAATCCTCAGCGCCCAATCCCCCGCCCGCGCTCGCCGCACGCCGCGCCGGCTCTGTTCGCCGCCCGCCGCGACCAGTAACGCGCCCCCGTCGTGCCGCCCGCGCCCACGCCTCACAGTCCAGCCCCGCCCCTCCTCCCGCCTCTCTGCTGCCCACAAAAGGCCGCACTGAGCCTCCTCGCACGCCCAGACACCAGAACGCCGCTGCCACCACCATTACCGCCGTCATGCCCAGCTCACCGTGGAGCTCACCTCTCCGGCCACCCATTGCCAGAGCTGAGTCTCCAACCACCACCACAGCACCCCACCGCAGCTCACTGCCCGACCCAGCGTTGCCTCCACTGCCGCCGCCCCTGACCTCCGTGGAAAGCCCTCTCCGAAGCTCCTCCATCCAAGCTAAGCCTCGAAATGGGTTCCCCTCGACGCCGCGAAGCTCACCGACCAGCCCACACCCTCCCTTCCTCGCCGAAGCACCGTCGCCGACGCTCCGCCCCGCCGCCGCCCTCTGCTCTGCGCTGACGACCCACCTTCGGCCACCCGTAACCCCGACCAAGGCCACTCCAAGGTAGCCCATGCGTTCCCCGTGCTCCTCCCCCACATTGCCCTCACCGCCGGCCCCTCCCCTCGTCGGAATCGAGCTCGAGCTCGCCGGCCGGCCGCTAGGGACCACATTGCTTTGATTGCAATCTTCTTAGGGCCTGCACGCAAGTTTCCAGGGACCCCTCTGTAAAAAAAAGTTTTAAACCTAGTTTCAAAAAAAGTGAACTTGTAAAATTCATAGAAAATCATAGGAAAATCGTAAAATTACAAACTCAACTGTTCTGGAATCTTTAGAAGAAAATCTACAACTTTTGTGACATGTTTCTTTAGATGTTTGCTGTATCTTGCTATAATTTAAATGGAAGGGTTAATAGACTTTAATTGTACCCACTGTTGTAGACAAAGTATAAACCTAAAAATTTAATAGTAGATTAGTTGCTTGATTTGTATGCCAGTGCAGAAATATTAGGGCCAGAACCCATCTCTAGCTAAAATTTTTGTTAAACCTTGTTTATGTCATGAAACAATAAAACTAATTTGTAACTTCTGTTGTATTGTGATTCATGTGGTGAAACTTTTTCAGAGCTGTTATATTGATGCCTAAATACCACAGAAAAAGTTTAGAATATTTTTCCTTTCTGTAACCTATTTATATAATTTTGTGGTAGGAAAATGCACTAATTCAAATAATTAGTTTCTGTTCTTGGAAAATGTTCAACTTTTTAATGTGGGACACTTTAGAGTAGCTCTTACTGTATAAAAAGTTTCATACACAGAAACCCTGTAAAACATCCTATACAAATTAATCTTTATTAAAATAGGTGTATTTGTCCTATTTATTATGCTTTGTATCGTGCACAATAAAATCTGAAAAATTTACGGTAACACATATATGGATATGTTAACACCCTATAAAAGTTTTAGCATCAAAATATGAATGGTTTGTTCCGTATAAAATTAACTAGGTTCTAGTAGTAGTATTGTATTACTTTTTTCATAATTATTCTGCTGCGTGAAAATGTCTGGAATTTTTATAGTGCTTTTGTCTCTGCATAATGTGCTCTAAATAAAAATTTTATCACCAGAAGTTACCGAGTCCAGAAGTTGTGTTTAATCCATGTTGTGCTTAGAAAATTAAGTTTCCAATATAACACAACCCGTTCTTGTTTAATGAAGTTAATAGTTAAGTTATACTCTATTAACAATTGCCCAAAGAAATCTTAACTAAGTAACTTTACAACCGAATTGATATTTTGTGGACTGCAACTTTATCGTGAAGGAAAATAATCGTCATATACCATCACTATAACTTACACTTGTGCATTCATATAGAATCGACTACTCTCGCCGACGGAACGTACGAGCTGGTGCCTGCGTCTGAGAGTGAGCAGCGTGAAGCCCAAGTGAATCTAACTGAAGCTTTCGAAGACCCGAACCCGAGTTCGGACGAGCCCCAAGCTAACTTTACCCAAGAAGGCAAGCCCAAGAGCACGAACCCTATTTTCCTAAACTTATGCAACTTATTACTCTACTTTACTTATGCATTAAGTTTATAGGAGTTGAATGAAAACTTAGTCGCATGATCCTAGGTACCCATGCTCTGAACACTAGATGTAAGGTTCAATAGAATGCTAGGCTAATAGGAGTCCGGTAAAAGCCGAGTGATTTCCTGTCACTCGCGAGAATTTAGGAGTTGAATGTTTACTACATGCTGCAATCATAAGGTCGACGGACGGGGCTATGGTATGATGTTTATGTTGATGATTGAGGCCCCGTCTGTTTAGTGAAAAATGCTAAGGCCGCAGTGTGTGGTAGTGATGGTTAAGTCTTCGAACGTACTAACCACATGCCGAGAATATGGTAATCGGTAAGCTTAAGTACCGGATTGAACCAAGGCCGGAATATACTCCCCACCGTCTTGAATTCATTCACATCTAGCTAATGGCGGGTGCATGTGCCGCCATGGCCGGGTCCATGGGGACGTGTAGTCGAGGGCGGTGGGCCTGTTCCGTGAAGCGGGAATTGAAGGGAAAATTTGCACGTGTGACTCTGGGAGTAACCACGTGACGTGTGTTTAGGTTTCCCTTGCAAGGTTAAGAAATTCGATTCGAATCGTCCGTTTCTCGCGGTTATTGAGACTGCTTGACCCTTTTACCACATAGAGTAAGAAGAGAAACAATGATGATGATTAATCTTGTTGGATGAAAAATTAATTCTTCCACCATGTATGATATTGGATAGTTGCTTACTTAGAGTGGATAAAGAAAACTAGAACCTGGAGCTAAAATTTGAAAATAAGGACCTAGTTGTATACGCTTTTCGGCAAAACAAACCCTCAAGCCAAAAGCCTTGCATGTCTAGAAGTCGGCTAAGTATATTCCAATAGTCGGGTAAGCCTTGCTGAGTATTAGTATACTCAGCCTTGCTTGTGGCTTGTTTCAGGTGAAACTTTCGAGGATATGATCACTAGTTTGACTTGGCCTTGTACCCTTCCTCCTGGTTGGTCGGTGGAATGGGATACGCCCCCGGCCAACGTTGATATTGCCGAGTGATGTCTCATACGGGCTTCATCGAGACATCATGTATCATCGAGTTGTTTATCGTTATTTTCCGCTGCATTAAAATCTGAAGAACTCAATTATTTTAAACTCTGAAGTACCTTGTTTTACGAACTTGAACTCCGTTGTAATAATAATTTGTGATGAGCCCTATGGTGTAAAATCTTATGGAATGTTGTATCCTCTGGGCTCACCTTCGTGTGAGTACATGTATGTGTGGTTTCGATCGGCAAAAACCGTGGTTGTATCGGGAGGTTACTCGACAGACCAATGGATTATTCCGTTTGAAGTGCGAGTTAGCCCTGATTGCCCTCGTGGTGATGGTTAGCGCACTTGAGCCGGATTAATTCAGGTGGTTCTACCACAGCTGGTACCAGAGCCGAAATGCATACGCCAGAGAATGCAACAAGCTTTAAAAACTTGTTTTCATAAAACTTGACCAGAAAAATGCATTTTGCAAAATATGTTAGTTCATTAAGGATGGTACCTAGTTCGTAAAGCCCTAAGGGATTATGGGAAAGTTACTAGGTGTCTATCTAACTTGTCAATATTATCAACTGACTGCCAGCACATTATTTTCTGTCAAAACTTACTTTGATGCACAACCGACCCTTAAATTCTGTAACGACGCACTCATCGCTAATGTAAGAAGGTAAGAATCCTCAGCCAACTGAGAGAGCTTGGCCTTCCTGTCGGTGATGCGAGCCGAACGCTGCCCTCAAGCAGTGGCTTACTCGAGGTGCTGCCAATATACCAACTATTAGTTGATTATATTGGGAGTAGAAGGTTTGGCGCAGGGTATGGCAATCGCTGTTCATACCCCCGTCTCAAGACGGTACACCCGTGAATACGCTATCTTGATAGCGTATGTTAACGTCGTCTGTACGGCGGGAATTGTACGGATGCTGTTTCTATAGTGAACGGTAATGAATACGGACGCTTTCATGAGTGCTGGCATGAAAGGTTCAATGGATATATATATATATATGCTATATCAATCTTCTGCAGGTACACTAACCACGATTACGATAAGTTTAAGAACGATTAGAGATTCCTCGACAAGCTATTATAGTGAGAGGCGTATTGTGTATGCCACCGAAACTAACTTCGTAAGACCAAAGCTATTTGGCAATTATTTTATTTTGTGAGAATGAATAGGACGTGCATGCATCATGACTATATAAATCTGAAATTGAGAATGCGATGCGTGAGAGTGGCAAGGTTCATGCGCCCACACAATTGTCTTTGCATAAGGATTATCTAGCAAATCTGTCATATTTCTGCCATATCTGAAAAGATGGATTTATTAAGCTTAGAAAACGACCCTTTCTGGAGAAGTTCATGTTGAAAGTTTTGCTCCAAAATTTGTATTCTACCTCCTGTCTAAATATGAAAAATTCTAGACATATGGATCATGAGAAACAACAAAGACCTTGAGATGTCAGTTTTCTGTCCAAAATAAGCAGTTCTGCCACATAAATTTTTATGCCCTCTTACTACAGTTTTCTGCAAATGTGTTCAACACAAAACTTGTTGTAAATTTACTAAGCCAGATACTGTTAAAATTTGGTAATTGTTGGCTGGGTAGATTTTCCCTGGTGCACGAATCTTTGGCTCACTATTCACACAGTAAAGTAAAATCTTAACATAAAGACCATCTTAGAGCCTTATCTAGCTCTGGAGTTGACTAGCAAAGTTGTTCACAAATACCTTAGGAATGTTCTGGTAAAAGTTGGAAATTTTTGGACAGGAACTGTTGAAGCTATGGCTATTTTAGTGCACTGTTCGGAACCTGTTCATTGTGTTGTTAACGTTTTTTTTCGCTATATCACCCATTTGATCTTTTGTTCAGATGGCCGAGCCTGTTGCCGTGATGGTGGATGAGGATGGACGCGTTCACTCGCAGTGTCTCCACTGGGAGGGCTTTCCCTCTATCTTGTGGGATGTTCTGCACACCGCGGGCTATCCAATTCCCCCACGTTTACACCGGACTGGAGTTTGCAGAGAATGGAGTTACCCAGTGCCGTGTTAACGTGACCATCTTTCCGCACCCGCTACACCCGGAGTGGCCCGCCTTGGTGATTGAGGATGTTGGTCGCCGTTTGGCCGTTACTTGGGAGCTTGCTGCCATGAGGGCGCTCACCACTTTCTGTGCGTAGTGCCCCGAGGCCGTCACGCTCACTCCTATTGGTTTGTTTCCTGTTGCCCAGGACAACGACCTCTTTTGGCTCAACAGGATTGAACACTCATAGTACTTGGTAGACTTTCACGCCCAGGAGACCATCGAGACCTCCTTGCAGTGCATGAATGCACTGTACCGACTTCAGACTCTCCAGAGTCAGGCGCTTGTGCAGCTCACTGATCTTGCACAAGCCTACCACATAATGGCAGATACTGGAGATGAGCAGATTAAGGAGCTCAGTGACGAACTTGAGGACAGAGACACCCGGATTGGCCAACTTGAGGGCCAAGTTTAGGAGCATGACACTCTCATGGTTGAGAGAGATGACATGATAGCACACTTGGAGGAGCAGCTCCATGATTTGAACCTTGAGTTGGAGGATGCTAATGAGCACATTCAGTGGCACCATGATCAGAATGCCCCTCCCGACGTGGTAGCTATGGAGGAAGATGATGAGGAGCCACAAGAGATTGATGGTGTGTCAGGTATGGACTTTGAGGGTGAGGCACCGCGGCCACCTCCGATGGGAGCTCACTCTCCTACTCGCAGCGAGTCGTCCGTCAACAACCTCGACGACTTCTAGACGATGACCTAGGAGGACTTTTGCATATGCTCCTCGATAGTGTAGCCTAACTTTTGGCAAGTGTTGTAATAGGCTAACTAAGAGTTGAGTACCTCTTTTGTGATTGGTACAACTTGACCATTGGATACTCTAATCATGTAGGCCCTGGCTAAAAACTTGATGGGTTGATTGTGATATTGGAAAGAGGTTGAATCTGCGATTGCAGAAACTTGTCGGAATTTTTACCCATGTCTCCTTACATTTCTGGACTAAGTATTGAATACCAAACTTGTCCTAAATTTTGTGATCTAGGTTCTCACAAAATTTCAGCACTATTGGATCTTGCTAGTTTGAGTTATAGGCAAGATACTATAACTCGTCCTGTTGAAAAACAGCCAAACCAGCGACGCAAAGAGTGAATCTTTCGACCATCTTGGCCGTCGATTTAGCGTCCAGGCTGAATACCAAAGTTGTACATCTCTAAATTCCCTACCCACTGCCAAAATATGAGAAATTTTGGATGAACCTACCAGGAGTTATAAGTTTCTTATGGCAGACAGTATTCCGTGCTAATCCTTTGAATCATGGGAGCAATAAGGATCATGTTGCTAATGATAAACATTCACATTTCAGATGGTTGGAGCAACCTGTGGCAACCCAGATAGTTTCGGTGCTAGTGCTAGTGGATCCCAACCACAGCCACCACCACCACCCAGTTTGGTGGAAATAATGGCCGCTCAAACCGAGTTGCTTCGCCAGCTCGTGCAAGGACAGCACCAACAGCGGGGTGGACACAATGTTCACCAACCTCAAGGTGCCGGTTATACGGATTTCCTTGGGACCCAGCCTCCCTTGTTTCACAAAACGGAGGAACCCTTGGATGCGGACGCTTGGATTCGCACAATCGAGTCCAAGTTTTCTCTACTCGTGGCCCCATGTTCGGATGCAAACAAGGCTCACTATGCCACTCAGCAACTTCACGGCACAGCTCGTCTTTGGTGGGACAATTACTTTGCTATGCTCCCGGCTGATCACGTCGTCACCTGGGACGAATTCAAAACTGCGTTCCGAGCACACCATATCCCAGATGGTCTTATGGAAAGAAAGCTAAATGAGTTTTTGGCTCTCACTCAGGGTACCCACACTGTACTTCAGTATGCTCAGGCCTTCAACATCCTGTGCCAGTACGTGGGCTATCACGCAGACACGGATGCTAAGAAGCGGGATCGTTTCCGCAGAGGATTGAGTACCAAACTCAAGGAGCGACTGAACCTTGTCAAGGCCGATACATATAATTAGCTGGTAATCATGGCAATTACCCAAGAGGATTGTATTAGGGCTCACCATGCCGAGAAGAAGAGAAAGGCGCCAGTTGGACCCTCGGGAGCTCAGCCACTGAGGTATCGCTTAGTGCAAAATGCTGCGTCTACAGCTCCACCGAAAGCCCCTCAGCCAGGGCGTTGGATTGTCAGGCCCCCGCAGCCACAAGGTGTTGTACGACCCCCTGTGCCTCAGCAAACTGGACCAAGGCCTACTACCCAGCCATTCCTTCGTCCAAACATCGCCAATCGGTGTTTCAATTGTGGAAGTTCCAGTCATTTTGCCCGAGAATGCCCTCGGCCTAGGCAGCCAATTCAGGGCCAAGGCTCTAACCAGAACAATAAGAACAAAGGCAAGAGGCAGACCATTCAGGTCAAACAAGGACGGATCAATTTCACCACTCTTGCAGATCTTCCTGAAGAAGCACCAGTAATGATGGGTACATTCTCTATCCATAACAAGCCTGCAGTTATATTGTTTGATTTTGGTGCATCACATAGTTTTATTAGTGCAAAGTTTGGTGCAAAAGTAGGCTTGGATGTTTGTCACACGAAAGGGTCATATATGATATCAACACCGGGTGGAAAAATTGCTTCCAACCAAATAATAAGGCTGGTACCGATAAAATTGGGTAGTAAAATCATCAACACGGACCTTGTTCTCTTACCCCTTGAAGGCATGGATATTATTTTGGGAATGAATTGGATGACTATGCATGGAGTCATACTGGACCTTTCTTCCCGTGCTGTTGAAATAAATTCACCTAGTCACGGAACCACTACCTTTTACCTACCATTCCGAGAGTGCACGAATTCTGGTGCTTTCGTGATGGAAGGAATCAACCTAGAGGATATTCCAGTGGTATGCGAGTATGCCGATGTTTTTCCGGATGACTTGCCAGGAATGCCGCCAGATAGGGATATTGAATTCGTTATTGAACTACAACCGGGCACCGCACCTATCTCCAAAAGACCCTATAGGATGCCACCTAAGGAATTGGCCGAACTGAAAACGCAATTCCAGGAACTACTGGACAAAGTCTTCATTCATCCTAACGCATCACCTTGGGGATGTCCGGCCCTTTTTGTAAAGAAAAAGGATGACAGTTTAAGATTATGTGTGGACTATCGACCTCTCAATGCGGTAACCGTTAAGAATAAATACCCACTTCCCCGCATCGACGTTCTCTTTGATCAATTATCTGGAGCTAGAGTCTTCTCAAAGATTGATCTTCGATCTGGATATCGTCAGATAAAGATTCGTCCATGCGATATTCCTAAGACCGCCTTTTGCACACGATATGGACTATATGAATCCTTGGTCATGTCCTTTGGTCTCACCAATGCCCCTGCCTACTTCATGTATCTAATGAATTCGGTATTCATGCCCAAGCTCGACAAATTCGTTGTAGTTTTCATTGACGACATCCTTATCTATTCCAAGAATGAGGAAGAGCATGCTAAGCACCTGCACATTGTTCTTCAGTGTCTCAGAGACCATCAGCTCTATGCTAAATTTTCTAAGTGCGAATTCTGGTTTGATAGTGTGAAATTCTTGGGTCACACTATTTTCAGCGAAGGCATAGCCGTTGACCCCAGCAAGGTACAAGAAGTGATGTCCTCAGCACTATGTGGGACGCGTCGATACATGGGTGCACTATGTGGCCGAGGTGCGCCATGACGGACCTCCCAGGGGGAAACCCGTCCGTGTAAAGCTCGGAGCACACCCACACCACAATGGATCACCGCGCGCCAGCTCTGGCCAACGCATAGGCTCACACTCAAGAGCTATGAAAGCCACAAGGCGACCCCCTGCAGGCACCACCACCACCACCAGCGAACCCTCGCGGTGCGGTGAGCGCTGCTCGAGAACGCGCGTAGCAGGTTCAGTGCAGCATCACCGCAGGAGGGGATGGACTCCCGCATTTTGAGCGGGACGGACAGAACATCGCGGTCGCAGCCGTGCTCCTTTGCAACCTGCCACCACCCGCCGATCCTTAGCAGTAGGAGATCCACCGCAAGATCAGGGCGTTGGTGGAGCGCGCCGCCCTTCAGCAAGCAGAAAGCCCGTCGATGCGTTAGCGACGACCGGTTTCCTGCTCAGCAGGGGGCGCAGGTCCTCAACAACTCAATCCCTCCGTGCTTCAGCCACAAGGGCCTCAAGCCCCACAGGCCCGAGGAGCAGTCACGGCCCCTCAGGCCAACCCGCCGCTCGCACCGCGGCCTACACCAATCCAGTGCCGGCTAGGCCCCGATTATGATGTGCGGAGTGTCATTCGCGCGACGCAGCGAGCACGCCATGACGCCGACGTTGACCAAATGGCCGCCCGCGCGCCCGATGACGCCTGATGACGCCGAGAGTGAGGACAAGAACCCGCGGCTTAGGAGCCACCCTCGCCATAACGAGCGTCCACGCAGCGCGAGCCCGGATGCGCCGGGCTCTCAAGCCTTCGCGTCACACATCCGACAGGCACCGTTCCCGCAGCATTTTCGACCACTATCGAACGTTGCCAAGTACACCGGGATACTAATCCCGCCATATGGCTCGAGGACTTCTGACTTGCCTGCCGAGCAGGGGGTGCGATCGATGACAACTTCATCATCCAGTACCTCCCCATCTGCATGGGAGAACACATCCGGTCGTGGCTCGAGTTCTTACCGCCCAACAGCATCTGCAACTGGGCCGACCTCAAGCTGGTTTTTGTGGGGAACTTCCAGGTCACATACGTTCGCCCAGGGAACTTCTGGGACGTGAAGAGCTGCAAGCAGAAGCCTAGTGAGTCGCTTAGAGACTACATCCATCGGTTTTCGTAGCAGTGCAACACTCTCCCAGACGTTGTCGACGCCGACGTCGTTGGTGCGTTCGTCTCTAGGACTACCTGCAAGTCCCTGGTCCACAAGCTTGGCTACCAAAAGCCGCGAACTACTCGCGAGCTCCTGGACATAGCTACAAATCATGCCTCCAGCGAGGAAGCCATCGGCGCCATCTTCACCGGCGCGCAAGGCTCCTGGCAAGCCCAAGGCCAAAGAGTCGGATGAAGCCCCAGCCTCCTCGAAGCAGGGGAACAAGAAGAGAGGGAATCGGTGCCGGCCGAATCCCAACCTCGTTGTGACAACCCGGGTTTTCAGAAAGAAAACCCGAATCTCTATATCATCGTGATAGTCCTTGGATCAGTAGCTATCACATACAAAACTCATCTCAGTCAAATATAATAGTCATACATCGCATAATTTCATACATGGAGTTAATTATTACATAATCCGTAGGATTGTATTACGAGTTAGTACAAGCCCATTGGGCTAAAGGGAAACAAACAGAAAGCGGAAGCGGTAGCTAATCTTCTGGGCCATCCTTCAACTTGGCGAAGCACTCCTCCACAGGCATCTTGAGCGAAGCATGAGCCAACCTTGTTTCATCCGTCGACGTAGGGATCGCGAATCAGGTCAAACCCTGCATCTACCAACTATCCCCAAGGAGTGGGATAGGTTCACGTCACCATCCGTATGCAAGCTTTAAGTGGATGCAAAAGGTATATAGAAAAGCCAACAGGTAAGGCTGAGGTTTTTCCTATGCAAGCAGCATCATAAGAATATCACCAACATCCAATCTCCGAACACGGGCCATTCCGGCATCTCGGACTCCCGGTTCAACACACACCTTCCAAACCCACCAAGTCGATGCGAGAACTCCCTCTCCTCGCACCTCAATTGCCCCAGGCAGGAATATCACCAATAGAGGGAGGTAGAAATATGAGTAACACTACTCTATGAAAGTGAAGCCAGATCCAAAGATGTCCATGACCGAGGACGTGGCTATACGTATAGTTTTAACTCTGCAGAGCTTGTACACATCTACCCACTCGTGCCGCAAGCCAGCCATCGCCACCTTGAGCCACAACCCACAACCATGACTCCCACAACTGTGAATCTCTAACCTGGCCAACTGGTCTCGAAAGTCTCGAAGGCTTGGATCGGAAACCCCGATCGGGCTCGGTGCACCCCGAATTTCTCATGGGCGTGCCCAGCTCGCCCCCTTCTACACACTACTCCTACAGTCCTGGTACCGCACTACTAGAGATGGCTGGAACCCCTCCCCATTCAGGGGTAAGTGGCGTGCACGTTTAACATAGTTTCTTCTCCAGGTCCACTAACTCAGGCCTTAAGGGCCAAGGCGAGCATCTTCGTCACAAGGTGTATTCGACGCAACGGTCCGCCGATGGCACCCATTACAGGTATAGCCCCCTACTCCTCCTCCAACATCCACAAAGGACCAACGTTCCATAAAGGACATGTGCCCGCAACAGGCACTCTGTAGGATGTGCCCAACACACACCCCAAGCCCTTGATCCAACGATTAGGTTAATTCGCTCGCCCCCGCTATAGTCCTAATCACCAACTCCTCAGAAGTGTATCTCCACTCACGCCAAGACTATACCACCATATCCCACACATACACATGCAAGCATAGCAAGGCATCTCAAATATATATAAGTGTCTGGGACAACAAGGAGTTTAGGTAATAAAAGGGGGCCATGCAGATTGATCTCATCATAGCAATAAAGTAAAGCATAGCATAACTAGCAAGCAATGCCTAATGGGTGTTCAGATCGTAGATGGGCGTGAACCTGACGGTTCTTCGTTGTTCTCCTGGGGTCTTCTGGTCGTCTGAGTTGTCGTCCGGGGTCTTCTTGTCGTCCAGGAAGTCCTCCGGGGTCTTCGGGTCGTCCTGGAAGTCCTCCGGGGTCTTTAGGTCGTCCAAAAAGTTCTCCGGGGTCTTCTTGTCGTCTGAGTAGTCGCTTACTTCCTTCTCACGGGGACCTAATCGTAATTACGTATAAATACAGGGGGCAAAGTGCAAGAATGCACAAAGCTGCTCAAATTGGGCTCAAATCACAACAAAACCTATGTTAACAGGTAGATCATGATTTTAGAAGAATTATGAAACTGGTTTGTTTAAATAGAAAAAGAAAAAGGAAAACAGGGACAACTTGGGTTCACAGGTCGAGTGTCGTTGGGCCAGCTCGGCTGGCCCAACAAGCTCGGCTCGGTCGGCGCAATTGGCTCAACCCTTGGCTCGATAGGCCGGCTCAGGCAACGAGCTGGCTAAAAGGGCTGGCTTGGCTCGGTTGGTCGCATAGCAGGCTGGCTCGGGGTTAAAGCCTCGTGGGTCGCCTTGGCGCTGGCCCAACTCCTCTATGCCTCCTTCTTCTCCACGCTTCTCCTAGTGACGGTGCTGGCCCACCGATCGGCGACGGCGCCTTGCATTGATTTGCAGGGCCCAGCTATCAGTCTAGGCGGGATCCGACGCGGCTACTTCAATCCGGTGCGGCTATGGTGTCTGTGTGCGTGCGTGTGGGTGTGCTGCGCTCACAGGGCGTTCGACCAAACGCCCAAAAGGGCCTGACTGCGACGCCGTGGCATCGTCATGTGGTCACCACGCCGGGGCGGCGCCAGAACGCGGCAACGGGGCAAGGTGGCAGACAGGGCGAGGGCGACGAGGTGCGTGGTGAGTCCAACATGGCCGGGTCTCGACTGCGCAATGAGGATGGGCGGCAGAGGGGCACGAGCGAGGTGCGGCAAGGCGAAAGGTTGGCCTTGCGGCCGGTCGGGCACGGGTGTGTACTCGCGGGTCCCTGGAAGCCAGGGCCACGACACAGCGACAGCGAGGTAAGGTGTCGGCGGCGCGGTGATGTTTCAACGGCGGCGGCAGGGCTCCTGCAGGAGATGTGGCACGAAGGCCGGACAGGGGTGCGAAAGGTCGAGAACGCGCGAACGTGCAACCTCCTAGCGTTCCAGGGTCGTGGTGTGGTCGTGCCGTGCTCGCGGAGCACCAGCGGTCCGGGTCCACAGCATGACACAACGGCGAGGATGAGCGACGGCGGTCTGCGGGGCATCGACGGCGATGCAAGGTTTCTGCAGACGAACAAGATGGGATGGGGATTCCTATGGCTCTTCTAGAGAAGGCTCGTCGGTGGCTACGGCACACCGGCAGCACAGGGTGACGAGCGGCGAGGTACGGTGGTGGCCTACCGGTCGGATTCGAGGACAAAAGAGGCAGCGCTGAGGCGAGTCATGGCCGTGACGATTCTGGGCAGTGCAGGCTGAACCGGGCCGCGGCGTAGACGATCGGTGCATAGGCGTGACGGCACTGATGGGACAGGCACGGCGTGGGGGAACACGCGGCATCATCGCAGCGGCGCAGCATGGGGGTCCTAGGGTTCGCGGCGCGATTGCGAGCGCGACACAGGTTGGTGGCCGACAAGGGTGGCGAGGTGGTTTCCCTCCTTCGTTGCGAAGCGGGGACAAGCGAGACACGAGCGCAGGCGGTGACGCGAGCGGGCAGGGGCGTGGGCGCTCGTGCGGTCACCGGTCAAGGTGGGTAGGTGAGAGGTAGGAGAAAACTGATAGGGCTGGCCCGCCTGTTAGCTGTTGGGTGAGGAGCTGTGAAGGATTGTGGCGGAGGAGGCGGTGTTGGGCTAAGCGAGCTGGGCCTGCGCTTGCGTTCACGGGCCGGGCGAAGCACCGCAGGGTGATGGCTCTTGTGCTGGCAGGCCGTGCGAGGATCTGGCTAGCTGGGTTGGGCTGGTGTTTGGTTTAGATGGTTAGGGTCCGGGGTTTGGGTGTCGTCTTGGGCTAGACCGAGTTAGGGCTGGATCTGGGCTAGGGTCGAGTTAGGGTCGGGGTTAGATTTAGCATTTGGGTTTAAATTGAAGGTCTCACCTCAATTTAAACCCCACACATTCTCAAACACACGAACAATATAAATTAAATCCATTTTGAATTATAACAAGGTAGATTCAATAAATTCCGAATAAATCCAAATTATCCCATACTATCAATATTATCATTAATTCAATTCAATGTTTTAATTTCTAGGAATTTAGGGAGAATTGAGAGGTCATCCTTAGATTATTCTAGCTATATACACTTGCACTTAAAGAGTTTTTGAAAATCATGATTTTTGCATCTTATAACACTCCGGGAAAATCCGGGATGTTACAGACTCCCCCCCTCACAAGAATCTCGTCCCCGAGATTAAAGGCTTCCTAGGGTTTTTAAAGGTGAGGGTCATACGTCATCGATGGTTACTGCGTTCTGAAGGCGGTGCCTTTTTGATCCATCTTTAGCTTGATCATATTTTCCAGGGTATACTCTTAGCATTCTCCACCAAGTCTCCCCATGACATACAAGATGTCGCGATAGGGTAGGAATCCAATCTACCATAACTCCTGCTTAGTTATGTCCCAAGGTCCACACTGTCAGTGCAACTTTGGTATTCCCTCGGCTCCTTCCAATTTGATTCCTTGTCCAAAATAGAAGCTCTAAGTAATAGCCCCCATTCTGGTTTTGATGGCTTAAGCAATTGCAGCTTATTCAGGCTCTCGACTCATGGCTTTTGGCCCTGTGACATCATCCGAAACAAGGCAGGAGTGGAAACCTTGCATTCCTGTCCCAGTCTACCCAAAGTCATATTCCCATTTTCTTAATTCTCTTAGGGCAATGGGGCTGCCAGTATACTCTGTTCCTGATTATTTGTCTGTTCTAATCTAGCTGGCTTGTCATTACGTCGTCTGATCCGTGGGTACCTTGCTTCTCGATCCCGGGATTCCGAGGTTGCCTTTGGGTGAAAATTATACTCATTCCTCCTTGCAGTAGCTTGGTTTTCGTCCAAGTTACCTCAAGCATTGCGTATATCTGTATGTTCACCTTAACATGGGCATGGTAATCTTGCGAGCCGTTCAGGCTCCTCATCTTCTCCTTAGAATCTTGCTTGGTCATAACTCCACAAAGTGCTCATTGTGCAGGTAGATCTTTATTCTGAGGTCCAGGTAGCCCCTTCTCGGGCTCTCCTAATTATTCCAAGGCTTCTAGTACATCTTCGTGCTTTGGAGCATGCACTTCGTATTTGCTCTCAACTTTGCTCTCCAATCTGAGGTTTTGTTGAGGTGGTTTGACCCAGGTCGAGTGCTCTTGCTTGGAGTTTGTCCTTGCGTCCAATATTCCATATCTCTGTGTCTATACCAACTATGATACCAATTGTTCCGTCCATATTCTAACATGGCTATGAACCTCCATTCTTCGTTCTTAGTTCTCCATGACTTGCTCACTAAATCTCCTGGGTAGCAAGGCTTCGGGTACGCTCTTCTCTTCCGTTCACTTGTCGTTTCCAGCTTCCGATGGACTACAAGTATATTACTTATTCTTGGGGATTCTTACTCCTTGACTTGGGTTCTAGGTCCATTCTTGAGTAGAGATTTTTCCTTTTACTTCATCCTTCCCCGAGTTGGTCCGGCCTCATGCCCTTGCTTGTTCTTAGTTTGGTGTCCATCCATATAGCCTTACATCCATGTACCTATATATCCATCCGGGTTTAAGGATGGGTGTCTTCCCTTCACGAGCCATTCCTTCTGTTCTTTTGATGGTTAAGCACAGTTATATCTCTATGGTAGGTTAGTGAGTTGGGACAGCTCCTTTCTTCCCGTGCCGTTGAAATAAATTCACCTAGTCACGGAGCCACTACCCTTTACCTACCGTTCCGGGAGTGCACGAATTCTTGTGCTTTCGTGATGGAAGGGATCAACCTAGAGAATATTCTAGTGGTATGCGAGTATGCCGATGTTTTTCCAGATGACTTACCAGGAATGCCACCAGATAGGAATATTGAGTTCGTTATTGAACTGCAGCCAGGCACTGCACCTATCTCCAAAAGACCCTATAGGATGCCACCGAAGGAATTGGCCGAACTGAAAACACAACTCCAAGAACTACTGGACAAAGGTTTCATTCGTCCTAGCACATCACCTTGGGGATGTCCAGCCTTATTTGTAAAGAAAAAGGATGACAGTTTAAGATTATGTGTGGACTACCGACCTCTCAATGCGGTAACCGTTAAGAATAAGTACCCACTTCCCTGCATCGACGTTCTCTTTGATCAACTATCTGGAGCTAGAGTTTTCTCGAAGATTGATCTTGCTCTGGATATCATCAGATCAAGATTCGTCCATGTGATATTCCTAAGACCGCCTTTTCCACACGATATGGACTATATGAATTCTTGGTCATGTCCTTTGGTCTCACCAATGCCCCTGCCTACTTCATGTATCTCATGAATTCGGTATTCATGCCCGAGCTCGACAAATTCGTCGTAGTTTTCATTGATGACATCCTTATCTATTCCAAGAATGAGGAAGAGCATGCTAAACACCTGCACATTGTTCTTCAGCGTCTCAGAGACCATCAGCTCTATGCTAAATTTTCTAAGTGCGAATTCTGGTTGGATAGTGTGAAGTTCTTGGGTCACACTATTTCCAGCGAAGGCATAGCCATTGACCCCAGCAAGGTTCAAGAAGTGATGGATTAGAAACCTCCTACCTCTGTTCATCAGATTTGCAGTTTTCTTGGCTTAGCCGGTTACTATCGCCGTTTCATTCCGGATTTCTCCAGGATTGCTAAGCCTATGACCGAACTATTGAAAAAGGAAGTAAAGTTTGTATGGAATGAGAAGTGTGAAGAGGCTTTCCACACTCTCAGAGAACGTTTGACTACAGCCCCTGTGTTAGCTCAACCCGATAACACCAAGCCGTTCGATGTTTACTGTGACGCATCTGGCACTGGTCTTGGTTGTGTGCTTATGCAAGAAAATCGAGTTATCGCCTATGCTTCACGAGCCCTTCGGCCCCATGAGCAGAATTATCCAACCCATGATCTCGAATTAGCAGCAGTCATTCATGCTCTAAAAATATGGAGACATTGTCTCATGGGCACTCATTTTAACATCTACACCGATCACAAGAGTCTCAAGTATATCTTCACCCAAGCTGATCTAAATATGAGACAAAGAAGATGGCTAGAATTAATCAACGATTATGATCTCGAGGTGCACTATCACCCCGGCAAGGCGAATGTAGTCGCGGATGCGATCAGCCGCAAGGCCCATTGCCATTGCCTATCAGTGGAAATCTATAATGAGACATTATGTTCGGAAATGAGGAAGCTTAGTTTGGAAATGATTTCCCAAGGCACTCTGAATCACATCTCAGTCGAGCCCACTCTTCACGACCAGATCATCATGGCACAACTACACGATGAAGGAGTTAAGATCATCAAAAAAAAAACTCTCTCTAGAAGAAGAGAAATACAAATGTTTCCACTAGGACCATAAGGGAGTTCTATCGTTCGAAAGTCGCATAGTCGTCCCGAAGAATCATGAGCTCCGTAAGAAAATTCTTGATGAGGCACACCTTTCCAAATTTTCTATTCACCCCGGCAGTAACAAAATGTATCATGACCTTAGGCAAAATTTCGGGTGGACTAGAATGAAAAGAGAAATCGCTAAATATGTCTCAGAATGCGACACATGCCAGAGAGTAAAAGCCAGCCACTTGAAAGTAGCCGGAACACTTCAACCTTTACCTATACCCTCATGGAAATGGGAAGACATAAGTATGGTTTCATTGTTGGATTGCCAAGTACCGCATAGAAACATGATTCCATATGGGTTATCGTTGATAGGCTCACAAAGACGACACATTTTCTTCCGGTACACACCACCTATACCACCAAGAAATATGCTGAGATTTATCTCGATCGCATTGTTTGCCTACATGGAGTACCGAAGACTATCATTTCTGATCGTGGTACTCAGTTTGTAGCGCGCTTGTGGGAACAATTGCAAGCTTCTCTCGGAACTAAATTGATTCGAAGCTCAGCCTATCATCCTCAAACTGACGGACAAACTGAAAGAGTGAACCAGATTCTCGAAGACATGCTTAGAGCTTGCGTCATTCACTATGACAAGAGTTGGGAGAAATGCCTATCCCTAGCAGAGTTCTCATATAACAATAGCTATCAAGCGAGTTTGAAAATGGCACCATTTGAGGCCTTATACGGACGAAGGTGTCGAACCCCTTTGAGTTGGTCACAGACCGGAGAACGCAAAATATTTGGACCAGACTTGGTAATCAAGGCAGAAGAAAAGTGAAAGTAATACAAGAAAACCTTAGACTGCACAATCCAGGCAAAAGAGCTATTTCGACAGAAGGAGAAAGCCACTGAAATTTGAAGTTGGTGACCACATCTACCTTCGAGTTTCACCAACCAAGGGTGTCCAACGATTCAGAGTCAAAGGAAAACTATCTCCCCGTTATGTTGGTCCCTACAAAATCATCAAGAGCTGTGGACCCGTAGCCTATAGAATTCGACTGCCCCCTCAGCTTGCAGCCATCCATGATGTCTTTCATGTATCTCAACTCAAGAAGTGTGTCCGAGTTCCTACCGAGGTTGTCGAAGAACAGGAAATCTTAGTAGAGCCCGACCTCTCATATGTCGAGTATCCTATCAAATCATGGATCAAAAAGAAAGAAGCACTAGGAGGAAAGTGATTAAAATGTACAAAATTCAATGGAATCATCACACTGAGGAAGAAGCCACATGGGAAACTGAAAGTTTTCTAAAACAAAATTTTCCGGGTTTTCTCAACTCCACCGAAGGTACACACCCCTTCCACCCTAAGCCTATTGTCCGAATCACGGGGCGAGTTTCTTTTTAAGGGGGGAAGTCTGTAACACCTCAGGTGTTTAAATTACGAAAGAAGCCTCTTTAGCTTAACACGGTGCATAAATAATTAAGAGAAGTTTTAACAAAATGAGTTTTTAAAATAACTTCTAAACTAGACCTCATATAAACTTTGGCCTGAAACAAAACTTGTGTAACTTTTCATTTTGAACAACTTTCGTGTTGAAGGATTTTTGAGTTGCAACACAAAAATTTGAGAAACACTTGGATTTGCAAACCAGTCCCTGCCTTTTCTTCTATTTGGCTGCAGACCCTTCTTCTCCGCCTCGCCCGACCCTCCGACGCGCAGCCGCTCGCTCGACCCTTGCGTCGCCCGACCCTTCCGTGTCACCCGACCCTTTCGTTTCGTCCGACCCTTTCACTCGCCCGACCCTACGTTCACCCGACCCTCGGCTTCGCTACGGCCCTCGCTTCACCCGACCCTCGCCCGCCGCGCAGTCGCCGCAGGCCACTTGGCCGGCGATGCCTGACAGCGCTAGGCGCCAAGCCAATGCCTGGCCGTGCCCGCACGCGCGCCCGCACGCCACGTTCCTCCTCAGTCCGTGCACGCCACGCGCGCGCCGGTGACCCGCGCCCCTGCTCGCCGCCCGCCGCGCCCAATGGGCAAGTCGCGCCGTGCCCGTGTCTTCGCTCCACCACAATTGTTGTACTGATCACATGAGTAGTCGCTGCAATGTACATCAGCAGGTTCTCCCCTGGACGTTTTGCTGTGAGAATAGGAGGTGATTGCAGGTGTTCCTTGAGGTCCTGCTAAGCCTGCTCAGCTTCCCCGTCTAGTGGAACTTGTCTTTCTGCTTCAGGAGCTTGAAGAAGGGAGGGCCCCATTCTCCAAGTCGTGAGATGAATCTGTTTAAGGCCGCCATACACCCTTTTTAGCTTCTGCACATCCTTGATAGTTGTTGGAGCCTTCATGTCGATGATGGCGGTAATCTTCTTCGGGTTAGCTTCAATCCCTCTATGACTGATGATGAACCCGAGTAGTTTCCCGGATGGTACACCGAAAACGCACTTGGTCGGGATGAGTTTCCATTGGAACTTCTGGAGACTGATGAATGTTTCCTCCAGGTCTGCAATTAGGTCCTCAGGAATTCTGGTCTTGACGACCACGTCATCCACATAGGCCTCGACATTGCGGTGTAGTTGGTCTGCAAAGCACATTTGGATTGCCCACTGGTACGTAGCCCCCGCGTTCTTCAGCCCAAAGGACATAGTATTGTAGGCATAAGTCCCGAAGGGCATGATGAAGGCGGTCTTGATTTGATCTTCTTCCTTGAGGGCAACTGATGGTAGTCCGAGTAGCAGTCAAGGAAATAGAGGAGTACGCAGCCAGCAGTGGAGTCCAATACTTGATCAATGCGCGGTAGCCCAAAGTGATCCTTCGGGCAATGTTTGTTGAGATCCGTATAATCAACACACATTCTCCATTCATTATTATTCTTCTTCTTTACAAGGACAGGATTGGCAACCCACTCTTAGTGCTACACCTCCTTGATGAAACCAGCCGCGAGTAGTTTGGCCAACTCCTTTTTGATTGCTTCCCTCTTATCCTGAGCGAATCTACGGAGACGCTGCTTTTTGGGGGTAGCATCAGGATCTACTTTCAAACTATGCTCGATTAGTTCCTTGGGCAGCCCTGGCATATCCGCTGGTTTCCATGCGAATATGTCTCGGTTGGCCCTAAGGAAACTGATGAGCGCGCTTTCCTATTTTTGGTCAAGCTGTGACCCGATCAGGGCTGTCTTGGATGAGTCTCCTTCCTACAGCTGAATGGACTTCAAAGCGAGTTCTCCGGTGGGCTGCAGCTTCGAGTGGTTCGCCTTCTTTGTTGAAATTTCTAGCCCTATTTCAGAGAGTTGTTGCGCAGCCGCGAGTACTTCTCCTGAAGTATCTTGTACACGCATTGTTGAGGCATACTCGATGGCCTTCTGATTGCAGTCGTAGGACTTCTCTAGGTCACCGCAGAAGGTGAGAACCCCACTCTTTCCTGGCATCCTCATGAGTAACTAAACATAATGCGGTACGACCATGAATTTGGCCATTGCCGGTATGCCCAGAATTGTAACACCTCAGGTGTTTAAATTATGAAATAAGCCTCTTTAGCTTAACACGGTGCATAAATAATTAAGATAAGTTTCAACAAAATGAGTTTTTAAAATAACTTCTAAACTAGAACTCAAATGAACTTTGGCCTGAAACAAAACTTGTGTAACTTTTCTTTTTGAACAACTTTCATGTTGAAGGATTTTCGAGTTGCAACACAAAAATTTGAGAAACACTTAGATTTGCAAACCAGTCCCTGCCTTTTCTTCTATTTCACTGCAGACCCTTCTTCTCCGCCTCGCCCGACCCTCCGACGAGCAGCCGCTCGCCCGACCCTTCCGTGTCGCCCGACCCTTTCACTCGCCTGACACTACGTTCGCCCGACCCTCGCCGCCGCGCAGTCGCCACAGGGCACTTGGCCGGCGATGCCTGACAACGCTAGGCGCCAAGCCAATGCCTGGCCACGCCCGCACACCGCGTTCCTCCCCAGTCCGCGCACGCCACGCGCGCGCCAGCGACCCGCGGCCCTGCTCGCCGCCCGCTGTGCCCAATGGATGAGTCGCGCTGTGCCCGAGTCTCCACTGCGTCCCGCCAGTCACCGCGCTCACCGCCCGGCAAGGCAGCTGCTGCAGCTCCTCGCCCAACCCGCGCGCCGCGTGATCTCCAGCTCCACACACCAAATCCTCAACGCCAGTCCCCTGCCCGCGCCTGCCGCACGCCGCGCTGGCTCTGTTCGCCGCCCACTGTGGCCAGTCACGCGCCCCCGTCGTGTCGCCCGCACCCGCGTCTCACAGTCAAGTCCCGCCCCTCCTTCCACCTCTCTGCTGCCTACAAAAGGCCGCACTGAGTCCCCCTCGCGCGCCCAAACGCCAGAACGCCGCCGCCGCCACCATTACCGCCGTCGTGCCCAACTCACCGTGGAGCTCACCTCTCCGGCCACCCCTTGCCAGAGCTGAGTCTCCCACTACCACCACAGCACCCCATCGCAGCTCACTGCCCCACCCATCGTCGCCCAGAGCCGCCGGAGCACCGCCAGTGCCGCCCGCGCCGCCGCCGCTCCTTGCTGCTCCGTGGACAACCCACGCCGAAGCTCCTCCGTCGAAGCCAAGCTTCGAAACGGGTTCCCCTCGACGCCGTGAACCCACTTGTAGCTAAACTTTTGTTAAACTTTGTTTATGCCATGAAATAATAAAACTATTTTTATCTGTTGTTATATTGTGATTCATGTTGTGAAACTTTTCCAGAGCTGTTATATTGATGCCTAGATACTGCAGAAAAAGTTTAGAACCTTTTTCCTTTCTGTAACCTATTTATATAATTTTGTGGTGGAAAAAAGTATTAAATCAAAAGTAATTAGTTTTTTTGCTTGAAAAATGTTCATCTTTTTACTATAGGATACATTGCGTTAGAACATGCTTTATAAAAAGTTTCATACTCAAAAACCCTTCAAAACATCATGTAGAAGTTAATCTTTATTAAAATAGCTGTATATTGTTCTATTTATTATGCTCTGTATCATGCACAATAAAATATGAAAACTTTACAGTAACACATATATGGATAGATTAACACCCTGTAAAATTTTTAGAATCAATACTTGCATGGTTTGTCCTGTATAAAAATAACTAGGTTCTTGCAGTGGCTGAGTATTACATTTTTCAAAATTAATCTGCTACACAAAAGTTTCTGAAATTTTTACAGTGCTGTTGGCTCTGCATAATGTACTCTAAATAAAAATTTCATCAGAAGAAGTTACCTAGTTCAGTAATTGTGTTTAATCCATGTTGTGCTTAGAAAATTAAGTTTCCGATATAACACAACCCCTTCTCGTTTAATGAAGTTAAGTAATTTAAGATGTACTCTCTTAACGATTGCCCAAAGAAATCTTAACTAATAAACTTTACAACCAAATCTATGTTTTTTGGACTGCAACTTTATCGTGAAGAAATTAAATGTCATATACCATCACTATAACTTACACTTGTGCATTCATATAGAATCGACTACTCTCGCCGACAGAACGTACGAGCTGGTGCCAACATCCAAGAGTGAGCAGCGTGAAGCTCAAGTAAATCTAACTGAAGCCTTCGAAGACCCGAGCCCGTGTTCGGATGAGCCCCAGGCTAACTGTACCCAAGAAGGCAAGCCCCGGAGCATGAACCCTATTTTCCTAAACTTATGCAACTTATTACTCTACTTTACTTGTGCATTAAGTTTATAGGAGTTGAATGAAAACTTAGTTGCATGATCCTAGGTACCCATGCTCTGAACACTAGATGTAAGGTTCGATAGAATGCTATGCTAATAGGACTCCAGTAAAAGCCGAGTGATTTCCTGTCACTCACGAGAATATAGGAGTTGAATGTTTACTACATGCTGCAATCATAAGGTCGACGGACGAGGCTATGGTACGATGTTCGTGTTGATAATTGAGGCCCCATCTGTTTAGTGAAAAATGCTAAGGCCGCAGTGTGTGGTAGTGGTGGTTAAGTCTTTGAACGTACTAACCACATGCCGAGAATATGGTAATCGGTAAGCTTAAGTACTGGATTGAACCGAGGCTGGAATATACTCCCCACCGTCTTGAATTCATTCACATCTAGCTAATGGCGGGTGCATGTGCCGCCATGGCCCGGCAGGGTCCGTGGTCCATGGGGACGTGTAGTCGAGGGAAGTGGGCCTGTTCCGTGAAGCGGGAATTGAAGGGAAAACTTGCACGTGTGACTCCGGGAGTAACCACGTGACGTGTGTTTAGGTCTGCCTTGCAAGGTTAAGAAATTCGATTCGAATCGTCCGTTTCTCGTGGTTATTGAGACTGCTTGACCCTTTTACCACATAGAGTAAGAAATGGAACAATGATGATGATTAATCTTATTGGATGCAAATTAATTCTTGAACCATGTATGATATTGGATAGTTGCTTACCTAGAATGGTTAAAGAAAACTAGAACTTGGAGCTAAAATTTGAAAGTAAGGACCTACTTGTATATGCTTTTCGGCAAAACAAACCCTTCAAGCCAAAAGCCTTGCATGTCTAGGAGTCGGCTAAGTATATCCCACTAGTCGGGTAAGCCTTGCTGAGTATTAGTATACTCAGCTTTGCTTGTGGCTTGTTTTCAGGTGAGACTTTCGAGGATATGATCGCTAGTTTGACTTGGTCGTGTACCCTTCCTCCTGGTTGGTTGATGGAATGAGATGCGCCCCCGGCCAACAATGATAATGCCGAGTGATGTCTCATACGGGCTTCATCGAGACACCATGTATCGTCGAGTAGTTATCGTTGTTTTCTTTTTTTCCGCTGTAATGAACTCTGAAGAACTCGTTATTTTTGAACTCTGAAGTACGCCGTTTCTTTTTACGAATTTGAACTTGGTCTGTAATTACAAATTTATGTTGAACTCGATGATGTAAAATTTGTGGAAAGTTGTATCCTCTGGGCTCACCTTTGTGTGAGTACTTGTTTGTGTGGTTTCGATCGGCAAAAACCGTGGTTGTATCGGGAGGTTACCCGACAGACCAATGGATTATTCCGTTTGAATTGCGAGTTAGCCCTGATTGCCCTCGTAGTAATGGTTAGCGCGCTTGAGCCGGATTAATTCAGGTGGTTCTGCCACACGTGGCCATCAGAGTACTGCAGGCGATATGACCCTGGTCTTGTGACTTCCGACATGATGAAAGGACCTTCCCACCGTGAATTAAGCTTATGTAGCCCAGTTTCATCCCGAATGCGGCAAAGGACCAAATCACCGATATTAAACGACCGCTCTCGCACATTGCGATCGTGATAGCGCCGGATGCCTTGCAGATAACGGGCTGACTGAGTGAGGGCACTGCAGCTGGCTTCATCAACAGTATCCAGTTCCAGTTGTCGGGCTTCGTCCGCCGCTCCTTCGTCGTACATCTCGATTCTGGGAGAGAGCCACATAAGATCTGCCAGGAGTATAGCTTCGGACCCGTAGACAAGGAAAGAAGGGGTATGCCCTATGGCTTTCGATGGTTGAGTTCGAAGCCCCCAGACGACATGAGGCAACTCATATATCCACTTGCCACCCTTTTTGCAGTTCTCATAGTAGAGTCTCTTCTTTAGGCCATCCACAATCAAGCCGTTGGCCCGTTCGACTTGGCCGTTGGCCCGTTCGACTTTTCCATTGGCCCTTGGGTGTGCGACTGACACGTACCTCACTTCGATTGTGTTGTTTTCATAGAATTTCTAGAACTGGTTTGCCGTGAAGTTTGAGCCCAGATCTGTGATGATGGTATTGGGGTAGCCAAAACGGTACATAATATCCGAGATGAAGTCGACTGCCCTATCCGGAGTGAGCTTGGTAATCGGCTTGTACTCGATCCACTTGGTAAACTTGTCAATGGCCACCAATACATGTGTAAAGCTTCCTAGAGCTATAGTCAGAGGTCCAATCATGTCGAGGCTCCAACATGCGAGGGGCCATGAGGGCGGTATGGTGATGAGGTTGTGCGCCGGGACGTGAGACTGTTTGCAAAAAAATTGTCACTTCTGGCACTTTCGTACGAGATCCTCGGCGTCGGAAACTATTGTTGGCCACCAATAGCCTGCCCTGTAGGCCTTTCCGACCAATGTCTTGGACGCTGCATGGTTTCCGCATGTACCCTTGTGTATCTCGAGTAGTATATTGCGGCCCTATGCCTTGGGAACACACTTCATGAATACTCCTGAGCTTGCTCCACGCTTGTAGAGCTTATCCCCAACGATAACAAGCCCCTTGCTGCGCCTCATGATGCATATTGCTTCTGGACTTTTCTTTGTCACCCCTGGGGGTAGCTTCTTTTCCTTGATGAATTCGATGAAAGTCCCCCGCCAATCGACCTCCGACATCATGACCTCCCGGGTGGGGTCTGAGGATCCTAGGCCAGTGGTTGCTTGATTCGTGGTCTTGATCGACGGTTATTTGAGTTCCTCGATGAATACTCCTGCTGGGACTTGTGCTCAAGTAGATCCAAGCTTGGAGAGTACATCTGCTAGAACATTGTTGTCCCGAACAATGTGATGAATCTCCAGGCCAGCAAATTTGTTCTCCAGCTTGCGCACTTCCATAACATATGCGTCCATCTCCTCCTTCGTGCAGTCCCACTCTTTGTTGACTTGTTGCACGACTAGCAGCGAGTCTCCGTACATGAGTAGTCGTTTGATACCCAGTGAAACTTCCAAGCGGAGACCGTGTAGTAGCGCTTCATACTCGGCCTCATTATTGGACACCTTCCAAAGGATTTGTAAGATGTACTTGAGTTGTAGACATACTTGGTCGGGATGAGTTTCCATTGGAACTTCCGGAGACTGCTGAATGTTTCCTCCAGGTCTGCAATTAGGTCCTCAGGAATTCTGGTCTTGACGACCACGTCATCCACATAGGCCTCGACATTGCGGTGTAGTTGGTCTGCAAAGCACATTTGGATTGCCCGCTGGTACGTAGCCCCCGCGTTCTTCAGCCCAAAGGACATAGGCTTGTAGGCATAAGTCCCAAAGGGCATGATGAAGGCGGTCTTGATTTGATCTTCTTCCTTGAGGGCAACTGATGGTAGTCCGAGTAGCAGTCAAGGAAATAGAGGAGTACGCAGCCGGCAGTGGAGTCCAATACTTGATCAATGCGCGGTAGCCCAAAGTGATCCTTCGGGCAATGTTTGTTGAGATCCGTATAATCAACACACATTCTCCATTCATTATTATTCTTCTTCTTTACAAGGACAGGATTGGCAACCCACTCTGAGTGGTACACCTTCTTGATGAAACCAGCCGCAAGTAGTTTGGCCAACTCCTTTTTGATTGCTTCCCTCTTATCCTGAGCGAATCTACGGAGACGCTGCTTTTTGGGGGTAGCATCAGGATCTACTTTCAAACTATGCTCGATTAGTTCCTTGGGCACCCGTGGCATATCCGCTGGTTTCCACGCGAATATGTCTCGATTGGCCCTAAGGAAACTGATGAGCGTGCTTTCCTATTTTTGGTCAAGCTGTGACCCGATCAGGGCTGTCTTGGATGAGTCTCCTTCCTGCAGCTGAATGGACTTCAAAGCGAGTTCTCCGGTGGGCTGCAGCTTCGAGTGGTTCGCCTTCTTTGTTGAAATTTCTAGCCCTGTTTCAGAGAGTTGTTGCGCAGCCGCGAGTACTTCTCCTGAAGTATCTTGTACACGCATTATTGAGGCATACTCGATGGCCTTCTGATTGCAGTCGTAGGACTTCTCTAGGTCACCGCAGAAGGTGAGAACCCCACTCTTTCCTGGCATCCTCATGAGTAACTAAACATAATGCGGTACGACCATGAATTTGGCCATTGCCGGTCTGCCCAGAATTGTAACACCTCAGGTGTTTAAATTACAAAATAAGCCTCTTTAGCTTAACACGGTGCATAAATAATTAAGATAAGTTTCAACAAAATGAGTTTTTAAAATAACTTCTAAACTAGAACTCAAATGAACTTTGGCCTGAAACAAAACTTGTGTAACTTTTCTTTTTGAACAACTTTCATGTTGAAGGATTTTCGAGTTGCAACACAAAAATTTGAGAAACACTTGGATTTGCAAACCAGTCCCTGCCTTTTCTTCTATTTCACTGCAGACCCTTCTTCTCCGCCTCACCCGACCCTCCGACGCGCAGCCGCTCGCCCGACCCTTCCGTGTCGCCCGACCCTTTCGTTTCGCTCAACCCTTTCACTCGCCTGACCCTACGTTCGCCCGACCCTTCGCTTCGCCCGACCCTCGCCGCCGCGCAGTCGCCACAGGGCACTTGGCCGGTGATGCCTGACAACGCTAGGTGCCAAGCCAATGCCTGGCCGTGCCCGCACCCTGTGTTCCTCCCTAGTCCGTGCACGCCACGCGCGCGCAAACGACCCGCGCCCCTGCTCGCCGCCCGCCGTGCCCAATGGACGAGCCGCGCTGTGCCCGAGTCTCCACTGCGTCCCGCCAGTCGCCGCGCTCGCCGCCCGGCAAGGCAGCAGCTGCAGCTCCTCGCCCAACCCGCGCGCCGCGTGATCTCCAGCTCCACATGCCAACTCCTCAATGCCCAGTCCCCTGCCCGCGCGTGCCACACGCCGCGCCGGCTCTGTTCGCCGCCCACTGTGGCCAGTCACGCGCCCCCGTCGTGTCGCCCACATCCGCGTCCTACAGTCAAGTCCCGCCCCTCCTTCCGCCTCTCTGCTGCCTACAGAAGGCCGCACTGAGTCCCCCTCGCGCGCCCAAATTCCAGAACGCCGCCGCCGCCACCATTACCGCCGTCGTGCCCAACTCACCGTGGAGCTCACCTCTCCGGCCACCCCTTGCCAGAGCTGAGTCTCCCACTACCATCACAGCACCCCATCGCAGCTCAATGCCCCACCCATCGTCGCCCAGAGCCGCCGGAGCACCGCCAGCGCCGCCCGCGCCGCCGCCGTTCCTTGCTGCTCCGTGGACAGCCCACGCCGAAGCTCATTCGTCCAAGCAAAGCTTCAAAACGGGTTCCCTCGACGCCGCGAAGCTCCTCGACCAGCCCACGCTGATCCCTTCTCGCCGGAAAACCATCGCCGATGCTCCGCCCCGCCGCACCCCCTCTGCTCCGCGCCGACAAGCCACCTCCAGCCACCCCCAACCCTGACCAAGGCCATCCCGAGGTAGCTCTCACCTCCCTGGATCTCCCCGACCCTTTCCCCTTCGCCGCCGACGAGCCCCCTCGCCGGAATCTGGACAGCCGCCGTGCCAGCGCTGCCCCAGGACCCAATTGCAGCGATGGCAATCTTTAAAAGAGTCTGCACGCAAGTTTCCAGGGGCATATCTATAAACCTATGTTTAAACTTTGATTTCAAAACAGCGAAATTTTAAAATTCTTATAAAATCATAGAAAAATTGGAAAAATACAAACTCAACTATTCTGGAATCTTTAGGTGAAAATCTACAACTTTTGTTACATGCATTTCTTCAGTTGCTCGCTAAATCTTAGTATAAATTAAATGGAAGGTTTAATAGACTTTAAATGTACCCCGTGCTGTAGACAAAGTCTAAACCTGAAAATTTAACAGTATATTGTTTGCTTGATTTGTAGGCCAGTGTAAAAATATTAGGGCCAGAACACATTTCTAGCTAAACTTCTTAATAAAACTTGTTTATGACATGAAGTAATATAACTAATTTGTAACTACTGTTATATTGTGATTCCTGTGGTGAAACTTTTTCAAAGCTATTGTATTGATGCCTACGTACCACAGAAAAAGTTTAGAACCTTTTTCCTTTGTGTTAGCTATTTATATAATTTTGTGGTAGGAAAGATGCACTAATTCAAATAATTAGTTTCTGTGCTTGGAAAATGTTCAACTTTTTACTATAGCACACTTTATAGTAGCTCTTGCTATATAAAAAGTTTTATATACAGAAACCATGTAAAACATCCTGTAGAAATTAATCTTTATTAAACTAGGTGTTTCTTGCCCTATTTATTATGCTTTGTATCTTGCACAGAAAAATCTGGAAAATTTACAGCAAAACACTTATGGATAGATTAATTCCCTGAAAATTTTTGGTGTCAATAACCGAATGGTTTGTTGGGTATGAAAATAACTAGGTTCTAGTAGTGGCGGTGTAATGCATTTTTCATAATTATTCTGCTCCGTGAAAATGTCTGAAATTTTTGCAGTACTTTTGTCTCTACATATTGTGCTCTAAATAAAAATTTCATCACCGGAAGTTACCTAATCCAGAAGTTGTGTTTAATCCATGTTGTGCTTAGAAAATTAAGTTTCTAATATAACACAACCCCTTCTTGTTTAATGAAGTTAATAATATACTCTATTAACAATTGCCCAAAGAAATCTTAACTAAGTAACTTCACAACCAAATCGATGTTTGGTGGACTGCAACTTTATCGTGAAGGAAAATAATCGTCATTTATCATCTCTATAACTTACACTTGTGCATTCATATAGAATCGACTACTCTCGCCGACGGAACGTACGAGCTGGTGCCCGCATCAGCAGAAATCGGCGCGAACAAGAAGGACAGCGCCTTTCAGTGCATGATCGGCTGGGGGGCAGAGTTGACCGGTATCACCGGTCGAAAGGCAGGATCAACCAACAGGAGCGACTGGGGGGCAGAATCAACGTACACGATCGGCTGGAAGAGATGGCTGATGACAGGGTGTCAGATGAAAAAACACTAGGAAGGGAACTAGATTGGGAGCGCGCCAAATCATCGGCCAAACCAGTAAAACCCAGGTGGTGCCCTGATGGATTATCCAAATCCCAGAAACTATGTAACTTCACAACCAAATCGATGTTTGGTGGACTGCAACTTTATCGTGAAGAAAAATAATCATCATATACCATCACTATAACTTATACTTGTGCATTCATATAGAATCGACTACTCTCGCCGATGGAACGTACGAGCTGGTGCCCGCGTCCGAGAGTGAGCAGCGTGAAGCTCAAGTAAATCTAACTGAAGCTCTCGAAGACCCGAGCCCAAGTTCGGACGAGCCGCAAGCTAGCTTTTCCCAAGAAGGCAAGCCCCGGAGCATGAACCCTATTTTTCTAAACTTATACTACTTATTACTCTACTTTATTTGTGCATTAAGTTTGTAGGAGTTGAATGGAAACTTAGTTGCATGATCCTAGGTACCCATGCTCTAAACCCTAGATGTAAGGATCGATAGAATGCTATGCTAATAAGACTCCGGTAAAAGTTGAGTGATTTCCTGTCACTCGCGAGAATATAGGAGTTGAATGTTTACTACATGCTGCAATGATAAGGTCGACGGACGGGGCTATGGTACGATGTTTATGTTGATGATTGAGGCCCCGTCTATTTAGTGAAAAATGCTAAGGCCGCAGTGTGTGGTAGTGGTGGTTAAGTCTTTGAACGTACTAACCACATGCCGAGAATATGGTAATCGGTAAGCTTAAGTACCTAATCGGACCGGCAAGTGGACAGCATCCCACCATCTCAACTTCGGTTCCATGCGCGCACATGGTGGGTGCAGAGCTTGGCTCTGTAGTCTTGGATGGAGCTATCACTAATAGACAGATGGGCCCTGATCCACAACCCAGGATGAAAGGGGAAAAGTTGCACGTGTGACTCTGTGAGTAACCACGTGACGTGTGTTTAGGTTTCCCTTGCAAGGTTAAGAAATTCGATTCGAATCGTCCGTTTCTCGCGGTTATTGAGACTGCTTGACCCTTTTACCACATAGAGTAAGAAGAGGAATAATGATGATGATTAATCTTGTTGGATGCAAAATAATTCTTCCACCATGTATGCTATTGGATAGTTGCTTACCTAGAATGGTTAAAGAAAGCTAGAACTTGGAGCTAAAATCTAAAAGTAAGGACCTACTTCGACGTGTTTTCGGCAAAACAAATCCCTCAAGCCAAAAGCCTTGCATGTCTAGGAGTCGGCTAAGTATATTCCCCTAGTTAGGTAAGCCTTGCTGAGTATTAGTATACTCAGCGTTGCTTGTGGCTTGTTTTCAGGTGAAACTTTCGAGGATATGATTGCTAGTTTGACTTGGCCTTGTACCCTTCCTCTTGGTTGGTCGGTGGAATGGGATACGCCCCGGGCCAACGGTGATGATGCTGAGTGATGTCTCGTACGGGCTTCATCGAGACATCCTTTATCGTCGAGTAGTTGTCGTTATCTTTTCCGCTGCTCTGAACTCTGAAGAACTCATTTGTTTCGAACTCTGAAGTACCTTGTTTTACAAATTTGAACTCCGTGTAATATTAATTTGTGATGAATCTTGTGGTGTAAAATTTTTGAAATGTTGTATCCTCTGGGCTCACCTTCGTGTGAGTACATGTATGTGTGGTTTCGATCGGTAAAAACTGTGGTTGTATCGGGAGGTTACCCGACAGACCTGTGGATTATTCCGTTTGAAGTGCAAGTTAGCCCTGATTGCCCTTGTGGTGATGGTTTGCGCGCTTGAGCCGGATTAATTCAGGTGGTTCTACCACAGGAGGCATCTCTTGATAGCCTTCTGATATGTGGCGCCCGCATTTTTTAGGCCAAACATCATGGTGTTGTAGTAATACGCCCCGAAGGGTGTGATGAACGAAGTCTTCTCTTGATCCGATGCCTTAAGGGCGATCTGATGATACCCAGAGTAGCAATCAAGGAATGAGAGGAGGATGCACCCGGCCGTAGAGTCAACGACCTGGTCGATGCGAGGAAGAGGGAAGGGGTCTTTGGGGCAATGCTTTTTGAGATCCGTATAGTCAACTCACATTCTCCATTCACCATTTTGCTTTTTTACAAGGACTTGGTTTGCCAGCCATTCGGGATGTGTGACTTCGCGAATGAATCCTGTGGCTAAGAGCCGAGTAACTTCTACCCTAATAGCCTCCTTCCGATCTTGAGCGAAGTGCCGGAGTTGCTGCTTGACGGGTCGCGCCTTTTCATCGAGATCCAAGGAGTGCTCAACTTCCTCCCTCGGACGCCTGGCATGTCAGAGGGCTTCCATGCGAAGATGTCCCAATTGGCGCGGAGGAAGGAGGTGAGCGCGTCTTCCTATGCTTTGTCGAGGTCTGCCCAGATGAGGGCAGTCTTGTCTGGGTCGTTCTCCCTAAGGAGGATGGTCTTGGTCAGTCAGCCGGGCTACAGCTGTGACTCAGTGGCCGAGTCGTTCGCCGGGATGGGGATGTCCTCTGGAAGCATCATCTTTGCTGACTCGGCGATCATGACGGCATTCTTGGTCCTCTCCAGAGCCTCCAAGATGTTTATGTTCTCAGTCTCACAAGAGTGGGAAGTCTGCAGGTTGCCGTAGATGGAGAGCACACCGTTGGGTGCAGGCATCTTGAGGACAAGATACGTGTGGTGTGGAATGTCCATGAACCTGGCGAGGGCGGGTCTCCCCAAGATTGCATGGTACGATGTCTCGAAGGAAGCCACTTCGACGTGGATGTGCTCCGTTCTGTATTTCTCCCGGGTGCCGAAGGTGACCGGGAGAGTTACCTGGCCCACCGAAGTGGAGTCTGAGCTGGGGATGATGCCGTAGAAGGCCTCCTGGGTCGGAACCAAGGAGGTCATGTCATGCCCCATGCTCTTCAGCATCTTGGAGAAGATGATATTGAGTCCACTGCCTCCGTCGACGAGCACCATGGAGAGGCACACCTGGCTGACCACCGGGCTGACCACGAGTGGGTAGGAGCCAGGGCTGGGTAGATGGATCCAGTGGTCACGTTGATCAAAGGTGATCGCGACCTCGGACCAGCGCAAGGGTTCAACTGGGTGTTGGAACACAAAGTTGACCTCGCGCTGGTCAAGCTTGAGGCGACGTTGGCACCTTGGGGCCCTGGAGCCGCCATAGATGAAGTTAACCACGAGGTCCGCCTCCTAGAAGTCTACTGGAGACTTATCACCTTGGTTGTCCCGATCTCGCCTGGGGGAGTCATTCCGGCGTCCTCAACCCAGGAGGTTTTGGAATTGTCGGGCTTGTCTCGATCATTGTAGCGGGGACGCTTGGGGTCGTCCTGAGCCACACTGTCGCGGAGTGCATGACACTCCCGCGCTGTGTGGTTGGAGTCCTTGTGCTAGGGGCATTTGTCGTTGAGGAGTCAATCCAGCTCCTCCTGGTGAGGGAGGTGTGCTATTGGGATCGATCTGCAACTGGGACGATGTTGTCGGGGCCATGCTTGGACTCCTGTTGCTTGACGACTCAGGACGATCGTTGTGCTTGCCGGAGTTGTGACGAGGCAATCGACTATTGGGTCGTTGGTGATCGTCGTGTCGCTACTAGGCCGGTCGTCAGAGTGACGCCGGTCCTTGTGGTGACGGTGCGCCTTCTCAACATCCTCCATGTCAGTGTGCTTGTTGACGACGACCATCATCTCGGAGATGGTTTTGGGGTTGCTCTCGAACATCTTGCGCCAAAGCTCGATATTGTGCAGCCCTTGGTGGAAGTAGTGGAGAACATCCCTATCATCAACATTTGTAATCATGTTACGATTGGTGAAGTAGCTCTTGTTGTAGTCGTGCAGGGATTCATTAGGTTGCTGGGTGACGCTGCCCAGATCCCATCTGGTTTTGGGACCCGGGCAGGAAGCCTGGAAGTGGTTGACGAAGGCGGTGCAGAGGTCCTACCAGCTGTTGATGGAGCCGGGGCGGAGTCCCTCGAGCCAGTTGAGAGCCTGGCGACTCATCATGACTGGGAAGTAGGCCGCCATGATGTTGTTGCCGTTCGCCGCTCGGACGGTGTCGACGGCCGTTATTCGACCATCGTCCGTCAACATCTTGGGATTAATTTAGAGTTTTGCATTATGTTCCATGCATATTTTATTTAAACTAATAAAATTCCATAAGTTTTGGATGAGTTGTCTATGTAGGAGCAAGTGTACCAAAAATGGGCCAGTTTGGGAGAAATCCCAGGCCGGCCGGCCTCTCCTATGCCGGCTGGCCTGGTCCCCACTCGTCTAGCCACGTCATCGATCCAGGAGTCGACAAACACACCCAGGAAGATCATGCATCGTGCAATTGAAGTCCGTTTGATCCGAGGACCCGAAAGGCTTCACACACGAATTCAAGAGCCCACCTGCATGTCTAAAATGGTTGCTTAACTAAAAAGCAACTATTACCGACCTTGGCAATCAAGAGCGTCCACGAGAAGGTCGGTACCACTTCGCACCAACCCCAGGCCAGCCGGCCTGGGGGAGGCTGGCCGGCCCCACCTGGAAGCCTCTGATCCTCAGTCTTTGCATGGAAGTTAAGCAACCGCCAAGGCCGCGTATTCTTGATGCTTTTCACCGGTTACCGACCTCCAACTACTATAAATAGGCTCCCCATCCTCACTTGTAAGACACACACTCAGAAGGAGTTCTCTCTTCACTTCATTTCTAGAGTTAGGTTTAGTAGTCTGGGAGTTAGAGTCGAGTCGAGCTTGTCTCGGGATTCCGGAGTCGTCCTCTGAAGTCTGGTATAAGCTCTTGTATCCTTCCTTTAACATTATCAATATAAGTTATCTTCTTTATCTTTTCATGTCAGCTTTACTTTCCGCATTTGTTTATTTATTTCCAAGCTCTTGCTTGTGTGCGGAAGTTCTGTCCTTTAGCTTAGGCTTTGTTCTAGTCTTAGTTTGTCGGGACATTATCTTACGGGTTTTCTCGCCCGGACTAGGGGGCTCAAGTTAGTTCCTTAGGTTGAGGGGGATTTCTCTTGAAGGCCTCAGGGCAAATCCTAACACCGAGTGCAGACGTGGTGTCTGGCTTAGTGTTAGCTAGAAAGTGTGTTCCACCCCACGAAACTGATGTGGTAGGCGGTAGGTGGTGACCGCCCTGTCCGTCCCTTGTAGTCGACCACGTTCGGGTGTTTTCATAGCAGTAGATCATTGGCCGATTTGGACAGCCCATTTCTCCCTCAGTTGGTGGTCCTTCCGCCCCAGCCGCCGAAGTAAGCTCTGTTCTCCCAAAAGCTAGGTTAGTCAAGGTTTAGGTTAGAGAGGCTAGCTTGTTAGTTTAGAAGTGTTTTAGGAGTATTTCTCGCTTGTTGTCCTCCCAGCTGCTTACCGCTCTAAGGTAGAGTCTCCTATGTGTCACTCGGTCATTGCCTAGCCACTTATCCTATCATTTATCTGGCTTACCCCTGCTATCTAGCTGGTGATTATCCCCAGTAAAGTTTACCATCCATTCAATCGTTACTCTTAGACCATAGTGCTTTCCCATGGAAATTCGATACCCTGGAATACTCCAAGATGAAGTGCTACAGCGGTGTATTCTGTGTGCTTGTGGAATCTCTAGTCTATTGGGCATAAGAAACGCCAATAGACAGCGATGGAGTAGGTGCGCAACCATGTCTTGGGGTCTGAGTCGCCGTCGAACTTGTCGATGCCGACTGGCTTGAACGTAGATTGCCACGAGACTCCACGGAGTCGATTGGAGAAGGCGGAGAAGCCGTCCAGATCCCCGGTGACATCGTCATCGAGGTTGATCGGAGCCTGCTGGGGTCGATGTGGACGCTGGTCGGCGTTCGCGTGGCGAGCCCGGCCTCCTCGGTTAGCACCGGGTGGACCATACTCCTCAACGTATCTGCGGCGGTGCTCCCGCTCGTTCTCCTCGCATTCGCGGTGTTGATCGTTGATGATGGGTCGGACGTCGCGGTTGTGGAGGTTGGCGCGTAGATTCGGCTGGTTGACCTGATTGCCATCCAGGTGGCGGGCTGTAGACTGGCGAGAGCTGCCGGATTGGGCTCGTAGAGCCGAGTAGTCCTTCCTCAAGTGCTGGACCTGAGCAGCAGCAAAATGCAATGGCGGCTATCGGCGTTGCAAAGTCGTCGGCGCGCGGCGGGGTGCGACCCGCGGGTTGCGGCCATCAGCGTTGCGGAGATCTTCTTCAGCTTGGTCAATGGCGGCCTCATTGTTGCGTCATTCTTGGCGGTTCTGGTTGCATTGGAGTCGTTGATGCTTGGCTTCCTCATCTTCACCTTCGATAGATGCCTCGTCGGAGGAAACGACAAAGATCTCCCGCCGATCCGGAGAGCTCCCTTGGTTGGGTTGGAGGGTGAAAAGAACCTCCTGGTAGCAAGCTTGTGGTCCTCAGACCGTGTTAGATCCGATCTAGTCAACACTAGGTTGACTCAGGTCAGAAAGACATAGCTTCTCCATCGAAGATCGGATCTGGTCTAAGTAAATGGAGGAGCTAGTGCGGAGTCCGAACGGGGCCTGAAGGGCCGAGTCATGCGGGCGGCGAAGTGCCAACTCTGCAAGCCCGATGCACTCGGCGAGGGAGGCATCAACTGGGTCCAGGCCAGCGAGGATATCGTTGATGTTGATACGTGGATGACGGGTCGTCCACGCAGGGTTTTGGGGCTCGTCCTTGATGGTCAGGTCCTCCAGCTGGTGCAGCACTAAGCTAGAGAGGGTTAGATCAGATTTGGAACCCTGGGAGCTTTCTATCTCGGAGACAGATGAGCTTGATGACGACCTCTTGGGAGAAGGCATCTCGCGAAAGCTTCCAAAGTTGGTGGAGTGACCGGCGGCGGCCTGGATCTGGAGCGCCACTTGAACGGAGAAGAAGACGCTGGAGTTTGATACCATGAAGCTCGCCAAGAGGACCCTGGAGATCCCCCTACCTGGCGCACCAACTGTTGGATTTGCACTCCGGCAAGTCTGCCTAGGGTACCCCCAAGCAGTAGATTTGTAGGCTGGGTGGATCAGAGAGTCGTGAGCTTGATGGTAACAAGAGGACGCAAGGATTTAGGCAGGTTTGGGCCGCACAGAGCGTAATACCCTATATCCTGTGTTCGGGGGTTTGTATTATGAGTAGCAATGGCTAGGGTTTCGGGAGTTGTAGGAATTAGGATGATGTGTCTTGTGGGTACCCCCACGGCCCCCTTATATATCCGAGCAGCCGTGGGTTACAAGTTAGGGTAAATCTACTCGGGTTTGTTACAAGGAATTCGATCGGTTGAGATAAACAAGATCATGCCTATCTTGTTCGATCTAGATCCTGACCCCGGGGGATCCCACCCATCATCCCACCGAGTGCCCGTACGTCGGGTCGTTTATGCGGAGTCATTCAGCCGGGTATACCTAGGTCTACCTCCATCACCGACTGTGTTGTAGGACGCAGAGGAGGTCGTGCACACAAGCAAGGGGTGCCAGTTCTATGCTCGGCAGACACATCTGCGGCCCTAGCACTCCAAACTATTCCCCTCACTTGGCCATTCGCAGTTTGGGGGTTCGACATGATTGGGCCTCTCAAGTAGCCTCCTGGTGGGTTTGGCCATTCGCAGTTTGGGGGTTCGACATGATTAGGCCTCTCAAGTAGCCTCCTGGTGGGTTTACTCGGCTCCTTGTTGCTGTCTACAAGTTCACTAAATGGATCGAGGCGAAACCCATCATTAAAGCCAGCGCCCAAGAAGTCGTAAAGTTCTTCCCGGAAAACGTCTATCAATTCGATGTGCCGAACACCATAATCACCGACAATGGGACCAACTTTACCGGCAAAAAGTTCCAGGATTTCGCGGGGGAATATGGGATCAGGATTGACTGGGCATCAGTCGGACACCCACACACCAATGGCCAAGTCGAAAGAGCAAACGGTATGGTCCTCCAAGGACTTAAGCCACGCATCTTTGACCAGCTCAACATGTTCGCCGGCCGTTGGGTGGACGAGCTCCCATCAGTACTCTGGAGCCTGAGAACAACCCCAAATCGTTCCATGGGTTTCACCCCTTTATTTCTAACCTACGGATCAGAAGTCGTGATACCATCCGACTTAGACTACGGTGCTCCGAGGGTCAAGGCATTTGACCCAGATCAGGCCGCGGATGTGGCAGAACCACCTGAATTAATCCGGCTCAAGTGTATTAACCATCAGCATTAGGGCAAACTCGGTTAACCTTACACTTCAAACGGAGTAATCCACTGGTCTGTCGGGTAACCTCCCGATACAACCACGGTAAAGCGGATCGAAGCCATACATACAAATGCTCATGCGAAGATGAGCCCAGAGAATACCACATTCCAGAAGATATTACCAAAAATTATCATAAGTGAATATTACAAACCAAGTTTGAGTTTACTAACCAAGTACTTCAGTGATCATGACCAATGAGTTCTTCAGAGTTTAAGTTGCAGCGGAAATAAGATAACGACAACTACTCGACGATAAAGGATGTCTCGATGAAGCCCGTACGAGACATCACTCGGCATTATCTCCATTGGCCGGGGGCGTATCCCATTCCACCGACCAACCAGGAGGGAGGGTACAAGGCCAAGTCAAACTAGCAATCATGTCTTCGAACGTCTCACCTGAAAACAAGCCACAAGCAAGGCTGAGTATACTAATACTCAGCAAGGCTTACCCGACTAGTGGGGTATACTTAGCCGACTCCTAGACATGCGAGGCTTTTGGCTTGAGGGGTTTGTTTTGCCGAAAAGCATATATAGTAGGTCCTTACTTTCAGATTTTAGCTCCAAGTTCTAACTTTCTTTAACCATTCTAGGTAAGCAACTATCCAATATCATTCATGGTGAAGCATTAAATTTCATCCAACAAGTTTATTCATCATCATTGTTCCTCTTCTTACTCTGTGGGTAAAAGGGGTTAAGCAGTCTCAATAGCCGTGAGAAACGGACGATTCGAATCGAATTTCTTAACCTTGCAAGGGAAACCTAAACACACGTCACGTGGTTACTCACAGAGTCACACGTGCAACTTTTCCCTTCAATTCCCGCTTCACGGAACAGGCCCACCGCCCTCGACTACACCTCCCCACAGACCTCGGTACGTCGGGCCGTGGCGGCCGATGCACCCGCCATTAGCTAGATGTGAACGAATTCAAGACAGTGGGGAGTATATTCCGGCCTCGGTTCAATCCAGTACTTAAGCTTACCGATTACCATATTCTCGGCATGTGGTTAGTACGTTCAAAGACTTAACCACCACTACCACACACTGCGGCCTTAGCATTTTTCACTAAACAAACGGGGCCTCAATCATCAACATAAACATCATCCCATAGCCCCGTCCGTCGTCCTTATGATTGCAGCATGTAGTAAACAATCGACTCCTAATTTCTCGCGAGTGATAGGAAATCACTCGACTTTTACCGAGTCCTATTAGCATAGCATTCTATCGAACCTGGCATCTAGTGTTCAGAGCATGGGTATCTAGGATCATGCAACTAAGTTTTCATTCAACTCCTATAAACTTAATGCACAAGTAAAAGTAGAGTAATAAGTTGCATAAGTTTAGAAAATAGGGTTCATGCTCCGGGGCTTGCCTTCTTGTGAACGGTTAGCTTGGGGCTCTTCCGAACTTGGGCTCGGGTCTTCAATAGCTTCAGTTAGATTTACTTGAGCTTCACGCTGCTCACTCTCGGACGCGGGTACCAGCTCGTACGTTCCGTCGGCGAGAGTCGTCGATTCTATATGAATGCACCAATATAAGTTATAGTGAGGGTATATGACGATCATGTTCACTCACGTCAAAGTTGTAGTTCACAAAATAGCGATTGGGTTGGGATGTTACTTAGTTGAGATTTCTGTGGGCAATTGTTAATAGAGTAGAAAAGTACAATAAGTAACTTTGTTAAGCAAGGTGGGGTGGGTGTTCATGGGAACTTATGTTCCTCATGGAAACATGATTTAAGTGTAACTACTACAGAGAGTATTTTCTGGTCATGAATCTTGGATCTAGGCACATCTGGAAAAGATATGCTTACTGTAAATGTTGGCGCTAAAATCGGCCGGATAGGAATCGGCCGATGGGTCTTTAGCGTCGGACACACGACCCGGGAGAATCTGCTTAGCTCCTGTTCGGGTTATCGCCCTGGTGCGGTTCGCGCGGCGTGCCAGTCAATCTGACCTGTTGATTGACAAGGAAATAGAGTATTAAATTCCAGGCGCGTCGATCGGCTGGGGTTCCGATCTGTCCTGAGGAGCGCGTCGACGGCGAATCGGCCGATTTGCTGTAGAGATAATCGGCTATGGATCAGCCGATGATCGTGTAGTAATCGTAAAGAAAACTGCTGGAGCCATCTAGACGATTACTGCAAGGGCAACACTTGAAACAGATCTAATCGGCTGTATGATGATAAATCGAAGAAGAACAATGATGAAGCCGATTACCCTGATCTCAAGCTGGATAACTGGTGATAATACTAGAATAACAGGTAAAACTTGCAATTCTAGTAAATATCGATAACTGGTGAATAAATCCAAACGAAACCACAGCGATGCGCCCGTAGTTAAAGCTCGGATATTACTCGGTAAGCGGAACCTACCAATTGGCCGGAGATCAAGTTGATGCAGCCCTGCCAATCCGTACGAACTCGTGAAAGAAGAAAAGGTATTGGCGAAGTCGCCGACTTGAAAGTAAATTGCTGGAAAAGTAGAAGTATTGTTGTTGATTGATGTATTGATGTCCTTCAAAGCCCTAGCGACTCCTATTTATACTCTAAAACTAGGACTCCTGGTCGATTACGACTCGTTACAACCTTATTTAAAAATGGGAAACCTACTATATCTATAATATCTTTTAAAAAGGAAACGGACTCCCGCAGAATCTTCCGCCGCCGTTTCCTAATCCAATCAGGACTTTTTTAATTGCTTCCCGACCGACTTCGCCTGCCCTGTTGACCAGCTTTTGACCAGGATCTTCTGGAATAATCCCATCCTGTTGGCATAGGCTGCGCCATCAATCGGCCGATTTCCAATTGTTACTTCAATCGGCCAATTCCTTTCTGTAGCTTTCAGATCTGCCGCATCGGCCAATCTTCTCCTGCTGACGTCGATTCAACATGCGTCAAAATCTGGCGTCAACACATGCCCCCCAGTTTCGGAGTAAAATATAACTTTTCCTTCGAAACTCTTTTCTTTAATCCTCCTCTTTAAGCTTCCCAATTGTGACAGGAGTAAACCTCAAAGTCAATTGCGCTACTTTTTCCTCTGCATCTGATCCTCTCTCTAGAATCGGCTCAATGACATGGAATCCGGTAACAGGATAAACATCATGTTGGCGTGCAGACTCAAACTTTGACCATCTCCCCTGGCAGCTTTACATTTATCAACGCCTTCACTTCATTAATGTTCTTTCTACAAGCGTGGCATCTCTCCTAGCAGCTTTATATTTACTGATGCCTTCACTCCGATGGTACACATCTTACCAACCCTTTGTCTCTTCCTTTCTATAAATACGATTCTTCGTACAATTTTCAAAAATACTCACCTCGTTCGTCTTCTTTTCCTTCTGAATCCCGACCTTCGCCTTCTTCGGTCAGACATTAAAATGTCTTCTCGATCCTCTTCTTCTGTTAACCAGGTATTAATTTTCCCTCTATCCCTTCCTGAGATATCTTACTTTGTTCCGACATGTTTGTCTGTTCTTTCTTTCAGCCAAACCATCTTAACCCTAGTTTGGAAAGAGCGATCGAAATCGTACATTCAGACAAACCATTATCGCAAGCTGATATAGATCTGATAAAAGCTCATTCTGAAGAACTCAAAGATCATGCTCCTGCCAATATCCGACCAATCTTGGATTATATGGATCTCGCCTGCTTTGAACAAATGCCAACCTTTGACGAGAATCCCTCATTTTCACCTCGACTTGCTGAAGCTAAAACTGAAGTCGCCATGAAAGATCTGAAAGAGGAGAAGGCCCGCCTGCTAAAAGAACTCTGCAACCAAGCTGAAACTGGAGCCACTGCAGAGGACTTGAAAGAGAAAAGGCTCACCCTCATGATAAAACTAGGTCGCATCGAAAGAGAAATCCAGCGTAGGCGTAATCAGTAGACACACCAGTATTTTTATTCTAAGGGCGACTTATATCATGTCGGCCATGTAATCTGTAATTTCCATTCAATAATGAATCCCAATGTTTCCTTCACCAGATGTGTAGCCAGAAAACCGATGAGAAGTCGGCCATGTTACCTTGACATATTTTGCTGTAAGTTATGCGTCTACCCAAATGCTTGGATAGTACCTCTTCAGATATCGTCCATTTAAAGCTCTTGGGAATTCCTCCCCTTCTATTGTCTCCAAAATATATGCATTTCCAGGAGCACATCGGCTGATTCTATACGGCCCTTCCCACGTGGGTGACCATTTACCGAATTTGGGATCCTTAGATCCTATCGGCAGCACCAGCTTCCATACCAGATCTCCCTGAGAGAACTGTTTAACTTTGACCTTTTCGTCATACCATCTGGCCACCCTTTTCTTGTTTTCTTCTATGCTAATCAGGGCTCTTAACCGTAAACCCGCCGAATCGTCAAGTTCATCTTTCATGAGAAAGGAATAGTCATCGGCCGTTAACTGATCCTGTAGTGATATACGTCTTGACCCTATCCTTATCTCCCATGGCAAGACCGCTTCATGACCATAAACCAAATGATAGGGGGATATTTTAGTGGCCCCATGACAAGCCATCCTGTACGCCCATAAAGATTCAGCCAAAGACATATGCCACTTCTTGGGTTGCTCTTCTATCTTCCTCTTGATTAGCTTGATTATCCCCTTGTTAGATGACTCTGCTTGGCCATTGGCTTGAGCATAGTATGGAGAAGAATTTAATAATTTAATTCCCATATCGGCGGCGAACTCTCCGAATTCTCCAGAAGTGAACATTGTCCCTTGATCAGTTGTGATGGTTTGAGGAATACCAAATCGATATATAATATGGCTTTTAACAAATTCAATCATATCGGCCGATGTCACGTTCCTTAAAGGAACTGCCTCCACCCACTTAGTAAAATAATCTGTAGCCACCAATATGAACTTATGCCCTTTGCTGGATGGTGGATGAATCTGTCCGATGAGATCTATTCCCCAACCTCTGAACGGCCACGGCTTAATTATTGGATTCATAGCCGATGCTGGTGCGCGCTGCACATTGCCAAACTTCTGACAGTCTTGGCATCCTTTGTAGTACTTGAAACAATCTTCAAGGATGGTCGGCCAGTAATATCCATTGTTCCTGATCATCCATTTCATCTTGTGAGCCGATTGATGAGCTCCACACACGCCTTCATGGATTTCTCCCATCAGAACCTTTTCCTCTTCTGTTCCCAGGCATTTGAGAAGAACCCCATCAATCGTCCGATAAAATAAATCATCCTCAAGCAACACATACTTTGTAGCCTGAAAACGTGTTCGCCGATCCACCTTTTGGGATGGATTTTTCAAGTAATCGGCGATCTCCTTTCGCCAGTCATCGGCCACGAGTTCTAGCGTCATCGCTCCCTGAATCGTCCGATACCCAGAAGCATGTTGAGCCAGTCTGTTGGCTTCTTCATTATAATTCCTGGGGATATGCTCAATTATTGTAGATTTGAATTCTTTCAAAAGTTGAAGACAATCCTCATAATAAATCCTCAAGATGTCATCCTTGCACTCAGATCGTCCTGTTAACTGATCCACAATGAGCATGGAGTCCCCAAAGATTTCGACTGCATCAGCTCTGACTTCCCTTAATAATTGGATGCCTTTCAGAACAGCTCGGTATTCCGCCTGGTTATTAGTTGCAGAGGCTTCTATCGGCAGAGATAAATCATAAGTTGCCCCCCGAGGCGACACAAGAACAATGCCGATTCCTGATCCGACCCCACACGAAGAACCATCAAAATATAGAGTCCATGGGACTGGTTCAACGGTGGCAATTTCTGGTCCACAATGTTGAACCACGAAATCGGCCATCACTTGACCTTTGACGGCTTTGGCCGATTCGTACCTTAGATCGAATTCTGACAAAGCCAGGATCCATTTTCCAATCTGTACCTTCAAAATCGGCAATGATAGCATATACTTCACCACATCATCCTTGCACACGACTATGCATTCTGCCGATAGCAAATAGTGCCTGAGCTTAGTACACGAAAAGTACAAGCACAAGCATAACCGCTCCACCGAGGAATATCTTGTTTCGGCGTCCAAAAGTCTTCTGCTGACGTAGTATACCACTCGTTCTTTCCCTTCAAACTCCTGTACCAACGCCGATCAAATAGCCTGTTCGTCAGCCGATAAATATAACTTGAACGGCTTACCAGGCTGTGGCGGGGCTAACACCGGAGGTGAAACCAGATACTGCTTGATATTCCAGTGCCTTGCGCTGTTCTTCTCCCCATGTGAATTCCTGGTCGGGCTTTAATTTCAACAGAGGGGTAAAAGCCTGAATACGTCCTGATAGATTGGATATGAATCTTCTGATGAAATTGACCTTGCCGATGAGGGACTGCAGTTAAGTTCTATTTTGTGGGGCCACCACTTTGTTGATGGCGTCTATGGTCTTGCGGTTAACTTCTATCCCACGCTCATGGACCATAAATCCTAAGAATTGTCCGGCTGATACACCAAATGCATACTTGTTTGGGTTCATCTTTAGCCCATGTTTCCTTGTGCACTTCAGCACTTCCTGTAAATCGGCCAGATGATCTTGGTGACCTTTTGACTTGACCACGACGTCATCTATATAAATTTCCACCGATGAACCAATGAGCTTGTGGAAGATGTAGTTCATGGCCCGTTGATATGTAGCGCCGACGTTCTTCAAGCCGAAAGTCATAACCACCCATTCAAATAAACCAAGATGGCCTGGGCACCTAAAAGCCATTTTCGAAATATCTTCCTCGGCAATTAATATCTGATTGTATCCGGCATTCCCATCCATGAAGCTTATGACTTTGTGGGCTGCGACAGCATCCACCAAGATATCGGCCGTTGGCATCGGATACCCATCCATCGGCGTAGCCTGATTTAAGTTCCTGAAATCGATGCACACACGCAATTTTCCATTCTTTTTGTATACAGGCACAATGTTAGAAATCCATTCGGCGTAGCGGCACTGTCGAATAAATCCTGCCTCAATCAGCTTTGTAATCTCGGCCTTTATGTCAGGTAGAATCTTGGGGTTACACCGTCGTGCAGGTTGCTGATACGGCCGATATCCTGATTTTATAGGTAACCGGTGTTCAACAATAGACCAGTCTAGTCCTTGCATCTCGTGGTATTCCCAAGCAAAGCAATCCCTGAACTCTTTCAATAAACTTATCAATTTATCTTTGTACTCAGAATCCAAACTGGCACTAATGTACGTCGGCCTTGATTTGTTGCTATCTCCCAAATCTACCATCTCTAATAAATCGGCCGACGTAAACCCATGTCCAAGCTTCCCATCTTCTCGGACGAGCTGATCCATTTATTCTGAATCTTCAGAGCCGACTGCTTGGATCGGCTGTAGACCAAAATCAGACACTCTCAGGAAGTCAGTGTCCCAAGTCCTGCCAGATATACACTTGACGTGCTCGCAGCTCCATTGTTGCGTATCGGCCGCTGCAACACTGTAGATGGAGTCGGCAACGACTATCTCTGTACTGTCGCCGACCCATTGCACAAGGCATTGATGCATAGTAGACGGGACACAGCAGTTTGCGTGTATCCAGTCGCGACCAAGTAGCATATTATAGGACCCCTTGCCATTAATGACGAAGAAAGTAGTAGGGAGGGTCTTACTGCCGATGGTGAGGTCGACGCAGAGCGCTCCGCGGGCGGGTGACACGTTGCCTTCGAAATCCTTCAGCATCATGTCCGTCTTGGTGAGGTCGTCGTCGCCCTTGCCCAGCTTGCGGAACATGGCATACGGCATGATGTTGACTGCTGCGCCTCCATCTACCAGTAATCTGGTGACGGGTCTTCCGTTGACATACCCTTTGAGAAACAGCGGCTCAAGATGCTGTCGTTTTTCCTCTTCTGGTTTCTCAAACGTAGCCGTCATCGGCTCTAATACTAGTTGTGCCATTTGCTCTTCTTCTGTTCTTGTTACTTTATCTCGATTGTTGGGTGCCATGAACTCCATCGGCAGTATGAATACCATATCAATTTCGGCTGCCGATTCTTGGTTGTCCGTTTCCTGATCGTTTTTCTTTGGGCGCCAAAGTCGAGATTTAACATTCCTTCTCTCTGGCACATGTCTTTGTTCTTCTTCTTGATGCTCCCACTGGCGTAGGCGTTGGATCCTTCGCTTTTGGGATCTGGATAGGCCATCGGGACACCACCTGGGATTCACTGATTTGGCCGATGATCTGGCGTGTTCCCAATCTGGTTCCCTCCCTAGGGGATCTTCGTCTGATACCCTGTCATCGGCCATCTCTTCCAGCCGATCGTGTGCGCTGATTCTGCCCCCCAGTCCATCTCGCTGGCCGATCTTGCTTTTTGACCTGCTGTACTGGTCAACTCTGCCCCCCAGCCGATCATGCACCGAAACGCGCCATTCTTCGCGCCGATTTCTGCTGATCGGCTCTGATCCTCTGTCCCTAGAGTATGGCCTCGGGCGATCGTTGCACTCTGGACAGTTATCGGCGGATGGCAACCTGATATCGTTCTCCCAGCAGTGGATGAAGAACGGACATTGCCAGTGATCTTCATGCCGGCGTATCGTCTCTTCCTGGTATCTTGCCTGTTCTTGCTGCTGCCGATATTTACTGAGTAAGAATTGGGAGGTGACAGGCCTGTGTGGTCGTTCTGGCCCTCGCCTGTTCCTTCTGATTTCTTCCGTCGTGATCTGCCTCCTGGGGTCGACAGCGTCGCCTCTTCTCGCCGATTCTGATGTCAGCACCTTGGTTTGACTTGAGTCTCCTCCAGCGTTAACCGTGTTGGCCGGGAAGGGATGCTGATCTATCTTCATCTGCTTTGCTAATTTGGTTGGAGTGTCAAACTTAAGCCGTCCCTGTTCAATGGCCGATTGTATCTGCTGGCGGAAGACTTTACACTCATTCGTATCGTGAGAAGTAGCGTTGTGCCACTTGCAGTATTTCATCTTCTTAAGTTGATCGGCCGCAGGGATGGTGTGATGTTGAGATAGCTTAATTTGCCCCTCCTGAAGCAGTAGATCAAAAATTTTATCGGCCTTTGACGTGTCAAAGCCGAATGTCTCTGGCTTCTTCTTGCCAAAGGGGCAAGATATTGGTTTTTTCCCTTTTACCCATTCTGCCAGGCCGATTTCTTCCTCCGCATCGGATTCAGATCCCTCCAAGTATGCCACCTTCTTTTGGAAGCTCCTCCGCTGTTCAAACGGTTGGACCTCTTGCCCTGATAATCGGTGGACGATTTGGCTCAGGCTTTCAAATTCTTGGGCAGCATATCTCTCTTTGATTTGTGGCAAGAGGCCTTGGAAAGCGATATCGGCCAACTGTGCATCGGTCAGAGCCAAACTGTAGCACTTGTTCCTGATTTCTCTGAACCTCTGTATATACCCTGTCACTGGTTCATCGCTCCTCTGCCTGAGGCCGGTCAAATCCGAGATCTTCATCTCGTGTACCCCTGCACAGAAGTACTTGTGGAATTGTTTCTCCAGATCGGCCCACGTGACGATAGAATTTGGCGGTAAAGTGGTGAACCACTAGAAGGCCGATCCGGACAGAGATGACGAAAATAAACGCACCCTCAGAGCATCTTGCGTGGCAGCTTCTCCGCACTGGATGATGAATTTGTTGATGTGCTCCACCGTGGATGTGTCGTCCGTCCCTGAGAACTTGGTGAAATCAGGAACTTTGTAGCGGTGTGGGAACGGCAACGAGTCATTGGCCGATGGATACAGCGTCTTGTAGGTATAAGTCTGAACTTTCGGCTTCAGTCCAAACTGATCCTGGATTACTTCTGCTATTCTTGCCGTCCAGTCCACCTGCTGCTGATGAACAACTGTTCGCGGCGCGGGCATGTGTTGAAGGGCTGGTACGGCCGGGTGAAGAATCGGCGAATTTTGCTGAGCGGCCGATAGTTGATGGCGAAACGAGTCCGCACCCCCTTCGTACGTCACTGCTGGCGCCGTGCCTCTGAATGCTTCCACCGTGTTTGCCCCCCTACCGATTTCTGATAAGATCGGCTGGTACTGGGAGACCGTCGGCCAGGAGGCCGATTGGTATGGTACCTGAACCGAATAACTGCCATGCCCGTTCGCTGGTTCGGGAAAATACGCCGTGGCTGACGTCCCCCAAGGCGCTGAGCTTGTAGGTAGTGTTTGCACAGAAGCCATCTGAACGGGTTGAAACGGCGCTTGCGATGGGAGACATGGTGCATCGCTGTATCTTGGAGACGCCGGAGGTGGTGGAGAGCTGTATCCCTCGCGCTGCGTCAATATCGGCTGAGGAGCCGATTGGGACGTGTATGGTAGGCTTCTGGCTGGCAGAGTAGTTGGAGGGGCATATGCCGGTCCCTGATAGCCTTGGACGGCTCCGCTGGCCAGAGAGTTGACGACGACGTTATACACCGTGTTGCTCATCACCGAGGATTGGTTGATGAATGCTTGATACACGGACTGTGGAATCATCTCTGACATCTTGCCCGAGTCCTCAGCAATGGTGATGTGGCGAGGCGCTAGGATGGGAGCCTTCTTGACTGCCTCCCCGCTTCTGGTACGACTGAACGACTGGAGGTACATCTTCTTGTAATCTTCCAGATGTTTGGCCAGTTCTTCCCTCTGGTCGTCCTTGAGATCAGCTTCTGTGACCTCAATGATGTTGCTGTCGGAGATTTCTGCGTTCTTCGACATATCAGATCATGGATGGTCCCACTGGGCGTGCCAAAAGTGTGTTGGCGCTAAAATCGGCCGGATAGGAATCGGCCGATGGGTCTTCAGCGTCGGACACACGACCCGGGAGAATCTGCTTAGCTCCTGTTCGGGTTATCGCCCTGGTGCGGTTCGCGCGGCGTGCCAGTCAATCTGACCTGTTGATTGACAAGGAAATAGAGTATTAAATTCCAGGCGCGTCGATCGGCTGGGGTTCCGATCTGTCCTGAGGAGCGCGTCGACGGCGAATCGGCCAATTTGCTGTAGAGATAATCGGCTATGGATCAGCCGATGATCGTGTAGTAATCGTAAAGAAAACTGCTGGAGCCATCTAGACGATTACTGCAAGGGCAACACTTGAAACAGATCTAATCGGTTGTATGATGATAAATCAAAGAAGAACAATGACGAAGCCGATTACCCTGATCTCAAGCTGGATAACTGGTGATAATACTAGAATAACAGGTAAAACTTGCAATTCTAGTAAATATCGATAACTGGTGAATAAATCCAAACGAAACCACAGTGATGCGCCCGTAGTTAAAGCTCGGATATTACTCGGTAAGTGGAACCTACCAATTGGCCGGAGATCAAGTCGATGCTGCCCTGCCAATCCGTACGAACTCGTGAAAGAAGAAAAGGTATTGGCGAAGTCGCCGACTTGAAAGTAAATTGCTGGAAAAGTAGAAGTATTGTTGTTGATTGATGTATTGATGTCCTTCAAAGCCCTAGCGACTCCTATTTATACTCTAAAATTAGGACTCCTGGTCGATTACGACTCGTTACAACATTATTTAAAAATGGGAAAACTACTACATCCATAATATCTTTTAAAAAGGAAACGGACTCCCGCAGAATCTTCCGCCGCCGTTTCCTAATCCAATCAGGACTTTTTTAATTGCTTCCCGACCGACTTGGCGTGCCCTGTTGACCAGCTTTTGACCAGGATCTTCTTGAATAATCTCATCCTGTTGGCATAGGCTGCGCCATCAATCGGCCGATTTCCAATTATTACTTCAATCGGCCGATTCCTTTCTGTAGCTTTCAGATCTGCCGCATCGGCCAATCTTCTCCTGCTGATGCCGATTCAACATGCGTCAAAATCTGGCGTCAACAGTAAAATTTTCAGATATTTTCATGCAGCAGATTAATTATGAAAAATATAATACATGGTTGCTGCTAGATTCTTGTTCTTTTTGTACAGAACAAATGGTGCAAAAAAACTGAGTCTAAGATTTTTACAGGGCTTTCATTTAATCATGCAGGAGCTACTGTAATTTTTATAGGATTTATTATGCAGTTTTCAGAGCATAGAAAATATAACATTACACACCTAGGTTATTCAAGGATTTATTTTTACAGGATCCTACACAGGGTTTTTGTCCATGAAACATTTTACACAGCAACCTCTAACACTGAGTATCTTCTAATAAAAATATGAGAATTTTCCAAGCTAAGATACTATTTTCTTGATTTAATGTATGTTATTAGCACATAAATCAAATAAATAGGTTCCTGTGAGATAAAAAGTCTCTAAATTTTTCTATGGCATCTAGGTACCATTACACCAGTATAGAAAAAGTTTCATTAGGTGAATCACAACCTAACTGCAGGGACAATTAATTCTATCCAAACATGGTATGAAACTAAGTTAAAAAAAACAGTGTAGACAGAGATGGAATTTGGGCTTGATCGTTTTACATTGGCTTATCTAACAAGTAAATCTCCTACTGCAAAATTTTCAGGACAAGCACTTGTCTACAACAATGGTTGTGAATAAAGGTCATTAAACAGCCTATTTAATTTAGGGCGTAAATTAGCTAGAATCTGAGGAGATGCATGTAACAAAAGTTGTGGAGTTTATCCTAATGGTTCCAGAACAGTTGAGTTTGCATTTTTCTGAATTTTCTACGATTTTATACGAATTTTACAAGTTCACTGAATTTGAATCTAGATTTGAAACTTTCTTTTACAACTGGGTCCTTGAATCTTACGTGCAGACCCTTCTAAAGATTTCAGTTACTGCAATTGGGTCCTCGGGCGGCTCGGGTACGGTGGCCGGCCAAAATTCAGGCGAGGGGCTTGCCGGCGGCGAGGGGTGAGGGCCGGGGAAGGATCAGGGATGCGAGGGCTACCTCATGGGGGTCTTGTTCGGGTGGGGGACGACCGGGACTAGCTCGCCGGCGTTGGAGCAGGGGCGGCGGCGGTGGCGGTACGCGTCGACGGCGGTGCTCCGGCGGGCTTGGGGCGGTCTGGTCTGGGCGGGGAGCTTCAGTGGCGCGTGGGGAAGCTGCTCGGGTGCTTGGCTTGGGCGGAGGAGGTCGGAGTCGAGCTGTCCGCGATGGCCAGGGGCGGCGGCGGCGGCAGCAGCGCGGGCGGCGATGCTCCGGCGGTCCTGGGCGGCGTTGAGCGGGTCGGTGAGCTCCGGTGGGATGATGTAGTGGTGGCTGGCACTTTAATTTGTGCAGGAGGCGGCTGTGGAGGGAGGGGTGCCGAGCGACGTGCGGGGGCGGAGGCACGGCGATGGCGTGCCACTGGCCACGGTGGGCGGCATCAGGACACCGGCGCGGCGTGCGGCGGGCGGAACGCGCGACTGGGCGCCGGAGATTTGCGTGGGGGAGTGGAGATATCGCGGCACGGGGTTGGAGGGCAGCTGCAGCAGCGGCTCGGGCGGGCGGCAAGCGCAGCGACGGGCGGGTCGCGGCGGGCGGAGCGGCACGGCGCGGCGCGGCGCGGCTGTTGGGCGCGACGGGCGGCGAGCAGGGGCTGGGCAGCGCGGCACGCGTGGCGAGCGCGGGCTGGGCAGCGCGGAGGTGGGGGGGGGCAAAGCTGGGCTTGGGGGCGAGGGCCGGCGGCCACTGGCCTGGCGGCTTGCGCCGGTCAGGCATCGCCGGCCACCTGGCCGGGCTGTCGGGCGGGGAGGGGAGAGAGAGAGGAGGGTAAGGGCCTATTTGCGAGAATTTGAAAAGTTCCAGGGGGCTGGTTGCAAACAGGATGTTTTCTTCACTTTCTAATTTGAATTTCAAAAACTTTTGAACATGAAAGTTGTTCAGAACAAAAAGTTCTACAAGTTTGGTTTCAGGCAATATCTCATTTGGCTTATGGTTTGAAAGTTAATTTAATAATTCGAAGGTATTCATATGTGCCCAAATTAAATTTGAATTTCAACTTAACTTGTTTTAACCCTTTTATTAGTTGATTAAGCATAGGGTTGGTTTAATGACATTGCCTTAGGAACGTAATTTATCAGGGTTGTTACAGCCTTCCCCCCTTAACAAGAATCTCGCCCCGAGATTCGGTAAATCTTAGTGTGGACATGGGTGCACATACCAGTGGTTGAGATAAGAAAACCAGGAAAATTTTGGTTTAGGTAGATCTCGGTTTCCCAGGTGGCTTCTTCTTCAGTGTGATGATTCCATTGAACTTTATACATTTTAATCACTTTCCTCCTGGTCCCTCTTTCTTTTCGATCCAAAATTTTAACCGGGTGTTCGACATACGAGAGATCGGGTTCTACCAATATTTCTTGTTGTTCCACAATCTCGGTAGGGACTCGAATACACTTCTTGAGTTGAGATACGTGGAAGACATCATGGGTGGCCGTGAGCTGAGGGGGCAGTCGTAATTTGTAGGCTACGGGTCCGCAGCTCTCAATGATTTCGTAAGGACCAACATAACGGGGAGCTAGCTTGCCTTTGATTCCGAATCTTTGCACTCCCTTTGTTGGTGAAACTCGAAGATAGACATGATCGCCAACTTCGAATTTTAGGGGCTTTCTCCTTTTGTTGGAATAGCTCTTTTGCCGGGCTTGTGCGGCTTTAAGATATGCTTGTATTACTTTTACTTTCTCCTCTGCCTCGATTACCAGGTCGGGTCCAATTATTTTATGTTCTCCGGTTTGTGACCAGCTCAAAGGAGTTCGACACCTTTGTTCGTACAGGGCCTCAAATGGTGCCATTTTTAAACTCGTTTGATAGCTATTGTTGTACGAGAACTCTGCTAGGGGTAGGCATTTGTCCCAATTCTTGTCATAGTGAATGACGCAAGCTCTCAGCATGTCTTCAAGAATTTGGTTTACTCTTTCCGTTTGTCCGTCAGTCTGAGGATGGTATGCTGAGCTGCGAATCAGTTTAGTACCAAGAGACGTTTGCAGTTGTTCCCAAAAGCGTGCTACAAATTGAGTACCACGATCGGAAATAATTGTCTTAGGTATTCCATGTAGGCAAACAACACGATCGAGGTAAATCTCGGCATATTTCTTGGCAGAATAGGTGGTGTGTACCGGAAGGAAATGTGCCGTCTTTGTGAGTCTATCAACGATAACCCATATGGAATCATGTTTCTGGGAAGTGTTTGGTAGTCCAACGATGAAGTCCATACTTATGTCTTCCCATTTCCAGGAGGGTATAGGTAACGGTTGAAGTGTACCGGCTACTTTCAAGTGGCTAGCTTTTACTCTCTGGCACGTGTCACATTCTGAGACATACGTAGCAATTTCTCTTTTCATTCTAGTCCACAAGAAGTTTTGCCTTAGGTCTTGATACATTTTGCTACTGCCGGGGTGGATAGAGAATTTGGAAAGATGTGCCTCATCGAGAATTTGCTTGCGGAGTTCATGATTCTTCGGAACGACTATACGACTTTCGAACCATAGAACTCCCTTATGGTCCTGGCGGAAACATTTATACTTCTCCTCACCTAGAGAAAGTTTTTGTTTGAGGATCTTAATTCCTTCATCATGTAGTTGTGTCATGACGATTTGGTCGTGAAGAGTGGGCTCAACTGAGATGTGATTTAGAGTGCCTTGGGAAACCATTTCCATGTTAAGCTTCCTCATTTCTGCACACAATGTCTCATTGTAGGATTCCATGGATAAGCAATAGCAATGGGACTTGCGGCTTAGTGCATCCGCGACTACATTAGCCTTGCCGGGGTGATAGTGCACTTCAAGGTCATAATCCTTGATTAATTCTAACCATCTTCGTTGTCTCATATTCAGATCGGCTTGTGTGAAGATATACTTGAGACTCTTATGATCCGTGTAGATATTGCACCGTGTACCCATGAGATAGTGCCTCCATATTTTCAGAGCGTGAATGACAGCTGCAAGCTCGAGATCATGAGTGCGATAATTCTGCTCGTGGGGCCGAAGGGCTCGTGAGGCATATGCAATCACTCGATTCTCTTGCATAAGCACACATCCTAGACCAGTACCCGATGCGTCACAATACACATCGAACGACTTGGTATTATCGGGTTGAGCTAACACAGGTGCAGTAGTCAGATGCTCTCTGAGAGTGTGGAAAGCTTCTTCATATTTTTCATTCCATACAAACTTTACTTCGTTCTTTAACAGTTCAGTCATGGGCTTAGCAATTCGAGAGAAATCCGGGATGAAGCGACGGTAGTAACCGGCTAAGCTGAGAAAACTGCGAATCTGATGAACAGAGGTAGGGGGTTTCCAATCCATCACCTCTTGTACCTTGCTGGGGTCAACAGCTATGCCTTCGCTGGAGATCGTGTGACCCAAGAACTTTACAGTATCCAACCAGAATTCACACTTAGAAAACTTAGCATAGAGCTGATGGTCTCTGAGTCACTGAAGAACAATGCGAAGGTGCTTGGCATGCTCTTCCTCATCCTTGGAATAGATAAGGATGTCGTCGATGAACACTACGACGAATTTGTCAAGTTCGGGCATGAATACCGAATTCATGAGATACATGAAGTAGGCAGGGGCATTGGTGAGTCCGAAGGACATGACCAAGAATTCATATAGTCCATATCGTGTGGAAAAGGCAGTCTTCGGAATATCACATGGGCGAATCTTGATCTGATGATATCCCGAACGAAGATTAATTTTTGAGAAGACTCTGGCTCCAGCTAATTGATCGAAGAGTACATCGATACGAGGAAGTGGGTATTTATTTTTAACAGTTACCGCATTGAGAGGTCGGTAGTCCACACATAGTCTTAAACTATCATCCTTTTTCTTTACAAAAAGGGCCGGACATCCCCAAGGTGACGCGCTAGGGCGAATGAAACCTTTGTCCAGTAGTTCTTGGAGTTGAATTTTCAGCTCTGCCAATTCTTTAGGGGGCATCCTATATGGTCTTTTGGATATAGGTGCAGTGCCTGGCTGTAGTTCAATAACGAACTCAATGTCCCTATCTGGTGGCATTCCGGGTAAGTCGTCAGGAAAGACATCGGCATACTCGCATACCACTGGAATATTCTCTAGGTTGATCCCTTCCATCACGAAAGCACAAGAATTTGTGCACTCCCGTAACGGTAGGTAAAGGGTAGTGGCTCTGTGACTAGGTGAATTTATCTCAACGGCTCGGGAAGAAAGGTCCAGTGTGACTTCATGCATAGTCATCCAGTTCATTCCCAAAATAATATCCATGCCGTCAAGGGGTAAAAGTACGAGATCTGTTTTGATGACTTTACTTCCCAATTTTATCGGTACCAGCCTTATTATTTGGTTGGAAGCAATTTTTCCACCCGGTGTTGATATCATATACGACCCTTTGGTGTGACAAACATTCAAGCCTACTTTTGCACCAAACTTTGCACTAATGAAACTATGTGATGCACCAGAATCAAACAATATGACTGCAGGCTTGTTATGGATAGAGAATGTACCCGTCATCACTGGTGCTCCTTCAGGAAGTTCTGCAAGGGTGGTGAAGTTGATCCGTCCTTGTTTGACCTAGAGGGTCTGCCTCTTGCCTTTGTTCTTATTGTTTTGGTTAGAGTCCTGGCCCTGATTTGGCAGCCTGGGTCGAAGGCATTCGCGAGCGAAATGACCGGAACTCCCGCATTTGAAACAACGATTGGCGATGCTCGGTTGAAGAAACTGCTGAGTAGCGGGCCGGGGTCCAGTTTGTTGAGGCATAGGGGGTCGTACAACACCTGGTTGCTGCGGGGGCCTGATAATCCAACGCTCTGGCTGAGGGGCCTTCGGTGGAGCTGTAGGCGCAGTATTTCGCACCAAGCGATACCTCGGTGGCTGAGCACCCGAGGGTCCAGCTGGCGCCTTTCTCTTCTTTTCAGCACGATGAGCCTCAATACAGTCCTCTTGAGTGATGGCCATGTTGACTAGCTCATTATATGTATTGGCTTTGACAAGATTCAGTCGTTCCTTGAGTTTAGTACTCAGACCTCGGCGGAAACGATCACGCTTCTTGGCATCTGTGTCTGCGTGATAGCCCGCGTATTGGCACAGGTTGTTGAAGGCCTGAGCATACTGAAGTACAGTGCGGTTACCCTGAGTGAGAGCTAAAAACTCATTTAGCTTTCTTTCCAAGAGACCTTCGGGGATATGGTGTGCCCGGAACGCAGTCTTGAATTCATCCCAGGTGACAATGTGATCAGCAGGGAGCATAGCAAAATAGTGGTCCCACCATAGGCGAGCCGTACCGCGAAGCTGCTGCGCGGCAAAGCGGGCCTTGTTGGCCTCTGAGCATGGGGCTACAAGTAGTGTGAACTTGGATTCGATGGTGCGAATCCATGCGTCTGCGTCCAAGGGTTCCTCTGTCTTATGGAACAAGGGAGGCTGGGTCCCTAGGAAATCCGTGTATCCTGCAGCTTGGGGGTGGGGGACATTTTTCCCACCCCGCTGGTGGTGTTGCTGTCCTTGCACCAGCTGACGAAGCAACTCGGTTTGAGCGGCCATTACTTCAACCAAACTGGGTGGTGGTGGCAGCTGTGGTTGTGATCCACTTGCGCTAGCACCAAAACCATCCGGGTTACCACGGGTTGCTCCAACCATCTAAAAAGGCAAATGTTCTTCATTAGCAACATGATCCATATTGCTTCCATGACTCACAAAGATTTAACGCGGAATAGTAGACTTCCGGAAGGTCATGGATAGAATCGTGGGCATAAAACTGCCTGCCATAAGAAATTTATATCTCCTGGTAGGCTCATCCAAAGTTTCTCATATTTTGGCAGTGGATAGGGAATTTAGAGATGTACCACTTTGGTATTCAGCCAAGATGCTAAATCGATGGCTAAGATGGTCAAACGATTCACTCTTTGCTTCGCTGGTTGGCTGTTTTTCAGCAGAACGAGTTATAGTATCTGGCCTATAACTCAAACTAGCAAGATCCAATAGGGTTGAAATTTTGTGAGAACCTAGATCACAAAATTTAGGACAAGTTTGGTATTCAACACTCAGCCCAGAAATGTAGAGAGACATGGGTAAAAATTCTGACAAGTCTCAGCGATTGTGGATTTCATCGTTTACCAACTTACAACGAAATCACCCAAGTTTATCGCCGTTCCTTACATGCTGAGGGTATCCACATGGTTCAGGTGTACCCATCACAAAAGAGTTACTCAACTCCTAGTTAGCCTATTACAACACTTGCCCAAAAGTTAGGCTACACTATCGAGGAGTATGTGCAAAAGTCCTTCTAGGTCATCATCTAGAAATCGTCGAGGTTGTTGACGGACGACTCGCTGTGAGTAGGAGAGTGAGCTTCCATCTGAGGTGCCTGTGGTACCTCACCCTCGAAATTCATACCGGAGGCACTGTCAACCTCCTGTGGCTCCTCTTCATCTTCCTCCATGTCCTCCTCATGGGGATGGTCATTCTGATCCTGATGCCACTGGAGATGCTCAATAGCATCCTCGAACTCCAAGTGTAGATCATGGAGCTGCTCCTCCAAGTGTACTATCATGTCATCTCTCTCACCCATGAGAGTGTCCTGCTCCTGTATTTGGCCCTCAAGTTGGCCAATCTGAGCATCTCTGTTCTCAAGATCCTTACTGAGCTCCTTAATCTGCTCATCCCTGGTATCTGCCATCATGTGGTAGGCCCGTGCAAGATCAGTGAGCTGCACAAGCGCCTGACTCTGGAGAGTCTGCAGTCGGTACAGCGCATTCATGCATCGTACGGAGGTCTGGATAGTCTCCTGGGCGTGAAAGTCCACCAAGTACTGTGAATGCTGCACCCTGTTGAGCCAAAAGGGGTCGTTGTCCTGGGCAGCAGGAAACAAACCAATGGGAGCGAGTGTGACAACCTCGGGACGCTGTGCACAAAAAGTGGTGAGCGCCCTCATGGCTGCAAGCTCCCAAGTATCGGCCAAACAGCGACCGACAGCCTCAATCTCCAAGGCGGGCCACTCCGGGTGTAGCGGGTGCGGAAACATGGTCACGTTGACACGGCACTGGGTAACTCCATTCTCTGCAAACTCCAGTCCGGCGTAACGTGGGGGAATTGGATAGCCCGCGGTGCGCAGAACATCCCACAAAATAGAGGGAAAGCCCTCCCAGTGGAGACACTGCGAGTGAACGCGTCCATCCTCATCCACCATCATGGCAACAGGCTCGGCCATCTGAATCAAAAGATCAAATGGCTGAGGCCAAGAAAAAGTGTGAAAAGCACAGGGACAGATTCTGTATAGAGTGCAAAAATAACCATAACTTCCACAGTTCATATCCAAAAATTCTCAAATTTCACCAGAACAGTCCTAAGATATTTGTGCACCACTTTTTTATGCAACACTTTGGCTGGATTAGGCTCTAAGATGGCTGTTCCCTTAAGGTCTCACTTCTCTGTCTACCCAGAATTTTCAGTGAACAGAGGGCTAGAGTTTCGTGCATCAGGGAAAATCTACCTGGCCAAAAATTACCAAATTTTAACAGCAGCTACCTGGGTAAATTTGGAACAAGTTTTGTGTTGTACTCTTTCGCAGAAAACTGTAGGAAGGGGGCCTAAAAATTTAAGGGGCAGAAGTGCTTATTCTGGACAGAATTCTAACATTCCATGGTTTCTGTTATTTCTTACTATCCATAAGTTCAGAAATTTTAATTTTTGAACAGGAGATAGAACACAAAATTGGGAACAATTCTTTCAACATGAACTTTACCAGAAAAGGTCTTTTTCTCTGATCAATAAATCTCTCTTTTTGGTCATGGCAGATTTGTGACAGATTCGCTAGATAGTCCTTATGCAAAATCACGCTTAGATACGCAAGAACCTTACCACTCTCATACAACGCATTTTCAATTTCAGATATATATGGTTATGATGCAGGCACGTCCTATTCGTCCTCACAAAGTAAAATAATTGCCAAATAACTTTTGGTCTTACGAAGATAGTTTCGGTGGCATACATGATACGCCTCTCACTATAATAACTAGTCGAGATTTTCTAACCGTTCTTTAACCTATCGTAATCGCGGTTAGTGTACCTGCAGAAGATTGATAGAGCACATATATTTCATGAACCTTTCATGCCAGCACTCATGAAAGCGTCCGTATTCATTACCGTTTACTTATAGAAATGATATCTGTACAATTTCCGCCGTACAGACGACGTTAACATACGCTATCGAGATAGCATATTCACGGGGGTACCGTCATGAGACGGGGTATGAACAGCGATCGCCATACCCTGCGCCAAACCTTCTACTCCCAATATATTCAACTAACAGTTGGCATATTGGCAGCACCTCAAGTAAGCCACTGCTTGAGGGCAGCGTTCGGTTCGCATCACCGACAGGAAGGCCAAGCTCTCTCAGTTGGCTGAGGATTCTTACCTTCTTACCTTAGCGATGAGTGCGTCGTTACGGAATTTAAGGGTCGATTGTGCATAAAAGTAAGTTTTGATAGAAAGTAATGTGCTGGAAGTCAGTTGATAGTATATAGAAGTTAGATAGCCACCTAGTAACTTTCCCATAATCCCTTAGGGCTTTACGAACTAGGCACCATCCTTAACGAACCAACGTATTTCGCAACACATCCTTCTAGTCAAGTTTTAGGAAAATGAGTTTTTAAGGCTTGTCGCATTCTCTGGCGTATGCATTTCAGCTCTGGTGCCAGCTGTTACCAGCTGTGGCACCAGCTACGGCTCTGATACCAGCTGTGGCAGAACCACCTGAATTAATCCGGCTCAAGTGTATTAACCATCACCATTAGGGCAAACTCGGTTAACCTTACACTTCAAATGGAATAATCCACTGGTCTGTCGGGTAACCTCCCGATACAACCACGGTAAAGCGGATCGAAGCCATACATACAAATGCTCATGCGAAGATGAGCCCAGAGAATACCACATTCCAGCAGATATTACCAAAAATTATCATAAGTGAATATTACAAACCAAGTTTGAGTTTAGTAACCAAGTACTTCAGTGATCATGACCAATGAGTTCTTCAGAGTTTAAGTTGCAGCGGAAATAAGATAACGACAACTACTCGACGATAAAGGATGTCTCGATGAAGCCCGTACGAGACATCACTCGGCATTATCTCCATTGGCCGGGGGCGTATCCCATTCCACCGACCAACCAGGAGGGAGGGTACAAGGCAAAGTCAAACTAGCAATCATGTCTTCGAAGGTCTCACCTGAAAACAAGCCACAAGCAAGGCTGAGTATACTAATACTCAGCAAGGCTTACCCGACTAGTGGGGTATACTTAGCCGACTCCTAGACATGCGAGGCTTTTGGCATGAGGGGTTTGTTTTGCTGAAAAGCATATATAGTAGGTCCTTACTTTCAGATTTTAGCTCCAAGTTCTAACTTTCTTTAACCATTCTAGGTAAGCAACTATCCAATATCATTCATGGTGAAGCATTAAATTTCATCCAACAAGTTTATTCATCATCATTGTTCCTCTTCTTACTCTGTGGGTAAAAGGGGTTAAGCAGTCTCAATAGCCGTGAGAAACGGACGATTCGAATCGAATTTCTTAACCTTGCAAGGGAAACCTAAACACACGTCACGTGGTTACTCACAGAGTCACACGTGCAACTTTTCCCTTCAATTCCCGCTTCACGGAACTGGCCCACCGCCCTCGACTACACCTCCCCACAGACCTCGGTACGTCGGGCCGTGGCGGCCGATGCACCCGCCATTAGCTAGATGTGAACGAATTCAAGACAGTGGGGAGTATATTCCGGCCTCGGTTCAATCCAGTACTTAAGCTTACCGATTACCATATTCTCGGCATGTGGTTAGTACGTTCAAAGACTTAACCACCACTACCACACACTGCGGCCTTAGCATTTTTCACTAAACAGACGGGGCCTCAATCATCAACATAAACATCGTCCCATAGCCCTGTCCGTCGTCCTTATGATTGCAGCATGTAGTAAACAATCGACTCCTAATTTCTCGCGAGTGACAGGAAATCACTCGACTTTTACCGAGTCCTATTAGCATAGCATTCTATCGAACCTGGCATCTAGTGTTCAGAGCATGGGTATCTAGGATCATGCAACTAAGTTTTCATTCAACTCCTATAAACTTAATGCACAAGTAAAAGTAGAGTAATAAGTTGCATAAGTTTAGAAAATAGGGTTCATGCTCCGGGGCTTGCCTTCTTGTGAACGGTTAGCTTGGGGCTCTTCCGAACTTGGGCTCGGGTCTTCAAGAGCTTCAGTTAGATTTACTTGAGCTTCACGCTGCTCACTCTCGGACGCGGGTACCAGCTCGTACGTTCCGTCGGCGAGAGTCGTCGATTCTATATGAATGCACCAATATAAGTTATAGTGAGGGTATATGACGATCATGTTCACTCACGTCAAAGTTGTAGTTCACAAAATAGCGATTGGGTTGGGATGTTACTTAGTTGACATTCTGTGGGCAATTGTTAATAGAGTAGAAAAGTACAATAAGTAACTTTGTTAAGCAAGGTGGGGTGGGTGTTCATGGGAACTTATGTTCCTCATGGAAACATGATTTAAGTGTAACTACTACAGAGAGTAGTTTCTGGTCATGAATCTTGGATCTAGGCACATCTGGGAAAGATATGCTTACTGTAAAATTTTCAGATATTTTCATGCAGCAGATTAATTATGAAAAATATAATACATGGTTGCTGCTAGATTCTTGTTCTTTTTGTACAGAACAAATGGTGCTAAAAAACTGAGTCTAAGATTTTTACAGGGCTTTCATTTAATCATGCAGGAGCTACTGTAATTTTTATAGGATTTATTATGCAGTTTTCAGAGCATAGTAAATATGACATTACACACCTAGGTTATTCAAGGATTTATTTTTACAGGATCCTACACAGGGTTTTTGTCCATGAAACTTTTTACACAGCAACCACTACCACTGAGTATCTTCTAATAAAAATATGAGAATTTTCCAAGCTAAGATACTATTTTCTTGATTTAATGTATTTTATTAGCACATAAATCAAATAAATAGGTTCCTATGAGATAAAAAGTCTGTAAATTTTTCTATGGCATCTAGGTACCATTACACCAGTATAGAAAAAGTTTCATTAGGTGAATCACAACCTAACTGCAGGGACAATTAATTCTATCCAAACATGGTATTAAACTAAGTTTAAAAAAACAGTGTAGATAGAGATGGAATTTGGGCCTGATCTTTTTACATTGGCTTATATAACAAGTAAATCTCCTACTGCAAAATTTTCAGGACCAGCACTTGTCTACAACAATGGTTGTGAATAAAGGTCATTAAACAACCTATTTAATTTAGAGCATAAATTAGCTAGAATCTGAGGAGATGCATGTAACAAAAGTTGTGGAGTTTATCCTAAAGGTTCCAGAATAGTTGAGTTTGCATTTTTCTGAATTTTCTACGATTTTATATGAATTTTACAAGTTCACTGAATTTGAATCTAGATTTGAAACTTTCTTTTACAACTGGGTCCTTGAATCTTACGTGCAGACCCTTCTAAAGATTTTAGTTACTGCAATTGGGTCCTCGGGCGGCTCGGGTACGGTGGCCGGCCAAAATTCCGGCGAGGGGCTCGCCGGCGGCGAGGGGTGAGGGGTGGGGAAGGATCAGGGGTGCGAGGGCTACCTCGTGGGGGTCTTGTTCGGGTGGGGGATGACCGGGAGTAGCTCGCCGGCGTTGGAGCAGGGGCGGCGGCGGCGGCGGTAAGCGTCGACGGCGGTGCTCCGGCGGGCTTGGGGCGGTCTGGTCTGGGCGAGGAGCTTCAGTGGCGCGTGGGGAAGCTGCTCGGGTGCTTGGCTTGGGCGGAGGAGGTCGGAGTCGAGCTGTCCGCGATGGCCAGGGGCGGCGGCGGCGGCAGCAGCGTGGGCGGCGGTGCTCCGGCGGTCCTGGGCGGCGTTGAGCGGGTCGGTGAGCTCCGGTGGGATGATGTAGTGGTGGCTGGCACTTCAATTTGGGCAGGAGGCGGCTGTGGAGGGCTGTCCACGAGCGGGCGGAGCTCGGCGGCGACAATGGCGGCGGCGGTGTGCTCTAGTTACTAGCAGCTCGCGCGGGTGGCCTGGGGCGGCTTTTATAGGGGCAGGAGGGAGGGAGAGGTGCCGGGCGACGCGCGGGGGCGGAGGCACGGCGATGGCGTGCCACTGGCCACGGTGGGCGGCATCAGGACACCGGCGCGGCGTGTGGCGGGCGGGAGCGCGTGACTGGGCGCCGGAGATTTGCGTGGGGGAGTGGAGATATCGCGGCACGGGGTTGGAGGGCAGCTGCAGCAGCGGCTCGGGCGGGCGGCAAGCGCAGCGACGGGCGGGGCGCGGCGAGCGGAGCGGCACGGCGCGGCGCGGCCGTTGGGCGCGACGGGCGGCGAGCAGGGGCTGGGCAGCGCGGCGGTGGGGGGGGGGGGGCAAAGCCGGGCTTGGGGGCGAGGGCCGGCGGCCACTGGCCTGGCGGCTTGCGCCGGTCAGACATCGCCGGCCACCTGGCCGGGCTATCGGGCGGGAAGGGGAGAGAGAGAGGAGGGTAAGGGCCTATTTGCGAGAATTTGAAAAGTTCCAGGGGCCTGGTTGCAAACAGAATGTTTTCTCCACTTTCTAATTTGAATTTCAAAAACTTTTGAACATGAAAGTTGTTCAGAACAAAAAGTTCTACAAGTTTGGTTTCAGGCAACATCTCATTTGGCTTATGATTTGAAAGTTAATTTAATAATTCGAAGGTATTCATATGTGCCCAAATTAAATTTGAATTTCAACTTAACTTGTTTTAACCCTTTTATTAGTTGATTAAGCATAGGGTTAGTTTAATGACATTGCCTTAGGAACGTAATTTATCAGGGTTGTTACAGCGGAGGCCCAAAAGGAAGCCGTCGATCTTTTGGAAGAAGCATGGGAGATAGCTCTGTTTCGCTCTGCTCGCTATCATCATGATGATACGAAGGTACCACGAGAGGAAGATACGAGGTAGAACTCTCGAAGTTGGCGACATGGTGCTTCGGAGAGCACAATCGAGGAAAGACAAGCATAAGCTTTCTCCGCCATGGGAACGGCCATACATGATCGCAGAAGTGGTTCGACCAGGCACCTACCGACTGAAGGACAGCGACGACAGCATTCTCACCAACACTTGGAACATCGAACAGCTATGTCGTTTCTACACCTAAGCTTTCGTTCTTTTACGTACACTTTTTATTTCATTCCACTTGGCTCTTCTAGCGCCCCGGCCCGAACACTTTCCGTTCGGGATGCTCGGGGGCTCCATCAGGGTACACTACCGTACAGAGGCCTCCCTTTAACCATGCACTTTGCCTTTGAAAAGAGAAATCTGTTCGTTCCTATCTAAGAGGAATAGTGTTTTTCCTGCTATGTTACTTGGGCAGCCCTTGCGACACACTAAGCTCGCCGAGACCTCGTCATGACCTATGGTGACTAGCAGCTCACACCAACCGGGCCAGCTACAGGCTATACGCTGCAGCCTACGGTTAACGAATGGCCCAAGAGTACAAAGTGCAAGCATGGGACGGTTCAAGCAACAGAAACGGAATAAAGAACCAAAAAACACAAAAAAATTTGAAACACAGTTTGAGTTAAAAGTTTCCCAGCCTTGAACTTTCAAGGCTAGTCACTTAGGGGCCACTGGGAACCCTCCAGATGTTCAAGATTACAAAAATTCAATAAAAGTCAAACTGATTTCACTATTTCGTCCGCGCTTCGGCCCCTGCGGGTCCCTACTGGTGGCGAAGGCGATGTGCTCTGTGATGTAGGGCGCGGTGACGCAGCCACCGGCTTAACACCAACGAAGCCCTCTTCGCCCTCGACCGCAGAAGAATCTTCCTTGATGCGACACACAACCTTGATTCAGTCGACTGTGATGGACTCTGAGATCGCCGCTGCGACAGGCTCCATGCGTACGCCCACCTCACGCACACGATCGAAGGTCCACCCAGCCGCACATCCATGGTCAACCACCTGGAAGTCGAGGTCCGGATAATGCATCGCCGCTGAGATAAGAACCCTCGATGCATCGTGGACGACACCGTTGGCGATGAGCCTTGATAACTCACCTGGAACTGCCTGGAGGCTGACAACGAGCAATTCCTCAGCCGGGCGAGGACCCAAGACATCGACGATGACTCCACGCGCTGCGTCCCGGAGCGCGCCTAGCTCCACCATCAGATCATTGGCCGCCTTCTCCAGGCGACCGACCACGCCTTCAAGGGCACGATCCCTCTCCATGGAAAAGGCCAGAGTTGCCAAGCTCTTCACCTCAGCCTGCTGGGAGGTAGCCAACTTCGACTCGGCGGTAAGACAAGCTTCCTCCGACCACGTCAGCTTCCCCTGCAGGATTGCGTTCCTCTATTTTGTTATGCTAGAATTAAAGCCAGAAATCAGCGATCATCAAGGAATGTTAGCCGCGGCAATCGAACATTTTACCTTCCGCAACAGTTTCCAGCGCTTGGATCCTTTCCTCCCTCCGGGCAAAGTCCGCCTTCAAAGAAACCAGCTCCTCCGCCTAGGCACGAGCACGCTTCTCCATGGACTCCCGAGCAGCGTGCTCCACCTCTAGAGACAATTGAGCCGTGGCCAACTCCTGTTCTGTGGTGGTCGTGCGCTCGTGTTCCCGGCCTTCCGCTGAACGCGCTGAGTTCAATTCCAGCACCAGCTACTCCGCTCTCGGACGGGTCCCGGCCTCGCGCTGCTGCTGGGCATGCTCCTCCAGCAGGAACTGCAACTTCTTGTGGGAGATCAACTCTAAACACCGGGTAAGCCTCTGCAGCTCCCCCGACGCGCGACGGGTGACCCGAACCCTCTTCAGGGCATCGACAAGCTCTGCATCTGCCCAGGAGAGCTCATCATGGGCCGATTCTCCAGCCTGGGCACCCTGCCGCCAGAGCTCTGCTTCCACTGTGTCGCAGAGGATGAATCGCGCTCGCCCAGGCTCCTCCGAGTTGGGCCACACCAACTTGCGCGATGCCCTACCTTGAAGCTCTGATGTACCGCCCGCAAAGGCCAGTGCAGAACAGCCCGCTTCTACCTGCGCGACGTCATACAAGGGGGAAACATGTGCAGCCCCATCACCATCGACTAGAACGCGCCCATCCTCTGCGTCCACCGAGGCTGGCAACGGCGGTGTCCGCCCATCGTCATTCTCACCCTCCAGCACGACCACATCCGGAGACTCGGGGCACTCCATGTCCGGCAATGGCGGAAGGGGTGCACTCCGATCTTCCCCCGCATTAGCCATAGACGGGAAAGCCACTGTCACTTCTCGCTCCGGCGAGAGGGAGAGCGCCTCTGGCAGAGTGGTTGGACGAGCAACCCCTCGGTCCCTCTCTCCTCTTGCGGAGAGAAAGGGCAGGCTGGGAGTCCACTCGACCATTGTTCACGCTCGATACAGACCACTTTTCGACCGTCAAAACCTGCATAAAAGCGACATTTATCTAAAAACCAACACTAGAATAGGGCTTTATCTAACTAATTCCACCAGTGCTGGTCAATTTCTGTATGCAGGCGACTACGGGACGAAATTGCAGGAAATGAGCAACTAAGATTCAAGGCGTCATTCCAGAATGCGCAAATGGGCAAGGCAAAGAGCAAAAGAGGGTCAACAAGGCAAGAACCAGCCTCAACCAGGGCCCACTCACCTGCCATAGCCCCTAGGGCCCACCTACAAACCACGTGGCCAAAGGAGGAGCCGAGCCGGGCTAGGCATGGTTCGGTCGACCTGCTGTGGTAGAACCACCTGAATTAATCTGGCTCAAGCGCGCTAACCATCACCATAAGGGCAATCCGGGCTAACTCGCACTTCAAACGGAATAATCCATTGGTCTGTCGGGTAACCTCCCGATACAACCACGGTTTTTGCCGATCGAAACCACACATACACGTACTCACATGAAGGTGAGCCCAGAGTATACAACATTCCACCCTTTTACACCACGGGGTTATCATAAATTAACATTACAAAAGAGTTCACATTCTTAAACAAGGTACTTCAGAGTTCAAAATAAATGAGTTCTTCAGAGTTCAAACAGCGGAAAAGATAACGACAACTACTCGACGTTAAAGGAGGTCTCGATGAAGCCCGTACGAGACATCACTCGGCATCATCACCGTTGGCCGGGGGAGTATCCCATTCCACCGACCAACCAGGAGGAAGGGTACAAGGCCAAGTCAAACTAGAAATCAAATCCTCGAAGGTTTCACCTAAAAACAAGCCACAAGCAAGGCTGAGTATACTAATACTCAGCAAGGCTTACCCGACTAGTGGAGTATACTTAGCCGACTCCTAGACATGTAAGGCCTTTGGCTTGAGAGGTTTGTTTTGCCGAAAAGCATATATAGTAGGTTCTTACTTTCAGATTTTAGCTCCAAGTTCTAGCTTTCTTTAACCATTCTAGGTAAGCAACTATCCAATATCATACATGGTGGAAGAATTATTTTTGCATCCGACAAGATTAATCATTATCATTGTTCCTCTTCTTACTCTATGTGGTAAAAGGGTCAAGCAGTCTCAATAACCGCAAGAAAACGGACGATTCGAATCGAATTTCTTAACCTTGCAAGGGAAACCTAAACACACGTCACGTGGTTACTCCTAGAGTCACACGTGCAACTTTTCCCTTCAATTCCCGCTTCACGGAACAGGCCCACCGCCCTCGACTACACGTCCCCATGGACCCGGCCATGGCGGCACATGCACCCGCCATTAGCTAGATGTGAACGAATTCAAGACGGTGGGGAGTATATTCCGGCGTCGGTTCAATCCGGTACTTAAGATTACCGATTACCATATTCTCGGCATGTGGTTAGTACGTTCAAAGACTTAACCACCACTACCACACACTGCGGCCTTAGCATTTTTCACTAAACAGACGGGGCCTCAATCTTCAACATAAACATCGTACCATAGCATGTAGTAAACAATCAACTCCTAATTTCTCACGAGTGACCGGAAATCACTAGACTTTTACCGAGCCCTATTAGCATAGCAATTCTAGCGAACCTTGCATCTAGTGTTCAGAGCATGGGTACCTAGGATCATGCAACTACGTTTTCATCCAACTCCTATAAACTTAATGCACAAGTAAGGTAGAGTAATAAGTCGCATAAGTTTAGAAAAATAGGGTTCATGCTCCGGGGCTTGCCTTCTTGTGAAAAGCTAGCTTGGGGCTCGTCCGAACTTGGGCTCGGGTCTTCGAGAGCTTCAGTTAGATTTACTTGAGCTTCACGTTGCTCACTCTCGGACGCGGGCACCAGCTCGTACGTTCCATCGGCGAGAGTCGTCGATTCTATATGAATGCACCAATATAAGTTGTAGTTCACAAAACATCGATTTGGTTGTGAAGTTACTCAGTTGGGATTTCTGTGGGCAATTGTTAAAAGAGTATAACTTAAAGGGGGCTGCGATATATTAGAAACTTAATTTTCTAAGCGCAACATGGATTAAACACAACTTCTGGATTAGGTAACTTTTGGCGATGAAATTTTTATTTAGAGCACATTAAGCAGAGGCAAAAGCACTATAAAAAAATTTCAGACATTTTTACGCAGCAGATTTATAATAAAAAAAAAGTAAAACACAACCACTGCTAGCACCTAGATATTTTTGTACAGAACAACCCATTCAAGTATTGAAGCTAAAACTTTTACAGGATGTTAATCTATCCATAAGTGTGTTACTGTAAAATTTTTAGATTTAGACTTTGCCTACAACATGGGAAGAGAACCAGATTGGGAACACGCCAGATCATCAGCCAAACCAGTAAATCCCAGGTGGTGTCCCGATGGCCTATCCAGATCCCAGAAATGGAGGATCCAACGCCTACGCCAGTGGGAGCATCAAGAAAAAGAACAGAGGCAGGTGCCAGAGAAGAGAAATGTTAAGTCTCGGGTGTGGTGCCCAAAGAAAAATGATCAAGAAGCAAACAATCAAGAATCGGCAGCCGAAATCAACATGGTGTTCATATTGCCGATGGAATTCATGGCGCCTGACGATCGAGACAAAGCAACAAGAATGGAAGAACAAATGGCACAACTGGTGTTAGAGCCGATGACGGCTACTTTTGAGAAACCAGAAGAAGAAAAACGGCAACATCTTAAAGCGCTGTTTCTCAAAGGCTATGTTAACGGACGACCCGTTACCAGATTACTAGTAGATGGAGGTGCCGCAGTTAACATTATGCCGTATGCCATGTTCCGCAAGCTAGGCAAGGGTGATGAAGACCTCACCAAGACGGACATGATGCTGAAGGATTTCGAAGGCAACGTGTCTCCCGCCCGTGGAGCGCTCTGCGTCGACCTCACCATCGGCAGTAAGACCCTTCCTACCACTTTTTTCGTTATTAATGGCAAGGGATCCTACAACATGCTACTTGGTCACGACTGGATACATGCAAACTGTTGTGTCCCATCTACAATGCATCAATGCCTCGTGCAATGGGTTGGCAACAGCACAGAGATAGTCACTGCCGATTCCGCCTACAGCGTTGCAGCGGCCGACACGCAATAGTAGAGCTGCGAGCACGTCAAATGTATATCTGGCAGGACTTGGGACACTGACTTCCTGAAAGTGTCCGATTTCGGTCTACAGCCGATCCAAGCAGTCGGCTCTGAAGATTCAGAATAGATTGATCAGCTCATCCGAGAAGACGGGAAGCTTGGGCATGGATTTACGTCGGCCGATTTATTGGAGATGGTAGATTTGGGAGATAGCAGCAAATCAAGGCCGACGTATATTAGTGCTAATTTGGATCCAGAGTATAAGTGTAAACTGATAAATTTATTAAATGAATTCAAGGATTGATTTGCTTGGGAATATCATGAGATGCCAGGTCTAGACCGGTCCATTGTTGAACACCGGTTACCTATAAAATCAGGATATCGGCCATATCAGCAACCTGCACGACGGTGTAACCCCAAGATTCTACCTGATATAAAGGCCGAAATTACAAATTTAATTGAAGCAGGATTTATTCGGCAGTGCCGCTACGCCGAATGGATTTCTAATATTATGCCCGTGTATAAAAAGAATGGAAAGCTGCGTGTGTGTATCAATTTCAGGAACTTAAATTAGGCCACACCTATGGACGGGTATCCGATGCCAACAGCCGATATCTTGATAGATGCTGCCGCAGGACACAAAGTCATCAGTTTCATGGATGGTAATGCAGGGTACAATCAGATATTAATGGCCGAAGAAGATATCTCGAAAACGGCTTTCAGGTGTCCGAGTCATCTTGGTGTATTCGAATTGGTTGTGATGACTTTTGGGCTAAAGAACGCCGGTGCTACATATCAGCGGGCCATGAACTATATCTTCCACAAGCTTATTGGTACATCGGTGGAAATTTATATAGATGATGTCGTGGTCAAGTCAAAAGGTCACCAAGAACATCTGGCCGATTTACAAGAAGTACTGGAGTGCACAAGGAAGCATGGGTTGAAGATAAACCCAAACAAGTGTGCATTTAGTGTATCGGCTGGGCAATTCTTAGGATTCATGGTTCATGAGCGCGGGATAGAAGTCAACCGCAAGACTATAGACGCCATCAACAAAGTTGTGGCCCCACAAAATAAAACTGAGCTACAGTCCCTCATCGGCAAGGTCAATTTTATCAGAAGATTCATATCCAACCTGTCAGGACATATTCAGGTTTTTACTCCTCTGTTGAAATTAAAGCCCGACCAGGAATTCATATGGGGGGAAGAACAACGCAAAGCATTGGAAGATATCAAGCAATATCTAGTTTCACCTCCGGTGTTGGTCCCACCACAGCCTGGTAAGCCGTTCAAATTATATTTATTGGCTGATGAATAGGCTATTGGATCGGCGTTGGTACAGGAGTTTGAAGGGAAAGAACGAGTGGTATATTACATCAGCAGAAGACTCCTAGACGCCGAAACAAGATATTCCCCGGTGGAGCAGCTATGCTTGTGTTTATACTTCTCGTGTACTAAGCTCAGACACTATTTGTTATCGGCAGAATGCATAGTCATATGCATGGATGATGTGGTGAAGTATATGCTATCATTGCCGATTTTGAAAGGACGGATTGGAAAATGGATCCTGGCTCTGTCAGAATTCGACTTAAGATACGAATCGGCCAAAGCTGTCAAAGGTCAAGTAATGGCCAATTTCGTAGCTCAGCATTGTGGACCAGAGATTGCCGTCGTCGAACCGGTTCCATGGACTCTATATTTTGATGGTTCTTCGTGTGGGGTCAGATCAGGAATCGGCATTGTTCTTGTGTCGCCTCGGGGGGCAAGTTATGATTTCTCTCTGCCAATAGAAGCTTTCTCAACTAATAATCAGGCCGAATATCGAGCCGTTCTGAAGGGTATCCAATTATTAAGGGAAGTCAAAGCTGATGCAGTCAAAATTTTTGGAGATTCCATGCTCATTGTGGATCAGTTAACGGGGCGATCTGAGTGCAAGGATGATATCTTGAGGATTTATTATGAAGATTGCCTTCAGCTTTTAAAAGAGTTCAAGTCTGCAATAATTGAGCATATCCCCAGAAATTATAATGAAGAGGCCAACAGGCTGGCCCAACATGCCTCCGGGTATCGGCCGATTCAGGGGACGATGATGCTAGAACTCGCGGCCGATAACTGGCGAAAGGAAATTGCCGATTACTTGAAAAATCCATCCCAAAAAGTAGATCGGCGAATACGTTTTCAAGCTACAAAATATGTGTTGCTTGAGGATGATTTATTTTACCGGACGATTGATGGAGTTCTTCTCAAATGCCTGGGAACAGAGGAGGCAAAGGTTCTGATGGGAGAAATCCATGAGGGCGTGTGTGGAGCTTATCAATCGGCTCACAAAATGAAGTGGATGATCCGGAACAACGGGTATTATTGGCCAACTATTCTTGAAGATTGTTTCAAGTATTACAAAGAATGCCAAGACTGTCAGAAGTTTGGTAATGTACAGCGCGCGCCAGCATCGGCTATGAATCCAATAATTAAGCCGTGGCCGTTCAGAGGTTGGGGAATAGATCTCATCGGACAGATTCATCCTCCATTGAGCAAAGGGCATAAGTTCATATTGGTAGCCACAAATTATTTTACTAAGTGGGTGGAAGCAGTTCCTTTAAGGAATGTGACATCGGCCGATATGATTGAGTTTGTTAGAAGCCATATTATCTATCGATTTGGTATTCCTCAAACCATCACAACTGACCAAGGAACAATGTTTACTTCTGGAGAATTCGGAGAGTTTGCCGCCGATATGGGGATTAAATTATTAAATTCTTCTCCATATTATGCTCAAGCCAATGGCCAAGCAGAATCGTCCAATAAAGGGATAATCAAACTAATCAAGAGGAAGATAGAAGAACAACCCAAAAAGTGGCATATGTCTTTGGCTGAATCTTTATGGGCTTATAGGATGGCTTTTCATGGAGCCACTAAGATATCCCCTTATCAGCTGGTTTATGGTCATGAGGCAGTTTTGCCTTGGGAGTTAAGGACGGGGTCAAGACGCATATCGTTTCAAGATCAGTTGACGGCCGATGACTATTCCTTCCTCGTGAAGGACGAACTTGATGATTCGGCAGGATTACGGTTGAGAGCTCTGATTAATATAGAAGAGAACAAGAAAAGGGTGGCCAGATGGTATGACAAAAAGGTCAAAGTTAAGCAATTCTCTCAGGGAGATTTAGTGTGGAAGTTAGTGCTGCCGATAGGATCCAAAGATCCCAAATTCCGTAAATGGTCACCCACTTGGGAAGGGCCGTACAGAATCGGCCCATGTGCCCCTGGAAATGCATATATTCTGGAAACAATTGAAGGGGAGGAATTCCCAAGAGCTTTAAACGGACGATATCTGAAGAGGTACTATCCAAGCATTTGGGTAGATGCATAACTTGCAGTAAAATATATCAAGACAATATGGCCGATTTTTCATCGGTTTTCGTCTACATATCTAATGCAGAGATGACGTCGCCTGAAGAAAAACATTGGGATTCATTTTGACTGGTTCATTATTGGATGAACATGACAGAGTACATGGCCGACATGGTACAAGTCGCCCTTAGAATAAAAATACCGATACGTCTATTGATTACGCCTACGCTGGATTTCTCTCTCAACGCGACCCAGCTCTATCATAAGGTGGAACCTTTTCTCCTTCGGGTCCTCTGCAGTGGCTCCAGTCTCAGCTTGGTTGCAAAGTTCTATCAGGAGGCGGGTCTTCTTCTCCTCCAAATCCTCCATGGCAACTTCGGTCTTAACTTTACAAGGAAGTGGAGGATTTTTTTTAGAAGATGGTCGCTTACGGACCAAATAGTGAGCATCTATAAGGTCCCAGCATTCTTGGACAACAGCGGGGACATGATCTCTGAGTTCCTCAGCATGAGCTCTTATCAGATCTTTGTCTGCCTGTGACAGTGGTTCGTCTGAATGCATGATTTCAATCGCTCGTTCTAGACCAGAGCTGAGACGTTTTGGCTAAACAGAGATAAAAGGGATTACCCAACATCAGAGCGATTGAGATGCTTAGGGGAAAGGCAGAGGAGAGTTCATACCTGGTTGACAGAGGAAGAAGATGAAGAGGACGAAGAGGACATCTTGCCGTTCTGTTTGGGACAGTAAAGAGAGAAAGGGAAGATAAGTAATGCGTATGCCTCTGGAGATGGTGAAGGGTCTACTTATAAAGGAAAGAGAGGTAGATGGATGGTGAGACACGTCCTATCGGAGTAAAAGCGTACATAAATGCAAAGCTGACTAAAGAAACAGTTCAGGATCAAATCGGCGCTGTAGCATTGAAGGAGCAATAAATGTTTACAGTATTCTTTACAGCCTAAGGAAAGAATCTATGGCTGCAATAGCTTGTCGCCTAATTTGATCGGCCGAGTCTAGTACTCTCTGGTCATCATCGGCCGATCCTGGAACTTCTGACACATGGCGATGAAGCCTTATCGTTTCACGGGCCAAGTGTTGTCTCTCTTGCTTCAGCTCACTGAAGATGGATGGGAGTTCATGAAGTTTCTTTTCTTCAGTGGCTATCTCTTTGGTTATCTTCTCCATCTCCTTGGCCAGCTCTGCTCTTCTTCGTTTTAGCCAATCTATCGTGCCGACGATGTCCAGACGGCAGCTTTCGAGGAAGTTGATCTTTTGGTGCACGTCTTGAGTCCGGTGCTTGTATGAATCGGCCTCTTCCCGGGTTTTTGCCATCTGGGCACGATCAGCCATGTGGCGCAGCGCCCTGGAAACTAGAATATGCATATGCCCTATATAAGCAGCATGCGCCAAGTTTTCTGATGTTTCTTCCGGGATTCGACCCTTGATATCGTTGTAAACTCGTCGAATCGGCGAAGCGTCTTCTACCAATCGGTCGATGTCGTCTTGAAGGAGAATACGCATGCTTTTGAGCTTGGCGCGGACATCATCGGAGACAGAGCTCGACGAAATTGGGTGTGAAGCAATTTCCTCGTCATCAGGCAAGGAGACGGCAAAGGAGAAGATGCTGTTGTTAGGGGTATCTTGCTCCTGTGAGGAAATAAAGAGAAGGGTTGGCAAGTAGTAAAGGGGAATCGGCCGATTCCAATGGTAAGTTTGTTACCTCCTTAAAACGAATTTCTCTTGCCTGCGCCGGTGGAAGCGTCTCCCTTGTCTCAGGGGCTGGTGCAGTTGGCTCGTCGGAAGAAGAAGATTCAACGATTATCAGTGCTCCGCTTGGACCAGCTTCCTGAAAAGACATGGAAAACAGATCCTGTAAGTATGCTATGGGAAATTGAAATAAGATGGTGTGAGAAATTTGCCATGCCTCTGTTGATCTTCCGGCCGATGTTTGTTGTGGGGGTATAGCCAGCATACCCAAATCGGCCTGCATCAGGATCGGTTAAGTTCTCTGAAAATTAAGAGATCAAGGTAAGAGATCATTTACCTCGACGGGAGGAGTTGCTGGAGTTTCGGCTTCCACTTGGGACGTAGCCGATTGCTGCGGAGACTGCGGTGGAATAGCTTGTGCAGCCTGGCAGAGGGAGAGAGTTAATGTCAGTGGAAGATTTGAAGAATATATGAGATAAGCAAGATCACCTGAACAGCTTCTACTAGTAGTGATACCGCAGCTGCCCCGACTTTGGTGGTGACTTGAGGATCGGCTATCTCGGCAGCTGGCAGGGGTAAAGGGATTGGAGTCTCGGCCGGTGCCACCGCCGTCTGGTCCGCCGATCCGATACGGGGAGTCTCGGCCGATGCTACCGCCGTTTGGTCGGCTGATCCGATGCGGGCTCGCACTCGACGGCTTGTTATCTTTGAGGTTGGCCTTTTCGGTGCTCGTTTCGATCAGCCAGTGGAGATGTCCTTGATGGTTGGGGCATGGAAGCCGATAAGTGGATATGGTGTATATGGATGGTGACTGTCTATCGGCCTGCCGCTTCGGCTCCGCATTGGAGCGACCTGGCTTTCAGACTAAGGAAATAAATGCGAGTTAATGATAAAATGAAAGTGTGGAAAGAAATGGTATTGGAATTGGCTGGGAGAAAGGGCATACCGCTGCATTTGGGTCGATATTTTCTGGATCCAGAATGTTGCAATAAATTGATGGAGATTTGCAGAAAAGGTATTGCTTCCATTCTGCCCACCATAATTTAAATTGCTGGGTGGCAAAAGAGGCAACTGACCAATTATTCAGATCAATAGTGCTGGAATCTGGTACTAGATCGCACAGCCGATTGTAGTCAAGACTTGAAGTTAGCCCATCTCTGAATTTCGCTTGACCGGCAAAGTAGACCCGAATCGGCAGTTGGCCAAAACCCAGTTGCCTTGTTGCAGCCGATGGATTGTAGAACTCATAGGTGGGAGAGTCCTTTCCTGAGAAGAAATTGGCTGGCAGAATCCCTGGCTTGATCAAGATATCCATAAGCTCCCTGTCAAAGGTATGAGTGGAGAAGTCGTAGCTCATGGGTAATTCGAAAATCGGCTCCACTGCTTGATACGGATACCAGCTGACGGTCTCTTCACTAAGGCCATTGTAAAGGCATCTGAAGTACTCAGCTGTACGGGTAGCAGTAAACTGACAGCCAGGGAAGGCTGATGCCACCTCTCCAAATGATCTGCAGCGTCGTCGGACGGATGGATTCTCCTCTGACTCGATGTTAGGGAAAGTTTTGGTCTCTATCCATTGCTGAGAGACCTTGCTCATATATAAATTGAGCCAGAGGGTGATAAACCACCAGGGACCGCCAGGGTTCCCAATCGGCTCCCCCTTCGACAGCTTAGTGCCGATTTGGTGCATCAGGTGATAGGCCGATCCTAGCAGATGTTTTCCAAGGGGGATGGCTGATCCTTGTGACAGAGCTTCCGCTAAAGCCTGAGTGTTAGAAGAGGGTCCAACTGCTCTGCCACAGAAAAAGTGCTTTTCTAGCCACATCATCAGAAAAGCAGTATGCTCCCTCTCTGAAACTATCCCGGTCTTCATATTTTTGCTAATATACCCCTTCCACCCGCCGATTCCTTTGGTCTCTAGCCGATGTGATGGCTTAAACAGATAGTTAAAAGGGATATCGGCGGAGGAGATATCGAGGCCGGTCAACAATAGAACATCGGCCAAAGTCGGGGTCATGGGTCCATGTCCAAAAAGGAACGCATTGAGTGCATCAGACCAGAAATAAGAAGCTGCCATGACCAGAGGTTCATTTCTTTCCATCTGAGACAGAGATAGGTCTATGCACTGGCCGATTTTTTGTTCCTCCCACTGAACCTTCCTAGATCTGGCTATTATTTGGTACCATTCTCTCCAGCTGGGGGTTTCATTTGGCCAGGATCTAAAGGTACCTACCCACTGATCTAGGTTCATGGGCGATTGCTTGAAAGGGACTCTGTGAGTCTCTAGACTGATCAGGTCAGTTGGATCGGGGTTCCCCAAAGGGCCTAAGTAGATAAGGTCAGGGGATTCTGAGAGGGGGATGGTGATTCGGTGCCTAAGTGCCTAAAAAGGGAGAAAAGGGGAAGAAACTGAGAAAAGATCCGGAAAGTACTGCCAGAGGAGCCACTGATTGGGCCGCCGCCGCTGAACGGGTCGCCGATAGAGCTTCCGTGGATGGAGCGGTCACCGATGGTGACGCCATTGGAAGGTTGGAGCAGGTCGCGGATGAGATCGCCGGAAGGGGGGAAACGTTTGGAGATCGAGAGAGCTCAGAGGAAGACGAACAGCAGTTCACTGGAAGAAAATGCTAGATTTGTGGGGAAAAGCAGGCGGAGAAGGCCAGCACTTAAGGAAAACCGGGAGGGCAAGGGTAAAAACGGTATTCTTGCCGCGCCGTCTACACGAATTCCAGGGGAGCGGTCGTTTCGCGCGCTCGGTCCGAGGAAATTGCAATCATTGTGCCGTGGAACGGAAGGAGATTTTTACTGCACCCGTTTTGGAGGAAAAGATTAAAGAAAGAGTTTCGAAGAAAAAGTTATGTTTTACTCCGAAACTGGGGTGCACGTGTTGACGCCAGATTTTGACACGTGTTAAATTGGCGTCGAGAGGAGAAGGTTGGCCGATGCAGCAGATCTAAAGGCTACAGTAAGGAATCGGCCGATTGAGGTAACAGTTGGAAATCGGCCGATTGGTGATGCAGCTTGCGCCAACAGGATGGGACTATTTCGGAGGGTCCTGGTCAAAAGTTGGTCAACAGAGCAACGCTAAGTCGGTCAAGGAGCAATTGAAAAGAGTCCTGATTGGATTAGGAGACGGCGGCGGAAGATTCTGCGGGAGTCCGTTTCCTTTAAAAAATATTGTAGATATAGTAGTTTTCCCATTTTTTAAATAAGGTTGTAACAAGTCGTAATCGACCAGGAGTCCTAGTCTTAGGGTATAAATAGGAGTCGTCAGGGTCTTGCAAAAAAAAAATCAACACATCAATCAACAACAATACATCTACTTTTTCAGCAATTTACTTTCAAGTCGGTGACTTCGCCAATACTTTTCTTCTTTCACGAGTTCGTATGGATTGGCAGGGCTGCATCAACTTGATCTCCGGCCAAATAGTAGGTTCCGCTTATCGAGTAATATCCGAGCTTTAACTACGGGCGCATCGCTGTGGTTTCGTTTGGATTTATTCACCAGTTATCGATATTTACTAGAATTGCAAGTTTTACCTGTTATTCTAGTATTATCACCAGTTATCCAGCTTGAGATCAGAGTAATCGGCTTCGTCATCGTTCTTCTTCAATTTATCATCTCACAGCTGATTAGATCTATTTCGGGTGTTGCATCCGTAGTAATTGTTTAGATCGCTCCAGCAGTTTTCTTTACAATTATTACGCGATTATCGGCTGATCCATAGCCGATCATCTTTACAGCAAATCGGCCGATTCACCGCCGACGCGCTCCTCAGGACAGATCGGAACTCCAGCCGATCGGAGCGCCTGGAATTTAATACTTTATTTCCTTATCAATCAACAGGTTAGATTGACTGGCACGCCGCGCGAACTGTACCAGGGCGATAACCCGAACAGGAGCTAAGCAGATTCTCCCGGGTCGTGTGTCCGACGCTGAAGACCATCGGCCGATTCCTGTCTGGCCGATTTTAGCGCCAACAGATTTAGTAAGTAACTGACGAAATGCATGTAACAAAAGTTGTAGCTTTTCATCTAAAGATTCCAGAACAGTGGAGTTTGTATTTTTCTGATTTTTCTACGATTTTATATGAATTTTACAAGTTCGCTGTATTTGAATTTAAAGTTTGAACACAGGTTTACAGATTTGCCCCTGGAAACTTGCGTGCAGACTCTTTTAAAGATTTCAACCAAAGCAATTGGGTCCCTGGGCGGCGCTGGCATGGCGGCCGTCCAGATTCCGGCGAGGGGGCTCGTTGGCGGCGAGGGAAAAATGGTCGGGGAGATCCAGGGAGGTGAGAGCTACCTTGGGTGGCCTTGGACGGGGTTGGGAGTGGCCGGAGGTGGCTCGTCGGCGCGGAGCAGAGGGGCGGCGACAGGGCGGAACGTCGGTGGTGGTGCTCCGGTGGCTCTGGGCGATGATGAGTGGTGTAGTGAGCTGCGGTGGGGTGTTGTGGTGGTGGTGGAAGACTCAGCTCTGGCAAAGGGTGGCCGGAGAGGTGAGCTCCGCGGTGAGCTGCGCACGACGGCGTTAATGGTGGTGGCGGCGGCGTTCTGGTGTTTGGGCGCGCGAGGGGGACTCAGCTTGGCCTTTTGTAGGCAGCAGAGGGGCGGGAGGAGGGGCGGGACTTGACTGTGAGACGCGGGTGCGGGCGGCACGACGGGGGCGCGCGACTGGCCGCGGCGGGCGGTGAACAAAAGCCAGCGCGGCGTGCGGCAGGCGCGGGCAGGGGACTGGGCGCTGAGGATTTGGCGTGTGAAGCTGGAGATCCCGCGGCGCGCGGGTTGGGCGAAGAGGTGTAGCAGCTGCCTTGCCGGGCGGCGAGCGCGGCGACCGGCGGAACGCTGCGGAGACACGGGCACGGCGCGGTTCGTCCATTGGGCACGGCGGGCGGCGAGCAGGGGCGCGGGTCGCCGGCGCGCGCGTGGCGTGCGCGGACTCGGGAGGAACGCGGCGTGCGGGTGCGGCCAGGCATTGGCTTGGCGCCTAGCGCGGTCAGGCATCACAGGCCTCCCCCCCTTGAAAAGAATCTCGCCCCGAGATTAGGACAATAGGCTTAGGGTGGAGGGGGTGTGTACCTTCGGTGGAGTTGAGAAAACCCGGGAAATTCTGTTTTAGAAAACTTTCAGTTTCCCATGTGGCTTCTTCCTCAGTGTGATGATTCCATTGAATTTTGTACATTTTAATCACTTTCCTCCTAGTGCTTCTTTCTTTTTGATCCATGATTTTGATAGGGTACTCAACGTATGAGAGGTCGGGCTCCACTAAGATCTCTTGTTGTTTAATAACCTCGGTAGGGACTCGAACACACTTCTTGAGTTGAGATACGTGAAAGACATCGTTGATGGTTGCAAGCTGAGGGGGCAGTCGAATTCTATAGGCTACGGGTCCACAGCTCTCGATGATTTCGTAGGGACCAGCATAACGAGGAGATAATTTTCCTTTGACTCCAAATCGTTGGACACCCTTGGTTGGTGAAACTCGAAGGTAGACGTGGTCACCAACTTCGAATTTCAGTGGCTTTCTCCTTCTGTCGAAATAGCTCTTTTGTCTGGATTGTGCGGCTCTAAGGTTTTCTTGTATTACCTTCACTTTTTCTTCTGCCTCGGTTACCAAGTCTGGTCCAAATATTTTGCATTCTCCGATTTGTGACCAACTCAAAGGGGTTCGGCACCTTCGTCCGTATAAGGCCTCAAATGGTGCCATTTTCAAGCTCGCTTGATAGCTATTGTTATATGAGAACTCTGCTAGGGATAGGCATTTGTCCCAACTCTTGTCGTAGTGAATGACGCAAGCTCTAAGCATGTCTTCAAGAATTTGGTTTACTCTTTCCGTTTGTCCGTCAGTTTGAGGATGATAAGCTGAGCTTCGAATCAATTTAGTACCAAGAGAAGCTTGCAATTGTTCCCAAAAACGTGCTACAAACTGAGTACCACGATCGGAAATAATAGTCCTCGTCACTCCATGTAGGCAAACAATGCGATCGAGATAAATCTCAACATATTTCTTGGCGGTATAGGTGGTGTGCACCGGAAGAAAATGTGCCGTCTTTGTGAGCCTATCAACGATAACCCATATGGAATCGTGTTTCTGTGCGGTACTTGGCAATCCAACGATGAAATCCATACTTATGTCCTCCCATTTCCATGAGGGTATAGGCAACGGTTGAAGTGTACCGGCTACTTTCAAGTGGCTGGCTTTTACTCTCTGACACGTGTCGCATTCTGAGACATATTTAGCGATTTCTCTTTTCATCCTAGTCCACCAGAAATTTTGCCTAAGGTCTTGATACATTTTGTTACTGCCAGGGTGAATGGAAAATTTGGAAAGGTGTGCCTCATCCAAAATTTTCTTACGGAGTTCATGATTCTTTGGAACGACTATGCGACTTTCGAACCATAGAACTCCCTTATGGTCCTGGCGGAAACATTTGTATTTCTCTTCTCCTAGAGAGAGTTTCTGTTTGATGATCTTAACTCCTTCATCGTGCAGTTGTGCCATGATGATCTGGTCGTGAAGAGTGGGCTCGACTGAGATGTGATTCAAAGTGCCTTGGAAAATCATTTCCAAACTAAGCTTCCTTATTTCTGAACATAATGTCTCATTATAGTTTTCCAATGATAGGCAATGGCAATGGGCCTTGCGGCTGAGCGCATCCGCGACTACATTGGCCTTGCCGGGGTGGTAGTGCACCTCGAGATCATAATCCTTGATTAATTCTAGCCATCTTCTTTGTCTCATATTCAGATCAGCTTGGGTGAAGATATATTTGAGACTCTTGTGATCGGTGTAGATATTACAACGAGTGCCCATGAGATAATGTCTCCATATTTTTAGAGCATGGATGACTGCTGCTAACTCGAGATCATGGGTTGGATAATTCTGCTCATGGGGCCGAAGGGCTCGTGAAGCATAGGCGATAACTTGATTTTCTTGCATAAGCACACAACCAAGACCAGTGCCAGATGCGTCACAATAAACATTGAATGGTTTGGTGTTATTGGGTTGAGCTAACACAGGGGCTGTAGTCAAACGTTCTCTGAGAGTGTGGAAAGCTTCTTCACACTTTTCATCCCATACAAACTTCACTCCCTTTTTCAATAGTTCAGTCATAGGCTTAGCAATCTTGGAAAAATCCGGAATGAAACGGCGATAGTAGCCGGCTAAACTAAGAAAACTGCGAATCTGATGAACAGAGGTGGGAGGTTTCCAATCCATCACTTCTTGTACCTTGCTGGGGTCAACGGCTATACCTTTGCTGGAAATAGTGTGACCTAAGAACTTCACACTATCCAACCAGAATTTGCACTTAGAAAATTTAGCATAGAGCTGATGGTCTCTGAGACGCTGAAGAACAACGTGCAGGTGCTTAGCGTGCTCTTCCTCTTTCTTGGAATAGATCAGGATGTCGTCAATGAAAACTACGACGAATTTGTCGAGTTCGGGCATGAATACCGAATTCATGAGATACATGAAGTAGGCAGGGGCATTGCTTAGACCAAAGGACATGACCAAGAATTCATATAGTCCATATCGTGTGGAAAAGGCAGTCTTCGGAATATTGCATGGATGAATCTTTATCTGATGATATCCTGATCGAAGATCAATCTTGGAGAAAACCCTAGCTCCAGATAATTGATCAAAGAGAACGTCGATACGGGGAAGTGGGTATTTATTTTTGACAGTTACCGCATTGAGAGGTTGGTAGTCCACACATAATCTTAAACTGTCATCCTTTTTCTTTACAAAAAGGGCCGGACATCCCCAAGGTGATGCGCTAGGACGAATGAATCCTTTGTCCAATAGTTCTTGGAGTTGTGTTTTAAGTTCGGCCAATTCCTTAGGTGGCATCCTATAGGGTCTTTTGGATATAGGTGCAGTGCCTAGCTGCAGTTCAATAACGAACTCAATGTCCCTATCTGGTGGCATTCTGGGTAAGTCATCCGGGAAGACATCGGCATACTCGCATACCACTGGAATATTCTCTAGGTTGATCCCTTCCATCACAAAAGCACAAGAATTTGTGCACTCCCGGAACGGTAGGTAAATGGTAGTGGCTCTGTGACTAGGTGAATTTATCTCAACGGCTCGGGAAGAAAGGTCCAGTGTGACTCCATGCATAGTCATCCAGTTCATTCCTAGAATAATATCCATGTCGTCAAGGGGTAAAAGAACAAGGTTCATTTTGATGATTTTACTTCCCAATTTTATCGGTACCAGCCTTATTATTTGATTGGAAGCAATTTTTCCACCCAGTGTTGATATCATATACGACCCTTTTGTGTGACAAACATTCAAGCCTACTTTTGCACCAAACTTTGCACTAATGAAACTATGTGATGCGCCAGAATCAAACAATATGACTGCGGGCTTGTTATGGATAGAGAATGTACCCGTCATCACTGGTGCTCCTTCAGGAAGTTCTGCAAGGGTGGTGAAATTGATCCGTCCTTGTTTGACCTGGAGGGTCTGCCTCTTGCCTTTGTTCTTATTGTTCTGTTCAGAGTCCTGGCCCTGATTTGGCTGCCGGGGTTGAGGGCATTCGCGAGCGAAATGACTGGAACTCCCACACTTGAAACAACGATTGGTGATGCTCGGTCGAAGAAACTGCTGAGTAGCGGGTCGGGATCCATTTTGTTGAGGCATAGGGGGTCGTGCAACACCTTGTTGCGGTGGGGGCCTGATAATCCATCGCCCTGGCCGAGGGGCCTTCTGTGGAGCTGTAGGCGCAGCATTTCGCACCAAGCGATACCTCGGTGGCTGAGCACCCGAGGGTCCAGCTGGCGCCTTCCTCTTCTTTTCGGCACGATGAGCCTCAATACAATCCTCTTGAGTGATGGCCATGTTGACTAGCTCATTATATGTATCGGCTTTGACAAGATTCAGCCGTTCCTTGAGTTTAGTACTCAGACCTCTGAGGAAACGATCACGCTTCTTGGCATCTGTGTCTGCGTGATAACCCGCGTATTGGCACAGGTTGTTGAAGGCCTGAGCATACTGAAGTACAGTGCGGTTACCCTGAGTGAGAGCCAAAAACTCATTTAGCTTTCTTTCGATAAGACCTTCGGGGATATGGTGTGCCCGGAACGCAGTTTTGAATTCGTCCCAGGTGACAACGTGATCAGCGGGGAGCATAGCAAAATAGTGGTCCCACCATAGACAAGGTGTACCGCGAAGTTGCTGCGCGGCAAAGCAGGCCTTGTTTGCATCCGAACATGGGACCACAAGTAGAGAAAACTTGGACTCGATTGTGCGAATCCAAGCGTCCGCATCCAAGGGTTCCTCCGTCTTGTGAAACAAGGGAGGCTGGGTCCCAAGGAAATCCGTGTATCCGGCGGCTTGAGGTTGGTGAACATTGTGCCCACCCCGCTGCTGGTGCTGTCCTTGCACGAGCTGGCGAAGCAACTCGGTTTGAGCGGCCATTACTTCCACCAAGCTGGGAGGTGGTGGCGGATGTGGTTGTGATCCACTTGCGCTAGCACCAAAACCATCCGGGTTACCACGGGTTGCTCCAACCATCTGAAAAGGTGAATGCTTATCATTAGCAATGTGATCCATATTTCTTCCATGATTCAAAAGATTTAACGCGGAGAAGTAGACTTCTGAAGGATCATGGATAGAATCGTGGGCATAAAACTGTCTGCCATAAGAAATTTATAACTCTTGGTAGGTTCATCCAAAATTTCTCATATTTTGGCAGGGGGTAGGGAATTTAGAGATGTACAACTTTGGTATTCAGCTTAGACGCTAAATCGATGGCCAAGATGGTCGAAAGATTCACTCTTTGCTTCGCTGGTTTGACTGTTTTTCAGCAGAACGAGTTATAGTATCTTGCCTATAACTCAAACAAGAAAGATCCAATAGTGCTGAAATTTTGTGAGAACCTAGATCACAAAATTTAGGACAAGTTTGGTATTCAACACTCGGTCCAGAAATGTAAGGAGAAACGGTTAAAAATTCCGACAAGTTTCTGCAATTGCAGATTCAACTGCTTTCCAATATCTCAATCAAACCACCAAGTTTTTAGCCATGGCCTACATGATTAGAGTATCCAATAGTCAAGTTGTACCCACCACAAAAGAGGTACTCAACTCTTAGTTAGCCTATTACAACACTTTAGTTGGGCTACACTATCGAGGAGTATATGCAAAAGTCCTCCTAGGTCATCGTCTAGAAGTCGTCGAGGTTGTTGATGGACGACTCGCTGTGAGTAGGAGAGTGAGCTCCCATCGGAGGTGGCTGCAGTGTCTCACCCTCAAAGTCCATTCCTGAAACACCATCAATCTCCTGTGGCTCCTCCTCATCTTCCTCCATAGCCACCACGTCGGGAGGGGCATTCTGATCATGGTGCCACTGAATGTGCTCATTAGCATCCTCCAACTCAAGGTTCATATCATGGAGCTGCTCCTCCAAGTGTGATATCATATCATCTGTCTCACCCATGAGCGCGTCATGCTCCTGCACTTGGCCCTCAAGTTGGCCAATTCGGGTGTCTCTATCCTCGAGTTCCTCACTGAGTTTCTTAATCTGCTCATCCCTGGTGTCTGCCATCATGTGGTAGGCCTGTGAAAGATCAGTGAGCTGCACAAGCGCCTGACTCTGGAGAGTCTGAAGTCGGTAGAGTGCATTCATGCACCGCACGGAGGTCTCGATGGTCTCCTGGGCAAGAAAGTCCACCAAGTACTGTGAGTGCTGCACCCTGTTGAGCCAAAAGGGGTCGTTGCCCTGGGCAGCAGGAAACAAACCAATAGGAGTGAGTGTGACAGCCTCGGGGCACTGCGCACAGAAAGTGGTGAGCGCCCTCATGGCAGCAAGCTCCCAAGTATCGGCCAAACGGCGACCAACAGCCTCAATCTCCAAGGCGGGCCACTCCGGGTGTAGCGGGTGCGGAAAAATGGTCACGTTGACACGGCACTGGGTAACTCCATTCTCTGCAAATTCCAGTCCGACGTAACGTGGGGGAATTGGATAGCCCGCGGTGCGCAGAACATCCCACAAGATAGAGGGAAAGCCCTCCCAGTGGAGACACTGCGAGTGAACGCGTCCATCCTCATCCACCATCATGGCAACAGGCTCGGCCATCTGAACAAAGATCAAATAGTGTGAGATAGCGAAAAACTGTGAATAGTATAGCAAACAAGTTCTGGACCGTGCACTAAAATAGCCATAACTTCAACAGTTTTGGTCCAAAAATTTTCAACTTTTACCAGAGCATTCCTAAGGTATTTGTGAACAACTTTGCTATTCAACTCCAGAGCTAGATAAGTCCCTAAAATGGTCTTTCTTTTCAGGTTTTATTTTACTATCTACCCAGAAATTTCAGCGAACAATGGCCAATGTTTCGCGCACCAAGGAAAATCTACCCAGCCAAAAATTACCAAATTTTCACAGTAGCTGACTGAGTAAATTTTCAACAAGTCTTGTGTTGAACACTTTTGCAGAAAACTGCAGTGCGGGGGCATAAAAATTTATGTGGCTGAACTGCTAATTTTGGACAGAAAACTGACACACCAAGGTCTTTGTTGTTTCTCATTATCCATATGTCCAGAATTTTTCATATTTAGACAGGAGGTAGAATACGAATTTTGGAACAAAGCTTTCAACCTGAGTTTCTTCAGAAAGGGTCATTTTCTCAGCTTAATAATTTCATCTTTTCAGATAAGGCAGAAATGTGACAGATTTGCTATATAATCCTTATGCATGACAATTGTGTGGGCGCATGAAGCTTGCCACTCTCACGCATCGCATTTTCAATTTCAGATTTATATAGCCATGATGCATGCACGTCCTATTTGTCCTCACAAAATAAACAATTGCCAAATAACTTTGGTCTTACGAAGTTAGTTTGGGTGGCATACACAATACGGCTCTCACTATAATAGCTAGTCGAGAAAACTCTAACCGTTCTTAAACTTATCGCAATCACGGTTAGTGTACCTGCAGAAGATTGATATAGCATATATATATCCACTGAACCTTTCATGCCAGCACTCATGAAAGCGTCTGTATTCATTACCGTTCACTATAGAAACGGCATCCGTACAATTCCCACCGTACAGACGACGTTAACATACGCTATCGAAATAGCGTATTCACGGGGGTACCGTCTTGAGACGGGGGTATGAACAGCGATCGCCATACCCTGCGCCAAACCTTCTACTCCCAATATAATCAACTAAACGTTGGTATATTGGCAGCACCTCAAGTAAGCCACTGCTTGAGGATAGTGTTCGGCTCGCATCACCGACAGGAAGGCCAAGCTCTCTCAGTTGGCTGAGGATTCTTACCTTCTTACCTTAGCGATGAGTGCGTCGTTACGGAATTTAAGGGTTGGTTGTGCATAAAAGTAAGTTTTGACAAAAAGTAATGTGCTGGAAGTCAGTAGATAATATTCGTAAGTTAGATAGCCACCTAGTAACTTTCCCAATAATCCCTTAGGGCTCTACGAACTAGGCACCATCCTTAACGAACCAACGCATTTTTTAACACAATTTCCTTGTGGTCTAGTTTTAGGAAAACAAGTTTTTAAGGCTTGTTGCATTCTCTGGTATATGCATTTCGGCTCTGATACCAGCTGTGGCAGAACCACCTGAATTAATCCGGCTGAAGCGCGCTAACCATCACCATAAGGGCAATCCGGGCTAACTCGCACTTCAAACGGAATAATCCATTTGTGGCAGAACCACCTGAATTAATCCGGCTCAAGTGTATTAACCATCACCATTAAGGCATTCTCGGTTACCCTTACACTTCAAACGGAGTAATCCACTGGTCTGTCGGGTATAACCTCCCGATACAACCACGGTGAACGGATCAAGCGCCATACATACAAACGCTCATGCGACGATGAGCCAGAGAATACCACATCCCCGCAAATGTTACAACATTAGTATAAGTGAATATTACAGACCAAGTTTTGAGTTTAGAAACCAAGTACTTCAATTATCATAAATTAGTTCTTCAGAGTTTAAGTTGCAGCGGAAAATAAACGACGGAAACTACTCGACGATACAGAATGTCTCGGTGGAGCCCGTACGAGACATTACTCGGCCATATCTCCGTTGGACGGGGGCGCATCCCATTCCACCGACCGACCAGGGGGAAGAGTGCAGGGCCAAGTCAAGCTAGCAATCATGTCTTCGAAGGTCTCACCTGAAAACGAGCCACAAGCAAGGCTGAGTATACTAATACTCAGCAAGACTTACCCGTGTAGTGGGATCTACTCCACCGACTCTAGATATGCAAGGCTTCTTAGCTCAGGGGTTTGTTTTGCCAAAAAGCATCTACAAGTGGGTCCTTACTTTCAACTTTTAGCTCAAGATTCTAGTTTCGTTAGCCAGTCTAGATAAGCAGCTATCTAAAAGCATACATGGTGAAGCATTAAATTTTTCAACCAACCAGTTCATTCATCATCATTGTTCCTCTTCTTACTCTGTGGGTAAAAATGGTTAAGCAGTCTCAATAGCAGTGAGAAACGGACGATTCGAATCGAATTTCTTAACCTTGCAAGGGAAACCTAAACACACGTCACGTGGCTACTCCCAGAGTCACACGTGCAACTTTTCCCCTTTCTTTCCGGGTTGTGGATCGAGGCTACCCTCCGAGAGTACAAGAGCCCCACGCCACGGTTCGGCGCCGGGTCGTGACCACTCTCTGCACTCGCCATATGCACATGGGACCGAAGTTCAAAGGGTAGGTTGCTGTCCACTTGCCGGGCCAATCAGGTACTTAAGCTTACCGATTCCCATAATCTCGACATGTGTTTAGTACGTTCAAAGACTTAACCATCACTACCACACCCTGCGGCCTTAGCATTTTTCACTAGACAGACGGGCCTAAATCGTAACCATCGTTCCATAGCCCGTCCGTGTCCTTATGATTGCAGTGTGTAGTAGACATTCAACTCCTATTTTCTCGCGAGTGACAGGAAATCACTCGACTTTTACCGGAGTCCTATTAGCACAACATTCTATCGAACCTTACGTCTAGTTTTCAAGCAAGGGTTCCTAACATCATGCAACTAAGTTTTCATTCAAGTCCTATAAACTTAATGCTCAAGCAAGAGTAATGAGTTGCATAATTTCGGAAAGAATGGGTTATGCTCCGGGGCTTGCCTTCGCAGTTCGCTTGGGGCTCTTCCGAACTTGGGCTCGGGTCTTCAAGAGCTTCAGTTAGATTCGCTTGAGCTTCACGCTGCTCACTCTCGGACGTGGGCACCAGCTCGTAAGTTCCGTCGGCGAGAGTCGTCGATTCTACATGAATGCACAAGTTTAAGTCGTGGTAATGGTAATCGATACGATTTAAGTGTAACTACTACAACAGATGGTTTCTGGTCCTGAAATTTTGGATTTAGGCACATCAGGGGAAGATGCCCTTACTGAAAAATTTTTAGCCAATTTTGTGTAACAGATTAATTATGAAAAATATACTACATAGTCGCTGTTAGATCCTTGTTCTTTTTGTACAGAACAATTGGTGCAACAACTGAGTCTAAGATTTTTACAGAGCTTTCACTTAAGCATGCAGAAGCTACTGTAATTTTTGTAGGATTTAGTATGCAGTATTCAGAGCTTAGAAAATACGACATTCCACACCTAGACTATTCAAGGATTCATTTTTACAGGACCCTACACAAGGTTTTTGTCCATGGAACATTTTACACAGAAACCACTACCACATTATATCTCCTAGTAAAACTTTGAGAATTTTCCAAGCTATGATACTATTTTCTTGATTTAATGTATGTTATTAGCACATAAATCAAATGAGTAGGTTACTGTGAGATAAAAAGTCTCCTAATTTTTCTCTGGCTTCTAGGTACCAATACATTAGCATAGAAAAAGTTTCATTGGGTGATTCACCACCTAACTGCAGTGATAAAACATTCTACTTAAACATGGTATGAAACTAAGTTTAATAAACAGTAAAGCTAGAGTTGGAATTTGGGCCTGATCTTTTTACACCATCCTAAACATTAGGCAACTAACTCACTGTCCAAATTTTAGGGTCAGCGTTGATCTACAACAGTGGGTACAAAATAAGTCCATCAAAGCTTCCATTTAATGTAGAGAAAAATATGTTGAGATTCTGAGAAACTTTTTGTAACAAAAGTGGTAGACTTTGTTCTAAGGATTCCAGAACAGTTGAGTTTGCATTTTTCTGAACTTTCTCCGATTTTATACGAATTTTACAAGTTCACTGATTTTGAATCTAGATTTGAAACTTTCTTTTACAACTAGGTCCTTGAATCTTACGCGCAGACCCTTCTAAAGATTTAAATTCTTGCAATTGGGTCCTCGGGCGGCTCGGGTACGGCGGCCGGCCGAAATTCCGGCGAGGGGCTCGCCGGCGGCGAGGGGTGAGGGTCGGGGAAGGTTCAGGGGTGCGAGGGCTACCTTGTGGGGGTGTTGTTCAGGTGGGGGACGGCCGGGAAGGGCTCGCCGGCGTTGGAGCAGAGGCGGCGGCAGCGCGGCACGCGTCGACGGCGGTGCTCCGGCGGGCTTGGGGCGGGGTGGTCCGGTCGGTGAGCTTCAGCGGCGCGTGGGGAAGCTGCTCAGGGGCTCGGCTTGGACGGCGGAGGTCGGGGTCGTGCTGTCCACGGCGAGCAGGGGCGGCGGCGGCGGCGGCAGCGCGTGGGGCGGCGCTCCGGTGGCTCTGGGCGGCGTTGGGCGGGTTGGCGAGCTTCAGGGGGATGATGTAGTGGTGGCTGAAGCTTTAGTTTGGGCAGTGGGCGGCGGCGGAGGGCTGTCCACGGGCGGGCGGCGCTCGGCGGCGGTAATGGCGACGGCGAGTGCGTTCTGGGCGCTGGGGCTCGCGCGCGTGGCCGGGCGGGGCTTTTATAGGGGCCGGAGGGGGAGCGGAGGGGCCTGGGCAGCGCGTGGGGCGGAGGCACGGCACGGCGCGCACTGGCCACGGCGGGCGGCAGCGGAACGCCGGCGCAGCGTGCGGCGTGCGGGCGCGGTGACTGGGCGGCCGGAGATATGGCGTGGGCGCGGTGGGATAGCGCTGGGCGAGGAGTGGTGGAGCAGCAGCTGCAGCGGCACGGGCGGAGGGCGGGCGCAGCGACTGGCGGGGCGCGGGGGCCAGGGCGGCACGGCGGAGCGCGGCGACTGGGCGCGACGAGCGGCGGGCTGGGCGCGGCAGCGGCGTGAGCACGCGCGGTCGTTCACTGGGCCGCGCGGCGTGGGGAGGGGGCGAAGCCGGCCGTGGCGGGGTGGTGCGGCGGCCACTGGCCTGGCGCCTCGCGCCGGTCAGGCGTCGCCGGCCACCTGGCGCGCGGTGGTCGGGCGGGGAGGAGAGAGGGCGGGGCAAGGGCCTGGATGCGAGAATTTGGAAAACTTCAGGGGGCTGGGTGCAAACGGGGCATTTTCTCCTCTTTCTGATTTGAATTTCAAAAACTTTTGAACACGAAAGTTGTTCAAAATAAAAAGTTCTACAACTTTGGTTTCAGGCAAAAACTCATTTGGCTTATGGTTTGAAAGTTAAATTTAAAAGTTCAAATGTAACCAAAAGTGCTCAAATTAAATTTGAATTCCAACTGAACTCGTTCTAATTCTTTCCACCCTTTCATTAGTTGGTTTAAGCATAGAGTTAGGGTAATGACATTGATTTTGGAAATGTAATTACCAGGGTTGTCACAGCCTTCCCCCCTTAACAAGAATCTCGCCCCGAGATTCGGTAATTCTTAGTGTGGGCGTGGGTGCACATACCAGTGGTTGAGATAAGAAACCCAGGGAAATGTTGGTTCAGGTAGCTCTCAGTTTCCCAGGAGGCTTCTTCTTCCGTGTGGTGATTCCATTGTACTTTATACATTCTAATAACTTTCCTCCTGGTCTCTCTTTCTTTTTGATCCAAAATCTTAACTAGGTGTTCGACATACGAGAGGTCGGGTTCCAACGATATTTCTTGTTGTTCCACAATCTCGGTAGGGACTCGAATACACTTCTTGAGTTGAGATACGTGGAAGACATCGTGGGTGGCCGTGAGCTGAGGGGGCAGTCGCAATCTGTAGGCTACGGGTCCGCAGCTCTCAATGATTTCGTAAGGACCAACATAACGGGGAGCTAGTTTGCCTCTGATTCCAAATCTTCGCACTCCCTTGGTTGGCGAAACTCGAAGATAGACATGATCGCCAACTTCGAATTTTAGGGGCTTTCTCCTCTTGTCAGAATAGCTCTTTTGTCGAGCTTGTGCGGCTCTAAGATTTGCTTGTATTACTTTTACTTTCTCCTCTGCCTCGATTACCAGGTCGGGTCCAATTATTTGACGTCTCCGGTTTGTGACCAGCTCAAAGGAGTTCGACACCTTCGTCCGTACAGGGCCTCAAATGGTGCCATTTTCAAACTCGTTTGATAGCTATTGTTGTACGAGAACTCTGCTAGGGGTAGGCATTTATCCCAATTCTTGTCATAGTGAATAACGCATGCTCTCAGCATGTCTTCAAGAATTTGGTTTACTCTTTCCGTTTGTCCATCAGTCTGAGGATGGTATGCTGAGCTGCGAATCAGCTTAGTGCCAAGAGACGTTTGCAGTTGTTCCCAAAAGCGTGCTACAAACTGAGGACCACGATCGGAAATAATTGTCTTAGGTATTCCATGCAGGCAAACAATACGATCGAGGTAAATCTCGGCGTATTTCTTGGTAGAATAGGTGGTGTGTACCGGAAGAACATGTGCCATCTTTGTGAGTCTATCCACGATAACCCATATGGAGTCATGTTTCTGGGAAGTGTTTGGTAATCCAACGATGAAGTCCATACTTATGTCTTCCCATTTCCATGATGGTATAGGTAACGGTTGAAGTGTACCGGCTGCTTTCAAGTGGCTAGCTTTTACTCTCTGGCACGTGTCACATTCCGAGACATACGTAGCAATTTCTCTTTTCATTCTAGTCCACCAGAAGTTTTGCCTTAGGTCCTGATACATTTTGTTACTGCCGGGGTGGATAGAGAATTTGGAAAGGTGTGCCTCATCAAGAATTTGCTTGCGGAGTTCACGATTCTTCGGAACGACTATATGACTTTTGAACCATAGAACTCCCTTATGGTCCTGGCGGAAACATTTATACTTCTCCTCACCTAGAGAGAGTTTTTGTTTGATGATCTTAATTCCTTCATCATGTAGTTGTGCCATGACGATTTGGTCGTGAAGAGTGGGCTCGACTGAGATGTGATTTAGATTGCCTTGGGAAACCATTTCCAAGTTAAGCTTCCTCATGTCTGCACACAATGTCTCATGGTAGAACTCCATGGATAAGCAATGGCAATGGGACTTGCGGCTTAGTGCATCAGCGACTACGTTAGCCTTGCCGGGGTGATAGTGCACTTCAAGGTCATAATCCTTGATTAATTCTAGCCATCTCCGTTGTCTCATATTCAGATCGGCTTGTGTGAAGATATACTTGAGACTCTTATGATCTGTGTAGATATTGCACTGTGTACCCATGAGATAGTGCCTCCATATCTTCAGAGCGTGAATGACGGCTGCAAGCTCAAGATCGTGAGTGGGATAATTCTGTTCATGGGGCCGAAGGGCTCGTGAGGCATATGCAATCACTCGATTCTCTTGCATAAGCACACATCCTAGACCAGTACCCGATGCGTCACAATACACATCGAACGACTTGGTATTATCGGGCTGAGCTAACACAGGTGCAGTAGTCAGATGCTCTCTGAGAGTGTGGAAAGCTTCTTCACATTTCTCATCCCATACAAACTTCACTTCCTTCTTTAACAGTTCAGTCATGGGTTTAGCAATTCGAGAGAAATCCGGGATGAAGCGACGGTAGTAACCGGCTAAGCCGAGAAAACTGCGAATCTGATGAACAGAGGTAGGGGGTTTCCAATCCATCACCTCTTGTACCTTGCTGGGGTCAACAGCTATGCCTTCGCTGGAGATTGTGTGACCTAAGAACTTTACAGTATCCAACCAAAACTCACACTTAGAAAACTTAGCATAGAGCTGATGGTCTCTGAGTCGCTGAAGAACAATATGAAGGTGCTTGGCATGCTCTTCCTCATCCTTGGAATAGATAAGGATGTCATCGATGAACACTACGACGAATTTGTCCAGTTCGGGCATGAATACCGAATTCATGAGATACATGAAGTAGGCAGGGGCATTGGTGAGTCCAAAAGACATGACCAAGAATTCATATAGTCCATACCGTGTGGAGAAGGCAGTCTTAGGAATATCGCAGGGGCGAATCTTGATTTGATGATATCCCGAACGAAGATCAATCTTTGAGAAGACTCTGGCTCCAGCTAATTGATCGAAGAGTACATCGATGCGAGGAAGGGGGTATTTATTTTTAACTGTTACCGCATTGAGAGGTCGGTAGTCCACACATAATCTCAAACTGTCATCCTTCTTCTTTACGAATAGGGCTGGACATCCCCAAGGTGACGCGCTAGGGCGAATGAAACCTTTGTCCAGTAGTTCTTGGAGTTGAATTTTCAGTTCCGCCAATTCTTTAGGGGGCATCCTATATGGCCTCTTGGATATAGGTGCAGTGCCTGGTTGTAGTTCAATGATGAACTCTATATCCCTATCTGGTGGCATTCCTGGTAAGTCATCCGGAAAAAACGTCGGCATACTCATTTACCACGGAAATATTCTCTAGCTTAAGTCCTTCCATCTTGTAAGCACAGGAACTCGTGCAATCCAGGAATGGTAGGAAAAGGGTAGTGGCTCCGTGACTAGGTGAATTTATCTCCACAACTCTGGATGAGGGGTCTAGTGTGACTTTGTGCAAAATCATCCAATTCATGCCCAAAATAAGATCCATGCCATCAAGGGGTAAAAGAATCAAGTTTGTGTTGATAGTTTTACTACCCAACTTGACTGGTACTTGTCTGATCATTTGATTCGAGGAAATTTTACCACCTGGTGTTGATATCATATAAGACCCTTTTGTGTGACAAACATCCAAGCCTACTTTTGCACCGAATTTTGCACTTATGAAACTATGCGATGCACCAGAATCAAATAATATAACTGCAGGCTTGTTATGGATAGAGAATGTACCCGACATCACTGGGGCTCCTTCAGGAAGCTCTGCAAGCGTGGTGAAGTTAATCCGTCCTTGCTTGACTTGCAGGGTTTGTCTCTTGCCCCTGTTCTTGGCGTTCGGGTTGGATCCCTGACCTTGGTTGGGCTGTCCCGACTGAGGGCATTCTCGTGCGAAGTGGCTGGAACTCCCGCATTTGAAACAGCAATTCGCGGGGCTAGGTCGAAGAGACTGCTGAAGAATGGGCCTCGGACCATTCTGTGGAGACATCGGGGGTCGTACCATGCCTGCCTGCTGTGGGGGTCTGGCAATCCATCTCCCTGGTTGCGGGGCCCTTGGTGGAGCTGCGGGTGCGGCATTTTGCACGATGCGATACCTCGGTGGTTGGGCACTTGATGGTCCTGCGGGTGCTTTTCTCTTCTTCTCTGCCCGGTGTGCCATGATACAGTCTTCCTGGGTAATGGCCATATTGACCAATTCGTTGTAGGTGTCAGCCCTAGCTAGGTTCAAACGTTCCTTGAGCTTGGTATTCAGACCTCGGCGGAAACGATCACGCTTCTTGGCATCCGTATCAACGTGATAGCCCGCATACTGGCATAGGTTGTTGAATGCTTGGGCGTACTGCAGCACGGTGCGGGTGCCCTGGGTGAGTGCTAGAAACTCATTCAACTTCCTCTCCATGAGACCCTCGGGGATATGATATGCCCGGAACGCGGTCTTGAATTCATCCCAGTCGACTGCATGATCAGCCGGGAGCATCGCAGAATAGTGGTCCCACCACAGACGAGCGGTACCGCGAAGCTGTTGCGCGGCAAAACGAGCCTTGTTGGCCTCTGAGCATGGGGCCACAAGTAGTGTGAACTTGGATTCGATAGTGCGAATCCATGCATCTGCGTCCAGGGGTTCCTCTGTCTTATGGAACAAGGGCGGCTGGGTCCCTAGGAAATCCGTGTATCCTGCAGCTTGGGGTTGGTGAGCATTGTGCCCACCCCTCTGCTGGTGTTGTCCTTGCACAATCTGACGCAGCAGCTCGGTTTGAGCGGCCATCACTTCCACCAAACTGGGCGGGGGTGGTGGCGATTGTCACGAGCGACTGCCACCGGCACCAAAACCCTCGGGGTTGCCACGGGTTGATCCAACCATCTGAAACGTGAAAAGTTACCATTAGCAACGCGATCCATATTACTTCCTTGATTCATAAATAATTGGTGTAGTCATAGACTTCCGAAGTCACAGCTAGAAGTATGGACAGAATCTCTGTTTGCTACGAGAAAAATCATAGCTTGCTGTGGGTCCATCCAAAACATCTCAAACTTTCGCAGTAGTCAGAGGATTTAGGAATGCACCACTTTGGTATTTAAACTTCGGTGCTAGAACTATAGCTAAGGTGGTCGAAAAGCTCGTCCTTTGCCTTACTGTCTTAGCTGTTTTTTCAGCAGATTGATCGGTACGGTTTCGCCTATATCTTAAACTAGCGAGGTCCAATGATGCTGAATTTTTGTGAGAACCCAGATCACAAAATTTAGCACAAGTCTGGTATTCAACACTCAGCCAAGAAATGCAAGGAGACATGGGTAAAAATTCCGACAAGTCTCAGCGATTGTGGATTTCATCGTTTACCAAATTACAACGAAATCACCCAAGTTTATCGCCGTTCCTTACATGCTGAGGGTATCCACATGGTTCAGGTGTACCCAACACAAAAGAGTTACTCAACTCCTAGTTAGCATATTACAACACTTGCCAAAAGTTAGGCTACCCTATCGAGGAGTATGTGCAAAAGTCCTCCTAGGTCGTCATCTAGAAATCATCCAAGTCGTTGACGGACGACTCGCTGTGAGCAGGAGAGTGAGCTCCCATCTGAGGTGCCTGTGGTACCTCACCCTCGAAATCCATACCGGAGACACCATCAATCTCCTGTGGCTCCTCCTCATCTTCCTCCATGTCCTCCTCATGGGGATGGTCATTCTGATCATGGTGCCACTGAATGTGCTCATTCGCATCCTCCAACTCAAGGCTCAGATCATGGAGCTGCTCCTCCAACTGTGCTATCGTGGCATCTCTCTCACCCATGAGAGTGTCCTGCTCCTGAATTTGGCCCTCAAGTTGGCCAATCTGAGCATCTCTATCCTCAAGATCCTAACTGAGCTCCTTTATCTGCTCATCCCTGGTATCTGCCATCATGTGGTAGGCCTGAGCAAGATCAGTGAGCTGCTCAAGTGCCTGACTCTGGAGAGTCTGAAGCCGGTAGAGTGCACTCATGCACTGCACGGAGGTATGAATAGTTTCCTGGGCATGAAAGTCTACCAAGTACTGTGCGTGCTGCACCCTGTTGAGCCAAAAGGGGTCGTTGCCCTGGGCAGCAGGAAACAATCCAATGGGAGCGAGTGTGACAACCTCGGGACGCTGCGCACAAAAAGTGGTGAGCGCCCTCATGGCTGCAAGCTCCCAAGTATCGGCCAAACGGCGACCAACAGCCTCAAGCTCCAAGGCGGGCCACTCCGGGTGTAGCGGGTGCGGGAAGATAGTCACGTTGACACGGCACTGGGTAACTCCATTTTCTGCAAACTCCAGTCCGGCGTAACGTGGGGGAACTAGATAGCCCGCGGTACGCAGAACATCCCACAAAATAGAGGGAAAGCCCTCCCAGTGGAGACACTGCGAGTGCACGCGTCCATCCTCATCCACCATCATATCAACAGGCTCGGCCATCTGAACAAAAGATCAAATGGAGTGAGATAGTGAAAAACTGTGAACAGCATAAGGACAGATTCTGTATAGTGTGCAAAAATAACCATAACTCCCACAGTTCTCATCCAAAAATTCTCAAATTTCACCAGATCACTCCTAAGGTATTTGTGAACAACTTTGCTAGTCAACTCCAGAGCTGAATAGGTCTCTAAGATGGTCTTTCTTTTCAGGCTTTACCTTACTGTCTACCCAGAAATTTTCAGTGAACAGAGGGCTAGAGTTTCGTGCACCAGGGAAAATCTACCCAGCCAAAATTTACCAAATTTTAACAGTAGCTACCTGGGTAAATTTGGGACAAGTTTTGTGTTGTGCTCTTTTGCAGAAAACCGCAGGAAGGGGGCCTAAAAATTTAAGAGGCAGAAGGGCTTATTCTGGACAGAATTCTAATATTCCAAGGTTTTGGTTATTTCTTACTATCCTTGAGTTCAGAATTTTTCATTTTTGAACAGAAGATAGAACACAAAATTTGGAACAATTTCTTCAACATGAACTTTAGCAGAAAAGGTCATTTTCTTTGGCCAATAAATCGCTCTTTTTGGTCACGGCAGATTTCGGACAGTTTTGCTAGATGGTCCTTAGGCAAACCATGCTTAGATACGCAAGAACCTTACCACTCTCATACAACGCATTTCGATTTCAGATATATGTGGTCATGATGCATGCACGTCCTACTCGTCCTCACAAAATAAAATAACTGCCAAATACTTTTGGTCTTACGAAGATAGTTTCGGTGGCACACATGATACGGCTCTCACTATAATAGCTAGTCGAGTCTTTCTAATCGTTCCTTAACTTATCGTAATCGCGGTTAGTGTACCTGCAGAAGATTGACAAGGCATATATATTTCCTGAACCTTTCATGCCAGCACTCATGAAAGCATCCGTATTCATTACCGTTTACTTATAGAAACGATATCTGTACAATTTCCGCCGTACAGACGACGTTAACATACGCTATCGAGATAGCGTATTCACGGGGGTACCGTCATGAGACGGGGGTATGAACAGCGATCGCCATACCCTGCGCCAAACCTTCTACTCCCAATATGTTCAACTAACAGTTGGCATATTGGCAGCACCTCAAGTAAGCCACTGCTTGAGGGCAGCGTTCGGTTCGCATCACCGACAGGAAGGCCAAGCTCTCTCAGTTGGCTGAGGATCCTTACCTTCTTACCTTAGCGATGAGTGTGTCGTTACAGAATTTAAGGTCGGTTGTGCATGAAAGTAAGTTTTGACAGAAAGTAATGTGCTGGAAGTCAGTTGATAATATATATAGAAGTTAGATAGCCACCTAGTAAACTTTCCATAATCCCTTAGGGCTTTACGAACTAGGCACCATCCTTAACGTACCAACGCATTTCGCAATACACCTTCTAGTCAAGTTTTATGAAAATAAGTTTTTACGGCTTGTCGCATTCTCTGGCGTATGTATTTTGACTCTGGCGCCAGCTGTTGCCAGCTGTGGCACCAGCTACGGCTCTGATACCAGCTGTGGCAGAACCACCTGAATTAATCCGGCTCAAGTGTATTAACCATCACCATTAAGGCATTCTCGGTTACCCTTACACTTCAAACGGAGTAATCCACTGGTCTGTCGGGTATAACCTCCCGATACAACCACGGTGAACGGATCAAGCGCCATACATACAAACGCTCATGCGACGATGAGCCAGAGAATACCACATCCCCGCAAATGTTACAACATTAGTATAAGTGAATATTACAGACCAAGTTTTGAGTTTAGAAACCAAGTACTTCAATTATCATAAATAAGTTCTTCAGAGTTTAAGTTGCAGCGGAAAATAAACGACGGAAACTACTCGACGATACAGAATGTCTCGGTGGAGCCCGTACGAGACATTACTCGGCCATATCTCCGTTGGACGGGGGCGCATCCCATTCCACCGACCGACCAGGGGGAAGAGTGCAGGGCCAAGTCAAGCTAGCAATCATGTCTTCGAAGGTCTCACCTGAAAACGAGCCACAAGCAAGGCTGAGTATACTAATACTCAGCAAGACTTACCCGTGTAGTGGGATCTACTCCACCGACTCTAGATATGCAAGGCTTCTTGGCTCAGGGGTTTGTTTTGCCGAAAAGTATCTACAAGTGGGTCCTTACTTTCAACTTTTAGCTCAAGATTCTAGTTTCGTTAGCCAGTCTAGATAAGCAGCTATCTAAAAGCATACATGGTGAAGCATTAAATTTTTCAACCAACCAGTTCATTCATCATCATTGTTCCTCTTCTTACTCTGTGGGTAAAAATGGTTAAGCAGTCTCAATAGCCGTGAGAAACGGACGATTCGAATCGAATTTCTTAACCTTGCAAGGGAAACCTAAACACACGTCACGTGGCTACTCCCAGAGTCACACGTGCAACTTTTCCCCTTTCTTTCCGGGTCGTGGATCGGGGCTACCCTCCGAGAGTACAAGAGCCCCACGCCACGGTTCGGCACCGGGTCGTGACCACTCTCTGCACTCGCCATATGCACATGGGACCGAAGTTCAAAGGGTAGGTTGCTGTCCACTTGCCGGGCCAATCAGGTACTTAAGCTTACCGATTCCCATAATCTCGGCATGTGTTTAGTACGTTCAAAGACTTAACCATCACTACCACACCCTGCGGCCTTAGCATTTTTCACTAGACAGACGGGCCTCAATTGTAACCATCGTTCCATAGCCCGTCCGTGTCCTTATGATTGCAGTGTGTAGTAGACATTCAACTCCTATTTTCTCGCGAGTGACAGGAAATCACTCGACTTTTACCGGAGTCCTATTAGCACAGCATTCTATCGAACCTTACGTCTAGTTTTCAAGCAAGGGTTCCTAACATCATGCAACTAAGTTTTCATTCAAGTCCTATAAACTTAATGCTCAAGCAAGAGTAATGAGTTGCATAATTTCGGAAAGAATGGGTTATGCTCCGGGGCTTGCCTTCGCAGTTCGCTTGGGGCTCTTCCGAACTTGGGCTCGGGTCTTCAAGAGCTTCAGTTAGATTCGCTTGAGCTTCACGCTGCTCACTCTCGGACGTGGGCACCAGCTCGTAAGTTCCGTCGGCGAGAGTCGTCGATTCTACATGAATGCACAAGTTAAAGTCGTGGTAATGGTAATCGATACGATTTAAGTGTAACTACTACAACGGATGGTTTCTGGTCCTGAAATTTTGGATTTAGGCACATCAGGGGAAGATGCGCTTACTGAAAAATTTTCAGCCAATTTTGTGTAACAGATTAATTATGAAAAATATACTACATAGTCGCTGTTAGATCCTTGTTCTTTTTGTACAGAACAATTGGTGCCACAACTGAGTCTAAGATTTTTACAGAGCTTTCACTTAAGTATGAAGAAGCTACTGTAATTTTTGTAGGATTTATTATGCAGTATTCAGAGCTTAGAAAATACGACATTCCACACCTAGACTATTAAAGGATTCATTTTTACAGGACCCTACACATGGGTTTTTGTCCATGGAACTTTTTACACAGAAACCTCTACCACATTGTATCTCCTAGTAAAAATTTGAGAATTTTCCAAGCTATGATACTATTTTCTTGATTTAATGTATGTTATTAGAACATAAATCAAATGAGTAGGTTACTGTGAGATAAAAAGTCTCCTAATTTTTCTCTGGCTTCTAGGTACCAATACATTAGCATAGAAAAAGTTTCATTGGGTGATTCACCACCTAACTGTAGTGATAAAACATTCTACTTAAACATGGTATGAAACTAAGTTTAATAAACAGTAAAGCTAGAGTTGGAATTTGGGCCTGATCTTTTTACACCATCCTAAACATTAGGCAACTAACTCACTGTCCAAATTTTAGGGTCAGCGTTGATCTACAACAGTGGGTACAAAATAAGTCCATCAAAGCTTCCATTTAATGTAGAGAAAAATATGTTGAGATTCTGAGAAACTTTTTGTAACAAAAGTGGTAGACTTTGTTCTAAGGATTCCAGAACAGTTGAGTTTGCATTTTTCTGAACTTTCTCCGATTTTATACGAATTTTACAAGTTCACTGATTTTGAATCTAGATTTGAAACTTTCTTTTAAAACTAGGTCCTTGAATCTTACGCGCAGACCCTTCTAAAGATTTAAATTCTTGCAATTGGGTCCTCGGGCGGCTCGGGTACGGCAGCCGGCCGAAATTCCGGCGAGGGGCTCGCCGGCGGCGAGGGGTGAGGGTCGGGGAAGGTTCAGGGGTGCGAGGGCTACCTTGTGGGGGTGTTGTTCAGGTGGGGGACGGCCGGGAAGGGCTCGCCGGCGTTGGAGCAGAGGTGGCGGCGGCGTGGCACGCGTCGACGGCGGTGCTCCGGCGGGCTTGGGGCGGGGTGGTCCGGTCGGCGAGCTTCAGCAGCGCGTGGGGAAGCTGCTCAGGGGCTCGGCTTGGACGGCGGAGGTCGGGGTCGTGCTGTCCACGGCGAGCAGGGGTGGCGGCGGCGGCGGCAGCGCGGGCGGCGGCGCTCCGGTGGCTCTGGGCGGCGTTGGGCGGGTCGGCGAGCTTTAGGGGGATGATGTAGTGGTGGCTGAAGCTTTAGTTTGGGCAGTGGGCGGCGGCGGAGGGCTGTCCACGGGCGGGCGGCGCTCGGCGGCGGTAATGGCGACGGCGAGTGCGTTCTGGGCGCTAGGGCTCGCGCGCGTGGCCGGGCGGGGCTTTTATAGGGAGCGGAGGGGCCTGGGCAGCGCGCGGGGCGGAGGCACGGCACGGCGCGCACTGGCCACGGCGGGCGGCAGCGGAACGCCGGCGCGGCGTGCGGCGTGCGGGCGCGGTGACTGGGCGGCCGGAGATATGGCGTGGGCGCGGTGGGATAGCGCTGGGCGAGGAGTGGTGGAGCAGCAGCTGCAGCGGCTCGGGCGGAGGGCGGGCGCGGCGACTGGCGGGGCGCGGGGGCCGGGGCGGCACGGCGGAGCGCGGCGACTGGGCGCGACGGGCGGCGGGCTGGGCGCGGCAGCGGCGTGCGCACGCGCGGTCGTTCACTGGGCCGCGCGGCGTGGGGAGGGGGCAAAGCCGGCCGTGGCGGGGTGGTGCGGCGGCCACTAGCCTGGCGCCTCGCGCCGGTCAGGCGTCGCCGGCCACCTAGCGTGCGGTGGTCGGGCGGGGAGGAGAGAGGGGGGGGGGGGGGGCAAGGGCTTGGATGCGAGAATTTGGAAAACTTCAGGGGGCTGGGTGCAAACGGGGCGTTTTCTCCTCTTTCTGATTTGAATTTCAAAAACTTTTGAACACAAAAGTTGTTCAAAATAAAAAGTTCTACAACTTTGGTTTCAGGCAAAAACTCATTTGGCTTATGGTTTGAAAGTTAAATTTAAAAGTTCAAAAGTAACCAAAAGTGCTCAAATTAAATTTGAATTCCAACTGAACTCGTTCTAATTCTTTCCACCCTTTCATTAGTTGGTTTAAGCATAGAGTTAGGCTAATGACATTGATTTTGGAAATGTAATTACCAGGGTTGTCACACCATTGGTCTGTCCAGTAACCTCCCGATACAACCACGGTTTTTGTCGATCGAAACCACACATACACGTACTCACACGAAGGTGAGCCCAGAGTATACAACATTCCACCCTTTTACACCATGGGGTTCATCATAAATTAACATTACAAAAGAGTTCACATTCTTAAACAAGGTACTTCAGAGTTCAAAATAAATGAGTTCTTCAAAGTTCAAACAGCGGAAAAGATAACGACAACTACTCGACGGTAAAGGAGGTCTCGATGAAGCCCGTACGAGACATCACTAGGCATCATCACTGTTGGCCGGGGGCGTATCCCATTCCACCGACCAACCAGGAGGAAGGGTACAAGGCCAAGTCAAACTAGCAATCAAATCCTCGAAGGTTTCACCTGAAAACAAGCCACAAGCAAGGCTGAGTATACTAATACTCAACAAGGCTTACTCGACTAGTGGAGTATACTTAGCCGACTCCTAGACATGTAAGGCCTTTGGCTTGAGAGGTTTGTTTTGCCGAAAAGCATATATAGTAGGTCCTTACTTTCAGATTTTAGCTCCAAGTTCTAGCTTTCTTTAACCATTCTAGGTAAGCAACTATCCAATATCATACATGGTGGAAGAATTATTTTTGCATCCAACAAGATTAATCATTATCATTGTTCCTCTTCTTACTCTATGTGGTAAAAGGGTCAAGCAGTCTCAATAACCGCGAGAAACGGACGATTCGAATCGAATTTCTTAACCTTGCAAGGGAAACCTAAACACACGTCACGTGGTTACTCCCAGAGTCACACGTGCAACTTTTCCCTTCAATTCCCGCTTCACGGAACAGGCCCACCGCCCTCGACTACACGTCCCCATGGACCCGGCCATGGCGGCACATGCACCCGCCATTAGCTAGATGTGAACGAATTCAAGACGGTGGGGAGTATATTCCGGCCTCGGTTCAATCCGGTACTTAAGCTTACCGATTACCATATTCTCAGCATGTGGTTAGTACGTTCAAAGACTTAACCACCACTACCACACACTGCGGCCTTAGCATTTTTCACTAAACAGACGGGGCCTCAATCTTCAACACAAACATCGTACCATAGCCCCGTCCGTCGACCTTATGATTGCAGCATGTAGTAAACAATCAACTCCTAATTTCTCGCGAGTGACCGGAAATCACTCAACTTTTACCGAGCCCTATTAGCATAGCAATTCTAGCGAACCTTGCATCTAGTGTTCAGAGCATGGGTACCTAGGATCATGCAACTACGTTTTCATCCAACTCCTATAAACTTAATGCACAAGTAAGGTAGAGTAATAAGTCGCATAAGTTTAGAAAAATAGGGTACATGCTCCGGGGCTTGCCTTCTTGTGAAAAGCTAGCTTGGGGCTCGTCCGAACTTGGGCTCGGGTCTTCGAGAGCTTCAGTTAGATTTACTTGAGCTTCACGCTGCTCATTCTTGGACGCGGGCACCAGCTCGTACGTTCCGTCGGCGAGAGTCGTCGATTCTATATGAATATACCAATATAAGTTATAGTGAGGATATATGATGATTATTTTCATTCACGTTAAAGTTGTAGTTCACAAAACATCGATTTGGTTGTGAAGTTACTCAGTTGGGATTTCTGTGGGCAATTGTTAAAAGAGTATAACTTAAACTATTAACAAAAAGGGGGCTGCGATATATTAGAAACTTAATTTTCTAAGCGCAACATGGATTAAACACAACTTCTTGATTAGGTAACTTCTGGCGATGAAATTTTTATTTAGAGCACATTAGGCAGAGGCAAAAGCACTATAAAAAAATTTCAGACATTTTTACGCAGCAGATTTATAATAAAAAAAAAGTAAAACACAACCACTGCTAGCACCTAGATATTTTTGTACAGAACAACCCATTCAAGTATTGAAGCTAAAACTTTTACAGGGTGTTAATCTATCCATAAGTGTGTTACTGTAAATTTTTTAGATTTAGACTTTGCCTACAAAATGGGGTACATTTAAAGTCTATTAAACCTTTTCATTTAATTTATAGTAAGATTTAGTAAGTAACTGACGAAATCCATGTAACAAAAGTTGTAGCTTTTCATCTAAAGATTCCAGAACAGTGGAGTTTGTATTTTTCCGATTTTTCTACGATTTTATATGAATTTTACAAGTTTGCTGTATTTGAATTTAAAGTTTGACACAGGTTTACAGATTTGCCCCTGGAAACTTGCGTGCAGACTCTTTTAAAGATTTCAACCAAAGCAATTGGGTCCCTGGGTGGCGCTGGCATGGCGGCCGTCCAGATTCCGGCGAGGGGGCTCGTTGGCGGCGAGGGAAAAATGGTCGGGGAGATCAAGGGAGGTGAGAGCTACCTTGGGTGGCCTTGGTCGGGGTTGGGAGTGGCCGGAGGTGGCTCGTCGGCGCGGAGCAGAGGGGCGGCGACGGGGCGGAACGTCGGCGGTGGTGCTCCGGTGGCTCTGGGCGACGATGGGTGGTGCAGTGAGCTGCGGTGGGGTGCTGTGGTGGTGGTGGAAGACTCAGCTCTAGCAAAGGGTGGCCGGAGAGGTGAGCTCCGCGGTGAGCTGAGCACGATGGTGTTAATGGTGGCGGCGGCGGTGTTCTGGTGTTTGGGCGCGCGAGGGGGACTCAGCTTGGCCTTTTGTAGGCAGCAGAGGGGCGGGAGGAGGGGCGGGACTTGACTGTGAGACACGGGTGCAGGCGGCACGACGGGGGCGCGTGACTGGCCGCGGCGGGCGGTGAACAGAAGCCAGCGCGGCGTGCGGCAGGCGCGGGCAGGGGACTGGGCGCTGAGGATTTGGCGTGTGAAGCTGGAGATCACGCGGCGCGCGGGTTGGGCGAAGAGGTGCAGCAGCTGCCTTGCCGGGCGGCAAGCGCGGCGACTGGCGGAACGCTGCGGAGACACTTGCACGGCGCGGTTCGTCCATTGGGCACGGCGGGCGGCGAGCAGGGGTGCGGGTCACTGGCGCGCGCGTGGCGTGCGCGGACTAGGGAGGAACGCGGTGTGCGGGAGCGGCCAGGCATTGGCTTGGCGCCTAGCGCGGTCAGGCATCGCCAGCCAAGTGGCCTGCGGCGACTGCGCGGCGGCATGGGTCGGGCGAAGCGGAAAGGGTCGGGCGACGCGAGGGTCGGGCGAAACGGAAAGGGTCGGGCGACGCAAGGGTCGGGCGAAACGGAAAGGGTCGGGCGACGCGAGGGTTGGGCGAAACGAAATAGAAGAAAAGGCAGTTGCTGGTTCGCAAATCCAAGCGTTTCTCAAATTTTTGTGTTGCAACTGAAAAATCCTTCAACGCGAAAGTTGTTCAAAATGGAAAGTTCTACAAGTTTCGTTTCACGCAAAAGTTTGTTTGAGTTCTAGTTTAGAAGTTATTTTAGAAACTTATTTCATCGAAAGTCCTCCTAATTATTTATGCACCGCGTTAAGGTAAAGAGGCTTATTTCGTAATTTAAACACCTGAGGTGTTACACCTACCCAGGTCAGTCGACCTAGGGGGGAGGCAACCGACCTTCCCGTTTGACGTGGCGCCTCCTGATTAGTTGCTTAAGGCGGTTTGGACAGGCTTCGGCGCATTGCACGGCAGAAACACCCCTTACACACCCCTATAAATATAAAGGGGGGTGCTTCTAAAGAGGACACACCTTCACATCCCTCTCAACTCCTTCTTGGAGTTTCTCTTGTGTTCATGAGCTCTAGGCTCATCTCTAGAGGTGATTAGAGTTAGGGACAGAGTGGGGAGGAGTTTGGGGAAGTGCCGGGTTTGTCGGCACTCTTCTCCAACTTGTACCTCGACGGATGCTTGTCAATCAAAGTAAGTGTTCGTACTTTCTTATGTGCTTAGTTTCTTAGTTAAGTTATAGTTCTAGCTCTTTAGTTGCTTAGCTGGATCAGTAGTTCACTTGTTTATAGTGGGTGCTTTAGTCTAAGGCCATAGGCTAGAGTAGTAACGATAGTGTAGACGTGGTGTCTAGACTAGACTTACCTATTGGTTGTGGTATATCCCATGGTTAGATGAGGAAGGTAGTAGGTGGTGACAGCCCTGTCTATCCAGCGGAACCCTCCCCATTCGGGTATATCCTAGTGCCGTAATATTGGAGCCCACCAGTTATATTCTAGGGGAAGCCAGTAGCCCGAAGCGAGCAGCTAAGACAGTTCTATCTTATCTCTGAAATACAACCTTAGAAAACCTCTCTACCCTCACCTCTAGCGAGTGTGGTGTCCTTGGACGAACCTGAACCATAGAGAAAGTACACACGTTCCTCAGTGGATACGATACCTTTGGAATACTCCTGGGTGAAAGCTACAACAGTATCTGTGCGCTTGCGGATTTATTTTTGTGACGCTAAGAAACATCAACTAGACTTTCTCTTCGAACCTAGTTCGCCCTCGTATCCTTTTCTTTTCTTTGATTCTATCTCTACCCCCACTACCCATGGAGCAGTTATCCATGTTTCAGCTCTCCGCACCCAAGAGTGAATTTTGCCAGCCTCTTCATCTGATCCAATTCATTCACTTGGTTACGAAATTCCCTCCGGATTCTTAAGCAAAGTTCAGGAAAGTACCTTCTCGGGATGTGGGGATGAAAATCCCTACCATCATTTGCGTGAATTTGAGCTAGTGTGTTCATGTCTAAAAATCTCAGGCATGACACATCAGACTCTGAAGTGGAAGTTGTTTCCCTTTTCTCTCATAGGAGAAGCGAAGCGATGGTACACGTTTAATGTAAGACTTGCAAATGGGGATTGGAAGAAGTTGTGAGATCAATTTTGTCTCCGATACTTTCCAATCACTCGTACATGCGCCTTACGAGCAGAGATTCTGACTTTCCATCAGAACGATGGGGAATCCCTTGATGCAGCATGGGCCAGATTTTCCCTTCTAGTTCAATCTGGTCCCGACTTGTCTTTACCCGACCCTTTGTTACTTCAACATTTATATGCGGGACTGAACAAGGACGATGCACAATACCTCGATAACGCAGCTGGAGGTTCGTTCTTGTACAAGACCTTAGTCGAAGGAAGAGAAATCCTCGATAAAATATTAGAGAGAACTTCCTACGTCTCTTACCGAGAACCACCTCAGGTAGAACGAGAGGTACCACAAGAGGAACCCAGGGCAGCCGAACCCAAGCCCGTAGAACCCCAGCCTTTAGATTGGACTCCCGTACCTCTTCCTGAACCAGAATCCAAAATACCCGAGGTAGAGGACCCTCTACCTTCAGAATTTGAGCATGTATTCGAGGAGGATCTCTTTGAAGATCTTGGCAACACCTCGATGTACCTGTCCCAGAAGTGACCACCTGTCCCGGTCACTCCTTTAGAGCCATACGAGAAGGATTACCTTCTAGAAACCATTGAGGAGTTGACAGCCATAATGAGCAGCGAATGGTCAAGATAAGGCGAGTTATCTTCATCTCCCATTCAAATCAGCCATCCTACATATGTCATCCGCTACCACATCAAGGACCAAGAGGTCAACGCTCTTTACAACCCCGCTGTTGGAGCCAACGTAATGTCACATTACTTTGCGTCTGCCCACCTGGGTGGCGTACCTTTTGCTCCAACAGGCAGAACCCTCAGAAGTTCCTCGGGTTCTTCTGTGATGAGTCATGGGGTACTACTGCAGGTGTCAGTACGAAACAATGATGTTAAGGAAAATCTAGATTTCCACGTGTTCGAAGCTCTTAACTTCAACATTCTCATCAGCCATCCAATCAAAAAGCTTCTCACGGATGTGCCGAATTCGGGAGCCCTTAACATCAAATTGGGGAAGGAAACTCTCTCCATCCCTATCATTCGGTCGGTGAATTCGGTGGCAGAGGTTCTCCCCATAGTATAGCCAATTGAGGAGGTGCTGGACACAAATCCTTTAGATTCATCAGAAATGGCCCTCGAACAGGAAGCTGAAGAGCTCATCCAAGAAGAGGCAGATTCCAATGAAATCTTAGAGTTCAAAGAGTTCGAAGTTCCAGCCCGACCTCCAGTTGAGCTTAAGCCATTACCTTCTAGCCTTCGATATGCCTTCCTAAATAGCGATGTAGAAGCTCCCGTGATCATCAGTGACAAACTTTCAGAAGAGGAGATATCCAAGCTCATCGTTGTATTAGAAAAGCATCAAGTTGTTCTTGGTTACGCCATCCAAGACCTCAAGGGCATTAGCCCTACTCTTTGCACTCCTCGCATTCCCATAGATCCCGCTGTGGCACCCTCCAAGGAGCCCCAACGCAGGTTGAACAATGAGATGCGTGAGGTGGTGAAGAAGGAGGTCCTGAAACTCCTACACGCCGGAATCATCTATCCAGTCCCGTATAGTGAGTGGGTAAGCCCAGTACAGGTCGTGCCCAAGAAAGGAGGTATGACGGTCGTAGAAAATAGCAAGAATGAGCTAATCCCACAACGAACCGTCACGGGATGGAGAATGTGCATAGACTACAGGAAGCTCAACAAGGCTACAAAGAAGGATCACTTTCTGCTTCCCTTCATCGACGAGATGCTTGAAAGGTTAGCACAGCACTCCAAGTTCTGTTTCCTTGATGGCTATTCTGGTTTTCATCAAGTCCCAATCCATCCTAACGACCAAAGCAAGACTACATTCACATGCCCTTATGGAACCTATACGTACCGACGAATGCCATTCGGGTTGCGTAATGCTCCTGCTTCATTCCAAAGGTGCATGATGTCCATCTTCTCGGACATGATCAAAGAGATTATGGAAGTCTTCATGGACGACTTCTCGGTTTATGGTAAGACCTTTGATCTTTGCCTCAAGACTTTGGATAGGGTCTTGTAGAGATGCCAAGAGAAGAACCTGGTGCTGAATTGGGAGAAGTGCCACTTCATGGTCGATGAGGGCATTGTTCTCGGGTATCTCATCTTCGAGAGAGAAATCAAGGTGGACAAGATGAAAATCGAGGTCATTGAACGACTTCTGACTCCCACCAATGTGAAAGGAATCCGAAGCTTCTTAGGTCATGCAGGGTTCTACAGGCACTTCATAGCTAACTTTTCCCATATTGCTAGACCCCTCACAAACCTGCTAGCTAAAGATGAACCTTTCCATTTCTATGATGAGAGCCTAACAGCCTTTTACACACTCAAAAAAGCACTCATCTCAGCTCCAATCATTCAACCCCCAGATTGGAAGCTTCCCTTTGAGATCATGTGTGATGCTAGCAATTATGCGGTGGGGGCCGTACTTGGGCAAACTAAGGACAAGAAGCATAACGCGATCGCCTATGCGAGCAAGACACTAACAGGAGCTCAGCTTAACTATGCCACAACCGAAAAGGAGCTCCTGGCAGTTGTCTTTGCTATAGATAAGTTTAGATCTTACTTAGTGGGTGCAAATGTTATTGTATACACTGACCATGCAGCTCTGAAGTACCTTCTCACTAAGAAAGACACCAAGCCAAGGCTCATAAGGTGGATCCTTCTACTCCAGGAGTTTGATTTAGAAATTAAAGATAAAAAGGGAGTAGAAAATACGGCTGCAGATCATTTGTCGCGTATGAATATCACTAACACGCAGGAATCACCGATAAATGAATTCCTCCCGGACGACATGCTACTCAAGGTGACGACTTCGAATCCCTGGTATGCAAATATTGTCAATTTTGCGGTTTTAGGTTATGTACCACCTGGGGAGAACAAAAAGAAGCTAGATGGATTACTCCAAAAAAGTGTCCCCACAGAAGAAGGGATCAAGACTATTGAGAAATGCCATGCAACACCATATGAAGGGCACTATGGTGTGTTTCGCATGCAAGCGAAAATATGGCAAAATGGTTTCTATTGGCCAACCATGTATGAAGACACCAAGGATTTCATTCAAAGGTGTCCCAGTTGCCAGAAACATGGAGGAATCTCAGCTCGCGATGCCATGCCTCTCACATACAACCTTCAAGTGGAGCTCTTTGATGTATGGGGCATTGACTATATGGGACCCTTCCCGAAGTCCCATGGCTGTGAGTATATCTTGGTGGTTGTGGATTATGTCTCCAAATGGTTAGAAGCAATGCCATGCAAGGCTGCCGATGCAAAGCATGCTCGAAAAATGTTTCAAGAGGTAATCTTTCCAAGATTTGGGACACCCCAGATGGTAATTAGTGACGGAGGATCGCATTTCATCGATGCGGCCTTTTGGAACTTCCTCAAGGAACTCGGGACGTGCATAACATCGCAACCCCATATCACCCTCAGATAAGTGGTCAGGCAGAAACATCAAATAAGCAAATCAAGAATATTCTGCAAAAGACCGTCAATGAGATGGGTAAACAATGGAAGCCTAAGCTAGCGGATGCATTATGGGCATACCGCATGGCTTACAAGACCCCCATTGGTATGTCACCCTATCAACTTGTCTATGGGAAGACGTGTCATCTACCCGTCGAGCTGGAGCATAGAGCACATTGGGCTATCCAAAAATGGAACATGGACTTGGACCTAGCGGGAGAGCACAGGAAGAGGCAGATATCAGAATTGGAAGAGTGGAGAGACAAAGCCTATCACAGTGCCACATTATATAAAGAAAGAACCAAGAGATGGCACGATAAGACGCTAAAGCCGAAAGTCTTCATGCCCGAAGATAAGGTATTACTTTTCAATTCTAGGATAAAACTCTTCAGCCACGAGAAGTTGAAAAGCAAGTGGATGGGACCCTTCCTTGTCATCGATACATCAACGCATGGGGCCATAACGATCCAAGAAGATGAAGGTAACATCCACAAGGTAAATGGCCATCGTCTAAAATTATTTTTAGATCATGATACAGCTATAGATGAAGATATAGACGTGATTGAAATTGTTCAACACGACTATATACTTGATTAAAGGCTATATAGGCCATATATTAAGGTAAGCCACTTGTACAAACCTCCTAGACTCTCCCCACTGCTGTCCAGAGAAGGAAGGAGGCCAACTGGGCCAAGCCCAGGTCGGCCGACCCAGGGTGGCTGCCCTAGCAGGCCATCTTCAGCAGGCCATGCTATCCTCGCATCCTAGCACGAGATGCTGAGTTTTCCTCTGTTCTGTTTGCAGTCCGCCCGCCTCCCCCCCTGCCCAAGCGTTCCAAGGACGGGGAAAAGTCAGGCCCTACTAGGGATGATGTTGCACCAGTGGTCGACGTCCAGCATGGTGCAGCGGACCCTTCCGCTGTTGACGTTGCGCCGAGCCCCAACAACCCTATCCCGGCGAGTGCCCCGGAGGCTCAATCAAAGGAGCCTGCTGATGGCTCGGGGAAGTCGGGTATTCGGGGGCCCCAACTTATACAACTGAAGAAGGTGGTGACCAAGAGATCCTCCACGTGAGTCTTGAATACTTAGACTTGTAAGTTTTTGTAATTCATCTTATCAATTAGTTGATATGACTGTCCTTTGTCCAGCCCTTCCTCTGCTCTGAGCTTCGGGGAGCCTGACGATGCCCCGGCTGCCCAAGCCCCCGAGTCTGGAAAGGACACGGATGTTGCAGCATTGGAGACCGGCGCTGCTCCTCCTCCTCCTCCCCCTCCTCCGGCCACCAATGTCGAGGCAGGGAAAGAGTCCGAGCTGGAGCAAGCGGAGCCGAAGCGGATGGAGGTGGAGACCCCTGCGTCCGGACTACCCGAAGGTGAGCCCATCCTGCCTCCTCCGTCTCCTAGCGCCAATCCGCCCGAGGCTAGATTAGTGACTACAAGTGGAGTGGCAGGCGAGCTGCCCAGGGAGTCCGTCGCAAAGGACGCCCATGTCGTGGGTACTTCGGGCCCTGGCATCAGCACAGTCGAGGCCACGGGAATAGAAGGCCCTAGCTTGGAGGATGCTGGCGCCGCGGGCGCCTCAGGAACCAGTGCAGATGCGGCTGAGAAAGATGATTTGTTGGTGATGCCATACGGCTGGCAACACACCATCGCGACAGATTTAATTGATGACCCTTATCTGACCAAGGAGAAGAGAAAACAAATCCAAGGTGTCTTCAAGGACTTGTAGGAGTTCACCACCGTAAGTTTTCATCTTCCTCGAGTAGTTTTCTTCATCCCCTGTTTCACTTTGAGTGATGATAATTGTTATACTCTACTTTGTAGAACCTGATGGACTGATCCTAGGAGAAGTCCGAGAAATTTAAGTTCATTGGGGACGACCATCGTAAATTGGCAGAAAAAGATGAGCGCATTCGCGAAGAAATTCGGAAGAGGATTGACCTCCGCAATGAGCTCGATCAGTTGAAGAAAGAGCGCACTCAAGAAACTTGGCTCCTTAAAAATGAAATCCAGAATCTTGAGAGGAAAAAAGCCGAGCTTGTTGAAAAGAACAAGAAGATCTCCAAAGCGCACAAAGGTAACTTGTCGCCTTGTCTTGTTGTCTTTGATTTGTTGTTTGTTCGAGTAGGTTTTGAAACTTCTCGAATACTTCTTCATTTTCTCTTGCGTGCAGAACTGAAATCCACTTTGCAAAAGAAAGAAAATATGATTATAGATCTGAAGAACCTTGTTTACCATTGCGCAGATGATGTTGAGCGCCTTGAGAAGATCCTCCAAGATATAGGCGTCCAATTCCGCGATGCCATGCAACAGATCAAGAATATGCTTGAGGAAAAGGATGTTATCCAAAAAGAACTCGAAGAATTCAAGACTGTTGCGCAAGCTGTCGTGGAGATGGTGGAGTTTCCAACAGAAGGTGATGTTGGTGAGCTATCATTGTTAGAGAAGCTTCATGCGACTCCTTAGAAGGTTGCCAGCTACATCTCGGAGGCCACCAGAACCTACATCGCTCAGGCGCTCGTGTTGGTGAAGTCGTACTGGCCCAAGGCGAAGCTTGAACCACTCACTGAAGGCATGGCGGCCGACTGCTCTGTTGAGCAATTCACGAAGTTCCGTGAAGAAGTCGAGCCCCTTGCTGACAAGATAGCTGAGAGCCTGGAGCAAGAGGGTTAGTAGCAAAGACAATGTGTCATGATGAACACTTATGCCACTTTTTGATATGCATATAAATTTGCCTAGTTGATCTTTCTTCAACGTATATCTTTGTGTGATGTTTGTTGGTACGATCGTAGGACTTCTAGTAGTTGTAGATGTTTGGGTTAAGCTACTCCAAGAGCATCGGCTTGGATGTAGTCAGTAACTTGACGTTCCGTAAAAGTGCTCGTAGAGCAAAAGGACTTAACCTGGATTTACCCGGTCATGCGGTACGCTAGGTTAGCCTGTCAGTTTGAGAGCCTGAACGGTTAAGTTGTTAACATCCCGCTTGTAGCAGGGAAATAACGTGGCCATGTGATGCGCTTGGTGACCCCTTCAGCGGGTGCCTTAATGCTCTCTTTCGAGTAGTCGTAGCAGTGGCCGGAACTGTGAGAGTACGTCAAGTGCTCTGCCTTATAGGCTGTACTAGACGTACGTACTCGTGGCGGAGCCCCCGAGTATAAGTAGTCGAGAAAACATATAAACTCGTGGCAAAGCCCCCGAGTTTAATGTAGGCAAAAAAATGTAAGAACTCATAGCAGAGCTCCTGAGTTAAAACATGCAGAAAGTAGTTGAATTATGGTGAAATCAACTCTTTATTTATAAAAATGCTGACATGCAGCTGGCGAATTGCTTTTTCAACTTCTACTAGGCGTAGAATTTTTGGAGATTCTCTATGTTCCAGGAGTTGGGAACTTCTTAGCCATCAGGGTACTGTAGGCGATATGACCCTGGTCTTGTGACTTCTGACACGATGAAAGGACCTTCCCACCATGAATTAAGCTTGTGTAGCCCAGTTTCATCCTGAATACGGTGAAGGACCAAGTCACCGATATTGAACGACCGCTCTCGCACATTGCGATCGTGATAGCGCCGGATGCCTTGCAGATAACGGGCTGACTGAACGAGGGCACTGCATCTAGCTTCGTCAACAGTATCCAGTTCCAGTTGCTGAGCTTCGTCCGCCTCCCCTTCGTCATACATCTCGACTCTGGGAGAGAGCCACAAAAGATCTGCTGGGAGTATAGCTTCGGACCCGTAGATAAGGAAAAAAGGGGTATGTCCTGTGGCTTTCGATGGTTGAGTTCGAAGCCCCCAGACAACATGAGGCAACTCATATATCCACTTGCCACCCTGTTTGCTCTTCTCATCGTAGAGTCTCTTCTTTAGGCCATCCAGAATCAAGCCGTTGGCCCGCTCGACTTGTCCATTGGCCCTTCGGTGTGCGACTGAGACGTACTTCACTTCAATCGTGTTGTTTTTACATAATTCCCAGAACTGGATTGCCGTGAAGTTGTAGCCCAGATCTGTAATGATGGTATTGGGATAGCCAAAACAATACATAATATCCGAGATGAAGTCAACTGCCCTGTCTAGAGTGAACTTGGTAATCGGCTTGTACTTGATCCACTTGGTAATCTTGTCGATGGCCACCAATACATGTGTAAAGCTTCCTGGAGCTGTAGTCAGAGGTCCAATCATGTCGAGGCTCCAGCATGCGAAGGGCCATGAGGGCGGTATGGTGATGAGGTTCTGCGCCGGGATGTGAGACTGTTTGCCAAAAAATTGTCACTTCTGGCACTTTCGTACCAGATCCTCGTCGTCGGAAACTGTTGTTGGCCACCAATAGCCTGCCCTGTAGGCCTTTTCGACCAATGTCTTGGACGCTGCATGGTTTCTGCATGTACCCTCGTGTATCTCGAGTAGTATATTGCAGCCCTATGCCTTGGGAACACACTTCATTAATACTCCTGTGCTTGCTCCACCCTTGTAGAGCTTATCTCCGACGATGACAAGCCCCTTGCTTCGTCTCATGATGCTTATTGCTTCTGGGCTTTTCTTTGTCACCCCAGGGGGTAGCTTCTTTTCCTTGATGAAATCGATGAAAGTCCCCCGCCAATCGACCTCTGACATCATGACCTCTTGGCCGGGGTCCGAGGATCCCAAACTGGTGGTTGCTTGATTCGTGATCTTGATCGACGGTTCTTTGAGTTCCTGGACAAATACTCCTGTTGGGACTTGTGCTCGAGTGGATCCAAGCTTGGAGAGTACATCTAGTCCAACATTGTTGTCCCGGACGACTTGATGAATCTCCAGGCCAGCAAATTTGTTCTCCAGCTTGCGCACATCCATAACATATGTGTCCATCTCCTCCTTTTTGCAGTCCCACTCTTTGTTGACTTGTTGCATGACTAGCAGCGAGTCGCCGTATACGAGTAGTCGTTTGATACCCAGTGAGACTGCCAGGCGGAGACCGTGTAGTAGCGCTTCATACTCAGCCTCATTGTTGGACACCTTCCAAAGGATTTGTAAGACGTACTTGAGTTGTTCACCCTTTGGAGAGATGAAAAGTACTCCTACCCCGCCACCCTCGAGCTTGAGCAAGCCATCAAAGTACATTGTCCAATGCTCTGGGCGGCTGGCTGGGGTTGGTACTTGACTTTCCCACCACTCAGCCATGAAATCGACCAGTGCTTGGGATTTGATGGCTATCCTTGGCTTGAAGTTGATTGAAAGAGCCCCCAGTTCTACTACCCACTTGGATATACGACCAGTGGCATCCCGGTTGTGGAGTATATCTGCCAACGGGAAATTAGTAACAATTGAGATCTTGTACTCATCGAAGTAGAGTAGAGTAGTTTCTGAATTGAAGGATAGCGGACCTTAGATTAAGAGAGTACTTCGTTGATGAAATAGACTAGCCTCTGCATGCATGGCCTTCCTCGTTTCGCTCCACCACAATTGTCGTGCTGATCACATGAGTAGTTGCTACAATGTACATCAGCAGGTTCTCCCCTGGAAGTGGTGCTGTAAGAATAGGATGTGACTGCAGGTGTTCCTTGAGGTCCTGCAAAGCCTGCTCTGCTTCCTCCGTCCAGTGGAACCCGTTCTCCAAGTCGTGAGATGAATCTGTTTAAGGCCGCCATGCACCCTGTTCGCTTCTGCACGTCCTTGATCGTTGCTGGAGCCTTCATGTCGGTGATAGCGGTAATCTTCTGTGGGTTAGCTTCAATACCTCTATGACTGATGATGAACCTGAGTAGTTTCCCGGATGGTATGCCGAAAACGTACTTGGTCGGGTTGAGTTTCCAATTGAACTTCTGGAGGCTACTGAATGTTTCCTCCAGGTCTGCAATTAGGTCCTCAGGAATTCTGGTCTTGACGACCACATCATCCACGTAGGCTTCGACATTGCGGTGTAGTTGGTTTGCAAAGCACATTTGGATTGCCCGCTAGTACGTATCCCCCGCGTTCTTCAGCCCGAAGGACAGTCTTGTAGGCATAAGTTCCGAAGGGCGTGATGAAGGCGGTCTTGATTTGATCTTCTTCCTTGAGGGAAATCTAATGGTAGCCCGAGTAGCAGTCAAGGAAACAGAGGAGTGTTGAACCCGGCGTCCTGTGCTGTTGCGAATTCAGTGTCGAGGTCGCGTTGAATCCGTGCGCGCCGATCGTTGGCATCCCTTCTACACTTGGCACGCTTCCTGTTGCGCAGCCTGCGGGCCTCACGGTCCTGAGCAGACTCGTTGGCAGCATCTGCAGTGTGCTCATCCTCAGAGATCTGCTCAGGCCTTTCGTTGTGGTGCGTGTCGCTGTATTCATCGGATTCCGCCATGAAGACATGGCGGTGTGTGGATGGATCGTTAGAGCTGTAGTCTATGAGTACAGTTCCGCCGGGGCTGGTCTCACCGAGTGGTCTGCCCTCTTGGAAAGGCAGGGAGTCAAGGTGAGCGACCAATCTTTCGTCGTCTCCGAGTAGTTTGGAGGGTTTCATGCCCTTCCAGTACACGAAGCGACCCTCCAGTGTGGAGGTTATAACCAGCCCTGGCTACCCAAGTAGGGTTCGGCCTCGGGATCGGAGTCCAAGTCGTAGTCGTCGAAGATAGGGGCCTCCCGGCATGCGGTGGCGTCCTTGTCCCCGAACTCAAGTAGTTCTTCCAGATCCTTCTCCAATGCGGAGTAGAATTCGGACTTCATGGTCTCCTGGTAAACGGTGGCCGTATTGCGTAAATCGATGGGGAATCGGTCACGTTGCTCCTTAGATGTAGTTGAGTCCGATCCGAGGAAGCTTGACGCAGCACGAGTCGGAGTCACATAAAAAATGGACAGCTTCTCAATCTCCATGGCGAGGTCTGGGAGCAGCATCTCGTCGAGGTTGTCAACGAACTCGTCGAGAATGCTGCTTGGTGTTGTTGCAGATGCCTCTGGCTTGTTGTCGACGAGGTGCTGATGGAAGTTGCATGTGCCATCAGAGACACAGACCCAGGAGCCCAAGATGAAAGTAGTGCATGGAGGGGGCACGACGCTGGTGAAGCTGAAAGTTGCCATCGAATTCGCCGGTGGATCTTTGAAGAGCGCCCCTACCTCGCGCGTCAGCTGTCGGTGTTTTACCGGCAAGCCTACCTTGGGATACCCTAAGGTAGTAGACTTGTGGTTAGGGTGTCGCCGAGATCAGGAACTCGATGGTGCAAGGAACAAAGGGTTTAGACAGGTTCGGGCCACAGTATGCGTAATACCCTACGTCTTGTATGGTTTGTATTGCCTTGGGGTTATGAGATTGTTTGGAGGGGGTCCCTGTCCACCCTTATATATCCTAGGGGGACAGGGTTACATGGAGATCTTGGTATGGTACGAGCTTAGGAGTCCTAACCGAGTACTCTCGGGTAGTTTCCTTCTGTACCGACTAGTTGTACTTACATACGAGTACTTTACATTATGGATAAGGTATGGGACATGCCCTACCCCTTACTCTAGAATGTTCTACGCCACGCGTGCAGTCCCGTTGCCCCGGGTCTGACACTAACCGAACCCACAGAATCCCCACCGAAGGGGAGGCCAACGGGCCGCCCGAGTCGGTCGAACGACTCGGGAAATCTGACTGGGACGGGTGGGTCGTGGAGTAGTAACGCGCCTCACGCAGGCCCTGCCAACCTCGTCACGAACGACGAAATTGGGCATCACTCGGTGTCGGATTTGCACTCTGGCATGTCTGCCTAGGGTAGTCCCAAGCTGTAGAGTTGTAGGCGGGGTGGATCAGAGAGAGACGTGAGCTTGATGCTAACACAAGGACGCAAGGACTTAAACAGGTTCGGGCCGCACGGAGCGTAACACCCTACATCCTGTGTTTGGGGGTTTGTATTATAGCAATAGCTAGGGTTTCGAGAGTCGTAAGAATCATCTTCTATGGGTTTCGAGAGTCGTGGGTTACAAGTTAGGGTAAATCTACTCGGGATTGTTACAAGGAATCCGATCGGTTGAGATACACAAGATATGCCTATCCAGATTGACCTAGATCCTAACCCCGGTGGATCCTGCCCATCGTTCAGCCGAGTGCCTGTACGCCGGTCGTTCATGCGGAGTCGTTCAGCCGGGTAGCCATCTCCAGTCGGTAGGGAGGTACCTGAGTCTACGTCCATCAAGCCCCCGAGCCTCGGAAGGTTTCGCAGAAGCATTTTGAGGGTCAAAAAAGGAAACAACCTCTTAAGCCCTTTTATTTTGAGTCATCTTCCAGCTCTTTGCCTCGGCTCCAGCAGGGGAACCAGGGAATGCTAGGTCTGATTGCGGCGCCTAGCCCCCGAGCAGGGTTGCTAGCGGAGTCACGGAGACACGCCGAGGTAAATAGAGGTGCCCAGTCCCCGAGCAGGGTCGCTAGCGGAGGCACACAGACACGCCGAGTCAAATAGATGCACCCAGGCCCCGTCAGGGTCGCTGGCAGAGTCACGGAAACACAACGAGTCAAATAGCAGCGCCCAGCCCTCGGGCAGGGTCGCTGGCGGAGTCACGGAGACACACCGAGTCAAATAGCGGCGTCCAGCCCCCGAGCTGGGTTGCTGGCAGAGTCACAGAGACACACCTAGTCATTTAACATCGCCTGGTATGGAAAGGAATATTCCAATCCAATAGGCAGATCCAATCCGATCCGAAAATCCAGGGATCTGCTCGGATCTTTACTCAATTGCGCAGCTTATCCTCCGGAGCCATTTTTCCTTTTACTGCCGCCGTCAAATCCTTTGTTACCGTTTCCCCTCCTGCTTCAGGGAAACAAAGGGACGCTCTAGGAGTCGATTAAAAATTCAAAAGAGGGGAGAAGCCGAATGGCCCGTTAGGGTTATGGCCGATATAAAAATGATTGGCTCAGCGCATCCTTATCCGTTTACACCCTTTCATCTCTACAGCCACCGAGTGTTCAAGATCTCTCCAGCCTTCTCGCCCACCAAGCGATCCACCGCCCCTTCTCCCGCTGCCACTCGCCTCGAGCAGAAATGGCCAGCGAGGTCCCTGCAACAGCTGCCGCCGCGCCGCCACCATGACCGAAGCCGACATAGAGGCGCTCGTGGTGCAGGGCCTGCTGCCGGAGAAGGTGATCTCCGGTTGGCAAAGCTGCACCGGGTAGGCATTCACCTCGGAGGACCGGATGGAGACAGTCGTCTTCTGGTCTTTCTACGAGAAGGGGTTCGACCTGCCGTCGGGGGTCTTCTTTCGGGGGCTCCTTCACTACTATGGGCTGGAGGCAATGCTTCTCAAGCCCAACTCCATCACACAGATCATGACCTTCATCCATCTGTGCGAGGGGTTCTTGGGGATCGCTTCCCACTTCAACCTATGGAGGGCCATGTACCACCTGCGAGCGTATCCAAACAAGGATACGCCGGATGTAGTCGGCGGGGCCGCCTTCTCACTCCACCAGGGGGAAGTACCCGATGGTTGTCTTCAAGGACAGCAACAAGAGATGGGCGGAGGAGTGGTTCGTGGTGGCGAACCCCGCTCCTGGCCTCCTGCCCCGCACCGACCTCCCGCCGGTCTTGAACGCCAGGTGGGAGCAGAAGCCCACCGAGGAGGAGATGGTGGAGGTGGAGGTGCTACTAGCCGAGCTACAGAAGCTCAAGGCCGACAAGCTGACCGGCACCGTGGTGGTGCTGTCGTTCGCGAAGCGGCTGACCCAGACGATCCAGGAGCGGGTCCACCCCGGCAACGAGTACTCGGGCCGCGAGGACCCGACTCGCGGGAAGAACTGCAAGGTCTCGTGCACAGAGGCTCACAGGCGGGTCACACTCATCATGAACAGGGTGGTCCGCGGCAAGGGCTACCCAAAGGCGTAATACCTGAAGAGGCCCACCATAGAGGTATGTAGTCTGCTTGTTGAGTCGTCTTGCTTCTCACCGAGTGGTTTTTGGTCCGAGTACTTTTCCGCCGAGTTGTTTTGCCATCGATGTCACCCGTTGGGTTGTAATACCACTCGGCATTTGTAGGAAAAAGTTGTTTCATTTTGGTGCCCTGCGCCTCTGCCGGAGGGGCAGCAGGGCAAGGCTGTTGATCCACCCATCGGACTAGCATTGCTGGCGGTGGATGTTGGGAGTTTTTCGTCTGACTCCTCCATCGGGAGTGAGTCGGATGACGTTGTTGAAGTATCAGGGCCGGCGGCTGGTGCTGGCTCCACCACAAAGAAGCAGCGCCCCACCCGCAGGAAGGCCGCGTCGAAGGCCCAGACGGGTGGGATGGCGCCATGGAGGCCACGGCGGAGAAGGTCGGCCTCACCACCCCCAATCCGGAGGAGATGGACTAGGAGGAGGAGCGGGGGCGGCCAGCGAGGTCGCCCGCCAGGGTAGCGCAGTCGCTACCCTCCGTCGTGCCGCTGAAGATGAGGTTCAGCATGCGGCGGACTGAGAGGTAAGCTTCTGATGTCTTGCACCTGTTGATTTGGTTCCTTTTCTTGCCTCGTTCCAATTTTGAGTTGATGAGTCGACTTGTAGGAGGGCATCGCTTAGCGGTGCCAAGCGCAAGGCAGAGGAGTCCACCCGTGGGGCCAGCTTGGTCGAGGGGGAGTTGTCCAAGGCACCATGGCTGCTCGCTCGCCACTGACTGATCGAGGGGGTGGCAGCCAAGGCCAAGGAGGCCAAGGAGGAGGCGGCGGCATAAGAGTCGCCACAAGGTGACGACGTCGTGCCGCTAAAGGTTGCGCCGGGGGACGGGGCCAAGCCAGGGGTTGTTAAGGACCCTGCCGACCCGAACGTGGTGCCGCGGGTCATCGCCCCCGCACTCCCTTCTGTCCATCAGTAGCCTAAGGAGAAGGCGCCTGGCAGGAGACGGTGGTGACCAAGGAGGTGCTGCTCGAGGCCGCCCAACACGCGGTCGAGGCGACCCAGGTGAGTGTTTGGAGTTTTTGCTTAAATGCCGGGGCGAGTAGCTTAATGTGCCTTGTTTGTGCAGGCTTTGGCCAACCTGGGTTGGCGAGCTGCGAGCCAGCTCGAGGCGGGAGATGGGACGGCGAGCCGAGTCCTTCAGCTGGAAGACGAGCTGCAGGCGCTGAAGCGGCACCAATCCGAGGCCTTGAGGAAGCAGTCGGCAAAGCTAAAGGGTTTGGTTTTTGACTTGTCTTCATTTTTGGTTGCCCGACTTGCCGCAAGGGGCTGAGGCCCGGGGCTTTGCAGAGCTGAAGGAGGCCAATGAGACGATGACCCGGGAGCTTAAGGTCGTCGTAGCGGCAAATGACGAGCTGCACCGGCTGAGGGAGGGCGCTGAGGGCCTGATGAATCCGGCCCAGGTGGGGTTGGCCGAGGCCCAATAAATTAAGGTTGCCCGGACCCCAACAGTTCTTAGGCACATCCACTCGGGGAAAGGCCCAATCTCCCTAAAAGACTAGTCCAATAGGGGAAGGGTGGTTCTCCCTTTTAAGGTGGCCTCCTCCTTCCAAGCTAAGCAAGGTGGGATTATTCAAAGGCCCACACGGTCGCCGTCCGACTACAACTAGGCCACTTGGCCCCCTTTGTTGCGTCTTTGCCAGCGGGTAATAGTGGAGGATGTCCTCATCATTTCCTATCAACTACTACTCAGGTGCAGTGGTGGCCCTCAACGCAGCAAAATGCAGCGTCTTACCAAGCTCATACAAGGTTCTTACCGTCGCAAAGCACAGGATGGGCAACCGGTGGCTGGTTCTTACCTCAAGAGAGTGCTACAACGATTGCAAAGCTCAGGTTCTTACAGAAACAAGAAAGGTATGTGGAGCTTGGGAAGGCAACAAAGTGAGTATATCTGGAGCACAATTCAATAACAGATAGTAATGTTGAATAAATGTCCAAAGTTAAATGTCCTTAGTTGCTGGTCTCCTCGTGTCCTTTGAACAGTAGTGTCAACAAGGGAGGAACACAAAAATCAGCAAGTATCCAGAAGCACACAAAAGTTAGCAAGTGTATCCTCTCTATGTGCCTCCTGTTTCGTCTTTTAGCACCAGTAGAAATCAGAATTTTTTTCTTTTTTCTTTTAGTTTTTGATATTTTTTCTCAACCAGGAGCACAAGAATAGGAATACCACAAAGTATCAGCTCAATCCGATGTAAGATGTGATCGGTAGAAAACTATGAGCGTTTCAAAAAACTGATGCTATAACTTCGGAGCTCAAATTAACAACCTTCTGAATTTTTTTTGATTTCTTGGAATTTGGCGAATCCAGCAAAGCAGTGAATCGTATGTGGAAAATTTCGCAATCTTTCAGGAAAAAAAAGAACGCCTCAATCGGAGTTCTGACCAAAAAGTTATGCCCGTTTTAAGGAGCACCCTCCGACTTAGGTTTTGTTGGTGGTCGAACAAAATTGGATGCGAATCGAGTGGGGGGAAAATTGTGGTATGATGGCAGCGGAAAAAGGAGTCAGACAACCAAACTAAAACACGATCCATACCAGCAACAATGACATGAACTAGGACACAAACTCAACACTACGGACTCTAAAAGAGAATTATGCAAAGGCTAAAGACAATGGTTGTGGGACGGGGAAAAAATAAAATCAGTGGCAAACGATGGTGACACTATGGCTGATTGTGGACTATAGGATGAAGACGAAACAAGGATGGTGGAATTGCAAACCTGACGGTATACCTGAGTTTCTGATTACCACTTAATGGGAATGCGAGGGAGCCCGATCTTCCGTCACGAGGATAACTATCGATTGGTCGACAACACGACACAAGCAATCCGGCTTCCGATCAACAAGAGCTGAGCCCGCAATCGAAGCACCGGGTCATCTTTTGGTTATCAACTATGCGCTGCCCAGTTGACGTTGCCACGAAGGCTAATCCTTGCCTGCAAATCGAAGAACACAAGCAAGAATAAAGAAGAACGCAACAAGATTGTTGAAAACAGATTAAGCTCATGAAGTGGGGTCTCACAAACCCATGAACGGCGACTATTCTATGACAGATTGAATCTAAGCAAAACCCAAACCCTAACTTGGGTGACTATACTGAATATAAAGTGTTTCGAGGCGTGCAAGACCCCTGGACGCACCCCTAATGGGCTCCAACACGATACACGGGCCAACAGCCCAAAAAACGGCGGCGCAGCACCCTAACAGATTCTGGATGTCCACTTGTTTTGACGATTCCAGTTGACTAAAACCTGATAATGAGGTGGGACCTGTGCCATTGGATATCTCATCTCCTTATATTTCCATACATATATAGAACGTCGAATTTGGACTCCGTATGCGACCTGGGCGTCGGTTTTAGTGCACACTGCTTCTCGACTCCGAGGCAAACTCGAACTCGGGATGGTGTGGGCCTCCGGCTTGACTTGGACGTCCCGTCTGATCTTCTCCTCCTCCAAGCCCTCCTTCAAATACTTCATGGTCCTCTCCAATATTCCTAAGTACAATAATATCATTAGATAGCATACTATTCTCATAATTACTAAATGTACATAGGAATGAGCTCACCTCTTGATTTAAGCGACGTGCACGAACTCTCGTTATTGGTCCTTGCATATCCATGTGAGGAGTGTTGTGATGAGGACATCACTCCTACGGATATACACGAGGCTTCTTCGCTGGACATCCAAACCATTAAAGGTCCAATCACAAGAGCTCGCGCGCGACAATTAAATTTAGAGGTGAGCTCGCTCCTAAGTGTTTCTCTTAATAGTTTCGAGAATAGTTTGCTACCTAATGATTATATTGTGATTAGAAACCAAGGAGAAGATAAGATGACACATGGAGAGGAGCATGGAGTCGTGGAGGGACAGCAAGGGACGTCCAAGCTACGTGGAGGCCCAATACAACTCAACTTCGAGTCCACCTCGGAGACCAGGAGCAGTTTGACTTGAATTGGACGCCCAGGCCACATCCGAAGTCCGATTTCGACAATCTACATATGGGTGGAAAGACAATTTGGTAGAGCTTCCAATGGCGTTGGTTTGAGGCCCAAATTCATTATGAGTCGTCGGGAATCGTCCGAGGAAGTTGGCGTCAAGAATCTGTCCCGGTGCTGCGTCACCGTATTTTGGCCTTTGGGCCGTGTATCGTCGTCGAGTCCTTTAGGGTTGCGTCCAGGTACTTGGACACGACCCTAAACCCTATATATCAGTAGCCGCCGCCCTCGTTAGTGTGGCAACCCTGGTAATTAAAAATCCAAAATCAATGACATAAGCCTAACTCCATGTGTTAAACCAACTAATGAGAGGGTGGAAAGAATTTAAAACGGGTTCAGTTGGAATTCAAATTAAATTTGGGCACATTTGGACACATTTGAAACTTTTAAATTAACTTTAAAACCATAAGCCAAATGAGGTTTTGCCTGAAACCAAAGTTGTAGAACTTTTTATTTTGAGCAACTTTCGTGTTCAAAAGTTTTTGAAATTCAAATCAGAAAGAGGAGAAAACGCCCTGTTTGCACCCAGCCCCCTGAACTTTTTCAAATTTTTGCATTTCAGTCCCTCGCTTCTCCCCCTCCTCTGCCGCGCCGCGCGCGCTCGCCCGCCCGCCGCGCGCCAGGTGGCCGGCGTCGCCTGACCGGCGTGAAGCGCCAGGCCAGTGGCCGCCGCACCACCCCGCCACGGCCGGCTTTGCCCCGCCCCGACGCCGCGCCGCCCAGTCCGCGCCCGCGCGTGCCTGCAACGCAGCCGCGTCCAGACCCGCCGCCCGTCGCGCCCAGTAGCCGCGCTCCGCCGTGCCGCCCCGGCCCCCGCGCCCCACCAGTCGTCGCGCCCGCCCTCCGCCCGAGCCGCTGCCGCTGCTGCCTCCCCACTCCGCGCCCGGCACTATCTCACCGCGCTCACGCCGTATCTCGGCCGCCCAGTCGCCGCGCCCGCGTGCCGCACGACGCGCCGGCGTTCTGCCGCCGCCCGCCGCGGCCAGTGCACGCCGTGCCGTGCCTCCGCCGCGCACGCTAACCAGGCCCCTCCTGTCCCTATAAAAGCGCCACCCCGGCCACGCGCGCGAGCCCCCGGCCACCAGAACGCCTCGCCGTCGCCATCGCCGCCGCCGAGCACCACCCGCCCGTGGACAACCCACTGCCGCCGCCCACTGCCCAAACTGAGCACCCAGCCACCACTACATCACCTCACCGCAGCTCGCCGACCCACCCAACGCCGCCCAGAGCCACCGGAGCGCCGCCGCCCGCGCTGCCGCGCCGCCGCCGCCCCTGCTCGCCGTGGACAGCACGACCCCGACCCCCTCCGACCAAGCCGAGGCCCTGAGTAGCTTCCCCACGCGCCACTGAAGCTCACCGACCGGACCACGCCGCCCCAAGCCCGCCGGAGCACCGCCGTCGACGCGAGCCGCGCCGCCGCCGCCTCTGCTCCAACGCCGGCGAGCCCTTCCCGGCCGTCCCCCACCTGAACAACACCCCCACAAGGTAGCCCTCGCACCCCTGAACCTTCCCCGACCCCCGCCCCTCGCCGCCGGCGAGCCCCCTCGCCGGAATTTCGGCCGGCCGCCGTACCCGAGCCGCCGAGGACCCAATTGCAAGAATTTAAATCTTTAGAAGGGTCTGAGCGCAAGATTCAAGGACCTAGTTGTAAAAGAAAATTTCAAACCTAGATTCAAATTCAGTGAACTTGTAAAATTCGTATAAAATCGTAGAAAATTCAGAAAAATGCAAACTCAACTGTTCTGGAATCCTCAGAACAAACTCTACCACTTTTGTTACAAAAATTTTCTCAGAATCTCAAAATATTTTGCTCTACATTAAATAGAAGCTTTAATGGACATATTTTATACCCACTGTTCTAGAACAATGCTGACCCTGAACTTTGGGCAGTGAATTAGTTGCTGGATGATTAGGACTGTGTAAAACGATCAGGCCCAAATTCCATCTCTAGATTACTGTTTGTTAAACTTAGTTTTATATCATGTGTAAGAGGAATGTTTTATCCCTGCAGTTAGGTGGTGAGTCACCCATTGAAATTTTTCCTATGCTGATGTATTGGTAACTAGAAGCCAGAGAAAAATTAGGAGACTTTTTATCTCACAGTAACCTATTTATTTGATTTATGTGCTAATAACATACATTAAATCAAGAAAATAGTATCTTAGCTTGGAAAATCCCCAAATTATTACTGGGAGTTACACTGTGGTAGAGGTTGCTGTGTAAAAAGTTTCATGGACAAAAACCCTGTGTAGGGTCCTGTAAAGATGAATCTTTAAAAAGCCTAGGTGTAGAATGTCATGTTTTCTATGCTCTAAATACTGCATGATAAATCCTACAAAAATTACAGTAGCTTCTGCATGCTCAAGTAAGAGCTCTGTAAAAATCTTAGCCACAATTGTTGCACCAATTGATCTGTACAAAAAGAACAAGTATCTAACAGCAACAGTGAAATATATTTTTCAGAATTAATCTGTTACATAAAATTGGCTGAAAATTTTACAGTAATCACACCTTTCCTTGATGTGCCTAAATCCAAAATTTCATGACCAGAAACTATCCCTTGTAGTAATGACTCTCAAATCGTAATCAAGTGCTATTTCCACAACTTAAACTTGTGCACTCATGTAGAATCGACGACTCTCGCCGACGGAACCTACGAGCTGGTGCCCGCGTCCGAGAGTGAGCAGCGTGAAGCTCAAGCAAATCTAACTGAAGCTTTTGAAGACCCGAGCCCAAGTTCGGAAGATCCCCAAGCGAACTGCGAAGGCAAGCCCCGGAGCATAACCCATTCTTTCCGAAATTATGCAACTCATTACTCTTTGCTTGTGCATTAAGTTTATAGGAGTTGGATGAAAACTTAGTTGCATGATGTCAGGAACCCTTGCTTGGAAAACTAGATGTAAGGTTCGATAGAATGCTGTGCTAATAGGACTCCGGTAAAAGTCAAGTGATTTCCTGTCACTCGCAAGAAAATAGGAGTTGAATGACTACTACACGCTGCAATCATAAGGACGCGGACGGGTTATGTAACGATGGTTACGATTGAGGCCCGTCTGTCTAGTGAAAAATGCTAAGGCCGCAGGGTGTGGTAGTGATGGTTAAGTCTTTGAACGTACTAAACACATGCCGAGATTATGGGAATCGGTAAGCTTAAGTACCTGATTGGCCCGGCAAGGGGACGGCATCCTACCCTTTGAACTTCGGTCCCATGTGCATATGGCGAGTGCAGAGAGTGGTCACGACCCGGCGCCGAACCGTGGCGTGGAGCTCTTGTACTCTCGGAGGGTAGCCCCGATCCACGACCCGGAAAGAAAGGGGAAAAGTTGCACGTGTGACTCTAGGGAGTAACCACGTGACGTGTGTTTGGGTTTCCCTTGCAAGGTTAAGAAATTCGATTCGAATCGTCCGTTTCTCACGGCTATTGAGACTGCTTAACCATTTTTACCCACAAGTAAGAAGAGGAACAATGATGATGAATGAACTGGTTGGATGGAAAAATTTAATGCTTCACCATGTATGCATTAGATAGCTGCTTACCTAGACTGGCTAACGAAACTAGAATCTGGAGCTAAAAGTTGAAAGTAAGGACCCACTTGTAGATGCTTTTCGGCAAAACAAACCCCTGAGCCAAAAAGCCTTGCATGTCTAGAGTCGGTGGAGTAGTTCCCACTACACGGGTAAGTCTTGCTGAGTATTAGTATACTCAGTCTTGCTTGTGACTCGTTTTCAGGTGAGCCCTTTGAAGACATGATTGCTAGCTTGACTTGGCCCTGCACTCTTCCCCCTGGTTGGTCGGTGGAATGGGATGCGCCCCCGTCCAACGGAGATAAGGCCGAGTGATGTCTCGTACGGGCTTCATCGAGACATCCTGTATCGTCGAGTAGTTTCCGTTGTTTATTTCCGCTGCAATTTAACTCTGAAGAACTTATTTATGTTAATTGAAGTACTTGTTTTCTAAACTCAGAACTAGGTCTGTAATATTTACTTATGCTAATGATGTAATATTTGCTGGAATGTGGTATTCTCTGGGCTCATCGTCGCATGAGCATTTGTATGTACGGCGCTCGATCCGTTCACCGTGGTTGTATCGGGAGGTTATACCCGACAGACCAGTGGATTACTCCGTTTGAAGTGTAAGGTTAACCGAGGATGCCTTAATGGTGATGGTTAATACACTTGAGCCGGATTAATTCAGGTGGTTCTGCCACAGCTGGTATCAGAGCCGTAGCTGGTGCCACAGCTGGCAACAGCGGACACCAGAGCCGAAATACATACGCCAGAGAATGCTACAAGCCTTAAAAACTCATTTTACTAAAACTTGACTAGAAGGTTGTGTTGCGAAATGCGTTGGTACCTTAAGGAAGGTGCCTAGTTCGTAAAGCCCTAAGGGTTTATGGGAAAGTTACTAGGTGGCTATCTAACTTCTATGTGTATTATCAACTGACTTCCAGCACATTACTTTCTGTCGAAACTTACTTTCATGCACAACCAACCTTAAATTCTGTAACGACGCACTCGTCGCTAAGGTAAGAAGGTAAGGATCCTCAGCCAACTGAGGGAGCTTGGCCTTCCTGTCGGTGATGCGAACCGAACGCTGCCCTCAAGCAGTGGCTTACTTGAGGTGCTGCCAATATGCCAACTGTTAGTTGAACATATTGGGAGTAGAAGGTTCGGCGCAGGGTATGGCGATCGCTGTTCATACCCCCGTCTCATGACGGTACCCCCGTGAATACGCTATCTCGATAGCGTATGTTAACGTCGTCTGTACGGCGGGAATTGTACAGATATCGTTTCTATAAGTAAACGGTAATGATTACGGACGCTTTCATGAGTGCTGGCATGAAAGGTTCATGATATATATATGCTTGTCGATTTTCTGCAGGTACACTAACCGCGATTACGATAAGTTAAGGGACGAGTAGAAAGACTCGACTAGCTATTATAGCGAGAGCCGTATTGTGTATGCCACCGAAACTATCTTCGTAAGACCAAAGCTATTTGGCGATTATTTTATTTTGTGAGGACGAATAGGACGTGCATACATCATGAACATATGTATCTGAAATCAAAAATGCGATGTATGAGAGTGGTAAGGTTCTTGCATATCTAAACCATGGTTTGCATAAGGACTATCTAGCGAAACTGTCCGAAATCTGCCGTCACCAAAAAGAGCGATTTTATGGCCTAAGAAAATGACCATTTCTGATAAAGTTCATGTTGAAGAAAATGTTCCAAATTTACCCAGGAAGCTTCTGTTAAAATTTGGTAAATTTTGGCTAGGTAGATTTTCCCTGGTGTACGAAACTCTAGCCCTCTGTTCACTGAAAATTCTGGGTAGACAGTAAGGTAAAACCTGAAAAGAAAGACCATCTTAGAGACCCAATTAGCTCTGGAGTTGACTAGAAAAGTTGTTCACAAATACCTTAGGAGTGATCTGGTGAAATTTGAGAATTTTTGGATGAGAACTGTGGGAGTTATGATTATTTTTGCACACTATACAGAATCTGTCCTTGTGCTGCTCACAGTTTTTCGCTATCTCACTCCATTTGATCTTTTGTTCAGATGGCCGAGCCTGTTGAGATGATGGTGGATGAGGATGGACGCGTGCACTCGCAGTGTCTCCACTGGGAGGGCTTTCCCTCTATTTTGTGGGATGTTCTGCGTACCGCGGGCTATCTAATTCCCCCACGTTACGCCGGACTGGAGTTTGCGGAGAATGGAGTTACCCAGTGCCGTGTCAACGTGACTATCTTTCCGCACCCGCTACACCCGGAGCGGCCCGCCTTGGAGCTTGAGGCTGTTGGTCGCCGTTTGGCCGATACTTGGGAGCTTGCAGCCATGAGGGCGCTCACCACGTTTTGTGCGCAGCGTCCCGAGGTTGTCACGCTCACTCCCATTGGATTGTTTCCTGCTGCCCAGGACAACGACCCCTTTTGGCTCAACAGGGTGCAGCACACACAGTATTTGGTAGACTTCCATGCCCAGGAGACTATCCATACCTCCGTACGGTGCATGAGTGCACTCTACCGGCTTCTGACTCTCCAGAGTCAGGCACTCGAGCAGCTCACTGATCTTGCTCAGGCCTACCACATGATGGCAGATACCAGGGATGAGCAGATAAAGGAGGTCAGCCAGGATCTTGAGGACAGAGATGCTCAGATTGGCCAACTTGAGGGCCAAATCCAGGAGCAGGACACTCTCATGGGTGAGAGAGATACCACGATAGCACAGTTGGAGGAGCAGCTCCATGATCTGAACCTTGAGTTGGAGGATGCTAATGAGCACATTCAGTGGCATCATGATCAGAATGACCATCCCCATGAGGATGACATGGAGGAGGATGAGGAGGAGCCACAGGAGATTGATGGTATCTCAGGTATGGATTTCGAGGGTGAGGTACCACAGGCACCTCGGATGGGAGCTCACTCTCCTGCTCACAGCGAGTCGTCCGTCAACGACTTGGATGATTTCTAGAGGATGACCTAGGAGGACTTTTGCACATACTCCTCGATAGGGTAGCCTAACTTTTGGCAAGTATTGTAATAGGCTAACTAGGAGTTGAGTAACTCTTTTGTGTTGGGTACGCCTGAACCATGTGGATACCCTCAGCATGTAAGGAACGGCGATGAACTTGGGTGAATTCGTTGTAACTTGGTAAACAATGAAATCCACAATCGCTGAGTCTTGTCGGAATTTTTATCCATGTCTCCTTGCATTTATTGGCTGAGTGTTGAATACCAGACTTGTGCTAAGTTTTGTGATCTAGGTTCTCACAAAAATTCAGCATCATTGGACTTCGCTAGTTTGAGATATAGGAGAAACCGTACCGATCAATCTGCTGAAAAACAGCTAAGACAGTAAGGCAAAGGACGAGCTTTTCGACCACCTTAGCTATAGTTCTAGCACCAAAGTTAAAATACCAAAGTGGTGCATTCCTAAATTCTCTGACTACTGCAAATGATTGAGATGTTTTGGATGGACCCACAGCAGGCTATGATTTTTCTCGTAGCAAACAGAGATTCTGTCCATACTTCTAGCTCAGACTTCGGAAGTCTATGACTACACCAATTATTTATGAATCAAGGAAGTAATATGGATCGCGTTGCTAATGGTAACCTTTCACGTTTCAGATGGTTGGATCAACACGTGGCAACCCCGAGGGTTTTGGTGCCGGTGGCAGCCGCTCGCGACAATCGCCACCACCCCCGCCCAGTTTGGTGGAAGTGATGGCCGCTCAAACCGAGCTGCTACGTCAGATTGTTCAAGGACAACACCAGCAGAGGGGTGGGCACAATGCTCACCAACCACAAGCTGCAGGATACACGGATTTCTTGGGGACCCAGCCGCCCTTGTTCCATAAGACCGAGGAACCCCTGGACGCAGATGCATGGATTCGCACCATAGAATCCAAGTTCACACTACTTGTGGCTCCATGCTCAGAGGCCAACAAGGCTCGTTTTGCCGCGCAACAGCTTCGCGGTACCGCTCGACTGTGGTGGGACCACTATTTTGCGATGCTCCCGGCTGACCATGTGGTCGACTGGAATGAATTCAAGACCGCGTTCCGGGCACATCATATCCCCGAGGGTCTCATGGAGAGAAAGTTGAATGAGTTCCTAGCACTCACCCAAGGCACCCGCACCGTGTTGCAGTACGCCCAGGCGTTCAACAACCTATGCCAGTATGCGGGCTATCACGCTGATACGGATGCCAAGAAGCGTGATCGTTTCCGCCGAGGTCTGAATACCAAGCTCAAGGAACGTCTGAACCTAGCCAGGGCTGACACCTACAACGAGTTGGTCAATATGGCCATTACCCAGGAAGACTGTATCATGGCACACCGGGCAGAGAAGAAGAGAAAGGCACCCGCAGGACCATCAAGTGCCCAACCACCAAGGTATCGCATCGTGCAAAATACCGCACCTACAGCTCCACCAAAGGCCCCGCAGCCAGGAAGATGGATTGCCAGACCCCCACAGCAGCCAGGCATGGTACGACCCCCGATGCCTCCACAGAATGGTCCGAGGCCCATTCTTCAGCAGTCTCTTCGACCTAGCCCCGCAAATCGCTGTTTCAAATGCGGGAGTTCCAGCCACTTCGCACGAGAATGCCCTCAGCCTGGACAGCCCAACCAAGGTCAAGGATCCAACCCGAACACCAAGAACAGGGGCAAGAGACAGACCCTGCAAGTCAAGCAAGGACGGTTTAACTTCACCACACTTGCAGAGCTTCCAGAAGGCGCCCCAGTGATGTCGGGTACATTCTCTATCCATAACAAGCCTGCCGTTATATTATTTGATTCTGGTGCATCGCATAGTTTTATAAGTGCAAAATTCGGTGCAAAAGTAGGCTTGGATGTTTGTCACACAAAAGGGTCATATATGATATCAACACCGGGTGGTAAAATTGCTTCAAACCAAATGGTCAGACAAGTACCAGTCAAATTGAGTAGTAAAACCATCGACACGGACCTTGTCCTTTTACCCCTTGACGGCATGGACATTATTTTGGGAATGAACTGGATGGCTATGCATGGAGTCACACTGGACCTTTCTTCCCGAGCCGTTGAGATAAATTCACCTAGTCACGGAGCCACTACCCTTTACCTACCATTCATAGATTGCACGAATTCCTGTGCTTATAAGATGGAAGGACTTATGCTAGATGAGATTCTTGTGGTGAACGAGTATGCCGATGTTTTCCCGGATGACTTACCAGGAATGCCACCGGATAGGGATATCGAGTTCGTTATTTAACTACAACCAGGCACTGCACCTATATCCAAAAGACCGTATAGGATGCCCCCTAAAGAATTGGCCGAGCTGAAACTTCAACTCCAAGAACTACTGGACAAAGGTTTTATTCGCCCTAGCGCGTCACCTTGGGGATGTCCAGCCCTATTCGTAAAGAAGAAGGATGACAGTTTGAGATTATGTGTGGACTACCGACCTCTCAATGCGGTAACAGTTAAAAATAAATACCCACTTCCTCGCATCGATGTGCTCTTTGATCAATTAGCTGGAGCCAGAGTCTTCTCAAAGATTGATCTTCGTTCGGGATATCATTAGATCAAGATTCGCCCGTGCGATATTCCTAAGACTGCCTTCTCCACACGATATGGACTATATGAATTCTTGGTCATGTCCTTTGGACTCACCAATGCCCCTGCCTACTTCATGTATCTCATGAATTCGGTATTCATGCCCGAACTTGACAAATTCGTCGTAGTGTTCATCGACGACATTCTTATCTATTCAAAGGATGAGGAAGAGCATGCCAAGCACCTTCGCATTGTTCTTCAGCGACTCAGAGACCATCAGCTCTATGCTAAGTTTTCTAAGTGTGAATTCTGGTTGGATACTGTAAAGTTCTTAGGTCACACGATCTCCAGCGAAGGCATAGCTGTTGACCCCAGCAAGGTACAAGAGGTGATGGATTGGAAACCCCCTACCTCTGTTCATCAGATTCGCAGTTTTCTCGGCTTAGCCGGTTACTACCGTCGCTTCATCCCGGATTTCTCTCGAATTGCTAAGCCCATGACAGAACTATTGAAGAAGGAAGTAAAGTTTGTATGGAATGAGAAGTGTGAGGAAGCCTTCCACACTCTCAGAGAGCATCTGACTACTGCACCTGTGTTAGCTCAACCCGATAATACCAAGTCATTCGATGTGTATTGTGACGCATCAGGTACTGGTCTAGGATGTGTGCTTATGCAAGAGAATCGAGTGATTGCATATGCCTCACGAGCCCTTCGGCCCCACGAACAGAATTATCCCACGCATGACCTTGAGCTCGCAGCCGTCATTCACGCTCTGAAGATATGGAGGCACTATCTCATGGGTACACAGTGCAATATCTACACGGATCATAAGAGTCTCAAGTACATCTTCACACAAGCCGATCTGAATATGAGACAACGAAGATGGCTAGAATTAATCAAAGATTATGACCTTGAAGTGCACTATCACCCCGGTAAGGCTAATGTAGTTGCGGATGCACTAAGCCGCAAGTCCCATTGCCATTGCTTATCCATGGAGTCCTACCATGAGACATTATGTGCAGACATGAGGAAGCTTAACTTGGAAATGGTTTCCCAAGGCACTCTAAATCACATCTCAGTTGAGCCCACTCTTCACGACCAAATCGTCATGGCACAACTACATGATGAAGGAATCAAGATCATCAAACAAAAACTCTCTCTAGGTGAGGAGAAGTATAAGTGTTTCCGCCAGGACCATAAGGGAGTTCTATGGTTCGAAAGTCGTATAGTCGTTCCGAAGAATCGTGAACTCCGCAAGCAAATTCTTGATGAGGCACACCTCTCCAAATTCTCTATCCACCCCGGCAGTAGCAAAATGTATCAGGACCTAAGGCAAAACTTCTGGTGGACTAGAATGAAAAGGAAAATTGCTACGTATGTCTCGGAATGTGACACGTGCCAGAGAGTAAAAGCTAGCCACTTAAAGGTAGCCGGTACACTTCAACCGTTACCTATACCATCATGGAAATGGGAAGACATAAGTATGGACTTCATCGTTGGACTACCAAACACGTCCCAGAGACATGATTCCATATGGGTTATCGTTGATAGACTCACGAAGACGGCACATTTTCTTCGTGTGCACACCACCTATTCTACCAAGAAATATGCCGATATTTACCTCGATCGTATTGTTTGCCTGCATGGAATACCTAAGACAATCATTTCCGATCGTGGTCCCCAGTTTGTAGCACGCTTTTGGGAACAACTGCAAACGTCTCTTGGCACAAAGCTGATTCGCAGCTCAGCATACCATCCTCAGACCGATGGACAAACGGAAAGAGTAAACCAAATTCTTGAAGACATGCTGAGAGCTTGTGTCATTCATTATGACAAGAATTGGGACAAATGCCTACCCCTGGCAGAGTTCTCGTACAACAACAGCTACCAAACGAGTTTAAAAATGGCACCATTTGTGGCCCTGTACGGACGAAGGTGTCGAACCCCTTTGAGCTGGTCACAAACCGGAGAACGTAAAATAATTGGACCCTACCTGGTAATCGAGGCAGAGGAGAAAGTAAAAGTAATAGAAGCAAATCTTAAAGCCGCACAAGCCCGACAAAAGAGCTATTCTGACAAAAGGAGAAAGCCTCTAAAGTTCGAAGTTGGCGATCATGTCTATCTTCGAGTTTCACCAACCAAAGGAGTGCGAAGATTTGGGATCAAAGGCAAACTAGCTCCCCGTTATATTGGTCCTTACGAAATCATGGAGAGCTGCGGACCCGTAGCCTACAAATTACGACTGCCCCCTCAGCTCACGGCCACCCATGATGTCTTCCACGTATCTCAACTCAAGAAGTGTATTCGAGTCCCTACCGAGATTGTGGAACAACAAGAAATATCGTTGGAACCCGATCTCTCGTATGTCGAACACCCAATTAAGATTCTGGATCAAAAAGAGAGAGAGACCAGGAGCAAAGTGATTAGAATGTATAAAATACAATGGAATCGCCACACGGAAGAAGAAGCCACCTGGGAAACGGAAAGCTACCTGAACCAACATTTCCCTGGGTTTCTTGCCTCAACCACTGGTATGTGCACCCACGCCCACACTAAGAATTACCGAATCTCGGGGCGAGATTCTTCTTAAGGGGGGAAGGCTGTGGCAACCCTGGTAATTACAAATCCAAAATCAATGACATAAGCCTGACTCCATGTGTTAAACCAACTAATGAGAGGGTGGAAAGAATTTAAAACGGGTTCAGTTGGAATTCAAATTAAATTTGGGCACATTTGGACACATTTGAAACTTTTAAATTAACTTTAAAACCATAAGCCAAATGAGGTTTTGCCTGAAACTAAAGTTGTAGAACTTTTTATTTTGAGCAACTTTCGTGTTCAAAAGTTTTTGAAATTCAAATCAGAAAGAGGAGAAAACGCCCTGTTTGCACCCAGCCCCCTGAACTTTTTTAAATTTTTGCATTTCAGTCCCTCGCTTCTCCCCCTCCTCTGCCGCGCCGCGCGCGCTCGCCCGCCCGCCGCGCGCCAGGTGGCCGGCGTCGCCTGACCGGCGCGAAGCGCCAGGCCAGTGGCCGCCGCACCACCCCGCCACGGCCGGCTTTGCCCCGCCCCGACGCCGCGCCGCCCAGTCCGCGCCCGCGCGTGCCTGCGACGCAGCCGCGTCCAGACCCGCCGCCCGTCGCGCCCAGTAGCCGCGCTCCGCCGTGCCGCCCCGGCCCCCGCGCCCCACCAGTCGTCGCGCCCGCCCTCCGCCCGAGCCGCTGCCGCTGCTGCCTCCCCACTCCGCGCCCGGCACTATCTCACCGCGCTCACACCGTATCTCGGCCGCCCAGTCGCCGCGCCCGCGTGCCGCACGACGCGCCGGCGTTCTGCCGCCGCCCGCCGCGGCCAGTGCACGCCGTGCCGTGCCTCCGCCCCGCACGCTAACCAGGCCCCTCCTGTCCCTATAAAAGCGCCACCCCGGCCACGCGCGCTAGCCCCCGGCCACCAGAACGCCTCGCCGTCGCCATCGCCGCCGCCGAGCACCACCCTCCCGTGGACAGCCCACTGCCGCCGCCCACTGCCCAAACTGAGCACCCAGCCACCACTACATCACCTCACCGCAGCTCGCCGACCCACCCAACGCCGCCCAGAGCCACCGGAGCGCCGCCGCCCGCGCTGCCGCGCCGCCGCCGCCCCTGCTCGCCGTGGACAGCACGACCCCGACCCCCTCCGACCAAGCCGAGCCCCTGAGTAGCTTCCCCACGCGCCACTGAAGCTCACCGACCGGACCACGCCGCCCCAAGCCCGCCGGAGCACCGCCGTCGACGCGAGCCGCGCCGCCGCTGCCTCTGCTCCAACGCCGGCGAGCCCTTCCCGGCCGTCCCCCACCTGAACAACACCCCCACAAGGTAGCCCTCGCACCCCTGAACCTTCCCCGACCCCCGCCCCTCGCCGCCGGCGAGCCCCCTCGCCGGAATTTCGGCCGGCCGCCGTACCCGAGCCGCCGAGGACCCAATTGCAAGAATTTAAATCTTTAGAAGGGTCTGAGCGCAAGATTCAAGGACCTAGTTGTAAAAGAAAATTTCAAACCTAGATTCAAATTCAGTGAAGTAGTAAAATTCGTATAAAATCGTAGAAAATTCAGAAAAATGCAAACTCAACTGTTCTGGAATCCTCAGAACAAACTCTACCACTTTTGTTACAAAAATTTTCTCAGAATCTCAAAATATTTTGCTCTACATTAAATAGAAGCTTTAATGGCCATATTTTATACCCACTGTTCTAGAACAATGCTGACCCTGAACTTTGGGCAGTGAATTAGTTGCTGGATGATTAGGACTGTGTAAAAAGATCAGGCCCAAATTCCATCTCTAGATTACTGTTTGTTAAACTTAGTTTTATATCATGTGTAAGAGGAATGTTTTATCCCTGCAGTTAGGTGGTGAGTCACCCATTGAAATTTTTCCTATGCTGATGTATTGGTAACTAGAAGCCAGAGAAAAATTAGGAGACTTTTTATCTCACAGTAACCTATTTATTTGATTTATGTGCTAATAACATACATTAAATCAAGAAAATAGTATCTTAGCTTGGAAAATCCCCAAATTATTACTGGGAGTTACACTGTGGCAGAGGTTGCTGTGTAAAAAGTTTCATGGACAAAAACCCTGTGTAGGGTCCTGTAAACATGAATCTTTAAAAAGCCTAGGTGTAGAATGTCATGTTTTCTATGCTCTAAATACTGCATGATAAATCCTACAAAAATTACAGTAGCTTCTGCATGCTCAAGTAAGAGCTCTGTAAACATCTTGGCCACAATTGTTGCACCAATTGATCTGTACAAAAAGAACAAGTATCTAACAGCAACAATGAAATATATTTTTCAGAATTAATCTGTTACATAAAATTGGCTGAAAATTTTACAGTAAGCACACCTTTCCTTGATGTGCCTAAATCCAAAATTTCATGACGTGATTGGCCCGGCAAGGGGACGGCATCCTACCCTTTGAACTTCGGTCCCATGTGCATATGGCGAGTGCAGAGAGTGGTCACGACCCGGCGCCGAACCGTGGCGTGGAGCTCTTGTACTCTCGGAGGGTAGCCCCGATCCACGACCCGGAAAGAAAGGGGAAAAGTTGCACGTGTGACTCTAGGGAGTAACCACGTGACGTGTGTTTGGGTTTCCCTTGCAAGGTTAAGAAATTCGATTCGAATCGTCCGTTTCTCACGGCTATTGAGACTGCTTAACCATTTTTACCCACAGAGTAAGAAGAGGAACAATGATGATGAATGAACTGGTTGGATGGAAAAATTTAATGCTTCACCATGTATGCATTAGATAGCTGCTTACCTAGACTGGCTAACGAAACTAGAATCTGGAGCTAAAAGTTGAAAGTAAGGACCCACTTGTAGATGCTTTTCGGCAAAACAAACCCCTGAGCCAAAAAGCCTTGCATGTCTAGAGTCGGTGGAGTAGTTCCCACTACACGGGTAAGTCTTGCTTGTGACTCGTTTTCAGGTGAGCCCTTTGAAGACATGATTGCTAGCTTGACTTGGCCCTGCACTCTTCCCCCTGGTTGGTCGGTGGAATGGGATGCGCCCCCGTCCAACGGAGATAAGGCCGAGTGATGTCTCGTACGGGCTTCATCGAGACATCCTGTATCGTCGAGTAGTTTCCGTTGTTTATTTCCGCTGCAATTTAACTCTGAAGAACTTATTTATGTTAATTGAAGTACTTGTTTTCTAAACTCAGAACTAGGTCTGTAATATTTACTTATGCTAATGATGTAATATTTGCTGGAATGTGGTATTCTCTGGGCTCATCGTCGCATGAGCATTTGTATGTACGGCGCTCGATCCGTTCACCGTGGTTGTATCGGGAGGTTATACCCGACAGACCAGTGGATTACTCCGTTTGAAGTGTAAGGTTAACCGAGGATGCCTTAATGGTGATGGTTAATACACTTGAGCCGGATTAATTCAGGTGGTTCTGCCACAGTTAGGATTTGGGTTTTACTTGGATTATTCTGTCAAGAACAGTTTCGCCGTACTCGGCTTGTGAGACCCCAACTCGTGAGCTAATCATCCATCTGCAATTGGTTTGCAATCTTCCTTGTTCTTGCTTGTGTTCTTCGATTCGTAGGCAGGGATTAGCCTTCTTGGCGAGGTCGACCGTGTATTCGCCGGTCGATAACCTGAGGAGACGTGGTGCTACGATTGCGGGGTTTCGGGACGTGTTGCCGGAAGCCGGATCGATTCGTGTCGCGACTCCACCAAATCGAGAGTTATCACAACCTTTCGGAAGATCGGGAATGTAACAACCCTGATAAATTACATTTCTAAAGCAATGTCATTAGCCCAACCCTATGCTTAACCAACTAATAAAAGGGTGAAAAGAATTAGAACAAGTTAAGTTGAAATTCAAATTGAAATTGGGCACATATGAATACCTTTGAATTTTTAAATTAGCTTTCAAACCACAAGCCAAATGAGGTGTTGCCTGAAACCAAACTTGTAGAACTTTTTATTCTGAACAACTTTCATGTTCAAAAGTTTTTCAAATTCAAATTAGAAAGTGGAGAAAACATCCTGTTTGCAACCAGCCCCTTGGAACTTTTCAAATCTCGCAAATAGACCCTTCTTCCGCCTCCTCTCTCTCCCCTCCCCGCCCGACACGCCGGCCAGGTGCCCGGCGATGCCAGACCGGTGCTAGCCGCCAAGCCAGTGGCCGCCGGCCCTCGCCCCCAAGCGCGGCTTTGCCCCCCCCCCCCCCTGCAGCGCTGCCCAGTCCGAGCTCGCCACGCGCGCCACGCCGGCCGTGCCTCGCCGCCCGCCGCACCCAACGGCTGCGCCGCGCCGTGCCGCCCCGCCCGCCGCGACCCGCCCGTCGCTGAGCTCGCCTCACGCCCGAGCCGCTGCTGCAGCTGTCCCCCAACCCCCGTGCCGTGCTATCTTCCACTCCGTCACGCAAGACTTTTGGCCGCCAGTCACGCGCCTCCGCCCTCCGCACGCCGCGCCGGTGAACCGAGCCGCCCACCGCGGCCAACCCCGCACCATTACAGTGCCTCCACCCCCGCGCGTCGCCCGGCACCCCTCCCTCCCTCCTGCCCCTATAAAAGGCGCTCTAGGCCGCCCGCACGAGCCACCAGTAAGCACAGCACTCGCCGCCGCCATTGTTGCCGCCGAAGCTCCACCGCCGTGGACAGCATTCCACAGCCGGCCCCTGCCCAAATTGAAGTTCCAGCCACCACCACATCATCCCACCGGAGCTCACCGACCCGCTCAACGCCGCCCAGGACCGCCGGAGCACCGCCGCCCGCGCTGTCGCCGACGCCGCCGCCCCTGGTCACCGCGGACAGCTCGACTCCGACCTCCTCCACCCAAGCCAAGTACCGGAGCAGCTTCCCCACGCGCCACTGAAGCTCCCCGTCCAAACCAGACCGCCCCAAGCCCGCCGGAGCACCGCCGTCGACGCGTACCGCCGCCGCCGCCCCTGCTCCAACACCGACGAGCTACTCCCGGCCGTCCCCCACCCGACCAAGACCCCCACGAGGTAGCCCTCGCACCCCTGGTCCTTCCCCGGCCCTCACCCCTCGCCGCCGGCGAGCCCCTCGCTGGAATTTTGACCGGCCACCGCACCCGAGCCGCCTAAGGACCCAATTGCATCGATTGAATTCTTTAGAAGGTTCTGCCCGTAAGATTTCAAGGACCCAGCTGTAAGAGAAAGATTCAAACCTAGATTCAAAATCAGTGAACTTGTAAAATTCGTATAAAATCGTAGAAAATTCAGAAAAATGCAAACTCAACTGCTCTGGAGACCTTAGGTTAAGCTTCACTGTAGTAGTTACACTTAAATCATGTTTCCATGAGGAACATAAGTTCCCATGAACACCCACCCCACCTTGCTTAACGAAGTTACTTATTGTACTATTCTACTCTATTAACGATTGCCCACGAATGATAAAGTAACTCACTTCACAACAAAACTCATGTTTTACAGACTGCAACTTTATCGTGAAGGAAATCATGTCGTTTACCATCACCACTACTTACACTTGTGCATTCATGTAGAAACGACTACTCTCGCCGACGGGACTTACGAGCTGGTGCCCGAGTCCGAGAGTGAGCAGCGAGAAGCCCAGGCAAATTTAACTGAAGCAGTTGAAGACCCGGGTCAACGTTCAGACGATCCCCGGACTAACTTTGCACAAGAAGGCAAGCCCCGGAGCATAACCCTATTCCTTTCCTAAAATTATGCAACTCATTACTCTCTTGCTTGTGCATTAAGTTTATAGGAGTTGAATGAAAACTTAGTTGCATGATGTTAGGAACCCATGCTTGAAAACTAGATGTAAGGTTCGATAGAATGCTGTGCTAATAGGACTCCGGTAAAAGCCGAGTGATTTCCTTTCACTAGCGAGAAAATAGGAGTTGAATGTTTACTACACGCTGCAATCATAAGGTCAACGGACGGGCTATGGTACGATGTTTACGATTGAGGCCCGTCTGTTTAGTGAAAAATGCTAAGGCCGCAGTGTGTGGTAGTGGTGGTTAAGTCTTTGAACGTACTGAACACATGCCGAGAATATGGTAATCGGTAAGCTTAAGTACCTGATTGGCCCGGCAAGTGGACGACAACCTACCCTTTGAACTTCGGTCCCACTATATGGCGAGTGCACGAATGGCCACGACCCGGCGCCGAACCGTCGCGTGGGGATCGTGTACTCTCGGAGGGTAGCTTCGATCCACGACCCGGAAAGAAAGGGGAAAAGTTGCACGTGTGACTCTAGGAGTAACCACGTGTCGTGTGTTTAGGTTTCCCTTGCAAGGTTAAGAAATTCGATTCGAATCGTCCGTTTCTCACGGCTATTGAGACTGCTTAATCCCTTTTACCACACAGAGTAAGAAGAGGAACAATGATGATGAATAAACTTGTTGGATGAAATTTAATGCTTCACCATGAATGATATTGGATAGCTGCTTATCTAGAATGGTTAATGAAACTAGAATCTTGAGCTAAAAGTTGAAAGTAAGGACCCACTCGTATATGCTTTTCGGCAAAACAAACCCCTGAGCCAAAAAGCCTTGCATGTCTAGAGTCAGTGGAGTAGATTCCACTACACGGGTAAGACTTGCTGAGTATTAGCATACTCAGCCTTGCTTGTGGCTCGTTTTCAGGTGAGTCTTTCGAAGACAAGATTGCTAGCTTTACTTGGCCCTGCACTCTGCCTCCGGGATGGTCGGTGGAATGGGATACGCCCCCGGCCAATGGAGATAATGCCGAGTGATGTCTCGTACGGGCTTCACCGAGAGATCCTGTATCGTTGAGTAGCTTTCGTTATCTTATTTCCGCTGCAACTTAAACTCTGAAGAACTTATTGGTTATGATCACTGAAGTACTTGGTTACTAAACTCAAACATGGTTTGTAATATTCGCTTATGATAATTTTTGTAATATCTGCTGGAATATGGTATTCTCTGGGCTCATCTTCGCATGAGCATTTGTATGTATGGTTTCGATCGGCTTTACCGTGGTTGTATCGGGAGGTTACCCGACAGACCAATGGATTACTCCGTTTGAAGTGTAAGGTTAACCGAGATTACCCTAATGGTGATGGTTAATACACTTGAGCCGGATTAATTCAGGTGGTTCTGCCACAGCTGGTATCAAAGCTGAAATACATACGCCAGAGAATGCGACAAGCCTTAAAAAAAACTTATTTTCATAAAACTTGACTAGAAGGATGTGTTGCGAAATACGTTGGTGCGCTAAGGATGGTACCTAGTTCGTAAAGCTCTACGGGATTATGGGAAAGTTACTAGGTGGCTATCTAACTTCTATATATTATCAACTGACTTCCAGCACATTACTTTCTGTCAAAACTTACTTTCATGCACAACCGACCTTAAATTCTGTAACGACGCACTCATCGCTAAGGTAAGAAGGTAAGAATCCTCAGCCAACTGAGAGAGTTTGGCCTTCCTGTCGGTGGTGCGAACCGAACGCTGCCCTCAAGCAGTGGCTTACTTGAGGTGCTGCCAATATGCCAACTATTAGTTGAATATATTGGGAGTAGAAGGTTTGGCGCAGGGTATGGCGATCGCTATTCATACCCCCGTCTCATGACGGTACCCCCGTGAATACGCTATCTCGATAGCGTATGTTAACGTCGTCTGTACGGCGGAAATTGTACAGATATCGTTTCTATAAGTAAACGGTAATGAATACGGACGCTTTCATGAGTGCTGGCATGAAAGGTTCATGAAATATATGTGCTCTATCAATCTTCTGCAGGTACACTAACCGCGATTACGATAAGTTAAAGAACGGTTAGAAAATCTTGACTAGCTATTATAGTGAGAGGCGTATCATGTATGTCACCGAAACTATCTTCGTAAGACCAAAAGTTATTTGGCAATTATTTTATTTTGTGAGGACGAATAGGACGTGCATGCATCATGACCATATATATCTGAAATTAAAAATGCGTTGAATGAGAGTGGTAAGGTTCTTGCGTATCTAAGCGTGATTTTGCATAAGGACTATCTAGTGAATCTGTCACAAATCTGCCATGACCGAAAAGAGAGATTTATTGATCAGAGAAAATGACCTTTTCTGGTAAAGTTCATGTTGAAAGAATTGTTCCAAATTTTGTGTTCTATCTCCTGTTCAAAAATGAAAAAAATTCTGAACTTATGGATAGTAAGAAATAACAGAAACCATGGAATGTCAGATTTCTGTCCAGAATAAGCACTTCTGCCCCTTAAATTTTTAGGCCCCCTTCCTACAGTTTTCTGTAATAGAGTACAACACAAAACTTGTTCCAAATTTACCCAGGTAGCTGCTGTTAAAATTTGGTAACTTTTGGCCGGGTAAATTTTCCCTGATGCACGAGACTCTAGCCCTCTGTTCACTGAAAATTCTGGGTAGACAGAGAAGTGAGACCTTAAGGTAACAGCCATCTTAGAGCCTAATCCAGCCAAAGTGTTGAATAGAAAAGTGGTGCACAAATACCTTAGGAGTGTTCTGGTGAAATTTGAGAATTTTTGGATATGAACTGTGGAAGTTATGGTTATTTTTGCACTCTATACAGAATCTGTCCCTGTGCTTTTCACACTTTTTCTTGGCCTCACCCATTTGATCTTTTGTTCAGATGGCCGAGACACTGCCATGATGGTGGATGAGGATGGACGCGTTCACTCACAGTGTCTCCACTGGTAGGGCTTTCCCTCTATTTTGTGGGACGTGTCGAGCACCGCGGGCTATCTAATTCCCCCACGCTACACCGGAATGGAATTTCAAGAAAATGGCATTTTGCGGTGCCGTGTGAGCGTGACTCTGTTTCCACACCCGCTACACCTTGAGTGGCCCGCCTCGGAGTTTGAGGCTGTTGGTCACAGGTTGGCCGACACTTGGGAGCTTGCAGCCATGAGGGCGCTCACCACTTTTTGTGCGCAGCGTCCCGAGGTTGTCACACTCGCTCCCATTGGTTTGTTTCCTGCTGCCCAGGACAACGACCCTTTTTGGCTTGACAGGGTGCAGCATTCACAGTACCTGGTAGACTTTCACGCCCAGGAGACTATCCAGACCTCCGTACGATGCATGAATGCGCTGTACCGACTGCAGGCACTCCAGAGTCAGGCACTTGTGCAACTCGCCGAGCTTGCACAAGCCTATCATATCATGGCCACCAACAGGGATGAGCAAATCCAAGAGCTTAGTAAGGATCTTGAGGACAGAGATGCTCAGATTGGCCAACTTGAGGGCCAAATTCAGGAGCAGGACACCCTCATGGGTGAAAGGGAAGCCACGATAGCACACTTGGAGGAGCAGCTCCATGATCTACACTTGGAGTTCGAGGATGCTATTGAGCATCTCCAGTGGCATCAGGATCAGAATGACCATCCCCATGAGGAGGACATGGAGGAAGTTGAACGAGTTCCTGGCACTCACCCAGGGCACCCGCACCGTGCTGCAATACGCCCAGGCGTTCAACAATCTATGCCAGTATGCGGGCTATCACGCTGATACGGATACTAAGAAGCGTGACCGTTTCCGCAGAGGACTAAGCACCAAGCTCAAGGAGCGTCTGAACCTAGTCAGGGCTGACACCTACAACGAATTGGTCAATATGGCCATTACCCAGGAAGACTGTATCATGGCACACCGGGCAAAGAAGAAGAGAAAGGCACCCGCTGGACCTTCAAGTGCTCAGCCACCAAGGTATCGCATCGTGCAAAATGCCGCACCCACAGCTCCACCAAGGGCCCCTCAGCCAGGGAGATGGATTGCCAGACCCCCACAGCAGCCAGGCATGGTACGACCCCCGATGCCACCACAGAATGGTTCGAGGCCCACTCTTCAACAGTCTCTTCGACCCAGCCCCGCGAATCGTTGTTTCAAATGCGGGAGTTCCAACCACTTTGCACGAGAATGCCCTCAGTCTGGGCCGCCCAACCAAGGTCAGGGATCCAACCTGTACAACAAGAACAGGGGCAAGAGACAGACCCTGCAGGTCAAGCAAGGACGGATTAACTTCACCACGCTTGCAGAGCTTCCTGAAGGAGCCCCAGTGATGTCGGGTACATTCCCTATCCATAACAAGCCTGCAGTTATATTGTTTGATTCTGGTGCATCGCATAGTTTCATAAGTGCAAAATTCGGTGCAAAAGTAGGCTTGGATGTTTGTCACACAAAAGGGTCATATATGATATCAACACCGGGTGGTAAAATTGCTTCGAATCAAATGATCAGACAAGTACCAGTCAAGTTGGGTAGTAAAACCATCAACACAAACTTGGTTCTTTTACCCTTTGACGGCATAGATCTTATTTTGGGTATGAATTGGATGATTTTGCACAAAGTCACACTGGACCCCTCGTCCCGAGCTGTGGAAATTAATTCACCTAGTCACGGAGCCACCGCCCTTTACCTACCATTCCTGGATTGCACGAATTCCTGTGCTTACATGATGGAAGGACTTAAGCTAGAGGATATTCCTGTGGTAAACGAGTATGCCGACGTTTTTCCGGATGACTTACCAGGAATGCCACCGGATAGGGATATTGAGGTCATCATCGAACTGCAACCGGGCACTGCACCTATATCCAAAAGACCATATAGGATGCCCCCTAAAGAATTGGCAGAGCTGAAAATTCAACTTCAAGAACTACTGGACAAATGTTTCATTCACCCTAGCGCGTCACCTTGGGGATGTCCAGCCCTATTCGTAAAGAAGAAGGATGACAGTTTGAGGTTATGCGTTGACTACCGGCCTCTCAACACAGTAACCATTAAGAATAAATACCCACTTCCTCGTATCGATGTACTCTTCGATCAATTAGCTGGAGCCAGAGTCTTCTCAAAAATTGATCTTCATTCGGGATATCATCAGATCAAGATTCGCCCGTGCGATATTCCTAAGACTGCCTTCTCCACCCGATATGGACTATATGAATTCTTGGTCATGTCCTTTGGACTCACAAATGCCCCTGCCTACTTCATGTATCTCATGAATTCGGTATTCATGCCCGAACTTGACAAATTCGTCGTAGTGTTCATCGATGACATCCTTATCTATTCCAAGGATGAGGAAGAGCATGCCAAGCACCTTCGCATTGTTCTTCAGCGACTCAGAGACCATCAGCTCTATGCTAAGATTTCTAAGTGTAAATTCTGGTTGGATACTGTAAAGTTCTTGGGTCACACGATCTCCAGCGAAGGCATAGCTGTTGACCCCAGCAAGGTACAAGAGGTGATGGATTGGAATCCCCCTACCTCTGTTCATCAGATTCGCAATTTTCTCGTCTTAGCCGGTTACTACCGTCGCTTTATCCCGGATTTCTCTTGAATTGTTAAGCCCATGACTGAACTGTTAAAGAAGGAAGTAAAGTTTGTATGGAATGAGAAATGTGAAGAAGCTTTCCACACTCTCAGAGAGCATCTGACTACTGCACCTGTGTTAGCTCAACCCGATAATACCAAGTCGTTCGATGTGTATTGTGACGCATCGGGTACTGGTCTAGGATGTGTGCTTATGCAAGAGAATCGAGTGATTGCATATGCCTCACGAGCCCTTCGGCCCCATGAGCAGAATTATCCCACTCATGATCTTGAGCTTGCAGCTGTCATTCACGCTCTGAAAATATGGAGGCACTATCTCATGGGTACACAGTGCAATATCTACACTGATCATAAGAGTCTCAAGTATATCTTCACACAAGCCGATCTGAATATGAGACAACGAAGATGGCTAGAATTAATCAAGGATTATGACCTTGAAGTGCACTATCACCCCGGCAAGGCTAATGTAGTCGCGGATGCACTAAGCCGCAAGTCCCATTGCCATTGCTTATCCATGGAATCCTACAATGAGACATTGTGTGCAGAAATGAGGAAGCTTAACATGGAAATGGTTTCCCAAGGCACTCTAAATCACATCTCAGTTAAGCCCACTCTTCACAACCAAATCGTCATGGCACAACTACATGATGAAGGAATTAAGATCATCAAACAAAAACTCTCTCTAGGTGAGGAGAAGTATAAATGTTTCCGCCAGGACCATAAGGGAGTTCTATGGTTCGAAAGTCGTATAGTCGTTCCGAAGAATCATGAACTCCGCAAGCAAATTCTCGATGAGGCACATCTTTCCAAATTCTCTATCCACCCCGGCAGTAGCAAAATGTATCAGGACCTAAGGCAAAACTTCTGGTGGACTAGAATGAAAAGGGAAATTGCTACGTATGTCTCGGAATGTGACACGTGCCAGAGAGTAAAAGCTAGCCACTTAAAGGTAGCCGGTACACTTCAACCGTTACCTATACCATCATGGAAATGGGAAGACATAAGTATGGACTTCATCGTTGGACTACCAAACACGTCCCAGAGACATGATTCCATATGGGTTATCGTTGATAGACTCACGAAGACGGCACATTTTCTTCGTGTGCACACCACCTATTCTACCAAGAAATATGCCGATATTTACCTCGATCGTATTGTTTGCCTGCATGGAATACCTAAGACAATCATTTCCGATCGTGGTCCCCAGTTTGTAGCACGCTTTTGGGAACAACTGCAAACGTCTCTTGGCACAAAGCTGATTCGCAGCTCAGCATACCATCCTCAGACCGATGGACAAACGGAAAGAGTAAACCAAATTCTTGAAGACATGCTGAGAGCTTGTGTCATTCATTATGACAAGAATTGGGACAAATGCCTACCCCTGGCAGAGTTCTCGTACAACAACAGCTACCAAACGAGTTTAAAAATGGCACCATTTGAGGCCCTGTACGGACGAAGGTGTCGAACTCCTTTGAGCTGGTCACAAACCGGAGAACGTAAAATAATTGGACCCGACCTGGTAATCGAGGCAGAGGAGAAAGTAAAAGTAATACAAGCAAATCTTAAAGCCGCACAAGCCCGGCAAAAGTGCTATTCCGACAAAAGGAGAAAGCCCCTAAAATTCGAAGTTGGCGATCATGTCTATCTTCGAGTTTCACCAACCAAGGGAGTGCCAAGATTCGGAATCAAAGGCAAACTAGCTCCCCGTTATGTTGGTCCTTACGAAATCATTGAGAGCTGCGGACCCGTAGCCTACAAATTACGACTGCCCCCTCAGCTCACGGCCACCCATGATGTCTTCCACGTATCTCAACTCAAGAAGTGTATTCGAGTCCCTACCGAGATTGTGGAACAACAAGAAATGTTGGTAGAACCCAACCTCTCGTATGTCGAACACCCGGTTAAAATTTTGGATCGAAAAGAAAGAGGGACCAGGAGGAAAGTGATTAAAATGTATAAAGTTCAATGGAATCATCACACTGAAGAAGAAGCCACCTGGGAAACCGAGAGCTACCTAAACCAAAATTTCCCTGGTTTTCTTATCTCAACCATTGGTATGTGCACCCCTGTCCACGCTAAGATTTACCGAATCTCGGGGCGAGATTCTTGTTAAGGGGGGAAGGCTGTAACAACCCTGATAAATTACATTTCTAAAGCAATGTCATTAGCCCAACCCTATGCTTAACCAACTAATAAAAGGGTGAAAAGAATTGGAACAAGTTAAGTTGAAATTCAAATTGAAATTGGGCACATATGAATACCTTTGAATTTTTAAATTAACTTTCAAACCACAAGCCAAATAAGGTGTTGCCTGAAACCAAACTTGTAGAACTTTTTATTCTGAACAACTTTCATGTTCAAAAGTTTTTGAAATTCAAATTAGAAAGTGGAGAAAACATCCTGTTTGCAACCAGCCCCTTGGAACTTTTCAAATCTCGCAAATAGACCCTTCTTCCGCCTCCTCTCTCTCCCCTCCCCGCCCGACACGCCGGCCAGGTGGCCGGCGATGCCTGACCGGCGCTAGCCGCCAAGCCAGTGGCCGCCGGCCCTCGCCCCCAAGCGCGGCTTTGCCCCCCCCCCCCCTGCAGCGCTGCCCAGTCCGAGCTCGCCACGCGCGCCACGCCGGCCGTGCCTCTGCTCGCCGCCCGCCGCACCCAACGGCTGCGCCGCGCCGTGCCGCCCCGCCCGCCGCGACCCGCCCGTCGCTGAGCTCGCCTCCCGCCCGAGCCGCTGCTGCAGCTGTCCCCCAACCCCCGTGCCGCGCTATCTTCCACTCCGTCACGCAAGATTTTTGGCCGCCAGTGACGCGCCACCGCCCTCCGCACGCCGCGCCGGTGAATCGAGCCGCCCACCGCGGCCAACCCCGCACCATTACCGTGCCTCCACCCCCGCGCGTCGCCCGGCACCCCTCCCTCCCTCCTGCCCCTATAAAAGGCGCTCTAGGCCGCCCGCGCGAGCCACCAGTAAGCACAACACTCGCCGCCGCCATTGTTGTCGCCGAAGCTCCACCGCCGTGGACAGCCTTCCACAGCCGCCCCCTGCCCAAATTGAAGTTCCAGCCACCACCACATCATCCCACCGGAGCTCACCGACCCGCTCAACGCCGCCCAGGACCGCCGGAGCACCGCCGCCCGCGCTGTCGCCAACGCCGCCGCCCCTGGTCACCGCGGACAGCTCGACTCCGACCTCCTCCGCCCAAGCCAAGTACCGGAGCAGCTTCCCCACGCGCCACTGAAGCTCCCCGTCCAGACCAGACCGCCCCAAGCCCGCCGGAGCACCGCCGTAGACGCGTACCGCCGCCGCCGCCCCTGCTCCAACGCCGACGAGCTACTCCCGGCCGTCCCCCACCCGACCAAGACCCCCACGAGGTAGCCCTCGCACCCCTGGTCCTTCCCCGGCCCTCACCCCTCGCCCCGGCGAGCCCCTCGCCGGAATTTTGGCCGGCCACCGCACCCGAGCCGCCTAAGGACCCAATTGCATCGATTGAATTCTTTAGAAGGTTCTGCCCGTAAGATTTCAAGGACCCAGCTGTAAGAGAAAGATTCAAATCAGTGAACTTGTAAAATTCGTATAAAATCGTAGAAAATTTAGAAAAATGCAAACTCAACTGCTCTGGAGACCTTAGGTTAAGCTTCACAACTTTTGTTACATGCATCACCTTAGATTCTAGCTAAATCATGCTTTAAATAAAATGGAAAGATTAGTGGCTTTTATTCATAGACTTGTCTTGAGACAAGTGCTGGCCCTGAAAAATTTACAGTGAGGAAATTACCTGATAAATAGGCCACCCTAAAAAGATCAAGCTCAGAATCTACTTCTAGATATACTTCTTGCTAAGTTTAGTTTCATGCCATGATTGGCTAAATATTTTTATCTCTATTGTTAGATTGTGATTCACCTAATGAAACCTTTTCTATGCTGGTGTATTGGTACCTAGATGCCACAGAAAAATTTAGAGACTTTTTATCTCACAGGAACCTATTTATTTGATTTATGTGCTAATAACATACAGTAAATCAAGAAAATAGTATCTTAGCTTGGAAAATTCTCATATGTTTACTAGAAGATACTCAGTGGTAGAGGATGCTGTGTAAAAAGTTTCATGGACAAAAACCCTGTGTAGGATCCTGTAAAAAATAAATCCTTGAATAACCTAGGTGTGTAATGTCATATTTACTATGCTCTGAAAACTGCATAATAAATCCTATAAAAATTACAGTAGCTCCTGCATGATTAAATGAAAGCCCTGTAAAAATCTTAGTCTCAGTTTTTGCACCATTTTGTTCTGTACAAAAAGAACAAGAATCTAGCAGCAACCATGTATTATATTTTTCATAATTAATCTGCTGCATGAAAATATCTGAAAATTTTACAGTAAGCTTATCTTTCCCTGAGGTGCCTAGATCCAAGGTTTCATGACCAGAAACTACTCACTGTAGTAGTTACACTTAAATCATGTTTCCATGAGGAACATAAGTTCCCATGAACACCCACCCCACCTTGCTTAACGAAGTTACTTATTGTACTATTCTACTCTATTAACGATTGCCCACGAATGATAAAGTAACTCACTTCACAACAAAACTCATGTTTTACAGACTGCAACTTTATCGTGAAGGAAATCATGTCGTTTACCATCACCACTACTTACACTTGTGCATTCATGTAGAAACGACTACTCTCGCCGACGGGACTTACGAGCTGGTGCCCGAGTCCGAGAGTTCGCAGCGAGAAGCCCAGGCAAATTTAACTGAAGCAGTTGAAGACCCGGGTCAACGTTCAGACGATCCCCGGACTAACTTTGCACAAGAAGGCAAGCCCCGGAGCATAACCCTATTCCTTTCCTAAAATTATGCAACTCATTACTCTCTTGCTTGTGCATTAAGTTTATAGGAGTTGAATGAAAACTTAGTTGCATGATGTTAGGACCCATGCTTGAAAACTAGATGTAAGGTTCGATAGAATGCTGTGCTAATAGGACTCCGGTAAAAGCCGAGTGATTTCCTGTCACTAGCGAGAAAATAGGAGTTGAATGTTTACTACACGCTGCAATCATAAGGTCAACGGACGGGCTATGGTACGATGTTTACGATTGAGGCCCGTCTGTTAAGTGAAAAATGCTAAGGCCGGAGTGTGTGGTAGTGGTGGTTAAGTCTTTGAACGTACTGAACACATGCCGAGAATATGGTAATCGGTAAGCTTAAGTACCTGATTGGCCCGGCAAGTGGACGACAACCTACCCTTTGAACTTCGGTCCCACTATATGGCGAGTGCACGAGTGGCCACGACCCGGCGCCGAACCGTGGCGTGGGGCTCGTGTACTCTCGGAGGGTAGCTCCGATCCACGACCCGGAAAGAAAGGGGAAAAGTTGCACGTGTGACTCTAGGAGTAACCACGTGTCGTGTGTTTAGGTTTCCCTTGCAAGGTTAAGAAATTCGATTCGAATCGTCCGTTTCTCACGGCTATTGAGACTGCTTAATCCCTTTTACCACACAGAGTAAGAAGAGGAACAATGATGATGAATAAACTTGTTGGATGAAATTTAATGCTTCACCATGAATGATATTGGATAGCTGCTTATCTAGAATGGTTAATGAAACTAGAATCTTGAGCTAAAAGTTGAAAGTAAGGACCCACTCGTATATTCTTTTCGGCAAAACAAACCCCTGAGCCAAAAAGCCTTGCATGTCTAGAGTCGGTGGAGTAGATTCCACTACACGGGTAAGACTTGCTGAGTATTAGCATACTCAGCCTTGCTTGTGGCTCGTTTTCAGGTGAGTCTTTCAAAGACAAGATTGCTAGTTTGACTTGGCCCTGCACTCTGCCTCCGGGATGGTCGGTGGAATGGGATACGCCCCCGGCCAATGGAGATAATGCCGAGTGATGTCTCGTACGGGCTTCACCGAGACATCCTGTATCGTCGAGTAGCTTTCGTTATCTTATTTCCGCTGCAACTTAAACTCTGAAGAACTTATTGGTTATGATCACTGAAGTACTTGGTTACTAAACTCAAACATGGTTTGTAATATTCACTTATGATAATTTTTGTAATATCTGCTGGAATGTGGTATTCTCTGGGCTCATCTTCGCATGAGCATTTGTATGTATGGTTTCGATCGGCTTTACCGTGGTTGTATCGGGAGGTTACCCGACACACCAATGGATTACTCCGTTTGAAGTGTAAGGTTAACCGAGATTGCCCTAATGGTGATGGTTAATACACTTGAGCCGGATTAATTCAGGTGGTTCTGCCACAGGGAACCCTCGTTCACATTATGTTGTTTGTATCCAAAGGAGTGATGTCCTCATCATCATGGAGGAGAAGCTCCGACTCGAGAAGCAGCGCTGCCAAGGTAACTGCCCTTGTTCCTGGAAGATTACTTGTTCTGTCGAGTTGCTCGTACTGATACGAGTATCTTTTGCAGAGATGGAGTCCCGTTAGGCCGATGCCCGGGCGGACCTCAACCAGCTGATGGCCAGGGTTGACGCCGTACTGGTCGCCTTTGAGCCGGAGGGGGTCGCCCTGGCAGAAGAAGCGAAGCGGCGCCTGGACGCGGCGCCTTCGTCAGAAAGACGGCCAAGGACTCGGTGCAGTTTGCGATGGCCCTCGTGAAGTCCCACAACCCTGAGGCGGATCTGGATCACGTGGGTGAGGGCATCATGGAGGACTGCACTGACACTGAGTGGGACTCCCACTTCACCACTGTTGGACCCCTCGCCGAGCGGATCATGGGCCAAGTGAACATGTAAGAGGTCGTTAGTAGGGCAGAAACATTATGGGGCCAAGTGTTGGCCGAAAAACAATGCTTATTTTGCATGTAATCAAGTTTTACTTTCGTTATGTTCCGTAACCGAGTAGTTTTCAGATTTGGCCGAGTGGTTAGGATTTCGATCTTACGATGTGCCCTTGCCCATTGTGTAGAGAGCTGGTCATCAGACACATGATAGGCACGGGTGATATAGAGTGGTTCTAGGACGCACCGGGTTGTGATCAGTCCGCCACTCAGTTAGGTTAGTTATTCCACACGAACAATACTGGTGCGAGTTGGCATGGCCGAGTCGCAGCCCCCGAGCGTGCTGGACGGGTCGGAAGGGGCTATACCAGGTCATTTTTCAGGCGTAGGGAATAAACAATATGTGAAAAGACAAGGATGATGAAATGCTCTTATTATTATTAGAAAGGTTGGAGTACATAGCTGCGAGCTCTTCTCACGGGTAGAAGCGCTGAAGGTGCTCAATCCATGGATTGCCTACGTCTATGCCGTCTTCCCTCTGCAAGCGGTAGGTGCCCGGGGCGACGACCACACTGATGACAAAAGGACCTTCCCATGGGGAAGATAACTTGTGCGCACCTGTAGTAGATTGGATGCATCGTAGGACCATGCCACCTATGTTGAAGTCTCGCTCTTGCACGTTCCGATCAGGGTAGCACCTGAGCTGCTGTTCGTAGCGTGCGTGCTACAAGGCAGCTGTGATGCGATGTTCCTCGACTAGGTTGATGTCATGGCTCCAAGTCATTTCTGCTTCACCTTCCTCGTAGTTTTGGATGCGCAGGGCACCAAAAGTTATGTCACTTGGGAGGACAGCCTCCGAGCCATACACTAGGAAGAAGGGAGAGTAGTCGGTGGCCCGGCTCTTTTGGGTGTGTAGGCCTCATATGACCTATGGTAGCTCATGGATCCACTTGGCACCAAACTTCTCGAGTGGGTCGAAGATACGCGCCTTGAGCCCCTGGAGGATCATGCCATTGGCGCGTTCCACTTGGATTTTACACCTTGGGTGAGCCACGGAGGCGTATTAGATGTCGATGCAATTATCAAGGCAGTAGTCCCAAAATGCACCTCCAGTGAACGATGTGCCCAGGTCAGTGATGATCCTGTTAGGCACGCCTAACCTGTGAGAGATTTCCTGAATAAACTCGACCGCCTTGAGTGATGTGGTGGCTGCGACTGGATTGACTTCAATCCACTTGGTGAACTTATCAATGGCCACGAATATGTGGTTGAGACCGTCGAAGTACATCTTCCAGTGTTTAGGTCGTTCCTCGGGTGGTGGGTCTTGTATCTCTGTCCACTCGGCCACGAAGTTAGCTAGAGCCTGAGACTTGATCGTGGACCGGGGGGAGAACTGCAGGCTGAGCGCGCCGAGCTCGACAGACCACTTGATGACTCGGCCATTGGCGTCGCGGTTGTGGAGGATATCGCCGAGTGGAAAGGAAGCAACTACTGTGACACTGTGTGCTTGGAAATAATGCTGCAACTTCGTGGACGTAATGAGGATCACGTACAGGAGATCTGGACCTGAGGGTAGCGCACCTTGGACTCGCTGAGTACCTCACTGATGAAGTAAACGGGTTGCTGCACCTTGTAAACGTGGCCTGGCTCGCCTCGCTCAACGAGCTTCAGGGGGATGATGTAGTGGTGGCTGAAGCTTTAGTTTGGGCAGTGGGCGGCGGCGGAGGGCTGTCCACGGGCGGGCGGCGCTCGGCGGCGGTAATGGCGACGGCGAGTGCGTTCTGGGCGCTGGGGCTCGCGCGCGTGGGCGAGGAGTGGTGGAGCAGCAGCTGCAGCGGCTCGGGCGGAGGGCGGGCGCGGCGACTGGCGGGGCGCGGGGGCCGGGGCGGCACGGCGGAGCGCGGCGACTGGGCGCGACGGGCGGCGGGCTGGGCGCGGCAGCGGCGTGCGCACGAGCGGTCGTTCACTGGGCCGCGCGGCGTGGGGAGGGGGCAAAGCCGGCCATGGCGGGGTGGTGCGGCGGCCACTAGCCTGGCGCCTCGCGCCGGTCAGGCGTCGCCGGCCACCTGGCGCGCGGTGGTCGGGCGGGGAGGAGAGAGGGGGGGGGGGGGGCAAGGGCCTGGATGCGAGAATTTGGAAAACTTCAGGGGGCTGGGTGCAAATGGGGCGTTTTCTCCTCTTTCTGATTTGAATTTCAAAAACTTTTGAACACGAAAGTTGTTCAAAATAAAAAGTTCTACAACTTTGGTTTCAGGCAAAAACTCATTTGGCTTATGGTTTGAAAGTTAAAATTAAAAGTTCAAAAGTAACCAAAAGTGCTCAAATTAAATTTGAATTCCAACTGAACTCGTTCTAATTCTTTCCACCCTTTCATTAGTTGGTTTAAGCATAGAGTTAGGCTAATGACATTGATTTTGGAAATGTAATTACCAGGGTTGTCACACCATTGGTCTGTCCGGTAACCTCCCGATACAACCACGGTTTTTGTCGATCGAAACCACACATACACGTACTCACACGAAGGTGAGCCCAGAGTATACAACATTCCACCCTTTTACACCATGGGGTTCATCATAAATTAACATTACAAAAGAGTTCACATTCTTAAACAAGGTACTTCAGAGTTCAAAATAAATGAGTTCTTCAAAGTTCAAACAGCGGAAAAGATAACGACAACTACTCGACGGTAAAGGAGGTCTCGATGAAGCCCGTACGAGACATCACTAGGCATCATCACTGTTGGCCGGGGGCGTATCCCATTCCACCGACCAACCAGGAGGAAGGGTACAAGGCCAAGTCAAACTAGCAATCAAATCCTCGAAGGTTTCACCTGAAAACAAGCCACAAGCAAGGCTGAGTATACTAATACTCAACAAGGCTTACTCGACTAGTGGAGTATACTTAGCCGACTCCTAGACATTTAAGGCCTTTGGCTTGAGAGGTTTGTTTTGCCGAAAAGCATATATAGTAGGTCCTTACTTTCAGATTTTAGCTCCAAGTTCTAGCTTTCTTTAACCATTCTAGGTAAGCAACTATCCAATATCATACATGGTGGAAGAATTATTTTTGCATCCAACAAGATTAATCATTATCATTGTTCCTCTTCTTACTCTATGTGGTAAAAGGGTCAAGCAGTCTCAATAACCGCGAGAAACGGACGATTCGAATCGAATTTCTTAACCTTGCAAGGGAAACCTAAACACACGTCACGTGGTTACTCCCAGAGTCACACGTGCAACTTTTCCCTTCAATTCCCACTTCACGGAACAGGCCCACCGCCCTCGACTACACGTCCCCATGGACCCGGCCATGGCGGCACATGCACCCGCCATTAGCTAGATGTGAACGAATTCAAGACGGTGGGGAGTATATTCCGGCCTCGGTTCAATCCGGTACTTAAGCTTACCGATTACCATATTCTCAGCATGTGGTTAGTACGTTCAAAGACTTAACCACCACTACCACACACTGCGGCCTTAGCATTTTTCACTAAACAGACGGGGCCTCAATCTTCAACACAAACATCGTACCATAGCCCCGTCCGTCGACCTTATGATTGCAGCATGTAGTAAACAATCAACTCCTAATTTCTCGCGAGTGACCGGAAATCACTCGACTTTTACCGAGCCCTATTAGCATAGCAATTCTAGCGAACCTTGCATCTAGTGTTCAGAGCATGGGTACCTAGGATCATGCAACTACGTTTTCATCCAACTCCTATAAACTTAATGCACAAGTAAGGTAGAGTAATAAGTCGCATAAGTTTAGAAAAATAGGGTACATGCTCCGGGGCTTGCCTTCTTGTGAAAAGCTAGCTTGGGGCTCGTCCGAACTTGGGCTCGGGTCTTCGAGAGCTTCAGTTAGATTTACTTGAGCTTCATGCTGCTCATTCTTGGACGCGGGCACCAGCTCGTACGTTCCGTCGGCGAGAGTCGTCGATTCTATATGAATATACCAATATAAGTTATAGTGAGGATATATGATGATTATTTTCATTCACGTTAAAGTTGTAGTTCACAAAACATCGATTTGGTTGTGAAGTTACTCAGTTGGGATTTCTGTGGGCAATTGTTAAAAGAGTATAACTTAAACTATTAACAAAAAGGGGGCTGCGATATATTAGAAACTTAATTTTCTAAGCGCAACATGGATTAAACACAACTTCTGGATTAGGTAACTTCTGGCGATGAAATTTTTATTTAGAGCACATTAGGCAGAGGCAAAAGCACTATAAAAAAATTTCAGACATTTTTACGCAGCAGATTTATAATAAAAAAAAAGTAAAACACAACCACTGCTAGCACCTAGATATTTTTGTACAGAACAACCCATTCAAGTATTGAAGCTAAAACTTTTACAGGGTGTTAATCTATCCATAAGTGTGTTACTGTAAATTTTTTAGATTTAGACTTTGCCTACAAAATGGGGTACATTTAAAGTCTATTAAACCTTTTCATTTAATTTATAGTAAGATTTAGTAAGTAACTGACGAAATCCATGTAACAAAAGTTGTAGCTTTTCATCTAAAGATTCCAGAACAGTGGAGTTTGTATTTTTCCGATTTTTCTACGATTTTATATGAATTTTACAAGTTTGCTGTATTTGAATTTAAAGTTTGACACAGGTTTACAGATTTGCCCCTGGAAACTTGCGTGCAGACTCTTTTAAAGATTTCAACCAAAGCAATTGGGTCCCTGGGTGGCGCTGGCATGGCGGCCGTCCAGATTCCGGCGAGGGGGCTCGTTGGCGGCGAGGGAAAAATGGTCGGGGAGATCAAGGGAGGTGAGAGCTACCTTGGGTGGCCTTGGTCGGGGTTGGGAGTGGCCGGAGGTGGCTCGTCGGCGCGGAGCAGAGGGGCGGCGACGGGGCGGAACGTCGGCGGTGGTGCTCCGGTGGCTCTGGGCGACGATGGGTGGTGCAGTGAGCTGCGGTGGGGTGCTGTGGTGGTGGTGGAAGACTCAGCTCTGGCAAAGGGTGGCCGGAGAGGTGAGCTCCGCGGTGAGCTGAGCACGATGGTGTTAATGGTGGCGGCGGCGGTGTTCTGGTGTTTGGGCGCGCGAGGGGGACTCAGCTTGGCCTTTTGTAGGCAGCAGAGGGGCGGGAGGAGGGGCGGGACTTGACTGTGAGACACGGGTGCAGGCGGCACGACGGGGGCGCGTGACTGGCCGCGGCGGGCGGTGAACAGAAGCCAGCGCGGCGTGCGGCAGGCGCGGGCAGGGGACTGGGCGCTGAGGATTTGGCGTGTGAAGCTGGAGATCACGCGGCGCGCGGGTTGGGCGAAGAGGTGCAGCAGCTGCCTTGCCGGGCGGCAAGCGCGGCGACTGGCGGAACGCTGCGGAGACACTTGCACGGCGCGGTTCGTCCATTGGGCACGGCGGGCGGCGAGCAGGGCTGCGGGTCACTGGCGCGCGCGTGGCGTGCGCGGACTAGGGAGGAACGCGGTGTGCAGGAGCGGCCAGGCATTGGCTTGGCGCCTAGCGCGGTCAGGCATCGCCAGCCAAGTGGCCTGCGGCGACTGCGCGGCGGCATGGGTCGGGCGAAGCGGAAAGGGTCGGGCGACGCGAGGGTCGGGCGAAACGGAAAGGGTCGGGCGACGCAAGGGTCGGGCGAAACGGAAAGGGTCGGGCGACGCGAGGGTTGGGCGAAACGAAATAGAAGAAAAGGCAGTTGCTGGTTCGCAAATCCAAGCGTTTCTCAAATTTTTGTGTTGCAACTGAAAAATCCTTCAACGCGAAAGTTGTTCAAAATGGAAAGTTCTACAAGTTTCGTTTCACGCAAAAGTTTGTTTGAGTTCTAGTTTAGAAGTTATTTTAGAAACTTATTTCATCGAAAGTCCTCCTAATTATTTATGCACCGCGTTAAGGTAAAGAGGCTTATTTCGTAATTTAAACACCTGAGGTGTTACACCTACCCAGGTCAGTCGACCTAGGGGGGAGGCAACCGACCTTCCCGTTTGACGTGGCGCCTCCTGATTAGTTGCTTAAGGCGGTTTGGACAGGCTTCGGCGCATTGCACGGCAGAAACACCCCTCACACACCCCTATAAATATAAAGGGGGGTGCTTCTAAAGAGGACATACCTTCACATCCCTCTCAACTCCTTCTTGGAGTTTCTCTTGTGTTCATGAGCTCTAGGCTCATCTCTAGAGGTGATTAGAGTTAGGGACAGAGTGGGGAGGAGTTTGGGGAAGTGCCGGGTTTGTCGGCACTCTTCTCCAACTTGTACCTCGACGGATGCTTGTCAATCAAAGTAAGTGTTCGTACTTTCTTATGTGCTTAGTTTCTTAGTTAAGTTATAGTTCTAGCTCTTTAGTTGCTTAGCTGGATCAGTAGCTCACTTGTTTATAGTGGGTGCTTTAGTCTAAGGCCATAGGCTAGAGTAGTAACGATAGTGTAGACGTGGTGTCTAGACTAGACTTACCTATTGGTTGTGGTATATCCCATGGTTAGATGAGGTAGGTAGTAGGTGGTGACAGCCCTGTCTATCCAGCGGAACCCTCCCCGTTCGGGTATATCCTAGTGCCGTAGTATTGGAGCCCACCAGTTATATTCTAGGGGAAGCCAGTAGCCCGAAGCGAGCAGCTAAGACAGTTCTATCTTATCTCTGAAATACAACCTTAGAAAACCTCTCTACCCTCACCTCTAGCGAGTGTGGTGTCCTTGGACGAACCTGAACCATAGAGAAAGTACACACGTTCCTCAGTGGATACGATACCTTTGGAATACTCCTGGGTGAAAGCTACAACAGTATCTGTGCGCTTGCGGATTTATTTTTGTGACGCTAAGAAACATCAACTAGACTTTCTCTTCGAACCTAGTTCGCCCTCGTATCCTTTTCTTTTCTTTGATTCTATCTCTACCCCCACTACCCATGGAGCAGTTATCCATGTTTCAGCTCTCCGCACCCAAGAGTGAATTTTGCCAGCCTCTTCATCTGATCCAATTCATTCACTTGGTTACGAAATTCCCTCCGGATTCTTAAGCAAAGTTCAGGAAAGTACCTTCTCGGGATGGGGGGATGAAAATCCCTACCATCATTTGCGTGAATTTCAGCTAGTGTGTTCATGTCTAAAAATCTCAGGCATGACACATCAGACTCTGAAGTGGAAGTTGTTTCCCTTTTCTCTCATAGGAGAAGCGAAGCGATGGTACACGTGTAATGTAAGACTTGCAAATGGGGATTGGAAGAAGTTGTGAGATCAATTTTGTCTCCGATACTTTCCAATCACTGGTACATGCGCCTTACGAGCAGAGATTCTGACTTTCCATCAGAACGATGGGGAATCCCTTGATGCAGCATGGGCCAGATTTTCCCTTCTAGTTCAATCTGGTCCCGACTTGTCTTTACCCGACCCTTTGTTACTTCAACATTTATATGCGGGACTGAACAAGGACGATGCACAATACCTCGATAACGCAGCTGGAGGTTCGTTCTTGTACAAGACCTTAGTCGAAGGAAGAGAAATCCTCGATAAAATATTAGAGAGAACTTCCTACGTCTCTTACCGAGAACCACCTCAGGTAGAACGAGAGGTACCACAAGAGGAACCCAGGGCAGCCGAACCCAAGCCCGTAGAACCCCAGCCTTTAGATTGGACTCCCGTACCTCTTCCTGAACCAGAATCCAAAATACCCGAGGTAGAGGACCCTCTACCTTCAGAATTTGAGCATGTATTCGAGGAGGATCTCTTTGAAGATCTTGGCAACACCTCGATGTACCTGTCCCAGAAGTGACCACCTGTCCCGGTCACTCCTTTAGAGCCATACGAGAAGGATTACCTTCTAGAAACCATTGAGGAGTTGACAGCCATAATGAGCAGCGAATGGTCAAGATAAGGCGAGTTATCTTCATCTCCCATTCAAATCAGCCATCCTACATATGTCATCCGCTACCACATCAAGGACCAAGAGGTCAACGCTCTTTACAACCCCGCTGTTGGAGCCAACGTAATGTCACATTACTTTGCGTCTGCCCACCTGGGTGGCGTACCTTTTGCTCCAACAGGCAGAACCCTCAGAAGTTCCTCGGGTTCTTCTGTGATGAGTCATGGGGTACTACTGCAGGTGTCAGTACGAAACAATGATGTTAAGGAAAATCTAGATTTCCACGTGTTCGAAGCTCTTAACTTCAACATTCTCATCAGCCATCCAATCAAAAAGCTTCTCACGGATGTGCCGAATTCGGGAGCCCTTAACATCAAATTGGGGAAGGAAACTCTCTCCATCCCTATCATTCGGTCGGTGAATTCGGTGGCAGAGGTTCTCCCCATAGTATAGCCAATTGAGGAGGTGCTGGACACAAATCCTCTAGATTCATCAGAAATGGCCCTCGAACAGGAAGCTGAAGAGCTCATCCAAGAAGAGGCAGATTCCAATGAAATCTTAGAGTTCAAAGAGTTCGAAGTTCCAGCCCGACCTCCAGTTGAGCTTAAGCCATTACCTTCTAGCCTTCGATATGCCTTCCTAAATAGCGATGTAGAAGCTCCCGTGATCATCAGTGACAAACTTTCAGAAGAGGAGATATCCAAGCTCATCGTTGTATTAGAAAAGCATCAAGTTGTTCTTGGTTACGCCATCCAAGACCTCAAGGGCATTAGCCCTACTCTTTGCACTCCTCGCATTCCCATAGATCCCGCTGTGGCACCCTCCAAGGAGCCCCAACGCAGGTTGAACAATGAGATGCGTGAGGTGGTGAAGAAGGAGGTCCTGAAACTCCTACACGCCGGAATCATCTATCCAGTCCCGTATAGTGAGTGGGTAAGCCCAGTACAGGTCGTGCCCAAGAAAGGAGGTATGACGGTCGTAGAAAATAGCAAGAATGAGCTAATCCCACAACGAACCGTCACGGGATGGAGAATGTGCATAGACTACAGGAAGCTCAACAAGGCTACAAAGAAGGATCACTTTCTGCTTCCCTTCATCGACGAGATGCTTGAAAGGTTAGCACAGCACTCCAAGTTCTGTTTCCTTGATGGCTATTCTGGTTTTCATCAAGTCCCAATCCATCCTAACGACCAAAGCAAGACTACATTCACATGCCCTTATGGAACCTATACGTACCGACGAATGCCATTCGGGTTGCGTAATGCTCCTGCTTCATTCCAAAGGTGCATGATGTCCATCTTCTCGGACATGATCAAAGAGATTATGGAAGTCTTCATGGACGACTTCTCGGTTTATGGTAAGACCTTTGATCTTTGCCTCAAGACTTTGGATAGGGTCTTGTAGAGATGCCAAGAGAAGAACCTGGTGCTGAATTGGGAGAAGTGCCACTTCATGGTCGATGAGGGCATTGTTCTCGGGTATCTCATCTTCGAGAGAGGAATCAAGGTGGACAAGATGAAAATCGAGGTCATTGAACGACTTCTGACTCCCACCAATGTGAAAGGAATCCGAAGCTTCTTAGGTCATGCAGGGTTCTACAGGCACTTCATAGCTAACTTTTCCCATATTGCTAGACCCCTCACAAACCTGCTAGCTAAAGATGAACCTTTCCATTTCTATGATGAGAGCCTAACAGCCTTTTACACACTCAAAAAAGCACTCATCTCAGCTCCAATCATTCAACCCCCAGATTGGAAGCTTCCCTTTGAGATCATGTGTGATGCTAGCAATTATGCGGTGGGGGCCGTACTTGGGCAAACTAAGGACAAGAAGCATAACGCGATCGCCTATGCGAGCAAGACACTAACAGGAGCTCAGCTTAACTATGCCACAACCGAAAAGGAGCTCCTGGCAGTTGTCTTTGCTATAGATAAGTTTAGATCTTACTTAGTGGGTGCAAATGTTATTGTATACACTGACCATGCAGCTCTGAAGTACCTTCTCACTAAGAAAGACACCAAGCCAAGGCTCATAAGGTGGATCCTTCTACTCCAGGAGTTTGATTTAGAAATTAAAGATAAAAAGGGAGTAGAAAATACGGCTGCAGATCATTTGTCGCGTATGAATATCACTAACACGCAGGAATCACCGATAAATGAATTCCTCCCGGACGACATGCTACTCAAGGTGACGACTTCGAATCCCTGGTATGCAAATATTGTCAATTTTGCGGTTTTAGGTTATGTACCACCTGGGGAGAACAAAAAGAAGCTAGATGGATTACTCCAAAAAAGTGTCCCCACAGAAGAAGGGATCAAGATTATTGAGAAATGCCATGCAACACCATATGAAGGGCACTATGGTGTGTTTCGCATGCAAGCGAAAATATGGCAAAATGGTTTCTATTGGCCAACCATGTATGAAGACACCAAGGATTTCATTCAAAGGTGTCCCAGTTGCCAGAAACATGGAGGAATCTCAGCTCGCGATGCCATGCCTCTCACATACAACCTTCAAGTGGAGCTCTTTGATGTATGGGGCATTGACTATATGGGACCCTTCCCGAAGTCCCATGGCTGTGAGTATATCTTGGTGGCTGTGGATTATGTCTCCAAATGGTTAGAAGCAATGCCATGCAAGGCTGCCAATGCAAAGCATGCTCGAAAAATGTTTCAAGAGGTAATCTTTCCAAGATTTGGGACACCCCAGATGGTAATTAGTGACGGAGGATCGCATTTCATCGATGCGGCCTTTTGGAACTTCCTCAAGGAACTCGGGACGTGCATAACATCGCAACCCCATATCACCCTCAGATAAGTGGTCAGGCAGAAACATCAAATAAGCAAATCAAGAATATTCTGCAAAAGACCGTCAATGAGATGGGTAAACAATGGAAGCCTAAGCTAGCGGATGCATTATGGGCATACCGCATGGCTTACAAGACCCCCATTGGTATGTCACCCTATCAACTTGTCTATGGGAAGACGTGTCATCTACCCGTCGAGCTGGAGCATAGAGCACATTGGGCTATCCAAAAATGGAACATGGACTTGGACCTAGCGGGAGAGCACAGGAAGAGGCAGATATCAGAATTGGAAGAGTGGAGAGACAAAGCCTATCACAGTGCCACATTATATAAAGAAAGAACCAAGAGATGGCACGATAAGACGCTAAAGCCGAAAGTCTTCATGCCCGAAGATAAGGTATTACTTTTCAATTCTAGGATAAAACTCTTCAGCCACGAGAAGTTGAAAAGCAAGTGGATGGGACCCTTCCTTGTCATCGATACATCAACGCATGGGGCCATAACGATCCAAGAAGATGAAGGTAACATCCACAAGGTAAATGGCCATCGTCTAAAATTATTTTTAGATCATGATACAGCTATAGATGAAGATATAGACGTGATTGAACTTGTTCAACATGACTATATACTTGATTAAAGGCTATATAGGCCATATATTAAGGTAAGCCACTTGTACAAACCTCCTAGACTCTCCCCACTGCTGTCCAGAGAAGGAAGGAGGCCAACTGGGCCAAGCCCAGGTCGGCCGACCCAGGGTGGCTGCCCTAGCAGGCCATCTTCAGCAGGCCATGCTATCCTCGCATCCTAGCACGAGATGCTGAGTTTTCCTCTGTTCTGTTTGCAGTCCGCCCGCCTCCCCCCCTGCCCAAGCGTTCCAAGGACGGGGAAAAGTCAGGCCCTACTAGGGATGATGTTGCACCAGTGGTCGACGTCCAGCATGGTGCAGCGGACCCTTCCGCTGTTGACGTTGCGCCGAGCCCCAACAACCCTATCCCGGCGAGTGCCCCGGAGGCTCAATCAAAGGAGCCTGCTGATGGCTCGGGGAAGTCGGGTATTCGGGGGCCCCAACTTATACAACTGAAGAAGGTGGTGACCAAGAGATCCTCCACGTGAGTCTTGAATACTTAGACTTGTAAGTTTTTGTAATTCATCTTATCAATTAGTTGATATGACTGTCCTTTGTCCAGCCCTTCCTCTGCTCTGAGCTTCGGGGAGCCTGACGATGCCCCGGCTGCCCAAGCCCCCGAGTCTGGAAAGGACACGGATGTTGCAGCATTGGAGACCGGCGCTGCTCCTCCTCCTCCTCCCCCTCCTCTGGCCACCAATGTCGAGGCAGGGAAAGAGTCCGAGCTGGAGCAAGCGGAGCCGAAGCGGATGGAGGTGGAGACCCCTGCGTCCGGACTACCCGAAGGTGAGCCCATCCTGCCTCCTCCGTCTCCTAGCGCCAATCCGCCCGAGGCTAGATTAGAGACTACAAGTGGAGTGGCAGGCGAGCTGCCCAGGGAGTCCGTCGCAAAGGACGCCCATGTCGTGGGTACTTCGGGCCCTGGCATCAGCACAGTCGAGGCCACGGGAATAGAAGGCCCTAGCTTGGAGGATGCTGGCGCCGCGGGCGCCTCAGGAACCAGTGCAGATGCGGCTGAGAAAGATGATTTGTTGGTGATGCCATACGGCTGGCAACACACCATCGCGACAGATTTAATTGATGACCCTTATCTGACCAAGGAGAAGAGAAAACAAATCCAAGGTGTCTTCAAGGACTTGTAGGAGTTCACCACCGTAAGTTTTCATCTTCCTCGAGTAGTTTTCTTCATCCCCTGTTTCACTTTGAGTGATGATAATTGTTATACTCTACTTTGTAGAACCTGATGGACTGATCCTAGGAGAAGTCCGAGAAATTTAAGTTCATTGGGGACGACCATCGTAAATTGGCAGAAAAAGATGAGCGCATTCGCGAAGAAATTCGGAAGAGGATTGACCTCCGCAATGAGCTCGATCAGTTGAAGAAAGAGCGCACTCAAGAAACTTGGCTCCTTAAAAATGAAATCCAGAATCTTGAGAGGAAAAAAGCCGAGCTTGTTGAAAAGAACAAGAAGATCTCCAAAGCGCACAAAGGTAACTTGTCGCCTTGTCTTGTTGTCTTTGATTTGTTGTTTGTTCGAGTAGGTTTTGAAACTTCTCGAATACTTCTTCATTTTCTCTTGCGTGCAGAACTGAAATCCACTTTGCAAAAGAAAGAAAATATGATTATAGATCTGAAGAACCTTGTTTACCATTGCGCAGATGATGTTGAGCGCCTTGAGAAGATCCTCCAAGATATAGGCGTCCAATTCCGCGATGCCATGCAACAGATCAAGAATATGCTTGAGGAAAAGGATGTTATCCAAAAAGAACTCGAAGAATTCAAGACTGTTGCGCAAGCTGTCGTGGAGATGGTGGAGTTTCCAACAGAAGGTGATGTTGGTGAGCTGTCATTGTTAGAGAAGCTTCGTGCGACTCCTTAGAAGGTTGCCAGTTACATCTCGGAGGCCACCAGAACCTACATCGCTCAGGCGCTCGTGTTGGTGAAGTCGTACTGGCCCAAGGCGAAGCTTGAACCACTCACTGAAGGCATGGCGGCCGACTCCTCTGTTGAGCAATTCACGAAGTTCCGTGAAGAAGTCGAGCCCCTTGCTGACAAGATAGCTGAGAGCCTGGAGCAAGAGGGTTAGTAGCAAAGACAATGTGTCATGATGAACACTTATGCCACTTTTTGATATGCATATAAATTTGCCTAGTTGATCTTTCTTCAGCGTATATCTTTGTGTGATGTTTGTTGGTACGATCGTAGGACTTCTAGTAGTTGTAGATGTTTGGGTTAAGCTACTCCAAGAGCATCGGCTTGGATGTAGTCAGTAACTTGACGTTCCGTAAAAGTGCTCGTAGAGCAAAAGGACTTAACCTGGATTTACCCGGTCATGCGGTACGCTAGGTTAGCCTGTCAGTTTGAGAGCCTGAACGGTTAAGTTGTTAACATCCCGCTTGTAGCAGGGAAATAACGTGGCCATGTGATGCGCTTGGTGACCCCTTCAGCGGGTGCCTTAATGCTCTCTTTCGAGTAGTCGTAGCAGTGGCCGGAACTGTGAGAGTACGTCAAGTGCTCTGCCTTATAGGCTGTACTAGACGTACGTACTCGTGGCGGAGCCCCCGAGTATAAGTAGTCGAGAAAACATATAAACTCGTGGCAAAGCCCCCGAGTTTAATGTAGGCAAAAAAATGTAAGAACTCATAGCAGAGCTCCTGAGTTAAAACATGCAGAAAGTAGTTGAATTATGGTGAAATCAACTCTTTATTTATAAAAATGCTGACATGCAGCTGGCGAATTGCTTTTTCAACTTCTACTAGGCGTAGAATTTTTGGAGATTCTCTATGTTCCAGGAGTTGGGAACTTCTTAGCCATCAGGGTACTGTAGGCGATATGACCCTGGTCTTGTGACTTCTGACACGATGAAAGGACCTTCCCACCATGAATTAAGCTTGTGTAGCCCAGTTTCATCCTGAATACGGTGAAGGACCAAGTCACCGATATTGAACGACCGCTCTCGCACATTGCGATCGTGATAGCGCCGGATGCCTTGCAGATAACGGGCTGACTGAACGAGGGCACTGCATCTAGCTTCGTCAACAGTATCCAGTTCCAGTTGCTGAGCTTCGTCCGCCTCCCCTTCGTCATACATCTCGACTCTGGGAGAGAGCCACAAAAGATCTGCTGGGAGTATAGCTTCGGACCCGTAGATAAGGAAAAAAGGGGTATGTCCTGTGGCTTTCGATGGTTGAGTTCGAAGCCCCCAGACAACATGAGGCAACTCATATATCCACTTGCCACCCTGTTTGCTCTTCTCATCGTAGAGTCTCTTCTTTAGGCCATCCAGAATCAAGCCGTTGGCCCGCTCGACTTGTCCATTGGCCCTTCGGTGTGCGACTGAGACGTACTTCACTTCAATCGTGTTGTTTTTACATAATTCCCAGAACTGGATTGCCGTGAAGTTTTAGCCCAGATCTGTGATGATGGTATTGGGATAGACAAAACAATACATAATATCCGAGATGAAGTCAACTGCCCTGTCTAGAGTGAACTTGGTAATCGGCTTGTACTTGATCCACTTGGTAATCTTGTCGATGGCCACCAATACATGTGTAAAGCTTCCTGGAGCTGTAGTCAGAGGTCCAATCATGTCGAGGCTCCAGCATGCGAAGGGCCATGAGGGCGGTATGGTGATGAGGTTCTGCGCCGGGATGTGAGACTGTTTGCCAAAAAATTGTCACTTCTGGCACTTTCGTACCAGATCCTCGTCGTCGGAAACTGTTGTTGGCCACCAATAGCCTGCCCTGTAGGCCTTTTCGACCAATGTCTTGGACGCTGCATGGTTTCTGCATGTACCCTCGTGTATCTCGAGTAGTATATTGCAGCCCTATGCCTTGGGAACACACTTCATTAATACTCCTGTGCTTGCTCCACCCTTGTAGAGCTTATCTCCGACGATGACAAGCCCCTTGCTTCGTCTCATGATGCTTATTGCTTCTGGGCTTTTCTTTGTCACCCCAGGGGGTAGCTTCTTTTCCTTGATGAAATCGATGAAAGTCCCCCGCCAATCGACCTCCGACATCATGACCTCTTGGCCGGGGTCCGAGGATCCCAAACTGGTGGTTGCTTGATTCGTGATCTTGATCGACGGTTCTTTGAGTTCCTGGACAAATACTCCTGTTGGGACTTGTGCTCGAGTGGATCCAAGCTTGGAGAGTACATCTAGTCCAACATTGTTGTCCCGGACGACGTGATGAATCTCCAGGCCAGCAAATTTGTTCTCCAGCTTGCGCACATCCATAACATATGTGTCCATCTCCTCCTTTTTGCAGTCCCACTCTTTGTTGACTTGTTGCATGACTAGCAGCGAGTCGCCGTATACGAGTAGTCGTTTGATACCCAGTGAGACTGCCAGGCGGAGACCGTGTAGTAGCGCTTCATACTCGGCCTCATTGTTGGACACCTTCCAAAGGATTTGTAAGACGTACTTGAGTTGTTCACCCTTTGGAGAGATGAAAAGTACTCCTACCCCGCCACCCTCGAGCTTGAGCAAGCCATCAAAGTACATTGTCCAATGCTCTGGGCGGCTGGCTGGGGTTGGTACTTGACTTTCCCACCACTCAGCCATGAAATCGACCAGTGCTTGGGATTTGATGGCTATCCTTGGCTTGAAGTTGATTGAAAGAGCCCCCAGTTCTACTACCCACTTGGATATACGACCAGTGGCATCCCGGTTGTGGAGTATATCTGCCAACGGGAAATTAGTAACAATTGAGATCTTGTACTCATCGAAGTAGAGTAGAGTAGTTTCTGAATTGAAGGATAGCGGACCTTAGATTAAGAGAGTACTTCGTTGATGAAATAGACTAGCCTCTGCATGCATGGCCTTCCTCGTTTCGCTCCACCACAATTGTCGTGCTGATCACATGAGTAGTTGCTACAATGTACATCAGCAGGTTCTCCCCTGGAAGTGGTGCTGTAAGAATAGGATGTGACTGCAGGTGTTCCTTGAGGTCCTGCAAAGCCTGCTCTGCTTCCTCCGTCCAGTGGAACCCGTTCTCCAAGTCGTGAGATGAATCTGTTTAAGGCTGCCATGCACCCTGTTCGCTTCTGCACGTCCTTGATCGTTGCTGGAGCCTTCATGTCGGTGATAGCGGTAATCTTCTGTGGGTTAGCTTCAATACCTCTATGACTGATGATGAACCTGAGTAGTTTCCCGGATGGTATGCCGAAAACGTACTTGGTCGGGTTGAGTTTCCAATTGAACTTCTGGAGGCTACTGAATGTTTCCTCCAGGTCTGCAATTAGGTCCTCAGGAATTCTGGTCTTGACGACCACATCATCCACGTAGGCTTCGACATTGCGGTGTAGTTGGTTTGCAAAGCACATTTGGATTGCCCGCTAGTACGTATCCCCCGCGTTCTTCAGCCCGAAGGACAGTCTTGTAGGCATAAGTTCCGAAGGGCGTGATGAAGGCGGTCTTGATTTGATCTTCTTCCTTGAGGGAAATCTAATGGTAGCCCGAGTAGCAGTCAAGGAAACAGAGGAGTGTTGAACCCGGCGTCCTGTGCTGTTGCGAATTCAGTGTCGAGGTCGCGTTGAATCCGTGCGCGCCGATCGTTGGCATCCCTTCTACACTTGGCACGCTTCCTGTTGCGCAGCCTGCGGGCCTCACGGTCCTGAGCAGACTCGTTGGCAGCATCTGCAGTGTGCTCATCCTCAGAGATCTGCTCAGGCCTTTCGTTGTGGTGCGTGTCGCTGTATTCATCGGATTCCGCCATGAAGACATGGCGGTGTGTGGATGGATCGTTAGAGCTGTAGTCTATGAGTACAGTTCCGCCGGGGCTGGTCTCACCGAGTGGTCTGCCCTCTTGGAAAGGCAGGGAGTCAAGGTGAGCGACCAATCTTTCGTCGTCTCCGAGTAGTTTGGAGGGTTTCATGCCCTTCCAGTACACGAAGCGACCCTCCGGTGTGGAGGTTATAACCAGCCCTGGCTACCCAAGTAGGGTTCGGCCTCGGGATCGGAGTCCAAGTCGTAGTCGTCGAAGATAGGGGCCTCCCGGCATGCGGTGGCGTCCTTGTCCCCGAACTCAAGTAGTTCTTCCAGATCCTTCTCCAATGCGGAGTATAATTCGGACTTCATGGTCTCCTGGTAAACGGTGGCCGTATTGCGTAAATCGATGGGGAATCGGTCACGCTGCTCCTTAGATGTAGTTGAGTCCGATCCGAGGAAGCTTGACGCAGCACGAGTCGGAGTCACATAAAAAATGGACAGCTTCTCAATCTCCATGGCGAGGTCTGGGAGCAGCATCTCGTCGAGGTTGTCAACGAACTCGTCGAGAATGCTGCTTGGTGTTGTTGCAGATGCCTCTGGCTTGTTGTCGACGAGGTGCTGATGGAAGTTGCATGTGCCATCAGAGACACAGACCCAGGAGCCCAAGATGAAAGTAGTGCATGGAGGGGGCACGGCGCTGGTGAAGCTGAAAGTTGCCATCGAATTCGCCGGTGTATCTTTGAAGAGCGCCCCTACCTGGCGCGTCAGCTGTCGGTGTTTTACCGGCAAGCCTACCTTGGGATACCCTAAGGTAGTAGACTTGTGGTTAGGGTGTCGCCGAGATCAGGAACTCGATGGTGCAAGGAACAAAGGGTTTAGACAGGTTCGGGCCACAGTATGCGTAATACCCTACGTCTTGTATGGTTTGTATTGCGTTGGGGTTATGAGATTGTTTGGAGGGGGTCCCTGTCCACCCTTATATATCCTAGGGGGACAGGGTTACATGGAGATCTTGGTTTGGTACGAGCTTAGGAGTCCTAACCGAGTACTCTCGGGTAGTTTCCTTCTGTACCGACTAGTTGTACTTACATACGAGTACTTTACATTATGGATAAGGTATGGGACATGCCCTACCCCTTACTCTAGAATGTTCTACGCCACGCGTGCAGTCCCGTTGCCCCGGGTCTGACACTAACCGAACCCACAGAATCCCCACCGAAGGGGAGGCCAACGGGCCGCCCGAGTCGGTCGAACGACTCGGGAAATCTGACTGGGACGGGTGGGTCGTGGAGTAGTAACGCGCCTCACGCAGGCCCTGCCAACCTCGTCACGAACGACGAAATTGGGCATCACTCGGTGTCGGATTTGCACTCTGGCATGTCTGCCTAGGGTAGTCCCAAGCTGTAGAGTTGTAGGCGGGGTGGATCAGAGAGAGACGTGAGCTTGATGCTAACACATGGACGCAAGGACTTAAACAGGTTCGGGCCGCACGGAGCGTAACACCCTACATCCTGTGTTTGGGGGTTTGTATTATAGCAATAGCTAGGGTTTCGAGAGTCGTAAGAATCATCTTCTATGGGTACCCCCACGGCCCCCTTATATATCCGAGCAGTCGTGGGTTACAAGTTAGGGTAAATCTACTCGGGATTGTTACAAGGAATCCGATCGGTTGAGATACACAAGATATGCCTATCCAGATTGACCTAGATCCTAACCCCGGTGGATCCTGCCCATCGTTCAGCCGAGTGCCTGTACGCCGGTCGTTCATGCGGAGTCGTTCAGCCGGGTAGCCATCTCCAGTCGGTAGGGAGGTACCTGAGTCTACCTCCATCAAGCCCCCGAGCCTCGGAAGGTTTCGCAGAAGCATTTTGAGGGTCAAAAAAGGAAACAACCTCTTAAGCCCTTTTATTTTGAGTCATCTTCCAGCTCTTTGCCTCGGCTCCAGCAGGGGAACCAGGGAATGCTAGGTCTGATTGCGGCGCCTAGCCCCCGAGCAGGGTTGCTAGCGGAGTAACGGAGACACGCCGAGGTAAATAGAGGTGCCCAGTCCCCGAGCAGGGTCGCTAGCGGAGGCACAGAGACACGCCGAGTCAAATAGATGCACCCAGGCCCCGTCAGGGTCGCTGGCAGAGTCACGGAAACACAACGAGTCAAATAGCAGCGCCCAGCCCTCGGGCAGGGTCGCTGGCGGAGTCACGGAGACACACCGAGTCAAATAGCGGCGTCCAGCCCCCGAGCTGGGTTGCTGGCAGAGTCACAGAGACACACCTAGTCATTTAACATCGCCTGGTATGGAAAGGAATATTCCAATCCAATAGGCAGATCCAATCCGATCCGAAAATCCAGGGATCTGCTCGGATCTTTACTCAATTGCGCAGCTTATCCTCCGGAGCCATTTTTCCTTTTACTGCCGCCGTCAAATCCTTTGTTACCGTTTCCCCTCCTGCTTCAGGGAAACAAAGGGACGCTCTAGGAGTCGATTAAAAATTCAAAAGAGGGGAGAAGCCGAATGGCCTGTTAGGGTTATGGCCGATATAAAAATGATTGGCTCAGCACATCCTTATCCGTTTACACCCTTTCATCTCTACAACCACCGAGTGTTCAAGATCTCTCCAGCCTTCTCCAGAGCACTCGCCCCCCAAGCGATCCACCGCCCCTTCTCCCGCTGCCACTCGCCTCGAGCAGAAATGGCCAGCGAGGTCCCTGCAACAGCCGCCGCCGCGCCGCCACCATGACCGAAGCCGACATAGAGGCGCTCGTGGTGCAGGGCCTGCTGCCGGAGAAGGCGATCTCCGGTTGGCAAAGCTGGACCGGGTAGGCATTCACCTCGGAGGACCGGATGGAGACAGTCGTCTTCTGGTCTTTCTACGAGAAGGGGTTCGACCTGCCGTCGGGGGTCTTCTTTTGGGGGCTCCTTCACTACTATGGGCTGGAGGCAACGCTTCTCAAGCCCAACTCCATCACACAGATCATGACCTTCATCCATCTGTGCGAGGGGTTCTTGGGGATCGCTTCCCACTTCAACCTATGGAGGGCCATGTACCACCTGCGAGCGTATCCAAACAAGGATACGCCGGATGTAGTCGGCGGGGCCGCCTTCTCACTCCACCAGGGGGAAGTACCCGATGGCTGTCTTCAAGGACAGCAACAAGAGATGGGCGGAGGAGTGGTTCGTGGTGGCGAACCCCGCTCCTGGCCTCCTGCCCCGCACCGACCTCCCGCCGGTCTTGAACGCCAGGTGGGAGCAGAAGCCCACCGAGGAGGAGATGGTGGAGGTGGAGGTGCTACTAGCCGAGCTACAGAAGCTCAAGGCCGACAAGCTGACCGGCACCGTGGTGGTGCTGTTGTTCGCGAAGCGGCTGACCCAGACGATCCAGGAGCGGGTCCACCCCGGCAACGAGTACTCGGGCCGCGAGGACCCGACTCGCGGGAAGAACTGCAAGGTCTCGTGCACAGAGGCTCACAGGCGGGTCACACTCATCATGAACAGGGTGGTCCGCGGCAAGGGCTACCCAAAGGCGTAATACCTGAAGAGGCCCACCATAGAGGTATGTAGTCTGCTTGTTGAGTCGTCTTGCTTCTCACCGAGTGGTTTTTGGTCCGAGTACTTTTCCGCCGAGTTGTTTTGCCATCGATGTCACCCGTTGGGTTGTAATACCACTCGGCATTTGTAGGAAAAAGTTGTTTCATTTTGGTGCCCTGCGCCTCTGCCGGAGGGGCAGCAGGGCAAGGCTGTTGATCCACCCATCGGACTAGCATTGCTGGCGGTGGATGTTGGGAGTTTTTCGTCTGACTCCTCCATCGGGAGTGAGTCGGATGACGTTGTTGAAGTATCAGGGCCGGCGGCTAGTGCTGGCTCCACCACAAAAAAGCAGCGCCCCACCCGCAGGAAGGCCGCGTCGAAGGCCCAGACGGGTGGGATGGCGCCATGGAGGCCACGGCGGAGAAGGTCGGCCTCACCACCCCCAATCCGGAGGAGAAGGACTAGGAGGAGGAGCGGGGGCGGCCAGCGAGGTCGCCCGCCAGGGTAGCGCAGTCGCTACCCTCCGTCGTGCCGCTGAAGATGAGGTTCAGCATGCGGCGGACTGAGAGGTAAGCTTCTGATGTCTTGCACCTGTTGATTTGGTTCCTTTTCTTGCCTGGTTCCAATTTTGAGTTGATGAGTCGACTTGTAGGAGGGCATCGCTTAGCGGTGCCAAGCGCAAGGCAGAGGAGTCCACCCGTGGGGCCAGCTTGGCCGAGGGGGAGTTGTCCAAGGCACCATGGCTGCTCGCTCGCCACTGACTGATCGAGGGGGTGGCAGCCAAGGCCAAGGAGGCCAAGGAGGAGGCGGCGGCATTAGAGTCGCCACAAGGTGACGACGTCGTGCCGCTAAAGGTTGCGCCGGGGGACGGGGCCAAGCCAGGGGTTGTTAAGGACCCTGCCGACCCGAACGTGGTGCCGCGGGTCATCGCCCCCGCACTCCCTTCTGTCCATCAGTAGCCTAAGGAGAAGGCGCCTGGGAGGAGACGGTGGTGACCAAGGAGGTGCTGCTCGAGGCCGCCCAACACGCGGCCGAGGCGACCCAGGTGAGTGTTTGGAGTTTTTGCTTAGATGCCGGGGCGAGTAGCTTAATGTGCCTTGTTTGTGCAGGCTTTGGCCAACCTGGGTTGGCGAGCTGCGAGCCAGCTCGAGGCGGGAGATGGGTCGGCGAGCCGAGTCCTTCAGCTGGAAGACGAGCTGCAGGCGCTGAAGCGGCACCAATCCGAGGCCTTGAGGAAGCAGTCGGCAAAGCTAAAGGGTTTGGTTTTTGACTTGTCTTCATTTTTGGTTGCCCGACTTGCCGGAAGGGGCTGAGGCCCGGGGCTTTGCAGAGCTGAAGGAGGCCAATGAGACGATGACCCGGGAGCTTAAGGTCGTCGTAGCGGCAAATGATGAGCTGCACCGGCTGAGGGAGGGCGCTGAGGGCCTGATGAATCCGGCCCAGGTGGGGTTGGCCGAGGCCCAATAAATTAAGGTTGCCCGGACCCCAACAGTTCTTAAGCACATCCACTCGGGGAAAGGCCCAATCTCCCTAAAAGACTAGTCCAATAGGGGAAGGGTGGTTCTCCCTTTTAAGGTGGCCTCCTCCTTCCAAGCTAAGCAAGGTGGGATTATTCAAAGGCCCACACGGTCGCCGTCCGACTACAACTAGGCCACTTGGCCCCCTTTGTTGCGTCTTTGCCAGCGGGTAATAGTGGAGGATGTCCTCATCATTCCCTATCAACTACTACTCAGGTGCAGTGGTGGCCCTCAACGCAGCAAAATGCAGCGTCTTACCAAGCTCATACAAGGTTCTTACCGTCGCAAAGCACAGGATGGGCAACCGGTGGCTGGTTCTTACCTCAAGAGAGTGCTACAACGATTGCAAAGCTCAGGTTCTTACAGAAACAAGAATGGTATGTGGAGCTTGGGAAGGCAACAAAGTGAGTATATCTGGAGCACAATTCAATAACAGATAGTAATGTTGAATAAATGTCCAAAGTTAAATGTCCTTAGTTGCTGGTCTCCTCGTGTCCTTTGAACAGTAGTGTCAACAAGGGAGGAACACAAAAATCAGCAAGTATCCAGAAGCACACAAAAGTTAGCAAGTGTATCCTCTCTATGTGCCTCCTGTTTCGTCTTTTAGCACCAGTAGAAATCAGAATTTTTTTCTTTTTTCTTTTAGTTTTTGATATTTTTTCTCAACCAGGAGCACAAGAATAGGAATACCACAAAGTATCAGCTCAATCCGATGTAAGATGTGATCGGTAGAAAACTATGAGCGTTTCAAAAAACTGATGCTATAACTTCGGAGCTCAAATTAACAACCTTCTGAATTTTTTTTGATTTCTTGGAATTTGGCGAATCCAGCAAAGCGGTGAATCGTATGTGAAAAATTTCGCAATCTTTCAGGAAAAAAAAGAACGCCTCAATCGGAGTTCTGACCAAAAAGTTATGCCCGTTTTAAGGAGCACCCTCCGACTTAGGTTTTGTTGGTGGTCGAACAAAATTGGATGCGAATCGAGTGGGGGGAAAATTGTGGTATGATGGCAGCGGAAAAAGGAGTCAGACAACCAAACTAAAACACGATCCATACCAGCAACAATGACACGAACTAGGACACAAACTCAACACTACGGACTCTAAAAGAGAATTATGCAAAGGCTAAAGACAATGGTTGTGGGACGGGGAAAAAATAAAATCAGTGGCAAACGATGGTGACACTATGGCTGATTGTGGACTATAGGATGAAGGCGAAACAAGGATGGTGGAATTGCAAACCTGACGGTATACCTGAGTTTCTGATTACCACTTAATGGGAATGCGAGGGAGCCCGATCTTCCGTCACGAGGATAACTATCGATTGGTCGACAACACGACACAAGCAATCCGGCTTCCGATCAACAAGAGCTGAGCCCGCAATCGAAGCACCGGGTCATCTTTTGGTTATCAACTATGCGCTGCCCAGTTGACGTTGCCACGAAGACTAATCCTTGCCTGCAAATCGAAGAACACAAGCAAGAATAAAGAAGAACGCAACAAGATTGTTGAAAACAGATTAAGCTCATGAAGTGGGGTCTCACAAACCCATGAACGGCGACTATTCTATGACAGATTGAATCTAAGCAAAACCCAAACCCTAACTTGGGTGACTATACTGAATATAAAGTGTTTTGAGGCGTGCAAGACCCCTGGACGCACCCCTAATGGGCTCCAACACGATACACGGGCCAACAGCCCAAAAGACGGCGGCGCAGCACCCTAACAGATTCTGGATGTCCACTTGTTTTGACGATTCCAGTTGACTAAAACCTGATAATGAGGTGGGACCTGTGCCATTGGATATCTCATCTCCTTATATTTCCATACATATATAGAACGTCGAATTTGGACTCCGTATGCGACCTGGGCGTCGGTTTTAGTGCACACTGCTTCTCGACTCCGAGGCAAACTCGAACTCGGGATGGTGTGGGCCTCCGGCTTGACTTGGACGCCCCGTCTGATCTTCTCCTCCTCCAAGCCCTCCTTCAAATACTTCATGGTCCTCTCCAATATTCCTAAGTACAATAATATCATTAGATAGCATACTATTCTCATAATTACTAAATGTACATAGGAATGAGCTCACCTCTTGATTTAAGCGACGTGCACGAACTCTCGTTATTGGTCCTTGCATATCCATGTGAGGAGTGTTGTGATGAGGACATCACTCCTACGGATATACACGAGGCTTCTTCGCTGGACATCCAAACCATTAAAGGTCCAATCACAAGAGCTCGCGCGCGACAATTAAATTTAGAGGTGAGCTCGCTCCTAAGTGTTTCTCTTAATAGTTTCGAGAATAGTTTGCTACCTAATGATTATATTGTGATTAGAAACCAAGGAGAAGATAAGATGACACATGGAGAGGAGCATGGAGTCGTGGAGGGACAGCAAGGGACGTCCAAGCTACGTGGAGGCCCAATACAACTCAACTTCGAGTCCACCTCGGAGACCAGGAGCAGTTTGACTTGAATTGGACGCCCAGGCCACATCCGAAGTCCGATTTCGACAATCTACATATGGGTGGAAAGACAATTTGGTAGAGCTTCCAATGGCGTTGGTTTGAGGCCCAAATTCATTATGAGTCGTCGGGAATCGTCCGAGGAAGTTGGCGTCCAGAATCTGTCCCGGTGCTGCGTCACCGTATTTTGGCCTTTGGGCCGTGTATCGTCGTCGAGTCCTTTAGGGTTGCGTCCAGGTACTTGGACACGACCCTAAACCCTATATATCAGTAGCCGCCGCCCTCGTTAGGATTTGGGTTTTACTTGGATTATTCTGTCAAGAACAGTTTCGCCGTACTCGGCTTGTGAGACCCCAACTCGTGAGCTAATCATCCATCTGCAATTGGTTTGCAATCTTCCTTGTTCTTGCTTGTGTTCTTTGATTCGCAGGCAGGGATTAGCCTTCTTGGCGAGGTCGACCGTGTATTCGCCGGTCGATAACCTGAGGAGACGTGGTGCTACGATTGCGGGGTTTCGGGACGTGTTGCCGGAAGCCGGATCGATTCGTGTCGCGACTCCACCAAATCGAGAGTTATCACAACCTTTCGGAAGATCGGGAATGTAACAACCCTGATAAATTAAATTTCTAAAGAAATGTCATTAGCCCAACCCTATGCTTAACCAACTAATAAAAGGGTGAAAAGAATTAGAACAAGTTAAGTTGAAATTCAAATTGAAATTGGGCACATATGAATACCTTTGAATTTTTAAATTAGCTTTCAAACCACAAGCCAAATGAGGTGTTGCCTGAAACCAAACTTGTAGAACTTTTTATTCTGAACAACTTTCATGTTCAAAAGTTTTTGAAATTCAAATTAGAAAGTGGAGAAAACATCCTGTTTGCAACCAGCCCCTTGGAACTTTTCAAATCTCGCAAATAGACCCTTCTTCCGCCTCCTCTCTCTCCCCTCCCCGCCCGACACGCCGGCCAGGTGCCCGGCGATGCCAGACCGGTGCTAGCCGCCAAGCCAGTGGCCGCCGGCCCTCGCCCCCAAGCGCGGCTTTGCCCCCCCCCCCCCCCCCCTGCAGCGCTGCCCAGACCGAGCTCGCCACGCGCGCCACGCCGGCCGTGCCTCTGCTCGCCGCCCGCCGCACCCAACGGCTGCGCCGCGCCGTGCCGCCCCGCCCGCCGCGACCCGCCCGTCGCTGAGCTCGCCTCCCGCCCGAGCCGCTGCTGCAGCTGTCCCCCAACCCCCGTGCCGTGCTATCTTCCACTCCGTCACGCAAGACTTTTGGCCGCCAGTCACGCGCCTCCGCCCTCCGCACGCCGCGCCGGTGAACCGAGCCGCCCACCGCGGCCAACCCCGCACCATTACAGTGCCTCCACCCCCGCGCGTCGCCCGGCACCCCTCCCTCCCTCCTGCCCCTATAAAAGGCGCTCTAGGCCGCCCGCACGAGCCACCAGTAAGCACAGCACTCGCCGCCGCCATTGTTGCCGCCGAAGCTCCACCGCCGTGGACAGCATTCCACAGCCGGCCCCTGCCAAAATTGAAGTTCCAGCCACCACCACATCATCCCACCGGAGCTCACCGACCCGCTCAACGCCGCCCAGGACCGCCGGAGCACCGCCGCCCGCGCTGTCGCCGACGCCGCCGCCCCTGGTCACCGCGGACAGCTCGACTCCGACCTCCTCCACCCAAGCCAAGTACCGGAGCAGCTTCCCCACGCGCCACTGAAGCTCCCCGTCCAAACCAGACCGCCCCAAGCCCGCCGGAGCACCGCCGTCGACGCGTACCGCCGCCGCCGCCCCTGCTCCAACGCCGACGAGCTACTCCCGGCCGTCCCCCACCTGACCAAGACCCCCACGAGGTAGCCCTCGCACCCCTGGTCCTTCCCCGGCCCTCACCCCTCGCCGCCGGCGAGCCCCTCGCTGGAATTTTGGCCGGCCACCGCACCCGAGCCGCCTAAGGACCCAATTGCATCGATTGAATTCTTTAGAAGGTTCTGCCCGTAAGATTTCAAGGACCCAGCTGTAAGAGAAAGATTCAAACCTAGATTCAAAATCAGTGAACTTGTAAAATTCGTATAAAATCGTAGAAAATTCAGAAAAATGCAAAATCAACTGCTCTGGAGACCTTAGGTTAAGCTTCACAACATTTGTTACATGCATCACCTTAGATTCTAGCTAAATCATGCTTTAAATAAAATGGAAAGATTAATGGCTTTTATTCATAGACTTGTCTTGAGACAAGTGCTGGCCCTAAAAAATTTACAGTGAGGAAATTACCTGATAAATAGGCCACCCTAAAAAGATCAAGCTCAGAATCTACTTCTAGATATACTTCTTGCTAAGTTTAGTTTCATGCCATGATTGGCTAAATATTTTTATCTCTATTGTTAGATTGTGATTCACCTAATGAAACCTTTTCTATGCTGGTGTAATGGTACCTAGATGCCACAGAAAAATTTAGAGACTTTTTATCTCACAGGAACCTATTTATTTGATTTATGTGCTAATAACATACAGTAAATCAAGAAAATAGTATCTTAGCTTGGAAAATTCTCATATGTTTACTAGAAGATACTCAGTGGTAGAGGATGCTGTGTAAAAAGTTTCATGGACAAAAACCCTGTGTAGGATCCTGTAAAAAATAAATCCTTGAATAACCTAGGTGTGTAATGTCATATTTACTATGCTCTGAAAACTGCATAATAAATCCTATAAAAATTACAGTAGCTCCTGCATGATTAAATGAAAGCCCTGTAAAAATCTTAGTCTCAGTTTTTGCACCATTTTGTTCTGTACAAAAAGAACAAGAATCTAGCAGCAACCATGTATTATATTTTTCATAATTAATCTGCTGCATGAAAATATCTGAAAATTTTACAGTAAGCTTATCTTTCCCTGAGGTGCCTAGATCCAAGGTTTCATGACCAGAAACTACTCACTGTAGTAGTTACACTTAAATCATGTTTCCATGAGGAACATAAGTTCCCATGAACACCCACCCCACCTTGCTTAACGAAGTTACTTATTGTACTATTCTACTCTATTAACGATTGCCCACGAATGATAAAGTAACTCACTTCACAACAAAACTCATGTTTTACAGACTGCAACTTTATCGTGAAGGAAATCATGTCGTTTACCATCACCACTACTTACACTTGTGCATTCATGTAGAAACGACTACTCTCGCCGACGGGACTTACGAGCTGGTGCCCGAGTCCGAGAGTGAGCAGCGAGAAGCCCAGGCAAATTTAACTGAAGCAGTTGAAGACCCGGGTCAACGTTCAGACGATCCCCGGACTAACTTTGCACAAGAAGGCAAGCCCCGGAGCATAACCCTATTCCTTTCCTAAAATTATGCAACTCATTACTCTCTTGCTTGTGCATTAAGTTTATAGGAGTTGAATGAAAACTTAGTTGCATGATGTTAGGAACCCATGCTTGAAAACTAGATGTAAGGTTCGATAGAATGCTGTGCTAATAGGACTCCGGTAAAAGCCGAGTGATTTCCTGTCACTAGCGAGAAAATAGGAGTTGAATGTTTACTACACGCTGCAATCATAAGGTCAACGGACGGGCTATGGTACGATGTTTACGATTGAGGCCCGTCTGTTAAGTGAAAAATGCTGAGGCCGGAGTGTGTGGTAGTGGTGGTTAAGTCTTTGAACGTACTGAACACATGCCGAGAATATGGTAATCGGTAAGCTTAAGTACCTGATTGGCCCGGCAAGTGGACGACAACCTACCCTTTGAACTTCGGTCCCACTATATGGCGAGTGCACGAGTGGCCACGACCCGGCGCCGAACCGTGGCGTGGGGCTCGTGTACTCTCGGAGGGTAGCTCCGATCCACGACCCGGAAAGAAAGGGGAAAAGTTGCACGTGTGACTCTAGGAGTAACCACGTGTCGTGTGTTTAGGTTTCCCTTGCAAGGTTAAGAAATTCGATTTGAATCGTCCGTTTCTCACGGCTATTGAGACTGCTTAATCCCTTTTACCACACAGAGTAAGAAGAGGAACAATGATGATGAATAAACTTGTTGGATGAAATTTAATGCTTCACCATGAATGATATTGGATAGCTGCTTATCTAGAATGGTTAATGAAACTAGAATCTTGAGCTAAAAGTTGAAAGTAAGGACCCACTCGTATATGCTTTTCGGCAAAACAAACCCCTGAGCCAAAAAGCCTTGCATGTCTAGAGTCGGTGGAGTAGATTCCACTACACGGGTAAGACTTGCTGAGTATTAGCATACTCAGCCTTGCTTGTGGCTCATTTTCAGGTGAGTCTTTCGAAGACAAGATTGCTAGCTTGACTTGGCCCTGCACTCTGCCTCCGGGATGGTCGGTGGAATGGGATACGCCCCCGGCCAATGGAGATAATGCCGAGTGATGTCTCGTACGGGCTTCACCGAGACATCCTGTATCGTCGAGTAGCTTTCGTTATCTTATTTCCGCTGCAACTTAAACTCTGAAGAACTTATTGGTTATGATCACTGAAGTACTTGGTTACTAAACTCAAACATGGTTTGTAATATTCACTTATGATAATTTTTGTAATATCTGCTGGAATGTGGTATTCTCTGGGCTCATCTTCGCATGAGCATTTGTATGTATGGTTTCGATCGGCTTTACCGTGGTTGTATCGGGAGGTTACCCGACACACCAATGGATTACTCCGTTTGAAGTGTAAGGTTAACCGAGATTGCCCTAATGGTGATGGTTAATACACTTGAGCCGGATTAATTCAGGTGGTTCTGCCACAGGGAACCCTCGTTCACATTATGTTGTTTGTATCCAAAGGATTGATGTCCTCATCATCATGGAGGAGAAGCTCCGACTCGAGAAGCAGCGCTGCCAAGGTAACTGCCCTTGTTCCTGGAAGATTACTTGTTCTGTCGAGTTGCTCGTACTGATACGAGTATCTTTTGCAGAGATGGAGTCCCGTTAGGCCGATGCCCGGGCGGACCTCAACCAGCTGATGGCCAGGGTCGACGCCGTACTGGTCGCCTTTGAGCCGGAGGGGGTCGCCCTGGCAGAAGAAGCGAAGCGGCGCCTGGACGCGGCGCATTCGTCAGAAAGACGGCCAAGGACTCGGTGCAGTTTGCGATGGCCCTCGTGAAGTCCCACAACCCTGAGGCGGATCTGGATCACGTGGGTGAGGGCATCATGGAGGACTGCACTGACACTGAGTGGGACTCCCACTTCACCACTGTTGGACCCCTCGCCGAGCGGATCATGGGCCAAGTGAACATGTAAGAGGTCGTTAGTAGGGCAGAAACATTATGGGGCCAAGTGTTGGCCGAAAAACAATGCTTATTTTGCATGTAATCAAGTTTTACTTTCTTTATGTTCCGTAACCGAGTAGTTTTCAGATTTGGCCGAGTGGTTAGGATTTCGATCTTACGATGTGCCCTTGCCCATTGTGTAGAGAGCTGGTCATCAGACACATGATAGGCACGGGTGATATAGAGTGGTTCTAGGATGCACCGGGTTGTGATCAGTCCGCCACTCAGTTAGGTTAGTTATTCCACACGAACGATACTGGTGCGAGTTGGCATGGCCGAGTCGCAGCCCCCGAGCGTGCTGGACGGGTCGGAAGGGGCTATACCAGGTCATTTTTCAGGCGTAGGGAATAAACAATATGTGAAAAGACAAGGATGATGAAATGCTCTTATTATTATTAGAAAGGTTGGAGTACATAGCTGCGAGCTCTTCTCACGGGTAGAAGCGCTGAAGGTGCTCAATCCATGGATTGCCTACGTCTATGCCGTCTTCCCTCTGCAAGCGGTAGCTGCCCGGGGCGACGACCACACTGATGACAAAAGGACCTTCCCATGGGGAAGATAACTTGTGCGCACCTGTAGTAGATTGGATGCATCGTAGGACCATGCCACCTATGTTGAAGTCTCGCTCTTGCACGTTCCGATTAGGGTAGCACCTGAGCTGCTGTTCGTAGCGTGCGTGCTACAAGGCAGCTGTGATGCGATGTTCCTCGACTAGGTTGATGTCATGGCTCCAAGTCGTTTCTGCTTCACCTTCCTTGTAGTTTTGGATGCGCAGGGCACCAAAAGTTATGTCACTTGGGAGGACAGCCTTCGAGCCCTACACTAGGAAGAAGGGAGAGTAGTCGGTGGCCCGGCTCTTTTGGGTGTGTAGGCCTCATATGACCTGTGGTAGCTCTTGGATCCACTTGGCACCAAACTTCTCGAGTGGGTCGAAGATACGCGCCTTGAGCCCCTGGAGGATCATGCCATTGGCGCGTTCCACTTGGCTTTTACACCTTGGGTGAGCCACGGAGGCGTATTAGATGTCGATGCAATTATCAAGGCAGTAGTCCCAAAATGCACCTCCAGTGAACGATGTGCCCAGGTCAGTGATGATCTTGTTAGGCACGCCTAACCTGTGAGAGATTTCCTGAATAAACTCGACCGCCTTGAGTGATGTGGTGGCTGCGACTGGATTGACTTCAATCCACTTGGTGAACTTATCAATGGCCACGAATATGTGGTTGAGACCGTCGAAGTACATCTTCCAGTGTTTAGGTCGTTCCTCGGGTGGTGGGTCTTGTATCTCTGTCCACTCGGCCACGAAGTTAGCTAGAGCCTGAGACTTGATCGTGGACCGGGGGGAGAACTGCAGGCTGAGCGCGCCGAGCTCGACAGACCACTTGATGACTCGGCCATTGGCGTCGCGGTTGTGGAGGATATCGCCGAGTGGAAAGGAAGCAACTACTGTGACACTGTGTGCTTGGAAATAATGCTGCAACTTCGTGGACGTAATGAGGATCACGTACAGGAGATCTGGACCTGAGGGTAGCGCACCTTGGACTCGCTGAGTACCTCACTGATGAAGTAAACGGGTTGCTGCACCTTGTAAACGTGGCCTGGCTCGCCTCGCTCAACGACCAGGATGGTACTGACCACATGAGTGGTTGTTGCTATATAGAGGAGGAGTTCCTCGTCGGGCTATAGGGCCGTGAGGACCGGTGGATTGGTAAGGAATTCCTTGAGCTCCTAGAAGGCTCTGGAAGCGTCGTCGTTCCATACGAACTTGTCTGCCTTGTGAAGCAGCTTGAAGAAGGGGAGTCCTTTGTCGCCGAGTCAACTGATGAATCGACTTAGGGCCGCTATGCACCCGGACAACTTCATCAAGTCTTTCTTGCACCGAGGGGGCTTCATTCTCCTGATGGCGTTGACCTTGGTGGGGTTGGCCTTGATGCCTCGGTTACTGACTATGAAGCCGAGTAACTTTCTCGAGGGGACACCGAAGACACACTTGCTTGGGTTCAGCTTCTATTTGAATTTCCTAAGATTTTCAAATGTTTTGACTAGGTCGGCTATGAACTGATCATAGGACCTAGTTTTGACTACTACGTTGTCAATATAGGCCTCAATGTTGCGGCCGATCTGCCCCTGGAGGCATCTCTGGATGGCCTTCTAAAATGTGGCGCCCGCATTTTTAAGGCCAAACGTCATGGTGTTGTAGCAGTACACCCCGAAGGGTGTGATGAACGAAGTCTTCTCTTGATCCGACTCCTTAAGGGCGATTTGATGACACCCGGAGTAGCAATCAAGGAATGAGAGGAGGACGCACCAGGCCGTAGAGTCAATGACCTGGTCGATGCGAGGAAGAGGGAAGGGGTCTTTAGGGCAATGCTTGTTGAGATCCGTATAGTCAACACACATTCTCCATTCACCATTTTGCTTTTTTACAAGGACTGGGTTTGCCGGCCATTCAGGATGTGTGACTTCACGGATAAATCCTGCGGCTAGGAGCCGAGTAACTTCTACCCTAATAGCCTCCTTCCGATCTTGAGCGAAGCGCCACAGTCGCTGCTTGACGGGTCGCTCCTTTTCGTCGAGATCCAAGGAGTGCTCAGCCTCCTCCCTCGGAACGCCTGGCATGTCAGAGGGCTTCCATGCAAAGATGTCCCAATTGGCGCGGAGGAAGGAGGTGAGTGCGTCTTCCTATGCTTTGTCGAGGTCCGCCCCAATGAGGGCGGTCTTTCCTGGGTCGTTCTCCCTCAGGAGGATGGTCTCCGTCACGCAGCCGGGCTATAGCTCTGACTCGGTGGCCGAGTCATTCGCCAGAATGGGAATGTCCTCTGGGGGCATCGCCTTTGCTGATTCGGCGATCATAACGGTGTTCTTGGTCCTCTCCAGAGCCTCCGAGATGTTTATGTTCTCGGTCTCACAGGAGTGGGAAGTCTGCAGGTCCCCGTAGATGGAGAGCACGTCATTGGGAGCAGGCATCTTGAGGATAAGATACGTGTGGTGTGGAATGGCCATGAACCTGGCGAGGGCGGGTCTCCCCAAGATGGCATGGTACGACGTCTCGAAGGAAGCCACCTTAAAGTGGATGTGCTCCGTTCTGTAGTTCTCCCGGGCACCGAAGGTGACCTGGACAGTAACTTGGCCGACCGGGGTCGAGCCTGAGCCAGGGATGATGCCATAGAAGGCCTCCTAGGTCGGAACCAAGGACGTCATGCCATGCCCCATGCTCTCCAGCGTCTTGGAGAAGATGATATTGAGGCCACTGCCTCCGTCAACGACCACCTTGGAGAGGCGCACCTGGCTGACCACCGGGCTGACCACAAGTGGGTAGGGGCTAGGGCTAGGTAGATGGATCCAGTGGTCGCGTCGATCAAAGGTGATCGCGACCTCGGACCAGTGCAAGGGTCCAACTGGGTGTTGGAACACAAGGTTGACCTCGCGCTGATCAAGCTTGAGGCAACGTTGGTACCTTGGGGCCCTGGAGCCGCCATAGATGAAGTTGACCGCACGATTCGCCTCTTGGAAGTCTGCTGGAGATTTGTCGCCTTGGTTGTCCCGATCTTGCCTTGGCGAGTCATTCCGGCGTCCTTGACCCCAGGAGGTTTTGGAGCTGCCGGGCTTGTCTCGGTCGTCGTAGCGAGGGCGCTTGGGTTGTCCTGGGCCACACTGTCAAGGAGTGCATGACACTCCCGCGCTGTGTGGTTGGAGTCCTTATGCTAGGGGCACTTGCCGTCGAGGAGTCGATCCAGCTCCTGGTTGAGGGAGGTGCGCTGTCGGGGTCGATCAGCAACTGCGACGGTGTTGTCGGGGCTATGCTTGCGCTCCTGTTGCTTGGACGACTAGGGTCGGTCGTTGTGCTTTCCGGAGTTGTGATGAGGCTGTCGACTGTCAGGTTGTTGGCGATCGTCATGTTGCTGCTTGGGCTGGTCATCGGAGTGACGCCGTTCCTTATGGTGACGGTGCGCCTTCTCAACATCCTCCATGTTGGCGTGCTTGTTGATGATGACCATCATCTCAGAGATGGTTTTGGGCTTGCTCTCGAACATCTTGCGCCAAAGCTCGATGTTGTGCAGCCCTTGGTGGAAGTAGTGGATGACGTCCCTATCATCAACATCTGTAATCATGTTACGTTTGGCGAAGTACCTCTTGTTGTAGTCGTGCAGGGATTCGTTAGGTTGCTGGGTGACTCTACCCAGATCCCATCTGGTTTTGGGACCCGGGCATGAAGCCTGGATGTGGTTGGCGAATGCGGTGCATAGGTCCTGCCAGCTATTGATGGAGCCAGGGCGGAGTCCCTCGAGCCAGTTGAGAGCCTGGCGACTCATCATGACTGGGAAGTAGGCCGCCATGATGTCGTTATCGTCGTTCACCGCCCAGACGGCGATAGAGTAGGTGCACAGCCATGTCTTGGGGTCGGAGTGGCCATCGAACTTGTCGATGCCGACTGGCTTGAACGTAGATGGCCATGACACTCCGCAGAGCCGGTTGGAGAAGGCGGAGAAGCCATCCAGATCCCCCGTGATGTCACCGTCGAGGTTGATCGGGGCATGCGGGGGTCGATGTGGACACTAGTTGGCATTGCCATGGCGAGCCCTGCCTCCCCGGTTGGCGCCGGGTGGACCGTACTCCTCGTCGTACTGGCGACACCGCTCCCGTTCGGCTTCATCGCATTCACGGAGTCGATCATTGATGACGGGTCGGACGTCGCGGTTGCTGAGGTTGGAGCGCAGATCCGGCTGGTTGACCTCGTTGCCGTCATGGTGGCGGGCTATGGAGTGGCGAGAGCTGCTGGATTGGGCTCGTAGAGCCGAGTAGTCCTTCCTCAAGCGCAAGACCTAAACAGCAGCAACATGCAAATGAGTTCGGGCTCGTTCGAGCTCCGGTGAGTGAGGTAAAGTCTCCAGTACCTCGAATGCGGCGGCCAAGTTAGCAGATGGGGTGGCGAAGATGTTCTGGCCGTCGCACTCAAGCATGAAGTCATCATTGAGGTTCCGCGGAGTCGCCGGCGCACGGCGGGGTGCGACCTATGGGTTACGACCATCAGCGTTGCGGAGATCTTCTTCAGCTTGGACAATGGTGGCCTCATTGTTGCATCGTTCTTAGCAGTTCTGGTTGCGTTGGAGTCGTTGACGCTTGGCCTCCTCGTCTTCTCCCTCGATAGATGCCTCGTCGGAGGAAATGACAGAGATCTCCCGCCGATCCAGAGAGCTTACTAGGTTGGGTGGAAGGGTGAAGAGAACCTCCTGGTAGCCAGCTTGTGGTCCTGAGAACGTGTCAGATCCGATCTGGTCAACGCTGGGTTGACTCAGGTCAGAAAGACGTAGCTTCCCCATCGAAGATCAGATCTGGTCCGAGTAGATGGAGGTGCTAGAGCGTAGTCCGAAGGGGGCCTGAGGGGCCGAGTCGCGAGGACGGCGGAGTGCCAACTCTACGAGCCTGATGCACCCGGCGAGGGAGGCATCAACTCGGTCTAGGCCAGCGAGAATATCGTCGATTTTGATGCATGGACGACAGGTCGTCCATGAAGGGTTTTGGGCCTCATCCTGGATGGACAGGTCCTCCACCTAGTGTAGTACTGAACTAGAGAGGGTCAGATCAGATCTGGAACCCTGGGAGCTTTTTGTCTCGGAGACAGATGAGCTTGGCGATGAGCTCCTAGGAGCAGACATCTCGGGAAAGCTTCCAAAGATGATGGAGTGGCCGGCGGCAGCCTGGATCTAGAGCGCCACTTGCACGGAGAAGAAGACGCCAGAGTTGGATGCCATCAAGCTCGCCAAGAAGACCTTGGAGATCCCGCTACCTAGCACGCCAACTGTCGGATTTGCACTCCGGCAAGTCTGCCTAGGGTAGTCCCAAGCAGTAGATTTGTAGGCGGGGTGGATTGGAGAGAGCCGTGAGCTTGATGGTAACACGAGGACGCAAGGACTTAAACAGATTTGGGTCGCACGGAGCGTAACACCCTACGTACTGTGTTCGGGGGTTTGTATTATGAGTAGCAATGGCTAGGGTTTCGGGAGTCGTAGGAATTGTCTTCTATGGGTACCCCCACGGCCCCCTTATATATCCCAGCAGCCGTGGGTTACAAGTTAGGGTAAATCTCTCGGGTTTGTTACAAGGAATCGGATCAGTTGAGATACACAAGATATGCCTATCCAGTTCGACCTAGGTCATGACCCCCGGGGATTCTGCCCATCGTCTAGCCGAGTGCCTACACGTCGGGTCGTTCATGCGGAGTCGTTCAGCCGGGTAGCTGCTCCACTCGGCAGGGAGGTACCTGGGTCTACCTTCGTCACTCGGATTGCTCAAAGCATTGCGCTCCAGCCTACACGTTAGGAGCTCACCAAGCACGTCACTCGGTCCACTCGGATAAGTGACACCGACTCAACCCTTTTGACCGCGGAAGTCGCGGGGGGGGGGGGGGGGGGGGGGGGGGCGGTAAACCGCACGCCCGAACGAAGAAATTCAGATTCCGCGACACTGCCCGCGCAAAAGACCATACCAGCCAGGGCACTTTCAGCTCAGTCCAATGTACTCGCAAAGAAATCACTCCTCCTAACGATCTCAGGCATGCAGACAAACAAAAGCAATCTGAATAGGGAAAATTATTTTATTTCTAGCGAAACAAACATTACAATGTACACCCGGCTCAAGGCCATTACAAGGTACAAATCCTGTTACTCCCACAAGGGAAGTAACCCTAGAGTCCTAAGGAGTGGCTGCTTCAAGTGCGGGGAGGCGTGGAGGCACATCTGCCTCGCAAACCTCCGCTAACATCGCCGCCCTCGCGGATGCCTAGGCACAGGGACACCATCGGGTAGCCTGGTCGACGCCACGGACGGCCGATTTCTCTTTCAAAGAAGAAGATGCTTCAAGAGCTCTTCCTCGGCCGCCGCCACCTTCAGCGGACGTGTCCCCCAAGAAACCGCTAATCGACCGAGAAGAAGAGTGACAAGATCCCAACATAGGGACCCCCAAGTTCTTGAGATCACGCTTGGCCCTCGAACAGAACGAGGAGTTCCTCCCGCCGATCGGAGCGATCGAAGCACTGACACATCCACCGCTGGGCTATGACGTCAAGCTCGAGATCGCCGCCGACAGCCGAAGATCGTCGTCCGGCAGTCGGAGCCCTGTCGCGTGCCATGCCCACTTAATTGAGCGGTTACAACGAACTCAGCAATCCGCCGACTCCCGCAGTTTGCTCCCCACTACTCGCAAACTCTCTTCTAACACCAGATGTTGGAAGAACAACCGCTGCCCTCAGGGGGGCACACGCAACACAGCAGCGAAATGCGAAAACATGACTTGGGCTATTTGTGGAACGCACCCGGCACATCCCCTACTTATAGCCCAAGGAGGGCCAGTCAAGAACCCTAGCAGACGCCCGCACACAGGCCACACAGTTCCCTCGCGCAAGGAACAGATTCCCCTAAGAAAAGAGAAACGGCAGGCCTCTGATGCGACACAACGGGTCAGGGACCCGTCAACTCCCTCATCAGGATAGCACGAGACAGGCGGAGCAGAGCGGACATAATGACCCACAACCCCTCGGACGAACTATCGGGTAAAAGGGTAACGTCCCTGCACGTCCGCCACGTAGCGCAGCACCGCCCACGCGCATTGACTGCCCCCTGATGAAGACAAAGCGTACGCGTGATTAAAACAAATAGCGAGGACGCTCAGGGGCCTCTGTTGGGTTCCAAGAACCGGGGCCACTAGCGGGCCCGACTTGTCAGATCAAGTCCGGGTAGGTTCTCACGCTAGCGGCCTACGACACGCGGCATTCGTGGGCTGTTCAGGCCCATAAGACCCGCCTAGAAGATTCCCCTGAAACAGACTCTACAGCCCACGACGCTGAGTCCAAGTGCTCTCGTTCGGACTCGGCTAAGGACCACAGGCACGACCTCTTTTCCTCCCCTTGGGCTCCCGACTTATTCACCGCCTCTAAGGCTGCCCAGAAGGAAAGTCCAACTTGGTCAAGAACACGCAGACCTGACCCCGCAGGGGTCAAACCCGGTCGTACCAAGTGGACGTGGCCTTCCCGGGGTCGTAAGCCCAACAATGGGCCACTGTGCCTCTGCCATGGCAGAAGACCACCATTGTGGTATCCACTTGGTCCTTCATAATGATCAAGTCGGACGTCATCACGGCTTGACCTCCAAGAAACCATCATCTGAGATGGGACTTGGCATATAAACAGTCCCTCCGATGGGATGGCTGCAACATCCCATCGGGTCTCCCGTACCCTACACTTGACCATACCTGGCGCACAGGTTCAAAGACCAGGAGACCCCTAGGATTTCAGGATCACGCAATCTTCTAAGGACATCGCCGACTGACCACCTGGATGGGACCGTCAATGACATGAGCCGCCCGGCTGCCGGAGTCAATGATATTTTCCCCCGAAGCCTCCTCCTCCAAGGAACCTACTGTAATATGGGTCTCCCTTGAACTATAAAAGAGGGGTCCCTTAGATTCAAGGAAACAACAGAACACTCTAGCTCTCTAGCACTCGAAAAGCTTGTACTCCCCAACTCTCACAAGCACCTGGGCTCGAGCAATACATCCGACTAACCCTCGACTGGACGTAGGGCGTTCTCACCTGATCCAATATAATATCTCGAGTCATTGTGTGCTAGGCCACCTCCGATCACAACGTGCGACACACGCTATCGAGTAGTTTAGTTGTCGCCCATTTCCGGAACCGACATCAGCTATCAACAAATCATTGTACATAACCTTCACAAAAGAAACTGAGGTTCTACCTATCTTCTAATCCCAATTGTCTTCAGCCTCTGTCAGATTCACAATGAGAAGCAAAGCCCCTAATTCTAGCCACATTCTTAGCTTACCCCTGTCACACCCTGAAATTGTTGGATTTCATGATGTGATTAGAAAGAAAAGTAACGCAATAATTTTCTAATAAATTTAAAATTTTGCCAACATCTGTTTTCTTTACAGGAAATTTAGTATAGGAAAATAATTGGTTCTTTTTCCAAATTAAGTAAAGTTGTTCTATGTGTGTTGCTTTCTTGTCATGGCATCCTGGTGTTTCTTGGTTGTAAAAGTTTTAAAATGCGCTTACACGCTAACCAATTTCTTCTGAGAATTTTCCAGTTTTTTCTGGAATTCATTCTCATTTCTTTTTCTTCTCTAGAGCTAAATCCATTTGTTGGAAGGCTCTAAAATCTTATCGTGAGCTCTAACTATTTTATTTGGACTCATTGTTTCTCAAATCATCCTCAGGATATTTCCTGGGATTTTCAGGATCCAGAATAAAATTTTCATGGTTTAAAAGATCTAGACTTTTCTAGATTTATTTTAATCCTAAAAATTTGTGTGCTGGACAAATAAAATAATTTTTTTTCTCGGGATGGATCCAACATGTTTTTAGCCCACCCCGATCCCTCTATCTCTATTTTGTGCTCTCGAATAGCTTGTTCGCGTTCGATCAGCATGGTCTGCTCATTTTCATATTCAGCTTCCACCCGAACCTGTTTCGACCCGTTAATGAACCCGTTTCGGCTAGTCCGACCCGAGCCGCACCTTCAACCTACCTCTCTCTCCTACCGCTGACAGGTGAGCCGCACCTGTCAGGCCTGTCTCCTACCTCTAACCTGCCTGCCTTCCCCACCGAACGGCAGCGCCGCCCGGCCGTTCCTCTCTCGCGTCCGCTCGCCTTCCCCCACTATGGCTCTCCTTCAATGCGCAGTGGAGTGTCCCGCAATCCCCTCGCCTCCCCTCTTCCGTTTCTTCTCAATCAAGACCCTCCTCTTGAAGGCCATTGATGGCCGCGAGCTCACTTGCTCCTCGCTGACGGCCTCTCCGCTCCCTACCTCGCCCTATAAAAGGCGCAACCGAGCCTCGCCATCCACCATGCCTCTCCTCCCAGCCCGCGCCTCGCTCTCCCTGCTCGCTCCCGCCGCCACCGCTGGAACCCAGCGCTCGAGCGCTTAGGCGCAGCGCTGCAGCTGAGCAGAGCACCCAGGCCTCCCTGCGACTCCCTGCTCGCCATGGCCCCGCGGCCCCCGCTCGCCTGCGCCCCCGTGCGCCCCTTCTAGCCCCACACTCCAGCTCCAACGTCACCATCCCCTATAGCGCCACCACCAGGGACGCCGCCTGGACTTCTGCTGCGAGCAGTGCACCACCGCCGCCACCATCTGTTCGGCCAAAATCCGGCCGATTTCGGCTGTGTCCGCCTCAGGTAAGGCATCAATTGGAATCCCCTTGACCTCCTCTCTCTTTTCCCCCACCCCAATCGAGCTCTCGTGCACTAGAACGCCAGCAAGGAAAGCCCCAGGAGCCTCCAGGAGACCCATCCGCCATGGACGATTAGTCCTCAAGGTTTTGCAAAACACCCTCAAGCAACTGTGTAATTCCCCATCGTTTCCTTATGTCTTGCACGTTTCACAGAAAACCCCCTAGAACTATTAGGGTCCTGCAGTCCAGTCTAAGCCCTGCTCTTTTTCTTATATAACCCCAAGCTTTGCCCATTTCACGAGCACTGTTTTATGTGTCTCGGAAATCTTCCCTGCTAGCCCCTGAAATCTATAGTTAATCGCGACTCGGTCCCTACAGCCTTGTTTCTTTTCAGGAATCGTCGTTTGAGATCCATTTTCGTTCGTTCTTGTTGTGTTAGTCTTCTAATAGGCTAAGCTATCTTTTAGTTGTGTCGTTGTGCCGTAGCTCCTATTTTTAAAATTTAATTTAGATTTAATTTGATTAATGACTATTTTAACTAGCTTTTATAATTAAATGCTAATTAGAGTTACTCCGGTTATCATAATTAATTTTGACTTGATAAATGCCAATATGAATGTGTTTTAATTATAATTTGCTTAGTTCAACACCAAACATATTATGCGTTTAGATGTTCTCACAAGTTTCTTTCTAATTAATTGTTTAATTTGTACAAATTGTACATAGACAAATGTATGTAAAATTTGGCTAAGTTCAACTTCGCTTTTATAAATGAATATATAATAATTAGGGATATTCTCTTTTGAATATCTTTTAAATTTTTTTTAATTAAAATAAATAAAGGTCATAGTTCTTTTGTTTCTTTTATAATACAAATCTTCGGATAGTTGTTTCTTTTCAACCCTAGCTCCGTTTTCCGTGGTTCTTGCGCTCTCGTGACCGTAGCAGCGAGCCTTATCCTTTAGCAACTTTTATAGGGGAGAAAATTCTTCGACTTCTGAATAGTAAATCTGGGCCTACCCGCTGGCTATTTAACCGCGCGGTGACTCTAGGGTTTTTACCCTTTCACTTTCAGTCTTAGTCATTTTGCTCTCTCACCCTCCTGCATCGCCAGCCACTGTTAGATCTAGGGTTTGAGAACCCCGCTGAACTCGTCCTCCATCCGCAGCCAAACTAGTCGGAGAATCCAACCACAGCATCAGCGAGTCCTTGCGCCCCTCTCTCAAAGCCCCTGACCGTATGCGAGTGAAGCAGCTCGTGACATTCAAGATTTGCAACAAGAAACCAGCGTCCAAGGGGAAGAAGGAGTCGACCACCAGCGATTGGGAAAGAAGTAAGTGCACCCGTGCTGACCTTCTTAACTTAGTCGCTCAAGGTCTTGTTCAATCAGAGGAAATGGATCAGTGGAAACCTTCCTTCCGCCAGTTTGTTCCGCAAGAAGATGTAGATCAGATTGTCATCTTCGAGCACTTTGTTGAAAGGGGATTGGCCCTCCCCGTATCTGATTTCTTACGCGGCCTTCTTTATCATTGGGGTATTTAGATCCATCATCTGAACCCTAACTCTATCATCCAGCTCTCCATTTTTGTTCATTTTTGCGCAGCTTTCCTTGGCATCGAGCCACATTTTGATATCTTCCGCTACTTCTTCCATCTCCGCCAACAACCATCTGAGGAGAAGCAATACCTTGTTGGCGGAGCCGGACTTCAATTCAAGCAGGGGAAGGGAAAGGAGTATATCGAGTACTCGCTCCCCACAAACCACTCGGGTTGGAGATCCCTATGGTTCTACATTGGAAACCATTCACCCGCACTGCCCCGAGAGAACTCCAGGGAAGGCAGTGTGGAGGCCCGAGTGGAATGAAAGGTTGAATTCCAACAAGATGCTGCAAGTTAATGATTTGCTAGAACCGATTAGAAAGCAGAAGGAGTCAGGAGAAACCGGCGTGTCCGTCATGGCCTCCATGTACAAGAGGCATATCATGCCCCTGTAGAAGAGGTGTAGATTTGGATTCGAGTACTTCGGGAGTAACGATCCATCTCGCCTTTTCGCAGAGGTTCTTCCTTCACAGGACCGTGTTCGCAGAGCACTACTCGATGCGAACACGGTTTCATACGTCCCAAAGCTGTTCAGTGCGGTGAATCCGCTGGTGCCGGTGAGTAGTTTGTTTGTCGATTACTTGCATATCTAAGTATCACTGAATATTGACTTGTTGTCATTATTTTCTGTAGGGCCACACTGAACTATACCACTGTCCTGCTCCAAATCCACACTTGCCTCGGGCGGATCACCTCAAGCCAAGTGCGATCCAAGAGCTCAAGACCAGTCATTTAGATTGTGATCCCTTAATTGATGAAGAAATGACAGATTCTGATGACGATCTTCCTTTGGCAGCTATCTTGAAGAAGTCTGGCAAGGAAGTGAGTAGCAGCATAGAGATTCCGACCCACCTGACCAAGCCGCGGGTGGGTGCGAGGAAGCGGAAACTCACCCTTGTGGATCTGTCAGATGACAACCCAAGGTAAGCAATGTCCTCGAGTACCTTCCTTGTTACAGCTTTGATGTTTTTTGCTGAGTTTTCTCTGTTCTGTTTGCAGTCCACCCACTTCCCCCCTGTCCAAGCATTCCAAGGACGATGTTGCACCAATAGTCGACGTCCAGCCTGGTGCAGCGGACCCTTCCGCTGTTGACGCTGCGCCGAGCCCCACCGACCCGATCCCAACGAGTGCCCCGGAGGCTCAATCACAGGAGCCTGCTGGCAGCTCGGGGAAGTCGAGTGCTCGGGGTCCCGGCTTTTAAAACTGAAGAAAATGGTGACCACAAGATCCTCCATGTAAGTCTCGAGTAGTTAAACTTGTATCATTTTTATAATTCATCTTGTCGAGTAGTTGATATGATTGCCTTTTATCAAGCCCTTCCTCTGCTCTGGGCTTGAGGGAGCCTGAGGATGCACCGGCTGCCCAAGCCCCCGAGTCTGGGAAAGAAACGGATGTTGCAGCGTTGGAGATTTGCGATGCTCCTACTCCTGCGGCCATCAATGTCGAGGCAGAGAAAAAAGTCGAGCTGGAGCGAGTGGAGGTGGAGACCACTTTGCCGGAACTACCCGAACGTGTGCCCATCCTGCCTCCTCCGTCTCCCAGCACCAATCATCCACTAGCTCGGCTAGTGAATGCGGGTGAAGTGGCAGGCGAGCTGCCTAGGGAATCCAGCGCAGATGACACCCAAGGCGCAGGTACTTGGGGCCCTGACACCAACACCATCGAGGCCACGGGGACCGAGGGCCTTGGCACGGAGGATGCTGGCGCCGCTAGCGCCTCAGGAACCAGCGCGGATGCGGAGGAAAACGATGATCTGCTGGTGACGTTGTATGGCTGGCAACACACCATCACGGCAGACTTGATTGATGACCCATATCTGACCGCTGAGAAGAAAAAACAAATCAAAGGGGTCTTCAAGGACTTGTACTAGTTTACCACCGTAAGTTTTCATCTTCCTCGAGTAGTTTTCTTCATCCCCTGTCTCTCTTTGAGTGGTGATAATTGATATGCTCTGCTTTGTAGAACTTGATGGAGCAATCCCAGGAGAAATCTGAGAAGCCTAAATTTATTGAGGACGGCCGTCGCAAGTTGGCGGAGAAGGAGGAGCGCATTCGAGGATAAAACCAGAAGAGGATCGACCTCCGCAATGAGCTCGACCGGTTGAAGAAAGAGCGCATTCAAGAGACTTGGTGGTTCAAAAGTGAAATCCGGAATCTTGAGAAGGAGAAAGCCGAGCTTGTTGAAAAGAACAAGAAAGTCTCCAAAGCACACAAAGGTAACTCGTCGCCTTATCTTTTTGTCTTTGATTCGTTGTTTGTTCGAGTAGTTTCTGAAACTTCTTGAATACCTCTTTGTTTCTCTTGCGCGCAGAACTGAAATCCACTTTGCAAAAGAAAGAAAATCTGATTATATATCTGAAGAACCTTGTTTACCATGGCGCAGATGACGTCGAGCGTCTGGAGAAGGTTCTTGAAGATACAAGCGTCCAATTCTGCGATGCCATGCAGCAGATCAAGAATATGCTTGAAGAAAATGATGTCATCCAAAAAGAACTCGAAGAATTCAAAACTGCTGCATAGGCTGTCGTCGAGATGGTGGAGTTTCCGGCTGAAGGTGATGCTGTCGAGCTGTCTTTGTTCGAGAAGCTTCGTGCGACTCCTCAGAAGGTTGTCAGCTATATTTCGGAGGCCACTAGGATGTATATAGCTCAGGCGCTCGCATTAGTGAAATCATATTGGCCCAAGGCGAAGCTAGAACCACTCGCTGAAGGCATGGCGGCCGACTGCTCTGTGGAGCAATTTACGAAGTTCCGTGAAGAAGTCGAGCCCCTTGCTGACAAGATAGCTGAGAGCCTGGAGCAAGATGGTTAGCACCAAAAACAATGTATCATGATGAACATTTTATGCCACTTGTTGATATGTATGTAAATTTGCCTAATTGATCTTTCTTCAGCATGTATCTTTGTATCATGTTTGTTGGTAGTTGGGGACGTTTGGGTTAAGCTACGCCAAGAGCATCGGCTTGGATGTAATCAATAACTTGACGTTCAGTAAAAGTGCTCGTAGAGCCAAAGGACTTAGCCTGGATTTACCCGATCATGCGGTACACTAGGCTAGCCTGTCAGAACGGCTAAGTTGTTAACGTCCCGCTTGTAGTAGGGAGGTAACGTGGCCGTGTGATGGGCTTCGTGACCCCTTCGGCGGGTGCATTAACGCTCTCTCTCGAGTAGTCGTAGCAGCGGCCGGAACTGTGAGAATACGTCGAGTGCTTCTGCCTTATAGGCTGTACTAGATGCAAGTACTCGTAGCGAAGCCCCCGAGCATAAGCAAGCTAAGTACAAGTACTCGTGGCAGAGCCCCCGAGTATAAGTAGTCGAGAGAACATATAAACTCGTGGCGAAGCCCCCGAGTTTAATGTAGGCGAAAGGATGTAAGAACTCATGGCAGACCCCCCGAGTTAAAACATGCAAAAAGTAGTCGAATTATGGCAAAACCAACTCTTTATTTATAAAAATGCTGACATGCAGCTGGCGGATTGCTTTAACAGCTTCTACTAGGCATAGAATTTCCGGAGATGCTCTATGTTCCAGGAGTTGGGAACTTCCTGGTGTAACACCTCAGGTGTTTAAATTATGAAACAAGCCTCATTAGCGTAACAATATGCTTAACTAACTAAGAAAAGTTTAAAAGAAACGAATTATACTTTGGTTTTGCATTTGATTTTGAATTTCTGTGTATATATGCATCAATATCTGTGCTTTAATCAAACAAATTGAATAACTTTCACATCAATGCAAATATGGCTATGAAATTGAATAGGCACACTATCAGTGACATGATAAACAAAAGTCTAGTTGAAGCCTAGGAGAGAATACAAATTTGTGCCAGGAAATGACGTGCCCTCCGAATCAAGCTTTTTGAGTTTTCGAATTAACTTTCAAACTAGAACTCAAATGAACTTTGGCCTGAAACAAAACTTGTGTAACTTTTCGTTTTGAACAACTTTCATGTTCAGAGATTTTTGAGTTGCAACACAAAAATTTGAGTAACACTTGACTTTGCAAACCAGCCCTTGCCTTTTCTTCTATTTTCACTTCAGACCCTTCCTCCTCCACTTTGCCCGACCCTCCGCCTTCCACTGCAGACCCTCCCTTCTCCGCTTCGCCTGACCCACCGCCCACCGTGCAGTCACCGCTGGCCACTTGGCCGGCGATGCCTGACCGGCGCTAGGCGCCAAGCCAATGCCTGGCCGCGCCCTCCTCCCACGCGCTCCTCCCCCACGCCGCGACCCTGCCCAGTTCTCGTGTAACACCTCAGGTGTTTAAATTACGAAATAAGCCTCATTAGCTTAACACGATGCATAAATAATTAATAAAGGTTTCAAGAAATGAGTTATAAATTGGTTTTTCCTTCAATTGAAATTAGTTGGGTATATGTGCATAAGTACATGTACTTTAATCAAACAAATTAAATAACTTTCACATCAATGCTAACATGGCTACAAAAATTGAATAGGCACATCGTTTTTGACATGTTAAACAAAAGTCTAGTTGAAGCCTAAGAGTGAATGCAAAGTTTTGCCCAGGATGTGATGTACTCTCCGAACTATACTTTTGAGTTTTTAAAATAATTTCTAAACTAGAACTCAAATGAACTTTGGCCTGAAACAAAACTTGTGTAACTTTTCCTTTTGAACAACTTTCATGTTCAAGGATTTTTGAGTTACAACACAAAAATTTGAGAAACACTTGGATTTGCAAACCAGCCCCTGCCTTTTCTTCTATTTTCACTGCAGACCCTTTTTCTCTGCCTCGACCCTCCGACGCACAGTCGTTCGCCCGACCCTACGTTCGCCCGACCCTCGTTCCGCTCGACCCTACGCTCGCCCGACCCTTTCGTTCGCCTGACCCTTTCGCTTCGCCCGACCCTTTCGTTCGCCCGACGCGCAGCCGCTTCGCCCGACCCTCCGACGCGCAGTCGTTCGCCCGACCCTTTCGCTTCGCCCGACCGTCCGCCGCCGCGCAGTTGCTGCAGGCCACTTGGCCGGTGATGCCTGACCGGCGCTGGGCGCCAAGCCAATGCCTGGCCGCGCCCGCACGCCGCGCTCCTCCCCAGTCCGCGCACGCCACGCCCACGCCGGCGACGCGCGCCCCTGCTCGCCGCCCGCTGCGCCCAATGGGCAAGTCGCGCCGTGCCCGTGTCTCTGCCGCGTCCCGCCAATCGCCGCGCTCGCCGCTCGGCAAGCCAGCTGCTGCAGCTCCTCGCCCAACCTGCGCGCAGCGTGATCTCCCACTCCCCACGCCAATTCCTCAACGCCCAATCCCCTGCCCGCGCCCGCCGCACGCCGCGCCGGCTCTATTCTCCGCCCACCGCGACCAGTAACGCGCCCCAGTCGTGCCGCCCACGCCCGCGCCTCGCAGTCCAAGTCCCGCCCTCCTCTCGCCTCTCTGCTGCCTACAAAAGGCCGCACTAAGCTCCCCATCGCGCGCCCAGACAACAGAACGCCGCCGCCACCACCATTACCGCCGTCGTGCCCAGGTCACCGTAGAACTCACCTCTCCGGCCACCCATTGCCAGAGCTGAGTCTCAACCACCACCACAGCACCACACCGCAGCTCACTGCCCCACCCATCGTCGCCCAGAACCGCCGGAGCACTGCCAGCACCGCCCGCGCCGCCGCCGCTCCTTGCTGCTCCGTGGACAGCCCATGCCGAAGCTCCTTCGTCCCAGACAAGCCTCGAAACGGGTTCCCCTCGATGCTGCGAAGCTCATCGACCAGCCCACGCTCTCCCCTCCTCGCCGGAGCACCGTCGTCGACGCTCCACCCCGCCACCGCTCCTCTGCTGCACGCCGACGAGCTACCTCCGGCCACCCCCCATCCCCGACCAAGGCCATCCCAAGGTAGCTCTCACCTTCCTGGATCTCCACGACCCTTTTCCCCTCGCCGCCGATGAGCCCCCTCGCCGGAATCTGGCCGGCCGCCGTGCTAGCGCCGCCCAAGGACCCAATTGCATCGATTGAATTCTTTAAAAGGGTCTGCATGCAAGTTTCCAGGGACCCCTCTGTAAAAGAAAGTTTTAACCCTAGATTCAAAATTAGTGAACTTGTAAAATTCATGTAAAATCGTAGAAAAATCGGAAAAATACAAACTAAACTGTTCTGGAATCTTTCGATGAAAATCTACAACTTTTGTTACATGCTTTTCTTCACTTGCTTGCTAAATCTTACTAGCAGATATCGGATAATTTCTAGCAAATGGCGTCCTCTCCCCTCCCTGGCGCAACCCGCCCCACCAGCAGCCCCACGCCGACGTCCACCCCGGACCTGGCGGCCACCCCTACGCCGGTGTCCACTCCGGGCCTGGCAGCCACCCCTCCCCCTACGACGGAGCAACGCCTGGTTTTCTCTTCCCCTGTGAGGTCGCCATGGGAGACTGCGGGGCGCTCCAAGGCGCTGAGATGGAGGGACGACTCCCCTTCATCGGCGTCCTCCGACGGCTTCCATCCGCGGTCGTTCAAGGAGGTCCTGGTGAGCACATCTCCCTTGCCGTCGCAGCCGCTTCCTGGGCCTTTCCCGTCGGCTTCCTTCGCTTCCCCGCGGGCGGTGTCTTCTTCGGCTTCCTTTGCTTCCCCGCGGGCGGCGCCTTCTTCGTCTCCACGGGCGGCAGCTGCGCCGGTAGTGCCTAGGATCATCCTCCGGCCTGCAGATTGAAGGGCTGCCGAACTTGCTGGGGGCCCCGATGCGGATGGTTGGGTGACCGCCGAGAGCAAGCGGCGGCGGCGCACCCGAGATCGTGCGGTGCTGCCTGCTTGAAGGCCTGTGCCGGCGGACCTGACTGGGAGGTGTTTCAACTGCTTCTCTCGCCGGTATCGCGCGGCGGCCTGCCGCTCTGCCCCGCTCTACCCCGCATTGCTTTCATTGCTGAGGCTCTGGGCATCGGGCGTATCTTTGCCCGGTTCGCCGGGGTGCTCCACGTGCGGCACCGCCGCTTCTTCCGCGCCAGGTATGGAGGCCCATCAAGGTTCCGTCGCCGCTTGAGCTCGCCACTCCGCCATGGGCGCTCACTCGCGTTCCTCCGCCGGCAGCCTGCACCATGCAGCCTGTTGGGGGGGACAATGGCCCGCGGCGTCGTAGGAGTCGTAGAGCTCGCGGTCGGCGAACGAACGGGGGAGGGCCGGCGCCGCCGCTTGGTGTGGGAGCGGAAGGCCCAGCCGGTCCTCTCCAGATGCCTTCAAGCAGTGATGAGTCATCGCAAGCTGCACCATTGAGGCCTCGTTGCGTCATTGATCGCTCGGCCTCCATCATCGAGAGAGAAGACTTGCTCCGTCATTCTTTGGTCGTCAACGTCATCGGCAACTGCCAAGGGAACATGCAGGCTGCCATTCGTGACCTGGTGACCAGCCGGTTCGTGCTCGAAGCTGAGGCGATCTCCATTCTCCGGTCAGGCCCTGTGAGCTTCATCCTCGGCCTGCCGGACGATGAGACAGCGGCAAGGGTCTACAATGGCGGAACACCGATCGTTGGTCAAGAATTGCGACTGCAGGTCATGCACTGGTCGCGCCGGTACCTATTGTCTATGGCCAGCTTGCCTTCTGCGTTCGATATTGAGCTTTGTGGGATCCCTGCTCATGCCTGGGAGTTGGCCACGTCGGAGCAACTGCTCAACGACTACTGTTGGATTGGAGGAACTCATCCTCATAATTCTGCTCAACGGTATGTTTTCCGGGTGGCAGCTTGGTGTTCTAATCCTTTGCAAATCCCGCCGGAGATTGACCTCGACATCGCCGAGCCCACAATGGCGTCCGAGCCGCTGAAGTGCTTGTTGAGATACCCAATCCGTGTCTCGGTGGCTCCCTTTGTCCAGCCGTCGATGGCAGGGGACTCCCTGCCCCCGCCTCCGGCCGATGAGGGTGGTAGCCACCGAAGATAGCGCCGGCGGCAGCATTCTCCACCAGCACCAGCAGGGCCGTCGGAGGCAGCTGGTCTTGGTGGCTCGTCGTCAACCTCCCGCCGTGCCCCGGTGCATGCAAGGCTGGGTCCACTCCCATACGACGCCTCGACTCCGGCAGAGGCATGCATTGGGCGGCCGGCGGCGGTGCATGTTCCCAACGCGCCTGGCCCTTCGGCCTCCCCGCCATGCAGGCTCGCGGGATCCTGCAGTAATGCCTCTGCGATAGCGGATCTCGGTCGCGCGGCCTCCCAGATGCCCGCATGCGCCGAGGAGTCGCTGGCGACCGGAATTACTGCTGCTGCTGGCTCCACTCTGGCTATTGGGCCGGTGGCCACTCCTGGGGCCACCAATTCTCTTGGTTCTGGGCCGTCTCTTGGGCTCGGTCCTTCCGCAAGGCCTGATGGGGAAGAGTCCTTTCAGCCCATTGAGGAGCCCATCTTGGAAGGCTTCACGATAGAGGAAGGCGCGACGACAAGTCCTTCCCTCCACGCCGACGGCTGCTACGCCTGCTCCTCTGCATACGCCGGAACCCCCGTTTGCGCCATCCTTGCAGCCACCCGCCAGTGGGGAGCTGCCTCCTCCCCCTCCAACGGCGGCTGAGGAGGGGGCGGCGCTCCCTGCCCCTCCGCCTGACATTGGGGCCCCGCCGCCAGGCCACCCTGTCGCCGGACGCTCCCTTTCGGTTGAGCCGTCGACGCCCGCCTCTCCACCTCTGCTGGGCGGGTCTCTGGGTGCGCCAGAGGACGGAAGTCTCCCACCGCTAGTTGGGGCCGAGGGGTCCCCGCTCCGTGCCTACTCCCGTCAACGGCGGCGGGCCAGGACTCAACCTGCTTCTGAGGGAAACACACAGGAGCCAGGACTGAACTCCGCAGTTCAAAAGCTAGAGAAGGTGTGCAAGCCCGTTGATATGCTGCTTCCCCTGCCCGTGATTCAGAAGCGTCGAAAGAAAGCCCCACCGCCTGGGTCCTTGCCTCGCCGGAGTCGACGAGTCGCTGGTGCTGGTCCTAGCTCCCCGGGGCCAGCCAATTCAGCAGCACAGAAGAAGGTGATGCGACAACTTGGTTTCGAAGAGAGGGAGATAATTGATCCAAGCGCTCAAGACAGGTACTGTAAGATTTTCAGCCCCCTAATATCTGATTCCCATATGCAAGCTATGTCTGCCATTTATGGTTGGGAGGTTGGAGAAGGAGAGCAGGTCCGTGCTTAGAATCTTGTAAGGACTGTTCTGCTCGGGTTGAATGTGGGTCGGTCCTGTTTCTGTTATCATGAATCCTAGTACAATCTTGGTCTGGAATGCTAGAAGTCTAAATCAAAAGGCTCACCAAAATTCTGTTAGAGAAGTCATTTTATCTAGCAATACGGATATTGTGTGTTTGCAAGAAACCAAGGTCGCTAATGTCTCCCAACATCTGTTCGTCACGGTCTTTGGAACTGCCTATGAAAAATTCATAGCGCTCCCAGCCAATGGAACTAGAGGTGGAATTCTGATTGCATGGAAAGGCAATTCTTGTCAAGCAATTGCTTCAAGGGTGGATACATATTCAGCCTCGGTTTTGTTTTCTGAGCCAGAAGGTCATAATTGGTGGTTTACTGGAGTTTATGGGCCACAAGGGGACGATGAAAAGATACTCTTCCTGCAGGAACTGAGGACTATCCGCGCTCTATGCAATGGGCCTAGGCTTGTGATAGGTGATTTCAACTTGATTTATCAAGCTGCTGACAAGAACAATGCAATTTTAGACAGGGCTATGATGGGAAGATTTAGAAGGTTTTTGGATGATAGCGAGCTTAAAGAGATACCTCTCTTAGGTCGCAAATACACTTGGTCTAATGAAAGGAGGTCACCTACTCTAGTTCGATTGGATCGGGCTTTTTGTTGTGGAGACTGGGATGGCCTTTCTCCTGATGCAGTCTTATAGAGCACCACAACGGGAGTGTCTGATCACTGTCCCCCTCGTCCTTGGGCTGGCAGTGAGCACGAAGGGCAAACGCAGGTTTCACTTTGAAAGCTTCTGGACTAAGATTCTAGGGTATTTGGATGCAGTTAAGCAAAATTGGGAAGCTCCTTTACAATCCAATTGTGCAGTGGAGCGCCTGTTTCTTAAACTGCAGCGCCTCAGCAAGGGATTACAAAAATGGGGGCAGCGAAAAGTTGGCAACATAAAGTTTCAGCTGGAAGTGGCTAAAGAAATTCTCCATCGCCTTGAGACTGAAAGGGACAGCAGGGCACTCTCTGATAATGAGGAATGGTTGCGCAAGAAGCTTAAGCTGCACTGCCTTGGGATGGCTTCGTTGGATCGAACAATTGCTCGCCTTCGATCTAGGCTCCTATACCTCCAGGAGGGAGATGCCAACACTGTTTTTTTCCATCAGCAAGCCCGTTTCTGGAAAAAGATAAACTTCATCCCCAAACTGCATGTGGGGGACTTGGTGATGGTCTCACAGGAAGAAAAATTGGCAGTAGTGCTGGATTTCTATGAAAATATTCTTGGAAAAGCTGAGGCAAGAGATTTTACCCTTGATCTTAATGTGCTGGGCTTTCACCAACATGATCTGTCTGCACTGGATGCCCCTTTCTCTGAGGAGGAAGTGTGGGCTACCATTAAGGACATGCACTTAGACAAAGCCCCAGGCCCAGATGGTTTTACTGGGCGATTTTATAAGTCTTGCTGGAGCATAATTAAAGGAGATATACTGATGGCTCTGAATGCCATTCAGCGAGGGCATGTATTCAAATTTCGTCTCCTCAATACGACATTCATTACCCTGCTGCCTAAAAAGGTGGATGCTGTGGAGGTTAAAGACTTTCGGCCTATAAGTCTAATTCATAGCTTTGCTAAATTGGTAACCAAACTCATGGCTAACCGGCTAGCCCCAGTGTTACCTTCACTTATCTCCACAAACCAAAGCGCATTTGTCAGAGGGAGGAACATTCATGATAACTTTATATTGGTGCAGCAAATAGTCAAATCACTGTATAAAAAGAAAGAGGCCCATGTTCTCTTGAAGTTGGATATCTCAAAGGCCTTTGACTCGGTTTCCTGGTCTTTTCTTTTGGAAGTAATGAGAAGGGTTGGATTTGGACAGCGTTGGCTAGACCTCATCTGCTTGATCCTGTCCACTTCCTCTACACAGATATTGGTTAACGGGGAGCCGGGAGATACTATCCTCCACCACCGGGGCCTTAGACAAGGAGACCCTCTTTCTCCGATGTTGTTCATACTAGTAATGGATGTTCTAAACTCGTTGGTTGAATATGCCACCAGACAAGGGTTACTACAGCCTCTAGCAATTTAGCAAGCTCGACACCGAGTTTCTTTCTATGCGGATGATGCTGTTATATTCTTGAGGCCCTGCCATGTGGATCTGGTCGTTATCAAGCATCTCCTGGATATTTTCGGGCACGCCTCTGGTCTTCAAACCAACATGACCAAAAGCTCAGTTTCTCCAATTCATTGCACTGATGAGGAATTGACAACCACATCCAATATTCTCTCTTGCACCATCAAGGCCTTTCCCTGTACATATCTTTGTCTCCCGCTCATCATTGGCAAGCCAACTAAGGAGGTGCTGCTGCCTTTAATTGATAATGTTGCAGATTACCTCCCAGGTTGGAAGGCACCCCTGATGAATAAGGCAGGACGACTGGTTATGGTGAAAGCAGTGTTGACAGCAGCGCCAATTTATTTGCTAATAGCCTTGGATTTGCCAAAATGGTTTTTCAAGGCTATTGATAAGAAAAGATGAGGGTTCCTTTGGAAGGGCCATGATCAGGTTAATGGGGGCAATTGTCTGGTAGCTTGGGAGAGGGTACAAAGACCACTAGAGTATGGAGGACTGGGAATTCACAACCTAGAACTTCTTGGCATGGCATTAAGAATACGATGGTTATGGGCACAAAAGACAAATCCAGATAGACCTTGGGCTGGCCTCCCTATTTCTGTTCCCTCAAAAGCCAAGGCCCTCTTTGATGTAGCAGTAGTGGCTATAGTTGGTAATGGGGAAGACATACTGTTTTGGCAAGATCGGTGGTTGGATGGTAAAACCTTGGCTGAAACTGCCCCGAATTTGTTTAAAGCAATTCCCAAGCGAACCATCAAAAGAAGAACTGTGGCTCAGGGGCTGCAGAACAGGAGATGGGTACAGGATATTAGGGGTGCCCTTACTGTGGAGGTGCTGTATGATTACCTGCACATTTGGGATTTAGTGGAAAATATTGCCCTACGCCATGATGTACCAGATCACTATGAGTGGAAATTAACACAGAATGGCATTTATAGCAGCAAATCTGCTTATCAAGCCTTCTTTGTGGGTACTATCAAGTTTCAGCCATGGCGTCGAATCTGGAAAACATGGGCACCCCCCCATTGCAAGTTCTTCATATGGTTGGTATATCATGGCCGCGTGTGGACAGCTGATCGCCTGGCCAAGAGGAACTTGCCCCATCCGGAGGTATGCCCTTTTTGTGATCAGGAAGAGGAAACGATTAGCCATCTGTTGACTGGATGTGTTTTTGCTCGGGAGGTTTGGACTATAATATTGCAGCAGCTAGGTTTGATACATCTGGCGCCACAATCTGTGGCTGCCCGTTTTTCAGGATGGTGGAAACGAATGATCAGAGCAGCTCCAAAGGAGTCCCGCAAGGGCCTCAATTCCATGGTAATTTTGGTGGCTTGGGAGTTGTGGAAACACCGTAATGCCTGTATTTTTGAGGGTAGGAGGCCGAGCGTTCAGGAGGTGCTCAGGTCAGTCTGTTTGGAACGGAGCCTGTGGTGTATGGCAGGGGCATCAAAGCTCATGGAGTTGATGCCTAGGTCGCTGCCCATCATAGCTTAACAGCCTGTGTGTTTGTAGGTCGCCACTATAATTCAATCATGGCGAAGTCATAGTTTTGGGGGTGTGTGAGGGGTGCCATTTCTTGGCGCCTAGGGTGGTCTGTCTAGACCGTTGTACCTTTTTCTACCTTAATGAAATGACGCGCAGTTCTCCTGCGTGGTTCGAGAAAAAAAAATCTTACTAGCAATTAAATGGAAGGTTTAATAGACTTTAAATGTACCCCCTGTTTTAGGGCCAGAACCCATCTCTAGCTAAACTTCTTAATAAAACTTGTTTATGACATGAAATAATAAAACTAATTTGTAACTGTTGTTATATTGTGATTCGTGTGGTGAAACTTTTTCAGAACTGTTGTATTAATGCCTAAATACCACAGAAAAAGTTTAGAACCTTTTTCCTTTCTGTAGCCTATTTATATAATTTTGTGGTTGGAAAATTGCACTAATTCAAGTAATTAGTTTCTGTGCTTGGAAAATGTTCAACTTTTACTGAAGGACACTTTAGAGTAGCTCTTGCTGTATAAAAAGTTTCATACACAGAAACCCTATAAAACATCATGTAGAAATTAATCTTTATTAAATTAGGTGTATCTTGTCTTAATTGTTATGCTTTGTATCTTGCGTAGTAAAATCTGAAAAATTTACAATAACACATATAGGAATAGATTAACACCCTGTAAAACTTTTAGCATCATGTTGACGCCATATTTTGACACATGTTGAATCAGCGTCAGGAGAAGAGATTGGCCGATGCAGCAGATCTAAAGGCTACAGTAAAGAATCGGCCGATTGAGGCTACAGTTGGGAATCGGCCGATTGGCAATGCAACTTGCGCCAAACAGATTGGAACCACAACAGAGGATCCCGATCAAAAGTGGCCTGATGTTGGTCAACGGAGCAATGCCGATTCGGTCAAGAAGCAATGGAAAAAGTCCTGATTGGATTAGGAGACGGCGGCGGAAGATTCTGCGGGAGTCCGTTTCCTTTTTAAAAGATATTATAGATATAGTAGTTTTCCTGTTTGAAATAAGGTTGTAACAAGTCGTAATCGACCAGGAGTCCTGGTTTTAGGGTATAAATAGGAGTCGCCGGAGCTTTGTATGATATCAACACATCAATAAACAAAATACTTCTACTTTTTCCTAGTACTTTACTTTCAAGTCGGCGACTTCGCCAATACTTTTTCTTCTTTCACGAGTTCGTACGGATTGGCAGGGCTGCATCAACTTGATCTCCGGCCAATTGGTAGGTTCCACTTACCGAGTAACATCCAAGCTTTAACTACGGGCGCATCGCTGTGGTTTCGTTTGGATTTATTCACCAGTTATCGATATTTACTAGAATTATAGGTTTTACCTGTTGTTCTAGTATTATCACCAGGTATCCAGCTTGAGATTGGAGTTATCGGCTTTATCATCGCTTTTCCTCGATTCATCATCATATAGCTGATTAGATCTATTTCAAGTGTTGCATCTGTAATAATTGTTTAAGTCGCTTCAGCAGCTTTCTTTGCAATTATTACGTGGTTATCGGCTGATCCATAGCTGATCATCTTCATAGCAAATCGGCCGATTTGCCGACGCGCTCTTAGGGACAGATCCGAACCCCAGCCGATCGGAGAGCCCTGAATTTAATACTCTTATTTGCTTGTCAATCAACAGGTCAGATTGACTGGCACGCCGCACGAACCGCACCAGGGCAAATAACCCGAACAGGAGCTAAGCAGATTCTCCCGGGTCGTGTGTCCGACGCTGAAAACCATCGGCCGATTCCTAGCCGATTTTAGCGCCAACACACTTTTGGCACGCCCAAAGCCGATGAAGATAGACCAGCATCTTTTCCCGGCCAGCATGGTTGACACGGGAAGAAATTCACTTCAAACCAAGGTGCTGACGTCGGAATCAGCGAGAAGGAGCGGCACCGTAGATCCCAGGAAGCAAGTCATGGCGGATGAGGTCAAAGGGAAAAGGCGGGCTGAAGACAAGGGCGAAGGATCAGAAAGATCACGCAGACTCGTCACCTCCCAGTTCTTGCTCAGCAAATATCGACGGCAGCAGGAACAATCAAGATACCATGACAAGATGATACGCCGACATGAGGATCACTAGCAATGTCCATTCTTCATACATTGTTGGGAAAACGATCTCCGATTGCCGTCAGCCGATAACAGTCCTGAGTGCAACGGATTAAGCCGCAACGATCGCTCATTTAAGAGATCACGCTCCAGAGGCAGAGAATCAGAGCCGATCAGCAGAAATCGGCGCGAACAAGAAGGACAGCGCCTTTCAGTGCATGATCGGCTGGGGGGCAGAGTTGACCGGTATCACCGGTCGAAAGGCAGGATCAACCAACAGGAGCGACCGGGGTGCAGTATCAACGTACACGATCGGCTGGAAGAGATGGCTGATGATAGGGTGTCAGATGAAAACCCCCTAGGAAGGGAACCAGATTGGGAGCGCGCCAAATCATCGGCCAAACCAGTAAAACCCAGGTGGTGCCCTGATGGATTATCCAAATCCCAGAAACGGAGGATCCAACGCCTGCGCCAATGGGAGCAACAGGAAGAAGAGTAGAGGCAGGTGCCGGCAAAGAGAAACGTCAAGTCTCGGGTCTGGCGCCCCAAGAAAAATGGAAGCAAGGAAGCAGACAATCAGGAATCGGTAGCTGACATCAACATGGTGTTCATATTGCCGATGGAGTTCATGGCGCCTGCCGATCGAGACAAAGAGACAAGGGTGGAAGAGCAGATGGCGCAGCTGGTATTAGAGCCGATGACAGCCACCTTTGAGAAGCCAGAAGACGAAAAGCGGCAACATCTCAAGGCATTATTTCTCAAAGGGTATGTTAACGGACGACCCGTTACCAGGCTACTAGTGGATGGAGGCGCCGCAGTCAACATCATGCCGTATGCCATGTTCCGCAAGCTAGGCAAGAGCGATGAAGATCTGACCAAGACGGACATGATGCTCAAGGACTTCGAGGGCAACGTGTCTCCCGCCCGTGGAGCGCTCTGCGTCGACCTCACCATCGGCAGTAAGACCCTTCCTACTACCTTTTTTGTTATTAATGGTAAGAAGTCCTACAACATGTTGCTCGGCCGCGACTAGATACATGCGAATTGCTGTGTCCCATCTACAATGCACCAATGCCTAGTGCAATGGGTCGGCGACAGTACAGAGATAGTCATCACCGATTCCGCCTACAGCGTCGCAGCGGCCGACACGCAACAGTGGAGCTGTGAGCACGTCAGGTGTATATCTGGCAGGACTTGGGACACTGATTTCCTGAAGGTGTCCGATTTCGGTTTACAGCCGATCCAAGCAGTTGGCTCTGAAGATTCAGAATAGATGGATCAGCTCGTCCGAGAAGATGGAAAGCTTGGGCATGGGTTTACGTCGGCCAATTCATTGGTGATGGTGGATTTGGGAGACAGTAGCAAATCAAGGCCGACGTATATTAGTGCTAACTTGGATCCTGGATATAAGTGTAAATTGATAAGTTTATTAAAAGAATTCAAGGATTGCTTTGCTTGGGAATACCATGAGATGCCAGGTCTAGACCGGTCCATTGTCGAACACCGGTTACCTATAAAATCAGGATATCGGCCATATCAGCAGCCTGCACGACGATACAACCCCAAAATTCTGCCTGATATAAAGGCCGAGATCACAAAGTTAATTGAAGTAGGATTTATTCGGCAGTGCCGCTGCGCCGAATGGATTTCTAATATTGTGCCCGTGTATAAGAAAAATGGAAAACTGCGCGTGTGCATCGACTTCAGGAACCTAAATCAGGCCACACCAATGGACGGATATCCAATGCCGACGGCCGATGTCTTGATAGATGCTGCCGCAGGACACAAAGTCATCAGTTTCATGGATGGTAATGCCGGGTACAATCAGATATTAATGGCCGAAGAAGATATCTCGAAAACGGCTTTCAGGTGTCCAGGTCACCTTGGTTTATTCGAGTGGGTTGTAATGACCTTTGGGTTAAAAAACGCCGGTGCTACATATCAGCGGGCCATGAACTATATCTTTCACAAGCTTATTGGTACATCGGTGGAAATTTACATAGATGATGTCGTGGTCAAGTCAAAAAGTCATCAAGAACATCTGGCCGATTTACAAGAAGTACTGGAGTGCACAAGGAAGCATGGGTTAAAAATGAACCCGAACAAGTGTGCATTTGGTGTTTCGGCCGGGCAATTCTTAGGATTCATGGTCCATGAGCGCGGGATAGAGGTCAACCGGGAGACCATAGACGCCATCAACAAAGTTGTGGCCCCACAGAATAAAACTGAGCTGTAGTCCCTCATCGGCGAGGTCAATTTTATCAGAAGATTCATATCCAACCTGTCCGGGCGTATTCGAGCTTTTACTCCTTTGTTGAAATTGAAGCCCGACCAGGAATTTGTATGGGGAGAAGAACAACGCGGAGCGTTAGAAGATATCAAGCAATATCTGATTTCACCTCCGGTGTTAGTCCCGCCACAGCCTGGTAAGCCGTTCAAATTATACTTATCGGCTGAATAACAAGCTATTGGATCGGTGTTGGTACAGGAGTTCGAAGGGAAAGAACGAGTGGTATATTATGTCAGCAGAAGACTCCTGGACGCCGAAACAAGATATTCCCCGGTGGAGCGGCTGTGCTTGTGTCTATACTTCTCGTGTACCAAGCTCAGGAACTATTTGTTGTCAGCAGAATGCATAGTTGTATGCAAAGATGATGTGGTGAAATATATGCTATCATTGCCGATTTTGAAAGGAAGGATTGGGAAATGGATCCTGGCTCTGTCAGAATTTGACTTAAGGTACGAATCGGCCAAAGCTGTCAAGGGTCAAGTCATGGCCGATTTCGTAGCTTAGCATTGCGGACCAGAAATTGCTGTCATTGAACCGGTTCCATGGACTCTATATTTCGACGGTTCTTCATGTGGGGCCGGATCGGAAATCAGCATCATTCTTGTATCGCCTCGGGGGGCAAGTTATGATTTCTCTCTGCCGATAGAAGCATCCGCAACCAATAACCAGGCGGAATATCGAGCCGTCCTAAAAGGTATTCAATTATTAAGGGAAGTCAAAGCTGATGCAGTCGAGATTTTTGGGGATTCCATGCTCATCGTAGATCAGTTAACGGGGAAATCTGAATGCAAAGATGATATCTTCAGGATTTATTATGAATATTGCCTCCAGCTGCTAAAGGAATTCAAGTCTGCAATAATTGAGCACATCCCCAGGAATTATAATGAAAAGGCCAACAGGCTGGCCCAACACGCGTCCGGATATCGGCCGATTTAGGGGACTATGATTTTGGAGCTCGCGGCCGATGACTGGCGAAGGGAAATCGCCGATTACTTGAAGGACCCCTCCCAGAAAGTGGATCGGCAAGTGCGTTTCCAAGCCAGAAAATATGTGTTACTTGAAGATGATTTATTTTACCGGACGATTGATGGGGTTCTTCTCAAGTGCCTGGGAACAGAAGAAGCAAAGGTCCTGATGGGGGAAATCCATGAAGGCGTATGTGGAGCCCATCAATCGGCTTACAAGATGAAATGGATGATCAGAAACAATGGGTATTATTGGCCAAAAATTCTTGAGGATTGTTTCAAATATTATAAAGGATGCCAAGACTGTCAGAAGTTTGGCAATGTACAGCGCGTGCCATCATTGGCTATGAATCCAGTAATCAAGCCGTGGCCGTTCAGAGGTTGTGGAATAGATCTCATCGGACAGATTCACCCTGCATCGGGTAAAGGGCATAAGTTTTTCTTGGTGGCCACCAATTATTTTACTAAGTGGGTGGAGGCAGTTCCTTTAAGGAACGTGACATCGGCCGATATGATCGAGTTTGTTAAGAACCATATCGTTTATCGATTCGGTATTCCTCAGACTATCACAACTGACCAAGGAACGATGTTCACTTCTGGAGAATTCGGGGAATTCGCTGTCGATATGGGGATTAAATTATTAAATTCTTCTCCATACTATGCTCAAGCCAATGGCCAGGCCGAATCGTCCAATAAGGGGATAATCAAGTTGATCAAGAGGAAGATAGAGGAACAACCCAAAAAGTGGCACATGTCTTTGGATGAATCTCTATGGGCTTATAGGATGGCTTGCCACTGAGCCACTAAGATATCTCCTTATCAGCTGGTTTATGGTCACGAGGCAGTCCTGCCTTGGGAATTAAGGACGGGGTCAAGGCGTGTATTGCTTCAAGATCAGTTGACTGCCGATGATTATTCCATCCTCATGAAGGATGAGCTCGATTGTGGCAGAACCACCTGAATTAATCCGGCTCAAGTGTATTAACCATCACCATTAAGGCATCCTCGGTTAACCTTACACTTCAAACGGAGTAATCCACTGGTCTGTCGGGTATAACCTCCCGATACAACCACGGCGAACGGATCGAGCGCCGTACATACAAATGCTCATGCGACGATGAGCCCAGAGAATACCACATTCCAGCAAGTATTACATCATTTGCATAAGTCAATATTACAGGCCTAGTTCTGAATTTAGAAAACAAGTACTTCAATTAACATAAATAAGTTCTTCAGAGTTAAATTGCAGCAGAAATAAACAACGGAAACTACTCGACGATACAGGATGTCTCGATGAAGCCCGTACGAGACATCACTCGGCCTTATCTCCGTTGGACGGGGGCGCATCCCATTCCACCGACCAACCAGGGGGAAGAGTGAAGGGCCAAGTCAAGCTAGCAATCATGTCTTCAAAGGGCTCACCTGAAAACGAGTCACAAGCAAGACTGAGTATACTAATACTCAGCAAGTCTTACCCGTGTAGTGGGAACTACGCCACCGACTCTAGACATGCAAGGCTGTTTGGCTCAGGGGTTTGTTTTGCCGAAAAAGCATCTACAAGTGGGTCCTTACTTTCAACTTTTAGCTCAAGATTCTAGTTTCGTTAGCCAGTCTAGGTAAGCAGCAATCTAATGCATACATGGTGAAGCATTAAGTTTTCCATCCAACCAGTTCATTCATCATCATTGTTCCTCTTCTTACTCTTTGGGTAAAAATGGTTAAGCAGTCTCAATAGCCGTGAGAAACGGACGATTCGAATCGAATTTCTTAACCTTGCAAGGGAAACCCAAACACACGTCACGTGGTTACTCACTAGAGTCACACGTGCAACTTTTCCCCTTTCTTTCCGGGTCGTGGATCGGGGCTACCCTCCGAGAGTACAAGAGCTCCACGCCACGGTTCGGCGCCGGGTCGTGACCACTCTCTGCACTCGCCATATGCACATGGGACCGAAGTTCAAAGGGTAGGATGCCGTCCCCTTGCCGGGCCAATCAGGTACTTAAGCTTACCGATCCCCATAATCTCGACATGTGTTTAGTACGTTCAAAGACTTCACCATCACTACCACACCCTGCGGCCTTAGCATTTTTCACTAGACAGACGGGCCTCAATCGTAACCATCGTTACATAACCCGTCCGTGTCCTTATGATTGCAGCGTGTAGTAGTCATTCAACTCCTATTTTCTCGCGAGTGACAGGAAATCACTCGACTTTTACCGGAGTCCTATTAGCACAGCATTCTATCGAACCTTACATCTAGTTTTCCAAGCAAGGGTTCCTGACATCATGCAACTAAGTTTTCATCCAACTCCTATAAACTTAATGCACAAGCAAAGAGTAATGAGTTGCATAATTTCGGAAAGAATGGGTTATGCTCCGGGGCTTGCCTTCGCAGTTCGCTTGGGGATCTTCCGAACTTGGGCTCGGGTCTTCAAAAGCTTCAGTTAGATTTGCTTGAGCTTCACGCTGCTCACTCTCGGACGCGGGCACCAGCTCGTAGGTTCCGTCGGCGAGAGTCGTCGATTCTACATGAGTGCACAAGTTTAAGTCGTGGAAATAGCACTTGATTACGATTTGAGAGTCATTACTACAAGGGATAGTTTCTGGTCATGAAATTTTGGATTTAGGCACATCAAGGAAAGGTGTGCTTACTGTAAAATTTTCAGCCAATTTTATGTAACAGATTAATTCTGAAAAATATATTTCATTGTTGCTGTTAGATACTTGTTCTTTTTGTACAGATCAATTGGTGCAACAATTGTGGCTAAGATTTTTACAGAGCTCTCACTTGAGCATGCAGAAGCTACTGTAATTTTTGTAGGATTTATCATGCAGTATTTAGAGCATAGAAAATATGACATTCTACACCTAGGCTTTTTAAAGATTCATTTTTACAGGACCCTACACAGGGTTTTTGTCCATGAAACGTTTTACACAGCAACCTCTACCACAGTGTAACTCCCAGTAATAATTTGGGGATTTTCCAAGCTAAGATACTATTTTCTTGATTTAATGTATGTTATTAGCACATAAATCAAATAAATAGGTTACTGTGAGATAAAAAGTCTCCTAATTTTTCTCTGGCTTCTAGTTACCAATACATTAGCATAGGAAAAATTTCAATGGGTGACTCACCACCTAACTGCAGGGATAAAACATTCCTCTTACACATGATATAAAACTAAGTTTAACAAACAGTAAATCTAGAGATGGAATTTGGGCCTGATCTTTTTACACAGTCCTAATCATCCAGCAACTAATTCACTGCCCAAAGTTCAGGGTCAGCATTGTTCTAGAACAGTGGGTATAAAATATGTCCATTAAAGCTTCTATTTAATGTAGAGCAAAATATTTTGAGATTCTGAGAAAATTTTTGTAACAAAAGTGGTAGAGTTTGTTCTGAGGATTCCAGAACAGTTGAGTTTGCATTTTTCTGAATTTTCTATGATTTTATACGAATTTTACAAGTTCACTGAATTTGAATCTAGGGTTGAAACTTTCTTTTACAACTAGGTCCTTGAATCTTGCGCTCAGACCCTTCTAAAGATTTAAATTCTTGCAATTGGGTCCTCGGCGGCTCGGGTACGGCGGCCGGCCGAAATTCCGGCGAGGGGGGCTCGCCGGCGGCGAGGGGCGGGGGTCGGGGAAGGTTCAGGGGTGCGAGGGCTACCTTGTGGGGGTGTTGTTCAGGTGGGGGACGGCCGGGAAGGGCTCGCCGGCGTTGGAGCAGAGGCGGCGGCGGCGCGGCTCGCGTCGACGGCGGTGCTCCGGCGGGCTTGGGGCGGCGTGGTCCGGTCGGCGAGCTTCAGTGACGCGTGGGGAAGCCACTCAAGGGCTCGGCTTGGACGGAGGGGGTCGGGGTCGTGCTGTCCACGGCGAGCAGGGGCGGCGGCGGCGACGGCAGCGCGGGCGGCGGCGCTCCGGTGGCTCTGGGTGGCGTTGGGTGGGTCGGCGAGCTGCGGTGAGGTGATGTAGTGGTGGCTGGGTGCTCAGTTTGGGCAGTGGGCGGCGGCAGTGGGCTGTCCACGGACGGGTGGTGCTCGGCGGCGGCGATGGCGACGGCGAGGCGTTCTGGTGGCCGGGGGCTCGCGCGCGTGGCCGGGGTGGCGCTTTTATAGGGACAGGAGGGGCCTGGTTAGCGTGCGGGGCGGAGGCACGGCACGGCGTGCACTGGCCGCGGCGGGCGGCGGCAGAACGCCGGCGTGTCGTGCGGCACGCGGGCGCGGCGACTGGGCGGCCGAGATACGGCGTGAGCGCGGTGAGATAGTGCCGGGCGCGGAGTGGGGAGGCAGCAGCGGCAGCGGCTCGGGCGGAGGGCGGGCGCGACGACTGGTGGGGCGCGGGGGCCGGGGCGGCACGGCGGAGCGCGGCTACTGGGCGCGACGGGCGGCGGGTCTGGACGCGGCTGCGTCGCAGGCACGCGCGGGCGCGGACTGGGCGGCGCGGCGTCGGGGCGGGGCAAAGCCGGCCGTGGCGGGGTGGTGCGGCGGCCACTGGCCTGGCGCTTCGCGCCGGTCAGGCGACGCCGGCCACCTGGCGCGCGGCGGGCGGGCGAGCGCGCGCGGCGCGGCAGAGGAGGGGGAGAAGCTAGGGACTGAAATGCAAAAATTCGAAAAAGTTCAGGGGGCTGGGTGCAAACAGGGCGTTTTCTCCTCTTTCTGATTTGAATTTCAAAAACTTTTGAACACGAAAGTTGCTCAAAATAAAAAGTTCTACAACTTTGGTTTCAGGCAAAACCTCATTTGGCTTATGGTTTTAAAGTTAATTTAAAAGTTTCAAATGTGTCCAAATGTGCCCAAATTTAATTTGAATTCCAACTGAACCCGTTTTAAATTCTTTCCACCCTCTCATTAGTTGGTTTAACACATGGAGTTAGGCTTATGTCATTGATTTTGGATTTGTAATTACCAGGGTTGCCACAGCCTTCCCCCCTTAACAAGAATCTCGCCCCGAGATTCGGTAATTCTTAGTGTGGGCGTGGGTGCACATACCAGTGGTTGAGGCAAGAAACCCAGGGAAATGTTGGTTCAGGTAGCTTTCCGTTTCCCAGGTGGCTTCTTCTTCCGTGTGGCGATTCCATTGTATTTTATACATTCTAATCACTTTCCTCCTGGTCTCTCTCTCTTTTTGATCCAGAATCTTAATTGGGTGTTCGACATACGAGAGATCGGGTTCCAACGATATTTCTTGTTGTTCCACAATCTCGGTAGGGACTCGAATACACTTCTTGAGTTGAGATACGTGGAAGACATCATGGGTGGCCGTGAGCTGAGGGGGCAGTCGTAATTTGTAGGCTACGGGTCCGCAGCTCTCCATGATTTCGTAAGGACCAATATAACGGGGAGCTAGTTTGCCTTTGATCCCAAATCTTCGCACTCCTTTGGTTGGTGAAACTCGAAGATAGACATGATCGCCAACTTCGAACTTTAGAGGCTTTCTCCTTTTGTCAGAATAGCTCTTTTATCGGGCTTGTGCGGCTTTAAGATTTGCTTGTATTACTTTTACTTTCTCCTCTGCCTCGATTACCAGGTCGGGTCCAATTATTTTACGTTCTCCGGTTTGTGACCAGCTCAAAGGGGTTCGACACCTTCGTCCGTACAGGGCCTCAAATGGTGCCATTTTTAAACTCGTTTGGTAGCTGTTGTTGTACGAGAACTCTGCCAGGGGTAGGCATTTGTCCCAATTCTTGTCATAATGAATGACACAAGCTCTCAGCATGTCTTCAAGAATTTGGTTTACTCTTTCCGTTTGTCCATCGGTCTGAGGATGGTATGCTGAGCTGCGAATCAGCTTTGTGCCAAGAGACGTTTGCAGTTGTTCCCAAAAGCGTGCTACAAACTGGGGACCACGATCGGAAATGATTGTCTTAGGTATTCCATGCAGGCAAACAATACGATCGAGGTAAATATCGGTATATTTCTTGGTAGAATAGGTGGTGTGCACCGGAAGAAAATGTGCCGTCTTCGTGAGTCTATCAACGATAACCCATATGGAATCATGTCTCTGGGACGTGTTTGGTAGTCCAACGATGAAGTCCATACTTATGTCTTCCCATTTCCATGATGGTATAGGTAACGGTTGAAGGGTACCGGCTACCTTTAAGTGGCTAGCTTTTACTCTCTGGCACGTGTCACATTCCGAGACATACGTAGCAATTTCCCTTTTCATTCTAGTCCACCAGAAGTTTTGCCTTAGGTCCTGATACATTTTGCTACTGCCGGGGTGGATAGAGAATTTGGAGAGGTGTGCCTCATCAAGAATTTGCTTGCGGAGTTCACGATTCTTCGGAACGACTATACGACTTTCGAACCATAGAACTCCCTTATGGTCCTGGCGGAAACACTTATACTTCTCCTCACCTAGAGAGAGTTTTTGTTTGATGATCTTGATTCCTTCATCATGTAGTTGTGCCATGACGATTTGGTCGTGAAGAGTGGGCTCAACTGAGATGTGATTTAGAGTGCCTTGGGAAACCATTTCCAAGTTAAGCTTCCTCATGTCTGCACATAATGTCTCATGGTAGGACTCCATGGATAAGCAATGGCAATGGGACTTGCGGCTTAGTGCATCCGCGACTACATTAGCCTTACCGGGGTGATAGTGCACTTCAAGGTCATAATCTTTGATTAATTCTAGCCATCTTCGTTGTCTCATATTCAGATCGGCTTGTGTGAAGATGTACTTGAGACTCTTATGATCCGTGTAGATATTGCACTGTGTACCCATGAGATAGTGCCTCCATATCTTCAGAGCGTGAATGACGGCTGCGAGCTCAAGGTCATGCGTGGGATAATTCTGTTCGTGGGGCCGAAGGGCTCGTGAGGCATATGCAATCACTCGATTCTCTTGCATAAGCACACATCCTAGACCAGTACCTGATGCGTCACAATACACATCGAATGACTTGGTATTATCGGGTTGAGCTAACACAGGTGCAGTAGTCAGATGCTCTCTGAGAGTGTGGAAGGCTTCCTCACACTTCTCATTCCATACAAACTTTACTTCCTTCTTCAATAGTTCTGTCATGGGCTTAGCAATTCGAGAGAAATCCGGGATGAAGCGACGGTAGTAACCGGCTAAGCCGAGAAAACTGCGAATCTGATGAACAGAGGTAGGGGGTTTCCAATCCATCACCTCTTGTACCTTGCTGGGGTCAACAGCTATGCCTTCGCTGGAGATCGTGTGACCTAAGAACTTTACAGTATCCAACCAGAATTCACACTTAGAAAACTTAGCATAGAGCTGATGGTCTCTGAGTCGCTGAAGAACAATGCGAAGGTGCTTGGCATGCTCTTCCTCATCCTTTGAATAGATAAGAATGTCGTCGATGAACACTACGACGAATTTGTCAAGTTCGGGCATGAATACCGAATTCATGAGATACATGAAGTAGGCAGGGGCATTGGTGAGTCCAAAGGACATGACCAAGAATTCATATAGTCCATATCGTGTGGAGAAGGCAGTCTTAGGAATATCGCACGGGCGAATCTTGATCTGATGATATCCCGAACGAAGATCAATCTTTGAGAAGACTCTGGCTCCAGCTAATTGATCGAAGAGCACATCGATGCGAGGAAGTGGGTATTTATTTTTAACTATTACCGCATTGAGAGGTCGGTAGTCCACACATAATCTCAAACTGTCATCCTTCTTCTTTACGAATAGGGCTGGACATCCCCAAGGTGACGCGCTAGGGCGAATAAAACCTTTGTCCAGTAGTTCTTGGAGTTGAAGTTTCAGTTCGGCCAATTCTTTAGGGGGCATCCTATACGGTCTTTTGGATATAGGTGCAGTGCCTGGTTGTAGTTCAATAACGAACTCAATATCCCTATCCGGTGGCATTCCTGGTAAGTCATCCGGGAAAACATCGGCATACTCGTTCACCACAAGAATCTCATCTAGCTTAAGTCCTTCCATCTTATAAGCACAGGAATTCGTGCAATCTATGAATGGTAGGTAAAGGGTAGTGGCTGCGTGACTAGGTGAATTTATCTCAACGGCTCGGGAAGAAAGGTCCAGTGTGACTCCATGCATAGCCATCCAGTTCATTCCCAAAATAATGTCCATGCCGTCAAGGGGTAAAAGGACAAGGTCCGTGTCGATGGTTTTACTACCCAATTTGACTGGTACTTGTCTGACCATTTGGTTTGAAGCAATTTTACCACCCGGTGTTGATATCATATATGACCCTTTTGTGTGACAAACATCCAAGCCTACTTTTGCACCGAATTTTGCACTTATAAAACTATGCGATGCACCAGAATCAAATAATATAACGGCAGGCTTGTTATGGATAGAGAATGTACCCGACATCACTGGGGCGCCTTCTGGAAGCTCTGCAAGCGTGGTGAAGTTAATCCGTCCTTGCTTGACTTGCAGGGTCTGTCTCTTGCCCCTGTTCTTGGTGTTCGGGTTGGATCCTTGACCTTGGTTGGGCTGTCCAGGCTGAGGGCATTCTCGTGCGAAGTGGCTGGAACTCCCGCATTTGAAACAGCGATTTGCGGGGCTAGGTCGAAGAGACTGCTGAAGAATGGGCCTCGGACCATTCTGTGGAGGCATCGGGGGTCGTACCATGCCTGGCTGCTGTGGGGGTCTGGCAATCCATCTTCCTGGCTGCGGGGCCTTTGGTGGAGCTGTAGGTGCGGTATTTTGCACGATGCGATACCTTGGTGGTTGGGCACTTGATGGTCCTGCGGGTGCCTTTCTCTTCTTCTCTGCCCGGTGTGCCATGATACAGTCTTCCTGGGTAATGGCCATATTGACCAACTCGTTGTAGGTGTCAGCCCTGGCTAGGTTCAGACGTTCCTTGAGCTTGGTATTCAGACCTCGGCGGAAACGATCACGCTTCTTGGCATCCGTATCAGCGTGATAGCCCGCATACTGGCATAGGTTGTTGAACGCCTGGGCGTACTGCAACACGGTGCGGGTGCCTTGGGTGAGTGCCAGGAACTCATTCAACTTTCTCTCCATGAGACCCTCGGGGATATGATGTGCCCGGAACGCGGTCTTGAATTCATTCCAGTCGACCACATGGTCATCCGGGAGCATCGCAAAATAGTGGTCCCACCACAGTCGAGCGGTACCGCGAAGCTGTTGCGCGGCAAAACGAGCCTTGTTGGCCTCTGAGCATGGGGCCACAAGTAGTGTGAACTTGGATTCTATGGTGCGAATCCATGCATCTGCGTCCAGGGGTTCCTCGGTCTTATGGAACAAGGGCGGCTGGGTCCCCAAGAAATCCGTGTATCCTGCAGCTTGTGGTTGGTGAGCATTGTGCCCACCCCTCTGCTGGTGTTGTCCTTGCACAATCTGACGTAGCAGCTCGGTTTGAGCGGCCATCACTTCCACCAAACTGGGCGGGGGTGGTGGCGATTGTCGCGAGCGGCTGCCACCGGCACCAAAACCCTCGGGGTTGCCACGTGTTGATCCAACCATCTGAAACGTGAAAGGTTACCATTAGCAACGCGATCCATATTACTTCCTTGATTCATAAATAATTGGTGTAGTCATAGACTTCCGAAGTCTGAGCTAGAAGTATGGACAGAATCTCTGTTTGCTACGAGAAAAATCATAGCCTGCTGTGGGTCCATCCAAAACATCTCAATCATTTGCAGTAGTCAGAGAATTTAGGAATGCACCACTTTGGTATTTTAACTTTGGTGCTAGAACTATAGCTAAGGTGGTCAAAAAGCTCGTCCTTTGCCTTACTGTCTTAGCTGTTTTTCAGCAGATTGATCGGTACGGTTTCGCCTATATCTCAAACTAGCGAGGTCCAATGATGCTGAATTTTTGTGAGAACCTAGATCACAAAACTTAGCACAAGTCTGGTATTCAACACTCAGCCAATAAATGCAAGGAGACATGGATAAAAATTCCGACAAGACTCAGCGATTGTGGATTTCATTGTTTACCAAGTTACAACGAATTCACCCAAGTTCATCGCCGTTCCTTACATGCTGAGGGTATCCACATGGTTCAGGCGTACCCAACACAAAAGAGTTACTCAACTCCTAGTTAGCCTATTACAATACTTGCCAAAAGTTAGGCTACCCTATCGAGGAGTATGTGCAAAAGTCCTCCTAGGTCATCCTCTAGAAATCATCCAAGTCGTTGACGGACGACTCGCTGTGAGCAGGAGAGTGAGCTCCCATCCGAGGTGCCTGTGGTACCTCACCCTCGAAATCCATACCTGAGATACCATCAATCTCCTGTGGCTCCTCCTCATCCTCCTCCATGTCGTCCTCATGGGGATGGTCATTCTGATCATGATGCCACTGAATGTGCTCATTAGCATCCTCCAACTCAAGGTTCAGATCATGGAGCTGCTCCTCCAACTGTGCTATCGTGGTATCTCTCTCACCCATGAGAGTGTCCTGCTCCTGGATTTGGCCCTCAAGTTGGCCAATCTGAGCATCTCTGTCCTCAAGATCCTGGCTGAGCTCCTTTATCTGCTCATCCCTGGTATCTGCCATCATATGGTAGGCCTGAGCAAGATCGGTGAGCTGCTCGAGTGCCTGACTCTGGAGAGTCTGAAGCCGGTAGAGTGCACTCATGCACCGCACGGAGGTATGGATAGTCTCCTGGGCATGGAAGTCTACCAAATACTGTGCGTGCTGCACCCCGTTGAGCCAAAAGGGGTCGTTGTCCTGGGCAGCAGGAAACAATCCAATGGGAGTGAGTGTGACAACCTCGGGACGCTGCGCACAAAATGTGGTGAGCGCCCTCATGGCTGCAAGCTCCCAAGTATCGGCCAAACGGCGACCAACAGCCTCAAGCTCCAAGGCGGGCCGCTCCGGGTGTAGCGGGTGCGGAAAGATAGTCACGTTGACACGGCACTGGGTAACTCCATTCTCCGCAAACTCCAGTCCGGCGTAACGTGGGGGAATTAGATAGCCCGCGGTACGCAGAACATCCCACAAAATAGAGAGAAAGCCCTCCCAGTGGAGACACTGCGAGTGCACGCGTCCATCCTCATCCACCATCATCTCAACAGGCTCGGCCATCTGAACAAAAGATCAAATGGAGTGAGATAGCGAAAAACTGTGAGCAGCACAAGGACAGATTCTGTATAGTGTGCAAAAATAATCATAACTCCCACAGTTCTCATCCAAAAATTCTCAAATTTCACCAGATCACTCCTAAGGTATTTGTGAACAACTTTTCTAGTCAACTCCAGAGCTAATTGGGTCTCTAAGATGGTCTTTCTTTTCAGGTTTTACCTTACTGTCTACCTAGAATTTTCAGTGAACAGAGGGCCAGAGTTTCGTACACCAGGGAAAATCTACCTAGCCAAAATTTACCAAATTTTAACAGCAGCTTCCTGGGTAAATTTGGAACAAGTTTCGTGTTGCTCTTTTGCAGAAAACCGCAGGAAGGGGGCCTAAAAATTTAAGGGGCAGAAGTGCTTATTCCGGACAGAATTCTGACATTTCAAGGTTTCTGTTATTTCTCACTCTCCATACGTTCAGAATTTTTCGTTTTTGAACAGAAGATAGAACACAAAATTTGGAACAATTTCTTCAACATGAACTTTATCAGAAATGGTCATTTTCTTAGGCCATAAAATCGCTCTTTTTGGTGACGGCAGATTTCGGACAGTTTCGCTAGATAGTCCTTATGCAAACCATGGTTTAGATACGCAAGAACCTTACCACTCTCATACATCGCATTTTTGATTTCAGATACATATGTTCATGATGTATGCACGTCCTATTCGTCCTTACAAAATAAAATAATCGCCAAATAGCTTTGGTCTTACGAAGATAGTTTCGGTGGCATACACAATACGGCTCTCGCTATAATAGCTAGTCGAGTCTTTCTACTCGTCCCTTAACTTATCGTAATCGCGGTTAGTGTACCTGCAGAAAATCGACAAGCATATATATATCATGAACCTTTCATGCCAGCACTCATGAAAGCGTCCGTAATCATTACCGTTTACTTATAGAAACGATATCTGTACAATTCCCGCCGTACAGACGACGTTAACATACGCTATCGAGATAGCGTATTCACGGGGGTACCGTCATGAGACGGGGGTATGAACAGCGATCGCCATACCCTGCGCCGAACCTTCTACTCCCAATATGTTCAACTAACAGTTGGCATATTGGCAGCACCTCAAGTAAGCCACTGCTTGAGGGCAGCGTTCGGTTCGCATCACCGACAGGAAGGCCAAGCTCCCTCAGTTGGCTGAGGATCCTTACCTTCTTACCTTAGCGACGAGTGCGTCGTTACAGAATTTAAGGTTGGTTGTGCATGAAAGTAAGTTTCGACAGAAAGTAATGTGCTGGAAGTTAGTTGATAATACACATAGAAGTTAGATAGCCACCTAGTAACTTTCCCATAATCCCTTAGGGCTTTACGAACTAGGCACCATCCTTAACGTACCAACGCATTTCGCAACACAACCTTCTAGTCAAGTTTTAGTAAAATGAGTTTTTAAGGCTTGTAGCATTCTCTGGCGTATGTATTTCGGCTCTGGTGTCCGCTGTTGCCAGCTGTGGCACCAGCTACGGCTCTGATACCAGCTGTGGCAGAACCACCTGAATTAATCCGGCTCAAGTGTATTAACCATCACCATTAAGGCATCCTCGGTTAACCTTATACTTCAAACGGAGTAATCCACTGGTCTGTCGGGTATAACCTCCCGATACAACCACGGTGAACGGATCGAGCGCCGTACATACAAATGCTCATGCGACGATGAGCCCAGAGAATACCACATTCCAGCAAGTATTACATCATTTGCATAAGTCAATATTACAGGCCTAGTTCTGAATTTAGAAAACAAGTACTTCAATTAACATAAATAAGTTCTTCAGAGTTAAATTGCAGCGGAAATAAACAACGGAAACTACTCGACGATACAGGATGTCTCGATGAAGCCCGTACGAGACATCACTCGGCCTTATCTCCGTTGGACGGGGGCGCATCCCATTCCACCGACCAACCAGGGGGAAGAGTGAAGGGCCAAGTCAAGCTAGCAATCATGTCTTCAAAGGGCTCACCTGAAAACGAGTCACAAGCAAGACTGAGTATACTAATACTCAGCAAGTCTTACCCGTGTAGTGGGAACTACGCCACCGACTCTAGACATGCAAGGCTGTTTGGCTCAGGGGTTTGTTTTGCCGAAAAAGCATCTACAAGTGGGTCCTTACTTTCAACTTTTAGCTCAAGATTCTAGTTTCGTTAGCCAGTCTAGGTAAGCAGCAATCTAATGCATACATGGTGAAGCATTAAGTTTTCCATCCAACCAGTTCATTCATCATCATTGTTCCTCTTCTTACTCTGTGGGTAAAAATGGTTAAGCAGTCTCAATAGCCGTGAGAAACGGACGATTCGAATCGAATTTCTTAACCTTGCAAGGGAAACCCAAACACACGTCACGTGGTTACTCCCTAGAGTCACACGTGCAACTTTTCCCCTTTCTTTCCGGGTCGTGGATCGGGGCTACCCTCCGAGAGTACAAGAGCTCCACGCCACGGTTCGACGCCGGGTTGTGACCACTCTCTGCACTCGCCATATGCACATGGGACCGAAGTTCAAAGGGTAGGATGCCGTCCCCTTGCCGGGCCAATCAGGTACTTAAGCTTACCGATTCCCATAATCTCGGCATGTGTTTAGTACGTTCAAAGACTTAACCATCACTACCACACCCTGCGGCCTTAGCATTTTTCACTAGACAGACGGGCCTCAATCGTAACCATCGTTACATAACCCGTCCGTGTCCTTATGATTGCAGCGTGTAGTAGTCATTCAACTCCTATTTTCTCGCGAGTGACAGGAAATCACTCGACTTTTACCGGAGTCCTATTAGCACAGCATTCTATCGAACCTTACATCTAGTTTTCCAAGCAAGGGTTCCTGACATCATGCAACTAAGTTTTCATCCAACTCCTATAAACTTAATGCACAAGCAAAGAGTAATGAGTTGCATAATTTCGGAAAGAATGGGTTATGCTCCGGGGCTTGCCTTCGCAGTTCGCTTGGGGATCTTCCGAACTTGGGCTCGGGTCTTCAAAAGCTTCAGTTAGATTTGCTTGAGCTTCACGCTGCTCACTCTCGGACGCGGGCACCAGCTCGTAGGTTCCGTCGGCGAGAGTCGTCGATTCTACATGAGTGCACAAGTTTAAGTCGTGGAAATAGCACTTGATTACAATTTGAGAGTCATTACTACAAGGGATAGTTTCTGGTCATGAAATTTTGGATTTAGGCACATCAAGGAAAGGTGTGCTTACTGTAAAATTTTCAGCCAATTTTATGTAACAGATTAATTCTGAAAAATATATTTCATTGTTGCTGTTAGATAATTGTTCTTTTTTTACAGATCAATTGGTGCAACAATTGTGGCTAAGATTTTTAAAGAGCTCTCACTTGAGCATGCAGAAGCTACTGTAATTTTTGTAGGATTTATCATGCAGTATTTAGAGCATAGAAAATATGACATTCTACACCTAGGCTTTTTAAAGATTCATTTTTACAGGACCCTACACAGGGTTTTTGTCCATGAAACTTTTTACACAGCAACCTCTACCACAGTGCAACTCCCAGTAATAATTTGGGGATTTGCCAAGCTAAGATACTATTTTCTTGATTTAATGTATGTTATTAGCACATAAATCAAATAAATAGGTTACTGTGAGATAAAAAGTCTCCTAATTTTTCTCTGGCTTCTAGTTACCAATACATTAGCATAGGAAAAATTTCAATGGGTGACTCACCACCTAACTGCAGGGATAAAACATTCCTCTTACACATAATATAAAACTAAGTTTAACAAACAGTAAATCTAGAGATGGAATTTGGGCCTGATCTTTTTACACAGTCCTAATCATCCAGCAACTAATTCACTGCCCAAAGTTCAGGGTCAGCATTGTTCTAGAACAGTGGGTATAAAATATGTCCATTAAAGCTTCTATTTAATGTAGAGCAAAATATTTTGAGATTCTGAGAAAATTTTTGTAACAAAAGTGGTAGAGTTTGTTCTGAGGATTCCAGAACAGTTGAGTTTGCATTTTTCTGAATTTTCTACGATTTTATACGAATTTTACAAGTTCACTGAATTTGAATCTAGGGTTGAAACTTTCTTTTACAACTAGGTCCTTGAATCTTGCGCTCAGACCCTTCTAAAGATTTAAATTCTTGCAATTGGGTCCTTGGCGGCTCGGGTACAGCGGCCGGCCGAAATTCCGGCGAGGGGGGCTCGCCGGCGGCGAGGGGCGGGGGTCGGGGAAGGTTCAGGGGTGCGAGGGCTACCTTGTGGGGGTGTTGTTCAGGTGGGGGACGGCCGGGAAGGGCTCGCCGGCGTTGGAGCAGAGGCGGCGGCGGCGCGGCTCGCGTCGACGGCGGTGCTCCGGCGGGCTTGGGGCGGCGTGGTCCGGTCGGCGAGCTTCAGTGACGCGTGGGGAAGCCACTCAAGGGCTCGGCTTGGACGGAGGGGGTCGGGGTCGTGCTGTCCACGGCGAGCAGGGGCGGCGGCGGCGACGGCAGCGCGGGCGGCGGCGCTCCGGTGGCTCTGGGTGGCGTTGGGTGGGTCGGCGAGCTGCGGTGAGGTGATGTAGTGGTGGCTGGGTGCTCAGTTTGGGCAGTGGGCGGCGGCAGTGGGCTGTCCACGGACGGGTGGTGCTCGGCGGCGGCGATGGCGACGGCGAGGCATTCTGGTGGCCGGGGGCTCGCGCGCGTGGCCGGGGTGGCGCTTTTATAGGGACAGGAGGGGCCTGGTTAGCGTGCGGGGCGGAGGCACGGCACGACGTGCACTGGCCGCGGCGGGCGGCGGCAGAACGCCGGCGCGTCGTGCGGCACGCGGGCGCGGCGACTGGGCGGCCGAGATACGGCGTGAGCGCGGTGAGATAGTGCCGGGCGCGGAGTGGGGAGGCAGCAGCGGCAGCGGCTCGGGCGGAGGGCGGGCGCGACGACTGGTGGGGCGCGGGGGCCGGGGCGGCACGGCGGAGCGCGGCTACTGGGCGCGACGGGCGGCGGGTCTGGACGCGGCTGCGTCGCAGGCACGCGCGGGCGCGGACTGGGCGGCGCGGCGTCGGGGCGGGGCAAAGCCGGCCGTGGCGGGGTGGTGCGGCGGCCACTGGCCTGGCGCTTCGCGCCGGTCAGGCGACGCCGGCCACCTGGCGCGCGGCGGGCGGGCGAGCGCGCGCGGCGCGGCAGAGGAGGGGGAGAAGCGAGGGACTGAAATGCAAAAATTCGAAAAAGTTCAGGGGGCTGAGTGCAAACAGGGCGTTTTCTCCTCTTTCTGATTTGAATTTCAAAAACTTTTGAACACGAAAGTTGCTCAAAATAAAAAGTTCTACAACTTTGGTTTCAGGCAAAACCTCATTTGGCTTATGGTTTTAAAGTTAATTTAAAAGTTTCAAATGTGTCCAAATGTGCCCAAATTTAATTTGAATTCCAACTGAACCCGTTTTAAATTCTTTCCACCCTCTCATTAGTTGGTTTAACACATGGAGTTAGGCTTATGTCATTGATTTTGGATTTGTAATTACCAGGGTTGCCACATCGATGACTTGGCAAGTCAGCGGTTGAGGGCCCTAATTAGCATAGAAGAAAACAAGAAAAGGGTGGCCAGATGGTATGACAAAAAGGTCAAAGTTAAACAATTCTCCCAGGGAGATTTGGTATGGAAGTTGGTGCTGCCGATAGGGTCTAAGGATCCCAAATTCGGTAAATGGTCGCCCACTTGGGAAGGGCCGTATAGAATCGGCTGATGTGCTCCGGAAAATGCATATATTCTAGAAACTATCGAAGGGGAAGAATTCCCAAGAGCTTTGAATGGACGATATCTGAAGAGGTACTATCCAAGCATTTGGGTAGATGCATAATTTGCAGTAAGATACATGAAGACAATATGGCCGACTTCTATCGGCTTTCGTCTACATAGCCGATGCAGGGATGACATCGCCTTGAGGAGGAAAATATTTTCCGTTTGGTCTGACCAATTCATTATTCGATGAAAACAACAGAGTACATGGCCGACATGGTACAAGTCGCCCTTAGAATAAAAATACCGATACATCTATGGATTACGCTTGCTCTGGATTTCTCTCTCAATCCGGCCCAATTCTATCAGAAGGCGGGTCCTATTCTCCTTCGGATCCTCCATGGTGGCTCCAGTCTCAACTTGATGGCATAGTTCTATCAGGAGGTGGGTCTTCTTCTCCTCCAGATTCTCCATGGTGGCTTCAGTCTCGACTTGATGAGGGAGTGGAGGACTCTTTTCAGATGGTAGTCGCTTGGGGACTAGGAAGTGAGCGTCTATAAGGTCCCAATACTTCTGGACAACAGCAGGAACATGATCTTTAAGTTCTTCAGAATGAGCTCTTATCAGATCTATGTCTGCCTGCGACAGTGGTTCGTCTGAATGCATAACTTCGATCGCTCGTTCCAGACTGGGACTGAGACGTTTTGACCAAACAGAGATGAAAAGCTACACAGCATCAGAGCGATTGAGATGTCAAGGGGAGAAACAGAGGAAGATTCATACCTGGTTGACAGAGGACGAAGAAGAAGAAGACATCTTGATGTTCAGTTTGGGAGAATAGAGATCCAGTTGTTGGAGGGAGAGAAGATGGGTAATGCATATGCCTCTGGAGACGGTGTGGGATCTCGTACTTATAAAGAGAAGGAAGTAAAAAGATAGTGGGACACGTCCTATCGGAGTAAAAGCATTCATAAATGCAAATCTGCCAAAGGAAGTAGTCCAGGATCAAATCGGCGCAGTAACATTAAAAGAGCATTAAATGTTTACAGCATTCTTTACAACCCGAGGAAAGCATCTATGGCCGCGATAGCTCGTTGCCTAATCTGATCGGCCGAGTCTAGTACTCTTTGGTCGTCGTCGGCCAATCCGAGAACTTCTGATATATGGCGACGAAGTCTTATCGCTTCACAGGCCAAGTTCTACCTTTCTTGCTTCAGCCCAGCGATGATGGATGGGAGCTGTTGAAGTTTCTTTTCTTCGGCAGCTATGTCTTTGGTTACTTGCTCCATCTCTTTGGCTAGCTCTGCTCTCCTCCGTTTGAGGCGATCTATCATGCCGACAATATCCGGGCGAGAGCTCTCGAGGAAGTTGATCCGTTGGTGTACCTCTTGGGCTCGGTGCTTGTACGAGTCGGCTTCTTCCCGGGTCTTTACTAACTGGGCACGATCGGCCATATGGCGCAGGGCTCTGAAAACTGGGGTTTGTATAGATTCTATATCTGCAGCAGGTTCCAAGCTTTCTGTTGTTTCTTCCGGGATTCGGCCTTTGATGTCACTAAAAAGCCGCCGAATCGGCGAAGCATCTTCCACCAATCGGCCGATATCATCTTGGAGGAGAATCCGCATGCTCTTGAGCTTGGCGCGGACATCGTCAGAAATAGAGCTCGACGGAACTTGGCGTTAAGAGATTTCTTCATCGTCGGGCAAGGTGACCGCAAAGGAGAAAAGGCTATTATTTGGAGTGTCTTGTTCCTGTGGAAGAATAAAGACAAGGATCAGCGAGCAGTAAAAGGGGATCGGCCGATTCCAGTGATAAGTTTGTTACCTCCTTGAAGCGAATCTCTCTTGCTTGCGCCGATGGGAGTACCTCCCTCGTCTCAGGAACCGACACGATTGGCTCGTCAGAGGAAGAGGACTCGACCACTATTAATGCTCTGCTTGGGCCAGCTTCCTGAAAAGGTATGACAAATAAATCCTGTGAGTATACTATGATAATTGAATAAGATGATATGGGATATTTCCCATACTTCTGTTGGACCTTCGGCCGATGTTTGTTGAGGAAGTTCGACCGACGCACCCAAATCGGCCTGCATCAGAATCAGTTAGTCTTCTGAATGTCGAGAAATTGAATTCAGAGGTTATCTACCTCGATGAGAAGGGTCGCTGGAGTTTCGGCTTCCACTTGGGATGTGGCCGATTGCTGTGGGGACTGCACTGGAGCGGCTTGTGCAGCCTGACAGAAAGAAAAAGTTAGTATTAGTGGAGCACTTAAATATATATGAAGTGTGCAAGATTACCTGAACAGCTTCCACTAGCAGTGATGCCGCAGCTGCTCCGACTTCTGCGGTGACTTGAGGATCGGCCATCTCGGTAGTCAGCAAGGATGGAGGAGTCAAAGTTTCAGCCGATTGGTCAGTCGATCCGATGCGAGCACGCACTCGACGGCTTGTTGTCTTCAAGGTTGGCCTTTTCGGTGTTCGTTTCAATCGGCCAGTAGCGATGTCCTTGATGGTTGGAGTGTGATAGCCGATGAGTGGATATGGCGTATATGGACGATCGCTCTCTATCGGCCTGCCGCTTCGGCTCCGCATCGGAGGGACTTGGCTTTCAGACTAAGAAGATAAATACAAGTTAACGGTAAGATGGTAGTATGGAAAGAGACAACATTGAAATCGGCTGGGAGAAAGGACATACCGCTGCACTTGGGTCGATGTTTTCTGGGTCCAGAATGTTGCAATATGTTGATGGGGATATGCAGAAGAGGTATTGCTTCCATTCTGCCCACCATAGTTTGAATTGCTGAACGGCAAAAGGGGCCATTGTCCAATTGTTCAGATCAATGGTGCTAGAGTCTGGCACTAAGTTGCACAGCCGATTGTAGTCAAGACTCTTGGTCAGTTCATCTCTGAATTTTGCTTGATCGGCAAAGTAGACCCGAATCGGCAGTTGACCAAAGCCCACATGCCTTGCTGCAGCCGATGGATTATAGAACTCATATGTGGGAGAGTCCTTTCCGGAGAAGAAGTTGGCCGGCAAAATCCCTGGCTTAATCAGGGTATCCATAAGTTCCCTATCAAAAGTATGAGTGGACGAGTCGTAGCAGACGGGAAGTTCAAAAATCGGCCCTACTGTCTGATATGGATACCAACTGACAGTCTCTTCACTGAAGCCGTTGTAGAAGCATCTGAAGTATTCAACCGTTCGGGCAGCAATGAATTGACAGCCAGGGAAGGCCAATGCCGCTTCTCCAAAAGATGTGCAGCGTCATTGGATGGTTGGGTTTTCCTCTGACTCAATGTTGGGGAAAGTTTTGGTCTCTATTTGTTGCTGAGAGACCTTGCTCATATATAAGTTGAGCCAGAGAGTGATGAACCACCAGGGACCGCCAGGGTTCCCAATCGGCTCCCCTTTTGACAGTCTAGTGCCGATTTGGTGCATCATGTGGTACGCCGATCCCAACAGATGCTTTCCAAGGGGAACGACCGATCCTAGTGACAGAGCTTCTGCCAGGGCTTGGGTATTAGAAGAAGGGCCAACTGCTCTGCCATAGAAAAAATATTTCTCCAGCCACATCATCAGGAACGCAGTATGCTCTCTCTCTGAAACTGTCCCAGTCCTCATATTTTTGTTGATGTACCCCTTCCATCCGTCGATTCCTTTGGTTTCTAGCCGATGTGATGGCTTAATTAGATAGTCAAAGGGGGTATCAGAGGAGGTGATGTCAAGGCCGGTCAACAACAGGACATCGGCCAAAGTTGGAGTCATGGGTCCATGTCCAAAAAGGAACGCATTGTGTGCGTCGGACCAGAAATAAGAAGCTGATGACCAAGGGCTCGTTCTCCATCTGGGACAGAGAGAGGTCTATGCACTGGCCGATTTTCAGTTCATCCCACTGAACTTTCCTAGACCTGGCTACTCTATGGTACCATTCCCTCCAGCCAGGGGTCTCATTCGGCCAGGACCTAAAGGCACTGTTGGCGCTAAAATCGGCCGGATAGGAATCGGCCGATGGTCTTCAGCGTCGGACACACGACCCGGGAGAATCTGCTTAGCTCCTGTTCGGGTTATCGCCCTGGTGCGGTTCGCGCGGCGTGCCAGTCAATCTGACCTGTTGATTGACAAGGAAATAGAGTATTAAATTCCAGGCGCGTCGATCGGCTGGGATTCCGATCTGCCCTGAGGAGCGCGTCGGCAGCGAATCGGCCGATTTGCTGTAGAGATGATCGGCTATGGATCAGCCGATAATCGGGTAGTAATTGTAAAGAAAACCACCGGAACGGTCTTAAACAATTACTATAGAAGCAACACTTGAAATAGATCTAATCAGCTGTATGATGATAAATCGAAGAAAAACAATGAGGAAGCCGATTACTCTGATCTCAAGCTGGATAACTGGTGATAATACTAGAATAACAAATAAAACTTGCAATTCTAGTAAATATCGATAACTGGTGAATAAATCCAAACGAAACCACAGCGATGCGCCCGTAGTTAAGGCTCGGATATTACTCGATAAGCGGAACCTACCAATTGGCCGAAGATCAAGTTGATGCAGCCCTGCCAATCCGTACGAACTTGTGGAAGAAGAAAATATTGGCGAAGTCGCCGACTTGAAAGTAAATTGCTAGAAAAGTAGAAGTACTGTTGTTGATTGATGTGTTGATCTCTCTCAAGACCCTGACGACTCCTATTTATATCCTAAAGCTAGGACTCCTGGTCGATCACGACTTGTTACAACCTTATTTAAATTACTATATCTATACGAACTTTAAAAGGAAACGGACTCCCACAGAATCTTCCACCGCCGTTCCCTAATCCAATCAAGATTTCCTTCAATTGCTTCCCGACCGACTTAGCGTGCCCCCCTTTGACCAACTTTTTGACCAGGACCCTCTGAAATAGTCCCATCCTGTTGGCGTAGGCTGTATCACCAATCGGCCGATTTCCGACTGTTACCTCAATCGGCCGATTCCTTTCTGTAGCCTTCAGATCTGCCGCATCGGCCAATCTTCTCCTCCTGACGCCGATTCAACACGTGTCAAAATCTGGCGTCAACACATGCCCCCCAGTTTCGGAGTAAAATATAACTTTTTCTTCGAAACTTTTTCTTTAATCCTTTTCTCCGAAACGGGCGCAGTAAAAATCTCCTTTCGTTCCGCGGCACAATGATTGCAATTTCCTCGAACCAAGCGCGCGAAACGACCGCTCCTCTGGAACTCGTGTAGACGGCACGGTAAAAATACCATCTTTGCCCTCGCTTCCCTGATTTCTCTTAAGTACTGGCTTTCTCCGCCTATCCTTCCCCACGAATCTAGCATTCTTTTCAATCGCACCACTGTTCGTCTTCCTCCAAGCTCTTTCGATTTCCAAGTGCTTCCCCCTTTCCGGTGATCTCATCCGCGGCCTGCTCCGACCCCCAATGGCGTCTCCATCGGCGACCACTCCATCTACAGAGGCTCCATTGGCTACTCCTTCGGCGGCGGCGGCCCAATCGGCGGCTTCCCCAGTGGTGTCATCGGCGACGATGGCCTCCATCCCAGAGGTAAATGCTCGAAATTTTTCCCTTTTCGCCTTTTTACTGCTTCAATATTTTCCGGACCCTCTCTTAGTTTCTTCCCTTTTTCCCTTTTTTAGGCACTTAGGCATCGAATCACTATTCCTCTCTCAGAATCCCCTGACCTCATCTATTTGGGCCCTATGGGGAGCCCTGACCCAACGGATCTGATCAGTTTAGAAACCCATAGGATCCCTTTTAAGCAGTCATCTATGGATTTAGATCATTGGGTAGGCACTTTCAGATCTTGGCCAAATGAAACACCCGGGTGGAGAGAATGGTACCAGAGGGTAGCCGGATCTTGGAAGATTCAGTGGGAAGAACTCAAAATCGGCCAGTGCATAGACTTATCACTGTCTCAGATGGAAAGGAACGAACCTCTGGTTATGGCAGCCTCTTATTTCTGGTCCGATGCACTTAACGCGTTCCTTTTCGGACACAGACCTATGACCCCGACCTTGGCCGATGTTCTGCTGCTGACCGGCCTCGATATTTCCTCCGCCGATACACCTTTCAATTATCTGTTCAAGTCATCTCATCGGCTGGAGACCAAAGGAATCGGCGGGTGGAAAGGATACATCAGTAAAAACATGAAGACCGGGACAGTCTCGCAGAGGGAGCATACTGCCTTCTTGGTGATGTGGCTGGAGAAGCATTTCTTCTGTGGCAGAGCAGTCGGCCCCTCTTCCAACACTCAAGCTTTGGCAGAGGCTCTTTCACAAGGATCGGCCATCCCCCTTGGAAAACATTTGCTGGGATCAGCGTACCATCTGATGCACCAAATCGGCGTCAAGCTGTCGAAGGGGGAGCCGATAGGGAACCCAAGTGGTCCTTGGTGGTTCATCATCCTCTGGCTCAATTTACACATGAGCAAGGTTTCTCAGCAGCGGATAGAGACAAAGACCTTTCCCAACATCGAGTCAGAGGAGAATCCATCGGTCCGTCGCCGCTGCAGATCTTTTGGAGAAGCGGTATCGGCCTTTCCCGGCTGCCAATTCACTGCCACCCGCACAGCTGAATACTTCAGATGTTTCTACAATGGCCTTAGTGAAGAGATGATCAGCTGGCACCCATATCAGGCAGTAGAGCCGATTTTCGAATTGCCCGTATGCTTTGATTTCTCCACTCATACCTTTGATAGAGAGTTAATGGACATCTTGATCAAGCCGGGGATTCTGCCGGCCAACTTCTTCTCAGGAAAGGACTCACCCACCTACGAGTTCTACAGTCCATCGGCTGCGGCAAGGCAACTGGGTTTTGGCCAACTGCCGATTCGAGTCTATTTCGCCGGCCAGGCAAAATTCAGAGATGGACTAACCTCAAGTCTTGATTACAGCCGGCTGTGCGATCTAGTACCCGACTCCAGTACCATTGACTTGAATGGTTGGTCAGTTGCCTCTTTCGCCACCCAGCAGTTTAAATTATGGTGGGCAGAATGGAAGCAACACCTTTTCTGTAAATCTCCATCATCTTACTGCAACATTCTGGACCCAGAGAACATCGACCCAAATGCAGCGGTATGTCCTTTTTCCTTAGCCGATTCCAACGTTATATTATCATCTTGTTGTTAACCCATGTTCATCTCTTCAGTCTGAAAGCCATGTTCCCCCGATGCGGAGCCGAAGCAGCCGGCCGATTGATAGCCATCACCAATACACGCCGTATCCACTTAACGGCTTCCATGCTCCAACTGTCAGAGATATCTCCACCGGCCGATCAAGGCGAGCACCAAAAAGGCCAACATCAAAGATAACCAGCCGTCGGGTGCGAGCTCGCATTGGATCGGCCGATCAGACGGCAATAGCATCGGCTGAAGTCTCCCGCATCGGATCGGCCAGCCAGATGGCAGTGGTATCGGCCGAGACTCCTCGCATCGGATCGGCCGATCAAGTAGTGGTGACACCCACCGAGACTCCAGGTCCTTTACCTTTGCCGTTTGTCGAGATGGCCGATCCCCAAGTTACTGCTGAAGTCGGGGCTGCTGCAGCATCACTATTAGTAGAAGCTGTTCAGGTAATCTTTTCTATCTTATATATTCTCCAAATCTTCTACTGACATCAATTCTATTCCTCTGCCAGGCTGCACAAGTTATCCCACCGCAGTCTCCGCAACAATCGGCCACGTCTCAAGTGGGAACCGAGATTCCAGCAGCTCCTGCCGCCGAGGTAAACGATCTCTTACCTTGAATCCTTAATATTCAGAAAACTTAACCAATTTTGATGCAGGCCGATTTGGGTACGCCGATTATAACTCCACAACAGGCATTGGCCGGGAGGCCCACAGAGGCATGGCAAATTTCTGTTACTATCTTATTTCAATTTCCCATAGCATTTTCACGGGAATCTTCTTTCATGTCTTTTTCAGGAAGCTGGTCCAAGCGGAGCGCTAATAACCATAGAATCTTCTTCTTCCGACGAACCAAATGTACCAGTCCCTGAGACAAGGGAAACACTTCCACCGGCGCAGGCAAGAGAGATTCGCTTCAAAGAGGTAACAGTCTTACCATTAGAATCGGCCAATTTCCTTTCACCGCTTGCTTACCCTTTACTTCGTTTCCTTACAGGAGCAAGATACCCCCAACAATAGCATCTTTTCTTTTGCTGTCTCCTTGGCCGATGACGAAGAAATCGCTTCACACCCAATTCCATCGAGCTCCACCTCCGACGATGTCCGCTCCAAGCTCGAAAGCATTCATACTCTCCTCCAAGATGATATCGGCCGATTGGTGGAAGATGCATCGCCGATTCGACGACTTTTCAACGAGGTCAAAGATCACATCCCGGATGAAGTGTCGGAAAATTTGGGGTATGCTGCCTATATAGAGGGCATGCAGATTCCGGTTTCCAGGGCGCTGCAACGTATGGCCGATCGTGCTCAGATGGCCAAAACTCAGGAGGAGGTCGACTCGTACAAGCACCGGACTCAGGAAGTACACCACAGGATCAACTTCCTCGAGAATTGCCGTCCGGACATCGTCGGCGCAATAGATCGGCTGAAACGAAGGAGAGCAGAACTAGCCAAGGAGATGGAATAGATAACCAAAGAGATAGCCGCTGAAGAGAAGAAGCTCCAAGAACTCCCACCCATCATCAGCGAGCTGAAGCAAGAAAGACAACATCTGGCCCGTGAAACAATAAGGCTCCATCGCCGCGTGTCAGAAGTACCAGGATCGGCCGATGATGATCAGAGAATAGTAGACTCGGCCGATCAAATTAGACGACGAGCGATTGTAGCCATAGATGCTTTCCTTGGGTTGTAAAAAATATGTTAAACATTATTGCTCCTTTAATGTCACTGCGCCGATTTGGTTTTGAACTGCTCCTTTAGTCTGCTTTGCATTTATGTATGTATTTACTCCGATAGGACGTGTCTCACCATCCATCTACCTCTTCATTTATACGCAGACCGTTCACCATCTCTAGAGGCACACGCATTACATATCTCCTCTCCTTCTTTTACTGTCCCAAACTGAACGACAAGATGTCTTGTTCGTCCTCCTCATCCTCTTCCTCTGTCAACCAGGTATGAACTCCCCCTCTGCCTTTCTCTTAAGCATCTCAATCGCTCCGATACTGGGTAACTCCTTTTATCTCTGTTTAGCCGAAACGTGTCAGCCCTTGTCTAGAACGAGCGATAGAAATCATGCATTCAGAAGAGCCACTATCACAGGCAGACAGAAATCTGATAAGAGCTCATGCTGGGGAACTCAGAGATCATGTCCCTGCCGCTGTCCAGGAACACTTGGAGCTCATAAATGCTCATTTTTTGGTCCGCAAGCAACCATCTTCCAAAAAAAAATTCTTCACTTCCCTGTAAAGCCAAAACTGGAGTCGCCATGGAAGATCTGGAAGAGGAGAAGACCCGCCTGCTGAAAGAACTCTGCAACCAAGCTGAAACTAGAGCCACTGCAGAGGACCCGAAAGAGAAAAGGCTCACCCTTATGATAAAATTGGGTCGCATCGAGAGAGAAATTCAGCGTAGGCGTAATCAGTAGACACACCAGTTTTTTATTCTAAGGGCGACTTGTACCATGTTGGCCATGTAATGTGTAATTTCCATTCAATAATGAATCCCAATGTTTTCTTTCACCAGATGTGTAGACAGAAACCGATGAGAAATCGGCCATGTTACCTTGACATACTTTACTGCAAGTCATGTATCTACCCAAATGCTTGGATAGTACCTCTTCAGATATCGTCCATTTAAAGCTCTTGGGAATTCCTCCCCTTCGACTGTCTCTAGAATATGTGCATTCCTAGGGTCACATCGGCCGATTCTATACGGCCCCTCCCAAGTGGGTGACCATTTACCGAATTTGGGATCTTTAGACCCTATCGGCAGCACCAACTTCCATACCAAATCTCCTTGAGAGAACTGCTTAACTTTGACCTTTTTGTCATACCATCTGGCCACCCTTTTCTTGTTTTCTTCTATACTAATCAGGGCTCTCAACCGTAAACCCGCCGAATCGTCAAGTTCATCTTTCATGAGAAAGGAATAGTCATCGGCCGTTAACTGGTCCTGTAACGATATACGTCTTGACCCTGTCCTTATCTCCCATGGCAAGACCGCCTCATGACCATAAACCAAATGATAATGGGATATTTTAGTGGCTCCATGAAAAGCCATCCTGTATGCCCATAAAGATTCAGCCAAAGACATATGCCACTTCTTGGGTTGCTCTTCTATCTTCCTCTTGATTAGCTTGATTATCCCTTTGTTAGATGATTCTGCTTGGCCATTGGCTTGAGCATAGTATGGAGAAAAATTTAATAATTTAATCCCCATATCGGCGGCGAACTCTCCGAATTCTCCAGAAGTGAACATTGTCCCTTGATCAGTTGTGATGGTTTGAGGAATACCAAATCGATATATAATATGGCTTTTAACAAATTCAATCATATCGGCCGATGTCACGTTCCTCAAAGGAACTGCCTCCACCCACTTAGTAAAATAATCTGTAGCCACCAATATGAACTTATGCCCTTTGCTAGATGGAGGATGAATCTGTCCGATGAGATCTATTCCCCAACCTCTGAACGGCCACGGCTTAATTATTGGATTCATAGCCGATGCTGGCGCACGCTGCACATTGCCAAACCTCTGACAGTCTTGGCATCCTTTGTAGTACCTGAAACAATCTTCAAGGATGGTCGGCCAGTAATATCCATTGTTCCTGATCATCCATTTCATTTTGTGAGCCGATTGATGAGCTCCACACACGCCTTCATGGATTTCTCCCATCAGAACCTTTGCCTCTTCTGTTCTCAGGCATTTGAGAAGAACTCCATCAATCGTCCGATAAAATAAATCATCCTCAAGCAACACATATTTTGTAGCCTGAAAACGTGTTCGCCGATCCACCTTTTGGGATGGATTTCTCAAGTAATCGGCGATCTCCTTTCGCCAGTCATCGGCCGCGAGCTCTAGCGTCATTGCTCCCTGAATCGGCCGATACCCAGAAGCATGTTGGGCCAGTCTGTTGGCTTCTTCATTATAATTCCTGGGGATATGCTCAATTATTGCAGACTTGAACTCTTTTAAAAGTTGAAAACAATCCTCATAATAAATCCTCAAGATATCATCCTTGCACTCAGATCGCCCCGTCAACTGATCCACAATGAGCATGGAATCCCCAAAAATTTCGACTGCATCAGCTCTGACTTCCCTTAATAATTGGATGCCTTTTAGAACAGCTCGATATTCCGCCTGGTTATTAGTTGCAGAGGCTTCTATCGGCAGAGAGAAATCATAACTTGCCCCCCGAGGCGACACAAGAACAATGTCGATTCCTGATCCGACCCCACACGAAGAACCATCAAAATATAGAGTCCATGGAACTGGTTCAACGGTGGCGATTTCTGGTCCACAATGCTGAACTACGAAATCGGCCATCACTTGACCTTTGACGGCTTTGGCCGATTCGTACCTTAAATCGAATTCTGACAAAGCCAAGATCCATTTTCCAATCCGCCCTTTCAAAATCGGCAATGATAGCATATACTTCACCACATCATCCTTGCACACGACTATGCATTCTGCCGATAGCAAATAGTGCCTGAGCTTAGTACATGAAAAGTACAAGCACAAGCATAGTCGCTCCACCGAGGAATATCTTGTTTCGGCGTCTAAAAGTCTTCTGCTGACGTAGTATACCACTCGTTCTTTCCCCTCAAACTCCTGTACCAACGCCGATCCAATAGCCTGTTCATCAGCCGATAAATATAACTTGAACGGCTTACCAGGCTGTGGTGGAACTAATACCGGAGGTGAAACCAGATACTGCTTGATATTCTCCAGTGCCTTGCGCTGTCCTTCTCCCCATATGAATTCCTGGTCGGGCTTTAATTTCAACAGAGGGGTAAAAGCCTGAATACGTCCTGACAGATTGGATATGAATCTTCTGATGAAATTGACCTTGCCGATGAGGGACTGTAGTTCAGTTTTATTTTGTGGGGCCACCACTTTGTTGATGGCATCTATGGTCTTGCGGTTGACTTCTATCCCGCGCTCATGGACCATAAATCCTAAGAATTGCCCGGCCGATACGCCAAATGCACACTTGTTTGGGTTCATCTTCAGCCCATGTTTCCTTTTGCACTCCAGTACTTCCTGTAAATCGGCCAGATGATCTTGGTGACTTTTTGACTTGACCACGACGTCATCTATATAAATTTCCACCGATGAACCAATGAGCTTGTGGAAGATGTAGTTCATGGCCCGTTGATATGTAGCGCCGGCGTTCTTCAACCCGAAAGTCATAACCACCCATTCAAATAAACCAAGATGACCTGGGCACCTAAAAGCCGTTTTCGAAATATCTTCCTCAGCCATTAATATCTGATTGTACCCGACATTCCCATCCATGAAACTTATGACTTTGTGGCCTGCGGCAGCATCCACCAAGATATCGGCCGTCGGCATCAGATATCCATCCATCGGTGTAGCCTGATTTAAGTTCCTGAAATCGACGCACACACGTAATTTTCCATTCTTTTTGTATATAGGCACAATATTAGAAATCCATTCGGCGTAGCGGCATTGCCGAATAAATCCTGCCTCAATCAACTTTGTAATCTCGGCCTTTATGTCAGGTAGAATCTTGGGGTTACACCGTCGTGCAGGTTGCTGATATGGCCGATATCCTGATTTTATAGGTAACCGGTGTTCAACAATAGACCGGTCTAGTCCTGGCATCTCATGGTATTCCCAAGCAAAGCAATCCTTGAACCCTTTTAATAAACTTATCAATTTACATTTGTAATCAGGATCCAAATTGGCACTAATGTACGTCGGCGTTGATTTGCTGCTATCTCCCAAATCTACCATCTCTAATAAATCGGCCGACGTAAACCCATGCCCAAGCTTCCCATCTTCTCGGACGAGCTAATCCATTTATTCCGAATCTTCAGAGCCGACTGCTTGGATCGGCTGTAGACCGAAATCGGACACTTTCAGGAAGTCAGTGTCCCAAGTCCTGCTAGATATACACTTGACGTGCTCGCAGCTCCACTGTTGCGTGTCGGCCGCTGCAACGCTGTAGACGGAATCGGCAGCGACTATCTCTGTACTGTCGCTGACCCATTGCACAAGGCATTGATTCATTGTAGATGGGACACAGCAGTTTGCGTGTATCCAGTCGCGACCAAGCAGCATATTGTAGGACCCCTTGCCATTAATAACGAAAAAGGTGGTAGGGAGGGTCTTACTGCCGATGGTGAGGTCGACGCAGAGTGCTCTGCGGGCGGGTGACACGTTGCCTTCGAAATCCTTCAGCATCATGTCCGTCTTGGTGAGGTCTTCATCGCCCTTGCCCAGCTTGCGGTACATGGCATACGGCATGATGTTAACTACAGCGCCTCCATCTACCAGTAATCTGGTGACGGGTCTTCCGTTGACATAGCCTTTGAGAAACAGCGCTTTAAGATGCCGTCGTTTTTCCTCTTCTGGTTTCTCAAACGTAGCCGTCATTGGCTCTAACACTAGTTGTGCAATTTGTTCCTCCTCTGTTCTTGTTACTTTATCCCGATCGTCAGGCGTCATGAACTCCATCGGCAGTATGAACACCATATCAATTTCGGCTGCCGATTCTTGGTTGCTTGTTTCTTGATCGTTTTTCTTTGGGCGCCAAACTCAAGATTTAACATTCCTTCTCTCTGGCACCTGTCTCTGTTCTTCATCTTGATGCTCCCACTGGCGTAGGCGTTGGATCCTTCGCTTCTGGGATCTGGATAGGCCATCGGGACACCACCTGGGATTTGCTGGTTTGGCCGATGATCTGGCGTGTTCCCAATCTGGTTCCCTTCCTAGGGGATCCTCGTCTAATACCCTATCATCGGCCATCTCTTCCAGCCGATCGTGCGCACTGATCCTGCCCCCCAGTCCATCCCGCTGGCCGATCTTGCTTTTTGACCTATTGTACTGGTCAACTCTGATGTTTCTTGATCGTTTTTCTTTGGGCGCCAAACTCGAGATTTAACATTCCTTCTCTCTGGCACCTGTCTCTGTTCTTCTTCTTGATGCTCCCACTGGCGTAGGCGTTGGATCCTTCGCTTCTGGGATCTGGATAGGCCATCGGGACACCACCTGGGATTTGCTGGTTTGGCTGATGATCTGGCGTGTTCCAAATCTGGTTCCCTTCCTAGGGGATTCTCGTCTGATACCATATCATCGGCCATCTCTTCCAGTCGATCGTGCGCGCTGATCCTGCCCCCCAGTCCATCCCGCTGGCCGATCTTGCTTTTTGACCTGTTGTACTGGTCAACTCTGCCCCCCAGCCGATCATGCACCGAAACGCGCCGATTTCTGCTGATCGGCTCTGATCCTCTGTCCCTAGAGTGTGGCCTCGGGCGATCGTTGCAGCTCAATCCGTTACACTCCGGACAGTTATCGGCAGACGGCAATCTGATATCGTTCTCCCAGCAGTGGATGAAGAACGGACATTGCCAGTGATCTTCATGCCGGCGTATCGTCTCTTCCTGGTATCTTGCTTGTTCTTGCTGCTGCCGATATTTACTGAGTAAGAATTGGGAGGTGACGGGCTTGCGTGGTCGTTCGGGCCCTCGCCTGTTCCTTCTGATTTCTTCCGTCGTGATCTGCCTCCTGGGGTCGACGGCGCCGCCTCTTCTCGCCGATTCTGACGTCAGCACCTTGGTTTGACTTGAGTCTCCTCCAGCGTTAACCATGTTGGCCGGGAAGGGATGCTGATCTATCTTCATCGGCTTTGCCGATTTAGTTGGAGTTTCAAATTTAAGCCGCCCCTGCTCGATAGCCGATTGTATCTGCTGGCGGAGGACTTTACATTCATTTGTATCATGAGAAGTAGCGTTGTGCCACTTGCAGTATTTCATCTTCTTAAGTTGATCGGCCGTAGGGATGGTGTGATGTTGAGACAGCTTAATCTGCCCTTCCTGAAGCAATAGATCAAAAATTTTATCGGCCTTTGACGTGTTAAAGCCGAATGTCTCTGGCTCCTTCTTGCCAAAGGGGCATGATATTGGTTTTTTCCCTTTGACCCATTCTGCCAGGCCGATTTCCTCTTCCGCATCGGATTCAGATCCCTCCAAGTATGCCACCTTCTTTTGGAAGTTCCTCCGCTGTTCAAACGGTCGGACCTCTTGTCCTGATAATCGATGGACAATTTGGCTCAGGCTTTCAAACTCTTGGGCAGCATATCTTTCTCTGATTTGTGGCAAGAGGCCTTGGAAAGCGATATCGGCCAACTGTGCATCGGTCAGAGCCAGACTGTAGCATTTGTTCCTGATTTCTCTGAACCTCTATATATACCCCGTCACTGGTTCATCGCTCCTCTGCCTGAGACTAGTCAAATCCGAGAGCTTCATCTCGTGTACTCCTGCGTAGAAGTACTTGTGGAATTGTTTCTCCAGATCGGCCCAAGTAACGATAGAATTTGGCGGTAAGGTGGTGAACCACTGGAAGGCCGATCCGGACAGAGATGATGAAAATAAACGCACCCTCAGGGCATCTTGCGTGGCAGCTTCCCCGCACTGGATGATGAATCGGTTGATATGCTCCACAGTGGATGTATCGTCCGTCCCCGAGAACTTGGTGAAATCGGGAACCTTGTAGCGGTGTGGGAACGGCAGCAAGTCATAGGCCGATGGATATGGCGTCCTGTAGGTATAAGTTTGAACTTTCGGCTTCAATCCAAACTGATCCTGGATTACTTCTGCTATTCTTGCCGTCCAGTCCACCTGCTGCTGATGAACAGTTATTCGCGGTGCAGGCATGTGCTGAAGGGCTGGTACGGCCGGGTGATTAATCAGCGAATTTTGCTGAGCGGCCGATAGTTGATGGCGAAACGAGTCCGCACCCCCTTCGTACGTCACTGCTGGCGCCGTGCCTCTGAATGCTTCTACAGTGTTTGCCCCCCTGCCGATTTCTGATAAGATCGGCTGATACTGGGGAACCGTCGGCCGGGCGGCCGATTGGTATGGCACCTGGGTTGAATAACTTCCATACCCGTTCGCTGGCTCGGGAAAATACGCTGTCGCTGATGTTCCCCAAGGTGCTGAGCTTGTAGGCAGTGACTGCACAACAACAATCTGAACGGGTTGAAGCGGTGTCTGTGATGGGAGACATGGTGCACCGCTGTATCTTGGAGACGCCGGGGGCAATGGAGAGTTGTACCCCTCGCGTTGCGTCAATATCGGCTGAGGAGCCGATTGGGACGTGTATGGTAGGCTTATGGCTAGCAGAGTGGTTGGAGGGGCATATGCCGGTCCCTGATAGCCTTGGACTGCTCCGCTGGCCAGAGAGTTGACGACGGCGTTATACACCGTGTTGGTCATCACTGAGGATTGGTCGATGAACGCCTGATACACGGACTGTTGAATCATCTCTGACATCTTGCCCGAGTCCTCAGCAATGGTGATGTGGCGAGGCGCTAGAATAGGAGTCTTCTTGACTGCCTCCCCGCTTCTGGTACGACTGAACGACTGGAGGTACATCTTCCTGTAATCTTCTAGATGTTTGGCCAATTCTTCCCTCTGGTCGTCATTGAGATCTGCTTCTGTGACCTCAATGATGTTGCTGTCGGAGATTTCTGCGTTTTTCGACATATCAGATCTTGGATGGTCCCACTGGGCGTGCCAAAAGTGTGTTGGCGCTAAAATCGGCCGGATAGGAATCGGCCGATGGTCTTCAGCGTCGGACACATGACCCGGGAGAATCTGCTTAGCTCCTGTTCAGGTTATCGGCCTGGTGCGGTTCGCGCGGCGTGCCAGTCAATCTGACCTGTTGATTGACAAGGAAATAGAGTATTAAATTCCAGGCGCGTCGATCGGCTGGGATTCCGATCTGCCCTGAGGAGCGCGTCGGCAGCGAATCGGCCGATTTGCTGTAGAGATGATCGGCTATGGATCAGCCGATAATCGGGTAGTAATTGTAGAGAAAACTGCTGGAGTGATCTAAACAATTACTACAGAAGCAACACTTGAAATAGATCTAATCGGCTGTATGATGATAAATCGAAGAAAAACAATGACGAAGCCGATTACTCTGATCTCAAGCTGGATAACTGGTGATAATACTAGAATAACAAATAAAACTTGCAATTCTAGTAAATATCGATAACTGGTGAATAAATCCAAACGAAACCACAGCAATGCGCCCGTAGTTAAGGCTCGGATATTACTCGATAAGCGGAACCTACCAATTGGCCGGAGATCAAGTTGATGCAGCCCTGCCAATCCGTACGAACTCATGGAAGAAGAAAATATTGGCGAAGTCGCCGACTTGAAAGTAAATTGCTAGAAAAGTAGAAGTACTGTTGTTGATTGATGTGTTCATCTCTCTCAAGACCCTGACGACTCCTATTTATATCCTAAAGCTAGGACTCCTGGTCGATCACGACTTGTTACAACCTTATTTAAATTACTATATCTATCGAACTTTAAAAGGAAACGGACTCTCGCAGAATCTTCCGCCGCCGTTCCCTAATCCAATCAAGATTTCCTTCAATTGCTTCCCGACCGACTTAGCGTGCCCCCCTTTGACCAACTTTTTGACCAGGACCCTCTGAAATAGTCCCATCCTGTTGGCGTAGGCTATATCACCAATCGGCCAATTTCCGACTGTTACCTCAATCGGCCGATTCCTTTCTGTAGCCTTCAGATCTGCCGCATCGGCCAATCTTCTCCTCCTGACGCCGATTCAACACGTGTCAAAATCTGGCGTCAACAGGCACCTGCCCACTGACCTAAATCCATGGGCGATTGCTTGAACGGGACTCTGTGAGTCTCTAGGTTGATCAGGTCAATTGGATCGGGATTCCCCATGGGGCCTAAGCAGATAAGATCAGAGGATTCTGAAAGAGGAATGGTAATCTGGTACCTAAATGCCTAAAAATGAGAAAAAAGGGGAAAAAACTAAGAATGGATCCAGAAAATACTGGAGCAGTAGAAAAGCAAAAGGGGAAAATTTCAGATGATTACCTCCGGGATGAAGCTCATCGTCGCCGATGGGGCCGCCAGTTGAGTTGCCGATCGGGCCGCCGCGCTGAGGGGGATGCCGACGGAACCTCCGTGGTTGGAGAAGTTGCTGATGGTGCTGCCATTGGAAGGTTGGAGTAGGTCGCAAGTGAGATCGCTGGGGGAGCGGTTGGAGATCGAGAGGGCTCAAGAAGAAGATGAACAGTTGTTCGCAGGAGAAGATTACTAGGCTCGTGGAGAATGGAAGGCGGAGAATGCCAGTACTTAAAGACAATCCGAGAGAGAAAGGGCAAAGGCGGGATTTTTGCCGCGCCGTCTACACGAATTCCAGAGGAACAGTTGTCTCGAGCATCCGGTCCGAGAAAATCGCAATCATTATGTAGAAGACCGCGGAACGGAAGGATATTTTTACTGCGCCCGTTTTGGAGAAAAGGATTAAAGAAAGAGTTTCAAAGTAAAAATTATGTTTTACTCCGAAACTAGGGGGCATGTGTTGACGCCAGATTTTGACACGTGTTGAATCGGTGTCAGGAGAAGAGATTGGCTGATGCAGCAGATCTAAAGGCTACAGTAAAGAATCAGCTGATTGAGGCTACAGTTGGGAATCGGCCGATTGGCAATGCAACTTGCGCCAAACAGATTGGAACCACAACAGAGGATCCCGGTCAAAAGTGGCCTGATGTTGGTCAACGGAGCAATGGAAAAAGTCCTGACTTGATTAGGAGACGGCGGCGGAAGATTCTGTGGGAGTCCATTTCCTTTTTAAAAGATATTATAGATATAGTAGTTTTCCTGTTTGAAATAAGGTTGTAACAAGTCGTAATCGACCAGGAGTCCTGGTTTTAGGGTATAAATAGGAGTCGCCAGGGCTTTGTATGATATCAACACATCAATCAACAAAATACTTCTACTTTTTCCTAGTACTTTACTTTCAAGAAGGCGACTTCGCCAAAACTTTTTCTTCTTTCACGAGTTCGTACGGATTGGCAGGGCTGCATCAACTTGATCTCCGGCCAATTGGTAGGTTCCGCTTACCGAGTAACATCCGAGCTTTAACTACGGGCGCATCGTTGTGGTTTCGTTTGGATTTATACACCAGTTATCGATATTTACTAGAATTATAGGTTTTACCTGTTGTTCTAGTATTATCACCAGTTATCCAGCTTGAGATTGGAGTTATCGGCTTTATCATCGCTTTTCCTCGATTCATCGTCATATAGCCGATTAGATCTATTTCAAGTGTTGCATCTGTCATAATTGTTTCAATCGCTCCAGCAGCTTTCTTTGCAATTATTACGTGGTTATCGGCTAATCCATAGCCGATCATCTTCATAGCAAATCGGCCGATTCGCCGACGTGCTCTTAGGGACAGATCCGAACCCCAGCCGATCGGAGAGCCCTAAATTTAATACTCTTATTTCCTTATCAATCAACAAGTCAGATTGACTGGCACGCCGCGCGAACCGCACCAGGGCAAATAACCCGAACAGGAGCTAAGCAGATTCTCCCGGGTCGTGTGTCCGACACTGAAAACCATCGGCCGATTCCTAGCCGATTTTAGCGCCAACACACTTTTGGCACGCCCAAAGCCGATGAAGATAGACCAGCATCCTTTCCCGGCCAACATGGTTGACACGGGAAGAAATTCACTTCAAACCAAGGTGCTGACGTCGGAATCGGCGAGAAGGAGCGGCGCCATAGATCCCAGGAAGCAAGTCATGGCGGATGAGGTCAAAGGGAAAAGGCGGGCTGAAGACAAGGGCGAAGGATCAGAAAGATCGCGCAGACCCGTCACCTCCGAGTTCTTGCTCAGCAAATATCGGCGGCAGCAGGAACAATCAAGATACCACGACGAGATGATACACCGACATGAGGATCACTGGCAATGTCCGTTCTTCAGACATTGTTGGGAAAACGATCTCCGATTGCCGTCACCGATAACTGTCCTGAGTGCAACGGATTAGGCCGCAACGATCGCTCGTTTAAAAGATCACGCTCCAAAGACAGAGAATCAGAGCCGATCAGCAAAAATCGGCGCGAACAAGAAGGACAGCGCCTTTCAGTGCATGATTGGCTGGGGGGCAGAGTTGACCGGTATCACCGGTCGAAAGGCAGGATCAACCAACAGGAGCGACTGGGGGCCAGAATCAACGTACACGATCGGCTGGAAGAGATGGCTGATGATAGGGTGTCAGATGAAAAAACACTAGGAAGGGAACCAGATTGTGAGCGCGCCAAATCATCGGCCAAACCAGTAAAACCCAGGTGGTGCCTTGATGGATTATCCAAATCCCAGAATATATGTAACTTCACAACCAAATCGATGTTTGGTGGACTGCAACTTTATCGTGAAGAAAAATAATCATCATATACCATCACTATACCTTATACTTGTGCATTCATATAGAATCGACTACTCTCGCCGATGGAACGTACGAGCTGGTGCCCGCGTCCGAGAGTGAGCAGCGTGAAGCTCAAGTAAATCTAACTGAAGCTCTCGAAGACCCGAGCCCAAGTTCGGACGAGCCCCAAGCTAGCTTTACCCAAGATGGCAAGCCCCGGAGCATGAACCCTATTTTTCTAAACTTATGCAACTTATTACTCTACTTTACTTGTGCATTAAGTTTATAGGAGTTGAATGAAATCTTAGTCGCATGATCCAAGGTACCCATGCTCTGAACACTAGATATAAGGTTCGATAGAATGCTATGCTAATAAGACTCAGTAAAAGTCGAGTGATTTCCTGTCACTCGCGAGAATTTAGGTGTTGAATGTTTACTACATGCTGCAATCATAAGGTCAATGGACGGGGCTATGGTACGATGTTTATGTTGATGATTGAGGCCCCGTCTGTGTAGTGAAAAATGCTAAGGCCGCAGTGTGTGGTAGTGGTGGTTAAGCGTTTGAACGTACTAACCATATGCCAAGAATATGGTAATCGGTAAGCTTAAGTACCTAATCGGACCGGCAAGTGGACAACATCCCACCATCTCAACTTCAGTTCCATGCGCGCACATGGTGGGTGCAGAGCTAGGCTCTGTAGTCTCGGATGGTGGCCCTGATCCACAACCCAGGAAGAAAGGGGAAAAGTTGCACGTGTGACTCTTGGAGTAACCACGTGACGTGTATTTAGGTTTCCCTTGCAAGGTTAAGAAATTCGATTCGAATCGTCCGTTTCTCACGGTTATTGAGACTGCTTGACCCTTTTACCACATAGAGTAAGAAGAGGAACAATGACGATGATTAATCTTGTTGGATGAAAAATTAATCCTTCCAGCATGTATGATATTGGATAGTTGCTTACCTAGAATGGTTTAAGAAAACTAGAACTTGGAGCTAAAATTTGAAAGTAAGGACCTACTTTTATATGTTTTTCAGCAAAACAAACCCTCAAGCCAAAAGCCTTGCATGTCTAGGAGTCGGCTAAGTATATTCCACTAGTCGGGTAAGCCTTGCTGAGTATTAGTATACTCAGCCTTGCTTGTGGCTTGTTTTCAGGTGAAACTTTCGAGGATATGATCGCTAGTTTGACTTGGCCTTGTACCCTTCGTCCTGGTTGGTCAGTGGAATGGGATACGCCCCCACCTAACGGTGATAATGCCGAGTGATGTCTCGTACGGGCTTCATCGAGACATCCTGTATCCGCTGCATTGAACTCTGAAGGACTCATTTATTTTGAACTCTGAAGTACCTTGTTTTGCGAATCCGAACTCAGTTGTAATAATAATTTATGGTGAACCTGTGAGCTAAAATTTGTGGAATGTTGTATCCTCTGGGCTCACCTTCATGTGAGTACATGTATGTGTGGTTTCGATCGGCAAAAACCATGGTTGTATCGGGAGGTTACCCGACAGACCAATGGATTATTCCGTTTGAAATGCGAGTTAGCCCTGATTGCCCCCGTGGTGATGGTTAGCGCACTTGAGCCGGATTAATTCAGGTGGTTCTGCCACACCTCGCGTGCCACGCGCACGCCGCGACGCGCGCCTCTGCTCGCCGCCCGCCGCGCCCAATGACCTGCCCGCGCCGTGCCCGAGCCTCCACCGCGCCCCGCAAGTCGCTGCGCTCGCCGCCCCGACAAGCCGCTGCTGCAGCTGCTTGCCCAACCGCACCCGCGTGATCTCCCCCTCCCCCACGCCAAATCCCCAGCGCCCAATCCCCTGCTCGCTCCCGCCGGACGCCGCGCCGGCACTGCTCGCCACCCGCCGCGCCCAGTAATGCACCTCCACCGTGCCGTCCCGGCCCAGCGTCGCCCGGCTTTCTCCCTCCCTCCTGCGGCCTATAAAAGGCAGCACGAAGCTGCTCACGCACGCCCCCACACCCCAAAAGCTCCCCGCCGCCACCATTGCCGCTGTCGTGCCCAGCTCACCGTGGAGCTCACCCCTCCGGTCATCCACAGCCCAAGCTGAGCCCCCAACCACCACCACAGCATCCCACTGACGCTCACTGCCCCGCCCATTGTCACCTAGAACCACCGGAGCACTGTTGCCAGCGCTGCCTCCACTGCCGCCGCCCCTGACCGCCATGGACACCCCACCTCCGGCCCTCCTCCGCCCGAACCAAGGCTCGGAACGGGACTACATCACCCCACCGGAGCTTCCCGACCCGCCAGTGCAGCCCCAACCCCACCGGAGCACAATCGCCGATGCGCCGCACCGCCGCTGCCCCCTGCTCCACGCTGACGAGCCCTTTCCGGCCACCCCCAACCCCGACCAAGGCCCCACAAGGTAGCTCTTGAATCCCTGGATCTCCCCGACCCTTTTCCCCTCGCCGCCGACGAGCCCCCTCGCCAGAATTTGGCCGGCCGCCGTGCCAGCGCCTCCCAGGGACCACATTGCAACGATTGAAATCTTTAAAAGGGTCTGCACGCAAGTTTCCAGGGGCATATCTGCAAACCTGTGTTTAAACTTTAAATTCAAAAATAGCAAATTTGTAAAATTCATATAAAATCATAGAAAAATCATAAAAATACAAACTCAACTGTTCTGTAATCTTTAGAAGAAAATCTACAACTTTTGTTATATACATTTCTTTAGTTGCTTGCTAAATCTTGCTCTAAATTAAATAGAAGGTTTAGTAGACTTTAATTGTACCCACTGTTGTAGACAAAGGATGAACCTGAATTTTGGGCAGTAGTTTAGTTACTTGATGTGTAGTCCAGTAGAAAACGTTTAGGATCAGAACCCACTTGTAGCTAAACTTTTTGTTAACCTTTGTTTATGCCATGAAATAATAAAACTAATTTTACCTGTTGTTATATTGTGATTCAGGTTGTCAAACTTTTCTAGAGCTATTATATTGATGCCTAAATACCACAGAAAAAGTTTAGAACCTTTTTCCTTTATGTAACCTATTTATATAATTTTGTGGTGGAAAAATGCATTAAATCAAAAATAATTAGTTTTTGTGCTTGAAAAATGTTCGTCTTTTTACTATAGGATACTTTGGGTTAGAACATGCTCTATAAAAAGTTTCATACTCAAAAACCCTGTAAAACATCATGTAGAAGTTAATCTTTATTAAAATAGGTGTATATTATCCTATTTATTATGCTCTCTATCATGCACAATAAAATATAAAAACTTTACAGTAACACATATATGGATAGATTAACACCTTGTAAAATTTTTAGCATCAATACTTGCATGGTTTGTCCTGTATAAAAATAACTAGGTTCTAGCAGTGGCTGAGTATTACATTTTTCAAAATTAATCTGCTACACAGAAGTTTCTAAAATTTTTACACTGTTGTTGGCTCTGTATAATGTACTCTAAATAAAAATTTCATCAGGATAAGTTACCTAGTTCAGTAATTGTGTTTAATCCATGTTGTGCTTAGAAAATTAAGTTTCTGATATAACACAACCCCTTCTTGTTTAATGAAGTCAAGTAGTTTAAGATGTACTCTCTTAACGACTGCCCAAAGAAATCTTAACTAAGTAACTTTACAACCAAATCTATGTTTTGTGGACTGCAACTTTATCGTGAAGAAATTAAATGTCATATACCATCACTACAACTCATACTTGTGCATTCATATAGAATCGACTAGTCTCGCTGACGGAACGTACGAGCTGGTGCCCGAGTCCGAGAGTGAGCAGCATGAAGCTCAAGTGAATCTAACTGAAGCTTTCGAAGACCCGAACCCGAGTTCGGAAGAGCCCAAGGCTAGCTTAGCTCAAGAAGGCAAGCCCCGGAGCATGAACCCTAGTTTTCTAAATTATGCAACTTATTACTCTATTTTACTTGTGCATTAAGTTTATAGGAGTTGAATGAAAACTTAGTTGCATGATCTTAGGTTCCTATGATTTGAACACTAGATATAAGGTTCGATAGAATGCTATGCTACGATGTTCGTGTTGATGATTGAGGCCCCATCTATTTAGTGAAAAATGCTAAGGCCGCAGTGTGTGGTAGTGGTGGTTAAGTCTTTGAGCGTACTAACCACATGCCGAGAATATGGTAATCGGTAAGCTTAAGTACTGGATTGAACCGAGGCCGGAATATACTCCCCACCATCTTGAATTCGTTCACATCTAGCTAATGGCGAGTGCATGTGCCGCCATGGCCCGGCCGGGTCCATGGTCCATGGGGACGTGTAGTCGAGGGCGGTGGGCCTGTTCCGTGAAGCGGGAATTGAAGGGAAAAGTTGCACGTGTGACTCCGGGAGTAACCACGTGACGTGTGTTTAGGTCTGCCTTGCAAGGTTAAGAAATTCGATTCGAATCGTCCGTTTCTCGCGATTATTGAGACTGCTTGACCCTTTTACCACATAGAGTAAGAAATGGAACAATGATGATGATTAATCTTGTTGGATGCAAATTAATTCTTCCACCATGTATGATATTGGATAGTTGCTTACCTAGAATGGTTAAAGAAAACTAGAACTTGGAGCTAAAATTTGAAAGTAAGGACCTACTTGTATATGCTTTTCGGAAAAACAAACCCTTCAAGCCAAAAGCCTTGCATGTCTAGGAGTCGGCTAAGTATGTCCCACTAGTCGGGTAAGCCTTGCTGAGTATTAGTATACTCAGCCTTGCTTGTGGCTTGTTTTCAGGTGAGACTTTCGAGGATATGATCGCTACTTTGACTTGGTCGTGTACCCTTCCTCCTGGTTGGTCGGTGGAATGGGATGCGCCCCCGGCCAACGATGATAATGCCGAGTGATGTCTCATACGGGCTTCATCGAGACACCATGTATCGTCGAGTAGTTTTTTTCTTTTTTTCCGCTGCAATGAACTCTGAAGAACTCGTTATTTTCGAACTCTGAAGTACGCCGTTTCTTTTTACGAATTTGAACTTGGTCTGTAATAACAAATTTATGTTGAACTCGATGATGTAAAATTTGTGGAATGTTGTATCCTCTGGGCTCACCTTCGTGTGACTACTTGTATGTGTGGTTTCGATCGGCAAAAACCGTGGTTGTATCGGGAGGTTACCCGACAGACCAATGGATTATTCCGTTTGAAGTGTGAGTTAGCTCTGATTGCCCTCGTGGTGATGGTTAGCGCGCTTGAGCCGGATTAATTCAGGTGATTCTGCCACAGCTTGTATCAGAGCCGAAATGCATACACCAGAGAGTATAAGAAGCCTTAAAAACTTGTTTTGATAAAACTTGACCCAAAATGCATTTGCAAAATGCGTTGGTTCATTAAGGATGGTACCTAGTTCGTAAAGCCCTAAGGAATTATGGGAAAGTTACTAGGTGGCTATCTAACTTATGTATATTATCAACTGCCTTCCAGCACATTACTTCTGTCAAAACTTACTTTTGTGCACAGCCGACCCTTAAATTCTGTAATGACGCACTCATCGCTAAGGTAAGAAGGTAAGAATCCTGAGCCAACTGAGAGAGCTTGGCCTTCCTGTCGGTGATGCGAGCCGAACGTTGCCCTCAAGCAGTGGCTTACTTGAGGTGCTGCCAATATACCAACTATTAGTTGATTATATTGAGAGTAGAAGGTTTAGCGCAGGGTATGGCGATCGCTGTTCATGCCCCCGTCTCAAGACGGTACCCCCCATGAATACGCTATCTCGATAGCGTATGTTAACGGATTATATTGTACGGATGTCGTTTCTATAGTGAACGGTAATGAATGCGGACGCTTTCATGAGTGCTGGCATGAAATGTTCAATAGATATATATACTCTATGAATTTTCTGCAGGTACACTAACCGCGATTACGATAAGTTAAAGAACGGTTAGAGAATTTTTGACTAGCTATTATACTGAGAGACGTATTGTTTATGCCACCGAAACTAACTCTGTAAGACCAAAGCTATTTAGCAATTATTTTATTTTGTGAGGACGAATAGGACGTGCATGCATCATGACCATATAAATCTGAAATTGAAAATGCGATGCTTGAGAGTGGTAAGGTTCATGCGTGCACAAGATTGTCTTATGTAAGGATTATCTAGCAATCTGTCTCTTCCTGTCGTGTCTGGAAAGATGAAATTGTAGAGCATAGAAAATGATCCCTTCTGAAGAAGCTCATGTTGAAAGTTTTTTTTTCCAAAAATTGTATTCCACCTCCTGTTTAAATATGAAAAATTCTAAACATATGGATAAGGAGAAACAACAAGACCTTGAGATGTCAGTTTTCTGTCCAAAATGAGCACTTCTGCCACATAAATTTTTATGCCCTCTTACTACAGTTTTCTGCAAAAGTGTTCAACACAAAACTTGCTGTAAATTTACTCAGGCAGATATTGTTAAAATTTGGTAATTTTTGTCTGGGTAGATTTTCCCTGGTGCACAAAACATTGGCTCACTGTTCACTGAATCTTCTGGGTAGACAGTAAAGTAAAACCTTAAGAGAAAAACCATCTTAGAGCCTGATTTAGCTCTGAAGTTGACTAGAAAAGTTGTGCACAAATACCTTAGGAATGTTCTGGAAAAAGTTGAGAATATTTGGACAAGAACTGTTGAAGCTATGGCTATTTTAGCGCACTATCCAGAACCTGTCCACTATGTTGTTCACAGTTTTTCACTATCTCACCCATTCGATCTTTTGTTCTGATGGCCGAGCCTGTTGCCATGATGGTGGAAGAGGATGGACGCGCTCACTCGCAGTGTCTCCACTGGGAGGGCTTTCCCTCTATCTTGTGGGATGTTCTGAGCACCGCGGGCTATCCAATTCCCCCACGTTACACGGGACTGGAGTTTGCAGAGAATGGAGTTACCCAGTGCCGTGTTAATGTGACCATCTTTCGGCACCCACTACACCCAGAGTGGCCCGCCTTGGAGATTGAGGCTGTTGGTCACCGTTTGGCCGATACTTGGGAGCTTGCTGCCATGAGGGCGCTCACCACTTTCTGTGCGCAGTGTCCCGAGGCCGTCACGCTCACTTCTATTGGTTTGTTTCCTGCTGCCCAGGACAACGACCCCTTCTGGCTCAACAGGGTGCAGCACTCACAGTATTTAGTGGACTTTCGCGCCCAGTAGACCATCAAAACCTTCGTGCGGTGCATGAATGCACTGTACCGACTGCAGACTCTCCAGAGTCAAGCGCTTGCGCAGCTCACCGACCTTGCACAGGCCTACCACATGATGGCAGATACCAGAGATGACAGATTCAGGAGCTCAGTGAGGAACTTGAGGACAGAGACACCCGGATTGGCCAACTTGAGGGCCAAATTCAGGAGCACGACACTCTTATTGGTGAGAGGGATGACATGATAGCGCACTTGGAGGAGCAGCTCCATGATCTGAACCTTGAGCTGGAGGATGCCAATGAGCACATTCAGTGGCACCATGATCAGAATGCCCCTCCCGACGTGGCGGATATGGAGGAAGATGTTGAGGAGCCACAGGAGATTGAGGGTGTTTCAGGCATGGATTTTGAGGGTGAAGCACCACAGCCACCTCCGATAGGAGCTCACTCTCCTACTAGCAGAGAGTCATCCGTCAACGACCTTGACGACTTCTAGATGAGGACCTAGGAGGACTTTTGCATATACTCCTCGATAGTGTAGCCTAACTTTTGGCAAGTGTTGTAATAGGAACTAAGAGTTGAGTACCTCCTTTGTGATGGGTACAACTTGACCATTTGGATACTCTAGTCGTGTAGGCCATGGCTAAAGACTGGGTAGTTCCGTATAATGTTGGAAAGCAGTTGAATCTGCGATTGCAGAAACTTGTCAAAATTTTTACCCATGTCTCCTTACATTTCTGGGCTGAGTGTTGAATACCAAACTTGTCCTAAATTTTGTGATCTGGGTTCTCACAAAATTTCAGCACTATTGGATCTTGCTAGTTTGAGTTATAGGCAAGATACTATAACTCGTTCTGCTGAAAAACAACCAAACCAGCGAAGCAAAGAGTGAATCTTTCGACCATCTTGACCATCGATTTAGCGTCTAAGTTGAATACCAAATTTGTACATCTCTAAATTCCCTAACCACTGCCCAAAGATGAGCTATGTTGGATAAACCTATCAGGAGCTATGAGTTGTTTATGGCAGACAGTTTTCTGACCACGATTCAACCCATGATCTTTTTAGATTCTACATTTTCCGCGCTCTCCTTTTGAATCGTTTAAGCAATATGGATCATGTTGCTAATGATAAGGCACATGCCAATCAAGTTGGGTAGTAAAACTATCATATCCAACCTTATCCTTTTGGCACTAGAAGGCATAGACATTATTTTGGGAATGGATTGGATGGCTCAACATGGAGTGACATTGGATATTCTTTCAAGGGCCGTTGAAATCAATTCCCCAACTCATGGAGCCACCACTCTTTATTTGCCATTCCAAAAGTGCACCAATTCTTGTGCTTTCGTGATAGAAGGAATCGAACTAGAGGATATTCCAGTGGTGTGCGAGTATGCCGATGTTTTTCCAGACAATTTGCCAGGAATGTCACCAGATAGGGATATTAAGTTCGTTATTGAACTACAACCAGGCACTGCACCTATCTCCAAAAGACCCTATAGAATGCCACCTAAAGAATTGGTTGAACTAAAAACACAACTCCAAGAACTGCTGGACAAGGGTTTCATTCGCCCTAGAGCATCACCTTGGGGATGTCCAGCCCTTTTTGTAAAGAAAAAGGATGACAGTTTAAGATTATGTGTGGACTACCAACCTCTCAATTCGGTGACCGTTAAAAATAAATACCCATTTCCCCGCATCGACGTTCTCTTTGATCAATTATCTGGAGCTAGAGTTTTCTCAATGATTGATCTTCGATCTGGATATCATCAGATAAAGACTCATCCATGCGATATTCCTAAGGCCGTCTTTTCCACACGATATGGACTATATGAATTCTTGGTCAAGCCCTTTGGTCTCACAAATGCCCCTGCCTATTTCATGTATCTCACACAAATTCTTGGGTCACACAATTTCCAGCAAAGGCATAGCCGTTGACCCCAGCAAGGTACAAGAGGTGATGGATTGGAAACCTCCTACCTCGGTTCATCAGATTCGCAGTTTTCTTGGTTTAGCTAGTTACTATCGCCGTTTTATTCCTGATTTCTCCAGAATTGCTAAGCCTATGACGAAACTATTGAAGAAGGAAGTAAAGTTTGTGTGGGATGAGAGATGTGAAGAAGCTTTCCACCCTCTCGGAGAATATTTGACTACAGCCTTTGTGTTAGCACAACCCGATAACACCAAGCCGTTTGATGTTTACTCTGACGCATCTGTCACTGATCTTGGTTGTGTGCTTAAGCAAGAAAATCGAGTTATCGCCTATGCCTCACGAGCCCTTTGGCCCCATGAGCAGAATTATCCGACCCATGATCTAGAATTAGCAGCTGTCATTCATGCTCTAAAAATATGGAGACATTATCTCATGGGTACTCATTGTAATATCTACACCGATCACAAAAGTCTCAAATATATCTTCACCCAAGCCGATCTGAATATGAGACAAAGAAGATGGCTAGAATTAATCAAGGATTATGACCTCGAGGTGCACTATCACCCAGGCAAGGCTAATGTAGTCGCGGATGCACTAAGCCGCAAGGCTCATTGCCATTGCCTATCAGTGGAGTTCTATAATGTAACACCCAAAATATAGGAGCTAAAATTTTTTAAAAGTATTTTCATAAAAATCATAAGATAAAATTGTGCATGCATCTTTATTTCTTTTCTTCTCCTATTCTTTCTTTCAGCCAGCCCAATTTCTTTTCCTCCACTTCTTTTCTTTTCCCGTGGCCAACTCAGCGGCCGATTCGCTCACCGACCTTTTCTTCCACGGACAACAGGGACCCACCTGTCGGCGCCTTCTTCTTCTTTCTTCTTTCCTTACCCAGAGTCCGGAACGACTCCGTTGTTCACGCCTTTCTTTCTTTCTTCTTACCCGAGTCCTGATCGATCCCGCAGCACCGCCTTCCTAATCACGGCCGATCCGCCCCTATAAAATCCTGCCAAAGCCCCGCTTTGCAACCCACGCCAAACTCAAATCTTTCCCATACACAACATCGCCGCACGCTGCTGGAAGTTGCACATCGGAGGAACATCGCTGTCCTGTGTCGCTGCCACTCCACCGATTCGCCAACCCGCTGCTACCCCGTCATCTTCAACTCTCGCCAGAGCTTCGCAAGTTGGTGAGCATCAAGCCGCATTAGATTTCTCTCTCTCTCTCTTGCTCCGCCGCCAACCCGATTCCTCGCCGGACCCCTATTTTCTGCCCGCCGCCGTGGCCGCCAGTTTGCAGCCGCCGCACAGCCATCCTGTGACCACCCTCACCTTCGCCGTACCGCCCACTCACTCCCCGGCATGAAACCAGCTTGAATTGAGCCCCGGAACACCAGATTTGGCGAAGCTCCGGCCGTCCGCCGCCGCACGCGCCTTGCCCGACCCTATGCCCAGTTAAAACTCCGCCTCGCCCGACCCCTTTTGTTCTGTCAAGCCGACCCTTCCTTTGCCGCTCGATCCAGATCTTACGGCCAGAAGTGATCTTCACTTTACCCAGCCGATTTACCCGACCCACTCTTCATACCTCCGATTCGCCCGACCCTTACCCGCCGATTCGACCGACCTACCGTTCGATTCTGATCCAACGGACCAGATTCACCCGACCCTAGCCGTTCCCGAAACTTTTGCAGGAAGATCCCTAGGTTTTCAAGAAATCAACCCGCAGTCCAGATCAGTAGAAAATAATTAGAGTAGAGCCCTTTCTTTTTCTGTCCCGACTCCTGACCTTTCCAGAATTAGTACCCGCCGTCCAGGACCTATAGTTTTTGCACCCCGACCCTCTGCTTAAGGTTTAATTATGTTTTAGGCCCTGATTTCTTCAATTTAACCCCTAGAAGTCCAGTTTCTTCGCAGATAAGACCCTGGAGCCTTGTTTTAGCTCCGTTCCGACCCGTTCTCGTTGCGTTAAGTCTTCTAAAGCCTAAGCTACCGTTTAGCCGTGTCGTTGTGCCTTAGTTCCTATTTTTTTTAATTAAATTTAATTTGATTAAAGTTCTCTCACCTAGTTTTCTGTTGACGCCAGATTTTGACACGTATTGAATCGGCGTCAGGAGGAGAACATTGGCCGATGCGGCAGATCTGAAAGCTACGGTAAGGAATCGGCCGATTGAGGTAACAGTTGAAAAATCGGCCGATTGGTGGCGCAGCCTATGCCAACAGGATGGGATTATTCCAGAAGATCCTGGTCAGAAGCTGGTCAACAAGGCATGCTAAGTCGGTCAAGGAGCAATTGAAGGGAATCCTGATTGGATTAGGGAACGGCGGCGGAAGATTCTGCGGGAGTCCGTTTCCTTTAAAAGTTCTTATAGATATAGTAGTTTTCCAGTTTTAAATAAGGTTGTAACAAGTCGTAATCGACCAGGAGTCCTAGTTTTAGAGTATAAATAGGAGTCGTCAGGGCTTTGCGATCAATCAACACATCAATCAACAAAATACTTCTACTTTTTACCAGTACTTTACTTTCAAGTCGGCGACTTCGCCAATATTTTCTTCTTCCACGAGTTCGTACGGATTGGCAGGGCTGCATCAACCTGATCTCCGGCCAATTGGTAGGTTCCGCTTATCGAGTAATATCTGAGCTTTAACTACGGGCGCATCGCTGTGGTTTTGTTTGGATTTATTCACAAGTTATCGATATTTACAAGAATTGCAAGTTTTGCCTGTTATTCTAGTATTATCACCAGTTATCCAGCTTGAGATCAGAGTAATCGGCTTCGTCATTGTTCTCCTTCGATTCATCGCCATACAGCCGATTAGATCTGTTTCAAGTGTTGCTTCTATAGTAATTGTTTAGATTGCTCTAGCAGTTCTCTTTACAATTACTATACGATCATCGCCTGACCCATAGCCGATCATCTCTACAGTAAATCGGCCGATTTGCCGCCGACGCGCTCCTCAAGACAGATCGGAAATCCAGCCGATCGACGTGCCTGGAATTTAATACTCTATTTCCTTGTCAATCAACAGGTCAGATTGACTGGCACGCCGCGCGAACCGCACCAGGGCGATAACCCGAACAGGAGCTAAGCAGATTCTCCCGGGTCGTGTGTCCAACGCTGAAGACCCATCGGCCGATTCCTATCCGGCTGATTTTAGCGCCAACACATGTGTTGACGCCAGATTTTGACACGTATTGAATCGGCGTCAGGTGGAGAAGATTGGCCGATGCGGCAGATCTGAAAGCTACGGTAAGGAATCGGCCGATTGAGGTAACAGTTGAAAAATTGGCCGATTGGTGGCGCAGCCTATGCCAACAGGATGGGATTATTCCAGAAGATCCTGGTCAGAAGCTGGTCAACAGGGCATGATAAATCGGTCAAGGAGCAATTGAAGGGAATCCTGATTGGATTAGGGAACGGCGGCGGAAGATTCTGCGGGAGTCCGTTTCCTTTAAAAGTTCTTATAGATATAATAGTTTTCCAGTTTTAAATAAGGTTGTAACAAGTCGTAATCGACCAGGAGTCCTAGTTTTAGAGTATAAATAGGAGTCGTCAGGGCTTTGCGATCAATCAACACATCAATCAACAAAATACTTCTACTTTTTACCAGTACTTTACTTTCAAGTCGGCGACTTCGCCAATATTTTCTTCTTCCACGAGTTCGTACGGATTGGCAGGGCTGCATCAACCTGATCTCCGGCCAATTGGTAGGTTCCGCTTATCGAGTAATATCCGAGCTTTAACTACGGGCGCATCGCTGTGGTTTCGTTTGGATTTATTCACAAGTTATCGATATTTACTAGAATTGCAAGTTTTGCCTGTTATTCTAGTATTATCACCAGTTATCCAGCTTGAGATCAGAGTAATCGGCTTCGTCATTGTTCTCCTTCGATTCATCGCCATACAGCCGATTAGATCTATTTCAAGTGTTGCTTCTATAGTAATTGTTTAGATTGCTCTAGCAGTTCTCTTTACAATTACTATACGATCATCGGCTGACCCATAGCCGATCATCTCTACAGTAAATCGGCCGATTTGCCGCCGACGCGCTCCTCAGGACAGATCGGAAATCCAGCCGATCGACGCGCCTGGAATTTAATACTCTATTTTCTTGTCAATCAAAAGGTCAGATTGACTGGCACGCCGCGCGAACCGCACCAGGGCGATAACCCGAACAGGAGCTAAGCAGATTCTCCCGGGTCGTGTGTCCGACGCTGAAGACCCATCGGCCGATTCCTATCCGGCCGATTTTAGCGCCAACATTTTCTAATTAAAATCCACCTAGGTCTTTACCTCCGGTTTTTCATAAGTAATGTCAATTCAATTAATACCAACTCAAATGTGTTCTAAATATAATTTGTTTAGTTGAACACCAAATATAAAGTTATGCGTTTAGATGCTCTCACAAGTTTTCTTTCTAATTAATTGTTAATTAGTGTAATTTGTACGTAGACAATCACAAATAAAACATGACTAAGTTCTACTCTGTTTTTATAAATAAAAATATAATATTAGTTAATTATAATCAAGGATATTTTGAATATCTTTTACATTTGTTTTCCAAATAAAATAAATAAAACTTATGGTTCCTTTGTTTCCTTTATAATACCAAAATTTCCGATAACTGTGTCTTTTCAACCCTAGCTCCGATTCCCGCGTTTCTTGCGCTCCCATAACCGTAGCAGCAAGCCCTATCCTTTAGCACGCTCTTTTAAAAGCTTTTGTTTTGTGATTGGTGTATTGTTCTTAGCTGTACTTGTTTGCTATTTTGTATGTTTGTGCTCGTTGTTTGCTTCGAGTAGAATGATCGCTGACGAAGCTTGAAGATCAAGGTTTCCAAGTAAGCAAGAGCTGAAGAGCAGTAAGAGTAGCTTTTCGTGGGAAAAAGGCAAGTGACCCTAACCATCCTCCTATCTGTGCTTATTTACAAGAATACCATGTGTTAAATTGGAACATGGAGAACCACCCAGGAAAACAGTACAACCACGAGGACCATATGGCTCTGGTCTTGGCTAATTAATTAGAGACTCTAGTTTGAAGCGGTCTTACCGAAAGGGCAAGGAGGGGGTCGGTGATAGGGGTCATAGCCCGGTCCTCTTGGGGTAGCAGCCTTCGCTAAGGTGCTGACCATTAGGGAGGTTTATGGACCACGCCGCTACCGAAACTCTAGCGGACTACTTCTTATTAGGGAATCTTTGTAAAGGCCTTGTAGCGTCCCTATGCAATCATACCTCGGAAGTGTGGTATTGTGCCTAGCTTGCACAGCATGGTTGGGTCCAAAGTTCTTTTGAACTTTTACGCGACTTGTGGTGAAATGTACAACCTCTGCAGAGTGTAAAACTGTTATAACAGCCGTGCTCACGGTTAAGAGTGGCCTGGACCCTCACATGATTAATAAACTTAAAGATGGATATAAATCATTACTCTGGTTATTTCTTGTGGCCTTGCTGAGTACCAACCATAAGTGTACTCACCCTTGCCAACTGCTGCTCAGAAGAAAAAGGTGTGAAGTCTACTGAAGATGATGAAGAGTTCTAGGCGTACGCAACCCCCAGTCGTCTGCCTGTGAAGTTTGGAGCCTTCGTTTCCATGATAAGCGCATATCTCTGATAGTCTTGTAAGTCTTTATTTATATTTCATTACGTGATATTGTTGTTGTTATTCACTAATGATGTCACTATATGTATGGAACTTGATCCTGGCATACATATAGTCATGCATTCGGTTTTATCCTTAAACCGGGTGTGACAGAAGTGGTATCAGAGCTGTATCGACTGTAGGACGTAAGCCTAGATAGCAATGGTCGCTCCTTAAGGTCTATTTTATTATACAACTTATTCCTGTCTTACCCTTGACCTTCCCGATAAATATTCTCGCTCCTTGACCATTTTCTTTTCTCAACCCGCCTTGATAACTCACCTTTTCTCACCTGACCTTCTTTTTCATTTGCACATCCTTGTTTTGCAAATGTAAAACCCCCATCCTTATCTATTGACTTACTCTTTTCTTGATAACTTACTTTGATACTCGACCCCCTTGACAATTACACTTTCTATTTCCTCTCTCCTGGATGACTTCTTGCTCTTAATCATACATCTCATTTGATGAATGATTTTCCTATCTCTTGCATCTGACCTCCTTTTGATTAGTTGGTGATATTGTTTACCCCTACTCCTTAATATCTTCTTATTCCTATATATCTTTTCAAACAATTCCCCTCCTTGGTTTTATCTATCCTCGACATTGTACCTCCGACCCCCCTTGCATCTTAAGCACGACCATTTTGGATTCCTTCCGTTGCCTTTTCATTCCAAGATCTTCTACTCTCCTTTTATTCAAAATGTTTAGATCATTCGTGCCACCTGACCCGAAGCCTGCACAAGACAGCTGAAGAAAGGAGTGATCACCTCACGCCCAAAGAAGACAAAATCGACAGCGAAAGCCTATGTCACTCTCACCCGAAGAGCAAGATTCCACACTGCACAAGCTGAAGGATGCCTCTATCAAGGATGTTGAACCTGAAGAGACGACCCATGCCTAGGAGTACCCCTTGGAGCCCTATTAACAACGTTTAGCATCGTTCCTTGACTGTGTGTTGACTAGTGTAGTTCTGTGTTGTGTGATGATTGCTTTTCTTTATGACCTTGCCTGATTCGCTTCTTTGTAATGATTGTTGGTGTATTGTGGGTCTTCAACCTACAATGACATCAGTTACTTAGTTGGGTTCTTCTCTATTCTCCCACATCTTTGTTCTTTTCCTTTCTTTCTCCCTATTCCAAAAGAGGATGATATCATGGACTCTACCTTATTCCCCAATCATTCTTTTAGTTATTCTCCTTCTCCTCTAAACTCACCCTCACCACCCAACCAGATGGCGAGTCCCAAAAGAAATCGTGAAGAAAGAGCTAATGAAGGTGACCTCAACATTCCACCGGTAGCCTCATCATTTGAGCACAGGATGCTAGAGTATATGGCAGCACAAACTCAAAGTCTACAAGCAGTGGCTCAAACCATGACCAATATCCATCAGCATATTACAGAGCAAGCCTCAGCTCCTATGAACCACAACTTCCTTAGTAGTAATAACCATCAGATTTCACCAATTCTGCCACCATTTGATAAAAGGAAGCTATTAGCCATGCAGGCTCAAGTCTTACGAGGAAGGATGCAGCCCAATGCATCATCCCCTCATAACATGAAGTTGACCAAACTAGACATTCCTACCGGACTAGTGAAGAGGCAAGTCGCTGAAGCATGGAACCGTCAAAGGAATAAGAAAAGTCGTGGAGCGCTAGAGCTAGAAATTGAGAGACAATATAAAGATATCAAGACCCCAGGAACATGTCAATGTTGTGAGCTTTATGGTCAGCCATGCCTTCAAGAGGATGCTAGCCTAATGACAGCTGAAGCCAGACAAAGTTACTATTTAGATATTAATAAGGATTTATCTACCCAAGAGACTTTCCAAGAGGGAGTTACCCAGTATCATGATGGTACTCAGACTATGAACCTTGAGGATTGGAGTATTTCTTTCAAGGAATTTCAGCCTAGTAGAATCAAGCAACGCAAGAAACAAGCAAGCGAAGAAAGCCAAGAGAAGATGGAGTTACCAGAACCATTGGTACATAGCAGTACTCAACCCTATTCCAACCAACTACAACCTAAAGTTGTTCAACCTCCGCATGACAACTCTATCAAGAAGAATCCTGATGCCCAGATTGCTTCACGAACTATGGTGGAGCAGAAAGGAAGCCAGAATGGATATGTTAAAAGAGTGTGCTTCAAATGTGGTGAAAAAGGTCACTATGTTAATAAATGTCCAACAAAGCGCAAGGTGACTAGGTCGTGTGATACTGGATTATATTGTCTCAAGTGTGGAGAAGATGGACATCTTGCCAGTTGGTGTGCAAAAGAGGATGATAATCAACCCCTGGACCAAAGTTCTAATAGCCCTGCACTCAGTCAGATGTCATCAGTTTGCCCCCTTAGCAGGATAGATGATCAGGATACCTCAGCTAGACAAGAATGCCATCAATCCCCAATGCCCAATTCTCATACCACCTCGAGTCGCCAAGATACCAAAGCAAGTAAAAGTTAGGCTAAGAAGAATTGAGGATATCTTGGAAGAAGACAGTCAAGCCAAGGAAAAGCGATCATGGAATCAATCCAGCTCTATTCAAATCACTTTATCAATATATGAAGAAGGTTCTTCAAAAGATGGGCCAACGAAGCTAAAGAAGGAATGGATAGTTAAAAGTGGAATTAGACTAAGTATTCAAGAAGTATTTTATGTGGTAGTGGAGCATTAACAAGTGTGATCGAGGAGCTATTGTAAGAATGAACGATGTGACAATCAAGAATAGGTATCCACTGCCCAGGATTGAAGATTTGTTTGATCAGATAAGAGGAGCCAAGGTTTCCTCCAAGACTGAACTGAGATCAGGATATCATCAGCTAAGGATCCGACCGGAGGATATACCCCAGACAACCTTCACTACCAGATACGGTCTGTACGAGTTTACTGTGATGTCGTTTGGATTGACCAACGCACCAGCATACTTCATGTACCTGATGAACAAGGTTTTTTTGACAAGTTTGTGGTTGTGTTCATTGTTGACATCTTGGTGTATTCACAGAACGAGGAAAAAAAAACATGAAGAGCACTTGAGGATAGTGTTACAGAAACTCCGAGAGAATCAGTTATATGCTAAGCTGAGCAAATGTGATTTTTGGTTGAGAGAAATTTCTTTTCTTGGACATGTTATCACAGATGGAGGAATTGCAGTAGACCCAAGTAAAGTTCAAGATGTTCTGAATTGGAGTCCACCGAAGTCTGTGCCTGAAATCAGAAGTTTCCTCGGACTTGCAAGCTACTACTGCAGATTTATTAAAGGCTTCTCAAAGATTGTGAAACCTATGACTTCTTTGTTGGAAAAAGGGAAAGAATTTAAGTGGGATGCTACATGCCAGAAGTGTTTTGAAGAACTGAAGACAAGATTGACCACTGCCTCTGTGTTGATAAAGCCAGATATCCATAAAGGGTTTGATGTGTATTGCGACGCTCCACGGATAGGTCTTGGATGTGTGTTAATGCAAGAAGGCAAAGTTGTGGCCTATGCTTCAAGACAGCTGAGAAAACATGAGCAGAACTATCCTACCCATGACTTGGAATTAGCTGCCGTCTTGCACGCATTGAAGATTTGGAGGCACTACATGATCGGAAACAAGTGTCAGATCTTCACGGACCATAAGAGTCTGAAGTACACCTTCACGCAACAGGATCTTAACTTAAGACAGCGACGATGGCCAGAATTAATCAAGGATTATGATTTGGATATCCAGTATCATCCTGGCAAGGCTAATGTTGTGGCAGACGCCCTAAGCCGGAAAGGACAAGCTAATATGATGATTGCTCGATTGATGCCTCAAGAATTATGTTGGGAGATGGCACGTTTGAACTTGGGAATTGTCACACAAGCGGAAGCCATAACCATGGAGATGGAACCTACAATAGAACAGGAGATCAGAAAAAGACAGTTGACAGATGCGAAGATCAAAGAGATTAAGATTCAAATTGGTTTAGGCAAGACTAAAGATTTCACCGAGGATGAACAAGGAACTGTTTGGTTCAGAAAAAGGATCTGTGTACCTGAAGCTGATCACCTTCGTGAGCTCATTTTGAAGGAGGCACATGATTCCGCCTATTCCATTCATCCTGGAAGTACCAAAATGTATCAAGACTTGAAAGGAAGGTACTGGTGGTATGGTTTGAAAAGAGATGTAGCAACTCACGTAGCTTTGTGTGATGTGTGCCAGAAAGTAAAAGCAGAACACCAGAGACCAGTAGGTTTACTCCAGCCATTGAAAGTACCTGAATGGAAATGGGAAGAGATTGGTATGGATTTCATTGTAGGGTTACCCCGTACTCGTGATGGTTACGACTTGATCTGGGTTATTGTGGACAGATTGACAAAAGTCGCACATTTCATCTCAGTCAAAACCACATACACTGGAGCCAAGTTAGCAGAATTAAACATGTCACGAATTGTGTGTCTGCATGGTGTTCCAAGGAAGATAGTATCTGATAGAGGTACTCAGTTCACGTCGCGTTTCTGGCGGAAATTACATGAATCCATGGATACAAAGCTCAATTTCAGCTCCGCATACTATCCGCAAACCGACGGTCAGACTAAGCAAACAAATCAAGTATTAGAGGATATGTTGAGAGCATGTGCCCTCAAGCATGGAGGTAGTTGGGATAAAAGTTTGCCATATGCAGAATTCTCCTACAATAACATTTACCAAGCAAGTCTCAAGAAGGCCCCATTTGAGGCATTATATGGGAGAAAATGCAGGACACCATTGTGTTGGAATCAGACAGGAGAAAGTCAAGTTTTTGGACCAGAGATTCTTCAAGAAGCGGATAGACAAGTCCAGGTAATCAGGGATAATCTCAAGACTGCCCAGTCACGACAGAAAAGTTATGCTGATACACGAAGAAGGGGATTGACATTTGAACTTGGAGACTTTGTGTATTTGAAGGTATCACCCATCAGAGGTTTATGTAGATTCGAAGTGAAAGGAAAGTTGTCACCACGTTATATTAGTCCTTTTCAGATTTTGGAAAGGAAAGGTGAAGTGGCATATCAACTGGAGTTACTGACACAATTGTCAGATGTCCATGATGTGTTTCACGTGTCACAGTTAAAGAAGTGTTTGAGAGCACCAGAGGAGCAATTACTGTTAGAGGAACTAGATGTGCAAGAAGATTTAACCTATGCAGAGCACCCGATAAGAATTTTGGAAACATCTCAGAGGGTTACACAGAACAAGGTGATCAAAATGTGCAGAGTACAGTGGAGTCACCATTCAGAGGATGAGGCTACTTGGGAAAGAGAAGATGAACTGATTGCAGAATTCCCTCAGCTGTTCCCTAGTCCTTCCTAATCTCGAGGACGAGATTCTTTTAAGGGGGGTAGGTTTTGTAACACCCAAAATATAGGAGCTAAAATTTTTTAAAAGTATTTTCATAAAAATCATAAGATAAAATTGTGCATGCATCTTTATTTCTTTTCTTCTCCTATTCTTTCTTTCAGCCAGCCCAATTTCTTTTCCTCCACTTCTTTTCTTTTCCCGCGGCCAACTCAGCGGCCGATTCGCTCACCGACCTTTTCTTCCACCGACAACAGGGACCCACCTATCGGCGCCTTCTTCTTCTTTCTTCTTTCCTTACCAAGAGTCCGGAACGACTCCGTTGTTCGCGCCTTTCTTTCTTTCTTCTTACCCGAGTCCTGATCGATCCCGCAGCACCGCCTTCCTAATCACGGCCGATCCGCCCCTATAAAATCCTGCCAAAGCCCCGCTTTGCAACCCATGCCAAACTCAAATCTTTTCCCTACACAACATCATCGCACGCTGCTGGAAGTTGCACATCGGAGGAACGCCGCCGTCCTGTGTCGCCGCCACTCCGCCGATTCGCCAACCCGCTGCTACCCCCGTCATCTTCAACTCTCGCCAGAGCTTCGCAAGTTGGTGAGCATCAAGCCGCATTAGATTTCTCTCTCTCTCTTGCTCCGCCGCCAACCCGATTCCTCGCCGGACCCCTATTTTCCGCCCGCCGCCGTGGCCGCCAGTTTGCAGCCGCCGCACAGCCATCCTGTGACCACCCTCACCTTCGCCGTACCGCCCACTTGTGACAACCCTGGTAAAATTTCATTTCTAAAATCAAGGTCAGTAGCCTAACCCTATGCTTAACCAACTAATAAAAGGGTGAAAAGAATTAGAACGAGTTAAGTTGAAATTCAAATCGAATTTGGGCACATTTGGACACATTTGAAACTTTTAAATTAACTTTCAAACCATAAGCCAAATGAGATGTTGCCTGAAACCAAACTTGTAGAACCTTTTGTTCTGAACAACTTTCATGTTCAAAACTTTTTGAAATTCAAATTAGAAAGGGGAGAAAACGCCCTATTTGCACCCAGCCCCCTGACGTTTTTCAAATTCTCGCAATCAGGCCCCTCGCTCCCCCCCTCTCTCTCCTCCCCGCCCGACCGCCGCGCGCCAGGTGGCCGGCGACGCCTGACCGGCGCGAGGCGCCAAGCCAGTGGCCGCCTTGCCTCTCCCCCACGCGCGGCTTTGCCACCTCCCCACGCCGCGCTGCCCAGTGAGCGCCCGCGCGTGCGCACGCCGCTGCCGCGTCCCGCCCCGCCGCCCGTCGCGCCCAACTGCCGCACCGCGCCGTGCCACCCCGGCTCCCGCGCCCCGCCCGTCGCTGCGTCTGCCCTCCGCCCGAGCCGCTGCAGCAGCTGCTTACCCACTCCGCGCGCCGCACTATCTCCTCTCTGCCACGCCAAATCCCGGCCGCCCAGTCGCCCGCGCCCGCTCGCCGCACGCCGCGCCGGCGCTCTGCTGCCGCCCGCCATGGCCAGTGCGCGCCGTGCCGTGCCTCTGCCCCGCGCATCGCCCAGGCCCTCCACACGCCCTCCTGCCCCTATAAAAGCCGCACCCCGGCCACCTGCGCGAGCCACGCACCCAGAACGCCTCACCGTCGCCATTGCCGCCGCCGAGCGCCGCCCGCCCGTGGACAGCCCTCCACCGCCGCCCCCTGCCCAAATTGAGCCTCCAGCCACCACTACATCACCCCACTGAAGCTCGCCGACCCACCCAACGCCGCCCAGGACCACCGGAGCGCCGCCGCCCGCACTGTCACCCGCCGCCGCCGCCCCTGCTCGCCGTGGGCAGCTCGACCCCGACCTCCTCCGTCCAAGCCAAGCCCCTGAGCAGCTTCCCCACGCGCCACTGAAGCTCGCTGACCGGACCAGGCTGCCCCAAGCCCGCCGGAGCACCGCCGTCGACGCGTGCCGCGCCGCCGCCGCCTCTGCTCCAACGCCGGCGAGCCATTCCCGGCCGTCCCCCACCTGAACAACACCCCCACGAGGTAGCCCTCGCACCCCTGAACCTTCCCCGACCCTCACCCCTCGCCGCCGGCGAGCCCCTCGCCGGAATTTCGGCCAGCCGCGGTACCCGAGCCGCCCGAGGACCCAATTTCAAGAATTTAAATCTTTAGAAGGGTCTGCGCATAAGATTCAAGGACCTAGTTGTGAAAGAAAGTTTCAAATCTAGATTCAATTTCAGTGAGCTTGTAAAATCCGTATAAATTCGTAGAAAATTCAGAAAAATGCAAACTCAACTGTTCTGGAATCCTTAGAACAACCTCTACCACTTTTGTTAGAAAAAGTTTCTCAGAATCTCAACATATTTTGCTCTACATTAAATGGAAGCTTTAATGGACTTATTTTGTACCCACTGTTGTAGATCAATGCTGACCCTAAAAATTGGACAGTGAGTTAGTTGTTTGATGTTTAGGACTGTGTAAAAAGACCAGGCCCAAATTCCATCTCTAGCTGCACTGTTTGTTAAACTTAGTTTCATACCTTAAGTGGCTACATATTTTTATCCCTGCAGTCAGGTTATGAATCACCTAATGAAAATTTTTCCGGACTGGTGTAATGGTATATAGATGCTAGAGAAAAATTGGGAGAATTTATATCTCACAGGAACCTAATTATTTGAATTATGTGCTAATAACATACATTAAATCAAGGAAATAGTATCTTAGCTTGGAAAATTCTCAAATTTTTACTAAGAGATACACTATGGTAGTGGTTGCTGTGTAAAAAGTTGCATGGACAAAAACCCTATGTAGTGTCCTGTAAAAATAAATCCTTGAATAACCTAGGTGTGTAATGTCATATTTTCTATGCTCTGAATACTGCATAATAAATCCTACAAAAATTACAGTAGCTCCTGCATGCTTAAATGAAAGCTCTGTAAGAATCTTATACTAAGTTGTTGCACCATTTGTCCTGTACAAAAAGAACAAAAATCTAACAGCAACTATGTAACATATTTTTCATAATTAATCTGTTCCCTAAAATTGTCTGAAAATTTTACAGTAAGCACATCTTTCCCCGATGTGCCTAAATCCAAAGTTTCATGACCAAAAACTATCCACTGTAGTAATTACACTTAAATCGTGTCGTTTACCATCACCGCTGCTTAAACTTGTGCATTCATGTAGAATCGACGACTCTCGCCGACGGAACTTACGAGCTGGTGCCCACGTCCGAGAGTGAGCAGCGAGAAGCCCAGGCGAATTTAACTGAAGCTCTTGAAGACCCGAGCCCAAGTTCGGAAGAGCCCCAAACTAACTTTTCGCAAGGAGGCAAGCCCCGGAGCATAACCCATTTCTTTCCTAAATTATGCAACTCATTACTCTCTGCTTGTGCATTAAGTTTATAGGAGTTGAATGAAAACTTAGATGCATGATGTTAGGAACCCATGCTTGAAAACTAGATGTAAGGTTCGATAGAATGCTGTGCTAATAGGACTCCGGTAAAAGCCGAGTGATTACCTGTCACTCGCGAGAAAATAGGAGTTGAATGTTTACTACACGCTGCAATCATAAGGACACGGACGGGCTATGGAACGATGGTTACAATTGAGGCCCGTCTGTCTAGTGAAAAATGCTAAGGCCGCAGGGTGTGGTAGTGATGGTTAAGTCTTTGAACGTACTAAACACATGCCGAGATTATGGGAATCGGTAAGCTTAAGTACCTGATTGGCCCGGCAAGGGGACAGCATCCTACCCTTTGAACTTCGGTCCCATGTGCAAATGGCGAGTGCAGAGAGTGGTCACGACCCGGCGGCGAATCGTGGCGTGGGACTCTTGTACTCTCGGAGGGTAGCCCCGATCCACGACCCGGAAAGAAAGGGGAAAAGTTGCACGTGTGACTCTAGGGAGTAACCACGTGACGTGTGTTTGGGTTTCCCTTGCAAGGTTAAGAAATTCGATTCGAATCGTCCGTTTCTCACGGCTATTGAGACTGCTTAACCATTTTTACCCACAGAGTAAGAAGAGGAACAATGAGGATGAATGAACTGGTTGGATGAAAATTTAATGCTTCACCATGTATGCTTTTGGATAGCTGCTTATCTAGAATGGTTAACGAAACTAGAATCTTGAGCTAAAATCTGAAAGTAAGGACCCACTTGTAGAAGCTTTTCGGCAAAACAAACCCCTGAGCCAAAAGCCTTGCATATTTAGAGTCGGTGGAGTAGATTCCACTACTCGGGTAAGTCTTGCTGAGTATTAGTATACTCAGCCTTGCTTGTGGCTCGTTTTCAGGTGAGACCTTCGAAGACATGATTGCTAGCTTGACTTGGCCCTGCACTCTTCCCCCTGGTTGGTCGGTGGAATGGGATACACCCCCGTCCAACGGAGATAATGTCGAGTGATGTCTCGTACGGGCTTCATTGAGACATCCTTATCGTTGAAGTAGCTTCCGTTGTTTTTATTTTCCGCTGCAACTCAAAAGAACTTATTAGTTATGATCTCTGAAGTACTTGGTTTCTGAACTCAAAACTTGGTCTGTAATATTTACTTATGCTAACGATGTAACATTGGCTGGAATGTGGTATTCTCTGGGCTCATCGTCGCATGAGCATTTGTATGTATGGCATTCGATCCGCCCTACCGTGGTTGTATCGGGAGGTTATACCCGACAGACCAGTGGATTACTCCGTTTGAAGTGTAGTTAACCGAGATTGCCTTAATGGTGATGGTTAATACACTTGAGCCAGATTAATTCAGGTGGTTCTGCCACAGCTGGTATCAGAGCCGTAGCTGGTGCCACAGCTGGCAACAGCTGGCGCCAGAGCCAAAATACATACGCCAGAGAATGCGACAAGCCTTAAAAACTCGATTTACTAAAACTTGACTAGAAGGATGTGTTGCAAAATACGTTGGTACGTTAAGGATGGCGCCTAGTTCGTAAAGCCCTAAGGGATTATGGGAAAGTTTACTAGGTGGCTATCTAACTGCTATATATATTATCAACTGACTTCCAGCACATTACTTTCTGTCAAAACTTACTTTCATGCACAACCGACCTTAATTTCTGTAACGACGCACTCATCGCTAAGGTAAGAAGGTAAGGATCCTCAGCCAACTGAGAGAGCTTGGCCTTCCTGTCGGTGATGCGAACCGAACGCTGCCCTCAAGCAGTGGCTTACTTGAGGTGCTGCCAATATGCCAACTGTTAGTTGAACATATTGGGAGTAGAAGGTTTGGCGCAGGGTATGGCGATCACTGTTCATACCCCCGTCTCATGACGGTACCCCCCGTGAATACGCTATCTCGATAGCGTATGTTAACGTCGTCTGTACGGCGGAAATTGTACAGATATCGTTTCTATAAGTAAACGATAATGAATACGGACGCTTTCATGAGTGCTGGCATGAAAGGTTCTTGAAATATATATATATGCTTTGTCAATCTTCTGCAGGTACACTAACCGCGATTACGATAAGTTAAGGAACGATTAGAAAAACTCGACTAGCTATTATAGCGAGAGCCGTATTGTGTATGCCACCGAGACTATCTTCGTAAGACCAAAAGTATTTGGCAATCATTTTTATTTTGTGAGGACGAATAGGACGTGCATGCATCATAACCACATATATCTGAAATCGAAATGCGTTGTATGAGAGTGGTAAGGTTCTTGCGTATCTAAGCGAGATTTTGCATAAGGACTATCTAGCGAATCTGTCAGAAATCTGCCATGACCGAAAAGAGTGATTTATTGACCAAAGAAAATGACCTTTTCTGGTAAAGTTCATGTTGAAAGAATTGTTCCAAATTTCGTGTTCTATCCCCTGTTCAAAAATCAAAAATTCTGAACTTATGGATAGTAAGAAATAACAGAAACCATGGAATGTCAGAATTCTGTCCAGAATAAGCACTTATGCCCCTTTAATTTTTAGGCCCCCTTCCTACCGTTTTCTGCAAAAGAGTACAACACAAAACTCGTTCCAAATTTACCCAGGTAGCTTCTGTTAAAATTTGGTAAATTTTGGCTGGGTAGATTTTCCCTGGTGCACGAAATATTGGCCCCCTGTTCACTGAAAATTTCTGGGTAGACAGAGAAGTGAGACCTTAAGGAAACAGCCATCTTAGAGCCTAATCCAGCCAAAGTGTTGAATACCAAACTTGTCCTAAATTCTGTGATCTAGGTTCTCACAAAATTTCAACCCTATTGGATCTTGCTAGTTTGAGTTATAGGCCAGATACTATAACTCGTTCTGCTGAAAAACAGCCAACCAGCGAAGCAAAGAGTGAATCGTTTGACCATCTTATCCGTCGATTTAGCATCTTGGCTGAATATCAAAGTTGTACATCCCTAAATTCCCTATCCACTGCCAAAATATGGGGAACTTTGGATGAACCTACCAGGAGTTATAAGATTCTTATGGCAGACAGTTTTCATGCCCGCGATTCCATCCAGGACCTTTTGGAAGTCTACTATTCCGCGTTAGATCTTTTTGGAGTCATAGAAGCAATATGGATCACGTTGCTAATGAAGAACATTCGCCTTTTCAGATGGTTGGAGCAACCCGTGGTAACCCGGATGGTTTTGGTGCTAGCGCAAGTGGATCACAACCACAGCCGCCGCCACCACCCAGCTTGGTTGAAGTAATGGCCGCTCAAACCGAGTTGCTTGGTCAGCTGGTGCAAGGACAGCAACACAACCAGCGGGGTGGGCAAAATGTCCCCCACCCCCAAGCTGCAGGATACACGGATTTCCTAGGGACCCAGCCTCCCTTGTTTCACGAGACGGAGGAACCCCTGGACGCAGATGCATGGATTCGCACCATCGAATCCAAGTTCACATTACTTGTGGCCCCATGCTCAGAAGCCAACAAAGCTCGTTTTGCCGCGCAACAGCTTCGCGGTACCGCTCGTCTGTGGTGGGACCACTACTTTGCTATGCTCCCCGCTGATCACATTGTCACCTGGGACGAATTCAAGACCGTGTTCCGGGCACATCATATTCCCGAGGGTCTCATGGAGAGGAAGCTGAACAAGTTCCTGGCACTTACCCAGGGCACCCGCACCGTGCTGCAGTACGCCCAGGCGTTCAACAACCTATGCCAGTATGCGGGCTATCACGCTGATACGGATGCCAAGAAGCGTGATCGTTTCCGCCGAGATCTGAATACCAAGCTCAAGGAACGTCTGAACCTAGCTAGGGCTGACACCTACAACGAATTGGTCAATATGGCCATTACCCAGGAAGACTGTATCATGGCACACCGGGCAGAGAAGAAGAGAAAGGCACCCGCTGGACCATCAAGTGCCCAACCACCAAGGTATCGCATCGTGCAAAATGCCGCACCCACAGCTCCACCTAGGGCCCCTCAGCCAGGGAGATGGATTGCCAGACCCCCACAACAGCCAGGCATGGTACGACCCCCGATGCCTCCACAGACTGGTCCGAGGCCCACTCTTCAACCGTCTCTTCAACCTAGCCCCGCGAATCGTTTTTTCAAGTGCGGGAGTTCCAACCACTTTGCACGAGCATGCCCTCAGTCTGGGCCGCCCAACCAAGGTCAGGGATCCAACCCGAACAACAAGAACAGGGGCAAGAGACAGACCCTGCAAGTCAAGCAAGGACGGATTAACTTCACCACGCTTGCAGAGCTTCCTGAAGGAGCCCCAGTGATGTCGGGTACATTCTCTATCCATAACAAGCCTGCAGTTATATTATTTGATTCTGGTGCATCGCATAGTTTCATAAGTGCAAAATTTGGTGCAAAAGTAGGCTTGAATGTTTGTCACACCAAAGGGTCATATATGATATCAACACCGGGTGGTAAAATTGCTTCAAACCAAATGGTCAGACAAGTACCAGTCAAGTTGGGTAGTAAAACCATCGACACAGACCTTGTCCTTCTACCTCTTGACGGCATGGATATTATTTTGGGAATGAACTGGATGACTATGCATGGAGTCACACTGGACCTTTCTTCCCGAGCCGTTGAGATAAATTCACCTAGTCACGGAGCCACTACCCTTTACCTACCATTCCTAGATTGCACGAATTCCTGTGCTTACAAGGTGGAAGGACTTAAGCTAGAAGATATTCCTGTCGTCAACGAGTATGCCGATGTTTTTCCGGATGACTTACCAGGAATGCCACCGGATAGGGATATTGAGTTCATCATTGAACTACAACCAGGCACTGCACCTATATCCAAAAGACCATATAGGATGCCCCCTAAAGAATTGGCAGAGCTAAAAATTCAACTCCAAGAACTACTGGACAAAGGTTTCATTCGCCCTAGCGTGTCACCTTGGGGATGTCCAGCCCTATTCGTAAAGAAGAAGGATGACAGTTTGAGGTTATGTGTGGACTACCGACCTCTCAATGCGGTAACTGTTAAAAATAAATACCCACTTCCCCGTATCGATGTACTCTTCGATCAATTAGCTGGAGCCAGAGTCTTCTCAAAGATTGATCTTCGTTCGGGATATCATCAAATCAAGATTCGCCCGTGCGATATTCCTAAGACTGCCTTCTCCACACGATATGGACTATATGAGTTTTTGGTCATGTCCTTTGGACTCACCAACGCCCCTGCCTATTTCATGTATCTCATGAATTCGGTATTCATGCCCGAACTGGACAAATTCGTCGTAGTGTTCATCGACGACATCCTTATCTATTCCAAGGATGAGGAAGAGCATGCAAAGCACCTGCACATTGTTCTTCAACGTCTAAGAGACCATCAGCTCTATGCTAAGTTTTCTAAGTGTGAATTCTGGTTGGATACTGTAAAGTTCTTAGGTCACACGATCTCCAGCGAAGGCATAGCTGTTGACCCCAGCAAGGTACAAGAGGTGATGGATTGGAAACCCCCTACCTCTGTTCATCAGATTCGCAGTTTTGTCGGCTTAGCCGGTTACTACCGTCGCTTCATCCCGGATTTCTCTCGAATTGCTAAGACCATGACGGAACTATTGAAGAAGGAAGTAAAGTTTGTATGGAATGAGAAATGTGAAGGAGCTTTCCACACTCTCAGAGAGCATCTGACTACTGCACCTGTGTTAGCTCAACCTGATAATACCAAGTCATTCGATGTGTATTGTGACGCATCAGGTACTGGTCTAGGATGTGTGCTTATGCAAGAGAATCGAGTGATTGCATATGCCTCACGAGCCCTTCGGCCCCACGAACAGAATTATCCCACTCATGATCTTGAGCTTGCAGCCGTCATTCACGCTCTGAAGATATGGAGGCACTATCTCATGGGTACACAGTGCAATATCTACACGGATCATAAGAGTCTCAAGTATATCTTCACACAAGCCGATCTGAATATGAGACAACGGAGATGGTTAGAATTAATCAAGGATTATGACCTTGAAGTGCACTATCACCCCGGCAAGGCTAACGTAGTCGCGGATGCACTAAGCCGCAAGTCCCATTGTCATTGCTTATCCATGGAGTCCTACCATGAGACATTGTGTGCAGAAATGAGGAAGCTTAACATGGAAATGGTTTCCCAAGGCACTCTAGATCACATCTCAGTTGAGCCCACTCTTCACGACCAAATCGTCATGGCACAACTACATGATGAAGGAATTAAGATCATCAAAAAAAAACTCTCTCTAGGTGAGGAGAAGTATAAATGTTTCCGCCAGGACCATAAGGGACTTCAATGGTTCGAAAGTCGTATAGTCGTTCCGAAGAATCGTGGACTCCGCAAGCAAATTCTTGATGAGGCACACCTTTCCAAATTCTCTATCCACCCCGGCAGTAGCAAAATGTATCAAGAGCTAAGGCAAAACTTCTGGTGGACTAGAATGAAAAGAGAAATTGCTACGTATATCTCAGAATGTGACACGTGCCAGAGAGTAAAAGCTAGCCACTTGAAGGTAGCCGGTACACTACAACCGTTACCTATACCATCATGGAAATGGGAAGACATAAGTATGGACTTCATCGTTGGACTACCAAACACTTCCCAGAAACATGATTCCATATGGGTTATCGTGGATAGACTCACAAAGACGGCACATTTTCTTCCGGTAAACACCACCTATTCTACAAAGAAATATGCCAAGATTTACCTCGATCGTATTGTTTGCCTACATGGAATACCTAAGACAATTATTTCCGATCATGGTCCTCAGTTTGTAGCACGCTTTTGGGAACAACTGCAAACATCTCTTGGCACAAAACTGATTCGCAGCTCAGCATACCATCCTCAGACTGACGGACAAACGGAAAGAGTAAACCAAATTCTTGAAGACATGCTGAGAGCTTGCGTCATTCACTATGACAAGAATTGGGACAAATGCCTAGCCCTAGCAGAGTTCTCGTACAACAATAGCTATCAAACGAGTTTGAAGATGGCACCGTTTGAGGCCCTGTACGGACGAAGGTGTCGAACTCCTCTGAGCTGGTCACAGACCGGAGAACGTAAAATAATTGGACCCGACCTGGTAATCGAGGCAGAGGAGAAAGTAAAAGTAATACAAGCAAATCCTAAAGCCGCACAAGCCCGACAAAAGAGCTATTCTGACAAAAGGAGAAAGCCCCTAAAGTTCGAAGTTGGCGATCATGTCTATCTTCGAGTTTCGCCAACCAAGGGAGTGCAAAGATTCGGAATCAAAGGCAAACTAGCTCCCCGTTACGTTGGTCCTTACGAAATCATTGAGAGTTGCGGACCCGTAGCCTACAAATTACGACTGCCCCCTCAGCTCACGGCCACCCATAATGTCCTCCACGTATCTCAACTCAAGAAGTGTATTCGAGTCCCTACCGAGATTGTGGAACAACAGGAAATATCGTTGGAACCCGACCTCTCGTATGTCGAACACCCAGTTAAAATTCTGGATCAAAAAGAAAGAAAGACCAGAAGGAAAGTGATTAGAATGTATAAAGTACAATGGAATCACCACACGGAAGAAGAAGCCACCTGGGAAACCGTGAGCTACCTAAACCAAAATTTCCCTAGGTTTCTTATCTCAACCACTGGTATATGCACCCACGCCCACACTAAGAATTACCGAATCTCGGGGCGAGATTCTTGTTAAGGGGGGAAGGCTGTGACAACCCTGGTAAAATTTCATTTCTAAAATCAAGGTCAGTAGCCTAACCCTATGCTTAACCAACTAATAAAAGGGTGAAAAGAATTAGAACGAGTTAAGTTGAAATTCAAATCGAATTTGGGCACATTTGGACACATTTGAAACTTTTAAATTAACATTCAAACCATAAGCCAAATGAGATGTTGCCTGAAACCAAACTTGTAGAACTTTTTGTTCTGAACAACTTTCATGTTCAAAACTTTTTGAAATTCAAATTAGAAAGGGGAGAAAATGCCCTGTTTGCACCCAGCCCCCCTGAAGTTTTTCAAATTCTCGCAATCAGGCCCCTCGCTCCCCCCCCCCCCCCCCCCCCTCTCTCCTCCCCGCCCGACCGCCGCGCGCCAGGTGGCCGGCGACGCCTGACCGGCGCGAGGCGCCAGGCCAGTGGCCGCCTTGCCTCTCCCCCACGCGCGGCTTTGCCCCCTCCCCACGCCGCGCTGCCCAGTGAGCGCCCGCGCGTGCGCACGCCGCTGCCGCATCCCGCCCCGCCGCCCGTCGCGCCCAACCGCCGCACCGCGCCGTGCCACCCCGGCTCCCGCGCCCCGCCCGTCGCTGCGTCTGCCCTCCGCCCGAGCCGCTGCAGCAGCTGCTTACCCACTCTGCACGCCGCGCTATCTCCTCTCTGCCACGCCAAATCCCGGCCGCCCAGTCGCCCGCGCCCGCTCGCCGCACGCCGCGCCGGCGCTCTGCTGCCGCCCGCCGTGGCCAGTGCGCGCCGTGCCGTGCCTCCGCCCCGCGCATCGCCCAGGCCCTCCACACCCCCTCCTGCCCCTATAAAAGCCGCGCCCCAGCCGCCCCGCGCGAGCCACGCACCGAGAACGCCTCGCCGTCGCCATTGCCGCCGCCGAGCGCCGCCCGCCCGTGGACAGCCCTCCACCGCCGCCCCCTGCCCAAATTGAGCATCCAGCCACCACTACATCACCCCACTGAAGCTCGCCGACCCACCCAACGCCGCCCAGGACCACCGGAGCGCCGCCGCCCGCACTGTCACCGCCGCCGCCGCCCCTGCTCGCCGTGGGCAGCTCGACCCCAACCTCCTCCGTCCAAGCCAAGCCCCTGAGCAGCTTCCCCACGTGCTACTGAAGCTCGCTGACCGGACCGGGCCGCCCCAAGCCCGCCGGAGCACCGCCGTCGACGCGTGCCGCGCCGCCGCCGCCTCTGCTCCAACGCCGGCGAGCCATTCCCGGCCGTCCCCCACCTGAACAACACCCCCACGAGGTAGCCCTCGCACCCCTGAACCTTCCCCGACCCTCACCCCTCGCCGCCGGCGAGCCCCTCGCCGGAATTTCGGCCAGCCGTCGTACCCGAGCCGCCCAAGGACCCAATTGCAAGAATTTAAATCTTTAGAAGGGTCTGCGGGTAAGATTCAAGGACCTAGTTGTGAAAGAAAGTTTCAAATCTAGATTCAATTTCAGTGAACTTGTAAAATCCGTATAAATTCGTAGAAAATTCAGAAAAATGCAAACTAAACTGTTCTGGAATCCTTAGAACAAACTCGACCACTTTTGTTACAAAAAGTTTCTCAGAATCTCAACATATTTTGCTCTACATTAAATGGAAGCTTTAATGGACTTATTTTGTACCCACTGTTGTAGATCAATGCTGACCCTAAAAATTGGACAGTGAGTTAGTTATTTGATGTTTAGGACTGTGTAAAAAGACCAGGTCCAAATTCCATCTCTAGCTGCACTGTTTTTTAAACTTCGTTTCATACCTTAAGTGGCTACATATTTTTATCCCTGCAGTCAGGTTATGAATCACCTAATGAAACTTTTTCTGGACTAGTGTAATGGTACATAGATGCCAGAGAAAAATTGGGAGAATTTATATCTCACAGGAACCTATATATTTGAATTATGTGCTAATAACATACATTAAATCAAGGAAATAGTATCTTAGCTTGGAAAATTCTCAAATTTTTACTAAGCGATACACTGTGGTAGGGGTTGCTGTGTAAAAAGTTGCATGGACAAAAACCCTCTATAGTGTCCTATAAAAATAAATCCTTGAATAACCTAGGCGTGTAATGTCATATTTTCTATGCTCTGAATACTGCATAATAAATCCTACAAAAATTACAGTAGCTCCTGCATGCTTAAATGAAAGCTCTGTAAAAATCTTATACTACGTTGTTGCACCATTTGTCCTGTACAAAAAGAACAAAAGTCTAACAGCAACTATGTAACATATTTTTCATAATTAATCTGTTGCCTAAAATTGTCTGAAAATTTTACAGTAAGCACATCTTTCCCCGATGTGCCTAAATCCAAAGTTTCATGACCAGAAACTATCCACTGTAGTAATTACACTTAAATCGTGTCGTTTACCATCACCGCTGCTTAAACTTGTGCATTCATGTAGAATCGACGACTCTCGCCGACGGAACTTATGAGCTGGTGCCCACGTCCGAGAGTGAGCAGCGAGAAGCCCAGGCGAATTTAACTGAAGCTCTTGAAGACCCGAGCCCAAGTTCGGAAGAGCCCCAAGCTAACTTTTCGCAAGAAGGCAAGCCCCGGAGCATAACCCATTTCTTTCCGAAATTATGCAACTCATTACTCTCTGCTTTTGCATTAAGTTTATAGGAGTTGAATGAAAACTTAGATGCATGATGTTAGGAACCCATGCTTGAAAACTAGATGTAAGGTTCGTAGAATGCTGTGCTAATAGGACTCCGGTAAAAGCCGAGTGATTTCCTGTCACTCGCAAGAAAATAGGAGTTGAATGTTTACTACACGCTGCAATCATAAGGACACGGACGGGCTATGGAACGATGGTTACAATTGAGGCCCGTCTGTCTAGTGAAAAATGCTAAGGCCGCAGGGTGTGGTAGTGATGGTTAAGTCTTTGAACGTACTAAACACATGCCGAGATTATGGGAATCGGTAAGCTTAAGTACCTGATTGGCCCGGCAAGGGGACGGCATCCTACCCTTTGAACTTCGGTCCCATGTGCAAATGGCGAGTGCAGAGAGTGGTCACGACCCGGCGGCGAACCGTGGCGTGGGACTCTTGTACTCTCGGAGGGTAGCCCCGATCCACGACCCGGAAAGAAAGGGGAAAAGTTGCACGTGTGACTCTATGGAGTAACCACGTGACGTGTGTTTGGGTTTCCCTTGCAAGGTTAAGAAATTCGATTCGAATCGTCCGTTTCTCACGGCTATTGAGACTGCTTAACCATTTTTACCCACAGAGTAAGAAGAGAAACAATGAGGATGAATGAACTGGTTGGATGAAAATTTAATGCTTCACCATGTATGCTTTTGGATAGCTGCTTATCTAGAATGGTTAACGAAACTAGAATCTTGAGCTAAAATCTGAAAGTAAGGACCCACTTGTAGAAGCTTTTCGGCAAAACAAACCCCTGAGCCAAAAGCCTTGCATATTTAGAGTCGGTGGAGTAGATTCCCTACTCGGGTAAGTCTTGCTGAGTATTAGTATACTCAGCCTTGCTTGTGGCTCATTTTCAGGTGAGACCTTCGAAGACATGATTGCTAGCTTGACTTGGCCCTGCACTCTTCCCCCTGGTTGGTCGGTGGAATGGGATACGCCCCCATCCAACGGAGATAATGTCGAGTGATGTCTCGTACGGGCTTCATCGAGACATCCTTATCATCGAAGTAGCTTCCGTTATTTTTATTTTCCGCTGCAACTCAAAAGAACTTATTAGTTATGATCTCTGAAGTACTTGGTTTCTGAACTCAAAACTTGGTCTGTAATATTTACTTATGCTAACGATGTAACATTGGCTGGAATGTGGTATTCTCTGGGCTCATCGTCGCATGAGCATTTGTATGTATGGCATTCGATCCGCCCTACCGTGGTTGTATCGGGAGGTTATACCCGACAGACCAGTGGATTACTCCGTTTGAAGTATAGTTAACCGAGATTGCCTTAATGGTGATGGTTAATGCACTTGAGCCGGATTAATTCAGGTGGTTCTGCCACACCACTCACTCCCCGGCATGAAACCAGCTTGAATTGAGCCCCGGAACACCAGATTTGGCGAAGCTCCGGCCGTCCGCCGCCGCACGCGCCTCGCCCGACCCTATGCCCAGTTAAAACTCCGCCTCGCCCGACCCCTTTTGTTCTTTCAAGCCGACCCTTCCTTTGCCGCTCGATCCAGATCTTACGGCCAGAAGTGATCTTCACTTTACCCAGCCGATTTACCCGACCCACTCTTCATACCTCCGATTCGCCCGACCCTTACCCGCCGATTCGACCGACCTGTCGTTCGATTCTGATCCAACGGACCAGATTCACCCGACCCTAGCCGTTCCCGAAACTTTTGCAGGAAGATCCCTAGGTTTTCAAGAAATCAACCCGCAGTCCAGATCAGTAGAAAATAATTAGAGTAGAGCCCTTTCTTTTTCTGTCCCGACTCCTGACCTTTCCAGAATTAGTACCCGCCGTCCAGGACCTATAGTTTTTGCACCCCGACCCTCTGCTTAAGGTTTAATTATGTTTTAGGCCCTGATTTCTTCAATTTAAGCCCTAGAAGTCCAGTTTCTTCGCAGATAAGACCCTGGAGCCTTGTTTTAGCTCCGTTCCGACCCGTTCTCGTTGCGTTAAGTCTTCTAAAGCCTAAGCTACCGTTTAGCCGTGTCGTTGTGCCTTAGTTCCTATTTTTTTTAATTAAATTTAATTTGATTAAAGTTCTCTCACCTAGTTTTCTAATTAAAATCCACCTAGGTCTTTACCTCCGGTTTTTCATAACTAATGTCAATTCAATTAGTACCAACTCAAATGTGTTCTAAATATAATTTGTTTAGTTGAACACCAAATATAAAGTTATGCGTTTAGATGCTCTCACAAGTTTTCTTTCTAATTAATTGTTAATTAGTGTAATTTGTACGTAGACAATCACAAATAAAACATGACTAAGTTCTACTCCGTTTTTATAAATAAAAATATAATATTAGTTAATTATAATCAAGGATATTTTGAATATCTTTTACATTTGTTTTCCAAATAAAATAAATAAAACTTATGGTTCCTTTGTTTCCTTTATAATACCAAAATTTCCGATAACTGTGTCTTTTCAACCCTAGCTCCGATTCCCGCGTTTCTTGCGCTCCCATAACCGTAGCAGCAAGCCCTATCCTTTAGCACGCTCTTTTAAAAGCTTTTGTTTTGTGATTGGTGTATTGTTCTTAGCTGTACTTGTTTGCTATTTTGTATGTTTGTGCTCGTTGTTTGCTTCGAGTAGAATGATCGCTGACGAAGCTTGAAGATCAAGGTTTCCAAGTAAGCAAGAGCTGAAGAGCAGTAAGAGTAGCTTTTCGTGGGAAAAAGGCAAGTGACCCTAACCATCCTCCTATCTGTGCTTATTTACAAGAATACCATGTGTTAAATTGGAACATGGAGAACCACCCAGGAAAACAGTACAACCACGAGGACCATATGGCTCTGGTCTTGGCTAATTAATTAGAGACTCTAGTTTGAAGCGGTCTTACCGAAAGGGCAAGGAGGGCGTCGGTGATAGGGGTCATAGCCCGGTCCTCTTGGGGTAGCAGCCTTCGCTAAGGTGCTGACCATTAGGGAGGTTTATGGACCACGCCGCTACCAAAACTCTAGCGGACTACTTCTTATTAGGGAATCTTTGTAAAGGCCTCGTAGCGTCCCTATGCAATCATACCTCGGAAGTGTGGTATTGTGCGTAGCTAGCACAGCATGGTTGGGTCCAAAGTTCTTTTGAACTTTTACGCGACTTGTGGTGAAAGTGTACAACCTCTGCAGAGTGTAAAACTGTTATAACAGCCGTGCTCACGGTTAAGAGTGGCCTGGACCCTCACATGATTAATAAACTTAAAGATGGATATAAATCGTTACTCTGGTTATTTCTTGTGGCCTTGCTGAGTACCAACCATAAGTGTACTCACCCTTGCCAACTGCTGCTCAAAAGAAAAAGGTGTGAAGTCTACTGAAGATGATGAAGAGTTCTAGGCGTACGCAACCCCCAGTCGTCTGCCTGTGAAGTTTGGAGCCTTCGTTTCCATGATAAGCGCATATCTCTGATAGTCTTGTAAGTCTTTATTTATATTTCATTACGTGATACTGTTGCTGTTATTCACTAATGATGTCACTATATGTATGGAACTTGATCCTGGCATACATATAGTCATGCATTCGGTTTTATCCTTAAACCGGGTGTGACATATAATGAGACATTATGTTCGGAAATGAGAAAGCTTAGTTTGGAAATGATTCCTCAAGGCACCTTGCATCACATCTCGGTTAAGCCCACTCTTCACGACCAAATCATCATGGCACAACTACATGATGAAGGTGTCAAGATCATCAAACAAAAACTCTCTCTAGGAGAAGAGAAGTATATATGTTTCCGTCAGGACCATAAGGGAGTTCTATGGTTCGAAAGTCGCATAGTCGTTTCGAAGAATCATGAGCTCCGCAAGCAAATTCTTGATGAGGTGCATCTTTCAAAATTTTCTATTCACCCCGGCAGCAGCAAAATGTATCAAGATCTTAGGCAAAACTTCTGGTGGACTAGAATGAAAAGGGAAATTGCTAAATATGTCTCACAATGCGACACATGTCAGAGAGTAAAACCTAGCCACTTGAAAGTAGCCGGTACACTTCAACCCTTGCCTATACCCTCCTGGAAATGGGAAGAAATAAGTATGGATTTCATTGTTGGATTGCCAAGCACCACACAGAAACATGATTCCATATGGGTTATCGTTGATAGGCTCATAAAGATGACACATTTTCTTCTGGTGCACACCACCTATACTGCCAAGAAATATGCCGAGATTTATCTCGACCGCATTGTTTGCCTACATGGAATACCTAAGACAATTATTTCCGATCGTGGTACTCAGTTTGTAGCACACTTTTGGGAACAATTGCAAGCATCTCTTGGTACTAAATTGATTCGAAGCTCAGCCTATCATCCTCAAACTGACGGACAAACTGAAAGAGTGAACCAAATTCTTGAGGACATGCTTAGAATTGGGACAAATGCCTCTCCCTAGCAGAGTTCTCATGTAATCAAATCTATCAAACGAGTTTGAAAATGGCACCATTTGAGGCTTTTTACGGATGAAGCTGTCAAACTCCTATGAGCTGGTCACAAACCGGAGAACACAAAATATTTGGTCCAGACTTGGTAATCGAGGCAGAAGAAAAAGTGAGAGTAATATAATAAAATCTTAGAGCCGCAAAATCCAGGCAAAAGAGCTATTTCGACAAAAGGAGGAAGTCACTAAAATTTGAAGTTGGTGATCATGTCTACCTTCGGGTCTCACCAACCAAGGGAGTACAACTATTCGGAGTCAAAGGAAAACTATCTCCCCGATATGTTGGTCCCTACGAAATCATCGAGAGCTGTGGACCCGTAGCCTATAGAATTCGACTGCCCCCTCAGCTTGCAGCCATCCATGACGTCTTTCATGTATTTCAACTCAAGAAGTGTGTTCGAGTCCCTACCGAGGTTGTCGAACAACAAGAAATATTGGTAGAACCCGACCTCTCATATGTCAAGTACCCTATCAAAATCATGGATCAAAACGAAAGAAGCACTAGAAGGAAAGTGATTAAAATGTATAAAATTTAATGGAATCATCACACTGAGGAAGAAGCCACATGGGAAACTAAAAGCTATCTAAACAAACCCCGGTTTTTTCAACTCTACCAAAGGTACACACACTGTCCACACTAAGCTTATTGTCTGAATCTCGAGACGAGATTCATTTAAGGGTTGAAGGCTGTAACACCTCAGGTGTTTAAATTACGAAACAAGCCTCATCAGCATAACAATATGCTTAACTAACTAAGAGTAGTTTAAAATAAACGAATTATACTTTGGTTTTGCATTTGATTTTTAATTTCTGTGTATATATACATCAATATATGTGCTTTAATCAAAAAAATTGAATAACTTTCACATTAATGCAAATATGGCTACGAAATTGAATAGGCACATTATCAGTGACATGATAAACAAAAGTCTAGTTGAAGCCTAGGACAGAATACAAATTTTTGCCAGGAAATGACGTGCCCTCCGAATCAAGCTTTTTGAGTTTTCAAATTAACTTTCAAACTAGAAATCAAATGAACTTTGGCCTGAAACAAAACTTGTGTAACTTTTCATTTTGAACAACTTTCATGTTCAGATATTTTTGAGTTGCAACACAAAAATTTGAGTAACACTTGACTTTGCAAACCAGCCCCTGCCTTTTCTTCTATTTTCACTTCAGACCCTTCCTCCTCCACTTCGCCCGACCCTCCGCCTTCCACTGCAGACCCTCCCTTCTCCGCTTCACCCGACTCTCTGCCCGCCGCGCAGTCGCCGCTGGCCACTTGGCCGGTGATGCCTGACCGGCGCTAGGCGCCAAGCTAATGCCTGGCCGCGCCCTGCTCCCACGCGCTCCTCCCCCACGGCGCGACCCTGCCAAGTCCGCGCGTGCCACGCGCACGCCGGTGACGCGCGCCTCTGCTCGCCGCCCGACGCGCCCAATGACCTGCCCGCGCCGTGCCCGAGCCTCCGCCAAGCCCCGGCAGTCGCCGCGATCGCTGCCCCGACAAGCCGCCGCTGTAGCTGCTTGCCCAACCGCACCCGCGTGATCTCCCCCTCCCCCACGCCAAATCCCCGGCGCCGAATCCCCTGCTTGCGCCCGCCGCACGCCGCGCCGGCACTGCTCGCCACCTGCCGCGCCCGGTAACGCACCTCCGTCGTGCCGTCCCGGCCCAGCTTTGCCCGGCCCTCTCCCTCCCTCCTGCGGCCTATAAAAGGCAGCACGAAGCCGCTCACGCGCGCCCCCACACCCCAAAAGCTCCCCACCGCCACCATTGCTGCCGTCGTGCCCAACTCACCGTGGAGCTCACCCCTCCGGTCATCCACCACCCAAGCTGAGCCCCCAACCACCACCACAACATCCCACTGACGCTCACTGCCCCGCCCATCGTCGCCCAGAACCACCGGAGCAGCGTTGCCAGCACTGCCTCCACCGCCGCCGCCCCTGACCGTCGTGGACACCCCACCTCCGGCCCTCCTCCACCCGAACCAAGGCTCAGAACGGGACTACATCAACCCACCGGAGCTTCTCGACCCGCCAGCGCTGCCCCAACCCCGCCGGAGCACCGTTGCCGACGCGCCGCACCACCGCCGCCCCCTGCTCCACGCTGACGAGCCCTTTCCGGCCACCCCCAACCCCGACCAAGGCCCCACATGGTAGCTCTTGCCTCCCTGGATCTCCCCGACCCTTTTCCCCTCGCCGCCGACGAGCCCCCTCGCCGGAATTTGGCCGGCCGCCGTGCCAGCGCCTCCCAGGGACCACATTGCAACAATTGAAATCTTTAAAAGGGTCTGCACGCAAGTTTCCAGGGGCATATCTGCAAACCTGTATTTAAACTTTAAATTCAAAAACAGCGAAATTGTAAAATTCATATAAAATCATAGCAAAATCAAAAAAATACAAACTCAACTTTTCTGTAATCCTTAGAAGAAAATCTACAACTTTTGTTCTATACTTTTCTTCAGTTGCTTGCTAAATCTTGCTCTAAATTAAATAGAAGCTTTAATAGACTTTAATTGTACCCACTGTTGTAGACAATGGATGAACCTGAATTTGGGACAGTAGTTTAGTTACTTGATGTGTAGTCTAGTGGAAAAAGTTTAGGACCAGAACCCACTTGTAGCTAAACTTTTGTTAAACTTTGTTTATGCCATGAAATAATAAAACTATTTTTTTCTGTTGTTATATTGTGATTCATGTTGTGAAACTTTTCCAGAGCTGTTATATTGATGCCTAAATACTGCAGAAAAAGTTTAGAACCTTTTTCCTTTCTGTAACCTATTTATATAATTTTGTGGTGGAAAAAAGTATTAAATCAAAAGTAATTAGTTTTTTTGCTTGAAAAATGTTCATCTTTTTACTATAGGATACTTTGCGTTAGAACATGCTTTATAAAAAGTTTCATACTCAAAAACCCTTCAAAACATCATGTAGAAGTTAATCTTTGATAAAATAGCTGTATATTGTTCTATTTATTATGCTCTGTATCATGCACAATAAAATATGAAAACTTTACAGTAACACATATATGGATAGATTAACACCCTGTAAAACTTTTAGAATCAATACTTGCATGGTTTGTCCTGTATAAAAATAACTAGGTTCTTGCAGTGGCTGAGTATTACATTTTTCAAAATTAATCTGCTACACAAAAGTTTCTGAAATTTTTACAGTGCTGTTGGCTCTGCATAATGTACTCTAAATAAAAATTTCATCAGAAGAAGTTACCTAGTTCAGTAATTGTGTTTAATCCATGTTGTGCTTAGAAAATTAAGTTTCCGATATAACACAACCCCTTCTCGTTTAATGAAGTTAAGTAATTTAAGATGTACTCTCTTAACGATTGCCCAAAGAAATCTTAACTAAGTAACTTTACAACCAAATCTATGTTTTTTGGACTGCAACTTTATCGTGAAGAAATTAAATGTCATATACCATCACTATAACTTACACTTGTGCATTCATATAGAATCGACTACTCTCGCCGACAGAACGTACGAGCTGGTGCCAACATCCAAGAGTGAGCAGCGTGAAGCTCAGGTAAATCTAACTGAAGCCTTCGAAGACCCGAGCCCGTGTTCGGATGAGCCCCAGGCCAACTGTACCCAAGAAGGCAAGCCCCGGAGCATGAACCCTATTTTCCTAAACTTATGCAACTTATTACTCTACTTTACTTGTGCATTAAGTTTATAGGAGTTGAATGAAAACTTAGTTGCATGATCCTAGGTACCCATGCTCTGAACACTAGATGTAAGGTTCGATAGAATGCTATGCTAATAGGACTCCAGTAAAAGCCGAGTGATTTCCTGTCACTCACGAGAATATAGGAGTTGAATGTTTACTACATGCTGCAATCATAAGGTCGACGGACGGGGCTATGGTACGATGTTCGTGTTGATAATTGAGGCCCCATCTGTTTAGTGAAAAATGCTAAGGCCGCAGTGTGTGGTAGTGGTGGTTAAGTCTTTGAACGTACTAACCACATGCCGAGAATATGGTAATCGGTAAGCTTAAGTACTGGATTGAACCGAGGCTGGAATATACTCCCCACCGTCTTGAATTCATTCACATCTAGCTAATGGCGGGTGCATGTGCCGCCATGGCCCGGCAGGGTCCGTGGTCCATGGGGACGTGTAGTCGAGGGAAGTGGGCCTGTTCCGTGAAGCGGGAATTGAAGGGAAAACTTGCACGTGTGACTCCGGGAGTAACCACGTGACGTGTGTTTAGGTCTGCCTTGCAAGGTTAAGAAATTCGATTCGAATCGTCCGTTTCTCGTGGTTATTGAGACTGCTTGACCCTTTTACCACATAGAGTAAGAAATGGAACAATGATGATGATTAATCTTATTGGATGCAAATTAATTCTTGAACCATGTATGATATTGGATAGTTGCTTACCTAGAATGGTTAAAGAAAACTAGAACTTGGAGCTAAAATTTGAAAGTAAGGACCTACTTGTATATGCTTTTCGGCAAAACAAACCCTTCAAGCCAAAAGCCTTGCATGTCTAGGAGTCGGCTAAGTATATCCCACTAGTCGGGTAAGCCTTGCTGAGTATTAGTATACTCAGCTTTGCTTGTGGCTTTTTTTCAGGTGAGACTTTCGAGGATATGATCGCTAGTTTGACTTGGTCGTGTACCCTTCCTCCTGGTTGGTTGATGGAATGAGATGCGCCCCCGGCCAACAATGATAATGCCGAGTGATGTCTCATACGGGCTTCATCGAGACACCATGTATCGTCGAGTAGTTATCGTTGTTTTCTTTTTTTCCGCTGTAATGAACTCTGAAGAACTCGTTATTTTTGAACTCTGAAGTACGTCGTTTCTTTTTACGAATTTGAACTTGGTCTGTAATTACAAATTTATGTTGAACTTGATGATGTAAAATTTGTGGAAAGTTGTATCCTCTGGGCTCACCTTTGTGTGAGTACTTGTTTGTGTGGTTTCGATCGGCAAAAACCGTGGTTGTATCGGGAGGTTACCCGACAGACCAATGGATTATTCCGTTTGAAGTGCGAGTTAGCCCTGATTGCCCTCGTAGTAATGGTTAGCGCGCTTGAGCCGGATTAATTCAGGTGGTTCTGCCACACGTGGCCATCAGAGTACTGCAGGCGATATCACCCTGGTCTTGTGACTTCCGACATGATGAAAGGACCTTCCCACCGTGAATTAAGCTTATGTAGCCCAGTTTCATCCCGAATGCGGCAAAGGACCAAATCACCGATATTGAACGACCGCTCTCGCACATTGCGATCGTGATAGCGCCGGATGCCTTGCAGATAACGGGCTGACTGAGTGAGGGCACTGCAGCTGGCTTCATCAACAGTATCCAGTTCCAGTTGTCGGGCTTCGTCCGCCGCTCCTTCGTCGTACATCTCGATTCTGGGAGAGAGCCACATAAGATCTGCCAGGAGTATAGCTTCGGACCCGTAGACAAGGAAAAAAGGGGTATGCCCTATGGCTTTCGATGGTTGAGTTCGAAGCCCCCAGACGACATGAGGCAACTCATATATCCACTTGCCACCCTTTTTGCAGTTCTCATAGTAGAGTCTCTTCTTTAGGCCATCCACAATCAAGCCGTTGGCCCGTTCGACTTGTCCATTGGCCCTTGGGTGTGCGACTGACACGTACCTCACTTCGATCGTGTTGTTTTCACAGAATTTCTAGAACTGGTTTGCCGTGAAGTTTGAGCCCAGATCTGTGATGATGGTATTGGGGTAGCCAAAACGGTACATAATATCCGAGATGAAGTCGACTGCCCTATCCGGAGTGAGCTTGGTAATCGGCTTGTACTCGATCCACTTGGTAAACTTGTCAATGGCCACCAATACATGTGTAAAGCTTCCTAGAGCTATAGTCAGAGGTCCAATCATGTCGAGGCTCCAACATGCGAGGGGCCATGAGGGCGGTATGGTGATGAGGTTGTGCGCCGGGACGTGAGACTGTTTGCAAAAAAATTGTCACTTCTGGCACTTTCGTACGAGATCCTCGGCGTCGGAAACTATTGTTGGCCACCAATAGCCTGCCCTGTAGGCCTTTCCGACCAATGTCTTGGACGCTGCATGGTTTCCGCATGTACCCTTGTGTATCTCGAGTAGTATATTGCGGCCCTATGCCTTGGGAACACACTTCATGAATACTCCTGAGCTTGCTCCACGCTTGTAGAGCTTATCCCCAACGATAACAAGCCCCTTGCTGCGCCTCATGATGCATATTGCTTCTGGACTTTTCTTTGTCACCCCTGGGGGTAGCTTCTTTTCCTTGATGAATTCGATGAAAGTCCCCCGCCAATCGACCTCCGACATCATGACCTCCCAGGTGGGGTCTGAGGATCCTAGGCCAGTGGTTGCTTGATTCGTGGTCTTGATCGACGGTTATTTGAGTTCCTTGATGAATACTCCTGCTGGGACCTGTGCTCAAGTAGATCCAAGCTTGGAGAGTACATCTGCTAGAACATTGTTGTCCCGGACAATGTGATGAATCTCCAGGCCAGCAAATTTGTTCTCCAGCTTGCGCACTTCCATAACATATGCGTCCATCTCCTCCTTCGTGCAGTCCCACTCTTTGTTGACTTGTTGCACGACTAGCAGCGAGTCTCCGTACATGAGTAGTCGTTTGATACCCAGTGAAACTTCCAGGCGGAGACCGTGTAGTAGCGCTTCATACTCGGCCTCGTTATTGGACACCTTCCAAAGGATTTGTAAGATGTACTTGAGTTGTAGACATACTTGGTCGGGATGAGTTTCCATTGGAACTTCCGGAGACTGCTGAATGTTTCCTCCAGGTCTGCAATTAGGTCCTCAGGAATTCTGGTCTTGACGACCACGTCATCCACATAGGCCTCAACATTGCGGTGTAGTTGGTCTGCAAAGCACATTTGGATTGCCCGCTGGTACGTAGCCCCCGCGTTCTTCAGCCCAAAGGACATAGTCTTGTAGGCATAAGTCCCAAAGGGCATGATGAAGGCGGTCTTGATTTGATCTTCTTCCTTGAGGGCAACTGATGGTAGTCCGAGTAGCAGTCAAGGAAATAGAGGAGTACGCAGCCAGCAGTGGAGTCCAATACTTGATCAATGCGCGGTAGCCCAAAGTGATCCTTCGGGCAATGTTTGTTGAGATCCGTATAATCAACACACATTCTCCATTCGTTATTATTCTTCTTCTTTACAAGGACAGCATTGGCAACCCACTCTGAGTGGTACACCTCCTTGATGAAACCAGCCGCGAGTAGTTTGGCCAACTCCTTTTTGATTGCTTCCCTCTTATCCTGAGCGAATCTACGGAGACGCTGCTTTTTGGGGGTAGCATCAGGATCTACTTTCAAACTATGCTCGATTAGTTCCTTGGGCACCCCTGGCATATCCGCTGGTTTCCATGCGAATATGTCTCGGTTGGCCCTAAGGAAACTGATGAGCGCGCTTTCCTATTTTTGGTCAAGCTGTGACCCGATCAGGGCTGTCTTGGATGAGTCTCCTTCCTACAGTTGAATGGACATCAAAGCGAGTTCTCCGGTGGGCTGCAGCTTCGAGTGGTTCGCCTTCTTTGTTGAAATTTCTAGCCCTATTTCAGAGAGTTGTTGCGCAGCCGCGAGTACTTCTCCTGAAGTATCTTGTACACGCATTGTTGAGGCATACCCGATGGCCTTCTGATTGCAGTCGTAGGACTTCTCTAGGTCACCGCAGAAGGTGAGAACCCCACTCTTTCCTGGCATCCTCATGAGTAACTAAACATAATGCGGTACGACCATGAATTTGGCCATTGCCGGTATGCCCAGAATTGTAACACCTCAGGTGTTTAAATTATGAAATAAGCCTCTTTAGCTTAACACGGTGCATAAATAATTAAGATAAGTTTCAACAAAATGAGTTTTTAAAATAACTTCTAAACTAGAACTCAAATGAACTTTGGCCTGAAACAAAACTTGTGTAACTTTTCTTTTTGAACAACTTTCATGTTGAAGGATTTTCGAGTTGCAACACAAAAATTTGAGAAACACTTAGATTTGCAAACCAGTCCCTGCCTTTTCTTCTATTTCACTGCAGACCCTTCTTCTCCGCCTCGCCCGACCCTCCGACGAGCAGCCGCTCGCCCGACCCTTCCGTGTCGCCCGACCCTTTCACTCGCCTGACACTACGTTCGCCCGACCCTTCGCTTCGCCCGACCCTCGCCGCCGCGCAGTCGCCACAGGGCACTTGGCCGGCGATGCCTGACAACGCTAGGCGCCAAGCCAATGCCTGGCCACGCCCGCACACCGCGTTCCTCCCCAGTCCGCGCACGCCACGCGCGCGCCAGCGACCCGCGGCCCTGCTCGCCGCCCGCCGTGCCCAATGGATGAGTCGCGCTGTGCCCGAGTCTCCACTGCGTCCCGCCAGTCACCGCGCTCACCGCCCGGCAAGGCAGCTGCTGCAGCTCCTCGCCCAACCCGCGTGCCGCGTGATCTCCAGCTCCACACGCCAAATCCTCAACGCCCAGTCCCCTGCCCGCGCCTACCGCACGCCGCGCTGGCTCTGTTCGCCGCCCACTGTGGCCAGTCACGCGCCCCCGTCGTGTCGCCCGCACCCGCGTCTCACAGTCAAGTCCCGCCCCTCCTTCCACCTCTCTGCTGCCTACAAAAGGCCGCACTGAGTCCCCCTCGCGCGCCCAAACGCCAGAACGCCGCCGCCGCCACCATTACCGCCGTCGTGCCCAACTCACCGTGGAGCTCACCTCTCCGGCCACCCCTTGCCAGAGCTGAGTCTCCCACTACCACCACAGCACCCCATCGCAGCTCACTGCCCCACCCATCGTCGCCAGAGCCGCCGGAGCACCGCCAGTGCCGCCCGCGCCGCCGCCGCTCCTTGCTGCTCCGTGGACAACCCACGCCGAAGCTCCTCCGTCCAAGCCAAGCTTCGAAACGGGTTCCCCTCGACGCCGTGAAGCTCATCGACCAGCCCACGCCGCCCCTCTGCTCCGCGCCGACGAGCCACCTCCGGCCACCCCTAACCCCGACCAAGGCCATCCCGAGGTAGCTCTCACCTCCCTGGATCTCCATGACCCTTTTTCCATCGCCGCCGACGAGCCCCCTCGCCGGAATCTGGCCGGCCGCCATGCCAGCGCCGCCTAAGGACCCAATTGCTTCGATTGAAATCTTTAAAAGAGTCTGCATGCAAGTTTCCAGGGGCATATATGTAAACCTGTGTTTAAACTTTGATTTCAAAAAACAGCAAACTTGTAAAATCCATATAAAATCGTAGACAAATCTGAAAAATACAAAATAAATTGTTCTGGAATCTTTAGATGGAAATCTACAACTTTTGTTACATGCAATTCTTCAGTTACTTGCTAAATCTTGCTATAAATTAAATGGAAGGTTTAATAGACTTAAAATGTACCCCTTGTTGTAGACAAAGTTTAAACCTGAAAATTTAACAGTAGATTGGTTGCTTGATTTGTAATCCAGTGTAAAAATATTAGGACCAGAACCCACCTCTAGCTAAACTTCTTAATAAAACTTTTTTGTGGCATGAAGAAATAAAACAAATTTGTAACTGCGGTTATGTTGTGATTCTTGTAGTGAAACTTTTTTAGAACTGTTGTATTAAGGCCTAAATACCACAGAAAATGTTTAGAACCTTTATACTCTCTGTAACCTATTTATATAACTTTGTGGTAGGAAAAATTTCACTAATTCAAATAATTAGTTTCTCTGCTTGGAAAATGTCCAACTTTTTACTGTGGAACACATTAGAGTAACTCTTGCTATGTAAAATGTTTCATACACAGAAACCCTGTAAAACATCCTATAGAAATTAATCTTCATTAACTAGGTGTATCTTATCCTATTTATTATGCTTTGTATCTTCCTCAGTAAAATCTGAAAAATTTATAGTAACACACTGATGGATAGATTAATTCCATATAAATTTTTTGGTGTCAATACTTGAATGGTTTGTTCGATATAAAAATAACTATGTTCTAGCAGTGGCTGTGTAATGCATTTTTCATAATTAATATGCTGCGTAAAAATGTCTGAAATTTTTGCAGTGCTTTTGTCTCTGCTTAATGTACTCGAAATAAAATTTTCATCACTAGAACTTAACTAATCCAGAAGTTGTGATTAATCCATGCTGTGGTTAGAAAATTAAGTTGCCAATATATATCACAACCCCTTTTGTTTAATGAAGTTAATAGTTTAAGTTATACTCTTTTAACAATTGCCCACAAAAATCTCAACTAAGTAACTTCACAACCAAATCGATGTTTTGTGAACTGCAACTTTGACGTGAATGAAAATAATCGTCATATATCATAACTATAACTTATATTGGTGCATTCATATAGAATCGACGACTCTCGCCGACGGAACATATGAGCTGGTGCCCGCGTCCGAGAGTGAGCAGCGTGAAGCTCAAGTAAATCTAACTGAAGCTCTCGAAGACCCGAGCCCAAGTTCGGACGAGCCGCAAGCTAGCTTTTCCCAAGAAGGCAAGCCCCGGAGCATGAACCCTATTTTTCTAAACTTATACTACTTATTACTCTACTTTACTTGTGCATTAAGTTTGTAGGAGTTCAATAAAAACTTAGTTGCATGATCCTAGGTACCCATGCTATGAACCCTAGATGTAAGGATCGATAGAATGCTATGCTAATAGGACTCCGGTAAAAGTCGAGTGATTTCCTGTCACTCGCGAGAATATAGGAGTTGAATGTTTACTACATGCTGCAATCATAAGGTCGACGGACGGGGCTATGGTACGATGTTTATGTTGATGATTGAGGCCCCATCTATTTAGTGAAAAATGCTAAGGCCGCAGTATGTGGTAGTGGTGGTTAAGTCTTTGAATGTACTAACCACATGCCGAGAATATGGTAATCGGTAAGCTTAAGTACCTAATCGGACCGTCAAGTGGACATCATCCCACCATCTCAACTTCGGTTCCATGCGTGCACATGGTGAGTATAGAGCCGGGCTCTATAGTCTCGGATGGTGGCCCTGATCCACAACCCAGGAAGAAAGGGAAAAAGTTGCACATGTGACTCTGGGAGTAACCACGTGATGTGTGTTTAGGTTTCCCTTGCAAGGTTTAGAAATTCAATTTAAATCGTCCGTTTCTCGCGGTTATTGAGACTGCTTGACCCTTTTATCACATAGAGTAAGAAGAGAAACAATGATGATGATTAATCTTGTTGGATGCAAAATAATTCTTCCACCATATATGATATTGGATAGTTGCTTACCTAGAATGGTTAAAGAAAGCTAGAACTTGGAGCTAAAATCTGAATGTAAGGACCTACTTATATATGCTTTTCGGCAAAACAAACCCCTCAAGCCAAAAGCCTTGCATGTCTAGGAGTCGGCTAAGTATATTCCACTAGTCGGGTAAGCCTTGCTGAGTATTAGTATACTCAGCCTTGCTTGTGGCTTGTTTTCAGGTGAAACTTTCGAGGATATGATTGCTAGTTTGACTTGGCCTTGTACCCTTCCTCCTGGTTGGTCGGTGGAATGGGATACGCCCCCGGCCAACGGTGGTGATGTCGAGTGATGTCTCGTACGGGCTTCATCGAGACATCCTGTATCGTCGAGTAGTTGTCGTCATCTTTTCCGCTGCTTTGAACTCTGAAGAACTCATTTTTTTCGAACTCTGAAGTACCTCGTTTTACGAATTTGAACTCCATTGTAATAATAATTTTTTTGATGAACACTGTGGTGTAAAATTGTGGAATGTTGTATACTCTGGGCTCAGCTTCGTGTGAGTACATGTATGTGTGGTTTCGATCAGCAAAAGTCGTGGCTGTATCAGGAGGTTACCCGACAGACCAGTGGATTATTCCATTTGAAGTGCAAGTTAGCCCTGATTGCCTTCGTGGTGATGGTTAGCGCGCTTGAGCCGGATTAATTTAGGTGGTTCTGCCACAAGAATGGCGTTGTAAGACGTTTCGAAGTTGGCTGCTTCTAACTTGATGTATTCGGTACGGTAGTTTTCCCTCGTCCTGAAGGTGACTGGAAGCACCATCGTGCCAAGCGGCGTAGCTACGTTCCCAGGTACGATGCCATAGAAGGGAACCTTGCTGGGGGAGAGCATGTCGAGGAAGTCTGCCCCCATCTTCCTTAGAGTACTCGCAAAGATGATGTTGAGGCCGCTGCCTCCATCGATGAGTACTATTGCGAGCCTTACATCTGCGACCACCGGATCTAGGATGAGAGGGAGTTTACCCGGCTCAGAAAAGCTGGTCCACTGATCAGCCCTGGAGAATTAGATGGGGACCTCCAACCACCGAAGAGTACCGCCGGCTCGACGGACATGATCTCGCGGCAGTGCAGCTTCTGAGTCCTTTTGGAGACAAATCCTGACTCGCCACCGAACATGGCGTTGACCACTTTGGATACGTCCGGGAATTCATCGGCATCTGCCTTGTTCTCCAGATCTTCATCGTCCTTGTCCTTCTTCTTCTTCTTGTCGCCCTTCTCCAAGGGCGGGGCGTTGAGGGACTTCCGGAGCTGGTAGCACTCGAAAGCAAAGTGCTTCGAGTGTGGGTGCTGTGGGCATTGCTTCTGCATGATTTTGTCGAATTCCTCTTGCAGATTGGATGGCTTCTTGCCTCGCGGGGTGTGATTAATAGCTGCAACAAGATCATCTGGCTTGCGCTTTCAGGAGGATCCCTAGTAGTCCCACTGGCTTCTGTCACTGCGGTGGTCGTTGTTGCGCTTGTTGTAGTCATTGCCGCATTTCGAGAACCGATCACGCTCCTGCTCCTCTTGGTCTGCCTAAGTTTGCATCATGTTGCGGAGGGCAGCAACAGTCTTGGGGCGGTTGCGGCCGAAGTCGCGGAACAGAGCGTGGTCGGTGAGGCCGTTGTGGAAGCAGTCGATGACGTCGCTCTCCAAGATGTTGATGATCATAGCTCGGGTGTCAAAGAAGCGGCGAGTTACGAGCGCAGGAGCTCATTCCTTTCTTGCTTGCATTGGGACAGGCCATGTCGAGTACCTGCCCGAGCAATCGCCCCATGGAAGTTGTCGATGAAGACGTTCCGCGTGCGACTTCAATGGTGGTGGAGTAGCATCATACCCACTGTTGAGGAGATTGCTTACCATCGTACTTGGTGATGCCGATGGGTTTGAATACCTCTGGGTACTTCTAGTTGTCGAAGCGGGAGGAGAAAGCGGGGAAGCGGCCGTTGTCATCCCGTGTAGTGTTTCCCTCAGCTCCAGCGCGTTCCTCCCTCCAATTGTCGATGATGGAGCGAGCGTCGCGCCCCATGTTGATCTTGTTGCGGAGGTACCCTGTTGGGAGCTTTTCGAGCACCGAGCAGTGGTAGTTGCGGATGGAGCCTTCCAGATGTGGTGTATGGGTCGCTGGTCGCCTTCCTTGCGGACCACAACTTCCCTGTTGTTTGTTGGAAGGAGCGGCTTGTCGCCTGGGGTGGCCCCCTGGTGTTCTGCTGACTTGGCTTTCTTCCTCGCCCTCGCCTCTTCCGCAGGAGACTGAGGGCATCGGGTTCTGCTGCTTGATCTGCAGCAGTGCCCGCTGCTCCATGCGTACGGCGGTCTGGACTTGCGGGTCGGGGATGCCAGCTTACACTGCGGTTATACCGGCAATGTTGGCGGCGGGAGTGTTGAACCCGGCGTGCTGTGCTGCTGCGAACTCGACGTCGAGGTCGCGTTGAATCCGTGCATGTTCGTTGGCGTCCCTTCTGCGCTTGGCGCGTTTCCTGTTGCGTAGCCTGCGGGCCTCATGGTCCTGAGCGGACTTGTTGGCGGCATCTGCGGTGTGATCATCCTCAGAGATCTGCTCAGGCCTTCCGTTGTGGTGCCTGTCGCTATACTCGTCGGATTCTGCCATGAAGACGTGGCGGTGTGTGGATGGGTCATCGGAGTTGTAGTCTACGAGTATAGTTCCACCAGGGGTGGTCTCACCGAGTGGTCTAACCTCTTGGAAAGACAAGGAGTCAAGGTGAGCGACCAATCTTTCATCGTCTACGAGTAGTTCTGAGGGTTTCATGCCCTTCCAGTACACGAAGCGACCCTCCGGTGTCGAGGTTATAACCAAGCCCTGGCCACCCAAGAAGGGTTCGGCCTTGGATCGGAGTCCGAATCATAGTCGTCGAAGATAGGGGCCTCCCGGCATGCGGTGGCATCCCTGTCCCCGAGCTCGAGTAGTTCGTCCAGATCCTTCTCCACTGCGGAGTAGAATTCGGACTTCGCGGCCTCCTAGTAAACAGTGGTCGTATTGAGTAACACGAAGGGGAATCGGTTACTCTGTTCCTCAGATGGAGTCGAGTCCGATCCGAGGAAGCTTGATGCAGCACAAGTCGGAGTCGCGTTGAAAACGGACAGCTTCTCGATCTCCCTGGCGAGGTCAGGGAGCAGCATCTCGTCGAGGTTGTCAACGAACTCATCGAGACTGCTGCTTGGTGTTGCTACACATGCCTCCGGCTTGTTGTTGATCAGGTGCCGACGGAAGTCGCTTGTGCCATCAGAGACACAGACCCAGGAGCCGAAGACGAAAGTTGTGCCCGCGGGGGGCACGGTGCTATGAAGCTAAAAGATGACATCGAATTCACCGGTGGATCTTCGATGAGCACCCCTACCTGGTGCGCCAGCTGTCGGTGTTTTACCGGCAGGCCTACCTAGGTATACCCTAAGGTAGTAGACTTGTGGTTAGGGTGTCGCCGAGATCAGGAACTCGATGGTACAAGGAACACAAGGGTTTAGACAGGTTCGGACCGCAGTATGCGTAATACCCTACATCTTGTATAGTATGTATTGCCTTGGGGGTTATGCGTATGCACGATGTACTTTGGAGGGGTCCCTGCCCGCCCTTATATATCCTGGGGGGACAGGGTTACATGGAAATCCTAGTCTGGTACGAGCTTAGGAGTCCTAACTGAGTACTTTCAGATAGTTTTCTTCTATACAGACTAGTTGTACTTACATAAGAGTACTTTACAGTATGGATAAGGTATGGGACATGCCCCACCCCTTACTCTAGAATGTTCTACGCCACGCGTGCAGTCCCGTTGCTCCGGGTCTGACATTCAGCCCCCGAGCTTATGAGCCAAGTGAGCTGTAGGAGCAACGTCAAGTAATGATTGGCACCCAACCCCCAAGCTTGGGAGCCAAAGGAGCCGCGTCGAGTAGTAATCCGCCTAGCCCCCAAGCCGGGAGATGGGCTAAGCGGTCTGGCGAGTTGTTGCCGAAGCTTGATCTGAAAAAAGACAATGCATACATTATGTAGCATAATGTGAAGATACCGAGTTTTACTCGGTAATAATGCGAAAATATGCCAAAAACTTTTTGGTGATAAAAATAAAGTTGTTGTGTCGAGCTCTTATTTAGGCCACTTAAATCTCTCGAGTAGTCCACCCTTTACGTTCACCTGGTCCCAATTTAGCCTTCACTCATAGCATCCATCAGATCTTTGTCTTGTGTATAGAGTCGCTTAGGTCATGGCTGAAGATGCGAGGTTTCACGAGTTATGGCATTTGCTACTCGAGTAGATTAGCGACCATTAAGAGAAGACAATGAGCAGAAAAAAGTAGTCATCATGCGACATAGAGAATGCACGTTGCGCAAAAAGTAGTCGGCGATGTGTAGCTCTAGAGGGTTTCGTGCCCATCGAGAGACGTTCACAGATAAGTAGTCGGCGAGAGCGCGTGTTGTAGCGCGCAAGTCCGAAGGGTGTAGCCGCTGTGAGCCCCCAACACAACTCGGTGTACCAAGCGCGTGGGCAGTGCCCTACGAACTCGATGTACCAAGCATGTGGGCTATTAGCCAGCAGAACCCAGAAGCAGTCGATCATGGTGCAGCCCCCGAGGGTGATTCCCGTCGAGAGGCGTACCCAAAAAAGTAGTCGATCTTGTGGAGAACAAGTCGAAAAAAGGTACAAGTGATTTAGCTTGATTCATGGGCGATTGCCGATGAAGCGGTAGCGCTCGTCGATGGAGTCGTGGCGATTTATTGATGAAGCCGACTAGTCGGAGTCAATTCCGACTAGTTCTTGATGGTGTAAGACCCGCTTCGACTAGTTTTGTAGTCGAGACATGTAGTCGAAGTAGGCGAAGTAGTCATCGCTATGAGGCCCGTCTTCGACTAGTTTCTAGTCGAGACGAGTAGTCGAAGTAGCCGGCGGCGGGTTGCTGAGCGCCCTCGCGAAGTCGAGGTAGTCGTCACTTGATCCTTGCTGGAACCATGGAGTAGGCATGATCGTTGCTCTGTATCATGCTTGTTGTTAGCTTGTGTGTAGATCTTGGACAATATACTACTCGTGTACAACTTCGTGTACAATTAGCTAGTATTTGGAGTCTTCCAGGTGTACACGTAGCCAAACTCCAAAAAGTAGCTTAGCACGGTGAGTACTCGAACTGAGTTTCCTCAATCTGTGTAAGAGTAGTAGATGGAATATTATTGGCTTTCAACGCTTCGGTGTAGAATTCGGTGACCGGGGACAATTAGCTTTTAACCGCATCGTCAGCTCCTTGCATGTCAGTGACTTCGACTCGGAGATGGGAGCAAGGAGTGGACAACTGTTGATATTTCCACGTATCTGCCCCGCACCCTAATTTCTTTATTTTTTTTTCTTTGCCTCAGCAAAACAGCAAGAAGATTGATGCCCTGAAATTTGCCTCGTCGCATGCGCTCAGATGGGATCTTCAGCGGCACCGTGTTTGGACTTTTGCAGTGCTCGACATGAATAGAAGAGCGCTCGGACTTGGACACAGCAGCGATCCGCTTTAATCTCCAACTCGGCGACTTCTTCTTGCGCCATGAAGAAACTAAATCCGATCCAGATGCCTTGGACTCGACACAGCTATGTGCCGATCCGCCGATTGATCTTGTACGGAACGTCAACACAGCACGCCGAGTAGATTGATCTTGAAAAGGTCCTTCAAGCTCGCCTGATGATCTCGACGATCTGCCCCACGGTGGGCGCCAGCTGTCGGTACTTTTACCACCAACCTACCTAAGGATACCCTAAGATAGGTGATAATTTGGTTAGGGATCGCCGGATCTGGAACTTGAAGGTAAACGTGAGGACACAAGACACAAATTTAGACAGGTTCGGGCCGCTCGAGTAGCGTAATACCCTATGTTCTGTTTGGGTGCTGTATATTGCGCCCTGCACTTGGGTGTTGAGTTGCCTGTTGGCTGCTCTCTTCTACCTATCTAGGTACCCCTGCCCTCCTTTATATATCCCAGGCGGTGGGGTTCCTAGTAGGATTACAGGGTATGGGTCCTAGTAGGATTACAGGGTAGAGTCATAGTAGGAATTCGACTTCTTTTCCCCCGCGGGTAGCTTCCTTGCGGTACCCAGGGGATCTATCCCTAACACGTGGAGAACCACCTAGGAAAACAGTACAACCACAATAATACATGGCTCTGGTTTTGGCTAATTAATTAGAAACTCTAGCTTGTGACAGTCTTATACCGAAAGGGCAAGAGGGGATGCATCGTCAGGGTATAGCTCGGTCCTCTTAAGGCTTTGAGATAGGGTCCTTTGCTAAGGTACCTCCTCAGTTATGACCGCTTTGACTTGAAACTTTAGCGAACTGTCATAAGTTAGGGAATCTTTGTAAAGGCCTCGTAGCATCCCTATGCAATCACACCTCGGAAGTGTGGTATTGTGCCTAGCTAGCACAGCATGGTTGGGTCCAAAGTTCTTCTGAACTTTTACGCGAATTGTGGGTAAAGTGTACAACCTCTGCAGAGTGTTAAAAACTGATATATCAGCCGTGCTCACGGTTAAGAGCAGCCTGGACCCTCACATGATTAATTTAAATTAAAGATGATCTTAAATCACATCTAGTTATTTCTTGTGGCCTTGCTGAGTACCAACCATAAGTGTACTCACCCTTGTTAACCGCTGCTCAAAAGAAGAAGAAGGTGGGAAGTCTGCTCAAGATGATGCTGAGTTCTAGGCGTACGCAGCCCCCATTAGTTTGCCTGTGAAGTTTGGAGCCTCTGTTTCCTAGATTAGCATAAATCTCTGATAGTCTATAATCGCTGTAAGTTTCTTTACGTGATATTGTTGCTGTTATTCACTGATGATGTCACTTGATCCTGGCATACATAGAGTTACGCATTCAGTTTTGTCCTTAAACCAGGTGTGACAATCCCCTACCAAGGCTCTTCTGAAGGAAATGTTCAGTGGGCTGGTACTTAGCACACTTGCCACAGTTTGGTTTTTCTTCCTAGCTATGTTAAACAAAGCAGGAAATTTTTTCATCAACGGTTCATTATCAAGCCACCAGTCCTCCCAGAACCTTGTTTGCTCCCCATTATGCACCCTGAATTTCCCTCTAGGAAGGAAATACTCTTTGTCTTCCATTAGCCCTGACCAAAATTGTGAATCGCCTAGCTTCTTGACTGCCTGAGCTAAGGTTGTGTTTTTTAGGTATTTTTTCCTAAGCAGTTGTTGCCAAGTGCCATCCTCATTAAGGAGTTTGAACAACCACTTGCTTAAAAGGCAAACATTCTGAGCATCTAAGTTTGTAATTCCCAGACCTCCAACACTCTCGGGGGTGCACAAGACACTCCACTTTGCCAACCTATACTTCTTTTTGTGTCCATAACTTTGCCAAGAAAAAATCGAGATCTATAATAGTCTAATTTCTTAAAACCCCTTTTAGGGATTCTGAAGAAAGACAACATAAACATTGGCAAACTGTTCAAAATGGAGTTAATTAGCACCAGCCTCCCACCGACAGACAGCAGTTTCCCTTTCCAACTACTCAACTTTTTCTGAAATCTTTCCTCAATTTGGCCCCAATCTTTATTAGAGATTTTACATTGGTTCATTGGTATCCCCAAGTATCTAAAAGGGAAAGAACCCTTTTTACACTCAAAAATTTGTCTATAGCAATCGGCTCTTGAACTAGCATCTCCCAAGCAAAAGATCTCACTCTTATGGAAGTTTATCTTTAATCCTGAGAGTTTTTCAAACACACACAAGATCAGCTTTAAATTCTTGGCCTGTTCAACATCATCTTCCATGAACAGAATGGTGTCATCTGCATATTGCAGAATTGACAACCCATCATCCACCAAATGTGGCACCAGTCCACTGATCTTATTGTTGCTTCTTGCTCTTGTCACTAGAATAGCTAGCATATCAACAACTACATTAAACAGAATAGGCGGCAAAGGATCCCCTTGACTCAACCCCTTCTTGGTTTGAGAAAACCTGCTCATATCATTATTTATATTAACCCCAACACTTCCCCCACACATGATGCACTCAATCCACTTGCACCATTGAGGTGAGAAACCTCTCATCCTTAGTACTTGTTGTAGGAAACCCCAATTCACTTTGTCATATGCCTTTTCAAAATCCAATTTCAAAATAATTCCCTTTTGTTTTCTCTTCTTAATTTCGTGGATTGTTTCATGTAGCACCACCACTCCTTCTAGAATATACTCCCGGGTAAGAAGGCAGATTGCGAAGGCCTAATAATCCTATTAGCAACTAAGGTGAACATATTAGCCAAGACTTTTGTAAAAATCTTGAAACTAACATTCAACATACAAATTGGTCTATATTGTTGGATTTGTCTGGCCTCTTGTAGCTTAGGGAGTAATGATATCACTCCAAAATTTAAGCTAAACAACGGCAAATCCCCTTTATGAAAGTCCTCAAACATAGCCAGTAAGTCATCTTTAATCAAACTCCAAAAAACTTGATAAAACTCAGCTGGGAAACCATCAGGTCCAGGAGCTTTATTATGTTTCATCTGAAAAATGGCTTCCCTGACTTCATGTTCACTAAACTTCTCTGTTAGAATCTCATTTTCCTCAGCAGTCACTTGAGCTATATCTTCTGTCATTGATTCATCCATTGACAAGCTACCAGCTTCAACTCTACTAAAGAGTTTCTTATAATAGTTTGTGATGTACTTTTTCAAATTTTCCTCCCCCTCTATTACTCCTTCCTCCTGTTCCAGTCTGTGAATTCTTGTCTTTCTTCTTTTTCCATTGGCCACCATCTTAAAATATTTTGTGTTATCATCACCCTCAAGCAGTTCCTTGGTCTTAGCCCTCTGGAACCATTTGATTTCCTATTCTCTTAGCAACTGGGCCAATCTCTCCTTAACACTTTGTTTGAGATCCAGTTCTTGCTGAGAGAGCAGCCTTGTTTTAGCCATTTTATCCAACTCATCTCCTTTTCTTAAGAGTTCCTGTTTTTATTTCTTATAAACCCCATTCACATTTGCTCCCCATCCTCTTAGAAATTGTCTTAAACGCCTTATCTTATTTTGCCACCTCTATAAAGAATTTCTCCCTCTTTTTTCTTTCAGCCAAACTTCTGAAACTAATTCAAAAAAAACATCCTTTAACAGCCAGCCCAGTTCAAACTTGAACATTTGCTGCTTATTAGCAGACTCGATGTTGCCTGTGTCTAACAACAAAGGAGTGTGGTCCAAAATTTCTCTGCTCAAAGCTGTCACAGTAGCTAAAGGGAAGTGTTGTTCCCAATCTGTACTAACCAAAACTCTATCCAACCTCTCATAGGTTGGATTTGATAAGGAGTTGGCCCAAGTAAACTTCCTTCCTGACAGCTCCAACTCCCTCAGGTCCAAACTGTCTGTTATAGCATTAAACAGGAAGGGCCACCTAGTCTCAAACTTATCGTTGTTCTTTTCACTTGGGTTTCTTATGATATTAAAGTCCTCCCCCCCCCCCCCCAATAACAATTGGCCAATGCTCTTTGTTGCACGCTTGTACCAATTCAGTTAAGAATCGTTCCTTAAAAGTGGGTTGTGCTGCTCCATAAACATCCACCAACACCCACTGCAAGTTGTCAGTTTTGTTTCTTAACCTTAACTTGATAAAGTAGTCCCCATCCACTACGATGCCTATATCCAAAGCATCCAGATTAATACCCAACAATCCCTCCAGACCTCCCATGAGGTTCAGTCTAGTGCCAAATGAAATTTCTTGCTCCGCACAGGCCATTAAGGTCTGCTTGATTAAAGTCCCTCTTTCCTGTTTCCAAAAGAGCTATAAAGTCTAAGCTTTGCTCTTTGGAAATATCATTTAAGAATTTTTTTTCTTAGCCAAGTCCCTAAGACCTCTGCTATTCCAAAATATTCCTTTCATTTTGACACTCTGAAAGAATTATTGTTAAATAAGTTCACCCTGCAAGATTTTCTCTTTAGTGACTTAGCACTAGACTTGCTGGAACCCTTAGCAGATTTTGTTTGTCCTCCTAACAAACAGCTATCCCCATTAAAGACCTCCTCCATGAGATCACCACACAACTCCTTCACAGCCAATCTTTCTATTTCCTCAATAGTCTCTTCATTGTCAAAATCATGATATCCCAACTCAGAATTTCCCACTTGATCAGAAACAACAAAATTTTCAATGTGACCCTCAGGGGGCTTATGATTAAAAACAGAATTACAAATCAAATCTAGTGACTCAGGCTGAGCCTGAATCCCTAAGTGTAAAACAGTAGAAGCAGCATCACTTTTATCTAGAGAGAACAGAGAGAGGTCAGATTGGTTACCTTCTGTACCCTCCAGATTCTTCTCAGCGATTCTTCTTTCAGCTTTCAGCAAGACATGTTCATCAGATGAGCTAGCCAATCTTGGACTTGCTCTGGGAGGTGAAGTAAGCACTTCTGGAACAACAGCAGCTTTGTGGACAATATTCATCAAATCTGCTCCTTCAGACTGCATGGGTTCTGACTGAATTGATTCGGCAGTATCACCACCAGACCCTGATCCACTCCCGTCACTCGACCATGAGTATCTTTCTTATTAAACTCATCAGGAGACCCATCATTTTCAGTCGGTAGCAGCTCCACTTCTCCTTCTGCCACAACCTCATTGGCTAATTCATCCAAAGTTTGGTCGACTGCTACATCCAGAATCTCTTCAGCCTTTTATCTCAGAAAAGCAAGGAAATCATGCTCAGTCATGTTCAAAATTTGTTTCTTCAAGCCTGCAAAATTCAGATTCACATCCTTATTCTGAAGATTCTAATTTTCATTATTGTCTTCAGCTGCTTTATCCTGATCATCGGAATTTTTCTTCCTTTTGGGGTCCCTTGTCTCATCAGGATCAGAGTCAGGAAAGTCCTCCTCCATGCCCCCCTTATCTCCCCCTCCTCCTTCACCTCCATTCCACTCCACCAGCATCTCCTCTCCATTCTCATCTACTCCTTTGCTCTCAACTCAAATTCCAGTTCAAAGTAATGGTCACCAATTACCACCACCCGCCCCTAAAATTATTTTTCTATTTTATTCCAAAAATTCATTTATTTACATATAGTAAAATAAATAAAAAAATAAACTTCTACATTATGGTTATTGTGAACTATAGAAACAAAAAAATATACCAAGTATATTTCAGTGCATATAAATGTTAAAATTATGGAAACCTCAAAGTATGACTTGAGTTATATGAGAAACTATAGTCATAGCCATATGTAGGGTACAACTATTAAATGATCTTGTTATTCTAAAATATCTTAAATGAATAATGTATAAACTATAAATTTTAGATCTTGCCACAACAACTTTGATAAAGAGCTACTCTATATCCGAGGTTGTTTGAAAAAAAATCAAAACTTCTTGATTTTAAAATTAGAGAATTTATAATAATTTTTTGGACCATTAAATAATCTTAAATGAAAACATTATCAACTAAAAACTTTTAGGTCACGTCAACCTCTACAATTTTGATACAAAGGTCGACTACATCCGAGATTATATGAAAGAGTTATGATTTTTTTGCGTGGGGCCATTTGTAGGGACGGGTTATGCTATCACCCGCCCCTAAAATACTTTTCTAGGGGCGAATCGGATGCTACAATAAACACGCTACAAGGAGTGGGGTACCTTTTGATCGGCCAATAAAAAATAGGACGTTTCTACAAATCATTTTTGTAGTGACGATGATGAACCGTTAATTAGTATAGTAAATTACAACTGAGGTACTCGTTATGGGAAGTTGCTCCTTCTAAAGTCAATGAACATGAAGGAAGAGCAACATATGAGATCTGTTTGGCCCATCCAACCCAGCTAATTCGAGGACTTTTACGGTGCACAATACAACCATATACTACTATATGAAGAGAACTCGTATGTAAACATCTAACAATCGAGATTTTTCTATACTACTGAAACATTGATTAGTAGTACGAGGTAGTATAAGGATAATATGGGAAAAATTATTTCAATACAAGGTTTCGCCCCTGATGCAACGACCTAAAAATGTTGCAATATGCCAATAGACAAAATTGTAAAAATTATAAAAATTATCCTTAATTTATATTAAGTTACTAATGAAAATCTTACCCTTCTAATGGTCGGTTGGATCTTTTCTATACTACATACTACCAAGTGGTAGTATTGTGCGCCGTAAAAGAGATCTAGTGAGCTAATAGCTGGGTGGATCCAAATAGTCCAATAGCTGTTCTTTTCTTTGACAAAGGATTTGTGGGTACGAAGGTATCACAAACAAAGGTGTAGAACCTAGCCATTTGTATTTTGTCGGCTGAAACATTTTGGTTCTTTTTCAGTCATTATTATTGAAGGTCCCTGTATTTTTCTTGTTCGGAACAGGTAGTGCACCGGCAGTCTTCAGTAGTTGACTGGCCAGCAACAAGAAGGGAGAGATGTTCATTACCTTTCCATCATTTGCCTGGTAGTCTGGCACCTTTGCATGTGATGGTACAGTCGATCAGTTCCAAGTACGAGTACATGAAACTGTAGTTGTTCCCGGTCAACAAGAGCACACCTCAGCGTATCAAACACTCAGAAGCGCCAGTTTTGCAGCTGTGCGTACACTATACCAAGGTCATATTGTTCCGTGAAAAGTGCATGCTCCCCTTTTTAAATGTCCGATTAAGGCATCATATTCATTCAACACCAGTGACTGCTGGTTGTTGTGTCCTTTTGTTCTTTTTTTCACTGCGTACTCGTAGCAGTTGCGAGGCACAGACTGCGTGAGACAGGCCACACAAAGCAGTAGTAGTAGAGCACAAAGCTCTGAACCATCTTCTCTTCTCCCTCCATATATATGCTGCCGCCCTTGAACAACAAATCCAGGCCAAACTCCAGCCGAAGAAGTAGCACTAGTCTCTGCACAAGAGACCTGTCCGGCCGCCAAGTGAGTGAGATGGCTCGGCGCCACGGGCGCCACCCGTCTCACGTCCGCATCGCCCTCCTTGTCCTCGCCGGGCTCGCCGCCACCGTGGTAGTGTCGACCTTGCATTCTGCGGCGGATCCAGAGGATGCGGAGTTCCGGATCAGCGTGCACTACCCCACCGCGGAGGAGTCTCAGTGGCTGGACCGCTGGGCGGAGAAGTACCGCGGCAAACAGCCCGGCTCCGACTTCTCCGTCGAGCCGGCCACCGGACGAGGAGTCGGCGTACCTGAACCGCATCTTCTCCGACGGCAAGAATGGCGGCGGCGCCCGCGCCGGCTTCGACGGCCGCATCGAGTTCAACGACAGCGACCGTCCGTATGTATCCTCACGTCCATCTCCACATGAGATTGCTAGTACCACCTGCTACCACGCGCACCATCTTGAATTCTGATGCTGCGTGTGAATTTCACTTCTGGTTCGCAGTAGAATCGTCGTGGACAACAACTACTCTGAGCGTCGCTCGTCTGAGCCGGATTCGAACGCTGATGATCTGCAGAACAAGGAGTCGTCTTACGCCGAGGTAGATTTAACAGCCCGCCGGGCACCACTAACGCCATTCTGTTGTGTCAATGGCAATAATCCTTGATGGCTTACTAACCCAGATCTCTCTTCTCAGCATGACGCCATGGAGCTCTAGGAACATCCAAACCTAACTGTGTGGCCACCGACGGCCTGGCGTGCATCGACGGAATAATGGGGGTTGGCGGCGAGGAAACTAGTTCGTGTGTCATGTAACCAGCTGTGTTCTAGTAGCTTGATGTGGAGTCCCAGCTAGTAGGGTTTGTCTTGAGACTTGAGAGAGTTTAAAGAACAAACTGATTGTCTGGTAACTTAGTGTGTCATTCTGCTGCATGGTAATGTCGACCTTGGGACCAACTTTTCTCCGTTTCTTGCCCTCGGCCTGCAGGTTCTTGTGTCAACCACTTGTTTTTATTTTAAAATTTTCACATTTTTCTGCTAAAGTTCAGTGAAGCCGAGATGTGAATTCTCATCAAGAGTGATAATGAATCGCTCAAAAGAAAATTTAAATCACTCTACAACAAGGAAAAGTTTACAGGAAAGTAAGTAGTGGTGGGGAGGAACAAAGGAGCTGGTTCATGAATTAAAAAAAAATACAATTGTGGAGTAAAGGTGCTGCTGCGTGGAACTGTCAGCACGGTGCTGGTACTCAAATACTCCTGACGACACCCACGTTGAAGACTTGACGAGGCACTGCTAGCAACAATGCTTGAAGACTTGGAAGTAGCCTGCAAAATATGGGCAAGGAGATCAAATTGCCGACGGTCCCTCTCCCATGGAAATAAAACATATTCGCGTCATCAACTGATCCTGGTGTATAAGTCTTACCGGCATATCCCGGTTGCCTCCCCAATCTTGATTTCTCGGTCGACCGCGAGTAGCTGTTGCAGCGGTCGATCCAGCGCGCCACCCCATCAGGACTAATCCAGCGAGCTTCGCGTAGCTGCGGGCACAAGCGAGCTCGTCCAGATCAGGATTGGTGGTGGGCTCCCATCAAAAAGGATCCATGGTGGGCTGGGCCGCCATTTTCTTTCCTTTTTCCCTTTTTCTTTTTATTTTAGTTATGGCTGTAATTAGCTCTCCATTTTTTCCTAGACTTTTTGTTCTTCATTTTTTTTCATTCATAAGTTTTGCTCAACGAATTATTTTTGAAATTTTGTCCATATTTTTTCTTACAAATTTTTGTTTCCAAAATTTTCCCTTTCCCAAATTTTTTCTCTTAATTTTGTTTTAGAACTTTTTTATTTTGAATTTTTGCTTACAACTTTTTCTTCCTAACTTTCTCTCTGAATTTAATTTTTTCTTTCATTTTATATTTTGAACATTTTTTTGTTACATAATTTTTTGTTTCATTCTCGTCAAAAAAATTTATGTCCTAGATTGTTTAGCTAAGCTAAATATTTGTGTGAACATTTTTTATCATATATATTTTGTACATAAACTTTTGCTTTGTTATTACACCTTAAAATATGGAGACGGAAAGGGCAATGATTTTGGGTGAAGAACCAAGTAGTAGTTAGGGGAACCATGGTTGCTGGCGCCCGAATGAAATGGAATAAAAAAGCGGCCGCGTGGGTGTGAAACCGAAAGGAAAGGAAACATCTGGTTGGAAATCGATCGTGAGTTTTGTTGTTTACGGGCGACCGTAAATTTGATTTGCCCGGTTGCCTCCTATGAGGTAAGAGATTAAACAAATCTAGGCAATTAAAATTTTGAAGGATAAACCGATTAATAAAAGAAAAAAGGGCCGATGCAGACGAGGCTCCGGATCCACGGTTCACGCTATCACCTGCCCGTCTCTCTGCCTAACACTAACACACATGGGCTTGTCATGCTCATTTGCAGCAAGGTTACCTGCATCTGGCTCTGGTGCACCGCAAGCTTACCGATCACGGACACGGAGAGGTAGCTGGCTAGCTGCCGTCTGGGTCTTGCCGTTTTCTCAGAAACGTGCATCCCTCACAGTTTCTTCGCATGGTTCAGGTTGCCAATAATGGAATGGTGAAATTGTTGACTAGAAAATTTTACAGGGTATCACCATACAAAAAAAATAGACTTGTTCAGTATCGAGTTTACTTTACTCACGGATGTGCTAACAAACAAAGAAAAGCATTCTAATTTTAGTCGTTTTATTTTAGTGTGTCTTAGTGGCGTTTAACCAGGAAAATAAGCTTCCAATAATGGAAAATTTAAAAAGATAAGAAAACGACGACTCAACTAACATCGAGGGATATACACATTATCTAAAACAAAGAGGCAGGATAGATAAGAAATCTCACAGATATCTTTTAGGCGTTGTTTAGATGCAACGGTGTAAAATTTTTGAAGAATGTCGGTACACATTTGAAGTATTAAATATAGACTAATTAGAAAACTAATTACAGAATTCGCATGTAAGCTGCGAGATGAATCTATTAAATCTAATTAATCCATCATTAGCACATATTTACTGCAGCACAACATTATCTAATTACGGACTAATTAGGCTCATTAGATTCGTCTCGCAAAATACACCCAATCTGTGATAGGATTTTTTTCATCTCCTTTTGATATGTCATGCATATGCAAAAATATTCGATGTGATATTTTTGGGTGTAAAATTTTTGCATCTAAACAAGGTCTCAGTTCTAATACGAAATAGTTCTTTTTTAAAGTATACATATTTGCTAAATTTCGTTAATGTTGAAGGAGAAAAAGAAAATAAAAGAAAGAACAACACTGGGGCGTAACTCAAAACAAAAATGAACCGGGAGGAAGAACAAAAAATCATCAGAGGGAGTGAAAGTATAAACAGTAAAAAAATGTGCTGCCAGAAGGACGTGACGCTTTTACCGGAAGGACAAATCTGTTTTAGATCGATGTGACCTGGCAAGAAATAGTTTATCTTGGGTTCAGCTGTCTACGTACGGCCAGCTCAGCACTGGTACTATATGGCTGTCAAGAAAAGCTCCGGCTTGGTTCAGCTAATCTTATATACTTGTTTCGAGATCGTATCGAATTTTAAACATACAAGTTCAACCTTGATTCAAAGCTCGTGAGTCTAGCGAAGAGATAAAAAAGATTGAGTAAGCTCGTGTAATAATTAATAAAATAAAATAAAAACGCCCAATCCAAACGGCACTTCGGCTTTCCGCTTCATACAGTCGCCTAAACCGGCTCATTATATTGGGCTAAACACATGGGCTTGCCACGCTCCTTTGCAGCGAGGTTACTTGATCTGGCTCCGTTGCACCGCAAATTTATCGAGCGATATTAGAAGTCACACATGTGTGTCTAGCAGTCAAGATGTCACACAGTTATATTTTTCAAAACCGTATATTCAAATTAAAATCTGACTGTGTCACTGTGTTTCTTGCGTCAAAATCTTCAAAATAAATACATACTTGGATGATTTTTTTGGAACATTCTTTTTAACGTGGAATAATTTTTTAAGCTAAAATAATTATTCCAGTAATATAAATAACTTTTACCTTGTGTAATGGTTTAACTGACAGTCATACGCTGGCCTCGCCGTTCACACAGAAATGTGCCTCGCTCACAGTTTGTGTGAGGCCACCGACGGCCCGGTGGATCGACGGAGTAATGGAAGTTGGCAGCGAGGAGACGAGTTCGTGTGTCTCATCTATCTATACTCTATACTATAAAGAATTAAAAAAATTGAAATAACAGTTTACATTAAAACCTAACCCCTACCTCTCACACCGGGCCCATTGGGCAGACAAAAATGGACCAAAATCTTCGTTCCCACGGTCGACAGCCTCCGCACGCAGCAAAACCTGCGATTGCAAAATGTTTCTGCCAATTCCCTCTGTTTTTTTTCACCAGACCTTTGCAGCAAGGTTACTTGATCTGGCTCCGTGAATCATGTCCTCTCTCCCGTTTCCTTCCTTCTCTACCGCACCCATCCCTTCCCCTTCCGACGGCGCCACCTCTTCCTCTCTCTCTCTCTCTCTCTCTCTCCCTCCCTCCCTCTCTCCCTCTCTCTCTCTCTCTCTCTCTCTCCTCTCCATACCTTCCATGCCGCAGCCCCGGACGGTGCGGGGGCGCTTGCCGCGCATCGGGTCCGCAGGCACCGTCCGCCGAGCTTCAGGGACGGCCCCCACCCCCCGGCCAGCGCGTCCCCGCCGCCGCCCCGCCTCCCTCCCCCTCCGGTCTTCGTCCCGCCATGGCCGACCTCGCGCGCCTCGGAGGCCGGCGTCGGCGCCGACACGAAGGCGCGGCGCCGCGGCGGCGGCGGTCTACTGCCGCTGGTCCTTCGATGACGTCCAGGTATCCCCTCTTCTCCTTCCCTTCCCTTCTGCTCCCCTTCTCCCCCACCCAAATCTCATTGGTGTGTTGCGTGCTGAGATGCTATAGATCTTTGGATTGGGCATTCAATTGATCTGGTTAGCTAGATCTTGGTGGATTAGAGGGTTGTTTCCGTAGGTTCTGTTTGCGCAATTATCTGGTGAACATATTGGGGGTTCCTCAGTTTTAGTCTCTAAATCAATGGTGCGATCTAGCTCAGTTTCGGCAGTATGAGATAAAGCCAATTTATGCATGGCCCAAAACTTTTCATCGATTTAGAGTAATCTGCTTTCTAATTGAAAGAGGAGATAGGAATAACTTTTTGTGCTCTTCAAGGTACAAAGCTAACTTGTTTTATCTAGCCTGGTTGATTCAATTTTATTTCTGCGCATGAAGTGGGTGGTTAGGGATGGTTGTATTTTTCTCTTCATTAGAAAATCATTTATCTCTGAAATTGTTGATTTTCAACTATTTCCTTAGAGTGAAGGAAGATGCTTGGCAAATCTGTGTGGAGCACTTCACTGTGATCTGATGATGGAGTTCCGGAAGCCAAAGAGTAAATGCAATGCAGCTGCAGCTGTGAGGAATCATCATCTTTGTGAGGTTCTTATCATTTCTTGTAACTGCTATATTTTTTTTGGTTTTGTGGTATTCTGGTAGCATGCATGGTACATATCCCTATTCTGATAACTTTATCGTGCATTCTGGTAGCATGCATGATACATTTACCTTTGTTCAAAACTACTGCTTTGCACTTTGATACTTAGGTAGCACCAGTTCATACATGCAGGGCACTGGTGCGGTTGATTCATTAATTAGATGAAATGAAACCATGTGAAGATTTATATGTTTGTCTTTTGTCTACCTCTGAATCAACTAACAGGCTCTGGCCATTTTTACCTGTTATGCATAATTGCAATTTTTTAGAGAATTGTTGAAAATGTGGCTTTTATTAATTTTGCTTCGTACTTTGTTTCATCCGGCAATAATGTGCTATTTCAGTAGCTTTTACCTGTGTACTCCCTCCATCCCAAAAAAACAAGTCGTTCTAGGTTTCAAAATTTGTCCCCAAAAACAAGACATCTTATCCTATTTAGAAAGTGCATGTGCATGCAAGAATCACTTAGTGCCAAATATAGGTAATAAATAGGGGCAAACATGGTCATTTTACCTTCTTGTTAATTTTTCCTAGAATTCCTAGGATGACTTGTTTTTTGGGACGGGAGGGAGTATGTGTGATAGCGATCTTTCACTACCTACTTTTGCTGACAGAGCCTTGCAGACAGTTGCTTTCCAATTAATCAAGGTCTTGCTGCCAGACATTGATGTAGATCTCTTTCTTATGCAGCTGGCATTGCAGATCTTTTCTGATGCAGCTTTTTTTTGCAGAATTCTTCTTGCGCCAATTTTATGATGCTCACGCTTACGATCGGGGCACTAAAGCTTTCCCAAAGGCGGCAGGGTGAGCAAATTTCTACCTAGAAGCTGTGTACCTTATATTTAGAACTGTCACATAGCATTACACTCTCTATATTTAGAACGGAGTTTCTTTCATCTCTATATTTAGAATAAGGATCGTGACACACATAGGCGCATGCTTATTGAATAAACAAAACACCAATGAGTACCTGGACCTGACATGTGACATATACTATTCCTGGGCATAAAAATTGCTCAGGGATGGCTACAAGAGAGAATAATTTTCAGGTGATTGTAGTCTGCAATTTGCTGTAAAGTTTGTGTCAGTCATCGAGCCAATTTCTAATTTGATCCGTGCACTTCTCTTATATATGTATAAGCTTGGCAAAAACATGTTTATGCGGTACATGTACAATAATACAATATTCATACCAAATCGTTCAACTTAATGAAATTAATAGAATGATTCGATATGGTAGACTATGGCGAACTAGCTACTAATAGATTGTTATCCCTCCATCAGAAAATACAAGGCTCGGCATAGTCTCCAAAACCAAGTTTTTGACTATTAAATCCTTTGTTACTACAATGTTTGTAGTTAAAAAATCATCACCATCGTCGGAAAATACTTTTAAGGTCAATCCGAAGATGCCATTTTTGTAAAACAAGCTATACATTACATAAGGCTAAATGTTGGTACAAGATTATAAGGTCTGAATATTGAAGTACGCACCCCTTATATCTTTTGACAGTATGTACACACACAAATTTAATCAAGCTGAAGACTATACCTACTAAAAGTAACCAAGCTAGTGAAACGATGGAAATAATTGGGAATAGTGTGGCTAGTGGGACCAGTGGAATATATAGTAGTAGAGCAATATCTGTTCAGTGCATCCTGACTGCGCGCAAACTTGCGCTGTGTTCCATTTAGGCTTGTGCGCTGGTCACCCGTGGCTATTGAATTACACTAGAACATTTGGCGCGCGCAACAATAGAAAATTGTAAAATTGGAACGTGAAATGTTTCATATTTGATTCAACACTTTTTAGTTTGAGTATATACATAGATAAGCTAAAGTTGTGACACTGGAAAGTGGGACGTTCTAATGCAGTTAACATTTTCAAAGGAGAAACACTTTTCTTATTTTCTCAAATATAAACAATCTCCTTATGGCTATTATTTTGAAAATGGTCAGAATATAAAGCAAAGATTAGGCACACCGTATCTTATATAGCACTCGTAATTTTCTACATAAAACGGGCATATGCACTCCATTACTTGTTAACTTAAATTACATACTCAACTAGTGCCAAAAATGTCAACTTTTAGTCACAATCTTTTCCCAAGAATGCAACCCAAGCTAAAGCAGGGAGACTGCCGACAGTATCCATCAAATGATTGTAATAATTTGCCTCGTCCTTTGGTCATTGTAAGTCTGGCACATCAGCCATTGACGACGGTTATTCATCATCAAGATTCTTCTTAACAGCAACCAGCATAAAGACTCTCTATGTTGCTTTCCTCAATATTCCCTGAAAAATGAAGCTAAAACATATGAGATCTCTAGAGATACATTGGTAATCCACTTTTTTGATCCAATGCCGCCCCCCCCCCCCCCCCCCCCCCCCCCAAAAAAAAAAAGAACAGAGGCGGCAATTGAGCTCAGTGAGATAAACATCTTTGAATCTGCATACAATTCAATTTTCTTGCAAGTGGTGTTCAATTTTTTTTGGCAAACTGTAGCTCAAACAAATTATATTTTATAGGGCAAGCGAAATTTAATATCGTGAACAAATGGGTCCACGTAGCTGAACAATTTAGTTTAGAAGACAAATAGAATAGTTTATAAAAATGAACTAAATGGTTTCATACGCAAACAAATTGTTCTAAAAAAGAACAATGCATTATGCACCTTCATCACCAACAGATTATTCTTGTGACCGAATATTTTTGTTTACAAAGTCAAAAATAATTGAACATCGTGAACAAATTAGTATACAAAGTGAAGTAAACAGCTCCACCGCGAACATATAATTTTATACAAAAAGTAAATGCATCAACATTATAGACAAATTATTTTTTAGAGAAGAACACAATGTGCACACATGATGAATAAATAAGTGTATAAAGAAAAAGCAAATAAAGAAAAGATAAAAATAGAACGTTAGTACTACCAAATATCAAAGAAAAAAATAAAAGAAAAGAAAGAAATGAACACCGGAAAGGAAATAATATAAATGAAAAATATGAAAGAAAAAAAATTAATGTACTGAACTGAAGAAGTTGGTACTACCAAATTTAGTGTATAAAAAAACTGCGCCATGTCCACTCAGGTGTGGGCCGCAAGCTATCTCCTTGTAGCAGGCCGAAATGGTTGAACTGGGTTATGCAGATCTTTTCGCGCGCCATATATAGCTTGAATAAGGTCACCCTCCAGGCTCCAGCGCAGGCTCATAACATGCTCTGCAGTTGGCAGGGGCGGAGCCAGCGTCCAGTTCGTTGCTCCAGCATATTGTATTATATTATATTTAAGGTCTTATTTAGATACAAACTGTAAAATTTTTAAAGAATATCGACACACATCTGAAGTATTAAATATAGACTAATTAAAAAATTAATTATAGAACTCGTTCGTAAACTGCGAGACCAATCTATTAAACCTAATTAATCCATCATTAGCACATATTTATTGTAGCATAATATTTTTTAATTATAGATTAATTAGGCTCATTAGATTCGTCTCGCAAAATATACTCAATCTGTGACAGAGTTTTTTTTCCATCTCCGTTTAATATACCATGCATGTGCGAAAATATTCGATGTGATATTTTTGGGTGTAAAGTTTTTGATCTAAACAATGCCTAAGTCTAAAAATATTAACATTCAACCTAACAATTGCCCATTTAAGATGCCTTTGGTTAGGCTTTTGGCTGTGGCTTTGCCTCCAAAAGCCAAAAGCTCAATCAAACACCTTGGCTGTCATCACAAGTCGCAGCCAAAAGCTGCTTTCGGGTGTGTTTGGTTAGGCTGTGCCTGTAGAAAAAGCTGCTGTGGGCTGTGAGCTGTGGAAAAAGCTGTTTTGAGTTATGAGCTGCGTTTGGCTGAAATAATTGTAAAACTGTAGGTTTGCTGAAAAATGTCTATAATACCCCTGAAGTGTTGAGAGACTATTGATATTCAAATTAATTGTAAATTATTATTTTATGCACTAATTCGCATGCAAATTATTATTTTAGGAAGGAAATTTAGCCCGGGCTGCAAGGTTATTGTGGCTCCGCCCCTGGCAGTTGAGGCGTCACAACTCAAGATGGCAACGGGTAAAATCCGCGCGAATATAGACTTCGCAGATCCGCACCCGCAAGCCAAAATCCGTGCCCGCACCCGCGCCCGTAACCCGTGACGGGTATAAAATGATACCCGTGCCCGCTATCCGCGGACACCTACATGCCCGTGGGTCATGCCCGTGTACGCGCAAGCTTAGGAAATCAAGCATATAATCCAATTTCAACAGCAAGTAAAAATTAATACATAGCAAAAGGCAACAATAAAGTAATCTGGTACATGATACATCCATCATCTCGAATCAAAGTCAGCACAGATTAACACAAATAAAAGCATACAAGTACAACCATAGAGGTACCAATTATATACCGGGATATTTGGGCCCGCCTGTCAGCGGGTTTTCGGGTTCGGGTACCATATTTTAAAACCCGTTACAAGATATCCATTGGGTTTAAAATCGTACCTACGCCCGCACCCGCGGGTACAAACTCAGACCCGAACCCGCACCCGTCGGATTTGGTATCCGGATTTACGGGTAATTTTTAACCGGTGCCATCTTGAGTCACAGCTCAAACGGGGCCTCCTGTCGGGTTGTATTTACTGGGCTACTCCGTGATTTTGTAATTTACGTTTTTTTTCCCTTCGGAGTCACGCTTCAGTGATAACAGATGAAACCGTCGCCATGGTGATACGTAATCGGTCCCGAGGAGGGGATATTTCTTCCAAAATCGATCGTTTTAAGGGATGAAATATTTATTTATTATCATGAAACAGATTTTCTTTCCGACAAGAAAAGGTATTATACGAAGAAGAACAAATTGTCGGATCGGAAGAAAAAAAATTGTTTGCTGTTGGCGACGAGCCATGGGCGGGAAGGCCGAGGCCGAAAATGCAACATTCCCGCGTCTCCCCTCCCAAATTCCAAACCCGCCGATCCCCTTGCCCTCCGCCCTTCTCGCCGGCGGTCTAGTCCTCCATCACCGCCTCCTCTAGAATCACGTACCAGAGGCGCGCGATCTCGGCGGCCCCGTTTCGTTCCTCCACCCTCCCCGGTGAATACCCCGCCCTCGCTTCCCTCCCTTCTCGTTGCTCTTCAATCTTCATGTGTGGGTAATTGTTGCTGTTGGTGACGCGATTCCTTAGTTATTTCTGCTTCTACTCAATGGCTCCTTCGACTGGAGGAACCGGTCGTTTTGCTGGATGTTCGTTGTGCTGGAAAATTAGTGGATGAGGATTCCGAGCTTGTGTTGTGGCTTGCAATTGCAGAAGTTCGATCGGTTTAGGGTCTTGCTCAGTTCCCGTGAACTCCACTGTGCATGGCTGATGCGTGGAAGGAATATCGCTGGCTGCAGTTTTCGTGTTACTGCAGAAATTTTGCATTGTGTCTTTTTTGCGTTTGGATCTTTGGAGCAGTACTGCATCCTTCTAGGATGTGGAACAATTTAGTGTTTTCACTAATCTTTGCCTGTTTAATGATTAAAATGAGCAGTAAAAGTACCTGCCCAGGTACTTGTCTCACCCTGTTCAGGACCTTCTTGACGAATGCCCGAACTGACAGTGCTCCTGCAATTTCAAGTCTCCGCTCACAAGCTGAAATATGTATTAGTAACATTGTAATTTCTTGCCAGGTTTACCTCCATTTTCACCTAATTGGTGAGCATTGGTGAGCATAGATTTAGCTTGCCCGGCGACTCGTCGAAGAAGATGGCTTCGTTGTCTGTTAAGAGATCTCGGATGCAATTTGCAAACGTACCAAGTAGCAGTCCCTACCAACGGAAGCCTTCCCTTCCTGACGTTGAATGCAAACCCTCAAACGCCAGCACTGCATTTGGTATGTTTTCAGTTTCACTAATGCCAGCAGTATAGCTGCATTTTTGGACAATTTTTGGCACAACACAATTGATTTTGGTGTTTTGGAGTTAATTCATTCACCTTACTCATTCACTGAGTGTGTAAGCTCAAGTTGATCGCATCTTTGTGTAATAAAGCAGTATAAGGGAAGAATAGTTAAGCTGTATCCCTGCTTTTATTGGTGCACCTGACAGCCAGTACTTTAATAGGTCATGCTCGTAATGCAGATGTTGAGTGCAAATTGCAGCATTTGGAATGTTCAGTGCACAAGATGGGAATGGTGCTAGACTCGGTGCAAAATGATGTTATTCATACGCGACACTGGATTGTAAGCCCTATTTGGTACTTCTAGTTACAAATGGCTTCAGCATTTGCCAGCTTACTGTTTGTGTATTTTTTTGTGTATTAATTATGTTTTGACTCACAACTTGTGCATTACATGTTCAGCTAACAGCATAAAGAAAAAGGCAGTTGTTCTGGAGAAGTCACTTCAGGAAATCGTAAGCATATTAGTGTGGAAGTCCTTTGTCCTATGATTGTTTGTTTGCTCAAACAGATTTCTTATTTATTTAAACATTCTAATGCAGTGTAAGGGAGAAGAAGATCTCAAAGTACTAGTAGAGAACTGTACTAAAACCAATCCTGATCAGCTGAATGTTATCAACTCCCACTCCAGTAATCTGGATGAAATATCCTTGACTCTTTCAGCATGGCCAAAACAAATACAAGCAGAGTTAAGGTTACTGCAGAGTGACATCTCCAGTGTTCTTACAGCAGAGATGCAGGTTGTTTTCTTATTATCAAATTGTCAGCCTTCAGTTTTTTATATGACCAATAGAGTCCTCTGTTTTTCCAGTTCTTCCATTGGCTGGCATATGCACACAAGTATTTGTCATGCACTCAAGTTGTACTCTACGCACATGTTGGTTCAGTTTCCAATAGAAGGACAAGTTAGCTCAAATTTGTTTGAAAAATTTTGATGACCCTTATGATTTTGCGCACTGAAACCTTGTCACTCGGTACTGTATGCAATTAATCTGGAGCCACTGCTTTATTCTAAAATCTGGCTTCTCTTTTCCTCTTTGCAGGGCATTGTTAGAGCTATAAGATCTTCTGAAAGTAGGTCTGCTGCAATTGAAATGCTGGTACTCTGTGATGCTTTCATTATTTAACTAATTGAATTCAAATTTCATCACATTCCTGTCTTTTTTATTATTCATCTTTGCTGAAGGACCAGAGCTGCACCATCAACAAAAGACCCATGATGAACCCAATGCCAAAAGTAAATGAAAATCCCCTGGCAAATCAAACAACAGAAGTGAATGGAAGATCCCTGGTGAGCACAACACCAATAGTGAATGAAAGATCTCCGTTGAAGCAAACACCATTAGTGAATAAAAGACCACCAATGAACCAAACGCTGGTAGCAAATGAGAGATCTCAGGTGAGTAAAACACCTGTAGTGAACCAAAGACCACTGGTGAATCAAAAACCATTAGCAAATGGAAGATCACTGATGAACCAAGAGCCAGCACCTAATGGAAGGCCCCAGAGCAAACAGAATCCTGTAGCAAGTGCACAGCTCACACTCTCTCGAAGAACATATAGGAATCCCCAGAAGAGCCAAATACCAGAAACAAAAGTGTAATACTCCAGTCTCATTTCTTACAAACTACAGTTATTTTTAGCTAACTCCCTGGAGGATCAGAATCAAACTGGAGACCAGTTTTAGAAATTGTTACATGCTTCTCATAAGCTGATTAATCATCATTAGAAGCTTGATCTGACATCCGGATTATCTTTTATTTCATTGGGTAATGACAGCAGTTTTAATGGCATTACATTAATAGTGGTTTTGATTTGTTTAATTTCTTCTGTCAGAATACTATATTTGTGTTCTTTGCATTTATATTACTAATTTGATTGCCACTTTCCGAAAATTATACTTGCTTTACTTATTTTTATCTTAATTTAATTCGGAGCTGATGGGGCCTGCTTATTGATGCCAGCCTTCCTACACATTCAGTTTGTCCTGGAACGGAGGGAAATTCGAATATGGACGTAGAACAAGGAAAGGTGAAAGCACTTCCATAAGACTTCACTTGTTCTAGTTCCATCCTGGCACCTGAACATAACATGTCCAATAGACAGGTTTCTCATCAGTTAACAACTAAAAAAGGTGGACTGTGCAAAGCAACCTAGTATTTTGTTAAATTATGTGTTCTGATACTGTGCAAACCAACCTTCTAGCTTAATGAAAAATTGTAAACAACGTGTTCCGAAAGTGAATGTGGTCTGGTACTGCTCTGGTCAATGCTTTCATAATATATACCACCAAGGAGCGCCTGTGGTGGCTTTGGCAATGTCTCAAGCCCTGCATGGCTGCATAACTGAATATTTTTGAACATGCTTCAGCTGTAAATTTGCATTTTTCTTTGCCTGTCAAACAATTAGTAACAACACAGTAGGTTGCAAAGTTGCACTTGTCTTTGGTTTATTGTTTGATTATTCTTGCTTGTGAGATGCAAAATGCAGGAACCAGGCTGTAAGATCATCAACTCGGATGACGACAGTGAAGGGTGTGTTTCCAGCATGATTCTGAATACTGAAAGAGGTGGTTATCAACAGCAGAACTTTACCTTGTGTTTCTTTGTTTTTTTCTGGTAATCTGTTCAAGAAAGATCACGTTATTTTCTAATAGTTGAACAAGAGGGATATGATCATATGAACAGTATGTGACCATATCTGCATGCATGCAGCTAATGTGGAATCCCACTTGATAAAAGAAACCGCTGAAGAAAGCTTGCAGATACTAAAGAGGGCCAGGAAGAGAACAGGAGAAAAGAAGGCCATTATTCCAGTCAAAGGTAATAATGTGTGCTTCATATTGCTTTTAGTATTTCAGTGGTCTGCTGTTGCTCTGCTAGTTCAAGTCAGGTCACTTCTTTTCAGGTGCTGCCTATCTCTTCTTCCGCTTAGTTATGTGGGGATGGAATTCCACCTCAGTGGTTCCGATGGTGTTGGTTTTCATCTCCTTTGTTTTCCATTAAGATTTGATCAGTATGTTAGGATCGGAATTTAGTTTGTTACGCTTGGAACTTGGCTTACTGGTGTGTAGTCTGGTTGTTAGCTTGAATGATTTGTTAAGGGGCCGACCAATATGAGAGAGATCAAGCAAGTTGTTGCATGCAAAATTCTCTGTTCCATCTGCCGTAGCTCCGGGGTGGTTTTGCGCTATCTACCAACGATCGTTATGAAGGCTGTTTCAGTATTATACTTGTTCTGAGGTACTTTTCATTAAGCGTAATGCTGGCAACCACTGACAAGCACGCCTCTGCTGAAGGTGCAGTCTCTGAAACTGCAAGAGCATCTGACGAAACTGGAGGCGGGTTGTGGAAGAGGAATTCTGGCCGAGATCGTCGTCCTTCCGTCCGGTTCCACGGCCCTGATTGGTATGGGTGATGAGTGGGATAGTTGCCTTGTGTGCTGCTTGGAACAACTGTAATTTAACTACATGGGAGGGGGGGATTGTGCCGTTTGTTCTTCCAGAACACAGAGTCGCTGTATCACAGATTCACAGACACTAGATTCACGGAACAACAGAATCGGGTCGAACTTCTTAATTCGCAATGGTTTTTTTCCCATTTTAAGTTCTTTGCCTGGCTTTCCAAGTTTACCGTTCCCTGTTTGGAACTTGGGATACAGTGTAGCTGAATTTGTCCTGTCGTGCTCAGTGCACTAACAAACGGGTGAACATGATCAGAGTCTTTTTGATCATTCCTATCTAAGTGGCTATCTTTTCATGCCGAGCCATCCTTTTTCTTTACATGCCTGCCTAGCTTGGGAAAGAAAGGAGATGCATATCTCCTGAGTGAGAAGCACAAGCAGCAAGGGATTTTTCGCAAACTAGCGCTAGGAACCGTTGTCGACGATGAAAAGAATGCGAACCAAGACCCCTTCCTCTCGAAGTGCGGTGCGTGCCATCGTAAGTGTGACATCTAACCTGGTCAGAGTCAAACAAATTAAAGAAAACATAATATTGTAATTTTGTTTTCTACATTCTTCTAAGTAGATTGTGGGGTGTGTATGCTACTGCTACAGTGTCCTTCGCGAGGGAAAAAAACTCTTGTCAGCAGGTACCTTTCTCGCAAGGTGAGGCACCTTTGCTCTCACAAGCTGCTCATGCAAAATTTAAAAAGTTATAATATGCGAATGAACAGCATAGAATTGTTCTGCCTTGATTTAAATAATAGTTAATTGCACCGATATTAAATTTGTAATTAGTTCGAGCAGATAAAATATGCTATTGGACTTGTATCCCTTTGATCGATCTGGACAAAATACTGAAGTCGGCCAAGAGGATAAGTTAGATGATTGTCTGAAAGCGTTGCTGTCGTGCTGCTAACTGAAAGAAAAAAAAAAACAAGCCATTTCAGAAGGTGCATAGAATTTCCTGCGTGCCGTACGTGTGTGTTTAGATTCGGTAAATTTTTAGACGAAATCAATTTCCAACCAAAAATTAGAAGGACGCGAGACGAATCTATTAAGCCTAATTAATCCGTCATTAGAGGTTGTTTACTATAGCACGATATTGTCTAATCATAGTCCAAATAGGCTTAAAAAATTCATCTTGCAATTACACCTGGGGTTATGGAATGAGTTTTATCAGTTATCCATATTTAATACTATTAATTAGTGATCAAACATTCGAAGTTACAGTAGCGCTGAAAAATTTTTAGGATCTAAACACACCCTTATCATTGTTAGGGTAATTCCAACCCAAGATACTACTAATAGTTTCTATACCTACCATGTCACATAGACACTATACATAGAAACTACACTCCCAATGCATAGTTTCTTCAAAATAAATTGCTATCCAATCATATCTCTTCTCTTTGTTCTCTTCCCCCTATTCTCTCTTCTTTTGTCTTGGTTTTCGTATAGATATAGTTTCTTGCATGAGATCTAATTTCTTCATATTTTTCTTTTTCTCCTCATTAATTATCCTTCCATCTCAGCTTGCTTTTTACTTAGATGACAATGTATTTAATGCTATAAAAATTTGGAGGGTTGGGAGTTGGGACTGCCCTTACTGTCTTACCGACCTGTTGTGTAGGAGTGATGATCCGGATGTGGCCTTCGTGGCTGCTTGGACCTCTTGGTCAAAGCATGAGTACTCGCGCTGCTTGCACTGCACCAGAGCAGACCGAGTTCTGAACATGCAACGACAAAAGAGGAAAGAAAACTGGAAGGTCCAAGAGGCACTCGGCTGATTGCTACACTAGCAAATCATCTCGTGGCTCATTATTCAGTCAATATAAACCAGAAAATCATAATTTTTTTATGGTACCGTAATTATTAGTCAATGCAAACTTGGCCAACTCATCATTTTCCACGCAGAATTTAAAAATCTCTCTTGATCCCGTCAAGGGATAATGCCGTAGCAAATTAAAGTATTGTTCTAGGATTGGATTACATGGGCGCGAAATTGAGAAGGAGAGCTACATGTCAGCGATTTAGATTTTCAAACGTGGTACCTTTATTGCCGGTCAATATAACCTTGGCCAACTCTGGGACACTTATCTTCATTAATTTGACTCTCTCTACTCGCCTAGTCGGTATCAAGCTGACATCAAAATTTTATCTGATAATCCACGTGGTGCGCAAACAAGCATTCCATCTGATTCGAAATTTTATGATGCTTAAGACATCAAAATTATATTAAGAAGTGAGCTGGAACTTTGGAAATTTCTATAGAAAACTACAGCCTCGTTTGGTGCTGTTCTGGCTTTTGGTTCCCGGTGCACTGCGGTAGAGTGAAGCCGGTTCGTAAAACGAGGCAAAAATGAATTAAGAGGAGGGTGGGAACTGGTGAAACTACTTTTTATTGGCTTCACTGGTGTTGGCTCCTCCCATGAGCGGGCACCAAACGAGGCGTACATTTCAAATAAAGAGGATTTCTTATAATGAAAATTGCCATTTTTTCTAAGAAAATACTATATCACTCTTAGAAATTTTAAGGTACACATTAGCGCTATCGGAAATTTACCTAGATACCTCTAATTAGTAATGTGATTCTACTTTATTTGCCGAAGTAGTTAAGAGGAAATATTTCTTTTACATCCCATGCATAATGCACGCCTCCCGGATTACAGTATTGGTTGATGGAAGAGCCCAGGTGGAGTATGAAATATGAAAAAGATATAATTAATGTAGACAGGCCGATAAACTGTTCACAAGTCAAAATGGTAAGTTCATGGGACAAAAGTCGAATCCTAGAGTGACATGTTTTTTCGTCTTTCGGTGAATCTAGTTATACCTATTTACATTGTCAATGTGCATAATCTTTTTATACCGATATCAAAAGCAAAATAAGTTTGACCAGGGAATCCTAAAATGGCATACTTTCTGAATGAGATGGAGCATTTATTTAGCAAACCATACAAAATGTGAGATCAAAATCATGAGGCTGATGGGGACTTGATATAACAGTGGCAAATGCCTTTACTTTTTGTTCATTTTCTGAAAAAAAATATGGCACGACTGATGCCTATTCATTAAGGTTGGACAAGCATGAAACAGGTACACAGTAGATATATATACCGGCAGGTTTACAATAGGAAAATAGGAGAGAAAACATCAAAGGAAAAAAAGAAACGAAAAGTCCGAATTGCATTGGGAAGTGTTGCTCATAGTAGAGGTTGTCCGAGTTGAAAACGTGCACATGCAACGACAAAGAGGTAAAGAAAGCTGAAAGGTCCAAGAGGGGCACCCAGCCGTCGACGAGCTCTAGAGTCTAGACCAGGCCAAGATAGTCCCCCGTGAGAGGCTTGAAGATGTGCTGCTCGTCGGACTCGAGCGCCGCCGCAAGCCGCGGCCACACGCACGCGCTGACGAACCAGGACCCGTCGCCTCCCGCAGGGCGCGCGCTGATGGCCATGAATCCGGAGCTCAGCCTCGTGTAGCTGAAGATGGGCATGGCGAGCGCAGCCTGGCCGAAGCCGAAGTCCGTGTCGAGCGGGAACGACGCGAACACCGTCTGGCTCAGCGTCGGGGCTCCGAGCCCGAGCAGCGGCGACTCCACGAAGATCTCCTCCTTGTGCTCCTCCACCCAGTCGCTGATCTCCTGCACGTACTCGTCGTAGTCGATCGCCGTGATGGCCTCCCGCACCATGGCGGCGACGTCCGCCAGAGGCTTCCGCTGGACCTCCTCCACGTTCGCGTCCGCGGCGGTGTACGTCGTGGCGTTGCCGAAGTAGTTGGGCATCACGGCGGCGAGCTCCGGCGCCGCCAGCCGCTGCCGGGCGTCCACCCACCATGCCAAGCGGCAGCGCTCCTCCGGCACCCGCGACGCGGCCACCACGCCGGCGAGCGCCTTCCACAGGTACGCCGACAGGGCCTGGACGCGGGAGGCGCGCCTGCCGCCCTTGGCGCTCGCCGCCTCGCGCAGCCGGTCGAGGTCGCCCGCCTCCACGTAGTAGAGGCGCTCGACGAAGCTGTCGTGCGCCGTCAGGACGTTCACCATCCGGTTCTCGTCGAACGTCGTGAACAGCTTGTCGACCCGAGCGCCGTAGGACGGCCGGTCCCGGGGGCGGAACACCGAGCGGTCGTGGCTGGGCTCCCCCGTCCCGGCGATCGTCCCCGACCGCGAGAGCTCGGACCACTTCCGGATGAGCTGGGTGATGGCGGACCCGTCGCCGAGGAGGTGGTTGATCCCCCACACGACGACGAAGCGGCCGCAGGCGAAGGAGAGCAGCTGCACCGAGAGCCCGACGTCGTCGGGGAACGGCAGCGCGATCTTCTTGAGCGTCTCCGCCTCGCCGAAGTCCAGGCTCCGCATGGCGGCGTCGACCTCCGCGACCACGAGGTCCGCGCCCTGGTTGTGACAGTGGAGCTCGGGGAGGCCGGAGGTCGGGTCGGCGACGATGCGGCCGCTGAGAGGGTAGTAGTGGTTGAGCAGCGACGGCAGGCCGGACTCGAAGACGGCGACGACGTCGTCGAAGCTGCTCCCGGCCTTGGGGTAGAGGCAGGCGATGCGGAACTGCCCCGTGCCGCCGTTGTAGAGGTCGATGTTGGAGACGGCTGCGGTGTGCGGCTGGATGGACGGGTCGGAGGCCTTCACGAAGCGGCGGCTCACGATGCGGAGGGGTGGCTGGTGGCAAGATGCCTCGACAGCAGCAGGCGCCATTGGTATTACTAGGAGCTGCTGCTAGCTAGGTGCCTAGCGAAAATGGTTAGAGTCGCTGCAGCTTCGAGCTAATAAGGATCGGAGAGCAAGACGATTGGGTACTCCACATCTTCCGGGTCCATTTTATAGTAGGCACGAAATTGTGTGAACTGGGAACTGTTGGCAGCAAAATTTTGACTCTTTATCATACGATTTGTCAACCGTTTGAATGCCTGATTATTTGACCGAGCTGCTCGGTTGGTGGCCGGTGTCTCGTTTTGTAGATTATTAGGTGAACTGGGTGATGATTTTGCTAACTCGTTATCAGAAAGTTTGTTAAATTCGGCTGCTAGTCAACTGTTTGAATGGTGAATCGATCGTGCATGCGTCGGGTGAATCATGTGTGAATTTTATATGGACCAACCACCAATCGTGCACATAATCCTGACAATCCCGACGTGGATACTGTTCATCATCTTCTAAAAAAACCTGCACATCCCTAGAGCCGCCGCAGGTATGTGGAACCATGAGAAGACCGAACCTGTGACAGCCTGACAGGCAACAAAGAACGAACGGACCACGTCTACAGCAGAGTGCTGACAACATCTCGAGACCAAAACAAAAGGCACCGATGTTTTTGAGAGACACTCCGATCCCAATGGGAAGTTTGTTCTCGTTATTTAGGGAGCAATGTCAACATTTTTTATGTATTGTATTTGAAATGATACGAAATATGAGCTACTCCCTCCTTGTATTTTTATAAGACATAGTATAATATGGGACGGTCTTTCAAATAACACTTTCACCGTTCATTTATTATATATTATATCATATAATAGTAAAGTATATTTAATTACAAATCCAATCATATAAAGTTTACATTTTAAAAATAAAAAAACAGTCAAATTGTTGGTCAAAGATTGCAAAGTTCAAATCAACTAAATGTCATGATGCTTAGATGGTAGTCTTGAAAGCATAAAATTCAACCTCTCACTAGAAGACACACTCCGATATAAATTAATTGGGATAGAGACATCCCGAAATTAAGTCGTCATCGCATCACTCCAACCAATAATACCCTTAGAATTTGAAGCTATTGAAATAATAAAACTTCCAGAACTAAAAATGTTGTTCCTTCAGAAAAGGAATTTGGGGCAAGGTTGACACAGTCATGGTCAGCTTATCACGGCTGGTCAAAGGTGCTCTAGCTAGGTGTCCGTAATTTACTCCTTCTATATGTTAATATTGTTAACTACCATCTATTGCCTCCATCTTGAAATATAAAGTATTGAAAGATTGAAAATGTGTACTCTCTTGAAATGTAAGGCATTGAAGGGTTTAAAATATTTCAAACCCAAATATAAGACATTCTAAGATTTTTAGACAACTATTAAAGGAAATCATTTAATTCTCCATAGCTATTAGCTGCATGCTTATATTTTTCATTCTTAGAAACAACTTTAATTATAGCTAGTTAATTACACTATGTAAGAACTGTCCTACAGTGACGCGTATAAAGGTGACGAGTGGTTATTGCGCGTCACCTGTATACGAAAAGTGACGCGCACAAATTAGGTGTGTTACCATTCTATTCTCCTAGGGGCCCCCGGCAAAAAGTGGCCCGTCACCTATGACGAGGCAAAAGTGATGCGGCTCATGAAGTCCGTCACCTATATTATAGGTGACTGGCTTTATTTAGCGTCCGTCACCTGTAGTCATGTTATAGGTGACAGGGCATGCCCTCGTGGGTACCGGGCAGTTGTCGCCCGTCACCTCTCAAGTACATGTGACGGCCTTTACTTAGCGCGTCACCGCGTCTTCTGATGCGCTTAAGCTATGGTCCTTGAAAGGTGACGCATTACGTGTATATTTTATCACTTATGTGTATGCCCTATCTAGCAAAAGGGATTTTGCGATATATATATATAATATATATATATATATATATGTCGTGGTGTATTTGCTATAGTAAATGCACCGACCCTCCGTCTCGTATACAACTCATCCCTCCGCCACCCATAAGGAAGCATGCATATAGGGAATATTTTTTGATTTGGATCTAAAAAATGCAATATCTTCTAAGAAATCATTCGTCGTTGGATTAAGAAATCATTCCATTGCCTTGAGTTCCGTCCTGAAGAGCGCCTTGGATTTGTTAGTGGTCGTATTCGTCGTTGGATTAAGAAATCATTCCATTGCCTCGCGCTTGGCAAATTTGAGCGTGAATTTGATGTCGAGTTGCATGGTACGGATGATGACCACGAGTTGATGGCTCGACATAATGCAAGGTGCAAAGCGTCGGGGATGCCAGAAATTGACCGTTCCGTGGCGAGAGTTCGCGTGGCGATTCTTGAGGCATCGGTTAATAGGTCTCATGAGTAGTTTGTATTTGCATGTAGTCCTTTTATGTAATCATGTTGTGTAATGGATCATGTAGTTATTTTATATAATCATGTTGTGTAATGGATCATGTAGTTATTTTATATAATCATGTCGTGTAATGGATCATGTAGTCCTTTTATGTAATCATGTCGTGTAGTGGATCATGTAGTTCTTATAATTTATCATATTGTGTAATGAATCATGTGGACATGTATAATTTATCATGTTGTATAATAGATCATGTGGACCTTACAATACAAGGTGACAGCACTAGGAAGCACAGCCCGTCACCTTTAAAAATTCCAAGTGACAGAGTGTTGTTCTACGCCCGTCACTTATGCTCCATCATAGGTGACGGGCTATGTGTTAGGCCCGTCACCTGTATTGAATATAAGTGACGGCCGTAGACTTCATACGAGGGGGGTCTGGTCACCAATAAAGGTGACAAATCTCTAGTGAAGTCCGTCACCTATTACGTCACATGGGTGACGGCAGACACCCATCACCTTTCTGTTCAAAACAGTGATGCAGTAGAAGTGATGGGCTCTATGCCCGTCACTTTTGGGAGATGATGCCCGTCACTATAGGGCTTTTCTTACATAGTGTTAAGAGCTCTTGGAGGGTACATACGTCTTTTGTTCTCTCTCTTAATCTATCCTAAATTTGCTAGAATTCCTTATATTTCAGGCACTCTAAGATTTTTGGATAAGTATTAAAGAAAATCATTTAATTATTCTTAGAGCTGCATACGTACCTATTCTATTCCTTCCTCGGCTGCTTAATCATAGGAACAACTTTAATTATGGATGGCAAACGAAGAGCTATCAGAGGGTACATGCATCTTTTGTTCTCTCTCTTAATCTATTATAAAATTGCTAGAATGTCTTATATTGCAGGACGGAGGGAGTATGTGCTAACTTTAATCCATACTAGTACACAGTAGTATAAAAAGGTCATTGTTTGTGTCATTTGTCCCAGCCCGGGACTAATGAAAACATTAGTTCTAGGTTCAACGGTCGGGACCCTGGTGCCGGGGGGAGGGGGGTGGGGTGTTTAAAATCTAGATGACAAACTTAAAGATACATTTAATAGCTTATAATGTTCTTAACCGTTCAGTATTATAAGCAGATGATATTGTTTCTTTGCAACTTTAAGTGCATGTTTTCTACCATGTGCCGCTTTTGCTTTGGTCAATTGAATTTATTAACCCGAACTACATGTGGCTCCATATAATCATACATTGGATACTATTTACCATAATTCTTGTCATGAGCTTAGCAGTAGTTATGGACTCATTGAGGGCAGATCTGGAAGAGTACAGAAACATGACTGACATGCTGAAAAATGTAATTCCGGTCATGCTGAAAATCAAGATATTTCTTTGGTACCTTGGATATTTTCTTTAAACCGGATGGAGAAGCAACAATAGACTTAACTTTAATTTTTTCTCATATTGTGTGTGCTGTTTTCCGTTTAATTTATGTATCCTCAGTGCTTATGCTGATAATAATGTAAGAATCAGGCTATGTGCGTCGCAGAGGCCGGAACTATTCGTTTTTCTAAAAAAAAGTATTGCACTACTATACCTCAATCACTATTCCTTTGAAATCATTCGAGAAATATATATATTCGTTCTCGATCATGCGCATGGTTTGGAAAATGTTCCGTGAAAATAAGGTAGGTGACTTCAGCGATGAACTTAAATTGAAGATAGACTTTCCGGTACATACTGGATACTACTTCTGCACGTTTCATTTATTTTATTATCCATATGGAGACCTGATGACTTGTTTTCTCTTAAAGTGTTTTGAGACAGGCACTAGGCAATAAATTTTGCGGATACTACGTTTGAGAGTTCATTCATGGTCTAGTAGATCCTCACAAGACATATACTACATGGCAGGAAGTAATTAAACAACATTTGTCAATGTTTCAGTACGTTTGTAAATTAAGTTGTCATAATTAATAATTTTACTTTTTTATAGATCACAGGATACAGGATCAGCTCCTTCCACTACAAACCAGTGGTAGCTGCAGGCGCGCGGCGAGTGGGAGGAACGAGGGAGGAAGCCAGATGAGGTGGGAGGGGGAGGAGGCCGTGGCGGCGGTGAGCGTCATTGGCCACGCGGTGAGCAGGAGAAGGCCAGACAAGGCGGGAGGGGGAGGAGAGGGCCATCGGGGGTGGGGCCTCTGCTTCAGTGTTACGGAGCAGCACGACCGGTTGGACCCGCAGCGCGAGCGGCACAGGCAGCCGGGACTGCGGAGCCATGCCGCCAGGACGGGCGATGGCGAGGGTGGGCTAGCATGAGCATCTCGGGCCACCAGACCGAGCGACGGTGAGGGTGGCTGTGACCCCTCAGGTCTTTAAATTACGAAATAAGCCTCATTAGCTTAACACGATGCATAAATAACTAAGAAAAGCTTAAAAGAAATGAAGTATAAATTGGTTTTGCTTTGAATTGAAAATAGATGTGTATATGTGCATAGTACATGTACTTTAATCGAACAAATTGAATAACTCTCACCTCAAAGTATTTATGGCTGCAAAATTTAATAGGAACACCATTGATGGCAGGATAAACAGAAGTCTAGTTGAAGCCTAGGAGAGAATACAAATTTTTGCCCAGGAAATGACGTGCCCTCCGAATCATGATTTTTGAGTTTTTAAAATAACTTCTGAACTATAACTCAAATGAACTTTGGCCTGAAACAAAACTTGTGTAACTTTTCATTTTGAACAACTATCATGTTCAGAGATTTTTGATTTGCAACACAAAAATTTGAGTAACACTTGACCTTGCAAACCAGCCCCTGCCTTTTTCTCTATTTTTCACTTCAGATCCTTCTTTCTCCGCTCCGCCCGACCCTCCGACGCGCAGTCGTCGCTGACCCTCCCTTCTCCGCTCCGCCCGCCGCGCAGTCGCCGCTGGCCACTTGACCGGCGATGCCTCACCGGTGCTAGGTGCCAAGCCAAAGTCTGGCCGCGCCCCGCTCGCATGCGCTCCTCCCCACGCCGCGACCCTGCCCAGTCTGCGCCGTGCCCGAGTCCCCACCGCGTCCCGCCAGACGCCGCGCTCGCCGCCCGGCAAGCCAGCTGCTGCAGCTCCTCACCCAACCCGTGCCCGCATGATCTCCCCCTTCCCCACGCCAAATCCCCGGCGCCCAATCCCCTGCCCGCGCCCACCGCACGCCACGTCGGCACTGCTCGCCGCCCACCGCTACCAATAACGCGCCCCCGTCGTGCCGCCCCTCCCCAGCGTCGCCCGACCCTCTCCCTCCCTCCTGCAGCCTATAAAAGGTGACACAAGGCCACTCGCGCGCGCCTCAACCCACCAGAACGCCGCAGCCGCTGCCATTGCCGCTGCCGTGCACCACCCACCCGTGGAGCCCCATCCTCCAGCCTCCCACTGCCCAAACCCATCACCCAGCGAGCTTGCCCTCCCTCCACTGAAGCTCACCGACGTCTTCCCCGACCATCTCGACTGCCGGAGCACCGCCAGCGCCGCCCGCGCCGCCACCGCTCCCCAACTGCTCCGTGGGCAGCCCACTCCGACGCTCCTCCGTCCGAGCCAAGCCTCGGAACGGGTTCCCCTCGATGCCACGAAGCTCATCGACCAGCCCACGCCCTCCCCTCCTCGCCAGAGAACCATCATCGACGCTCCGCACCGCCGCCGCCTCCTGTTCCACGCCGACGAGCTCTTTCCGGCCACCCCCAACCCCGACCAAGGCCACCCCAAGGTAGCTCTCACCTCCCTGGATCTCCCCGACCCTTTTCCCCTCGCTGCCGACGAGCCCCCTCGCCGGAATTTGGCCGGCCACCTTGCCAGCGCTGCCCAGGGACCCAATTGCAATGATTGAAATCTTTAAAAGGGTTTGCTCGCAAGTTTCCAGGGGCATATCTGTAAACCTGTGTTTAAACTTTGAATTCAAAAACAGCAAACTTGTAAAATTCATATAAAATAGTAGAAAAATCAGAAAAATACAAACTAAACTGTTCTGGAATCGTTAGAAGAAAATCTACAACTTTTGTTACATGCATTTCTTCAGATGTTTGCTATATTTTGCTCTACATTAAATGGAAGTTTTAATAGCTTTTAAATGAACCCACTTTGTAGACCAGTGCTGCATCTGATTTTTGGACAGTAGATTAGTTGCTTGATGTGTAGGCCAGTGTAAAAATATTAGGACCAGAATCCATCTCTAGCTAAACTTTTTGTTAAACTTTGTTTATGCCATGAAATAATAAAACTAATTTGTACCTGCTGTTATATTATGTTTTATGCTGTGAAACTTTTCCAGAGCTATTATAGTGATGCCTAAATATCACAAAAAAAGTTTAAAACCTTTTTACTTTCTGTAACCTATTTATATAATTTTGTAGTAGGAAAAATGCACTAATTCAAATAATTAGTTTCTTTGTTTGGCAAATGTTCAAGTTTTTACTATAAGACACTTTAGAGTAGCTCAAGCTGTATAAAAAGTTTCATACTCAGAAACCCTGTAAAAGATCCTGTAGAAATTAATCTTCATTAACCTAAGTGTATCTTGTCCTATTTATTATGCTCTGTATCGTGCACAATAAAATCTGAGAAATTTACAGTAACATATATGTGGATAGGTTAACCCCCTGTAAAATTCTTTGCATCAATACTTGCATGGTTTGTTATGTATAAAAATAACTAGGATCTAGCAGTGGCTGTGTATTATATTTTTCATGATTATGCTACATACAAATGTCTGAAATTTTTATAGTGCTGTTGTCTCCGCATAATGTACTCTAAATAAAAATTTTATCACTAGAAGTTACCTAGTCCAGAAGTTGTGTTTAATCCATGTTGTGCTTAAAAAAATTAGTTTTCAAAAGAACACAACCCCCAACCCCTCTTGTTTCATGGAGTTAATTAGTTTAAGTTATACGATTGCCCAAAGAAATCTTAACTAAGTAACTTTACAACCAAATCTATGTTTTGTGGACTGCAACTTTATCGTGAAGGAAAATAATCGTCATATACCATCACTACAACTTACACTTGTGCATTCATATAGAATCGACTACTCTCGCTGATGGAATGTACGAGCTGGTGCCTGAGTTCGAGAGTGAGCAGCGTGAAGCTCAAGTGAATCTAACTGAAGCTTTCGAAGACCCGAACCGGAGTTCGGAAGAGCCCAAGGCTAGCTTTGCTGAGGAAGGCAAGCCCCGGAGCATGAACCCTATTTTCTAAATTATGCAACTTATTACTCTACTTTACTTGTGCATTAAGTTTATAGGAGTTGAATGAAAACTTAGTTGCATGAACTTAGGTTCCTATGTTCTGAACACTAGATATAAGGTTCGATAGAATGCTACGCTAATAAGACTCCGGTAAAAGTCGAGTGATTTCCTGTCACTCGCGAGAATTTAGGAGTTGAATGTTTACTACATGCTGCAATCATAAGGTCGACGGACGGGGCTATGGTGCGATGTTTATGTTGATGATTGAGGCCCCGTCTGTTTAGTGAAAAATGCTAAGGCCGCAGTGTGTGGTAGTGGTGGTTAAGCATTTGAACGTACTAACCACATGCCGAGAATATGGTAATCGGTATGCTTAAGTATTGGATTGAACCGAGGCCGGAATATACTCCCCACCGTCTTGAATTCGTTCACATCTAGCTAATGGCGGGTGCATGTGCCGCCATGGCCTGGCCGGGTCCGTGGTCCATGGGGACGTGTAGTCGAGGGCGGTGGGCCTGTTCCGTGAAGCGGGAATTGAAGGGAAAAGTTGCACGTGTGACTCTGGGAGTAACCACATGACGTGTGTTTAGGTTTCCCTTGCAAGGTTAAGAAATTTGATTCGAATCGTCCGTTTCTCGTGGTTATTGAGACTGCTTGACCCTTTTACCACATAGAGTAAGAAGAGAAACAATGATGACGATTAATCTTGTTGGATGCAAATTAATTCTTCCACCATTTATGATATTGGATAGTTGCTTACCTAGAATGGTTAAAGAAAACTAGAACTTGGAGCTAAAACTTGAAAGTAAGGACCTACTCGTATATGCTTTTCGGCAAAACAAACCCTCAAGCCAAAAGCCTTGCATGTCTAGGAGTCGGCTAAGTATATTCCACTAGTCGGGTAAGCCTTGCTGAGTATTAGTATACTCAGTCTTGCTTGTGGCTTGTTTTCAGGTGAGACTTTCGAGGATATGATCGCTACTTTGACTTGGCCGTGTACCCTTCCTCCTGGTTGGTCGGTGGAATGGGATACGCACCCGGCCAACGATGATAATGCCGAGTGATGTATCGTATGGGCTTCATGAAGACATCCTGTATCGTCGAGTAGTTTATCGTTGATTTTCCGCTGCATTGAACTCTGAAGAACTCAATTACCTTTAAACTCTGAAGTACCTTGTTTTACGAACTCGAACTCAGTTGTAATAATAAATTATGATGAACCCTGTGGTGTAAAATTTGTGGAATGTTGTATCCTCTGGGCTCACCTTCGTGTGAGTACATGTATGTGTGGTTTCGATCGGCAAAAACCGTGGTTGTATCGGGAGGTTACCCAACAGACCAATGGGTTATTCCGTTTGAAGTTCGAGTTAGCCCTGATTGCCCTCGTGGTGATGGTTAGCGCGCTTGAGCCGGATTAATTCAGGTGGTTCTGCCACAGTGGGCCAACGCAAGCAGCTTGGGCCTCCAGGACGAGCGACGATGAGGGTGGGGAAGCGCGGTGGAGCATGGCTGCGTGGAACGCTGGGAGCCGGTCCAGTTTGGTCAACAAGCATGTTTTGGGGGTTTCGATCAATGGGTGCGGTAAGAGGAAGTATGGGTACACGGGCGGGTATGGTGCGGGGTGGTGAAAAAAAAAGCAATCCATTTTTGGCAGAAACATCTCCTAACTCACAATTTCTATGGATTTACCTTTTCTTCCACCTCCCTCAACCTTAACAGGTAGGTCCAGCGTGAGGGGATGACAGATCCGATCTAGATAAGAAATATTTTCAAAAGTTTTCATTTTTTTATAGTATAGATAGATAGATCTGAAGCAATAGATATGTTGCTTCATGGCACTGTAAATCTTAACTGATTTTAGTTTTAAAGCAATGTAATGGAAATGGTGTTATTCCAGAAACTCTCACTACTAGAAGTCGGCGCATCCGTGATGAAATTCCATGTGACGTTTCCAACTTCGTCACAGAAGATGCATGCATCATGACGAAACCCGAGTTTCATCAAATTTCATCGGCGGCAGCCCTCAGCCCCTACTCAACTGTGACAAAAGTAAAATGAGCGTCACAGAACAACATGTTGTATCATCACAGAAAGGGTGCGCTATCAAGTCTAAGTATCTTTGTCAACTCGGATCCACTGTAGAGGTGTGACTCGGGCGTCCAGGTGTACGAGGGCGGGCCCAGTTGGCTGATGTGGCTAACACATGTACCTGGAGGCCCATGTGTCAGGGTTGAGGGTCAAATATGTGAACGCGGGGTCCACTGTGGAGGTGGGACCCGGCTGTTCACGTGTACGTGTGCGGACCCAGCTGGCTGACGTGGCTAACAAGTGTATCTGTGGGTCCTGGTTGATAGGTCCAGCATGTCTACCAGGCAGCCACGTGTGCTGAGTGGGACCCGAAGGCCCACATGTCAGGGTTGTGGGTCAAATATGTGAACGCGGGGTCCACTGCAGAGGTGGGACCAGGCCGTCCACATGTACGTGTGCGGCCTAGCTGGCCGACGTGGATAACCCGTGTATCTATGCGTCCTGGTTGATAGGTCTAGCATGTCTACCAGGTAGCCACATGTGCTAGGTTTGACCCGAAGGCCCACGTATCAGGGTTGCAGCTCAAATATGTGAACGCGGGGTCCACTGCAGAGGTGGGACCAGGCCATCCACATGTACGTGTGCGGGCCAGCTGGCCGACGTGGCTAACACGTGTATCTGTGGGTCCCGGTTGACTGGTCCAGTATGTCTGCTAGGCAGTCACGTGTGCTGGGTGGGACCCGAAGGCCCACGTGTCACGGTTGTGGGTCAATATGTGAACGCGGGGTCCACTGCAGATGTCGGACCCGGCCGTCCACATGTACATGTGCGGGGCTAGCTAATAAAGCCTGGGCCTGTTCCAAAGTTGGGCCATCTAGCCCAGGTTTGAGTGAGGAACCAAGATCCACTCGATCCGGCACAGGAAGAGAAAAAGGCCCGCTGTGAAAATAGGTGTGCTGAAGGAGCCATAAAAAGGAAGGCCCAGCTGGCCGACGTGGCTAACACGTGTATATGTGGGTCCCGGTTGACAGGTCCAGCTTGTCTACCAGGCAGCCACGTGTGCTAAGTGGGACCCTATGCCCACGTGTTAGGGTTGTGGGTCAAATATGTGAATGCCGGGTCCACTGCAGAGGTAGGACCAGACCGTACATGTGTACGTGTGCGGGGCCAGCTAATAAGGCCTGGGCCTGTTTCAAAGTCGGGCCATCTAGCCCAGGTTTGAGTGTGGAACAAGGATCCACTCGATCCGGCCCAGGAAGAGAAAAAGGCCCGCTGTGAAAAAGGGAAGGCCCAAACGGTTACTGTTCCCTCGCACCTTCCCGAGACGGTCGCCATCCCCAAGAGGGGAATTAAAGAAATATCGAACTTCTGCCTTCCCCTTGATCTACTGTAGGCCTACTCCCTTCACCATTGCGCTCTCGCCCTCCTTCCAAAAAACCCTCGTCCCTTCTCCTACGCCTATGGCGAATTTGAGATCCCTCACCGACCTTCCAGAAGAGATCCAAATCGACATCGCCGCCCGCGTCGCGGCATCATCCAGCTTCCCCATGGCCGATCTTCGTTGCCTTAGGGGGGCTTTCTCTATCGTGCGAGACAGGGTGTGCAGCACGCCGCTGGTGCGCTGCAGCCTCAACCTAAGGCGGGCGCTGCGGCAGTCGGACGATGCGGAGACTCGCGAGAGACTGATCACGAACACCTACGCCGCGGGTAAACTGGAGGCGCGCTTCATCAAGGGGATGAGGGTCGTGTTCCAAGAGAACGGCGGGGCTCTTCATGGGCCGCTGGATGAGCTAGAACAGGCTGCCCGTGGGGGCCACAAGCCGGCGGCGTACATGCTTGCTATGCTTCTATGGCGAGCAAATAGTGGTGCCGAGGCTGACCTCCGGGCCAAGGAGGTCCTGGCCGAGGCGGCGGATGACGACTCGGCGCTCGACATCTCGAATGACCGCGGGCTTGCGCGTCCAGTCGAGGAAGCCTTCGACACGCTGTGGATGGAGGTATGGCCTAACGTCGACCAGCGAGTCCCCGTGCCTAGCCCAGTGCCTCGCACAGACGTTCACCAGTGCGTGTCCCCGTTCTAGGAGCCAGTCAGATGGGTGCAGTGCTGGTGCGGCATGCCCGCCAGCCACGACAGATGGTACCAGTGGTCGTACTTCTGCAGCGAGGAATGCAGGATCCAGAGCCTGTGCGACGACATCTTCCGCATTCTCGGGGATCATCCTTAGGCCGATCAGCTTCCTCTTCGTGTAGGCGTGAACAGTCCCTGCCAAGAAGATGACTAGAGCAAGACTAGAAAAGGGAAGTGATTACTGAGAAGTCCTATTTTGCCAAGAGCATAAACTCTTGCAATTGGCCTTAAATTGTATTTTGTATGGCCTACTTATGTAATGTAATGGGCAACAAACCAACTTGTAATGGCCCAAAATTTGAGACATTCAGTGTATTGGGGCAAAGGCCAAAAACTATCGGTCATGGCCAGATGGTGCCCAGTTTGTTTTGTATGCAATGGACAAAATATAATGTGTTGTTAGCTATTTCTGTTTCACCTTGTTATGCAGTGTACAAAATGTCTATATGTTGACGCCAGATTTTGACACGTGTTGAATCAGCGTCAGAAGAAGAGATTGACCGATGCGGCAGATCTAAAGGCTACAGTAAAGAATCGGCCGATTGAGGTTACAGTTGGGAATCGGCCGATTGGCGATGCAACTTGCGCCAACAGATTGGGACCACAACAGAGAATCCCGGTTAAAAGTGGCCCAATGTTGGTCAACGGAGTAATGCTGATTCGGTCAAGAGGCAAAAGAAAAGAGTCCTGATTGGATTAGGAGACGGCGGCAGAAGATCCTGCGGGAGTCCGTTTACTTTATAAGAATATTATAGATATAGCAGTTTTTCTATGTAAAATAAGATTGTAACAAGTCGTAATCGACCAGGAGTCCTGGTTTTAGGGTATAAATAGGAGTCGTCAGGGCTTTGTAAAAAATATACAATCAATCAACAAAACACATCTACTTTTTCCTAGTACTTTATTTTCAAGTCGGCGATGTGACAACCCTGGTAAAATTTCATTTCTAAAATTAGTATCATTAGCCTAACCCTATGCTTAACCAACTAATAAAAGGGTGAAAAGAATTAGAACGAGTTAAGTTGAAATTCAAATCGAATTTGGGCACATTTGGACACATTTGAAACTTTTAAATTAACTTTCAAACCATAAGCCAAATGAGATGTTGCCTGAAACCAAACTTGTAGAACTTTTTATTCTGAACAACTTTCATGTTCAAATGTTTTTGAAATTCAAATTAGAAAGATGAGAAAATGCCCTGTTTGCACCCAGCCCCCTGAAGTTTTTCAAATTCTCGCAATCAGGCCCCTCGCTCCCCCCCCTCTCTCTCCTCCCCGCCCGACCGCCGCGCGCCAGGTGGCCGGCGACGCCTGATCGGCGCGAGGCGCCAGGCCAGTGGCTGCCTTGCCTCTCCCCCACGCGCGGCTTTGCCCCCTCCCCACGACGCGCTGCCCAGTGAGCGTCCGCGCGTGCGCAAGCCGTGCCGCGCCCAGCCTCGCCGCCCACCGCGCCCAACCGCCGCACCCCGCCGTGCCACCCCGGCTCCCGCGCCCCGCCCGTCGCTGCGTCTGCCCTCCGCCCGAGCCGCTGCAACAGCTGCTTACCCACTCCGCGCGCTGCGCTATCTCCTCTCTGCCACGCCAAATCCCGGCCGCCGAGTCGCCCGCGCCCGCTCGCCGCACGCCGCGCCGGCGCTCTGCAGCCGCCCGCCGTGGCCAGTGCGCACCGTGCCGTGCCTCCGCCCCGCGCATCGCCCAGGCCCTCCACACCCCCTCCTGCCCCTATAAAAGCCGCGCCCCGGCTGCCCGCGCGAGCCACGCACCCAGAACGCCTTGCCGTCGCCATTGCCGCCGCCGAGCGCCGCCCGCCCGTGGACAGCCCTCCACCGCCGCCCCCTGCCCAAATTGAGCCTCCAGCCACCACTACATCACCCCACTGAAGCTCGCGGACCCACCCAACGCCGCCCAGGACCACCGGAGCGCCGCCGCCCGCACTGTCACCGCCGCCGCCGCCCCTGCTCGCCGTGGGCAGCTCGACCCCGACGTCCTCCGTCCAAGCCAAGCCCCTGAGCAGCTTCCCCACGCGCCACTGAAGCTCGCTGACCGGACGAGGCCGCCCCAAGCCCGCCGGAGCACCGCCGTCGACGCGTGCCGCGCCGCCGCCGCCTCTGCTCCAACGCCGGCGAGCCATTCCCGGCCGTCCCCCACCTGAACAACACCCCCACGAGGTAGCCCTCGCACCCCTGAACCTTCCCCGACCCTCACCCCTCGCCGCCGGCGAGCCCCTCGCCGGAATTTCGGCCAGCCGCCGTACCCGAGCCACCCGAGGACCCAATTGCAAGAATTTAAATCTTTAGAAGGGTCTGCGCGTAAGATTCAAGGACCTAGTTGTGAAAGAAAGTTTCAAATCTAGATTCAATTTCAGTGAACTTGTAAAATCCATATAAATTCGTAGAAAATTCAGAAAAATGCAAATTCAACTGTTCTGGAATCCTTAGAACAAACTCTACCACTTTTGTTACAAAACGTTTCTCAGAACCTCAACATATTTTTCTCTACATTAAATGGAAGCTTTAATGGACTTATTTTGTACCCACTGTTGTAGATCAATGCTGACCCTAAAAATTGGACAGTGAGTTAGTTGCTTAATGTTTAGGGCTGTGTAAAAATACCAGGCCCAAATTCCATCTCTATCTTTACTGTTTATTAAACTTAGTTTCATAGCATATTAAGAAGAATATTTTATCCCTACAGTTAGGTGATGAATCACCTAATGAAACTTTTTCTCTACTAGTGTATTGGATCCCAGATGCCAGAGAAAAATTGGGAGACTTTTTATCTCAAAGGAACCTATTTATTTGATTTATGTGCTAATAACGTACATTAAATCAAGAAAATAGTATCTTTGTTTGGAAAATTCTCAAATTTTTACTAAGGGATACACTGTGGTAGAGGTTGCTGTGTAAAAAGTTGCATGGACAGAAACCCTCTGTAGTGTCCTGTAAAAATAAATCCTTTAATAACCTAGGTGTGTAATGTCATATTTTCTATGCTCTGAATACTGCAGAATAAATACTTTAAAAATTATAGTAGCTCCTACATGCTTAAGTGGAAGCTCTGTAAAAATCTTAGACACAGTTGTTGTACCAGTTGTCCTGTACAAAAAGAACAAAAGTCTAACAACAACTTTGTAATATATTTTTCATAATTAATCTGTTACCTAAAATTGTCTGAAAATTTTATAGTAAGCACATCTTTCCCCGATGTGCCGAAATCCAAAGTTTCATGACCAGAAACTATCCACTGTAGTAATTACACTTAAATCGTGTCGTTTACCATCAGCGCTGCTTAAACTTGTGCATTCATGTAGAATCGACGACTCTCGCCGACGGAACTTACGAGCTGGTGCCCACGTCCGAGAGTGAGCAGCGAGAAGCCCAGGTGAATTTAACTGAAGCTCTTGAAGACCCGAGCCTAAGTTCGGAAGAGCCCCAAGCTAACTTTTCGCAAGAAGGCAAGCCCCGGAGCATAACCCATTTCTTTCCTAAATTATGCAACTCATTACTCTCTGCTTGTGCATTAAGCTTATAGGAGTTGAGTGAAAACCTAGTTGCATGATGTTAGGAACCCATGTTTGAAAACTAGACGTAAGGATCGATAGAATGCTATGCTAATAGGACCCCGGTAAAAGTCGAGTGATTTCCTGTCACTCGCGAGAAAATAGGAGTTGAATGTTTACTACACGCTGCAATCATAAGGACACGGACGGGCTATGGAACGTTGGTTACAATTGAGGCCCGTCTGTCTAGTGAAAAATGCTAAGGCCACAGTGTGTGGTAGTGATGGTTAAGTCTTTGAACGTACTAAACAAATGCCGAGATTATGGGAATCGGTAAGCTTAAGTACCTGATTGGCCCGGCAAGGGGACGGCATCCTACCCTTTGAACTTCAGTCCCATGTGCAAATGGCGAGTGCAGAGAGTGGTCACGATCCGGCGGCGAACCGTGGCGTGGGACTCTTGTACTCTCGGAGGGTAGCCTCGATCCACGACCCGGAAAGAAAGGGGAAAAGTTGCACGTGTGACTCTAGGGAGTAACCACGTGACGTGTGTTTGGGTTTCCCTTGCAAGGTTAAGAAATTCGATTCGAATCGTCCGTTTCTCACGGCTATTGAGACTGCTTAACCATTTTTACCCACAGAGTAAGAAGAGGAACAATGAGGAGGAATGAACTGGTTGGATGAAAATTTAATGCTTCACCATGTATGCTTTTAGATAGCTGCTTATCTAGAATGGTTAACGAAACTAGAATCTTGAGCTAAAAGTTGAAAGTAAGGACCCACTTGTAGAAGCTTTTCGGCAAAACAAACCCCTGAGCCAAAAGCCTTGCATATCTAGAGTCGGTGGAGTAGACTCCGCTACGCGGGTAAGTCTTGCTGAGTATTAGTATACTCAGCCTTGCTTGTGGCTCGTTTTCAGGTGAGACCTTCGAAGATATGATTGCTAGCTTGACTTGGCCCTGCACTCTTCCCCCTGGTTGGTCGGTGGAATGGGACACGCCCCCGTCCAACGAAGATAATGCCGAGTGATGTCTCGTACGGGCTTCATCGAGACATCCTTATCGTCGAAGTAGCTTCCGTTGTTTTTATTTTCCGCTGCAACTCAAAAGAACTTATTAGTTATGATCTCTGAAGTACTTGGTTTCTGAACTCAAAACTTGGTCTGTAATATTTACTTATGCTAACGATGTAACATTGGCTGGAATGTGGTATTCTCTGGGCTCATCGTCGCATGAGCATTTGTATGTATGGCATTCGATCCGCCCTACCGTGGTTGTATCGGGAGGTTATACCCGACAGACCAGTGGATTACTCCGTTTGAAGTGTAGTTAACCGAGATTGCCTTAATGGTGATGGTTAATACACTTGAGCCGGATTAATTCAGGTGGTTCTGCCACAGCTGGTATCAGAGCCGTAGCTGGTGCCACAGCTGGCAACAGCTGGCGCCAGAGCCAAAATACATACGCCAGAGAATGCGACAAGCCTTAAAAACTCAATTTACTAAAACTTGACTAGAAGGATGTGTTGCGAAATACGTTGGTACGTTAAGGATGGTGCCTAGTTCGTAAAGCCCTAAGGGATTATGGGAAAGTTTACTAGGTGGCTATCTAACTTCTCTATATATTATCAATTGACTTCCAGCACATTACTTTCTGTCAAAACTTACTTTCATGCACAACCGACCTTAATTTCTGTAACGACGCACTCATCGCTAAGGTAAGAAGGTAAGGATCCTCAGCCAACTGAGAGAGCTTGGCCTTCCTGTCGGTGATGCGAACCGAACGCTGCCCTCAAGCAGTGGCTTACTTGAGGTGCTGCCAATATGCCAACTGTTAGTTGAACATATTGGAAGTAGAAGGTTTGGCGCAGGGTATGGCGATCGCTGTTCATACCCCCGTCTCATGACGGTACCCCCGTGAATACGCTATCTCGATAGCGTATGTTAACGTCGTCTGTACGGCGGAAATTGTACAGATATCGTTTCTATAAGTAAACGGTAATGAATACGGACGCTTTCATGAGTGCTGGCATGAAAGGTTCAGGACATATATATATGCTTTGTCAATCTTCTGCAGGTACACTAACCGCGATTATGATAAGTTAAGGAACAATTAGAGAGACTCGACTAGCTATTATAGCGAGAGCCGTATTGTGTATGCCACCGAGACTATCTTCGTAAGACCAAAAGTATTTGGCAGTTATTTTATTTTGTGAGGACGAATAGGACGTGCATGCATTATAACCATATATATCGGAAAGTGAAAATACGTTGTATGAGAGTGGTAAGGTCCTTGCGTATCTAAGCATGGTTTGCATAAGGACTATCTAGCGAATCTGTCAGAAATCTGCCATGACCGAAAAGAGCGATTTATTGACCAAAGAAAATGACCTGTTCTGGTAAAGTTCATGTTGAAAGAATTGTTCCAAATTTTGTGTTCTATCTTCTGTTCAAAAATCAAAAATTCTGAACTTCTGGATAATAAGAAATAACAGAAACCTTGGAACGTTAGAATTCTGTCCAGAATAAGCACTTCTGCCTCTTAAAATTTTAGGCCCCCTTCCTGCGGTTTTATGCAAAAGAGCACAACACAAAACTTGTTCCAAATTTACCCAGGTAGCTGCTGTTAAAATTTGGTAAATTTTGGCTGGGTATATTTTCCCTGGTGCACGAAACACTGGCCCACTGTTCACTGGAAATTCTGGGTAGACAGAGAGGTAAAACCTGAAAAGAAAGACCATCTTACAGACCTATCTAGCTCTGGAGTAGACTAGAAAAGTTGTTCACAAATACCTTAGGAGTGATCTGGTGAAATTTGAGAATTTTTGGATTAGAACTGTGGAAGTTATGGTTATTTTTGCACACTATACAGAATCTGTCCTTGTGCTGTTCACAGTTTTTCACTATCTCACTCCATTTGATCTTTTGTTCAGATGGCCGAGCCTGTTGCTATGATGGTGGATGAGGATGGACGCGTACACTCGCAGTGTCTCCACTGGGAGGGCTTTCCCTCTATTTTGTGGGATGTTCTGCGTACCGCGGGCTATCTAATTCCCCCACGTTACGCCGGACTGGAGTTTGCAGAAAATGGAGTTACCCAGTGCCGTGTCAACGTGACCGTTTTTCCGCACCCGCTACACCCGGAGGGGCCCGCCTTAGAGCTTGAGGCTGTTGGCCGCCGTTTGGCCGATACTTGGGAGCTTGCAGCCATGAGGGCGCTCACCACTTTTTGTGCGCAGCGTCCCGAGGTTGCCACACTCACTCCCATTGGTTTGTTTCCTGCTGCCCAGGACAACGACCCCTTTTGGCTCAACAGGGTGCAGCACGCACAGTACTTGGTAGACTTTCACGCCCAAGAAACTATTCATACCTCCGTGCGGTGCATGAGTGCACTCTACCGACTTCAGACTCTCCAGAGTCAGGCGCTTGAGCAGCTCACTGATCTTGCTCAGGCCTACCACCTGATGGAAGATACCAGGGATGAGCAGATTAAGGAGCTCAGTCAGGATCTTGAGGACAGAGATGCTCAGATTGGCCAACTTGAGGGCCAAATTCAGGAGCAGGACACTCTCATGGGTGAGAGAGATGCCACGATAGCACAGTTGGAGGAGCAGCTCCATGATCTGAGCCTTGAGTTGGAGGATGCTAATGAGCACATTCAGTGGCACCATGATCAGAATGACCATCCCCATGAGGGGGACATGGAGGAAGATGAGGATGAGCCACAGGAGATTGATGGTATCTCCGGTATGGATTTCGAGGGTGAGGTACCACAGGCACCTCAGATGGGAGCTCACTCTCCTGCTCACAGTGAGTCGTCCGTCAACGACTTGGATGACCTCTAGATGACGACCTAGGAGGACTTTTGCACATACTCCTCGATAGGGTAGCCTAACTTTTGGCAAGTGTTGTAATAGGCTAACTAGGAGTTGAGTAACTCTTTTGTGATGGGTACACCTGAACCATGTGGATACCCTCAACTTGTAAGTAACGGCGATAAACTTGGGTGATTTCGTTGTAAGTTGGTAAACAATGAAATCCACAATCACTGAGACTTGTCGGAATTTTTGTCCATGTCTCCTTGCATTTCTTGGCTGAGTGTTGAGTACCAAACTTGTGCTAAATTTTGTGATCGTGGTTCTCACAAAATTTCAACCCCATTGGATCTTGCTAGCTTAAGTTATAGGCGAAACACTACCCATCGATCTGCTGAAAAACAGCTAAGACAGTAAGGCAAAGGACGAGCCTTTCGACCACCTTAGCTATAGTTCTAGCGCCGAAGTTAAATACCAAAGTGGTGCATTCCTAAATTCTCTGACTACTGCCAGAGTATGAGATGTTTTAGATGGACCCACAGCAAGCTATGATTTTCCTCGTAGCAAACAGAGATTCTGTCCATACTTCTAGCTGTGAATTCGGAAGTCTTTGACTACACCAATCAGTTATGAATCGCGGAAGTATTATGGATCGCGTTGCTAATGGTAACCTTTCACGTTTCAGATGGTTGGATCAACATGTGGTAACCCCGAGGGTTTTGGTGCCGGTGGCAGCAGATCGCGATAGTCGCCACCACCCCCGCCCAGTTTGGTGGAAGTGATGGCCGCTCAAACCGAGCTGCTGCGTCAGATCGTGCAAGGACAGCACCAGTAGAGGGGTGGGCACAATGCTCACCAACCCCAAGCTGCAGGATACACGGATTTCCTAGGGACCCAGCCGCCCTTGTTCCATAAGACTGCGGAACCCCTGGACGTAGATGCATGGATTCGCACCATCGAATCCAAGTTCACATTACTTGTGGCCCCATGCTCAGAAGCCAACAAAGCTCGTTTTGCCGCGCAACAGCTTCGCGGTACCGCTCGTCTGTGGTGGGACCACTACTTTGCTATGCTCCCCGCTGATCACATTGTCACCTGGGACGAATTCAAGACCGCGTTCCAGGCACATCATATCCCCGAGGGTCTCATGGAGAGGAAGCTGAACGAGTTCCTGGCACTTACCCAGGGCACCCGCACCATGCTGCAGTACGCCCAGGCATTCAACAACTTATGCCAGTATGCGGGCTATCACGCTGATACGGATGCCAAGAAGCGTGATCGTTTCCGCCGAGGTCTGAACACCAAGCTTAAGAAACGTCTGAACCTAGCCAGGGCTGACACCTACAACGAATTGGTCAATATGGCCATTACCCAGGAAGACTGTATCATGGCACACCGGGCAGAGAAGAAGAGAAAGGCACCCGCTGGACCATCAAGTGCTCAACCACCAAGGTACCGCATCGTGAAAAATGCCGCACCCACAGCTCCACCAAGGGCCCCTCAGCCAGGGAGGTGGATTGCCAGACCCCCTACAACAGCCAGGCATGGTACGACCCCCGATGCCTCCATAGACTGGTCCGAGGCCCACTCTTCAACCGTCTCTTCAACCTAGCCCCGCGAATCGTTGTTTCAAGTGCGGGAGTTCCAACCACTTTGCACGAGCATGCCCTCAGTCTGGGCCACCCAACCAAGGTCAGGGATCCAACCCGAACAACAAGAACAGGGGCAAGAAACAGACCCTGCAAGTCAAGCAAGGACGGATTAACTTCACCACGCTTGCAGAGCTTCCTGAAGGAGCCCCAGTGATGTCGGGTACATTCTCTATCCATAACAAGCCTGCAGTTATATTGTTTGATTCTGGTGCATCGCATAGTTTCATAAGTGCAAAATTCGGTGCAAAAGTAGGCTTGAATGTTTGTCACACCAAAGGGTCATATATGATATCAACACCGGGTGGTAAAATTGCTTCAAACCAAATGGTTAGACAAGTACCAGTCAAATTGGGTAGTAAAACCATCGACACAGACCTTGTTCTTTTACCTCTTGACGGCATGGATATTATTTTGGGAATGAACTGGATGACTATGCATGGAGTCACACTGGACCTTTCTTCCCGAGCCGTTGAGATAAAATCACCTAGTCACGGAGCCACTACCCTTTACCTACCATTCCTAGATTGCACGAATTCCTGTGCTTACAAGGTGGAAGGACTTAAGCTAGAAGATATTCCTGTCGTCAATGAGTATGCCGATGTCTTTCCGGATGACTTACCTGGAATGCCACCGGATAGGGATATTGAGTTCATCATTGAACTACAACCAGGCACTGCACCTATATCCAAAAGACCATATAGGATGCCCCCTAAAGAATTGGCAGAGCTAAAAATTCAACTTCAAGAACTACTGGACAAAGGTTTCATTCGCCCTAGCGCGTCACCTTGGGGATGTCCAGCCCTATTCGTAAAGAAGAAGGATGACAGTTTGAGATTATGCGTTGACTACCGACCTCTCAATGCGGTAACTGTCAAAAACAAATACCCACTTCCGCGTATCGATGTACTCTTCAATCAATTAGCTGGAGCCAGAGTCTTCTCAAAGATTGACCTTCGTTCGGGCTATCACCAGATCAAGATTCGCCCGTGCGATATTCCTAAGACTGCCTTCTCCACACGCTATGGACTATATGAATTCTTGGTCATGTCCTTTGGACTCACAAATGCCCCTGCCTACTTCATGTATCTCATGAATTCGGTATTCATGCCCGAGCTTGACAAATTCGTCGTAGTGTTCATCGACGACATCCTTATCTATTCCAAGGATGAGGAAGAGCATGCTAAGCACCTGCACATTGTCCTTCAGCGTCTAAGAGACCATCAGCTCTATGCTAAGTTTTCTAAGTGTGAATTCTGGTTGGATACTGTAAAGTTCTTAGGTCACACGATCTCCAGCGAAGGCATAGCTGTTGACCCCAGCAAGGTACAAGAGGTGATGGATTGGAAACTCCCTACCTCTGTTCATCAGATTCGCTGTTTTCTCGGCTTAGCCGGTTACTACCGTCGCTTCATCCCGGATTTCTCTCGAATTGCTAAGCCCATGACGGAACTATTGAAGAAGGAAGTAAAGTTTGTATGGAATGAGAAATGTGAAGGAGCTTTCCACACTCTCAGAGAGCATCTGACTACGGCACCTGTGTTAGCTCAACCCGATAATACCAAGTCATTCGATGTGTATTGTGACGCATCAGGTACTAGTCTAGGATGTGTGCTTATGCAAGAGAATCGAGTGATTGCATATGCCTCACGAGCCCTTCAGCCCCACGAACAGAATTATCCCACTCATGATCTTGAGCTTGCAGCTGTCATTCACGCTCTGAAAATATGGAGGCATTATCTCATGGGTACACAGTGCAATATCTACACGGATCATAAGAGTCTCAAGTATATCTTCACACAAGCCGATCTGAATATGAGACAACGGCGATGGTTAGAATTAATCAAGGATTATGACCTTGAAGTGCACTATCACCCCGGCAAGGTTGATGTAGTCGCGGATGCACTAAGCCGCAAGTCCCATTGCCATTGCTTATCCATGGAATCCTACACTGAGACATTGTGCGCCGAAATGAGGAAGCTTAACATGGAAATGGTTTCCCAAGGCACTCTACATCACATCTCAGTTGAGCCCACTCTTCACGACCAAATCATCATGGCACAACTACATGATAAAGGAATTAAGATCATCAAACAAAAACTCTCTCTAGGTGAGGAGAAGTATAAATGTTTCCGCCAGGACCATAAGGGAGTTTTATGGTTCGAAAGTCGCATAGTCGTTCCAAAGAATCATGAACTTTGCAAGCAAATTCTTGATGAGGCTCACCTTTCCAAATTCTCTATCCACCCCGGCAGTAGCAAAATGTATCAAGACCTAAGGCAAAACTTCTGGTGGACTAGAATGAAAAGAGAAATTGCTACGTATGTCTCGGAATGTGACACGTGCCAGAGAGTAAAAGCTAGCCACTTGAAGGTAGCTGGTACACTTCAACCGTTACCTATACCATCCTGGAAATGGGAAGACATAAGTATGGACTTCATCGTTGGACTACCAAACACTTCCTAGAAACATGATTCCATATGGGTTATCGTTGATAGACTCACAAAGACGGCACATTTTCTTCCGGTACACACCACCTATACCGCCAAGAAATATGCCGAGATTTACCTCGATCGTATTGTTTGCCTACATGGAATACCTAAGACAATCATTTCTGATCGTGGTCCTCAGTTTGTAGCACGCTTTTGGGAACAACTACAAACGTCTCTTGGTACCAAACTGATTCGCAGCTCAGCATACCATCCTCAGACTGACGGACAAACGGAAAGAGTAAACCAAATTCTTGAAGACATGCTGAGAGCTTGCGTCATTCACTATGACAAGAATTTGGACAAATGTCTACCCCTAGCAGAGTTCTCGTACAACAATAGCTATCAAACGAGTTTCAAAATGGCACCATTTGAGGCCCTGTACGGACGAAGGTGTCGAACTCCTTTGAGCTGGTCACAAACCGGAGAACGTAAAATAATTGGACCCGACCTGGTAATCGAGGCAGAGGAGAAAGTAAAAGTAATACAAGCAAATCTTAAAGCCGCACAAGCCCGACAAAAGAGCTATTCTGACAAAAGGAGAAAGCCCCTAAAGTTCGAAGTTGGCGATCATGTCTATCTTCGAGTTTCGCCAACCAAGGGAGTGCAAAGATTCGGAATCAAAGGCAAACTAGCTCCCCGTTACGTTGGTCCTTACGAAATCATTGAGAGTTGCGGACCCGTAGCCTACAAATTACGACTGCCCCCTCAGCTCACGGCCACCCATGATGTCTTCCACGTATCTCAACTCAAGAAGTGTATTCGAGTCCCTACCGAGATTGTGGAACAATAGGAAATATCGTTGGAACCCGACCTCTCGTATGTCGAATACCCAGTTAAAATTCTGGATCAAAAAGAAAGAGAGACCAGGAGGAAAGTGATTAGAATGTATAAAGTACAATGGAATCACCACACGGAAGAAGAAGCCACCTGGGAAACCGAGAGCTACCTAAACCAAAATTTCCCTGGGTTTCTTATCTCAACCACTGGTACGTGCACCCATATCCACACTAAAATTTACCGAATCTCGGGGCGAGATTCTTGTTAAGGGGGGAAGGCTGTGACAACCCTGGTAAAATTTCATTTCTAAAATCAGTATCATTAGCCTAACCCTATGCTTAACCAACTAATAAAAGGGTGAAAAGAATTAGAACGAGTTAAGTTGAAATTCAAATCGAATTTGGGCACATTTGGACACATTTGAAACTTTTAAATTAACTTTCAAACCATAAGCCAAATGAGATGTTTCCTGAAACCAAACTTGTAGAAATTTTTATTCTGAACAACTTTCATGTTCAAAAGTTTTTGAAATTCAAATTAGAAAGAGGAGAAAATGCCCTGTTTGCACCCAGCCCCCTGAAGTTTTTCAAATTCTCGCAATCAGGCCCCTCGCTCCCCCCCCTCTCTCTCCTCCCCGCCCGACCGCCGCGCGCCAGGTGGCCGGCGACGCCTGACCGGCGCGAGGCGCCAGGCCAGTGGCCGCCTTGCCTCTCCCCCACGCCGCGCTGCCCAGTGAGCGTCCGCGCGTGCGCAAGCCGTGCCGCGCCCAACCGCCGCACCCCGCCGTGCCACCCCGGCTCCCGCGCCCCGCCCGTCCCTGCGTCTGCCCTCCGCCCGAGCCGCTGCAGCAGCTGCTTACCCACTCCGCGCGCCGCGCTATCTCCTCTCTGCCACGCCAAATCCCGGCCGCCCAGTCGCCCGCGCCCGCTCGCCGCACGCCACGCCGGCGCTCTGCTGCCGCCCGCCGTGGCCAGTGCGCGCCGTGCCGTGCCTCCGCCCCGCGCATCGCCCAGGCCATCCACACCCCCTCCTGCCCCTATAAAAGCCGCGCCCCGGCCGCCCGCGCGAGCCACGCACCCAGAACGCCTCGCCGTCGCCATTGTCGCCGCCGAGCGCCGCCCGCCCGTGGACAGCCCTCCACCGCCGCCCCCTGCCCAAATTGAGCCTCCAGCCACCACTACATCACCCCACTGAAGCTCGCCGACCCACCCAACGCCGCCCAGGACCACCGGAGCGCCGCCGCCCGCACTGTCACCGCCGCCGCCGCCCCTGCTCGCCGTGGGCAGCTCGACCCCGACCTCCTCCGTCCAAGCCAAGCCCCTGAGCAGCTTCCCCACGCGCCACTGAAGCTCGCTGACCGGACCAGGCCGCCCCAAGCCCGCCGGAGCACCACCGTCGACGCGTGCCGCGCCGCCGCCGCCTCTGCTCCAACGCCGGCGAGCCATTCCCGGCCGTCCCCCACCTGAACAACACCCCCACGAGGTAGCCCTCGCACCCCTGAACCTTCCCCGACCCTCACCCCTCGCCGCCGGCGAGCCCCTCGCCGGAATTTCGGCCAGCCGCCGTACCCGAGCCGCTCGAGGACCCAATTGCAAGAATTTAAATCTTTAGAAGGGTCTGCGCGTAAGATTCAAGGACCTAGTTGAAAGAAAGTTTCAAATCTAGATTCAATTTTAGTGAACTTGTAAAATCCGTATAAATTCGTAGAAAATTCAGAAAAATGCAAACTCAACTGTTCTGGAATCCTTAGAACAAACTCTACCACTTTTGTTACAAAAAGTTTCTCAGAACCTCAACATATTTTGCTCTACATTAAATGGAAGCTTTAATGGACTTATTTTGTACCCACTGTTGTAGATCAATGCTGACCCTAAAAATTGGACAGTGAGTTAGTTGCTTAATGTTTAGGGCTGTGTAAAAGGACCAGGCCCAAATTCCATCTCTAGCTTTACTGTTTATTAAACTTAGTTTCATACCATGTTAAGAAGAATATTTTATCCCTGCAGTTAGGTGATGAATCACCTAATGAAACTTTTCTCTACTAGCGTATTGGAACCCAGATGCCAGAGAAAAATTGGGAGACTTTTTATCTCAAAGGAACCTATTTATTTGATTTATGTGCTAATAACGTACATTAAATCAAGAAAATAGTATCTTAGCTTGGAAAATTCTCAAATTTTTGCTAAGGGATACACTGTGGTAGAGGTTGCTGTGTAAAAAGTTGCATGGACAAAAACCCTCTATAGTGTCCTGTAAAAATAAATCCTTGAATAACCTAGGTGTGTAATGTCATATTTTCTATGCTCTGAATACTGCATAATAAATCCTACAAAAATTACAGTAGCTCCTACATGCTTAAATGGAAGCTCTGTAAAAATCTTAGACTCATTTGATGTACCAGTTGTCCTGTACAAAAAGAACAAAAGTCTAACAGCAACTATGTAATATATTTTTCATAATTAATCTGTTACCTAAAATTGTCTGAAAATTTTATAGTAAGCACATCTTTCCCCGATGTGCCTAAATTCAAAGTTTCATGACCAGAAACTATCCACTGTAGTAATTACACTTAAATCGTGTCGTTTACCATCACCGCTGCTTAAACTTGTGCATTCATGTAGAATCGACGACTCTCGCCGACAGAACTTACGAGCTGATGCCCACGTCCGAGAGTGAGCAGCGAGAAGCCCAGGCGAATTTAACTGAAGCTCTTGAAGACCCGAGCCTAAGTTCGGAAGAGCCCCAAGCTAACTTTTCGCAAGAAGGCAAGCCCCGGAGCATAACCCATTTCTTTCCTAAATTATGCAACTCATTACTCTCTGCTTGTGCATTAAGCTTATAGGAGTTGAGTGAAAACTTAGTTGCATGATGTTAGGAACCCATGTTTGAAAACTAGACGTAAGGATCGATAGAATGCTGTGCTAATAGGACCCCGGTAAAAGTCGAGTGATTTCCTGTCACTCGCGAGAAAATAGGAGTTGAATGTTTACTACACGCTGCAATCATAAGGACACGGACGGGCTATGGAACGATGGTTACAATTGAGGCCCGTCTGTCTAGTGAAAAATGCTAAGGCTGCAGTGTGTGGTAGTGATGATTAAGTCTTTGAACGTACTAAACACATGCCGAGATTATGGGAATCGGTAAGCTTAAGTACCTGATTGGCCCGGCAAGGGGACGGCATCCTACCCTTTGAACTTCGGTCCCATGTGCAAATGGCGAGTGCAGAGAGTGGTCACGACCCGGCGGCGAACCGTGGCGTGGGACTCTTGTACTCTCGGAGGGTAGCCCCGATCCACGACCCGGAAAGAAAGGGGAAAAGTTGCACGTGTGACTCTAGGGAGTAACCACGTGACGTGTGTTTGGGTTTCCCTTGCAAGGTTAAGAAATTCGATTCGAATCGTCCGTTTCTCACGGCTATTGAGACTGCTTAACCATTTTTACCCACAGAGTAAGAAGAGGAACAATGAGGAGGAATGAACTGGTTCGATGAAAATTTAATGCTTCACCATGTATGCTTTTAGATAGCTGCTTATCTAGAATGGTTAACGAAACTAGAATCTTGAGCTAAAAGTTGAAAGTAAGGACCCACTTGTAGAAGCTTTTCGGCAAAACAAACCCCTGAGCCAAAAGCCTTGCATATCTAGAGTCGGTGGAGTAGACTCCGCTACGCGGGTAAGTCTTGCTGAGTATTAGTATACTCAGCCTTGCTTGTGGCTCGTTTTCAGGTGAGACCTTCGAAGATATGATTGCTAGCTTGACTTGGCCCTGCACTCTTCCCCCTGGTTGGTCGGTGGAATGGGACACGCCCCCGTCCAACGGAGATAATGCCGAGTGATGTCTCGTACGGGCTTCATCGAGACATCCTTATCGTCGAAGTAGCTTCCGTTGTTTTTATTTTCTGCTGCAACTCAAAAGAACTTATTAGTTATGATCTCTGAAGTACTTGGTTTCTGAACTCAAAACTTGGTCTGTAATATTTACTTATGCTAACGACGTAACATTGGCTGGAATGTGGTATTCTCTGGGCTCATCGTCGCATGAGCATTTGTATGTATGGCATTCGATCCGCCCTACCGTGGTTGTATCGGGAGGTTATACCCGATAGACAAGTGGATTACTCCGTTTGAAGTGTAGTTAACCGAGATTGCCTTAATGGTGATGGTTAATACACTTGAGCCGGATTAATTCAGGTGGTTCTGCCACAGGCGACTTCGCCAATACTTTTTCTTCTTTCACGAGTTCGTACGGATTGGCAGGGCTGCATCAACTTGATCTCCGACCAATTGGTAGGTTCCGCTTATCGAATAACATCTGAGCTTTAACCTCAAGCGCATCGCTGTGGTTTCGTTTGGATTTATTCACTAGTTATCGATGTTTACTAGAATTATAGGTTTTACCTGTTGTCCTAGTATTATCACCAGTTATCCATCTTGAGATTGGAACTATCGGCTTTGTCATCGCTCTTCCTCGTTCATCGTCGTATAGCCGATTAGATCTATTTCAAGTGTTGCATCTGCAATAATTGCTTAAGTTGCTCTAGCAGTTTTCTTTGCAATTATTACATGTTTATCGGCTGATCCATAGCCGGTCATCTTCATAGCAAATCGGCCGATTTGCCGACGCGCTCTTAGGGACAGATCGGAATCCCAGCCGATCGGAACGCTCTGAATTTAATACTCTTATTTCCTTGTCAATCAACAGGTCAGATTGACTGGCACGCTGCGCGAACCGCACCAGGGCAATTACCCGAACATGAGCTAAGCAGATTCTCCCAGGTCGTGTGTCCAACGCTGAAGACCATGGGCCGATTCCTGGCCGATTTTTAGCGCCAACACACTTTTGGCACGCCCGGTGGGACAGACAACTTCAAGACCTAATATGTCGAAGAACGCAGAAATTTCCGAAAACAATATCATTGGGGTCACAGAAGCGGATCTCAAGGACGACCAGAAGGAAGAATTAGCTAAACATCTGGAAGATTACAAAAAGATGTATCTGCAGTCGTCCAGTCGTACCAGAAGCGGGGAGGCAGTCAAAAAAGCTCCTCTTCCTATTCCCCGCCACATCACCATCACTGAGGATTCGGGCAAGATGTCCGATATGATCCAGCAGTCCGTTTATCAGGCTTTCATCGACCAATCCTCGGTGATGACCAACACGGTGTATAACGCCGTCATCAGCTCTCTGGTCAGCGGAGCGGCTCAAGGATATCAGGGGCCAGCGTATGCTCCGCCTAATGGACCTCCAGCCAGAAGCTCACCACGCACGTCCCACTCGGCTCCTCAGCCGATGTCGACGCAACGCGAGGGATACAACACTCCTTTGCCTCTAGCGTCTCCAAGGTATAACGGTGCACCATGTTTCCCATCACAAGCGCCGCTTCAGCCTGTCCAGATTGCTTCTGTGCACTCGCTGCCCACAAACTCAGCACCCTGGGGGGCATCGGCAACGATGGTTTTTCCCGATCAATCAACTGGACATGGGAGCTATCCAATCCAGGCGTCGTTCCACTCGGCCATCCGACCGACGGTCCCTCAGTATCAACCAGCCCCGTCAGAAATCGGCAGTGGGGCAGGCGCTGTAGAGGCACTCCGAAGCACGGCACCGATGACGATGTACGACGGGGCGGCGGATTCGCTTTGCCATCAGCTGTCAACTGCTCAGACGGCCATGACGCAACAAAATTCGCTGCATGCTTTGATCCATCACCCGGCCGTACCACCGCCGATCCTCCAACATATGCCGGCACCTCGAACGGCTGTTCATCAGCAGCAGGTGGATTGGACAGCAAGAATAGCGGAGGTAATTCAGGACCAATTTGGGTTGATGCCGAAAGTGCAGACTTATATATACAAGACGCCATACCCATCGGCTTACGACCTGCTGCCGTTTCCCCACCGGTACAAGGTTCCTGATTTTACCAAGTTCTCAGGGCTGGACGACACATCTACCGTGGAGCACATTAACAGATTCATCATCCAGTGCGGGGAAGCCGCCACACAAGATGCTCTGAGGGTGCGTCTGTTTTCATCATCTCTGTCTGGATCGGCCTTCCAATGGTTCACCACTTTACCACCTAATTCCATTGTTACTTGGGCCGATCTAGAAAAGCAGTTCCATAAGTACTTCTACGCAGGAGTACATGAGATGAAGCTCTCAGATTTGACCAGCCTCAGGCAGAGGAGCGACGAACCAGTAATTGGATACATAGAGAGGTTCAGAGAAATCAGGAACAAATGCTAGTCTGGCTCTGACCGACGCCCAGTTGGCCGATATCGCTTTCCAAGGCCTCTTGCCACAAATCAAGGAAAGGTATGCCTCACAAGAATTTGAAAGCCTAAGCCAGATCGTTCACCGATTGGCAGGTCAGGAAGTCCGTCCGTTTGAGCAGCGGAGGAATTTCCAGAAGAAGGTGGCGTATCTGGAAGGGTCTGAATTGGAGGGAGAGGAAGAAATCAGCCTAGCAGAATGGGTAAAAGGCAAGAAGCCAATATCGTGCCCTTTCGGAAAGAAAGAACCAGAGACATTCGGCTTTGATACGACAAAGGCCGATAAGATTTTCGACTTATTACTTCAGGAAGGGTAGATCAAGCTATCACCATACCATACCATTCCTTCGGCCGATCAGCTCAAGAAGATGAAATACTGCAAGTGGCACAACGCCACGTCTCATGACACGAATGAATGCAAGATCTTCCGTCAGCAGATACAGTCGGCCATCGAGCAGGGAAGACTCAAGTTTGAAACTCCGGCAAAGCCGGCGAAGCCGATGAAGATTGACCAGTATCCTTTCCCAGCCAACATGGTTGACACGGGAAGAAACTCACTTCAAACCAAGGTGCTGACATCGGAATCGGCAAGAAGAAGCGGCGCCGTAGATCCCAGGAAGCAGGTCATGGTGGATGAAGTCAAAGGGGAAAGGCGGGCTGAGGACAAGGGCGAAGGATCGGGATGATCACATAGACCCGTCACTTCCCAATTGTTGCTCAGCAAATATCGGCGGCAGCAGGAACAATCAAGATGCCACGAGGAGATGATACGCCGACACGAGGATCATTGGCAATGTCCGTTCTTCATCCATTGCTGGGAAAACGACCTCCGATTGCCATCAGCCGCTAACTGTCCTGAGTGCAACGGATTAAGCCGCAACGATTGCCCGTTCAAAAGATCACGCTCCAAAGACAGAGAATCAGAGCCGATCAGCAGAAATCGGCGCGAACAAGAAGGACGACGCCTTTCAGTGCATGATCGGCTGGGGGGCAGAGTTGACCGATATCACCGGTCGAAAGGCAGGATCAACCAGCAGGAGCGACTGGGGGGTAGGACCAGCGTACACGATCGGCTGGAAGAGATGGCTGATGATAGGGTGTCGGACGAAAACCCCTTAGGAAAGGAACCAGATTGGGAGCACGCCAAATCGTCGGCCAGATCAGTGAACCCCATATGGTGCCCTGAAGGATTGTCTAAATCTCAGAAGCGGAGAATCCAATGCCTGCGCCAATGGGAGCAACAAGAAGAAGAGCAGAGGCAGGCGCTGGAAAAGAGAAACGTCAAGTCTCGGGTCTGGCGCCCCAAGAAAAATAACAGCAAGGAAGCGGACAGTCAAGAATCGGCAGCTGATGTCAACATGGTGTTCATATTGCCGATGGAGTTCATGGCGCCTGCCGATCGAGACAAAGCGACAAGGGTGGAAGAGCAGATGGCGCAATTGTTATTAGAGCCGATGACGGCCACTTTTGAGAAACCAGAAGACGATAAACGGCAACATCTCAAGGTATTATTTTTCAAAGGGTATGTTAACGGACGACCCGTTACCAGGCTACTAGTGGATGGAGGCGCCGCAGTCAACATCATGCCGTATGCCATGTTCCGCAAGTTAGGCAAAAGTGATGAAGACCTGACCAAGACGGACATGATGCTCAAGGACTTCGAGGGCAACGTGTCTCCCGCCCGTGGAGCACTCTGCGTCGACCTCACCATCAGCAGTAAGACCCTTCCTACTACTTTTTTCGTTAATAATGGTAAGGGGTCCTACAACATACTGCTCGGTCGCGACTGGATACATGCGAATTGCTGTGTCCCATCTACAATGCACCAATGCCTCGTGCAATGGGTCGGCGACAGTACAGAGATAGTCATCGCCGATTCCGCCTACAGCGTCGCAGCGGCCGGCACGCAACAGTGGAGCTGTGAAAACGTCAGGTGTATATCTGGCAGGACTTGGGACACTTATTTCCTGAAGGTGTCCGATTTCGGTCTACAGCCGATCCAAGCAGTCGGCTCTGAAGATTCAGAATAGATGGATTAGCTCGTCCGAGAAGACGGAAAGCTTGGGCATGGATTTACGTCGGCCGATTCATTAGAGATGGTGGATTTGGGAGATGGTAGCAAACCAAGGCCGACGTATATTAGTGCTAACTTGGATCCTGGATATAAGTGTAAATTGATAAGTTTATTAAAAGAATTCAAGGATTGCTTTGCTTGGGGATACCATGAGATGCCTGGTCTAGATCGGTCCATTGTTGAACACCGGTTACCTATAAAATCAGGATATCGGCCGTATCAGCAGCCTGCACGATGGTGCAACCCCAAAATTCTACCCGATATAAAGGCCGAAATCACAAGGTTGATTGAAGCAGGATTTATTCGGCAGTGCCGATACGCCGAATGGATTTCTAATATTGTGCCCGTGTATAAGAAAAATGGAAAGCTGCGCGTTTGCATTGACTTCAGGAACCTAAATCAGGCTACACCAATGGATGGATATCCAATGCCAACGGCCGATGTCTTGATAGATGCTGCCACAGGACACAAAGTCATCAGTTTCATGGATGGTAATGCTGGGTACAATCAAATATTAATGGCTGAAAAAGATATCTCAAAAACGGCTTTCAGGTGTCCGGGTCACCTTGGTTTATTCGAGTGGGTTGTAATGACCTTTGGGTTAAAAAACGCCGATGCTACATATCAGCGGGCCATGAACTATATCTTTCACAAGCTCATTGGTGCATCGGTGGAAATCTACATAGATGATGTTGTGGTCAAGTCAAAAGGTCATCAGGAACATCTGGCCGATTTAAAAGAAGTACTGGAGTGCACAAGGAAGCATGGGTTGAAAATGAACCCGAACAACTGTGCATTCGGTGTATCGGCCGGGCAATTCTTAGGATTCATGGTCCATGAGCGCGGGATAGAGGTTAACCGGAAGACCATAGACGCCATCAACAAAGTTGTAGCCCCACAGAATAAAACTGAGCTGCAATCCCTTTTCGGCAAGGTCAATTTTATCAGAAGATTCATATCCAACCTATCCGGGCGTATTCGAGCTTTCACCCCTTTGTTGAAATTGAAGCCCGACCAGGAATTCGTGTGGGGAGAAGAACAACACAGAGCGTTAGAAGATATCAAGCAATATCTGGTTTCACCTCCGGTGTTAGTCCCGCCATAGCCTGGTAAGCTGTTCAAATTATACTTATCGGCTGATGAACAAGCTATTGGATCGGCGTTGGTACAAGAGTTCGAAGGAAAAGAATGGGTGGTATATTATGTCAGCAGAAGACTCCTGGACGCCGAAACAAGATATTCCCTGGTGGAACGGCTGTGCCTGTGTTTATACTTCTCGTGTACCAAGCTCAGGCACTATTTGTTATCGGCAGAGTGCATAGTGGTATGCAAAGATGATGTGGTGAAGTATATGCTATCACTGCCGATTTTGAAAGGACGGATTGGAAAATGGATCCTCGCTCTGTCAGAGTTTGACTTAAGGTACGAATCAGCCAAAGCTGTCAAAGGTCAAGTCATGGCTGATTTCGTAGCCCAACATTGTGGACCGAAAATTGCTATCGTTGAACCGGTTCCGTGGACTCTGTATTTCGATGGTTCTTCTTGTGGGGCCGGATCGGGAATCGGCATCGTTCTTGTATCGCCTCGGGGGGCAAGTTATGATTTCTCTCTGCCGATAGAAGCGTCCGCAACTAATAACCAGGCGGAATACCAAGCTGTCCTAAAGGGTATCCAATTATTAAGGGAAGTCAAGGCTGATGCAGTCGAAATTTTTGGGGATTCCATGCTCATCGTAGATCAGTTAACGGGGAAATCTGAATGCAAAGATGATATCTTAAGGATTTACTATGAAGATTGCCTCCAGCTGTTAAAGGAATTAAAATCTGCAATAATTGAGCATATCCCTAGAAGTTATAATGAAGAGGCCAACAGGCTGGCCCAACACGCGTCCAGATATCGGCCAATTCAAGGAGCTTTGATTTTAGAGCTCGTGGCCGATGATTGGCGAAAGGAGATTGCCGATTACTTGAGGGATCCGTCCCAGAAGGTGGATCGGCGAGTGCGCTTCCAGGCAACAAAATATGTGTTACTTGAAGACGATTTGTTTTACCGGACGATTGATGGGGTTCTTCTCAAATGCCTGGGAACAGAAGAAGCAAAAGTCCTGATGGGGGAAATCCATGAAGGCGTATGTGGAGCCCATCAATCGACTCACAAGATGAAATGGATGATCAGAAACAATGGGTATTACTGGCCAACGATTCTTGAGGAGTGTTTCAAATATTATAAAGGATGCCAAGACTGTCAGAAGTTTGACAATGTGCAGCGCGCGCTAGCTTCGGCTATGAATCCAGTAATCAAGCCGTGGCCATTCAGAGGTTGGGGAATAGATCTCATCGGATAGATTCACCCTCCATCGAGTAAAGGGCATAAGTTTATATTGGTGGCCACCGATTATTTTACTAAGTGGGTGGAGGCAGTTCCTTTAAGGAACGTGACATCAGCCGATATGGTTGAGTTCGTAAAGAACCATATTGTTTATCGATTCGGTATTCCTCAGACTATCACAACTGATCAGGAAACGATGTTCACCTCTAGAGAATTTGGAGAATTCACCGCCGATATGGGGATTAAATTATTAAATTCTTCTCCGTATTATGCTCAAGCCAATGGCCAGGCCGAGTCGTCCAATAAGGGGATAATCAAGTTGATCAAGAGGAAGATAGAAGAACAACCCAAAAAGTGGCACATGTCTTTGGCCGAATCTCTATGGGCCTAAAGGATGGCTTGCCACGGAGCCACTAAGATATCTCCTTATCAGCTGTTATATGGTCACGAGGCAGTCTTGCCTTGGGAATTAAGGATGGGGTCAAGGCGTATATCGCTGCAAGATCAGTTGACGGCCGATGACTATTCCTTCCTCATGAGGGATGAGCTCGAGGACTCGGCAGGTCAGCGGTTAAGGGCCTTGATTAGCATCGAAGAAAACAAGAAAAGGGTGGCCAGATGGTATGACAAAAAGGTCAAAGTTAAACAGTTCTCCCAAGGAGATTTGGTATGGAAGTTGGTGCTGCCGATAGGGTCTAAGAATCCCAAATTCGGTAAATGGTCGCCCACTTGGGAAGGGCCGTATACAATCGGCCGATGCGCTCCGGGAAATGCATATATTCTAGAAACTATCGAAGGGGAAGAATTCCCAAGAGCTTTAAATGGAAGATATCTGAAGAGGTACTATCCGAGCGTTTGGGTAGATGCATAACTTGCAGTAAGATGCATCAAGACGGCATGGCCGACTCCTATCGGCTGTTGTCTACATAGCCAATGTAAAGATGACATCGCCTTAAGGAGGAAACATTTTTGGTTTGGTCTGACCAATTCATTATTCGATGAAAACAACAGAGTACATGGCCGACATGGTACAAGTCGCCCTGTTGACGCCAGATTTTGACACGTGTTGAATCGGCGTCAGGAGAAGAAGATTGGCCGATGCGGCAGATCTGAAGGCTACCGTAAGGAATCGGCCGATTGAGGTAACAGTTGGAAATCGGCCGATTGGTGATACAGCTTGCGCCAACAGGTTGGGGCTACATCAGAGGATCCCGGTCAAAAGTTGGTCAACAGAGCGACGCTAATTCGGCCAAGAAACAATGGGAAAAGTCCTGATTGGATTAGGAGACGGCGGCGGAAGATTCTGCGGGAGTCCGTTTCCTTTTTAAAGATATTATAGATATAGTAGTTTTCCTGTTTTAAATAAGGTTGTAAGAAGTCATAATCGACCAGGAGTCCTAGTTTTAGGGTACAAATAGGAGTCGTCAGGGCTTTGCAAAGAATCAACACATCAATCAACAACAATACTTCTACTTTTTCCAGCAATTTACTTTCAAGTCGGCGACTTTGCCAATACTTTTCTTCTTTCACGAGTTCGTACGGATTGGCAGGGCTGCATCAACTTGATCTCCAGCCAATTGGTAGGTTCCGCTTATCAAGTAATATCCGAGCTTTAACTACGGGCGCATCACTGTGGTTTCGTTTGGATTTATTCACCAGCTATCGATATTTACTAGAATTGCAAGTTTTACCTGTTGTTCTAGTATTATCACCAGTTATCCAGCTTGAGATTAGAGTAATCGGCTTCGTTATCGTTCTTCTTTGATTTATCATCTTACAGCCGATTAGATCTATTTCAAGTGTTGCATCTGTAATAATTGTTTTGATCGCTCCAGCATCCTTCTTTACAATTATTGCGCGATTATCGGCTGATCCATAGCCGATCATCTTTACAGCAAATCGGCCGATTCGCCGACGCGCTTTTCAGGACAGATCGTAACTCCAGCCGATCGAAGCGCCTGGAATTTAATACTCTTATTTCCTTGTCAATCAACAGGTCAGATTGACTGGCACGCCGTGCGAACCGTACCAGGGCGATAACCCGAATAGGAGCTAAGCAGATTCTCCCGGGTCGTGTGTCCGACGCTGAAGGCCATCGGCCGATTCCTGTCTGGCCGATTTTAGCGCCAACACACTTTTGGCACGCCCGGTGGGACACTTCAAGACCTGATATGTCAAAGAACGCAGAAATCTCCGATAACAACATCATTGAGGTCACAGAAGCGGACCTCAAGGACGACCAGAGAGAAGAGTTAGCTAAACATCTAGAAGATTACAAGAAGATGTATCTGCAGTCGTTCAGTCGTACTAGAAGCGGGGAGGCTGTCAAGAAAGCTCCTATTCCAGTTCCCCGCCATATCACTATTGCTGAGGATTCGGGCAAGATGTCTGTAACACCTCAGGTGTTTTAATTGTTAAACAAGTCTTCCGGGCATAATAAAATGCATCACTAACTAAGAAAATAAAAGGAATGGATTAAGTTTGGTTTTGCTTTTACCTTTAAAAGTTTGTATGTGCATAAATGCATGTACTTTAATGAAGCAAATTGGATAACTTTCACATCAAAGCAAATATGGCTATGAAATTAGATGAGCACACCAGTATTAGCATGACCAACAAAAGTTTAGTTGAAGCCTAGGGAAGAAAATGAAATTTTGAAATAAAATGACGCGCCCTCCGAATAGAGTTTTCTTTAAGTTTTTAAAATAACTTTAGAACCAAAGCTCAAATGAACTTTGGCCTGAAACGAAACTTGTAGAACTTTTTATTCTGGACAACTTTCACATTCAAAAGATTTTGAAATTCAAATTAGAAAGTGGAGAAAACGTCCTATTTGCAACCAGCCCCCTGGAAATTTTTGAATTCTCGCAGTTAGGCCCTTACCCCTCCTCTGCTGCACCGCCCAGCTCGCCCGACCGCCGCCGGCCACCTGGCCCTCGACGCCTGCGCGGCCCCAGGCGCCGAGCCAACCCCCGGCGCCCTGCCTGCTGCCCGCCCCCGCTCGCCCAACCGCGGCCGCGCTTTCTTCTCCCTCCCGCACGGCATGCCCCTGCCCAACCCGCGGCTCCCTGCAGCACCGCACTGCCTCCCAGTCTCTTGCCGCCGCCCCCTCCACCCAGTGCCCCGTCGTGCCGCCACAGCTCGCCAACCACACGACCGCGTCGTCCGCACGCGACGTCGTGCCCCAGTGCGCGCCCAGCGCACGCACGCCACGCGCACGGCGCGCCTCTGGCCGCTGGTCACCGCCGGCCGCACCAATGGCGCCCAGCCTCGCCGCCCCCTCCACCCCGCGTTCTGGCCGTGCCACGCCCGCCCCCACGAGCTCCACCGGCTATAAAGCCCGGCGCAGCGCCCCTCCCTCCCCTCCTTTCTTCTTCCCCGCAGAACATAGCAAAGCAGAGCAGAGCTCCATTGCTGCCGGCGCCCCCACCTCGCCGTGGAACCCCTTGCTCCGGCCCACCTCCGCCCGAGACAAGCACTGAAACGGATTCCCCTCGACGCACTGAAGCCTCCCAGCCCGAGCCCCGCCGCCCAGCTCGCCGGAGTTCGCCGGAATTCCGGCCGCACCTCGACGGAGCCACTGCTCCACGTCGCGGCACCCCTTCCCGGCCGCCCCAACTCGCACAAAACCCACCCAAAGGTAGCCCCCAACCTCCTCTTGCTCCTCCCCCACCTTGCCCTCGCCGCCGGCGACCGAGCCCGCCGGATTTCGGCCGGATTTGTTGTTCCCCGCCGTGAATCGCGACCAGGGACCACATTGCAATCGCCCAAATCTTCCTAGGGGGTTTTCTGCTAGTTTTCAGGGACCCCTCTGTAAAGAAAGTTTTAACCAAATCAGTGAACTTGTAAAATTCGTATAAAATCGTAGAAAATTCACAAAAATGCAAACTCAACTGTTCTGGAATCCTTAGAAGAAACTCTACAACTTTTGTTACATAAAGTTTCTCAGATTCTCAATGTAGTTTTCTCTAGATTAAATGGAAGGTTTAATGGACTTCTTTTGTACCCACTGTTGTAGATCATTGCTGACGCTAAATTTTGGGCAGTGAGTTAGTTACTTGATGTTTAGGACTGTGTAAAAAGATCAGGACCAAAAGCCATCTCTAGATACACCTTTTGTCCAACCTTGTTTTATGCCATAAAGTGATAGAACAAATTTTTCCTGCTGTTCTGTGATGTTTAATGTTATGAAACGTTTTCTGTGTTTTTGTAGTAACACCTAGAGGCCATAGAAAAATATAGAAATATTTTTACTATATGTAACCTGTTCATATGAATTTGTGGTAGGAAAACTTCACTAATTCAAAATAATTAGTAAAGCGCTTAGAAAATGTTCATCTTTTTACTATGAAACACATTAGAGTATCTCAAGCTGTGCAAAAAGTTTCATACATAGAAACCCTGTATAACATCCTGTAGAAAATAATCTTTAATAACATCAGTGTAGCTTGTCCCATTTATTATGCTCTATATCATGTACAATAAAATCTGAAAAATTTACAGTAACATAAAAATGGTTATAGCAACACCCTGTAAAATTTTTAGCATCAATACTTGCATGGTTTGTTCTGTATAAAAATAACTAAATGCTAGCAGTGGCTGTGTATTACATTTTTCATATTTAACATGCTACACAAAAATGTCTGAAATTTTTACAGTGACCTTATCTCTGCATAATGTACTTTGAATAAAAATTTTATTATCAGAAGCTAACTAGATTAGTAATTGTGTTCAACTCATGTTTGTGTTTAAAAAGAAACTAAGTTTTCAATATAACACAACCCCTTCTTCTTTAATGAAGTTAAATAGATTAAGATAAACTCTATTAACGATTGCCCAGGAAATGTTAAAGTAAATAACTTCACAGCAAAACTTATGTCTTATGAACTGCAACTTTATCGTGAAGGAAATAATGTCAGTTAACTATCACCACAACTTACGCTCATGCATTCATGTAGAAACGACGACTCTCGCCGACGGGACTTACGAGCTGGTGCCCGAGTCCGAGAGTGAGCAGCGAGAAGCCCAGGCAAATCTAACTGAAGCAGTTGAAGACCCGGGTCAACGTTCAGACGATCCCCGGACTAACTATTCACAAGAAGGCAAGCCCCGGAGCATGAACCCTATTTTCTAAACTTATGCAACTTATTACTCTACTTTACTTGTGCATTAAGTTTATAGGAGTTGGATGAAAACTTAGTTGCATGATCCTAGGTACCCATGCTCTGAACACTAGATGCAAGGTTCGATAGAATGCTATGCTAATAGGACTCGGTAAAAGTCGAGTGATTTCCTGTCACTCGCGAGAAATTAGGAGTTGATTGTTTACTACACGCTGCAATCATAAGGACGACAGACGGGCTCTGGTATGATATTTATGTTGATGATTGAGGCCCGTCTGTCTAGTGAAAAATGCTAAGGCCGCAGTGTGTGGTAAGTGATGGTTAAGTCTTTGAACGTACTAACCACATGCCGAGAATATGGTAATCGGTAAGCTTAAGTACCGGATTGAACCGAGGTCGGAACATACTCCCCACTGTCTTGAATTCGTTCACATCTAGCTAATGGCGGGTGCATCGGCCGCCACAGCCCGACGTACCGTGGTCTGTGGGGAGGTGTAGTCGAGGGCGGTGGGCCTGTTCCGTGAAGCGGGAATTGAAGGGAAAGGTTGCACGTGTGACTCTGGGAGTAACCACGTGACGTGTGTTTAGGTTTCCCTTGCAAGGTTAAGAAATTCAATTCGAATCGTCCGTTTCTCACGGCTATTGAGACTGCTTAACCACTTTTACCCACAGAGTAAGAAGAGGAACAATGATGATGAATAAACTTGTTGGATGAAAATTTAATGCTTCACCATGTATGATATTGGATAGTTGCTTACCTAGAATGGTTAAAGAAAGCTAGAACTTGGAGCTAAAATCTGAAAGTAAGGACCTACTATATATGCTTTTTGGCAAAACAAACCCCTCAAGCCAAAGGCCTCGCATGTCTAGGAGTCGGCTAAGTATACCCCATTAGACGGGTAAGCCTTGCTGAGTATTAGTATACTCAGCCTTGCTTGTGGCTCGTTTTCAGGTGAGACTTTCGAAGATATGATTGCTAGCTTGACTTGGCCCTGCACTCTTCCCCCTGGTTGGTCGGTGGAATGGGATACGCCCCCGTCCAACGGAGATAATGCCGAGTGATGTCTCGTACGGGCTTCATCGAGACATCCTTTATCGTCGAGTAGCTTTCGTTATTTTATTTCCGCTGCAACTTAAACTCTGAAGAACTTATTAGTTATGATCACTGAAGTACTTGGTTTCTAAACTCAAACTTGGTTTGTAATATTCAATTATGTTAATGTTATAATATTTGCTGGAATGTGGTATTCTCTGGCCTCATCGTCGCGTGAGCGTTTGTATGTATGGCGCTCGATCCGCCCTACCGTGGTTGTATCGGGAGGTTATACCCGACAGACTAGTGGATTACTCCGTTTGAAGTGTAAGGTTAACCGAGATTGCCCTAATGGTGATGGTTAATACACTTGAGCCGGATTAATTCAGGTGGTTCTGCCACAGCTGGTATCAGAGCCGTAGCTGGTGCCGTAGCTGGCAACAGCTGGCGCCAGAGCCAAAATACATACGCCAGAGAATGCGACAAGCCTTAAAAACTCGTTTTAATAAAACTTGACTAGAAGGATGTGTTGCGAAATACGTTGGTACGTTAAGGATGGTGCCTAGTTCGTAAAGCCCTAAGGGATTATGGGAAAGTTACTAGGTGGCTATCTAACTTCTATATATATTATCAACTGACTTCCAGCACATTACTTTCTGTCAAAACTTACTTTCATGCACAACCGACCTTAATTTCTGTAACGACGCACTCATCGCTAAGGTAAGAAGGTAAGGATCCTCAGCCAACTGAGAGAGCTTGACCTTCCTGTCGGTGATGCGAACCGAACGCTGCCCTCAAGCAGTGGCTTACTTGAGGTGCTGCCAATATGCCAACGGATAGTTGAACATATTGGGAGTAGAAGGTTTGGCGCAGGGTATGGCGATCGCTGTTCATACCCCCGTCTCATGACGGTACCCCCCGTGAATACGCTATCTCGATAGCGTATGTTAACGTCGTCTGTACGGCGGAAATTGTACAGATATCGTTTCTATAAGTAAACGGTAATGAATACGGACGCTTTCATGAGTGCTGGCATGAAAGGTTCATGAAATATATATGCTTTGTCAATCTTCTGCTGGTACACTAACCGCGATTACGATAAGTTAAGGAACGATTAGAAAGACTCGACTAGCTATTATAGTGAGAGGCGTATCACGTATGCCACCGAAACTATCTTCGTAAGACCAAAGGTTATTTGGCAATTATTTTATTTTGTGAGGACGAATAGGACGTGCATGCATCATGAACATATATATCTGAAATTGAAAATGTGTTGTATGAGAGTGGCAAGGTTCATGCGCCCACACGATTGACTTGCCTAAGGATTATCTAGCAAACCGGTCACTTTCCGCCTTATCCGAAAAGATGAAATTATTAAGCTGAGAAAATGACCCTTTCGGAAGAAACTCAGGTTGAAAATTTTTGTTCCAAAATCCGTATTCTACCTACTGTCTAAATACGAAAAATTCTGGACATATGGGTAATGAGAAACAACAAAGACCTTGGTGTGTTGGTTTCTGTCCAAAATGAGCAGTTCAGCCACCTTAATTTTTAGGCCCCCCTTCCTACAGTTTTCTGCAAAAGAGTACAACACAAAACTTGTTCCAAATTTACCCAGGTAGTTTCTGTTAAAATTTGGTAATTTTTGGCCAGGTAGATTTTCCCTGGTGCATGAAACATTGGCCCACGGTTCACTGAAAATTCTGGGTAGACAGAGAAGTGATACCTTAAGGGAACAGCCATCTTAGAGCCTAATCCAGCCAAAGTGTTGAATACCAAACTTGTCCTAAATTCTGTGATCTAGGTTCTCACAAAATTTCATCCCTATTGGATCTTGCTAGTTTGAGTTATAGGCCAGATACTATAACTCGTTCTGCTGAAAAACAGCCAACCAGCGAAGCAAAGAGTGAATCGTTTGACCATCCTAGCCATCGATTTAGTATCTTGGCTGAATACCAAAGTGATACATCTCTAAATTCCCTATCCACTGCCAAAATATGAGGAACTTTGGATGAACCTACCAGGAGTTATAAAATTCTTATGGCAGACAGTTTTTATGCCCGCGATTCCATCCAGGACCTTTTGGAAGTCTACTATTCTGCGTTAGATCTTTTTGAGTCATGGAAGCAACATGGATCACATTGCTAATGAAGAACCTTCGCCTTTTCAGATGGTTGGAGCAACCCGTGGTAACACGGATGGTTTTGGTGCTAGCGCAAGTGGATCACAACCACAGCCGCCACCACCACCCAGTTTGGTTGAAGTAATGGCTGCTCAAACCGAGTTGCTTCGTCAGCTGGTGCAAGGACAGCAACACCAGCAGCAGGGTGGGCAAAATGTCCCCCACCCCCAAGCTGCAGGATACACGGATTTCCTAGGGACCCAGCCTCCCTTGTTTCACGAGACGGAGGAACCCTTGGATGCGGACGCTTGGATTCGCACAATCGAGTCCAAGTTTTCTCTACTTGTGGCCCCATGTTCGGATGAAAACAAGGCCCGCTTTGCCGCGCAGCAGCTTCGCGGTACGGCTCGTCTATGGTGGGACCACTATTTTGCTATGCTCCCTGCTGATCACATTGTCACCTGGGATGAATTAAAGACTGCGTTCCGGGCGCACCATATTCCCGAAGGTCTCATAGAAAGAAAGCTAAATGAGTTTTTAGCTCTCACTCAGGATAACCACACTGTACTTCAGTATGCTCAGGCCTTCAACAACCTGTGCCAATACGCGGGCTATCACGCAGACACAGATGCCAAGAAGCGTGATCGTTTCCGTAGAGGTCTGAGTACTAAACTCAAGGAACGATTGAATCTTGTCAAAGCCGATACATATAATGAGCTAGTCAACATGGCCATCACTCAAGAGGACTGTATTGAGGCTCATCGTGCTGAAAAGAAGAGAAAGGCGCTAGCTGGACCCTCGGGTGCTCAGCCACCGAGGTATCGCTTGGTGCGAAATGCTGCGCCTACAGCTCCACCGAAGGCCCCTCAGCCAGGGCGTTGGATTATCAGGCCCCCGCAGCAGCCAGGCATGGTACGACCCCCGATGCCTCCACAGAATGGTCTGAGGCCCACTCTGCAACAGCCTCTTCGACCCAGCCCCGCGAATCGTTGTTTCAAATGCGGGAGTTCCGGTCATTTCGCTCGCGAATGCCCTCAACCCAGGCTGCCAAATCAGGGCCAGGACTCTAACCAGAACAATAAGAACAAAGGCAAGAAGCAGACCCTCCAGGTCAAACAAGGACGGATCAACTTCACTACCCTTGCAGAACTTCCTGAAGGAGCACCAGTGATGACGGGTACATTCTCTATCCATAACAAGCCTGCAGTCATATTGTTTGATTCTGGTGCATCACATAGTTTCATTAGTGCAAAGTTTGGTGCAAAAGTAGGCTTGAATGTTTGCCACACCAAAGGGTCGTATATGATATCAACACCAGGTGGAAAAATTGCTTCCAACCAAATAATAAGGCTGGTACCGATAAAGTTGGGAAGTAAAGTCATCAACACAGACCTTGTTCTTTTACCCCTTGACGGCATGGATATTATTTTGGGAATGAACTGGATGACTAGGCATGGAGTCACACTAGACCTTTCTTCCCGAGCCGTTGAGATAAATTCACCTAGTCACGGAGCCACTACCCTTTACCTACCGTTACGGGAGTGCACAAATTCTTGCGCTTTCGTGATGGAAGGGACCAACCTAGAGAATATTCCAGTGGTATGCGAGTATGCCGATGTCTTTCCGGATGACTTACCCGGAATGCCACCAGATAGGGACATTGAGTTCGTTATTGAACTACAGCCAGGCACTGCACCTATATCCAAGAGACCATATAGGATGCCCCCTAAAGAATTGGCAGAGCTGAAAATTCAACTCCAAGAACTACTAGACAAAGGTTTCATTCGCCCTAGCGCGTCACCTTGGGGATGTCCAGCCCTATTCGTAAAGAAGAAGGATGACAGTTTGAGGTTATGTGTGGACTACCGACCTCTCAATGCGGTAACTGTTAAAAATAAATACCCACTTCCCCGTATCGATGTACTCTTCGATCAATTAGCTGGAGCCAGAGTCTTCTCAAAAATTGATCTTCGTTCGGGATATCATCAGATCAAGATTCGCCCATGCGATATTCCTAAGACTGCTTTCTCCACACGCTATGGACTATATGAATTCTTGGTCATGTCCTTTGGACTCACCAATGCCCCTGCCTACTTCATGTATCTCATGAATTCGGTATTCATGCCCGAACTTGACAAATTCGTCGTAGTGTTCATCGACGACATCCTTATCTATTCTAAGGATGAGGAAGAGCATGCCAAGCACCTTCGCATTGTTCTTCAGCGACTCAGAGACCATCAACTCTATGCTAAGTTTTCTAAGTGTGAATTCTGGTTGGATACTGTAAAGTTCTTGGGTCACACGATCTCCAGCGAAGGCATAGCTGTTGACCCCAGCAAGGTACAAGAGGTGATGGATTGGAAACCCCCTACCTCGGTTCATCAGATTCGTAGTTTCCTCGGCTTAGCCGGTTACTACCGTCGCTTCATCCCGGATTTCTCTCGAATTGCTAAGCCCATGACTGAACTGTTAAAGAAGGAAGTAAAGTTTGTATGGGATGAGAAATGTGAAGAAGCTTTCCACACTCTCAGAGAGCATCTGACTACCGCACCTGTGTTAGCTCAACCTGATAATACCAAGTCATTCTATGTGTATTGTGACGCATCGGGTACTGGTCTAGGATGTGTGCTTATGCAAGAGAATCGAGTGATTGCATATGCCTCACGAGCCCTTCGGCCCCACGAACAGAATTATCCCACTCATGACCTTGAGCTTGCAGCCGTCATTCACTCTCTAAAAATATGGAGGCATTATCTCATGGGTACACAGTGCAATATCTACACGGATCATAGGAGTCTCAAGTATATCTTCACACAAGCCGATCTGAATATGAGACAACGGAGATGGCTAGAATTAATCAAGGATTATGACCTTGAAGTGCACTATCACCCCGGCAAGGCTAATGTAGTCGCGGATGCACTAAGCCGCAAGTCCCATTGCCATTGCTTATCCATGGAATCCTAACATGAGACATTGTGTGCGGAAATGAGGAAGCTTAACATGGAAATGGTTTCGCAAGGCACCCTAAATCACATCTCAGTTGAGCCCACTCTTCACGACCAAATCGTCATGGCACAACTACATGATGAAGGAATTAAGATCATCAAACAAAAACTCTCTCTAGGTGAGGAGAAGTATAAATGTTTCCGCCAGGATCATAAGGGAGTTCTATGGTTCGAAAGTCGTATAGTCGTTCCGAAGAATCGTGAACTCCGCAAGCAAATTCTCGATGAGGCGCACCTTTCCAAATTCTCTATCCACCCCGACAGTAGCAAAATGTATCAAGACCTAAGGAAAACTTCTGGTGGACTAGAATGAAAAGAGAAATTGCTACGTATGTCTCGGAATGTGACACGTGCCAGAGAGTAAAAGCTAGCCACTTGAAGGTAGCCGGTACACTTCAACCGTTACCTATACCATCATGGAAATGGGAAGACATAAGTATGGACTTCATCGTTGGACTACCAAACACTTCCCAGAAACATGATTCCATATGGGTTATCATTGATAGACTCACAAAGACGGCACATTTTCTTCCGGTACACACCACCTATTCTACCAAGAAATATGCCGAGATTTACCTCGATCGTATTGTTTGCCTGCATGGAATACCTAAGACAATTATTTCGGATCGTGGTCCTCAGTTTGTAGCACGCTTTTGGGAACAACTACAAACGTCTCTTGGTACTAAACTGATTCGCAGCTCAGCATACCATCCTCAGACTGACGGACAAACGGAAAGAGTAAACCAAACTCTGGAAGACATGCTGAGAGCTTGCGTCATTCACTATGACAAGAATTGGGACAAATGCCTAGCCCTAGCAGAGTTCTCGTACAACAACAGCTATCAAACGAGTTTGAAAATGGCACCATTTGAGGCCCTGTACGGACGAAGGTGTCGAACTCCTTTGAGCTGGTCACAAACCGGAGAACGTAAAATAATTGGACCCGACCTGGTAATCGAGGCAGAGGAGAAAGTAAAAGTAATACAAGCAAATCTTAAAGCCGCACAAGCCCGACAAAAGAGCTATTCTGACAAAAGGAGAAAGCCCCTAAAGTTCGAAGCTGGCGATCATGTCTATCTTCGAGTTTCACCAACCAAGGGAGTGCAAAGATTCGGAATCAAAGGCAAACTAGCTCCCCGTTATATTGGTCCTTACGAAATCATTGAGAGCTGTGGACCCGTAGCCTACAAACTACGACTGCCCCCTCAGCTCACAACCACCCATGATGTCTTCCACGTATCTCAACTCAAGAAGTGTATTCGAGTCCCTACCGAGATTGTGGAACAACAAGAAATATTGTTAGAACCCGACCTCTCGTATGTCGAACACCCGGTTAAAATTTTGGATCGAAAAGAAAGAGAGACCAGGAGGAAAGTGATTAAAATGTATAAAGTTCAATGGAATCATCACACTGAAGAAGAAGCCACTTGGGAAACCGAGAGCTACCTAAACCAAAACTTCCCTGGTTTTCTTATCTCAACCACCGGTATGTGCACACTGCCCACACTAAGCTTATTGTCCGAATCTCGGGGCGAGATTCTTTTTAAGGGGGGAAGGCTGTAACACCTCAGGTGTTTTAATTGTTAAACAAGTCTTCCGGGCATAATAAAATGCATCACTAACTAAGAAAATAAAAGGAATGGATTAAGTTTGGTTTTGCTTTTACCTTTAAAAGTTTGTATGTGCATAAATGCATGTACTTTAATGAAGCAAATTGGATAACTTTCACATCAAAGCAAATATGGCTATGAAATTAGAGTAAGAAGAGGAACAATGATGATGAATAAACTTGTTGGATGAAAATTTAATGCTTCACCATGTATGATATTGGATAGTTGCTTACCTAGAATGGTTAAAGAAAGCTAGAACTTGGAGCTAAAATCTGAAAGTAAGGACCTACTATATATGCTTTTTGGCAAAACAAACCCCTCAAGCCAAAGGCCTCGCATGTCTAGGAGTCGGCTAAGTATACCCCATTAGACGGGTAAGCCTTGCTGAGTATTAGTATACTCAGCCTTGCTTGTGGCTCGTTTTCAGGTGAGACTTTCGAAGATATAATTGCTAGCTTGACTTGGCCCTGCACTCTTCCCCCTGGTTGGTCGGTGGAATGGGATACGCCCCCGTCCAACGGAGATAATGCCGAGTGATGTCTCGTACGGGCTTCATCGAGACATCCTTTATCGTCGAGTAGCTTTCGTTATTTTATTTCCGCTGCAACTTAAACTCTGAAGAACTTATTAGTTATGATCACTGAAGTACTTGGTTTCTAAACTCAAACTTGGTTTGTAATATTCAATTATGTTAATGTTGTAATATTTGCTGGAATGTGGTATTCTCTGGGCTCATCGTCGCGTGAGCGTTTGTATGTATGGCGCTCGATCCGCCCTACCGTGGTTGTATCGGGAGGTTATACCCGACAGACCAGTGGATTACTCCGTTTGAAGTGTAAGGTTAACCGAGATTGCCCTAATGGTGATGGTTTATACACTTGAGCAGGATTAATTCAGGTGGTTCTGCCACAATGTCCGATATGATCCAACAGTCCGTCTCCCAGGCGTTCATCGACCAATCCTCAGTGATGACCAACACGGTGTATAACGCCGTCATCAGCTCTGTGGCCAGCGGAGCAGTTCAAGTCTATCAGGGACCAGCGTATGCCCCGCCGATCACGCTGCCAGCCAGAAGCTTACCATGCATGTCCCAATCGGCTCCTCAGCCGATATTGATGCAACGCGAGGGGTACGACACTCCGTTGCCTCCAACGTCTCCAAGGTACAGCGGTGCACCATGTTTCCCATCACAGACACCGCTTCAACCCGTCCAGATTGCTTCTGTACAAACGCTACCCACAAGCTCAGTACCCTGGGGGGCATCAGCAACGACGGCTTTCCACGATCCATCAACCGGGAAGGGGAGCTATCCAATCCAAGCGCCATTCCAATCGGCCGTCCGGCCGACGGTCCCTCAGCATCAGCCGATCTCATCAGAAATCGGCAGGGGGGCAGGCGCTATAGAAGCATTCAGAGGCACGGCGCCGATGATGACATACGATGGAGCGGTGGATTCACTTCGCCATCAACTATCAGCTGCTCAGCAAAACTCGTCGCATGCTTCGATTCATCACCCAGCTGTACGAGCCCTTCAACATATGCCGGCGCCACGAACAGTCGTTCATCAGCAGCAGGTGGACTGGACGGCAAGAATAGCAGAAGTGATTCAGGACCAGTTTGGATTGAAGCCAAAAGTGCAGACTTACACCTACAAGATGCCATACCCATCGGCCCATGACTTGCTGCCGTTCCCACACCGCTACAAGGTGCCTGATTTCACCAAGTTTTCAGGGCTGGACGATAAATCCACCGTGGAGGACATCAACAGATTCATCATCCAGTGCGGGGAGGCTGCCACGCAAGATGCTCTGAGGGTGCATCTATTTTCATTATCCCTGTCCGGATCGGCCTTGCAGTGGTTCACCACTTTGCCACCAAATTCTATTGTTACGTGGGCCAATCTAGAGAAGTAGTTCCACAAGTACTTCTACGCAGGAGTACATGAGATGAAGCTCTCAGATTTGACCAGCCTCAGGCAGAGGAGCGATGAACCAGTGACTGGATATATACAGAGGTTCAGAGAAGTCAGGAACAAATGCTACAGTCTGGCTCTGACCGATGCACAGTTGGCCGATATCGCTTTCCAAGGCCTCCTGCCACAAATCAAAGAAAGGTATGCTGCGCAAGAGTTTGAAAGCCTAAGCCAGATCGTCCACCGATTGTCAGGATAGGAAGTCCGTCCGTTTGAACAGCGGAGGAATTTCCAGAAGAAAGTGGCATACCTAGAAGGGTCTGAATCCGATGGGGAGGAGGAAATCGGCCTGGCAGAATGGGTGAAAGGCAAGAAACCGATATCATGCCCTTTCGGAAAGAAAGAGCCAGAGACATTCGGCTTTGACACATCAAAAGCCGATAAGATTTTCGATTTATTGCTCCAGGAAGGGCAGATTAAGCTATCTCAGCATCACACCATCCCTTCGGCCGATCAGCTCAAGAAGATGAAGTACTGCAAGTGGCACAACGCCACGTCTCATGAAACGAATGAATGCAAAGTCTTTCGTCAGCAGATACAATCGGCCATCGAACAGGGGAGGCTCAAATTTGAAATCCCGGCTAAATCGGCAAAACCGATGAAGATAGATCAGCATCCCTTCCCGGCTAACATGGTTGACACGGGAGGAAATTTACGCCAAACCAAGGTGCTGACATCAGAATCGGCAAGAAGGGGCGGCGCCGTCGATCCCAGGAGGCAGATTACGGCGGAAGAGATCAAAAGGAACAAGAAGGGGCCAGAACGACCACGCAAACCCATCACTTCCCAGTTCTTGCTCAGCAAATATCGGCAACAGCAAGAACAATTAAGATTCCACGACGAGATGATACGCCGGCATGAGGATCACTGGCAATGTCCGTTCTTCATCCATTGCTGGGAGAACGACATCAGATTGCCGTCTGCCGATAACTGTCCAGAGTGTAACGGACTGAGTTGCAACGATCGCCCGAGGTCACACTCCAGGGACAGAGGACCAGAGCCGATCAGCAGAAATCGGCGCGGACGAGAGGAACAGCGCATTTCAGTGCATGATCGGCTGGGGGGCAGAGTTGACCAGTACCACCGGTCAAAAGGCAGGATCAACCAATAGGATGGACTGGGGGGCAGGATCAGCGTGCACGATCGGTTGGAAGAGATGGCCGATGACAAGGTGTCAGACGAGGACCCCCTAGGAAGTAAACCGGATTGGGAACACGCCAGATCATCGGCCAAACCAGTAAACCCCAGGTGTGGCGCCAGTGGGAGCAACAGGAGGAAGAACAGAGGCAGGTGCCAGAGAAAAGAAATGTTAAGTCTCGGGTGTGGTGCCCAAAGAAGAACGGTCAAGAAGTAGACAATCAAGAATCGGCGGCTGACATCAACATGGTGTTCATATTACAAATGGAATTCATGGCGCCTGATGATCGAGACAAAGCAACAAGAATGGAAGAACAAATGGCACAACTGGTGTTAGAGCCGATGACGGCTACTTTTGAGAAACCAGAAGAAGAAAAACGGCAACATCTTAAAGCGCTGTTTCTCAAAGGCTATGTTAACGGACGACCCGTCACCAGATTACTAGTAGATGGAGGCGCCGCGGTTAACATCATGCCGTATGCCACGTTCCGCAAGCTAGGCAAGAGCGATGAAGATCTCACCAAGACGGACATGATGCTGAAGGATTTTGAAGGCAATGTGTCTCCCGCCCGTGGAGCGCTCTGCGTCGACCTCACCATCAGCAGTAAGACCCTTCCTACCACCTTTTTCGTTATTAATGGGAAGGGATCCTACAACATGCTGCTCGGTCGTGACTGGATACACGCAAACTGCTGTGTCCCATCTACAATGCATCAATGCCTCGTGCAATGGGTCGGCGACAGCATAGAGATAGTCACCGCCGATTCCGCCTACAGCGTCGCGGCGGCCGACACGCAACAGTGGAGCTGCAAGCACGTCAAGTGTATATCGGGTAGGACGTGGGACACTGACTTCCTGAAGGTGTCCGATTTTGGTCTACAGCCGATCCAAGCAGTCGGCTCCGAAGATTCAGAATAGATGGATCAACTCGTTCGAGAAGATGGGAAGCTCGGGCATGGATTTACGTCGGCCGATTTATTGGAGATGGTAGATTTGGGGGATAGCAGCAAATCAAGGCCGACGTATATTAGTGCTAATTTGGATCCTGAGTATAAGTGTAAGCTGATAAGTTTATTAAAAGAATTCAAGGATTTCTTTGCTTGGGAATATCATGAGATGCCAGGTCTAGACCGGTCCATTGTTGAACACCGGTTACCTATAAAATCAGGATATCGGCCATATTAGCAACCTGCATGATGGTGCAACCCCAAGATTCTATCTGATATAAAGGCCGAAATCACAAAGTTAATTGAAGCAGGATTTATTCGGCAGTGCCACTACACCGAATGGATATCTAATATTGTGCCCGTGTATAAAAAGAATGGAAAGCTGCGTGTGTGTATCGATTTCAGGAACTTAAATCAGGCCACACCAATGGATGGGTATCCGATGCCAACGGCCGATATCTTGATAGATGCTTCCGCAGAACACAAAGTCATAAGTTTCATGAATGGTAATGCAGGGTACAATCAGATATTAATGGCCGAAGAAGATATATCAAAAATGGCTTTCAGGTGTCCAGGTCATCTTGGTTTATTTGAATGGGTTGTGATGACTTTTGGGTTGAAGAACGCCGGTGCCACATATTAGCGAGCCATGAACTATATCTTCCACAAGCTTATTGGTACATCGGTGGAAATTTATATAGATGACGTCATGGTCAAGTCAAAAGGTCACCAAGAACATCTGGCTGATTTACAAGAAGTACTGGAGTGCACAAGGAAGCACGGGTTAAAGATGAACCCAAACAAGTGTGCATTTGGTGTATCGGCTGGGCAATTCTTGGGATTCATGGTTCATGAGCGCGGGATAGAAGTCAACTGAAAAACCATAGACGCCATCAACAAAGTTGTGGCCCCACAAAATAAAGCTGAGCTACAGTCCCTCATCGGCAAGGTCAATTTTATCAGGAGGTTCATATCCAACCTGTCAGGGCGTATTCGGGCTTTTACTCCTCTTTTGAAATTAAAGCCCGATCAAGAATTTATATGGGGGAGAAGAACAACGCAAAGCATTGGAAGATATTAAGCAATATCTAGTTTCACCTCCGGTTTTGGTCCCGCCACAGCCTGGTAAGCCGTTCAAATTATATTTATCGGCTGATGAACAGGCTATTGGATCGGCGTTAGTACAGGAGTTCGAAGGGAAAGAACGAGTGGTATATTACGTCAGCAGAAGACTCCTAGACGCCGAAACAAGATATTCCCCGGTGGAGCGGCTATGTTTGTGTTTATACTTCTCGTGTACCAAGCTCAGGCACTATTTGTTATCGGCAGAATGCAGAGTTATATGCAAGGATGACGTGGTGAAGTATATGTTATCATTGCCGATTTTGAAAGGACGGATTGGAAAATGGATCCTGGCTCTGTCAGAATTCGACTTAAGGTACGAATCGGCCAAAGCTGTCAAAGGTCAAGTAATGGCCAATTTCGTAGCCCAGCACTGTGGACCAGAGATTGCCGCCGTTGAACCGGTTCCACGGACTCTGTATTTTGATGGTTCTTCATGTGGGGTCGGATCAGGAATCGGCATTGTTCTTGTGTCGCCTCGGGGGGAAGTTATGATTTCTCTCTGCCGATAGAAGCTTCCGCAACTAATAATCAGGCGGAATACCGGGCCGTTCTGAAGGGTATCCAATTATTAAGGGAAGTCAAAGCTGATGCAATCAAAATTTTTGGAGATTCCATGCTCATTGTGGATCAATTAACGGGGCGATCTGAGTGTAAGGATGATATCTTGAGGATTTATTATGAAGATTGCCTTCAGCTTTTAAAAGAGTTCAAGTCTGCAATAATTGAGCATATCCCCAGAAATTATAATGAAGAAGCCAATAGGCTGGCCCAACATGCCTCCGGGTATCGGCCGATTCAGGGAGCGATGATACTAGAGCTCGCGGCCGATAACTGGCGAAAGGAAATCGCCGATTACTTGAAAGATCCATCCCGAAAAGTGGATCGGCGAATACGTTTTCAAGTTACAAAATATGTGTTGCTTGAGGATGATTTATTTTACCGGATGATTGATGGAGTTCTTCTCAAATGCCTGGGAACAGAAGAGGCAAAGGTTCTGATGGGAGAAATCCATGAAGGCGTGTGTGGAGCCCATCAATCGGCTCACAAAATGAAAGGGATGATCCGGAACAATGGGTATTATTGGCCAACCATTCTTGAGGATTGTTTCAAATATTAGAAAGGATGCCAAGACTGTCAGAGGTTTGGCAACGTACAGCACGCGCCAGCATCGGCTATGAATCCAATAATCAAGCCGTGGCCGTTCAGAGGTTGGGGAATAGATCTCATCGGACAGATTCACCCTCCATCATGCAAAGGGCATAAGTTCATATTGGTAGCCACGAATTATTTCACTAAGTGGGTGGAGGCAGTTTCTTTAAGGAATGTGACATCGGCCGATATGATTGAATTCATTAAGAATCATATTATCTATCGATTTGGTATTCCTCAAACCATCACAACTGACCAGGGAACAATGTTTACTTCTGGAGAATTCGGAGAGTTCGCCGCTGATATGGGGATTATATTGTTAAATTCTTCTCCATATTATGCTCAAGCCAATGGCCAAGCAGAATCGTCTAATAAAGGGATAATCAAGCTAATCAAGAGAAACATAGAAGAACAACCCAAAAAGTGGCATATGTCTTTGGCTGAATCTTTATGGGCTTATAGGATGGCTTGTCATGGAGCCACTAAGATATCTCATTATCAGCTGGTTTATGGTCATGAGGAAGTCTTACCTTGGGAGTTAAGGACGGGGTCAAGACGTATATCGTTTCAAGATCAGTTGACGGCCGATGATTATTCCTTCCTCATGAAGGACGAACTTGATGATTCGGCAGGTTTACGGTTGAGAGCCCTGATTAGTATAGAAGAGAACAAGAAAAGGGTGGCCAGATGGTATGACAAAAAGGTCAAAGTTAAACAATTCTCTCAGGGAGATTTCGTGTGGAAGTTGGTGCTGCCGATAGGATCCAAAGATCCCAAATTCGGTAAATGGTCACCCACTTGGGAAGGGCCGTACAGAATCGGCCGATGTGCCCCTGGAAATGCATAAATTCTGGAAACAATTGAAGGGGAGGAATTCCCAAGAGCTTTAAACGGACGATATCTGAAGAGGTACTATCCAAGCATTTGGGTAGATGCATAACTTGCAGTAAAATATATCAAGACAATGTGGCCGATTTTCCATCGGCTTTCGTCTGCATATCTGATGCAGAGACGGCGTCGCCTGAAGGAAAAAACATTGGGATTCATTTCAACAAGTTCACTATTGGATGAAAATGACAGAGTACATGGCCGACATGGTACAAGTCGCCCTTAGAATAAAAATACTGAGGCATCTATTGATAACGCCTACTCTGGATTTCTCTATCGACGCGACCCAGCTCTATCATAAGGCGGATCCTATTCTCCTTCGGATCCTCTATGGTGGGTCCAGTCTCAGCTTGATTGCAAAGTTCTATCAGGAGGCGGGTCTTCTTCTCCTCCAAACTCTCCATGGCAGTTTCAGTCTTGACTTTACAAGGGAGTGGGGGACCTTTTTCAGAAGATGGTCGTTTACGGACCAAACAGTGAGCATACTCTTGGACAACAGCAGGAACATGGTCTCTGAGTTCCTCAGCATGAGCTCTTATCAGATCTTTGTCTGCTTGTGACAGTGGTTCATCTGAATGCATGATTTCAATCGCTCGTTCTAGACCAGGGCTGAGACGTTTTGGCTAAACAGAGGTAAAGAGATTACCCAACATCAGAGCGATTAAGGTGCTTAGGGGAAAGGCAGAGGAGGGTTCATACCTGGTTGACAGAGGAAGAAGATGAAGAGGATGAAGAAGACATCTTGCTGTTCAGTTTGGGACGGTAAAGAGAGAAAGAGAAGATAAGTAATGCATGTGCCTCTGGAGACGGTGAAGGGTCTACTTATAAAGGAAAGAGAGGTAGATAGATGGTGAGACACGTCCTATCAGAGTAAAAGCGTACATAAATGCAAAGCTGGCTAAAGAAACAGTTCAAGATCAAGTTGGCACAGTGATATTGAAGGAGCAAATCGGCGCGGTAGCATTAAAGGAGCAATAAATGTTTACAGTATTCTTTACAGCCCAAGAAAAGCATCTATGGCCGCAATAGCTTGTCGCCTAATTTGATCGGCCGAGTCTAGTACTCTCTGGTCATCATCGGCCGATCCTGGAACTTCTGACACTTGGCGATGAAGCCTTATCGTTTCACGGGCCAAGTGCTGTCTTTCTTGCTTCAGCTCACCGATGATGGATGGGAGTTCTTGAAGCTTCTTTTCTTGAGCGGCTATCTCTTTGGTTATCTGCTCCATCGCCTTGGCCAGCTCTGCTCTTCTCCGTTTGAGCCGATCTATCATGCCGATGATGTCCGGGAGACAGCTTTCCAGGAAGTTGATCTTTTGGTGTACCTCTTGAGTCCGGTGCTTGTATGAATCGGCCTCTTCCCGGGTTTTTGCCATCTGGGCGCGATCGGCCATGTGACGCAGCGCCCTGGAGACCGGAATCCGCATATGCTCTATATAAGCAGCATGCGCCAAGTTTTCTGTTGTTTCTTCCGGGATTCGACCCTTGACATCGTTGAAAAGTCATCGAATCAGCGAAGCGTCTTCTACCAATCGGCCGATGTCGTCTTGAAGGAGAATACGCATGCTTTCAAGTTTGGCGCGGACATCATCGGAGGCAGAGCTCGACGAAATTGGGTGTGAAGCGATTTCTTCGTCATCAGGCAAAGAGACAGCAAAGGAGAAAATGCTGTTGTTCGGGGTATCTTGCTCCTGTGGGAAATAAAGAGAAGAGTTGGCAAGCAGTAAAGGGGAATCGGCCGATTCCAATGGTAAGTTTGTTACCTCCTTAAAACGAATTTCTCTTGCCTGCGCTGGTGGAAGCGTCTCCCTTGGCTCAGGGGCTGGTGCAATTGGCTCATCGGAGGAAGAAGATTCAACAATTATCAGTGCTCCGCTCGGGCCAGCTTCCTGAAAAGGCATGGAAAACAGATCCTGTAAGTATGCTACGGGAAATTGAAATAAGAAGGTGTGAGAAATTTGCCATGCCTCTGTTGATCTTCCGGCCGATGTTTGTTGTGGGGTTATAGCCAACATACCAAAATCGGCCTGCATTAGGGTCGCTTAAGTCCTCTGCATATCAGGAGATTAAGGTAAGAGATCATTTACCTCGACGGGAGGAGCTGCTGGGGTTTCGGCTTCCACTTGGGATGTAGCCGATTGCTGCGGAGACTGCGGTGGAATAGCTTGTGCAGCCTGGCAGAGGGAGAGAGTTAACGTTAGTGGAAGACTTGAAGAATATATGAGATAAGAAGGATCACCTGAACAGCTTCTACTAGTAATGATGCCGCGGCTGCCCCGACTTCGGCGGTGACTTGAGGATCGGCTATCTCGGTAGCTGGCAAGGATAAAGGGATCGGAGTCTCGGCCGATGCCACCACCGTCTGGTCGGCCGATCCGATTCGGGGAGTCTCGGCCGATGCCACCACCGTCTGGTCGGCCGATCTGATGCGGGGAGTCTTGGCCAATGCTACCGCCGTCTGGTCGGCCGATCCGATGCGGGCTCGCACTCGACGGCTTGTTATCTTCGAGGTTGGCCTTTTCGGTGCTCGTTTCGATCGGCCAGTGGAGATGTCCTTGATGGTTGGAGCATGAAGGCATCTGAAATATTCAGCTGTACGGGTAGCTGTAAACTGACAGCCAGGGAAGGCCGATGCCGCCTCTCCAAAGGATCTGCAGCGTCGTCGGACGGTTGGATTCTCCTCTGACTCGATGTTAGGGAAAGTTTTGGTCTCTATCCGTTGCTGAGAGACCTTGCTCATATATAAATTGAGCCAGAGGGTCATGAACCACCAGGGACCGCCAGGGTTCCCAATCGGCTCCCCCTTCGACAGCTTAGTGCCGATTTGGTCCATCAGGTGATAGGCCGATCCCAGCAGATGTTTTCCAAAGGGGATGGCCGATCCTTGTGACAGAGCTTCCGCTAAAGCTTGGGTGTTTGAAGAGGGTCCAACTACTCTGCCACAGAAAAAATGCTTTTCCAGCCACATCATCAGAAAAGCAGTATGCTCCCTCTCTAAAACTGTCCCCATCTTCATGTTTTTGCTAATGTACCCCTTCCACCCGCCGATTCCTTTGGTCTCCAGCCAGTGTGATAGCTTCATCAAATAGTCAAAAGGGGTATCGGTGGAGGAGATGTCGAGGCCAGTCAACAGCAGAACATCGGCCAAAGTCGGGGTCATGGGTCCATGTCCAAAAAGAAACGCGTTGAGTACGTCGGACCAAAAGTAAGAAGCTGCCATGGCCAGGGGTTCATTTCTCTCCATCTGGGACAGAGATAGGTCTATGCACTGGCCGATTTTTTGTTCATCCCACTGAACCCTCCTAGACCTGGCTATTCTCTGGTACCATTCTCTCCAGCCGGGGGTTTCATTTGGCCAGGATCTAAAGGTACCTACCCACTGATCTAGGTCCATGGGTGATTGCTTGAATGGGATTCTGTGAGTCTCTAGACTGATCAGGTCAGTTGGATCGGGATTCCCCATAGGGCCTAAAACGATAAGCTCAGGGGATTCTGAGAGGGGGATGGTGATCCGGTGTCTAAGTGCCTAAAAAAAGGGGAGAAAAGGGGAAGAAACTGAGAAAAGATCCGGAAAGTACTGAAGCAGTAGAGAAGCGAAAGGGAAAAAAAATTTTCAAGCATTTACCTCTGGGATGAAGATCATCGTCGCCGATGGGGCCGCCGGAGGAGCCGCCGATTGGGCCGCCGCCGCTGAAGGGATCGCCGATAGAGCTTCCGTGGATGCAGCGGTCGCCGATGGTGACGCCATTGGAAGGTTGGAGCAGGTCGTGAATGGGATTGCCGGAGGGGGCGTTGGAGATCGAGAGGGCTCAGAGGAAGATCAACAGTGGTTCGCTGGAAAGAAATGCTAGATTTGTGGGAAGAGTAGGCGGAGAATCCCAATACTTAAGGAAATCCGGGAGGACAAGGGTAAAGACGGTATTCTTGCCGCGCCGTCTACACGAGTTCCATGGGAACGGTCGTTTCGCGCGCTCGGTCCGAGGAAATTGCAATCATTGTGCGGAAGACCGCGGAACGGAAGGAGATTTTTACTGCGCCCATTTCGGAGAAAAGGATTAAAGAAAGAGTTTCGAAGAAGAAGTTATGTTTTACTCCGAAACTGGGGGGCATGTGTTGTCGCCAGATTTTGACACGTGTTGAATCAGCGTCAGGAGAAGAAGATTGGCCGATCCGGCAGATCTGAAGGCTACGAGTAAGGAATCGGCCGATTGAGGTAACAGTTGGAAATCGGCCGATTGGTGATACAGCTTGCGCCAACAGGTTGGGGCTACATTAGAGGATCCCGGTCAAAAGTTGGTCAACAGAGCGATGCTAAATCGGCCAAGAAACAATGGGAAAAGTCCTGATTGGATTAGGAGACGGCGGCGGAAGATTCTGCTGGAGTCCGTTTCCTTTTTAAAGATATAATAGATATAGTAGTTTTCCTGTTTTAAATAAGGCTGTAACAAGTCGTATTCGACCAGGAGTCCTAGTTTTAGGGTATAAATAGGAGTCGTCAGGGCTTTGCAAAAAATCAACACATCAATCAACAACAATACTTCTACTTTTTCCAGCAATTTACTTTCAAGTCGGCGACGTCGCCAATACTTTTCTTCTTTCACGAGTTCGTACGGATTGGCAGGGCTGCATCAACTTGATCTCCAGCCAATTGGTAGGTTCCGCTTATCGAGTAATATCCAAGCTTTAACTACGGGCGTATCGCTGTGGTTTTGTTTGGATTTATTCACCAGCTATCGATATTTACTAGAATTGCAAGTTTTACCTGTTGTTCTAGTATTATCACCAGTTATCCAGCTTGAGATCAGAGTAATCGGCTTCGTTATCGTTCTTCTTCGATTTATCATCTTACAGCCGATTAGATCTATTTCAAGTGTTGCATCTTTAATAATTGTTTAGATCGCTCCAGCAGTCTTCTTTACAATTATTGCACGATTATCGGCTGATCCATAGCCGATCATCTTTACAGCAAATCGGCCGATTCGCCGACGCGCTTTTCAGGACAGATCGGAACTCCAGCTGATCGAAGTACCTGGAATTTAATACTCTTATTTCCTTGTCAATCAGCAGGTCAGATTGACTGGCACATCGCGCGAACCGTACCAGGGCGATAACCCGAACAGGAGCTAAGCAGATTCTCCCGGGTCGTGTGTCCGACGCTGAAGACCATCGGCCGATTCCTGTCTGGCCGATTTTAGCGCCAACACGCCCTTAGAATAAAAAATACCAATATATCTGTTGATTACGCTTTCTCTTGATTTCTCTTTCAATCCGGCCCAGTTCTATCAGAAGGTGGGTGGTCTCCTCCTTCAGATTCTCCATGGTGGCTTCAGTCTCAACTTGATGAGGGAGTGGAGTACTCTTTTCAGCTGGCAATCGCTTGGGGCAGTGAGCGTTTATACGATCCCAGTACTTCTGGACATCAGCAGGAACATGACCTTTAAGTTCTTCAGAATGAGCTCTTATCAGATCTACGTCTGCCTGCGACAGTGGTTCGTCTGAATGCATAACTTCGATCGCTCGTTTCAGACTGGGGCTGAGACGTTTTGGCTAAAGAGAGATAAAAAGCTACCCAACATCAGAGCGATTGAGATGTCAAGGGGAGAAACAGAGGAAGGATCATACCTGGTTGACAGAGGAGGAGGAAGATGAAGAAGACATCTTGATGTCCAGTTTGGGAGGATAAAGATCCAGTTATTGGAGGTGGAGAAGATGGGTAATGCATATGCCTCTGGAAAAGGTGTGGGATCTCATACTTATAGAGAGAAGGAAGTAAAGAGATAGTGGGGCACGTCCTATCAAGAGTAAAAGCGTTCATAAATGCAAAGCTGTCAAAAGAAGCGGTCCAAGACCGAATTGGCGCATTAACATTAAGGGTGCATTAAATGTTTACAAGATTCTTTACAACCCAAGGAGGGCATCTATGGTCGCGATAGCTCATTGCCTAATCTGATTGGCCGAGTCTAATACTCTTTGGTCGTCGTCGGCCGATCCGGGAATTTCTGGCATATGGCGATGAAGTCTTATCGCTTCACGGGCCAGGTTCTGTCTTTCTTGTTTTAGCCCGGCGATGACGGATGGAAGTTCTTGAAGTTTCTTTTCTTCAACAGCTATGTCTTTGGTTACTTGCTCCATCTCTTTGGCTTGCTCTTCCCTCCTCTGTTTGAGGCGATCTATTGTGCCGACAATATCTGGGCGGGAGTTCTCAAGGAAGTTGATCCGTTGGTGTACTTCTTGAGCTCGGTGTTTGTAAGAATCGGCGTCCTCCCGGGTCTTTGCTAGCTGGGCACGGTCGGCCATATGACGCAGGGCCCTGAACACTGAGGTCTGTATCGATTCTATATATGCAGCAGGTTCCAAAGTTTCTGTCGCCTCCTCCGGAATTCGGCCCCTGATGTCATTGAGAAGCCGCCGAATCGGCGAAGCATCTTCCACTAATCGGCCGATATCATCTTGGAGGAGGGTCCGCATGCTCTCGAGCTTGGCGCGGACATCATCAGAAATCGAGCTCGACGGAAAGGAGACCGCAAAGGAGAAAAGGCTATTGTTGGGAGTGTCTTGTTCCTGCGGAAGAATAAAGACAAGACTTAGCAAGCAGTAAAAGGGGATCGGCCGATTCCAGTGAGAAGTTTATTACCTCCTTGAAGCGGATCTCTCTTGCTTGCGCCGATGGGAGTGACTCCCTCGTCTCGGGAACCGGTACGATCGGCTCGTTAGAAGAAGAGGACTCAACCACTATTAACGCTCTGCTTGGGCCAGCTTCCTGGGAAGGTATGGCAAATAGATTCTGTGAGTATACTACGGATAATTAAATAGGATGATATGAGATGTTTGCCATACCTCTGTTGGTCTTTCGGCCAATGTTTGTTGAGGAGGTACAGTTGACGCACCCAGATCGGTCTGCATCAGAGTTAGTTAGTTTTCTGAATGTCGAGAAATTGCGTTAAGAGATTATCTACCTCGATGAGGAGGGTCGCTGGTGGTTCGGCTTCCGCTTGGGATGTGGCCGATTGCTGTGCAGATTGCACTGGAGCGGGCTGTGCAGCCTGGCAGAAGGAAAAAGTTAATATTGGTAGAGCACTTAAAGATATGTGAAGTGTGCGAGATTACCTGAACAACTTCCACTAGCAGTCATGCCGCAGCCGCTCCGACTTCTGCGGTGATTTGGGGATCGGCCATCTCGGTAGTCGGCAAGGCTGGGGGAGTTGGAGTTTCAGCCGATACTACCGCCGATTGGTCAGTTGGTCCTATGCGGGCTCGCACTCGACGGCTTATTTTCTTCAAAGTTGGCTTTCTCGACGTTTGTTTCCATCGGCCGCTAGTAATGTCCTTGATGGTCGGAGCATGATAGCCGATAAGTGGATACGATGTATATGGACGATCGCTCTCTATCGGCCTGCCGCTTTGGCTCCGCATCGGAGGAACTTGGCTTTCAGACTGAAGAGATAAACACAAGTTAACGGTAAGATTGTAGCATGGAAAGAGACAATGTTGAAATCGGTTAGAGGAAAGATCATACCGCTGCACTTGAATCAATGTTCTCCGGATCCAAACTGTTGCAATATGTTGATGGAGATAGACAGAAGAGGTGTTGCTTCCATTCTGCCCACCACAGTTTGAATTGTTGAACGGCAAAAGGGGCCACCCTCCAGTTGTTCAGGTTGATAGTGCTAGAGTCTGGCACTAAGTTGCACAGCCGATTGTAGTCGAGGCTCTTGGCCAGTTCATCTCGAAATTTTGCTTTCCCGGAAAAGTAAACCTGAATCGGCAGTTGACCAAAACCCAGTTGCCTTGCTGCGGCCGATGGATTATAAAACTCATATGTGGGAGAATCCTTTCCAGAGAAGAAATTGGCCGGTAAAATCCCTGGCTTGATCAGGGTATTCATAAGCTCACTATCAAAAGTATGAGTGGAAGAATCGTAGGAGACAGGAAGCTCGAAAATTGGCCCTACTGTCTGATATGGATACCAACTGATAGTCTCTTCACTAAAGCCGTTGTAGAAGCATCTGAAGTATTCGGCCGTTCGAGTGGCAGTGAATTGACAGCCAGGGAAGGCCGATGCCGCTTCTCTGAAAGATGTACAGCATCGTCGAATGGTGGGGTTTTCCTCTGACTCAATGTTGGGAAAAGTCTTGATCTCTATTAGTTGCTGGGAGACCTTGCTCATATATAAGTTGAGCCAGAGTGTGATAAACCACCAGTGACCACCAGGATTGCCGATCGGCTCCCCTTTTGACAGTTTGGTGCCGATTTGGTGCATCATGTGATAGGCCGATCCCAACAGATGCTCCCAAGGGGGACGGCCGATCCTAGTGACAGAGCTTCTGCCCGGGCTTGGGTATTAGATGAAGGACCAACTGCTCTACCACAGAAAAAATGTTTCTCTAGCCACATCTTCAGAAATGCCGTATGTTCTCTCTCTGAAACCGTCCCAGTCCTCGTATTCTTGCTGATATACGCCTTCCATCCGCCGATTCCTTTGGTTTCTAGCCGATGAGATGGTTTGATCAGATAATCAAAGGGGGTGTCAGAAGAGGAGATATCAAGGCTGGTCAACAACAGGACATCGGCAAAGGTTGGAGTCATGGGTCCATGTCCATAAAGGAATGCGTTGAGTGCATCGGACCAGAAGTAAGAGGCCGCTATTACTAAGGGCTCATTTTTCTCCATCTGGGACAGAGAGAGATCAATGCACTGGCCGATTTTCAGTTCATCCCACTGAACTCTCCTGGACTTGGCCACTCTATGGTACCATTCTCTCCAGCCAGGGGTCTCGTTCGGCCAAGATCTAAAAGCACCTGCCCACTGACCTAAATCCATGGGCGATTGCTTGAGAGGAATTCTGTGAGTTTCTAGGTTGATTAAGTCGGTTGGATCTGGATTCCCCATGGGGCCTAAGCAGATGAGTTCGGAGGATTCGGAAAGAGGAATAGTAATCTGGTGCCTAAATGCCTAAAAAGAAGGAAAAAGGGAAAGAACTGAGAATGGGTCTAGAAAATACTTGAGCAGTAAAAGAGTATAAGGAAAGTTTTGGATGATTACCTCCGGGATGAAACTCATCGTCGCCAATGGAGCTGCCGATGGAGCGGCCGATGCTGAAGGGGTTGCTGGCGGGACCTCCGTAGTTGAAGAAGTTGCTGATGGCGCCGCCATTAGAGGGGTGGAGCAGGTCGCAGGCGAGATCACCGGAGGGAGCGGTTGGAGATCGAGAGGGCTCGGGAAGAAGATGAACAGTGGTTCGCTGGAGGAAATTACTAGGCTCGTGGGGGAAAAGAAGGCGGAGAATGCCAGTACTTAAAAATAATCCAAGAGAGAAAGGGCAAAGGCGGGATTTTTGCCGCGCCGTCTACACGAATTCCAGGGGAACAGTTGTTTCGAGCGCCCGGTCCGAGAAAACTGCAATCATTATGTAGAAGACCGCGAAACGGAAGGAGATTTTTACAGCGCCCGTTTCAGAGAAAAAGATTAAAAAAAAGAGTTTCGAAGTAAAAATTATGTTTTACTCCGAAACTGGGGGGCATGTGTTGACGCCAGATTTTGACACGTGTTGAATCGGCGTCAGAAGAAGAGATTGGCCGATGCGGCAGATCTAAAGGCTACAGTAAAGAATCGGCCGATTGAGGTTACAATTGGGAATCGGCCGATTGGCGATGCAACTTGGGCCAACAGATTGGGACCACAACAGAGAATCCCGGTTAAAAGTGGCCCAATGTTGGTCAACGGAGTAATGCTAATTCGATCAAGAGGCAAAAGAAAAGAGTCCTGATTGGATTAGGAGACGGCGGCAGAAGATCCTGCGGGAGTCCGTTTCCTTTATAAGAATATTATAGATATAGCAGTTTTTCTATGTAAAATAAGATTGTAACAAGTCGTAATCGACCAGGAGTCCTGGTATTAGGGTATAAATAGGAGTCGTCAGGGCTTTGTAAAAAATAAACAATCAATCAACAAAACACATCTACTTTTTCCTAGTACTTTACTTTCAAGTCGGCGACTTCGCCAATACTTTTTCTTCTTTCACGAGTTCGTACGGATTGGTAGGGCTGCATCAACTTGATCTCCGGCCAATTGGTAGGTTCCGCTTATCGAATAACATCTGAGCTTTAACCTCGGGCGCATCGCTGTGGTTTCGTTTGGATTTATTCACTAGTTTTCGATGTTTCGTTCTAGTATTATCACCAGTTATCCAGCTTGAGATTGGAACTATCGGCTTTGTCATCGCTCTTCCTCGTTCATCGTCGTATAGCCGATTAGATCTATTTCAAGTGTTGCATCTGTAATAATTGCTGAAGTCGCTCTAGCAGTTTTTTTTTGCAATTATTACGTGTTTATCGGCACCGCCGCGAGCTGATCTTCCATGCGCAGGCGAGGATTGCGGAGTGGCTCTAGAATGGTCATGGAGACAATATTGCAGCGAGGATTGCCGGATGCGTTGCGAAATTAAGTGGTTCTTGTGGCTAATTTTAGATTGAAGAAGTGTAGTGTATGTATTGCTTTAATATTCTGCTGCTTTTGCTTCATGAGGTCCAAGGATCTTGTGGCCAATGTAAATATATATGTATAATTAATGAACATATTATGCTACTTTAATTAGTACTATAACTTTCTATTGCTTCAGGCATTGCCAATGGGAGAAAAACCTAGGTTTTGATGGGATGGATTGGGGGAAATGCGCCGCATGTCCTCAAGAAAGAAATTGGGGACACACGACAGTTTTTTCCACCAAACAGCTACTGACATATGTGGCCCACAAACCATGGCCCACGTGTCGGCGAGAACACATCGACTAGGTATTTCATTATTATAAGTTGAGGTATGACATGGATGACATCGACAAACTCCACTCTCCACTCTCAATCTTTTTGAGCAAAAATCTCACGGGTGGGGACACCGTGCAATCCCTTGGCGCGAAGACGGTTGCTGTTCCCGTGCAACTTCCCGCTCCATCTCACCGACGCCCACGCGTCCGGCGTTCTGCAACGTCGTTGACGACACCGGCACACTAATGGAGGTGATGCGGCGGCACCCATCATCGCTGGCGCAGCTCCCAACTGACCTGGCCCTTAAGATTGCGGGTCGCCTCGTGGCCACCTCGGAGCGGCCAATGGACGACCTCCGCGCGCTTCAGGTCACCTGCCGCCTCATGCTCCGCATGTGCGGTGATCCCGAAGTCGGCCGGCTCATCGCACTGGGGCAGTTCGCCGACGACATGTCGTGGGACGATCCCGCTGGCTACGCCACACTCGTTGGTCACCTCACCAAAGTCGGCAACCCGGAGGCATGCTTCCTAACCGGTATGGAAGTCGCGTTATGTAAAGGCATGCCCTTGGCCCCGGTATGCACCGTCGAGCTCCAATGCGCCGCCGAGTTCGGGCACAATCTGGCGGCCTATGTGGCCGCCATCCTCCTCTACAAGGCCAATGACGGCACCGTGAGCGACGACACTGCAAGGCGGTACATGAGACAGGCCGAGGGCGATGAAGAAGCGGTGGCGGCGGCAGCGGTGGTGGTGGCGGGCCGCGGGGATGGCGGACCTCAGTTTCGCAACGACGGGTGTTTGCGCTGGCGCGAGGAGGCCACGGAGCGCATCTGGCGAATGCATTGGAGCAGGATCTTGGACCCGCCGGAGCCGGCAGCGGCTCCGGTGCCGCGCGGCGATCTTCCGTGCGTAGGCGGCATGTGCGGCAGTCCTGTCAATCCATGGGAGCCTCAAGGATTGACCAAGTATTGCGGCGAGGACTGTAGGATTCAAGGTGAAGTCGAAATTCTCCGTAGGGGATTTCGCTCCTACTAGGTTGCTACGACTGGCTTCGCATGCGCCTCTGATTTTGGTTGATTTTGTGTTCGTTTAGCTCTAGAGTGAGTGAGTGTAGTACTCTTAGGTGGGATTGCTTTTCTCTTGCTTTTGCTTCAGGAGGTCCTTGTTGCAATGTAAATACAAGTATGGTTAATGAAGATCATATGTTTCCCTCAAATTAAAGTACAAACTCCTATTATTACATGAATTCAACATTATTATTACATGAATTAATACAATAACAGGCAATCAACAACACCACACACACATGGCCAGAGGCAATGCAAACTCTTATAGATCATCATCATCGTCTTCGGCTACATCATGTACATCGTTTGCATTGTCGTCACTGTCACTACAGTACTCCAAGATAGTGTCATCTTCATCCTCATGATGTGCCTGACCGGCAGTCCTGTCGCTTACAAGTTCTGCTAAATTAGCTTCAATGACTGTGTCTACTGCATCATGCTCTTCCTGGTGCACATCCTCAACCTCTGCATCACCTTCATGCACTGCACGCTCCGTATCGGAACACTAATCATCTTGAAGTACGTCAGCATCCATTTCAGGCACGTTATACATGCCCCTCTGCTCAATTTTCTACACAACTCGCAAATCTTTGCCTAAATCATTATCCTGCAAATAAAATATCTTGGTGGCTTGTGTCGCGAAAATAAAAAGATCAGACTTATACCAAAATGAGTTGATGTTAATGGACTTGAAATGTCCATGATCTCTAATGCCTACAATCTTGCCCCTTTGATTGTACCAATCGCTTCGAAATAGAACAACTGTCCGACGGTATTCCAAATTAGAGTTGTATTGCAACTCAATTACCTCTTTGAGTACACCATAAAATTCAATTTCTTTGCCTCTATCTGTCCCCTTGGTCATGACACCACTATTTTGTGTCTTTTGGTTTTTCTCACGGTCAACAGTGTTGTAGTGTACTCCATTGACAGTGCAAGCCGAATAGATCTTGACTCAGAGATCAGGAGAACGAGATAGTGCAACCAATCCGTCGCTAACCTGATTAGGATCCTGTCTAAGCAGCTTATTAATCTACAGCCAAGCGTATAAAGTAGTTGAGTCTAGTGTGATGTCAGTGACTTCCAAAATGATAGCATGGCATTAATTAACTTACATGATCCTCAAACCATTTAGCAAATTCTTTTGGTTGCCTTTTCTGGAAATCAATATCACGTACCCCTTGTTGCAGCAACAATTCCTTGTGCATGCTGTATGACAAAGCTTAAACATTATTAGGAATCAACAGCGTCAACATATACATAATATACATAAGGACAGAGTACAACATATACGTACTTCACATAAGGCTCAACTTCTTCACAGTTATTCACTGCAAACCAAATTAGTTTGTCCATGAGATTGTCAGGGATGTATTTCATCCGATCCGCGCCAACAAGTCGAGCACCATGCATGAATACAGAGATGTCACCATCTAATGGCCCTTCAAGTTCAGGACTTGTGTCGACATCGTCGGTGTACATAGAAGAAAATGCCAAGACTTCACTTTCTATGTAGGCTTCAACAATTGATCCTTCAGGCCTAGCCCTATTCCTTACAAAATTCTTCAATGTTCCAAGCCACCGTTCAATCGAATACATCCAGCCATACTGTATAGGGCCTCTAAGCAGTGCCTCATCAGGTATATGGACTGCCAAGTGCACCATCACATCAAAGAAGGCAGGAGGGAAGATCTTCTCAAGCTTGCATAGGATCGGTGGGATCTCTTTTTTCAGGCGTTGCACGACTACTATCCTCAGATTTCTAGTACATAGATCTAGAAAGAAGTTCCCAAGCTCTGCAACTGCTTCATATACATTAGGATGCACGAGGCCTCTTAAACCAGCAGGTATGATTCTTTGTAGAAGGACATGGCAAGAATGAGTTTTCATCCGGCCTTGGAGCTTTGAACCATCAGGAGCAATGTATCTTCCTAGGTTAGCTGCATATCCTTCTGGAAACTTGACACCTTTGAGGAAGTTACAAAATGCACTTTGTTGTGCAGGTTTCAACACATAGGAAGATGTGGAGTTTTTACCACGTTACCATCCTGGTAAGGGTGCAAATGAGATGTTATGCTCATATCGGCCAAATCTAGCCTAGCATTCAGTGTGTCCTTTGTCTTCCCCTCCAGTTTTAGCAATGTGCCAAGGAGGTTGTCACATATATTCTTCTCTATGTGCATCACATCAAGATTGTGGGGCAGGAGCAGGAATTTCCAATATGGCAGCTTCCACCACCCAGCTTTGCAGTTATAAATTACTCGCTCTCCATCCTCTCCACTCTCTCTTTTTTGGTGCATTATTACGTAAACTTGGGCTGACATTGCTGACCCTTTCTAGTAGCTCAGCGACCTCTTCTGTAGTGAACTTTTCTGGTGCCTCATGCATCTCTATTGTCCCATCGAATAAAAATTTGTTTTTCCGCCAAGGATGTGTCATGTCAAGGTAATGACGGTGACCAATGTAGCATAACTTTTTCCTTATTGGCCGTGACAATGGGTTTTTGTCATAATGAATACATGCAAAATAACCTTTTGTAGTTCGACCTGACAGGGTGCTTAATGCTGGATAGTCATTTATGCTCCAAAGCACAGCTGCTCGCAGATTAAACTTTGAACGACTGACAACATCATATGTACTGACACCACTCCAGAGCTGAAGAAGTTCTTCTATAAGAGGCTCCAAGAATAAATAAATCCTTTCCTGGCGATTTTGGACCTGGGATCAGTAAAGACATGAAGCAGTTCGAAGAATTGGCACATTGCCATGGTGGAAGATTTAAGGGCATAACAAGCACTGACCACATGCTATATGTCATGCTAAAGTTGCCAAATGGATTGAAACCGTCAGTAGTGACGACAAGTCTTAGGTTCCTTGCATCATCTGCAAACTCTAGATACTTGACGTGGAAGTGACTCCATGCCATCCTATCAGATGGATGGCTCATTTGGCCATCAACCGGTGCCCGCTTCATCTTGTGCCACTGGATGTTGTTAGCTGTTCGGCTTGAAGCAAACATCCTCTTCAACCTTGGAATTAGTGGGAAATGCCTCAAAACCTTACGAGGAACACGCCTGCAGCCATCCTTGTCCTCCCATCTACATTCCTTGCATTTTGGGCAAACATCCAATTTGGCATAATCATTCCTGAATAGCACACAGTTATTATAGCACACATGGATCGTGTCGTATCCAAGGCCCAGTTCACGAAGATACTTCCTTGCCTCATCATATGTAGGCGGCAATTCGGACCGAGGGAATGATAAGGACATCAACTTCAATATTTCATTGAATGCTGTATTGCTGATTCGATAGCGCGACTTGATATGAAGCAGCCTCACAACAAAGGAGAAGCTTGACTGCCTAGATCCTGGACAAAGAGTCCACTTCAAATCTTGGAGCACTCTCATAAATTTTGGCTGTTGTCCATCCTCCTCTGCAGCTGTGTACAATTCTGATATCATCTCCAAGTCTGGCATTTCTTTATTATCATTATTGGCTTCCTCAACCACATCAATCCCATCATAATTGTCTAATTCATCCTCCTGAAAGTCAAGCCCAAAGTCATATTCATGTACATGCATCTGCTCTGAAAACTTATCAACAGGCGCAACATTTGCAGCTTCCCCATGATGAGTCCACCTTGTATATGTAGCTAACATCCTGGATAGAAGAAGGTGGTCATGGACCTCATGCTGACCCAATTCATATAGATTTAGACATCGGGAGCATGGGCAACGTATATTGCTCTGTTCAGTGAATCATTGCTTAACAAATTCCATGAATTGCTTCACTTCATGGATGTAAGAAGGTGTGAATTTTCTCACACTAGATATCCATGTTTTGTCCATTGATATTGGAAGTTCCTAAACAAGGCAGGTAGCTGCTAAACAACCATTCGACATGTGTGCAAGACGAAATTCAACATTAGCAGACCAAACTATAATCATGTTGGACAAATTGATGGTTGTGGAAGTGGGTACTTACTTCCAGTAGGCCAGATTGGTACCGCCGGATCGAGAAGGACTCCGCGACGCACGCCTGCATAGCGAACGTGCGGACTAGTGGCGGCAAGGAAAGGGGAAGCACGGGGATGTCTCCGCCCAAGGCGCCGGGGACACCAGGACACTTCCCCGGCGTCGTCAATCGGGATCCGCTAGCTGCCGCCATCGGCGCAGCCGTCGAGTAGGAATTGTGGCAGAACCACCTGAATTAATCCGGCTCAAGTGTATTAACCATCACCATTAGGGCAATCTCGGTTAACCTTACACTTCAAACGGAGTAATCCATTGGTCTGTCGGGTAACCTCCCGATACAACCACGGTAAAGCGGATCGAATGCCATACATACAAATGCTCATGCGACGATGAGCCCAGAGAATACCACATTCTAGCAAATATTACAAAATTATCATAAGTGAATAATATAGACCAAGTTTGAGTTTAGAAACTAAGTACTTCAGTGATCATAACTAATAAGTTCTTCAGAGTTTAAGCTGCAGCGGAAAATAAACAACGAAAGCTACTCGACGATACAGGATGTCTCGGTGAAGCCCGTACGAGACATCACTCGGCATTATCTCCATTGGACGGGGGCGTATCCCATTCCACCAACCAACCAGGGGGAAGAGTGCAGGGCCACGTCAAGCTAGCAATCATATCTTCGAAGGTCTCACCTGAAAACGAGCCACAAGCAAGGCTGAGTATACTAATACTCAGCAAGACTTACCCGTGTAGTGGAAACTACTCCACCGACTCTAGACATGCAAGGCTTTTTGGCTCAGGGGTTTGTTTTGCCGAAAAGCATCTACAAGTGGGTCCTTACTTTCAACTTTTAGCTCAAGATTCTAGTTTCATTAACCATTCTAGATAAGCAGCTATCCAATAGCATTCATGGTGAAGCATTAATTTTCATCCAACAAGTTCATTCATCATCATTGTTCCTCTTCTTACTCTGTGGGTAAAGGGGGTTAAGCAGTCTCAATAGCCGTGAGAAACGGACGATTCGAATCAAATTTCTTAACCTTGCAAGGGAAACCTAAACACACGTCACGTGGTTACTTCCAGAGTCACACGTGCAACTTTTCCCCTTTCTTTCCGGGTCGTGGATCGGGGCTACCCTCCGAGAGTACAAGAGCCCCACGCCACGGTTCGGCGCCGGGTCGTGACCACTCTCTGCACTCGCCATATGCACATGGGACCGAAGTTCAAAGGGTAGGATGCCTCCCCTTGCCGGGCCAATCAGGTACTTAAGCTTACCGATTACCATATTCTCGGCATGTGTTTAGTACGTTCAAAGTCTTAACCATCACTACCACACACTGCGGCCTTAGCAAATTTTTCACTAAACAGACGGGCCTCAATCGTAAACATCGTACCATAGCCCGTCCGTTGTCCTTATGATTGCAGCGTGTAGTAAACATTCAACTCCTATTTTCTCGCGAGTGACAGGAAATCACTCGGCTTTTACCGGAGTCCTATTAGCACAGCATTCTATCGAACCTTACATCTAGTTTCAAGCATGGGTTCCTAACATCATGCAACTAAGTTTTCATTCAACTCCTATAAACTTAATGCACAAGCAAAAGAGTAGTGAGTTGCATAATTTAGGAGAGGAATTGGGTTATGCTCCGGGGCTTGCCTTCTTGTGCAAAGTTAGTCCGGGGATCGTCTGAACGTTGACCCGGGTCTTCAACTGCTTCAGTTAAATTCGCCTGGGCTTCTCGCTGCTCACTCTCGGACTCGGGCACCAGCTCGTAAGTCCCGTCGGCGAGAGTAGTCGTTTCTACATGAATGCACAAGTTTAAGTAGTGATGATAGTAAATGACATGATTTCCTTCACGATAAAGTTGCAGTTTGTAAAACACGAGTTTGTTGTGAAGTGAGTTACTTTATCATTCGTGGGCAATCGTTAATAGAGTAGAATAGTACAATGAGTAACTTCGTTAAGCAAGGTGGGGTGGGTGTTCATGGGAACTTATGTTCCGCATGGAAACATGATTTAAGTGTAACTTCTACAGTGAGTAGTTTTTGGTCATGAAATCTTGGATCTAGGCACATCACGGAAAGATATGCTTACTGTAAATTTTTCAGATATTTTCATGCAGCAGATTAATTATGAAAAATATAACACATGGTTGCTGCTACATTCTTGTTCTTTTTGTACAGAACAAATGGTGCAAAAACTGAGTCTAAGATTTTTACAGGGCTTTCATTTAATCATGCAGGAGCTACTGTAATTTTTATAGGGTTTATTATGCAGTTTTCAGAGCATAGTAAATATGACATTACTCACCTAGGTTATTCAAGGATTTATTTTTACAGGATCCTACACAGGGTTTTTGTCCATGAAACGTTTTACACAGCAACCTCTACCAGTGAGTATCTTCTAGTAAAAATGTGAGAATTTTCCAAGCTAAGATACTATTTTCTTGATTTAATGCATGTTATTAGCACATAAATCAAACAAATAGGTTCCTGTGAGATAAAAAGTCTCCCATTTTTTCTCTGGCATCCAGGTACCATTACACCAGTATAGAAAAAGTTTCATTGGGTGATTCATAACCTAACTGCAGGGATAAAATATTTAGCCACTTATGGTATGAAACTAAGTTTAATAAAAAGTGTAGATAGAGAAGGAATTTGGGCCTGATCTTTTTACACAGCCTTAAACATCAAGCAAATAACTTACTGCCCAAAATTTAGGGTCAGCATTGATCTACAACAGTGGGTACAAAAGAAGTCCATTAAAACTTCCATTTAATGTAGAGCAAAATATATTGAGAAACTGAGAAACTTTAAGTAACAAAAGTTGTAGAGTTTCTTCTAAGGATTCCAGAACAGTTGAGTTTGCATTTTTCTGAATTTCCTACGATTTTATACGAATTTTACAAGTTCACTGAATTTGAATCTAGATTTGAAACTTTCTTTTACAACTGGGTCCTTGAATCTTACGGGCAGACCCTTCTAAAGATTTCAATTACTGCAATTAGGTCCTCGGGCGGCTCGGGTACGGTGGACGGCCAAAATTCCGGCGAGGGGCTCGCCGCGGCGAGGGGTGAGGGTCGGGGAAGGATCAGGGGTGCGAGGGCTACCTCGTGGGGGTCTTGTTCGGGTGGGGGACGACCGGGAGTAGCTCGCCGGCGTTGGAGCAGGGGCGGCGGCGGCGGCGGCACGCGTCGACGGCGGTGCTCCGGCAGGCTTGGGGCGGCCTGGTCTGGACGGGAAGCTTCAGTGGCGCGTGGGGAAGCTGCTCGGGTGCTTGGCTTGGGCGGAGAAGGTCGGAGTCGAGCTGTCCGCGGTGAGCAGGGGCGGCGGCGGCGGGTGACAGCGCGGGCGGCGGCGCTCCGGTGGTCCTGGGCGGCGTTGAGCGGGTCGGCGAGCTTCGGTGGGATGATGTAGTGGTGGCTGACACTTCAATTTGGGCAGGAGGCGGCTGTGGGAGGCTGTCCACGAGCGGGTGGAGCTCGGCGGCGGTAATGGCGGCGGCGGCGTTCTGGCTGCTGGTGGCTCGCGCGGGCGGCCTGGGGCGGTTTTTATAGGGGCAGGAGGGGGTGGGGCTGCTGGGCGACGCGCGGGGGCGGAGACACGGCAAGGGCGTGCCAGTGGCCACGGTGGGCGGCTTGGTTCGCCGGCGCTGCGTGCGGCGGGCGGGAGCGAGCGACTGGCGGCCGGGGATTTTGCGTGGGAGCGAGGAGATAGCGCGGCGCGGGGATTGGGGAACAGCTGCAGCAGCGGCTCAAGCGGGCGGCAGGCACAGTGACGGGTGGGTCGCGGCGGGCAGGACGGCACGGCGCGGCGCGGCGGTTGGGCAGCGGCGGGCGGCGAGCAGAGGCACGGCACGGCGTGGCGCACGCGCGAGCGCGGACTGGGCAGCGCGGCGGTGGGGGGGGGGGGGGGGGGCAAAGCCGGGTCTGGGGGCGAGGCACGGCGGTCACTGGCCTGGCGGCTCGCGCCGGTCAGGCGTCGCCGGCCACCTGGCCGTGCTGTCGGGCGGGGAGGGGAGAGAGAGAGAGAAGCGAAGGACCTTTTTGCGAGAATTTGAAAAGTTCCAGGGGGCTGGGTGCAAACAGGATGTTTTCTCCTCTTTCTAATTTTAATTTCAAAAACTTTTGAACATGAAAGTTGTTCAGAATAAAAAGTTCTACAAGTTTGGTTTCAGGCAACAACTCATTTGGCTTATGGTTTGAAAGTTAATTTAAAAATTCAAAAGTATTCATATGTGCCAAATTTCAATTTGAATTTCAACTTAACTTGTTCTAATTCTTTTCACCCTTTTATTAGTTGGTTAAGCATAGGGTTGGGCTAATGACATTGCTTTAGAAATGTAATTTATCAGGGTTGTTACAGGAATGGAGGGGGGGCGTGGATTGGGTTTGGACGACCAACAAGTGACTGGCTGGTTGGGACGACCATGTACGTCAACCAAATGATCACTCGTTGACTGGGAATCGTGGCCATTGCGTTACGATCCAACGGTTCAGAATCCTCCGAGATGCTCAATTTGAACTACGTCTACCACCAATAAGATTCAAAAAAAATACAAAAAAATATATTCAGGGACATATATACTATTATAGCCTCAGTCCGAGGTATGGAAACAAAATTCAACTGTTTCATATGGATAATTCAAACTCCTAAGTCTAAGGTAGTACAAAAAAATTAATAATATCAAAATTTTTTCAAGAAATTCTACAAACTAACACAACAACACGTTTTATGACTATAAGCCCGAGGAAAAAAATTCAAATAGTTTTAACAAAGCTGGGCCATACATTGTTCACAAATGAATACATCTCCCACATAGTTTCCTAGAACTTAATTCAAACTTTCAAGTTTGCATAGCTCACAATACTTTTCACATCATATACGCTTCAAATTTTGACACATACTCATATTGACCTTACAATTAGAGAATTTGAAGTTATATTTGCAATTCTCATGCAATATCATTTTGTTTTTTCCCTACTTTGGTGTATAAAATATGTGCTAGGTAAAAGATCTAAGAAATAGAAACTAACTAGAATACAGACACCACTAAATGGTAGAGTGTGATTTTAGATGAAACTAGGACAAAGAATCATCAATTTTGGAGTACGTATGAGGGAGAAATACTAGTTACAAGTTTTAATTCCAGATTAAAAAGAGAAAGATGGTATGAGGGAGAAATACTAGTTACAAGTTTTAATTCCAGACTAAAATGAGAAAGATGGATTATTTACAAGCTCTTATGCGTCGCTGCCAATCACGCGGCTCCTGGTCAGCGCGTCGCGTCGCTTGCTTGTGAGCCCCATATGTCAGTGGCTGTAGGGTGGAAACAACTACCGTGTCCCCAGTTTCTTCCTTGACAAGCCGAACCGACGCGTGGTCGGCGTGTCGCATCACTTGCTTGTGGGCCAAGGCTTGTTGGCCCGATATGTCAGTGGCTGTTGGGTGGAAACAACTGCCGTGTCCCAACTTTCTTCCTTGAGAAGTCGAATCACCCCTTTGCCTTCATCCTTGAGGACACGCGGCGCATTTCCCCCAATCCGTCCCATCAAAATTGGGGTTTTTCTCCCACCGGCGCAAGTTACAGTACTTCCCCCAATGCTGGGTTTTTTCTCCATTGCCGCCCGCATCGCCGACATGTGGGGTCCATGGGTCAGAGAGGACATGCTGGCCTTTGGTTGACTGAGGACATATGCGTCAACCAAATGACCATTCGTTGACTGGGGATCGTGGCCATTGCGTTAGGATCCAACGCCTCAGACTCCTTCGAGACGCGCACGACCGGGGAAGCTATGTTCTCCTTTAATTTGCTTAGCAATGGCACATCTGACTATATTAGAGATGACACACATGTAAAAGATTTGCACAAAATCTATTCACAACTCCATCATGTTCACCATGCAAACTAAGATACAAATATCAAATAACAGAAATTAGCTCTCGTGTGAACTTAGCACACGTGCGATCCACAACGATGACACGGCGAGGCATCACTTGCTTCTTTCTTCGCTCTGGCCACGGCCTGGGACGCGTCTCGATCACATCCTGCTGACGGCGTATGTTACCGGGCCGTTCATGTTCCGCGTCCAGAGGTTGAACTCATGATGGATGCTGCACTCCGCGTTGCAGTACCGGATGATGAATCTCCTAGTAGCACCCCAGCACTTGCATTTCGCCCATGTGCAGATGTGGGGATCCTCGACGAGCAGCGCCGCATCGCGGTTAGGAAGCCGGTTTCGGAACGCAATGTTGTGGAGTTCCTTCCGGAACAAGTTGCGAAGCCGCAACAGGCCGTGGTTCTCCCACCGGCCTTCAGGGAGCGACGGGCCACCGCTGATTCCATGGAGCAGCGCCAGTGCTTTGGGGTCCGCCGGGTTCCTACAGTACCACAGCATCGCCAAGAAGTAAGCAACGCCGGAGTCCCTAGCATCAACGGCTTGGTTGACGAGCGCCAGCCCGATGGCGGGATCCTATCGCGTCATCAGCCTCTCCATCCCCTCGTAGCATACGGCCTCCAGATTATCAGCGAGGCGCAAGCGATGCTCGAGGCGCAACCTGACGTTGCGCCTTAAATGACGGCAGTGGTCACGAAGCTCGTGGAACGATAGGCGTCGGAGCACCTCGGTGGAGTCGCAGATTCGGTGGAAGCAGACGCAGACCTGACAAAGCATCAAGGACGTATAGACTGTCCCATCCTCAATGCAGTGAAGGATGATCCGTGTGATCAGATCCTCTGGCAGCAACATCATCAACAAGAATGTCGCCACATTGGGATCTCCCATCGCGTCTTCATAGTTACCGTTACAAGAAATTTGAAAAGTATGCTCAAATTGAACTACGTCTACCACCAATAAGATTCAAAAAAATATAGAAAAAATATATTCAGGGACATATATACTATTATAGCCTAAGTACGAGATATGGAAACAAAATTCAACTGTTTTGTATGGATAATCCAAACTGCTAAGTCTAAGGTAGTACAAAAAAATAATATCAAAAGTTTGTCAAAAATTCTACAAACTAACACATCAACACATTTTAGAACCATAAGTGTGAGGAAAAAAATCATATACACCTCAAATTTTGACACAAACTCATATTGACCTTACAATTAGAGAATGTGAAGTTATATTTGCAATTCTCATGCAATATCATTTTGTTTTTCTCCTACTTTGGTGTATAAAACTATGTGCTAGGTAAAAGATCTAGGAAATATAAACTAACTAAAAGAAAGGCACCACAAAATGGTAGAGTGTGATTTTATATAAAACTAGGAAAAAGAATCATCAAATTCGGAGTTCTTATGAGGGAGAAATACTAGTTACAAGTTTTAATTCCAGATTAAAAAGAGAAAGATGGACTATTTACAAGCTCTTATGCCTCTCAGCCAATGATGCGTTACCATGTGGAGCAGCAGGTGATGCCCGCCTCTGCACCGCCTGGGTGGCACGTGTCCATTTCCTTATTCTACTATAACATAGAAAAGCCATGACCTTCACAAGCGTGCAGTCGGTCTGGTGGTTGGGAAAGCCCACCACAAGACTGAGGTCTCCAGTTCGATTCATTTATTGGACCTATTTTTTGCTAACAAATTTACTTACTCAATTTCGCACCACAGTATTTGTGACGGAATAAAAATGACAAGTTAACTCAATTTTTCACCAGAGTATTTGTGATGGCGTAAAAACATTACATATTTGCGAAACATGGAGTACAATCACAATTGGTTCACCAAAGATAAGGAACAACATCCCAAATTCATAGATAGGAACTTCCCAAATTCATACATCACACTAGCATCTACCAATTCCACATCACCAAAATAACATCACAGTTATTGTCAGTGACTACCCATCCACATCACTCCTTTGCATTTCCACAAGTGCCCTCTGCCTTTTTTTTTGCTTTCAATTTCCAAATCCCAAGTTCATCTTCAAGTGCAGCAATCTTGGCTTGCGCTTTTGCAAGCATCTTGCTCTTCTTGTATAGTTCATCACCTATCTCGTGCATGTGCTTCCTCATGAACTCCAATTCGTCAAAGGATTCGTCAGATTTGTCGTGGACGGCACCTTCTTTGGTGGCTGGCCACGGGCTCGCTTATACGGCGGCGAGGCGATGCAGGCCGCATTTGTCTTCGGCGGGCGTCCACGTCGACCCTTTGCCGGCAGCGCGTGGGAGGATGGCAACTTTGCTGTCGGCGGCTGACCACGGGGGCGCTTGGCCGGCGGGGAGGCCGATGAGGGCCTGTCTGCCTTCGGCGGGCGACCACGGGGACGCTTGGCCGGCAGCAAGGCCAAGGGGCGGGACTCAACCTTCGGGGGGCGACCACGGGGCCGTTTGGCCGGCACCGGCAGATATGCCACCTTGGGGAAACCCATGCCCGAGTCGGAGTCATTGTGCTGGTTAGCTCGATGGGGATCATTCCGCTCGCCTTGTTTGCCGGAGTTGAAAGAGGATGGGAGGAGTAGGCAGGGAAAGGGGGAGACGCTCAGGGATATTTAAGTAATTTCCATCCATTCAGTATTTCATTCTCACAATGTGTTTAAGCCTAGGTTGTTGACGTGTCTCCGCACATCCCACACCAAAGGACCCTCCTGTCCCTACCTTATCCTTTAGGCAGACACGGCTCACTGCTGCTTCTCTGCTCGCCACCCGCCATTGCTGCCGGAATTTGGCCCGTCTGACCGCCTGCCATTGCCACCGGCGCAAAGGATGTCGCATGTTGCAGAGTCCTCATCCGGAAGAAGGCAAATGCCCTCGCTTGTTGGGGAGGAGACTGGCTTGCCCATGATGATGTGCCGGACCTGCAAGAGAGCAAGGACGCGTGAGGCCCGATCGAGGAAAGAGAATGAGAACATCGGTCGGGTGTATTTTAAATGCCGGGTTAGTGGATTTAGCTTTGATTTGTTTTTTGTGCTTTCAGATCTGTGATAGGGTTTAAGCAAGGGTTTCTTGTTTATTCAGTGGTGTGGCTATTTCACATGGCACAGGGGTTACTTGAATGATTTGATTAAAGAAAAGATGGTCCACCTACGTTTTGTTGATGAAGAAGAGATTCAAGAAGTCCAATCCATGGAGCACATTCATGCTGCTGGGAGCCCTGCAGCAGGTGGTGCCATGCTGAAGAGCAACGGATTGGAAGCAAAGCTGGAGAAATTAACCCAAGCTATGATTTTCTTTTGTCTGCTGGCTGTAGCCCTTGTTGCCATGGGAGTTGGTTATGCGTTGACGTAGAATGTAGGTGTGAGTAATCTTCTGTTCGGTGATAAGTGCAAGTGCTTCCATATGCATCTGTGTGTGATGAACACTACTGACTTTCATGTATATGTTTCCACATTCATGGCAAAAGCTAGAGTGAAAAGAACCATGGCATTTTCAAAAAAGAGTGCATTTCCATAGAAAGAGAGTGACACAGAGCAACGATTGGATCGAGCTTCATTTTAGATTCACTTTACAAAAAGAATCAAGTCATTTCGATGTTGTACGAGGGAGAAAGACAAATCCAAATTTCAAATCGGAGATTAAAAAGAGAAAGAGTCTTGTTCACAAGAAATGGGCGCGGCATTCATAACGCATTCTAAGAAGACCGACATGTGGGGTCCATGTGTCAGAGGCGCACCACGCTCCGAAATTTTCACCTGGCACCAACTCTGCTGCTGAAGCCGAATTCTTTTCGCTCGAAATGTCCCTTGTACACCTCAAGCAAAAGGGTATTTGTGCCAATCTCGCTCGCGCGCCCCATATCCTCTGCCCCTTTTCGAGTTTTCAATCCATTCTCCACCTGTCACCTTTCAGCTCAATCTCTCTCGCCTTCCCCTCTGCGCCGACACTCGACCCCTCTGCTCCATCGGAGACCACCGCGCTGGAGCTTTAACCCCGTCGACGACGCTGCACGCACCGGAGCTTCTTCCCCGTCGGCCACCACCGCCGCAGCGGAGCTGCTTCCCCGTCGGCCGCTACCGCCGCACCGGATCTGCTTCCCCGTCCGCCACTACCACCGCACCGGAGCTGCTTCCTCGTTGGCCGCTACCGCCGCATCGGATCTGCTTCCCCGCCCACCGCTACCGCCGCACAGGAGCTGCTTCCCCGTCTGCCACTACCGCCGCACCGGAGCTGCTTCCACTTCGGCCACTACCGCCCCACGGGATCTGCTTCCCCATCCGCAATTACCGCCACACCAGATCTGCTACCCCTTCGACGACGCCCGTCAACGTCGATGACGACCGCAGCATCGTAGCAGCCGCACCATCTTCGACGTGCAGCTACCCCAACGATTCACAATGGTCGAAACCCGAGGCCAAGCAGCAAGAGGTATGCAAAATCCATCTACCTCCTGTGTCATTCTAGGTAGGGACATGGTTTGGTATTGCAGATTCTAGTGGCTCTGCATTCTACTTCAAACTTCCAAGCATAAATATGTAATCAACCTAGCTCCCTAACAATTCAAATCTGTTTCACACATGTTAGAACCTACACAAAGTGAACGGGATTGACGTGAATATGAAATGCAACGGCACGGCCACATCAGGAGAATACAGAGTATTAGCGTAGAATAAATTGTCTGCTATAAAAGCATCTCTTAATGCATTTCCTGGAAAAAAACCTACTTCAAAAGGTCTGTGGTTCTAGGTAGGGACACATTCATCCACGGGTTGGGATTGGAGGTTCTAGCATGCTCCCTAACACTTAAAATCTGTTTCACACATGTTAGAATCTACACATCATGAACTGGTTGACCGTGCTTACGAAATGGCATGGGAAGCCAATATAAGGGACAATAACAGAGTATTGAAGGCGAGTGGATTGACTGAATTAAGAGCAGCTCTTAGTACTGGAAGAAAAACAACTTCAAAGGGTTGTAGTGAAGGCAGCAAGGGGAGAAGGTCTGGCGGTGATGCAGATTACATCCCTCAAGAAGAGCCCGACAATGGAGATGATGATACAGACATAGAGGAGGAGCGGACACCCCTACGAAATGAGGTGCATCTTCTATACTTGGCTGTGGGGCGGGGGATGCGTGAACTAGATATTTCCTATGGTTACAAGCAGAACTATTTTTTTTTCCAATTCAGTGACTACATATTTCCACTGCTTACAAGTGCTTCTAATTTATTGACATGCTTACAAGTTATGCCTTTGGAAATCTACAGGGCCCTTGGCGTAGGAAGGTGGGGACAACAAGTGTTGCCCTGGGTCATGGAGGAAGACAATCCAAGAGGGTGAGGTCAATCCCACCAACACATGTCACATAGGAATTCATCAATGATACAAAAAAGGCTGGACGTTGCAGGAGCACCTCAACGGCCTGTGCATGAAAGGTTGCAGCCAATTGCAGAAAACAGTTGCGTTGGTGATAATGCTATGCAGGAAGAATCGCCAGCAGTACCAGAAAACACTACTTGTAATGAGCACTTTAATGGTTGTTCAAGTCCTTTCAGAGACTGGGCACGATGTGAAGATGATGGTAATGCCATCATTGAAGATGAAGGTTGGTTCGTTGACCCTAAAGCTTTTTAGCGCTCATGGTTTCGTATTTGATGAATGATGATAATTTCAATGAAATCTCTGCAGCACCTACACAAAGAGGTGGCCGGAGGAAGACGAGGGAAGCAACACGGGGAGTTTTGCTTAATATGATGAACAAAGCTATGGGGACAAGGATGCGCATCTCTGTTCTTGAGGGGAACAAAAGACCCCATTTTCCGACGCAAGCTGCCAAGTTTTCATCAGAGGCTGGTGTTGTTGTTAGGTCTCAAGTTCCAATCTTGACCCATTGGAAAGAATACAAAGAACAACCTAAACTTTTCGATGGCTTCGTGGGAAGGCTATCTGTGAGTGCCTACCTACTAGTCCCTGTTGTACATTCAACTCTTACATGTAAGTCTGATTCGGATTCTAATCACCAGGGAAGGTTAGCAATTAACACTAGGCAGCAGCCAACAACAGATGCTTGTAGCAGTGTGTTCCAGAAATCCATACGGCAGATGCGGTATAAGTTGAAGCATAAATACATTGTTGGCATTGCTGCAAATGAGATCCGCACAACCTCTCCTGTCCCCAGCATGACTGATGCACAGTGGTGCCGACTTGTTGACAAGTGGTCAAGTGCACACCACAGGGTAATTTCTTTTCGTGTGCTTTCCTATCTCCAACATGACTGATGCACAGCGGTGTAAACTTATGATGGAGACTAACACATACATCTCATGCAGGAGGTTTCTGGAACAAGCTAAACCGAGGCAGAGTCTTGTTACCTTCAGCAGCAGGATCACGCTGCTACGTTGCGCAGTTGCATTCATATGTAAGTGTCGACACACTTCTAATGTAAGCTCCTCATTCTTCTACTTTCCATTATTGTTGCACTTCTGTCTGTCTCTCGTGGCAAGTCCCATTATTCTTCAAGTTTGATTCATGCATTTGGTACATCATCAGCACCAGAACAAGAGCAACAATGCCGAACCCACTGAAGTCACCGAGGATGTAGAGCTCCAAGTTGATGAAGATGCCGAACCCACTGAAGTGGATGCCGTGTTAGCCTTCAAGGTCTGCCATACCAGCAGCAAGAACGGTTTGAGTGTCGTGGCTAGAGACGCAGTTGTAAGTCCCTGTACATTCCTTTAGCAAGAGTTTTGTCCTTCTTTGTCCAACACTCTGTACATGCCACATCATATATTGTTAACGTGCATGGCTGCCTGTATTTCTAAGGTTTGTTAATAATTTTTAGTACCAGTTATCCAATCTTCCTTTGTTCCCAGTTTGTTTAGTGTTCCTTTTTCTAGATTGTTTATCCAATATAATCAATAGACTAATAGTTCATCTTTACCTTTTGTAGATGTTAATGGAAACTATACAAGCAGATGTTGTTGTTGATGGGCAGTCAAGATTGCCTAGTGCTGAGGTTGTTTCCAATGCCCTCTCCCAGGCCAGCTCTAACAACACTTTCTTGAAGAATGCTGGTATAGCCGCTCCCTCCTCGAGGTCGAGGCGTCAGTCTTCTTCTGAAGCTTTGCTTCGTGAAGAACTTGATGCTGAAAGACAAGGTTCATCTGTTTTGCATGAACGAGTGGAAGAACTTTAGAGGAACAGTGATGATCTACTGAGGAAGAGTGATGCACTACAGAGGGAGACTGAAGCAGCACATGAAGCGCTGGAGAGAACCCAAAGGCAGTATGAGGAGCTGAAGAAGCAACATGAAGATAGCCATCGCCTCTTTTCGCAGTTCATCCAGGCCCAAAGCAACCTTGGTACCTCTCTTCAGCTCTGATCCTATGTGTGTGGAACTGTAGTGACCCTGGACATTCCCATTTATGTCATAATGTGATTCTGAATAGTGTCCCACTAATTGTGGTCATGTAATGAAACTATTTGTGGAACAATTCTGATGTATAATGTATAATTTGAACAGTGTCCCACTAATTCCATCTTTGCGAAGCTTTTCTCAGCATCGAGCGGCATTTCAATCTCTTTCGCTATTTTTTTCATCTGTGCCCTCAACCTTCTACCGAGAAACAAGCCGTGGTTGGTGGGGTGTTGGCGATCATTAACTTGTATCTTTTGACCGCCAACAATGTGAGAAAATGGATAAAATCATGAATTACCATAGCTCTAGGACTTTACTCTAACATTTTCCACAAGTGTTGGTGTATTTATGGTGCAGGGATGCAGCAGACCAAAATTCAGCCCAAACCGAGGAAAAGTTGGTTCGGCCACACCAAGGTGGTTCTGCCGAACTAGAGCTTAGCTCAAACCCGATCAACTTCAACCACATGCAAGGAAACACTGATGGAACACATCCTAAGCATTGGTTTGGAGTCGGTTCAATCCGAGGGACACGGTGTATCACCCACGGATCCATGGGCCCACAAACTCAAGCAAAACAACTTCATTCACTGGGAACCCACCCCTGGGAACATCATACACCATCCAAGGAACAAGTCGGTGAAATGGAGGGCCAAACGGCCCTGAGTCTGGTGCAGCCGAACCAGAAGTGGTGCGACCGAAACAAAAGTGGTGTGGCCGAACCAACTTAACTACCAAGCAAGCTCCAACCGCCTTGCCCAAACACTTACCGACCTCAGGAAGCCATCCACGCCGTGCATTGCTCAAGGCGGCGCATCCAAGGGGTGCGGCCGGACCGACTCGGTTCGGCCGCACAGGCATCTCCACCGTCTTATCTCCCCTTTAGCTAGAAGTACCCCTATGCTCTCTAGGTACTATATATACCGGGGTTCGGGGCAGAAGCAAGACACACAAGTGAAGAGAAGCTCCAAGGCGAAGCCCTATAGAAATTGAAATACAAAAAGGGAATGAGGCGAGGTGAGAGTGTTGGGGAGGAGCCGGAGTGTCGGCCCCTCTTCCACCTTGTACCTCGGCGGATGCAGCTCAACCTCGAGTGAAGTCCGGGTCTTGTATGGTAACTCTAGTCTTTCTAATTAATTGAGTTTTAGTAATTACTTTCATTGTCTACGGCTCATTCATTGTTTAGTAAGTTATCTTACTAGCTTTGGGTGCTTAGCTCTAACGTGGAGTAAAGTAGTAATCGACCAGTGTAGGCGTGGTGTCTAGACCTTAGATTGCCTTGGTTTGCGCCCCAACCCCACGGATAGTTGTGGTAGCCGGTAGGTGGTGACAACCTTATCCGACCTACGTATTCCACCACGTGAGAGCGGTTGGTGCTGTAGGACTTAGGACTAGACTGCTCAAGTTCCCCTTCTCATCCCTTTCTGGAGCTTGACCGGTCCGGGCGCCCAAAGTAGACAATAGAAGGAAGCGCTAATTCTCTCGATTGATTAGTCATATTGAGTTTATCCATCAAGTACCCTCTCTACCCTTTATCCGTTACTCTCTTCCTTTGTCCTCATCTTACCCCCAGGCGAATTAGTTAGGATTAGTACACTTCACATTCCCCGTGGAAATCGATACTCTGGAATACTCCCGGGTGAAAGCTACATCGGTATTCGTACGCTTGCTGATTAATCTGTTAGGCTTAAGAAGTGCCAACAAGCTTTCTGGCACCGTTACTGGGGAATGGTAGCTGTTCGAATCCAAATCTAGTTCGTCTGTGTATCATCTTATCCACATGGATTCAACTCTTACCTTAAATCAATTCTCGGCTCCAAGGGACGATTACTTGGAGCCTCCATCATCATCACACCCCATCCATACACCTGGCTATGAGCTATGTCCCGGCTTCATAGCCATAGTTCGAGAACAATCTTTTGCTGGTTTGGAGGATGAGAATCCATATACCCATTTGCGTGAATTTGAACAGCTTTGTTCATGTCTCACAATAGCGGGTATGAACCAAGTAACATTAAAATGGAAACTCTTCCCATTCTCTTTGAAGGGAAGAGCGAAGCAATGGTATTCTCTCTCCGTAAAAAGTGCAGAAGGAAGATGAGAAGCATTAAGAGATAAATTTTGCTTAGCTTTCTTTCCTCTTTCTAAGGTCGTCAGTCTCCGAGTGGAAGTCCTTACTTTCAAGCAAAATGATAAGGAGTCATTAGGAGCAGCCTGGGCTCGTTTCAAATAGTCATTGGCCTCTGGACCTGACCTTAATTTGTCGGAACCCATTCTTTTGCAACATTTCCGACAAGGTCTAAATCCAGAATCGACCACCTTTTTAGAAGCTTCTTCAGGGGGATCATTTCCTCATTTGACACCGGCCGAAGGGTGGGTAGTATTTGACAAAATCCAAGAAAATACCCCCTACACCGATACTCATGACGAACCCCTAAAAGAAGAGCCCATAGAGCAAGCACTTGAAACTTCGATACTCGAAGAAGCAATCACATCCAAATCCATTGAGTTTCTTCCGGTACCAACATCCAGCACGTTCTTAGAACCTTAACCTCAACAGTTTATGGACCCATACAATTCACCTATAGATTTTTCCCTATACCTTTTACGATGAGTTATTCCATGATTTTGGTAATGCTTTAAAGCATCCAATAGTGGAAAGAGACATGGCACAAGGGGATCAAGAGGTCCATACGCGTGACTCAGAAGAAATACGACTACAAAAAGAGAACTTGGCATATTTTTCTGCTATTACGAGTCGGGAATGGCTGAGAGAAGCCGAAAGCAATGAGATAGTTGTGCAGCTATATCCCGATCTAAAATTTCTCCAATGCCATGTAGGAGGAATATCTTACCAAGATGTGATCTACGACCCAAGGGTCGGGATCAATATCATTTCTCGATCCTTGGTAATAGATTCTTTCCTTGAAGAATCATTTTTATTCCCTCAAAAATGTCTCAAATGGTTCACGGGTAAAATTTTGGAGACTGAGGGAGTCCTTAGGGTCATTAATACGAAGATTGGAGAATGGGGCATCTTCTTAGATTTTCATATCTTTGATATCCCTCAAGATGATCCACCATTCATTCTCATCGGAAGACCCATTGAAAGGTTCATCAATAGTGTTTTTACTCAAGGTGAGGATCATTTGTATCATCTTGATGTCCGAGATGCACCCATAGAATGTCATAGACAATCTATGATGGAAGAATATGTTTGGTCTATGGACATTCTTGGGCATCGACTCTGGAGCCCGACAAAGGAGGTCTAGTCAATGAGCATGACAGTTTCATACTAGAAGAACCGCTAGACCCATGCTCACGTGAAAAGCCTCTAGAGTCAATTCAAAGTGCCAAGGGCACATATGAGAGCTACATCTATCCTATGCCCATCGATCAGAATAGTTTTAAAGGGATGGTTGTAGATGCTTTTGTTTATCATAAATATTGCAAATCTCATAGTGGTTTCTAGCACAAGTGTTGCAGCTAGAACTTCGAAGATCCGTCAAGCAATAGTGACGAAGCGGGAAGTGACATCGCCAAGGTCGAGCTTTTGACCATAAACAAGCACTGCTGGGAGGTAACCCAATGTTTCAGTTATTTTTCAATAAAGTTTGCTTGTTAAACAAAATAAAAAAATATATGTTGGTTTCCAAAAATAAAATGAGCTAGCAGGTAAGTCCAAGGATATGTTTTCGGGACAAATTCTTTCCTTCGGGTATTTTTGGTCACTAACCACTACAGGTTGAGATTGAAAAGAACGAATGGTAAAATATTGTTGTTTGAAACAAGGGGGCTACATAAACTCTAATGCCTGGACATCATTTCGAGTTATGGGACACATCAAAACGAGACTATAACCTTGCCACACAATGGACCAAGTGATACAAAAACCCAAGCGTGGGTGTAGAAAAGTCTGTAAGTATCACATGCTATATGTTCTAGTCATTCAAAGTTTTGTCTAGGATTAGATGCAATGATAATCCCTATTCCTTGCTGCTTTGCTTGTTCCCTTTAAAAATAAAAAAAATATATAGAATGTACTTCCTTCAACCTATAATAAAAGAGTAACCCAAGCTAGACGACTCATTGAGGTAAGTTGTTACTTCGCCGAATTACCAGTCTCACATTCTTTGCAAGTCAATGCACATATACAGGAAAAAGAATGGCGTGACTAGGAGATCGGCTGACCAACATGGCTGACATACATCACCCTTGCTACTACACATGTCCAACCATGTGTGGTGCATGCTGGTTTGAACCCTTCTGTCTCCCACCATATGGTATGATGATCAACTTAGCATAAAACATGATCACTTGAACATAGCTTTGTCTCACATGTTGGCTTGAATAAGTCATATTCCTTAATTGGTACTCGATTCTTGTGGGGATCATTCTTAATTAGGAAGATCTTGCCTAAGTTGTTGAACAATGTGATATAGCAAGATAAAAGTGTTTCTTCCTTTCTTGATCATGTGCTACTTGGAGAATTTTCTTTTGAGCTCAAATTCAAAACCCTCAGTTTCACATCTCCTCAGTGGTTTAAAATTCCTACCAAAGCCAAATGATTACATGTTTAAACCTCCATATAAGCTACCTATAGTTGTGTTGAGTTTTGTCAAATTTTATATCCTTACGAAGTAGTGCCCCTCGAACACCGATCATTTTTCTTTGCGTACATTTTCATTTGCTAGCCTCACCATACCTGGTTATGCTAACTCCATACTGGATTTATGCATCCACCTTCTCCAGGTTCTCCATTCCTTCAAACCCTACCTTCTTCTCTTCGTGTATCCTTGATCCCATCCACTCATATGGTCTATCAAAATAAATGCTCCATTATTTTTCTTTTGATATTTTCCTTCACCAAATCCCTTGCAATAGAGAGACATGGAGCTATTCAAAAAAAAGAAAGAAGAGAGAGAAAAAAAGAAAAAAAAGAGTGAAAAAAAAGAGGGAAGAAAGGATATGAAAAAAAGAGAGGGATAGCTCCATGGTCTCAAATATCCAAACATATCCAAGAAGTCAAAAGCAGGACATACCTAGAGGTTCTTATCATGGCGTTTTGCTGATGAGGATCTCAGGATTGCCGTCGTGGTAACTCCTCTCCTTTTTTTTCTTCTTTTTTTTTCTTTTATGGGGCAGGATGAGAGAGCCAACACCATCTCCAAACCATGATAGGATTTGCATGATAAGAACTTACTTCGGGTACTCACGTACCTCCCCCACACTTGGAGTTTGCATTGCTGAGCAGCACAACTCAAGTGTATGGAGTTCAAGTTTCCCTACATAATGTTCTCACCAAGAATTACCATAGTGTTGTAGTTGGTGTAGCTCTCATGTTCTTAAGCATCACTTGTCATTTGTTCTTTTTAATCTCCACCTGAAATGGTTAGCAACCAAAAATACCCGAAGGAAAAGCTTATCCTAGAACATTCTCTTGCTTTTATTTAAAAGTGGAAAATCAAATGATAATCCGGGTTATTTCCCTGGCAGTGCTTTGTTTATGGTCAGAAGCTCGACCATGGGAACTTCCTCTTGCAGCTATCATTGGTGATGTCATTCCCCTCTCACCACCAATTATTGATGTTTCATGAAGCTTTAGCTGCAAGGTTAGCACCACAGAGCATCCACGAAATTTGCGATGCCTATGATAAACATATGCATCTACAACCAACCTTCTAAAGATTTTGCAAAAGAGGACCTTAAGGTGGTTGTAGACCTCATGCGTGCTCGGGGCACAAAGCATGCCTAATTCTGGAGAGGCATTGAATGAGCATGGCCTTTGTGGTGCTTCAAGAATGAAACTCCCATGCTCACTTAAGGAATCCTTCTTTTCGGACTCCAGAGTTGGCGCCTCACCACATTCCACGGCCCATGAGATCTCCTTCTCAAGAGATTCATCGTGAGAGACTGTAGTTGAATCTCGATCGTGGTCGAGAACAACGTACTCCGGGCCAGCGGGAGGAGGCTCATGCTCGATCGAAGGTGATGATGATTGTTCGTCTTTACAAAGGTGAAGAGTTTCTTCCGAATCATACTCTTCGAAAGTCGCGGATTTTGCAACTTCAAAGAGAATGGGTTCAGATGATACGAACGGAGATGTATGCGCCATCTGCTCGAGCGGGTTTTGCTTGGGAAATGGCTTCGCCATAGGATTTTGTAAACAGAAAGTGGTGATGGCGGAAGCGAGTTCCCTAAGCTTTTCATCTAGGCTCCCATGAGATGTATCAAGAAGTTTTTCTAAAGGGTAGCCTAGGAGAAGATCAAGATCAAGGATATCGAAGATATGGAAGTCTAGGTTGACCTCGATCTTGTCTATTGAGAGCATCACGACACTTGCGACCCCTCAACATTCAAGGATGTGTCCACAGGGACAACTCTTGATGAGCTTGTAGGACGGTTTTTGTGCAACATCACCCAAAAGTGTGTACGCTAAGTGCCATGGCATGATATTAACCTCCATGAGGGGTTTAATATGGGCTTCTACGGTAATTCCCTTTATAGAGCAGGGGATGATCGTCGAGGATGAACTATTCCAAATTGCTTTAGAAAAGTGTCTCACATCATCCAACAATTCCTCCTTCAAGACCTCCATGAGATTTGCTTTGTTTAGAGGATCGAGAGGTAAAGGAGGTACCGTAGGCCTGAGGGAAGGTTCTGTCAAGGGATTTTTAGATCGATCCATGTGGACAGAAAGGGGCTCCTCCCCTGATTGGGCAATGAAGAGATTCAAGGTGTTCTTATTGTTTCCAGATGGACCATCCTCGAATTGAGAAGAGAACATCGAAGGTTGAATTTCTTCTCCCTCTGATGTTCCTAGTTCGGGAGAGGGCTCAACAGACGAATCATGGGATGTGGGAGATGAAAGCTTGGATTTGGTTGTTGAGAGAGTCTCATGTCTTGGCTCGGATTCCTCTCGACGGGGTTGTTGATGGCCATTATTCGACCATCGTCCGACAACATCTCGGGAATAATTCAGAGTTTTGCATTATGTTCCATGCATATTTTATTTAAACTAATAAAATTTCATAAGTTTCGGATGAGTTATCTATGAAGGAGCAAGTGTACCAAAAATGAGCCAGTTCAGGAGAAATCCCAGGCCGGCCGCCCTGGTCTCCCCTCTTATGGCCACGTCATCGATCCAGGAGTCCACAAACACACCCAGGAGGATCATGCATTGTGCACTTGAAGTCGGTTTGATCCGAGGACCCAAAAGTCTTTACAAACGGATTCAAAGGCCCGCCTGCATGTCTGAAATGGTTGCTTAACTAAAAAGCAATTGTTACCGACCTCAGGAGACAATCAGGAGCGTCCACGAGAAGGTCGGTGCCACTTGGCACCAACCCCAGAGGCCGTCCGGCCCCACCTGGCGGCAACTGATGCCTAGTCTTCGCTTGGAAGTTAAGCAACTATCAAGGCTATGTAATCTTGACGGTTTTCACCGGTTACCGACCTTCACTAGCTATAAATAGACCTCTCATCCTCACTTGTAAGACACACACTTAGAAGGAGTTCTCTCTTCACTTCAGTCTAGAGTTAGGTTTAGTAGTCTGGGAGTTAGAGTCGAGTCGAGCTTGTCTCGGGATTCCGGAGTCGTCCTCGGAAATCTGGTATAAGCTCTTGTATCTTTCCTTTGACATTATCAATATAAGTTATCTTCTTTATCTTATCGAGTCAGCTTTTACCTTCTGCTTTTATTTATTTATTTCCAAGCTCTTGCTTGTGTGCGGAAACTCTATCCTTTAGGTTAGACTTTGTTCTAGTCTTAGTCTGTCGGGATCTTATCTTGCGGGTTTTCTCGCCCGGACTAGGGGGCTCAAGTCAGTTCCCTAGGTTGAGGGGGGTTTCTCTTGTAGGCCACAAGGGAAATCTTAACACCGAGTGCAGACGTGGTGTTTGGCTTAGTGTTAGCTAGAAAGTGTGTTCCACCCCACGGAACTGATATGGTAGGCAGCAGGTGGTGACAGCCCTATCCGTCCCTTGTAGTCTACCACGTTCGTGTGTTTTCATAGCAGTAGATTGTTGGCCGAGTTGGACCCCCCTATTTCTCCCTCAGTCAGTGGTCCTTCCGCCCCAGCCGCCGAAGTAAGCTCTGTTCTCCCGAAAGCTAGGTTGGTTCAGGTTTAGGTTAAAGAGGCTAGCTCGTTAGTTTAGAAGTGTTTTAGGAGTCTTTCTTGCTCACTGTCCTCCCAGCTACTTACCGCTCTAAGGTAGAGTCTCCTGTGTGTCACTCGGTCATTTCCTGGTCATTTATCCTATCTATTAATCTGGCTTACCCTTGCTAGCTAGCTGGTGATTTATCCTCAGTAAAGTTTACCATCCATTGAATTGATACTCTTTAGACCATAACGCTTCCCCGTTGAAATTCGATACCCTAGAATACTCCAAGGTGAAGTGCTACAGCGGTGTATTCTATGCGCTTGCAGAATATCTATTCTATTGGGAGTAAGAAACGCCAACAAGCATTTCTGACGCCATTGCCGCGGAAGCAATTTGGTGCTAAGATATCATTGAATCGTTTGGTAAATTTTGCTATTTTAATTCACCGCTAGCTTTAGCGGGCTTTCCATTTCTCTTTTTGTATTTTTGATATATGCAGAGCAGTGCATGACCGGTTTTGACCTACCAAGCAACTTCAATCCGAATCCAGAAAGAATCGGGCGTGTTGTTCAGTAGAGAATTGTCCCACCTCAGATAAGGCTTACCTTAGGAGGGAGTTCGTCAATGTTTATCTTTACCATGGCTATGAAGACACTCCGTCAGTACTCGGCCCCATCCAGCAGTCATATCCCCATTGGTTTGGACAATACCCAAGGCACTGATGGCTTCGAGCTGAAGACTAGACTTATCAACATGGTCCAAGCTAGCCCTTTCTGTGGGAAGGCAACCGAAGATGCCAACGCTCACCTCCAAAACTTCATGGAAGTGAGTAGCACAATCAACCCCAAAGGCACTACATTGGATAACGTTCGCCTTCGTCTCTTCCCTTTCTCTTTGCTGGGCAAAGCAAAGACGTGGTTCTACACCAACAAGGCAAACTTCACTACTTGTAATTACTGCTCCAACGCATTCCTGGCCAAGTATTTTCCAGTGGGCAAAACCAACACCCTCAGGAACAGGATCTCAAGTTTCCAACAACTCCAGGATAAAACCATCCCGGAAGCCTGGGAAAGACTCCAGGATTACATAGCATCATGTCCACACCATGTCATGGAAGAGTGGTTGATTATTCAGAAGTTCTTCCATGGCATCATGTCCACACCATAGCATCATGTCCACATTGATGCAGCAGCAGGAGGAGCATTCCTCTCTCTGGATGTTGCACGGGCCAAGACGTTCATAGACAAGATCGCCTCCAACCAATGTTGGAAGGGAGATAGGCAACCAGCTCACCCGAAAGGAGTACACCAGATCGAAGGTGTAGACATGCTGGCGACCAAGATGGATCTCCTCATGAAGAAGCTAGAATCTCCGAACCAAGAGGTCAATTAGATCATGGACTTAAGGATCACATGTGAAACATGTGGCAACATTGGGCATTCGGGCAACAGCTGCCCACTATCAAAGGAGGATGCGAATTTTGTTGGGAACAACTTTTCCAACAAATCGGGATATCGTCCTCAACAACAAGGGTGGAACTCCAAGCCCAACCTTCCCTTCGGTCAACGGGAAGGTAATAATTTTAATAACAATTTTCAGCCTTCTTTAAAAGACCTAGTTTACGGCTAGAAACAAATTAATGATAACATTAGCAAGAAATTTCAAGGTAATGATAAAATTTCGGAGTCTCTGGATGCACAACTAGAGGGTTTTAACTTTGTTATTAAAAACCAGCTGAGCTTTAATAAAATGATAAAAACTCAAGTAGCTCAACTAGCCTCATCCTGTCCTAACCCTAACACGGGGAAACTGCCCGGGCAACCGGAAGTTAACCCAAATGAAAAAGTGAATGCGGTGACTACGCGGGCTGGAAAGTCCATGCAGGATCCACCCCTACCACAGGATGTAGGTTCACGGTGGAAGACTGTAATCGCCAGGGATACCATTGCTGAAGACGAGGTGCGGGAGGAGGCTCACGGAAGCACCTCTGCTACCCACGGACCCCCGTCTCATGACGGTACCCCCGTGAATACACTATCTCGATAGCGTATGTTAACGTCGTCTGTACGGCGGAAATTGTACAAATATTGTTTCTATAAGTAAACGGTAATGAATACGGACGCTTTCATGAGTGCTGGCATGAAAGGTTCATGAAATATATATGCTTGTCAATCTCCTGCAGGTACACTAACCGCGATTACGATAAGTTAAGGAGCGATTAGAAAGACTCGACTAGCTATTATAGCGAGAGCCGTATTGTGTATGCCACCGGGACTATCTTCGTAAGACCAAAGGCATTTGGCAGTTATTTTATTTTGTGAGGATGAATAGGACGTGCATACATCATGAACATATGTATCTGAAATCAAAAATGCGTTGTATGAGAGTGGTAAGGTTCTTGCGTATCTAAGCGTGGTTTGCATAAGGACTATCTAGCGAATCTGTCACAAATCTGCCATGACCAAAAAGAGCGATTTATTGACCCAAGAAAATGACCTTTTCTGGAGAAGTCCATGTTGAAAGAATTGTTCCAAATTTCGTGTTCTATCTTCTGTTCAAAAATGAAAAATTTTGAACTTATGGATAGTGAGAAATAACAGAAACCTTGGAATGTCAGAATTCTGTCCAGAATAAGCCCTTCTGCCTCTTAAATTTTTAGGCCCCCTTCCTGCAGTTTTCTGCGAAAGAGCACAACACGAAACTTGTCCCAAATTTACCCAGGTAGCTGCTGTTAAAATGTGGTAAATTTTGGCTGGGTAGATTTTCCCTGGTGTACAAAACTCTAGCCCTCTGTTCACTGAAAATCCTGGGCAGACAGTAGGGTGAAACCCGAAAAGAAAGACCATCTTAGAGATCTAATTAGCTCTGGAGTTGACTAGCAAAGTTGTTCACCAATACCTTAGGAGTGATCTGGTGAAATTTGAGAATTTTTGGATGAGAACTGTGGGAGTTATGGTTATTTTTGCACACTATACAGAATCTGTCCTTATGCTGTTCACAGTTTTTCACTATCTCACTCCATTTGATCTTTTGTTCAGATGGCCGAGCCTGTTGATATGATGGTGGATGAGGATGGACGCGTACACTCGCAGTGTCTCTACTGGGAGGGCTTTCCCTCTATTTTGTGGGATGTTCTGCGTACCGCGGGCTATCTAGTTCCCCCACGTTACGCCGGACTGGAGTTTGCAGAAAATGGAGTTACCCAGTGCCGTGTCAACGTGACTATCTTTCCGCACCCGCTACACCCGGAGTGGCCCGCCTTGGAGCTTGAGGCTGTTGGTCGCCGTTTGGCCGATACTTGGGAGCTTGCAGCCATGAGGGCGCTCACCACTTTTTGTGCGCAGCGTCCCGAGGTTCTCACACTCGCTCCCATTGGATTGTTTCCTGCTGCCCAGGGCAACGACCCCTTTTGGCTCAACAGGGTGCAGCACGCACAGTACTTGGTAGACTTTCATGCCCAGGAAACTATTCATACCTCCGTGCAGTGCATGAGTGCACTCTACCGGCTTCAGACTCTCCAGAGTCAGGCACTTGAGCAGCTCACTGATCTTGCTCAGACCTACCACATGATGGCAGATACCAGGGATGAGCAGATTAAGGAGCTCAGTCAGGATCTTGAGGACAGAGATGCTCAGATTGGCCAACTTGAGGGCCAAATTCAGGAGCAGGACACTCTCATGGGTGAGAGAGATGCCACGATAGCACAGTTGGAGGAGCAGCTCCATGATCTGAGCCTTGAGTTGGAGGATGCTAATGAGCACATTCAGTGGCACCATGATCAGAATGACCATCCCCATGAGGACGACATGGAGGAGGATGAGGAGGAGCCATAGGAGATTGATGGTATCTCCTGTATGGATTTCGAGGGTGAGGTACCACAGGCACCTCAGATGGGAGCCCACTCTCCTGCTCACAGCGAGTCGTCCGTCAACGACTTGGATGACTTCTAGATGACGACCTAGGAGGACTTTTGCACATACTCCTCGATAGGGTAGCCTAACTTTTGGCAAGTGTTGTAATAGGCTAACTAGGTGTTGAGTAACTCTTTTGTGTTGGGTACACCTGAACCATGTGGATACCCTCAGCATGTAAGGAACGGCGATAAACTTGGGTGATTTCGTTGTAATTTGGTAAACGATGGAATCCACAATCGCTGAGACTTGTCGGAATTTTTATCCATGTCTCCTTGCATTTCTCGGCTGAGTGTTGAATACCGAACTTGTGCTAAATTTTGTGATCTAGGTTCTCACAAAAATTCAGCATCATTGGACCTCGCTAGTTTAAGATATAGGCGAAACCGTACCGATCAATCTGCTGAAAAACAGCTAAGACAGTAAGGCAAAGGACGAGCTTTTCGACCACCTTAGCTATAGTTCTAGCACCGAAGTTAAATACCAAAGTGGTGCATTCCTAAATCCTCTGACAACTGCGAAAGTTTGAGATGTTTTGGATGGACCCACAGCAGGCTATGATTTTTCTCATAGCAAACAGAGATTCTGTCCATACTTCTAGCTGTGACTTCAGAAGTCTATGACTACACCAATTATTTATGAATCAAGGAAGTAATATGGATCGCGATGCTAATGGTAACCTTTCACGTTTCAGATGGTTGGATCAACCCGTGGCAACCCCGAGGGTTTTGGTGCCGGTGGCAGCCGCTCGCGACAATCGCCACCACCCCCGCCCAGTTTGGTGGAAGTGATGGCCGCTCAAACCGAGCTGCTGCGTCAGATTGTGCAAGGACAACACCAGCAGAGGGGTGGGCACAATGCTCACCAACCCCAAGCTGCGGGATACACGGATTTCCTAGGGACCCAGCCGCCCTTGTTCCATAAGACCGAGGAACCCCTGGACGCAGATGCATGGATTCGCACCATCGAATCCAAGTTCACACTACTTGTGGCCCCGTGCTCAGAGGCCAACAAGGCTCGTTTTGCCGCGCAACAGCTTCGCGGTACCGCTCGTCTGTGGTGGGACCACTATTCTGCGATGCTCCCGGCTGACCATGTGGTCGACTCGGATGAGTTCAAGACCGCGTTCCGGGCACATCATATCCCCGAGGGTCTCATGGAGAGGAAGTTGAATGAGTTTCTGGCACTTACCCAGGGCACCCGCACCGTACTGCAGTACGCCCAAGCATTCAACAACCTATGCCAGTATGCGGGCTATCACGCTGATACGGATGCCAAGAAGCGTGATTGTTTCCGCCGAGGTCTGAATACCAAGCTCAAGGAACGTCTGAACCTAGCCAGGGCTGACACCTACAACGAGTTGGTCAATATGGCCATTACCCAGGAAGACTGTATCATGGCGCACCGGGACGAGAAGAAGAGAAAGGCACCCGCAGGACCATCAAGTGTCCAACCACCAAGGTATCGCATCGTGCAAAATACCGCACCCACAGCCCCACCAAGGGCCCCGCAGCCAGGAAGATGGATTGCCAGACCCCCACAGCAGCCAGGCATGGTACGACCCCCGATGCCTCCACAGAATGGTCCGAGGCCCATTCTTCAGCAGTCTCTTCGACCTAGCCCCGCGAATCGCTGTTTCAAATGCGGGAGTTCCAGCCACTTCGCACGAGAATGCCCTCAGCCTGGACAGCCCAACCAAGGTCAAGGATCCAACCCGAACACCAAGAACAGGGGCAAGAGACAGACCCCGCAAGTCAAGCAAGGACGGATTAACTTCACCACGCTTGCAGAGCTTCCTGAAGGAGCCCCAGTGATGTCGGGTACATTCTCTATCCATAACAAGCCTGCAGTTATATTATTTGATTCTGGTGCATCGCATAGTTTCATAAGTGCAAAATTCGGTGCAAAAGTAGGCTTGGATGTTTGTCACACCAAAGGGTCGTATATGATATCAACACCGGGTGGTAAAATTGCTTCAAACCAAATGGTCAGACAAGTACCAGTCAAATTGGGTAGTAAAACCATCGACACGGACCTTGTCCTTTTACCCCTTGACGGCATGGACATTATTTTGGGAATGAACTGGATGGCTATGCATGGAGTCACACTGGACCTTTCTTCCCGAGCCGTTGAGATAAATTCACCTAGTCACGGAGCCACTACCCTTTACCTACCGTTCCTAGATTGTACGAATTCCTGTGCTTATAAGATGGAAGGACTTAAGCCAGATAATATTTTTTTGGTAAACGAGTATGCCGATGTTTTCCCGGATGACTTACCAGGAATGCCCCCGGATAGGGATATTGAGTTCGTTATTGAACTACAGCCAGGCACTGCACCTATATCCAAGAGACCATATAGGATGCCCCCTAAAGAATTGGCAGAGCTGAAAATTTAACTCCAAGAACTACTGGACAAAGGTTTTATTCGCCCTAGCGCGTCACCTTGGGGATGTCCAGCCCTATTCGTAAAGAAAAAGGATGACAGTTTAAGACTATGTATGGATTACCGACCTCTCAATGCGGTAACAGTTAAAAATAAATACCCCCTTCCTCGCATCGATGTACTCTTCGATCAATTAGCTGGAGCCAGAGTCTTCTCAAAGATTGATCTTCGTTCGGGATATCATCAAATCAAGATTCGCCCCTGCGATATTCCTAAGACTGCCTTCTCCACACGATATGGACTATATGAATTCTTGGTCATGTCCTTTGGACTCACCAATGCCCCTGCCTACTTCATGTATCTCATGAATTCGGTATTCATGCCCGAACTTGACAAATTCGTCGTAGTGTTCATCGACGACATCCTTATCTATTCCAAGGATGAGGAAGAGCATGCCAAGCACCTTCGCATTGTTCTTCAGCGACTCAGAGACCATCAGCTCTATGCTAAGTTTTCTAAGTGTGAATTCTGGTTGGATACTGTAAAGTTCTTAGGTCACACGATCTCCAGCGAAGGCATAGCTGTTGACCCCAGCAAGGTACAAGAGGTGATGGATTGGAAACCCCCTACCTCTGTTCATCAGATTCGCAGTTTTCTCGGCTTAGCCGGTTACTACCGCCGCTTCATCCCGGATTTCTCTCGAATTGCTAAGCCCATGACTGAACTGTTAAAGAAGGAAGTAAGGTTTGTATGGGATGAGAAATGTGAAGAAGCTTTCCACACTCTCAGAGAGCATCTGACTACTGCACCTGTGTTAGCTCAACCCGATAATACCAAGTCATTCGATGTGTATTGTGACGCATCAGGTACTGGTCTAGGATGTGTGCTTATGCAAGAGAATCGAGTGATTGCATATGCCTCACGAGCCCTTCGGCCCCACGAACAGAATTATCCCACGCATGACCTTGAGCTTGCAGCCGTCATTCACGCTCTAAAAATATGGAGGCATTATCTCATGGGTACACAGTGCAATATCTACACGGATCATAAGAGTCTCAAGTACATCTTCACACAAGCCGATCTGAATATGAGACAACGGAGATGGCTAGAATTAATCAAGGATTATGACCTTGAAGTGCATTATCACCCCGGCAAGGCTAATGTAGTCGCGGATGCACTAAGCCGCAAGTCCCATTGCCATTGCTTATCCATGGAGTCCTACCATGAGACATTGTGTGCGGAAATGAGGAAGCTTAACATGGAAATGGTTTCCCAAGGCACTCTAAATCACATCTCAGTTGAGCCCACTCTTCACGACCAAATCGTCATGGCACAACTACAGGATGAAGGAATTAAGATCATCAAACAGAAACTCTCTCTAGGTGAGGAGAAGTATAAGTGTTTCCGCCAGGACCATAAGGGAGTTCTATGGTTCGAAAGTCGTATAGTCGTTCCGAAGAATCGTGAACTCCGCAAGCAAATTCTCGATGAGGCACACCTTTCCAAATTCTCTATCCACCCCGGCAGTAGCAAAATGTATCAAGACCTAAGGCAAAACTTCTGGTGGACTAGAATGAAAAGAGAAATTGCTACGTATGTCTCAGAATGTGACACGTGCCAGAGAGTAAAAGCTAGCCACTTGAAGGTAGCCGGTACACTTCAACCGTTACCTATACCATCATGGAAATGGGAAGACATAAGTATGGACTTCATCATGGGACTACCAAACACTTCCCAGAAACATGATTCCATATGGGTTATCGTGGACAGACTCACGAAGACGGCACATTTTCTTCCGGTACACACCACCTATTCTACCAAGAAATATGCCGAGATTTACCTCGATCGTATTGTTTGCCTGCATGGAATACCTAAGACAATTATCTCCGATCGTGGTCCTCAGTTTGTGGCACGCTTTTGGGAACAACTGCAAACGTCTCTTGGCACTAAGCTGATTCGCAGCTCAGCATACCATCCTCAGACTGATGGACAAACGGAAAGAGTAAACCAAATTCTTGAAGACATGCTGAGAGCTTGTGTCATTCATTATGACAAGAATTGGGACAAATGCCTACCCCTAGCAGAGTTCTCGTACAACAACAGCTATCAAACGAGTTTGAAAATGGCACCATTTGAGGCCCTGTACGGACGAAGGTGTCGAACTCCTTTGAGCTGGTCACAAACCGGAGAACGTAAAATAATTGGACCCGACCTGGTAATCGAGGCAGAGGAGAAAGTAAAAGTAATACAAGCAAATCTTAAAGCCGCACAAGCCCGGCAAAAGAGCTATTCTGACAAAAGGAGAAAGCCCCTAAAGTTCGAAGTTGGCAATCATGTCTATCTTCGAGTTTCACCAACCAAGGGAGTGCGAAGATTTGGAATCAAAGGCAAACTAGCTCCCCGTTATATTGGTCCTTACGAAATCATTGAGAGCTGCGGACCTGTAGCCTACAAATTACAACTGCCCCCTCAGCTCACGGCCACCCATGATGTCTTCCACGTATCTCAACTCAGGAAGTGTATTCGAGTCCCTACTGAGATTGTGGAACAACAAGAAATATCGTTAGAGCCCGACCTCTCGTATGTCGAACACCCAGTTAAGATTTTGGATCAAAAAGAAAGAGAGACCAGGAGGAATGTAATTAGAATGTATAAAGTACAATGGAGTCACCACACGGAAGAAGAAGCCACCTAGGAAACGGAGAGCTACCTGAACCAACATTTCCCTGGGTTTCTTATCTCAACCGCTGGTATGTGCACCCACGCCCACACTAAGAATTACCGAACCTCGGGGCGAGATTCTTGTTAAGGGGGGAAGGCTGTGACAACCCTGGTAATTACATTTCCAAAATCAATGTCATTAGCCTAACTCTATGTTTAAACCAACTAATGAAAGGGTGGAAAGAATTAAAACGAGTTCAGTTGGAATTCAAATTTAATTTGAGCACATTTGGTTACTTTTGAACTTTTAAATTTAACTTTCAAACCATAAGCCAAATGAGATTTTGCCTGAAACCAAAGTTGTAGAACTTTTTATTTTGAACAACTTTCGTGTTCAAAAGTTTTTGAAATTCAAATCAGAAAGAGGAGAAAACGCCCTGTTTGCACCCAGCCCCCTGAAACTTTTCGAATTCTTGCATCCAGGCCCCTCGCCCCCCCCCCCCCTCTCTCTCCTCCACGCCCGACCGCCGCGCGCCAGGTGGCCGGCGTCACCTGACCGGCGCGAGGCGCCAGGCCAGTGGCCGCCGCACCACCCCACCACGGCCGGCTTTGCCCCGCCCCCATGCCGCGCGGCCAGTGAACGCCCGGGCGTGCACGCGACGCAGCCGCGTCCAGCCCCGCCGCCCGGCCGCCCAGTCGCCTCGCTCCGCCGTGCCGCCCCGGTCCCCGCGCCCCGCCAGTCGCCGCGCCCGCCCTCCGCCCGAGCCGCTGCCGCTGCTGCTTCACCACTCCACGCCCGGCGCTATCCCACCGCGCCCACGCCATATCTCCGGCCGCCCAGTCACCGCGCCCGCGCTGCCGCACGTCGCGCCGGCGTTCTGCCGCCGCCCGCAGCGCCCAGTGCGCGTTGTGCCATGCCCCCGCCTCGCGCGCTGCCCAGGCCCCTCCGCACCCCCTCCGGCCCCTATAAAAGCCCGGCCCGGCCACGCGCGCGAGCCCCAGCACCCCGAACGCCCTCGCCGTCGCCATTGCCGCCGCCGAGCGCCGCCCGCCCGTGGACAGCCCTCCGCCGCCGCCCAGTGCCCAAACTAAGCCCCCAGCCACCACTACATCACCCCACTGAAGCTCGCCAACCCGCCCAACGCCGCCCAGAGCCACCGGAGCGCCGCCGCCCGCGCTGCCGCCGCCGCCGCCGCCCTGCTCGCTGTGGACAGCACGACCCCGACCCCCTCCGTCCAAGCCGAGCCCCTGAGCAGCTTTCCCACGCGCCACTGAAGCTCGCCGACCGGACCACACCGCCCCAAGCCCGCCAGAGCACCGCCGTCGACGCGTGCCGCGCCGCCGCCGCCTCTGCTCCAACGCCGGCGAGCCCTTCCCGGCCGTCCCCCACCTGAACAACACCCCCACAAGGTAGCCCTTGCACCCCTGAACCTTCCCCGACCCTCGCCCCTCGCCGCCGGCGAGCCCCCTCGCCAGAATTTCGGCCGGCCGCCGTACCCGAGCCGCCCGAGGACCCAATTGCAAGAATTTAAATCTTTAGAAGGGTCTGCGCGTAAGATTCAAGGACCTAGTTGTAAAAGAAAGTTTCAAATCTAGATTCAAATTCAGTGAACTTGTAAAATTCGAATAAAATCGTAGAAAATTCAGAAAAATGCAAACTCAACTGTTCTGGAATCCTTAGAACAACCTCTAGCACTTTGGTTACAGAAAGTTTCTCAGAATCTCAACATATTTTGCTCTACATTAAATGGAAGCTTTAATGGACTTATTTTGTGCCCACTGTTGTAGAACAATGCTGACCCTAAATTTTGGGCAGTAAGTTAGTTTCTTGATGTTTAGGACTGTGTAAAAAGATCAAGCCCAAATTCCAACTCTAGCTTTACTGTTTATTAAACTTAGTTTCATACCATGTTTAAGTAGAATGTTTTATCCCTGCAGTTAGGTGGTGAATCACCAAATGAAACTTTTTCTATGCTAATATATTGGTACCTAGAAGCCAGAGAAAAATTAGGAGACTTTTTATCTCACAGTAACCTACTTATTTGATTTATGTGCCAATAACATACATTAAATCAAGAAAATAGTATCTTAGCTTGGAAAATTCTCAAATTTTTACTAGGAGATACACTGTGGTAGAGGTTGCTGTGTAAAAAGTTCCAGGGACAAACACCCTGTGTAGGGTCCTGTAAAAAAAATGAATCCTTGAATAGCCTAGGTGTAGAATGTCATATTTTCTATGCTCTGAATACTGCATGATAAATCCTACCAAAATTACAGTAGCTTGTGCATGCTTAAGTGAAAGCTCTGTAAAAATCTTAGACTCATTTGTTGCACCAATTGTTCTGTACAAAAAGAACAAGGATCTAACAGCAACTATGTAATGTATTTTTCATAATTAATCTGTTAAATAAAATTGGCTGAAAATTTTACAGTAAGCACATCTTTCCTTGATGTGCCTAAATCCAAAATTTCATGACCAGAAACTATCGATTGTAGTAATTACTCTCAAATCGTAATCAAGCACCATTACCACGACTTAAACTTGTGCATTCATGTAGAATCGACGACTCTCGCCGACGGAACTTACGAGCTGGTGCCCGCGTCCGAGAGTGAGCAGCGTGAAGCTCAAGCGAATCTAACTGAAGCTCTTGAAGATCCGAGCCCAAGTTCGGAAGATCCCCAAGCGAACTGCGAAGGCAAGCCCCGGAGCATAACCCATTCTTTCTGAAATTATGCAACTCATCACTCCTTGCTTGTGCATTAAGTTTATAGGAGTTGGATGAAAACTTAGTTGCATGATATCAGAAACCCTTGCTTGAAAACTAGACGTAAGGTTCGATAGAATGCTGTGCTAATAGGACTCCGGTAAAAGTCGAGTGATTTCCTGTCACTCGCGAGAAAATAGGAGTTGAATGACTACTACACGCTGCAATCATAAGGACATGGACGGGCTATGGAACGATGGTTACGATTGAGGCCCGTCTGTCTAGTGAGAAATGCTAAGGCCGCAGGGTGTGGTAGTGATGGTTAAGTCTTTGAACGTACTAAACACATGCCGAGATTATGGGAATCGGTAAGCTTAAGTACCTGATTGGCCCGGCAAGGGGACGGCATCCTACCCTTTCAACTTCGGTCCCATGTGCATATGGCGAGTGCAGAGAGTGGTCACAACCCGGCGCCGAACCGTGGCGTGGGGCTCTTGTACTCTCGGAGGGTAGCCCCGATCCACGACCCGGAAAGAAAGGGGAAAAGTTGCACGTGTGACTCTAGGGAGTAACCACGTGACGTGTGTTTGGGTTTCCCTTGCAAGGTTAAGAAATTTGATTCGAATCGTCCGTTTCTCACGGCTATTGAGACTGCTTAACCATTTTTACCCACAGAGTAAGAAGAGGAACAATGATGATGAGTGAACTGGTTGGATGAAAATTTAATGCTTCACCATGTATGCTTTTTGATAGCTGCTTATCTAGAATGGCTAACGAAACTAGAACCTTGAGCTAAAAGATTGAAAGTAAGGACCCACTTGTAGATGCTTTTCGGCAAAACAAACCCCTGAGCCAAAAAGCCTTGCATGTCTAGAGTCGGTGGAGTAGATTCCACTACACGGGTAAGTCTTGCTGAGTATTAGTATACTCAGCCTTGCTTGTGGCTCGTTTTTCAGGTGAGACCTTCGAAGATATGATTGCTAGCTTGACTTGGCCCTGCACTCTTCCCCCTGGTTGGTCGGTGGAATGGGATACGCCCCCGTCCAACGAAGATAAGGCCGAGTGATGTCTCGTACGGGCTTCATCGAGACATTCTGTATCGTCGAGTAGTTTCCGTCTTTTCTTTCCGCTGCAACTTAAACTCTGAAGAACTTATTTATGATAATTGAAGTACTTGGTTTCTAAACTCAAAACTTGGTATGTAATATTCACTTTGCTAATGTTGTAATATTTGCTGGAATGTGGTATTCTCTGGGCTCATCGTCGCATGAGCGTCTGTATGTATGGCGCTCGATCCGTTCACCGTGGTTGTATCGGGAGGTTATACCCGACAGACCAGTGGATTACTCCGTTTGAAGTGTAAGGTTAACCGAGAATGCCTTAATGGTGATGGTTAATACACTTGAGCCGCATTAATTCAGGTGGTTCTGCCACATCCCGACTAGAATCTAAAGATCTTGGGTCGGTGGCTACTTGAGGAGGGATCTTGATCGATGGTTCTTTGAGCTCTTGGACAAAGACTCCCGCTGGTACATGGGCTCGAGTAGATCCAAGCTTGGAGAGTACGTCTGCTCCCACATTGTGGTCCCGGACAACATGATGAATCTCCAGGCCTGCAAACTTGTTCTCCAACTTGCGCACTTTTGCTACATATGCGTCCATGGCCTCCTTGTTGCAGTCCCACTCCTTGTTGACTTGTTGCACGACTAGCAACAAATCGCCATATACATATAGTCATTTGATGCCGAGGGAGACTGCCAAGCGGAGCTCGTGTAGTAGCGCATCGTACTCGGCCTCGTTGTTGGACACCATCCAAAGGATTTGCAAGACATACTTGACATGTTTGGCCTTCAGAGAGATGAAAAGTACTTCTGCCCCGCCGCCTTCAAGCTTGAGCGATCCGTCAAAGTACATCATCCAATGCTCTGGCTTGCTGACAGGAGTTGGAACTTGATTTTCCCACCATTCAGCCATGAAGTCGACCAAAGCTTGTGATTTGATGGCTGTTCTTGGCTTGAAGTCGATGGAGAGAGCCCCCAGTTCTACTTCCCACTTGGAGATACGACCAGTGGCATCCTGGTTGTGAAGAATATCCGCCATCAGGAAGTCAGTAACAACTAAGATCTGGTACTCGTCGAAATAGTGGCGGAGCTTCCTGGATGTGATGAGTATTGCATAGAGTAGTTTCTGAATCAAAGGGTAGAGTACCTTTTACTCAGAGAGTACTTCACTGATGAAATAAATTGGCCTCTGTACACCGAATACATGGCCTTCCTCGTACCGCTCCACCACAATTGATGTGCTGATCACATGAGTAGTTCCCGCGATCTATAGGAGCAAGTTCTCCCCTGGGCGTGGTGCTGTAAGTATGGGGAGTGACTGAAGGTGTAACTTGAGGTCCTGCAGTGCCTGCTCAGCTTCCTCCATCCAGTGGAACTTGTCCTTCTGCTTTAAGAGCTTGAAAAAGGGAAGGCCCCATTCTCCGAGTCCTGAGATGAATCTGTTCAGCGCTGCCATGCACCCTGTCAGCTTCTGAACGTCCTTGACCGTTGCTGGAGCCTTCATGTCGATGATGGCAGTTTTCTTCTCTGGGTTAGCTTCAATCCCTCGGTGACTGATAATGAACCTGAGTAGTTTCCCTGACGGCACGCCGAAGACACACTTAGTCGGGTTTAGCTTCCATTGGTACTTGCATGTTGGGTAGTCACGCTTAGTTGCAAACTTTGGGATTGGTATTGGTTTACTCTTATGGCAATGTTGATCACGTTTCGTATTGTTGTTATCACGTAATTTCAAGATCAACTTTGGTTAATGGGAACATGGGGAACCACCCAACTGAACAGTGCAACCACAAAGTCACATGGCTCTGACCTTAGCCAATTAATTAGATGTGTAGTTTGCTGGTGGCCTTACCGAAAGGGCAAGGAGGGGGTCGGTGATAGGGGTCTGTTGACGCCAGATTTTGACACGTATTGAATCGGCGTCAGGAGGAGAAGATTGGCCGATGAAGCAGATCTGAAAGCTACAGTAAGGAATCGGCCGATTGAGGTAACAGTTGAAAATCGGCCGATCGGTAGCGCAACCTATGCCAACAGGATGGGATTATTCCAGAAGATCCTGGTTAAAAGCTGGTCAACAGGGCACGTCAAATCGGTCAAGGGGCAATTGAAGAGAATCCTGATTGGAATAGGGAACGGCGGCGGAAGATTCTGCGGGAGTCCGTTTCCTTTAAAAGTTCTTATAGATATAGTAGTTTTCCTGTTTTAAATAAGGTTGTAACAAGTCGTAATCTACCAGGAGTCCTAGTTTTAGAGTATTAATAGGAGTCGTCAGGGCTTTGCAAAAAAAAAAGACATGAATCAACAAAATACTTCTACTTTTTACCAGTACTTTACTTTCAAGTCGGCGACTTCGCCAATATTTTCTTGTTCCACGAGTTCGTACGGATTGGCAGGGCTGCATCAACCTGATCTCCGGCCAATTGGTAGGTTCCGCTTATCGAGTAATATCCGAGCTTTAACTACGGGCGCATCGCTGTGGTTTCATTTGGATTTATTCACAAGTTATCGATATTTACTAGAATTGCAAGTTTTACCTATTATTCTAGTATTATCACCAGTTATCCAGCTTGAGATCAGAGTAATCGGCTTCGTCATTGTTCTCCTTCAATTCATCGCCATACAGCCGATTAGATCTGTTCCAAGTGTTGCTTCTATAGTAATTGTTTAGATCGCTCTAGCAGTCTTCTTTACAATTACTATACGATCATCGGCTGACCCATAGCCGATCATCTCTACAGCAAATCGGCCGATTTGCCGCCGATGCGCTCCTCAGGACAGATCGGAAATCCAGCCGATCGACGCGCCTGGAATTTAATACTCTATTTCCTTGTCAATCAACAGGTCAGATTGACTGGCACGCCGCGCGAACCGCACCAGGGCGATAACCCGAACAGGAGCTAAGCAGATTCTCCCGGGTCGTGTGTCCGATGCTGAAGACCCATCGGTTGATTCCTATCCGGCCGATTTTTAGCGCCAACACACTTTTGGCACGCCCGGTGGGACCATCCAAGATCTGATATGTCGAACAACGCGGAAATCTCTGACAGCAACATCATTGGGGTCACAGAAGCTGATCTCAAGGACGACTAGAGGGAGGAATTGGCCAAACATCTGGAAAATTACAAGAAGATGTACCTCCAGTCGTTCAGTCGTACCAGAAGCGGGGAAGCAGTTAAGAAGGCCCCTGTTCCAGCACCTCGCCACATCACCATTGCTGAAGACTCGGGCAAAATGTCAGAGATGATTCAACAGTCTGTGTATCAAGCATTCATTGACCAATCCTCAGTGATGAGCAACACGGTGTACAACGCCGTCGTCAACTCTCTGGCCAGCGGAGCCGTTCAAGGTTATCAGGGACCGGCATATGCCCCTCCGACTACTCTGCCGGTCAGAAACTTACCATACACATCCCAATCGGCTTCTCAGCCGATATTGACGCAGCGTGAGGGATACAGCTCTCCACCACTTCCGGCGTCTCCAAGATACAGCAGTGCACCATGTCTCCCATCGCGAGCGCCGTTTCAACCCGTTCAGATGGCTTCTGTGCAAACACTACCTACGAATTCAGTGCCTTGGGGGACGTCAGCCGTGACGTATTTTCCCGAGCCATTGAACGGGCATGGCACTTATCCGTTTCAGATGCCATACCAATCGGCCGCCCGGCCGACGGTCTCCCAGTATCAGCCTATTTTACGAGAAATCGGCAGGGGGGCAAGCACTGTGGAAGCATTCATAGGCACGGTGCCAGCAACGACGTACGAAGGGGGTGCGGACTCGTTTCGCCAGCAGTTATCGGCCGCTCAGCAAACTTCGCCGATTCATCACCTGGCCGAACCAGCCCTTCAACACATGCCCGCGCCGCGAACAACTGTTCATCAGCAGCAGGTGGACTGGACGGCAAAGATAGCAGAAGTAATCCAAGATCAGTTTGGGCTGAAGCTGAAAGTTCAAACTTATACTTACAAGACGCCGTATCCATTGGCCTATGACTCGTTGCCGTTCCCACACCGCTACAAAGTTCCTGATTTCACCAAGTTCTCAGGGACGGACGACACATCCACGGTGGAGCACATTAACAGATTCATCATCCAGTGCGGAGAAGCTGCTACGCAAGACGCTCTGAGGGTGCGATTATTTTCATCATCTCTATCCGGATCGGCCTTCCAGTGGTTCACCACTTTACCGCCAAATTCTATCGTCACGTGGGCCGATCTGGAGAAACAATTCCACAAGTACTTCTACGCCAGGGTACACGAGATGAAGATCTCAGATTTGACCAGCCTCAGACAGAGGAGCGATGAACCAGTGACAGGGTATATACAGAGGTTCAGAGAAATCAAGAACAAGTGCTACAGTCTGGCTCTGACCGATGCACAGTTGGCCGATATCGCTTTCCAGGGCCTCTTACCGCAAATCAGAGAGAGATATGCTGCCCAAGAGTTTGAGAGCCTGAGTCAAATCGTCCACCGATTGTCAGGGCAGGAGGTCCGACCGTTTCAACAGCGGAGGAGCTTCCAGAAGAAGGTGGCATACTTGGAGGGATCTGAATCCGACGCGGAGGAAGAAATCGGCCTGGCGGAATGGGTAAAAGGGAAAAAACCAATATCCTGCCCCTTTGGCAAGAAGGAGCCAGAGGCATTCGGCATTGACACGTCGAAGGCCGATAAAATTTTTGATCTACTGCTTCAGGAGGGACAGATTAAGCTGTCACAACATCACACCATCCCTACGGCTGATCAACTTAAGAAGATGAAATACTGCAAGTGGCACAACGCTACTTCTCATGATACGAATGAATGTAAAGTCTTCCGCCAGCAGATACAATCGGCCATTGAACAGGGCTGCTCAGATTTGAAACTCCAACCAAATCGGCAATGCCGATGAAGATAGATCAGCACCCCTTCCCGGCCAACACGGTCAACGCTGGAGAAGAGTCAAGTCAAACCAAGGTGCTGACGTCAGAATCGGCGAGAAGAGGCGGCGCTGTCGACCCCAGGAGGCAGATCACGACGGAAGAAATCAGAAGGAACAGGCGAGGGCCAGAACGACCACACAGGCCTGTCACCTCCCGATTTCTACTCAGTAAATATCGGCGGCAGCAAGAACAAGCACAACACCAGGAAGAGATGATACGTCGGCGTGAAGATCACTGGCAGTGTCCCTTCTTCATCCACTGCTGGGAGAACGATATCAGGTTGCCATCTGCCGATAACTGTCCGGAGTGTAACGGATCAAACCACAACGATCGCCCGAGGCTACACTCTAGGGACAAAGGATCAGAGCCGATCAACAGAAATCGACGCGAAGAACGGCGCGTTTCAGTGCATGATCGGCTGGGGGGCAGAGTTGACCAGTGCAACAGGTCAAAAAGCAAGATCGGCCAGCAAGATGGACTGGGGGGCAGGATCAGCGCGCACGATCGGCTGGAAGAGATGGCCGATGATAGGGTGTCAGATGAAGATCCCCTAGGAAGGGAACCAGATTGGGAACACGCCAGATCATCGGCCAAACCAGTGAATCCCAGGTGGTGTCCTGACGGCCTATCCAGATCCCAAAAGCGAAGGATCCAACGCCTACGCCAGTGGGAGCATCAAGAAGAAGAACAAAGACGGGTGCCAGAGAGAAGGAATGTGAAATCTCGAATTTGGCGCCCAAAGAAGAATGATCAGGAAGCAAACAACCAAGAATCGGCAGCCGAAATTGATATGGTATTCATACTACCGATGGAGTTCATGGCGCCAAGCGATCGGGATAAAGTGACGAAAATAGAGGAAGAGCAAATGGGACAACTGGTATTAGAGCCGATGACGGCTACGTTTGAGAAACCAGAAGAAGAAAAACGGCAGCATCTCAAAGCGCTGTTTCTCAAGGGCTATGTCAACGGGAGACCCGTCACCAGATTATTGGTAGATGGAGGCGCGGCAGTTAACATCATGCCGTATGCCATGTTTTGCAAGCTGGGCAAGGGCGATGACGACCTCACCAAGACGGACATGATGCTGAAGGATTTCGAAGGCAATGTGTCACCCGCCCGCGGGGCATTCTGCGTTGACCTCACCATCGACAGTAAGACCCTCCGTACTACTTTCTTCGTCATTAATGGCAAAGGGTCCTATAATATGCTGCTTGGTCGCGACTGGATACATGCAAACTGTTGTGTCCCATCTACTATGCATCAATGCCTTGTGCAATGGGTCGGCGACAGTACAGAGATAGTCGTTGCCGATTCCGTCTACAGCGTTGCGGCGGCCGACACACAACAGTGGGGCTGCGAGCACGTCAAGTGTATATCTGGCAGGACTTGGGACACTGACTTCCTGAAGGTGTCCGACTTCGGTCTACAGCCGATCCAAGCAGTCGGCTCTGAAGATTCAGCTCGTTCGAAAGGATGAGAAGCTGGGGCATGGGTTCGCGTCGGCCGATTCATTAGAGATGGTAGATTTGGAGATAGCAGCAAATCAAGGCCGACGTACATTGGTACAAATTTGGATTCTGAGTACAAAAAGAAAATATGTCAAGTTAACATGACCGATTTCTCATCGGTTTTCTGGCTACACATCTGGTGAAAGAAATATTGGGATTCATTATTAAGTGGAAATTATGGATTACATGAAGCAGTTCAAGACCAAATCGGCGCAGTGGCATTAAAGGAGCAATAATGTTTAACATATTGTTTACAGCCCAAGGAAGGCATCTATGGCTACAATCGCTCGTCATCTAATTTGATCGGCCGATTCTACTATTCTCTGATCATTTTCGGCCGATCCTGGTACTTCTGACACGCGGCGACGGAGTCTTATTGTTTCACGGGCCAGATGTTGTCTTTTTTGCTTCAGCTCGCTGATCATGGTTGGGAGTTCTTGGAGCTTTTTCTCCTCAGCGGCTATCTCTTTGGTTATCTTTTCCATCTCCTTGGCTAGTTCTGCTCTCCTCCGTTTCAGTCGATCTATTGTGCCAACGATGTCCGGACGGCAGTTCTCGAGGAAGTTGATTTTGTGATGTACTTCCTGGGTCTGGTGCTTATACGAGTCAAACTCCTCCTGAGTTTTGGCCATCTGAGCGCGATCGGCCATACGTTGCAGCGCCCGCGAGACCGGAATCCGCATGCCCTCTATATAGGCAGCATACCCCAAGTCTTCCGACACTTCATCCGGGATGTGATCTACGACCTCATTGAAAAGTTGTCGGATCGGCGATGCATCTTCCACCAGTCGGCCGATGTCACCTTGGAGGAGAGTACGGATGCTTTCGAGCTTAGAGTGGACATCGTCGAAGGCAGAGCTCGGTGGAACCGCGTGTGAGGCGATTTCTTCTTCATCGGCCAAGGAGACAGCGAAAGAAAAGATACTATTGTTGGGAGAATCTTGCTCCTGTAAGGGAACGAAGCAAAGGATAAGCAAGTAGTAAAAGGAAATCGGCCGATTCTGATGGTAAGATTGTTACCTCTTTGAAACGAATCTCTCTTGCCTGCGCCGGTGGAAGTATTTCCCTTGTTTCAGGGATTGGCGCACTGGGTTCGCCAGAAGAAGAAGATTCGATCATTATTGGTGCTCCGCTTGGGCCAGCTTCCTGAGAAAGGTATAAATGCTCGTGAAAATACTATGGGAAAATGAAATAAGATGGTAATGGGAATTTGCCATGCCTCTGCGGGTTCCCCGGCCGATTCCTGCTGTGGAGTTACAATCGGCGTACCCAAGTCGACCTGCATCAAAATTGGTTAAGTTTCCTGAATATTAAGGATGCAGGGTAACAGATCATATACCTCGGCAACAGGGGCTGCTGTAATCTCAGTCCCTACTTGAGACGTGGCCGATAGTCGCGGGGACTGTGGTGGGATAACTTGTGCAGCCTGGCAAAGGGATGGAATTGATGTCAGCAGAAGATTTGGGGAATACATGAGATAAATAAAGTTACCTGGACGGCTTCTACTAAGAGCGATGCTGCAACAGCCCCGGCTTCGGCGGTGACTTGGGGATCGGCCATCTCGACAGCTGGTAAGGGTGAAGGACCTGAGGTCTCGGCGAGTATCATTTCCACCTGATCGTCCGATCCAACACGGGGAGTCTCGGCCGATGCTGCTGCCATCTGGCTAGCCGACCCGATACGGGAGATTTCAGCCGATGCTATTGTCGTCTGATCGGCCGATCCAATGCGAGCCCGCATCCGACGTCTGATTGACAAAAGGACATACCGCAACATTTGGGTCGATGTTCTCTGGGTCCAGAATGTTGCAGTAAATTGATGGGGATTTACAGAAAAGATGCTGCTTCCATTCTGCCCACCATAATTTATACTGTTGGGTGGCGAAAGAGGCAACTGACCAGCCGTTCAAGTCAATGGTGCTGGAGTCCGGTACTAAATCGCACAATCGGCTGTAGTCAAGACTTGAGGTTAATCCGTCTCTGAATTTTGTTTGGCCGGCGAAATAGACTCGAATCGGCAATTGGCCAAAACCTAGTTGCCTTGCTGCAGCCGACGGGCAGTAGAACTCATAAGTGGGTGAGTCCTTTCCTGAGAAGAAGTTAGCCGGCAGAATTCCCGGCTTAATCAAGACATCCGTCAATTCTCTGTCAAATGTGTGGGTGGAGAAGTCGAAGCATACAGGCAATTCAAAAATCGGCTCTGCGGTTTGATATGTATACCAGATGATCATCTCCTCACTAAGTCCATTATAGAAGCATCTGAAGTATTCGGCTACGCGGGTAGCGGTGAACTGGCAGCCAGGAAAGGCCGATACCGCTTCTCCAACAGATCTGCAGCGGCGACGGACCGATGGATTCTCCTCTGACTCGATGTTGGGAAAGGTCTTTGTCTCTATCCTCTGCTGAGAGACCTTGCTCATGTGTAGATTCAGCCAGAGGGTGATGAACCACCAAGGACCGCCTGGATTCCCTATCGGCTCTCCTTTCGACAGCTTGACGCCGATTTGATGCATCAAATGGTATGCCGATCCCAGCAAATGTTTACCGAGGGGGACGGCCGATCCTTGTGCAAGAGACTCTGCCAAAGCTTGAGTGTTGGAAGAGGGGCCGACCGCTTTGCCACAGAAGAAGTGTTTCTCCAACCACATCATCAAGAAGGCGGTGTGCTCCCTCTGTGAGACTGTTCCTGTCTTCATGTTTTTACTGATGTATCCTTTCCACCCGCCAATTCCTTTGGTGTCTAGCCGATGAGATGGCTTGAACAGATAATTGAAGGGGGTATCGGCGGAGGAAACATCTAGGCCGGTCAGCAGCAGGACATCGGCCAAGGTCGGGGTCATGGGTCCGTGTCCAAAAAGGAATGCGTTAAGTGCATCGGACCAGAAGTAAGAGGCTGCCATAACCAAAGGTTCGTTCTTTTCCATCTGAGACAGGGACAAATCTATGCACTGGCCGATTTTAAGTTCTTCCCATTGGACTTTCCAAGACCCGGCTACCCAGGTGTTTCATTCGGCCAGGATCTGAATGCGCCTACCCAGTGATCTAAATCCATGGGTGACTGCTTAAAGGGGATCCTGTGAGTTTCTAAACTGATTAGATCCGTTGGATCAGGACTCCCCATAGGGCCTAGACAGATGAGGTCAGGAGACTCTGAGAGAGGAATGGTGATCCTGTGCCTAAGGGCCTAAAAAGAAAGGGAAAAAAGGGAAGAAACTAAGAAAGGGACCGGAAAATACTGAAGCAGCAAGGCGAAAAGGAAAAATTTTTCGGGCATTTACCTCTGGGATGGAAGCCATCGTCGCCGATGACGCTGCTGGAGAAGCCGCCGATTGGGCCGCCGCCGCCAAAGGAGCAGCCGATGGAGCCTCTGTAGATGGGGTGGTCGCCGATGGAGACGCCATTGGGGGTCGGAGCAGGCTGCGGATGAGATCGCCGGAGAAGGGGGAGCGCTTGGGAATCGAAGGAACTTGGAGGAAGATGAACAGTGATGCGACAGAAAGGATGCTGGATTCGTGGAGGAGGAGAGGTGGAGAAAACCAGTACTTAAGAGAGATAAAAGGGGGCAAGGGCAAAGATGGTATTTTTACCGCACCGTCTACACGAGTTCCAGGGGAGCGGTCGTTTCACGCGCTCGGTTCGAGGAAATTGCAATCATTGTGCCGCGGAACGGAAGGAGATTTTTACTGCGCCCGTTTCGGAGAAGAGGATTGAAGAAAAGAGTTTCGAAGGAAAAGTTATATTTTACTCCAAAACTGGGGGCATGTGTTGACGCCAGATTTTGACACATATTGAATCGGCGTCAGGAGGAGAAGATTGGCCGATGAAGCAGATTTGAAAGCTACAGTAAGGAATCGGCCGATTGAGGTAACAGTTGAAAATAGTCCGATCGGTAGCGCAACCTATGCCAACAGGATGGCATTATTCCAGAAGATCCTGGTTAAAAGCTGGTCAATAGGGCACGTCAAATCGGTCAAGGGGCAATTGAAGAGAATCCTGATTGGATTAGGGAACGGCGGCAGAAGATTCTGCGGGAGTCCGTTTCCTTTAAAAGTTCTTATAGATATAGTAGTTTTCCTGTTTTAAATAAGGTTGTAACAAGTCGTAATCGACCAGGAGTCCTAGTTTTAGAGTATAAATAGGAGTCGTCAGGGCTTTGCAAAACAAAAAAAGACATCAATCAACAAAATACTTCTACTTTTTACCAGTACTTTACATTCAAGTCGGCGACTTCGCCAATATTTTCTTCTTCCACGAGTTCGTACGGATTGGCAGGGCTGCATCAACCTGATCTCCGGCCAATTGGTAGGTTCCGCTTATCGAGTAATATCCGAGCTTTAACTACGGGCGCATCGCAGTGGTTTCGTTTGGATTTATTCACAAGTTATCGATATTTACTAGAATTGCATGTTTTACCTGTTATTCTAGTATTATCACCAGTTATCCAGCTTGAGATCAGAGTAATCGGCTTCGTCATTGTTCTCCTTCAATTCATCGCCATACAGCCGATTAGATCTGTTCCAAGTGTTGCTTCTATAGTAATTGTTTAGATCGCTCTAGCAGTCTTCTTTACAATTACTATACGATCATCGGCTGACCCATAGCCGATCATCTCTACAGCAAATCGGCCGATTTGCCGCCGACGCGCTCCTCAGGACAGATCGGAAATCCAGCCGATCGACGCGCCTGGAATTTAATACTCTATTTCCTTGTAGATCAACAGGTCCGATTGACTGGCACGCCGCGCGAACCGCACCAGGGCGATAACCCGAACAGGAGCTAAGCAGATTCTCCCGGGTCGTGTGTCCGACGCTGAAGACCCATTGGCCGATTCCTATCCGGCCGATTTTTAGCGCCAACAGGGTCATAGCCCGGTCCTCTTGGGGTAGCTGCCTTTGCTAAGGAGCTGACCATTAGGGAGGTTTATGGACCACACTGCTACTGAAACTCTAGCGGGCTGCCTAGCTCTCGACATGTCTTTGTAAAGGCTTCGTAGTGTACCCTCGCCACTCACCTCGGAAGTGTTTAAGGGCCTTGCAAACCCGGGCGACTCAGGGGAACACGATTGGTGGGTAAAGTGTACAACCTCTGCAGAGTGTAAAACTGTTATAACAGCCGTACTCACGGTTAAGAGTGGCTTGGACCCTCACATGATAATGAAACTTGAAGATTGATTAAATTGTGATCCGTGGGTTATGATATTGTTGATGGAACCTTATGATTTTACTAAAGTGGGTTGGTATAAATTTAAACCTAGTTAATAGGTGCTTGTTAATAAATACTTGACCAACTAAAAGTGACCGCTGCTGCAAACCCTAGCCTATCCTTGATGGCCTTGCATATTCACTCCACTTGCTAAGTACCAACCATAAGAGTACTCACCCTTGCCCCCTGCTGTTCAGAAGAGAATTTTGAAGTGGAGATCTTCGACGACTACGAGGAGTTCTAGGCCCTGCGTTCACCAGTCATCGCCTGTGGAAGACGGAGTTGTTGGAGACTTCGTATAGGGTATAACGGTTTATCATTTAAAGACATTTGTGTCTCTTTTATACGGAGTGTAATATTGTTAAATACTTTATTTAGTTACATTTTGAGCATTGTCTTTGATATATTACACTTTCCGTCTACCATATGTGTGTGAACATGATCCTGGCGCACATATGAGATGCATCTGGTTCTTTCTAGAATCGGGTGTGACAATCTGCAATTCGGTTGCATTCTTCCTTATTCTTGCTTGTGTTCTACAATTCGCAGGCAGGGATTGGCGTTCTTGGCGAGGTCGACCGGGCAGCGCACGGTTGATAACCAAGAGATGACGTGGTGCTTCGATTGCGGGCTCAGGTCATGTTGATCGGAAGCCGGATCGCTTGTGTCGGGTTGTCAACAAATCGATAGTATGTTTCTTCGAAGCTCATGTGGGAGGTTCCAGCTTGGTGAAAGGGTCCTGCTTGTTCTTGCTGCTGAGTGCTCGATCGTGTCTATCGCCGAGTTGTTGTACAGGTGACGCTGTGAGTAGCTGGTTCCTTTTTCTGCATCTGCAAGAGATAACTTTTCACCGAGTAGAGAGAGAGTCTCAGGCATGGGAGCTCGACCTCTCTATCGTACCTGGGATAAGTCATAAATAGCGAGTTACCTAGCCCCTCGCGCATCATGTGCCCCTGCACAAAATGCTCCACGCCTACCTTAAGCTGGTACTCTTCCTCCCATGGCAAGTAAGTCACCTGGGCATTGCCCAGTGCCCTGACATGCTTAGCAATACACGTGACCAAAGTAGTTATGTCAATGGGACTTCTACCGGCGATCATCTTCTGCCAGTGAGCAAGCATGCTCATGACTGGGGAGAGCTTTATCTTCTATGCCATCACAAAGAGATACTGCAGCTCGAGGAGACTGCAAAGGCACAGGTCGGAGCACTGGTCCACCACCATGCAAATCCACTTTGCTAACATCGTGAGAGTAGGGTTATGGATAGAGACTATGCTATTTTTGCTACTCACAGGTGTTGGCACTCCTTAGCCTATACGAACTAATCCGCAAGCGCACGGATACCGATGTAGCTTTCAACAGGGAGTTTACCTACGATATCGAATCCAAGGAACGATAAGCGCAACCAGACCTAGAACTAGTTCAACCTGACCCACCAGAGGAAGAGAGGTACGGGGGTAGGGGGTCTAACGATGGTTAGCCAACTTTTTACCCAGAAGACTTGCTGCTAAACTAACTTGATCTCCTTCGGCAGCTGGGGCGGAAGGACTTAAGAATGAGGGAGAAATGGGGGGTCCAACTCGGCCAATGATCCTGCTATGAGAACACCCGAATGTGGTGGACTACAAGGGACGGACAGGGTTGTCACCACCTGTCGCCTACCACATCAGTTCCGTGGGGTGGAACACAACCCAAGATAAATATCAAGCCTAAGCACCACGCTTCAACTATTAAGTTACTGACTTCCGCCTCGCGCTAAGGCAAGAAGAAACCCCAAATGGCCAGGCTTGCTAGACCACGCAGACAAGGGATCCTGCAGATCAATGCAAGAAAGTAAACAAGTAACTGAAGTAAGGAGAGAGACTAGAGAGATACCGATGAGAGACTAGGAACTTCACTCCAAAGATGCTTCATTCCTCTAAGGCTATAACTTGGAGGTGAGCCGAAGAACCCGGCTCGCCTCCAGACTCTCACCTCACACTCTCCCCATTCTACTCTAAGGATGAACAACTCTTGCTTGAGACACTTCTTCTCTCCAAATGGTGTGTGTTACAAGTGAGGGGGGAGGTCTCTATTTATAGCCCTCCAAGGTGGGTTGCTTAGCTTGTAAGCAAGGCTAAGGTTGCCTAGCTTGTAAGCTAAGCTAAAATTCCTCATCCTCCATGCAGGTAAGGCGGTTATGTAACTTCCAGGTGAAGGGAGGACACGTGGAGTTGCAGGGACAGGCCGGCCGGCCTAGGATTCCCACCAATCGCCACCGTCTTTCGCGTGGACGCTCCTGATTGCTCCTGGAGGTCGGTTACTGCTGCCCTTCGACCGTTTGTCCGAGTCTTGCATGCAGGTGGGCCCTTGGATCCATGTCTGAGGCCTTTCGGGTCATTGGATCAAACCGACGTAAAAGGCACGATCCATGATCAAGGACTTGTGTTTCTCTACATGCTTGCGAAATTGAGCCTAAAAGGCCATAGTGCTAGGCCGGCCAGCCTGGGATTTCTCCCAAATCGGCCCAAATTTCTACAGTGAGTTCTTGCAGTCACATATGCACCAAAACAAGTGGATTTTTATTAGTTTAATAAATTAAGCTTGGTGTAGGCCTTGTAACAATGAATTTTGGAGAAATTTTGGTGGTCAAAATCACCGGAAATCGACTGCCAACACGCCCCCACACCTGGACTTTGCTCGTCCCGAGCAAAGGGTAAACTTAGATCCAAAGGATCAAGCAAAAGTCCGGGGTCATGAGATCAAAGTATGCATAAGATTTATTTCTAAGCTTTCCTCATACCTTGGATTCCTGGTGGCTAACACCATCACCTTTGGATACTGATCCCCAGTACAAATTGATAGAGAACATGATGCATTTCCTTTTCTCGAGTACTTGGAGATTTTGCAGGGTTCTCAAAATAGGAGGCATACTCTCATTTCTCTCAACTTACTCTCGGTCTCTCATTTTGTGTTTGATCCTCACTAAGGTTTTTCAAGAAACCTCTCCTACCTCTAGATTGGCCTTTGTGTAGCTCATGGTTGGGATGGAATTGCATATCTTCCTCATTTATTTTGCAAGATCAAAAGTCTTGCCTTTGAGAGATCATGTCATCTTTAGAACTTGGGCAAGTGCAAGTGTGTGTGACGGATGGATGTCCTTGAGTGGTGTTTGATCTCGGCTTCTCCATCTTTCCCCTCATCCTCTTTTTCTTTTTGCTTGAGTAGGATTGATTCCTCACTCCTCATTTCATTTTTTTTCTTTCAGGGGGATGGAGAGCTTCGGATAAACCACTTGATGGACCCTATTGATGAACATGTGCGGTGGTTCACCAAAGTACCAGATGATCATGACATTTCTCGAAAGGCACAAATATTTGATCGAGCTCAAATGTTTCAAAGATAGCTATGTGGAGTTCAATTCTAAAAATTGTATGGCTCTGGATAGGACTTGACAAAATAAGAGCGAATGAGAGTTGCCTCACTTTATTGCTCTCAAAATAAATCTCCAAGACTTTGAATTAGGAAAGAGCATGTCTCACGTTTAATCATATCATGGGAGCTAATAAACAAAGGTTCAAGTGATCCTATCATTAAAGTTCCAAAGGCAACAAGTACTTGCAGAAGAAATAAAGCTTAAGCACCTTTGAAAACTCATGTACGAATTCATCGCTTCCAAGGTTTTCATTCATATTTTAGTTTCATTTTAGTTAGGCACAAATTTGAATGAAAACCGGGAAAGGAAAGAAAGATGGGGTCGCAAACCTCCGTGACGAGTTGTAGCACAGCAGGTTTCGCATCCGATTGTGCTCGCTTTCATCCAAGGGTTCATCTCGGTGATGCTCATGTTGTTCCTCTGTGCACTTTGTGAAGGTTAAGAACAAGGGGTCGGTTGGCACACAAGTATGCACCAACCAACAAGCAAAGCCTGAAGCAATTTTGTTGTTTTTTAATTTTATTTATTTCTTTTTTTCTTCAAACTCGATTAGGCGCTGTTGAAAACAAAGTTTTGGGAAAATAAATTTAAGGAAATAAATTTTGCGCCTAATCCTAGACTATCCTAGATAATGACACGGTTAAGGTCCGGCCATGACAAAAGACTGAGGGCTAAAGCGCCACGACCAAACAACTGAAAGTGAGAATTACAGAATTATACCTTAGCTCCCTCTTTGAAGTGCTTGGCCTTGATCCACTTATATTGCCATCTTTTCATTTGCTTGTTGTAGGCCTTCTCCCTCTATCTGTCCAATTCAACCAGTTGGATTTTTCATTTAGCTTTAGCTGATTGGAGATCCATAATTCACCCCTTGATCGCTTAGTGGGATTTCACCTGAGTTTAACCAGCGTCTAGAAAGTTGTTCGATAAGTCCGTAGTGCCTTGATAATTTGCTCTTCCATCCTTTCCCCATGGCATTAACTGTCTTCTGTAGAATGTTCTTGATTTGTCTTTTGGGTATTTCTGCTTGGCCACTCGTCTGGGGATGGTATGGAGAAGCAAACCGGTGACCTACTCCTGTTCCGCTGAAACACTTCCTGAAGGTCTTATGAAGTGTGAGCCTTCATCACCTATTTGACTCTTGGAAGTCCAAAGCTAGGAAATGTGATTTCCTAAAATTCTTGTTTGAATTCTTCGAGTCGGCCGCAACACAGGATGTGCTTCATCCCATTTGGACACATAGTCCTCTCCAAGATGTACTGACATAGGGAGAAGACCTGCGAAGTCGATCCCCCATACGTCGAATGTCTCCATCTGAAGGTTCCTGCTTCAGTGGCATAGCAACATGGGTATTGATATTCCCATGTTTCTGACATCTTCGGACCCGCATAAATTTCTCAACGTCTCCACACATGGTTAACCAGGAGCTCACTCTGCCAAACCATAGTCTCCTTCATATGGCGAGGAGTCATAACGCTCAAGAATCATGCGGGTCTCACATAGCGGGATGCAACGACGGAGTAAACCAATAGCACTGACTTTTGAGTGATAGGGTTCATCGTAAAGGTGAAATCTGCTGAGGTGAATCTTCTCCCGTAGGTGTATATCCATTCGCCATAAAGTTCACATGGTTTGCATACCATGGATTGGATGTAGGGACCTTCAAGAGAGTATCATCTCTCAAGTAATCGTTGTCAGAAAGTCTAATCCCATGAATCCTCTAGAGATGATCTGCCACACCATTATCTGCTCCCTTCATAACACTGCTTTGCAAATCAAACTCTTGAAGGAGCAGAATCCAACGGATGAGTCATGGCTTAACCTCCTTCTTGGTCACTTGGTACTTCAATGCAGCATGATCCGTGTATACTATCACTTTAGCATCGACCAAGTTGGGTATGAACTTGTCAATGGCGAATACCACTTGGTAGAAGTTCCTTCTCCGTTGTTGCTAAACTCTGGTCAATGCCTTACTTGCATAAGATAAGTTATAATGCTTCTTATCCTTGCATTGAACCAGCACTATACCAACGACGTAATCACTTGCATCGCACCTAATCTCGAATGGAAGGTTTCAATTCGGAGGGTGTATGATGGGCGCTGATACTCTTTGTCCGAGGACAATATCTTTCTCCAACCATGAACTGACACTTTCTTCCAATGAGTGTGTCTCTTGGCGTCTCTTGAAAACTCTGTCCGAAAGTTCTTGCCAAAACTAAGAAATCATCCATGAATACCTCCATGATGTCCTCGAGTAGTCGAAGAAGGTCACCATCATGCACCTTTTTGAATGAAGCAGGTGTGTCGCAAGGACCAACGGCATCCACCTATAGGCGAAATGTGCCGTAGGAATAGGTGAAGGTAGTCAGACTCTGGTCATCTGGATGAATAGAAATTTTGTGATAACCAGAGTATCCGTTAAGGTAGCAGAAGAATGAGCACTTGTCAGACCCGGGGCAACGGGACTGCACGCGTGGCCTAGAACATTCTAGAGTAAGGGGTGGGGCATGTCCCATGCCTTATCCATATGTAGAGTACTCGTAAGCTAGTACAACTAGTCGGTACAGAAGAAAACTACCCGACAGTACTCGGTTAGGACTCCTAAGCTCGTACCAGACTAGGATTTCCATGTAACCCTGCCCCCCAGGATATATAAGGGCGGGCAGGGACCCCTCCAAGGCATATCTCATAACCTCCAAGGCAATACAAACCATACAAGATGTAGGGTATTACGCGTACTACGGCCCGCACCTGTCTAAACCCTTGTGTTCATTGCACCATCGAGTTCCTGATCTCGGCGACACCCTACCTACAATCTACCACCTTGGGGGTATCCCTCTGTGGGCTTGCCGATAAAACACCGACAACTGGCGCGCCAAGTAGGGGGGTTCATCGAAGATCCAACGGAGAATTTGATGGTGACGTTCAACTTCACCAGCGCCGTGCTCCCTGTGGGCACAACCTTCATCTTCGGCTCTTGGATCTATGTCTTTGACGGCACAGGCGAATTCCGTCGGCACCTTGTCGATGACAAGCCGGAGGCACGTGCAGCAAGTTCTGAACTGGGATCGGAAGTCTCTGGGGACTTCCGACCAGGGGTCCTCGACCAGAATTTAATGTTGGGTCGGAAGTTCCGACCAGTATATTAACTGCATAGTAACGGCTAGTTTTGGGGGCTCGGGTATAAATACCTCTTCACCCCCTCATTCATATGCTGTTGACCTAACTCAAGACAAACACCTCCTTGAGCATTCAATCCACTTTCCCACTCCCTCCTTGAGCTAATCCTTGCATTGATTTGAGCTAGGGCTTGGGTGAGAGAGAGATTGAGGTGTGTGACTTGTTCCCTTGAGAAAGAGTGCAGCCCTCTTCCTCCCATGAGCACTTGAAGCATCTCCAAGCATCGATTCGCATTTGTTACTCTTGAAGCTTGCTTCTAGACAGTTCGGCATTGCCTGTGGAGCGCACTCTCATGTGTGTGCGCCCTGGGAAGTTTGTATTACCCAATCCTTTGTGGATTTTGATAGTAAGTGACTCAATCCTCCTTGGTGGTTGATTGGGTGAGGAAAGGGTTAGAGAAGATCCAGCTCTTTGTGAGCTCCTCAACGGAGACGTAGCTTCCTTTGTGGAAGTGAACTTCAGGATAAATCGCTTGTGTCTTGTTCAAATCGTTCATATCTAGTTCTTGTTGACCTAGACCTTGTTTTTTCCCGATCTACGTATTCTTGTTGTTGAGCTTGCTAGGGTTGGTTGCAGAAGGTTCCTAGCATTACTACGCAACATTTGATTCAGTCAGATTTCATAGTTTCATTTTAGTTTTTGAATTTCGTTGTAAATCCTTTGTGTTGTCGGAAGGTCCGACCGGATAGGTTTAATTGCCGCGAAGAATTTTCAGGTTTTTACAGGTTCGCCTATTTACCCCCCTCTAGGCATCACCAAGATCCTTTCAATTGGTATTAGAGCCTAATCTCTTGATTGAGGCTTAACTGCTAAGGGATTTCGCGATGTCTCAAGAAGGGGATGGCACCACCCTTCCGGAGGACACCACCAGTCGCATACCAGCAAATAAAATTCCAGGAGGCTCCGAAAGACCGCATGGAAATCGAAGCCGCGCTCCTTCCATCTACGACTCCGCTTCAAGCGAAGAATCAAGCGAAAGTAATGAACTTGAAGGGGAGGACGTAGAAGCAAGAACAAGAAGAAAAGAGAAGATGAAAGCCAAAATTGAGAAGAAGGCGAAGAAGATGATGAAGAAAAAAATGAAGCAAGAAATGGAGAAGCATCCTTTCTTCGGAATGCACCATGTATCACATAAATATCCTCATTCTCAATATCCCGCTTCTCAATTTCAATCGGTCCAATTGGGAAAAGCCCTGTTCTTTGATGGGACGGATTGTCCCAAGTGGTCCTATGACATGAAAATGCACCTCTATGCGCTTCACCGCTCCGTTTGGGAAGTTGTTGTTGTAGGTGTAACTCCACCCACGAATGGGATACCCATGGCCGAACAATCTCAAGACAACTTCCGCAATGCGCAAGCCGTGAGGGTAATCACAAGTTCCCTTTGTGCTCAAGAGTTCAACAAGGTCCACAATGTTCAAGTGGCCAAGAAGATATTAGACACCTTGAAAGAAGCTCATGAGGGGACCGATGAGGTTAGAGAAGGCAAGATTGATTTGATACATGGAGAGCTAGAGTACTTTGTCATGAATGATGTTGAAACCGTGAGGCAAATGTATGATAGGCTCATGATCCTTGTGTTGGAGATTAGAGCTCTTGGATGTGAAGATTGGGATGATTACAAAGTGACAAAGAATGTCAGACCCGGGGCAACGGGACTGCACGCGTGGCGTAGAACATTCTAGAGTAAGGGGTGGGGCATGTCCCATACCTTATCCATATGTAGAGTACTCGTAAGCTATTACAACTAGTCGGTACAGAAGGAAACTACCCAAGAATACTTGGTTAGGACTCCTAAGCTCGTACCAGACTAGGATTTCCATTTAACCTGCCCCCTCGGGACATATAAGGGCGGGCAGGGATCCCTCCAAAGCATATCTCATAACCTCCAAGGGTGGGCTAGCAGGTAAAACACCGACAGCTGGCGTTCCAGGTAGGGGAGTTCATTGAAGATCCAAGGGAGAATTCGATGGTGACGTTCAAGTTCACCAGCGCCGTGCTCCCTGTGGGCACAACCTTCGTCTTCGGCTCCTGGGTGTGTGTCTTTGATGGCATAAGCGAATTCCGTCAGCACCTTGTCGACGACAAACCGGAGGCATGTGCAGCAACTTCTAGCAGCGCCCTCGATGAGTTTGTTGACAATCTCGATGAGATGTTGCTCCCTGACCTCGCCAGGGAGATTGAGAAGCTGTCCGTTTTCGACGCGACTCCGACTCGTGCTGCACCGGGCTTCCCCGGATCGGACTCGACAACATCTGGGGGAAAGCGTGACCAATTCCCGTTCAGTTTGCGCAACGCGGCCACTATCTACCAGGAGGCCACCAAGTCCGAATTCTACTCCGCATTGGAGAAGGATCTGGATGAACCACTCGAGCTCGGGGAGAAGGACGCCACCGCATGTCAGGAGGCCCCTATCTTCGATGACTACGACTTAGACTCCGATCCCGAGGCCGAACCCTACTCGGGGTGGCCAGGGATTGGTTATAACCTCCACCCCGGAGGGTCGCTTCGTGTACTGGAAGGGCATGAAACCCTCTGAACTACTCGGAGACGATGAAAGACTAGTCGCTCACCTTGATTTCCTACCTTTTCAAGAGGGCAGACCACTTGGTGAGTGTACCCCCGGCGGAACTATACTCGTGGACTATAGCTCCGATGACCTATCCATCCACCGCCACATCTTCATGGTGGCATCCAACGAGTACAGCGACAGGCACCGCAACGAAGTGCCAGAGCAGATATCAGAGGATGAACACACCGAGGATCACGCCAATGAGACTATGGAAGAGCGTGCCGCTCATCGGCTACGCAATAGGAAGCATGCCAAGCACAGAAGGGACGCTAATGCACGCCGCAACCGCACCCAACACAACTTCGAAGCAGAATTCACGGCTGCACAAGATGCGGGCTTCAGCACTCCTGTCGCTAACATCGCCACTATAACCGCGGTGCTAGAAGGCAACCCCGACCCGCAAAACCCGATGCCCTCGGTCTCACAAAGGTGCGAGGGCCAGGGTGAAAGCCAAGCTAGAAGAACACCTGGGGCCATCCCAGGCGCCAAGCTGAAAGCTGCTCCATCCAACAACCACCAACAGGGGAGTCGCCCTACTGGCCCGCAGGGGAGCTGTCCCGCTGCCCCTCAAGGAAGCCGCCCTGCTGCTCCCCAAGGAAGCCGCCAAGCTCCCCAAGCATCCATTGGCAACTACAACCGCTCAGAGCTCGAGAAGATGCCAACGGGAGACCTCCACGACAAGAATAATAATGAATGGAGAATGTGTGTTGATTATACCGATCTCAACAAGCACTGCTCGAAGGATCACTTTGGGCTACCGCGCATTGATCAAGTAATCGACTCCACCGGAAATGGTTCATACGTCGCCATCGAAGAGGACAGTCTGATCTACATCTTCCTGCGGAATATATTGGCAGAAGGAAGGTTTCCAATGAACCATTTCCTCCAGCTGAAGAAGGCCCTGAGCGACTAAGTTAATAAGATTAGCTCGGGTGCACTTACTTCTCTCCCAGTCGTCGGTCGGTGAATCATCTTTTTCCCCTTGTTCGCCTGCTTCTTGTTCCCCATCTTGAATGTCACGAGCCGCTTCACACGCATACGCTCGGGGGCTTCAAGAGAGGGGGCCGCGCACACTCACGGATGAACAGGATGGGATCTCCGACTAGTTTGGCTGAGGGGGGAAAACGACCCCAAAGAGCTGCGCGAATCCTAGATCTAAGTGGCTGGCGGAACAGGAAGGCAAGAAGATGAAATGGCTAAGGCAGAGATTGAAGGGGTAAAACCCCTAGAGTCACCGCGCGGTTAAAATAGCCAGCGGGAGGCCCAGATCTACTGTTTGGAAGCCGAAGAGTTATCTCCCCTAAAAAAGTGTGATTTGTTTTTTGAGCGGCTATTCTGGGAAGAGTTTTGGGAAGTTTATTTGATTAACCATTTTTTCAGGGATAGACTCCCGAAAAAAGGGGGTTTTCAAATTTTGAACAAATTGATTTTCAGAGAAAACCATCAGGCAGATCACACTAAAACTAATATACATTATTTTTACTCAAATTTTGTACATAACACTGTTCAGTATGCCACGTTATTTTGGATCCTTTTTTCCAAACCTCGGTATTTGAATTCAAGGCTCGAGGGCTGTGGGACACGTGTCATCGATGGCTTATTTTTCAAAAAATTTGGAAGATAAGATGAAGATTCAAGAGTAGTGGGACCCTCAGCCTGATTCTTCGATTCAACCTAAGGCTCGGGGGCTACTCCATATGGAGTGCGATTTGCATCACACCCCATAGAAAGAAAAAACTTGAAAGTACTCGGGGCTAGAGCACCTCATAGACTCGAGCAGCCAAGGAAAGTACTCGACAGACATCTTCAAGATGGAGTTTCAGCAGAAACCGAAGGATGACTTCCAAAAGTACTCGAAGCCTGCAGTACTCGGCTATGAAGAGCTCGGGGGCTTGTCAGACCCAGGGCAACGGGACTGCACGCGTGGCGTAGAATATTCTAGAGTAAGGGGTGGGGCATGTGCCATACCTTATCCATATGTAGAGTATTCGTAAGCTAGTACAACTAGTCGGTACAGAAGGAAACTACCCGAGAGTACCCAGTTAGGACTCCTAAGCTTGTACCAGACTAGGATTTTTATGTAACCATGCCCCCCCCCAGGATATATAAGGGCAAGTAGGGACCCTCCAAGGCATATCTCATAACCTCCAAGGAAATACAAGCCATACAAGATGTAGGGTATTACGCATACTGTGGCCCGAACCTGTCTAAACCCTTGTGTTCCTTGCACCATCGAGTTCCTGATCTCGATGACACCCTACCTACAACCTACCACCTCGGGGGTATCCATCAGTGGGCTTGCCGGTAAAACAGTGACAACGCTCGATACCCATTCAAGTATCTCCTTGATGAAGGGGAGAGGAAGGTGATCCGCCATCCAATAATAGTCCGTATGAGGTGTGAGCTCATTCTCTCAATCTGGACAACTGACAGGCCTTCCTTCTTTGGAGCAACTTGAACTGGGCTGATTCACTCACTGTCTTGCACGAGGTAGAAGAGTCCTGCATGCAATACTTCCTGAACCTCTTTTTTTTACTACCTTCCTCAAATCGTATCATTAAGCCATCGCTTATGTCATCTTGACAGCTTATGGTCCGGTTCCAAAGGAATGCGATGGGTGCATAAGTTGGGGCTGATCCCCTTCTAGTCTTAGAGAATGCCCACTGACGGATCGGTATTTCTCCAAGACTGCAATGAGTCGCCTAGTCTCACTCTTTGTCAGCTTATCACTAGTGATGACTGGCGGGCCTCTGTTGTTTGTGGAGGATGGCATACTTCAACCCAACAGGCAGCGATTTCAGCTCAGGAAGAGGATGTTGCGGTTTATCGTTTCCATTGAGCTTGATGTAGCCGCCCGGATCTGTTTCCTGGATGAAGTTGAATGGCATCTTTTTCAATATTGGGCTGAGTTTTCCCTTCTTGAATGATCCTCATTTCTTCCTCCACTGGGTCTTGCTCCGGTCTAGCTTCTGTAACAGTGTTACTTGGCTGACTAGGATTTTATTTTTGCCAACCTTACCTTCGAGGCTTGCTTGGTCTCTGTTCGGGTTGACAAGTGGCTCTATTGATTGACTGATCAAGATGAATTCTTCACCTTCAAGGATATCGAAGATGTGAAGATCCTAGAATACCTTGTTATGTCCCATCTTCAAGGACATAATTCAAAGAATTCATGTACTCTTCACAATCTGGCCGTCGATCCACTTTAGGTGCTTACGAGAGAGAATCAGGGTTTTTCTGGTGATGTGGCATCACATCCACCCTGACTTTCGGATCGTAACCAATTTCTTGTAGTGCAGCATCCCCAATAGTGCAGAGGAGTAGTGCGATAGATTTGTATGATGCTATCGTTGGATTTTCCTCCTCTATCCATTCCTTGCTCATACTCGTAGTAAGACCCTCAATCTGCGATGTGGCTTCCGAAATGAATGCCTCAGATTTTGAGCATATGCGCTTATGCTCATCCGGCAGGTTTGATGTGTTGCCGAATCTCCATATACTCTTCTTCTATGAAGAAATCAGGGACGAACATTGGCATATCTTCGAGGAGTGGCTCATGATCTGTGGACTTTGGTGGTTCGGTATTTTCTCTATGTGTGTCGAAGGTAGAGAGGATGCAGCAAATAGGGTGTGAACTTGTTGCTTCTCTTTGGGCTGATCAGTTGGCTTGGTTGGCTCATCAAGAACTTCCAGCGTGCTGAGTATTGTTCTACTTTAGCAGCTGCCTTGTTCATGACGAATCCCTGGAGGTGAGATTCATGAAATCTGCACTCTCCAGCTTAAGTCCACCAACGAAGTGCTGAATTAGCATTTCTTCCAGAATACCATGAGGTGGCCTGGAATTTCTGTTGTCAGCATGAGTCTTTCCAACTCTACTCCCATTCACTCTTCGCTTTTCTTGAATGATAGCAGTTGGTTGCGAAAATCGAACATTTTGGTAACAGGGAAGAAGAACAAGCAGAACTCATCCTTCAGCTTAATCCAATCTCCTTCAAATCTCCCTGCCTTCCGGTCGTACCATATTATTGCTTCTCCCGTTAGAGAGAACAGGAAAAGCTCCCACTGTCAAAGTCTTGGTTCATACCGGGTATGGTCAATAAAGAGCAATTTTGCTCGAATGCCTACAGTGAGCATAGGGACTCTCGTCCTTTCTACTAGAGAAAGACTAAGCACGAACCATGGCTATGAGACGGGGACTGGTCTCAAAACCATTAGATAAATGGGGTGGTAAGGTGGAGGCGGATCCATGTACTCGCGGAATGGAACTGCCGGATAACTAGGAGCAAACTCCATGGGGTAGGTGGTAGGCATGGAAAGGTGTACGGCTGAAAAAGTTCTAAAACTAGTATTGCTACCATTCCCCGACAACGGCGCCAGAAAGCTTGTTGGCACTCCTTAGCCTATACGAACTAATACGCAAGCGCACGGATATCGATGTAGCTTTCACCAGGGAGTTTACCTAGGATACTGAATCCAAGGAACGATAAGCGCAACCAGACCTAGAACTAGTTCAACCAGACCTACCAGAGGAAGAGAGGTACAAGGGTAGGGGTTCTAACAATGGTTAGCCAACTCGTTACTCAGAAGACTTGCTACTAAACTAACTTGATCTACTTCGGCGGCTGGGGCGAAAGGACCTCAGAATGAGGGAGAAATGGGGGGTCCAACTCGGCCAACGATCTACTGTTATGAAAACACCTGAACGTGGTGGACTACAAGGGACAGACAGGGCTGGCACCACCTGCCGCCTACCACATCAGTTCCGTGGGGTGGAACACAACCCAAGATAACTATCAAGCCTAAGCACCACAGTTCAACTATCAAGTTACTAACTTCCGCCTCGCGCTAAGGCAAGAAGAAACCCCAAATGGCCAGGCTTGCTAGGTTACGTAGACAAGGGATCCCGCAGATCAATGCAAGAAAGTAAACAAGTAACTGAAGTAAGGAGAGAGACTAGCGAGATACCGACAACAGATGAGGAACTTCACTCCAAAGATGCTTCATTCCTTCGAGGCTACAAGTTGGAGCTGAGCCAAAGAACCCGGCTCGCCTCCGGACTCTTACCTCACACTCTCCCCATTCTACTCTAAGGGTGAACAACTCTTTCTTGAGACTCTTCTTCTCTCCAAATGGTGTGTGTTACAAGTGAGGGGGGTGGTCTCTATTTATAGCCCTCCAAGGTGGGTTGCTTAGCTTGTAAGCAAGGCTAAGGTTGCCTAGTTTGTAAGCTAAGCTAAAATTCCTCACCCTCCATGCAGATAAGGCGGTTATGTAACTTCCAGGCGAAGAGAGGACACGTTGCATTAAAGGGCCAAGCCGGCCGGCCTAGGATTCCCACCAATCGCCACCGTCTTACGCATGGACGCTCCTGATTGCTCCTAGAGGTCGGTTACTGCTGCCCTTCGGCGGTTCGTCCGAGTCTTGCATGTAGGTGGGCCCTTGGATCCATGTGTTAGGACTTTCGGGTCATTGGATCAAACCGACGTAAAAGGCACGATCCATGATCAAGGACATGTGTTTCTCTACATGCTGGCAGAAGTGGAGCCTGAAAGGCCATAGTACCAGGCCAGCTGGCCTGGGGTAGGCCGGCTGGCCTGGGATTTCACCCAAATCGGCCCAAATTTCTACTGTGAGTTCCTACAGTCACATATGCACCAAAATTTTATTAGTTTAATAAATTTAGCTTGGTGTAGGCCTTGTAACCATGAATCCTAGGGAAATGTTGGTGGTCAAAATCATCGGAAATCGACCGCCAACAACAGGTTCCTCAGTGATTTCATTCCAACACGTGGTCCGATCATATTTATAACTTTTAGCTAAGACACATGGATCTAGCAAGCACTTTTTATCAAAGCCTACAACAACACTTAGTTCTTTTGCCGTTAACTTGAATTGTTCATCAAAGAAACGGAAATAAATTTCAGTTGTGTTACCGGTTTTTCGAAACTAAGAGACATGAGGAATTCCATAGTGAGAAATTTTGAACCTGGTTCCGTCATGTCAGCGAAGTTGTACCACCTTGCATAGCTGAATGCTCGGGTCATGTCCACCTTCAAACCCGTCTTTATGAAAAAGAGGGGTTCAAAGATCCTGACGTGGTGGTACATCTGATTCTTCATCAGGTCCAGTGCCTCCCGTTCATAGTCGTTCCACGGCACGAGCTGTGCAACAGGAGTGAGGACGTGGATACGAGTCTGAACGCGGCTCCCTGGCATTGCGGGGGTCGCGTCCTCTTGGGAGTCAGTATCCCGATGACTTGAGTCAACCGACATATTATCCTTGGAGGATGCCGTCCCGTCCGAGCGCTGAGAGCTGGAGGGGCTGAGCTTCTTGAGCTTGTTCTTCGTGGCCATCCACATGCTGCCTGCAAAAGGTTAGCGCACACACAAAAATACCCGAAGGACTAAACAAAGGGGTTAGTCATCCTTGTGGGGGATTAACCTCCACAAACGTTCTCGTTCAAGCACCAAGAGTTTTATTCAAACAAAAAGGGAAATATTTTTGGTATTTTTCTGTGGCTAAAGCGAGGGTTTACCACTAATTTTATTATATTTTTGGTGGGTGCTAGCACTTAAGAACTTCGCTTAATTAGCCCAAGGGCTTAATTAACTAAAGATGCTTAGCAGAGGGAGAAGGGAATTCGAGCTCAGGAAAGGGCAAGAAAACCTGAGCTTCTGGTGCAGCGAGGTACGTCGGGAGCGCTGGGTTTTACAGGCGTGCGGCAGGGGCAGGCCGGCCGGCCTGCATGGGGCCGAACGGCCTGGCAATGCGCCTCCTCAGGTTCCCATTTCGCCAGTTCACTCCGTGTTAATCTTGCTCGACTGATGCATGTGCTCTTGAGTGATTTTCCTGTACGATAGGGCGTTTGCGCTGCAAAGGAGGCCAACCATCCATGATTGGGTTAATTGGCCCTCCACATGCACGATCATGGGTGTAATGCACCATGATTCCTATCCCAACACGTTAGTGGACTCACCTCAAGCTGCACCCCGACTAGGGGATGATATGTGGGGCTGGCCGGCCTAGGTGGGGCATCAATACTTGCATGGTTTGTTCTGTATAAAAATAACTAGGATCTAGCAGTGGCTGTGTATTACATTTTTCATGATTATTCTGCTGCATAAAAATGTCTAAAATTTTTACAGGGTTGTTGTCTCTGCATAATGTACTCTAAATAAAAATTTCATCACCAGAAGTTACCTAGTCCAGAAGTTGTGTTTAATCCATGTTGTGCTTAGAAAAATTTGTTTCCAGAAGAACACAACCCCCAACCCCTCTTGTTTCATGGAGTTAATTAGTTTAAGTTATACTCTATTAACGATTGCCCAAGAAATCTTAACTAAGTAACTTTACAACCAAATCTATGTTTTGTGGATTGCAACTTTATCGTGAAGGAAAATATATGTCATATACTATCACTACAACTCATACTTGTGCATACATATAGAATCGACTACTCTCGCTGATGGAACGTACGAGCTGGTGCCCGAGTCCGAGAGTGAGCAGCGTGAAGCTCAAGTGAATCTAACTGAAGCTTTCGAAGACCCGAACTCGAGTTTGGATGAGCCCCAAGCTAACTTTACCCAAGAAGGCAAGCCCCGGAGCATGAACCCTATTTTCTAAATTATGCCACTTATTGTGGCAGAACCACCTGAATTAATCCGGTTCAAGCGCGCTAACCATCGCCACAAGGCAATCAGGCTAACTCGCACTTCAAATGGAGTAATCCACTGGTTTGTCGGGTAACCTCCCGATACAACCACGGTTTTTGCCAATCGAAACCACACATACATGTACTCACACGAAGGTGAGCCCAGAGGATACAACATTCCACAAATTTTACATCACAAGTTCATCACAAATTATTATTACAATGGAGTTCAAATTCATAAAACAAGGTAGTTCAGAGTTCAAATTAAATGAGTTCTTCAGAGTTCAAAGCAGCGGAAAAGATAACGACAACTACTCGACGGTAAAGGAGGTCTCGATGAAGCGCGTATGAGATATCACTCGGCATCATCACCGTTGGCCGGGGGCGTATCCCATTCCACCGACCAAACAGGAGGAAGGGTACAAGGCCAAGTCAAACTAGCAATCAAATCCTCGAAGGTTTTACCTAAAAACAAGCAACAAGCAAGGCTGAGTATACTAATACTCAGCAAGGCTTACCCGACTAGTGGAGTATACTTAGCCGACTCCTAGACATGCAAGGCTTTTGGCTTGAGAAGTTTGTTTTGCCGAAAAGCATATATAGTAGGTCCTTACTTTCAGATTTTAGCTCCAAGTTCTAGCTTTCTTTAACCATTCTAGGTAAGCAACTATCCAATATCATACATGGTGGAAGAATTATTTTGCATCCAACAAGATTAATCATTATCATTGTTCCTCTTCTTACTCTATGTGGTAAAAGGGTCAAGCAGTCTCAATAACCACGAGAAACGGACGATTCGAATCGAATTTCTTAACCTTGCAAGGGAAACCTAAACACACGTCATGTGGTTACTCCCAGAGTCACACGTGCAACTTTTCCCTTCAATTCCCGCTTCACGGAACAGGCCCACCGCCCTCGACTACACGTCCCAACAGACCACGGTACGTCGGGCTGTGGCGGCCAATGCACCCGCCATTAGCTAGATGTGAACGAATTCAAGATGGTCGGGAGTATATTCCGGCCTCGGTTCAATCCAGTACTTAAGCTTACCGATTACCATATTCTCGGCATGTAGTTAGTACGTTCAAAGACTTAACCACCACTACCACACACTGCGGCCTTAGCATTTTTCACTAAACAGACGGGGCCTCAATCATCAATATAAACATCGTACCATAGCCCCGTCCGTCAACCTTATGATTGCAGCATGTAGTAAACATTCAACTCCTATATTCTCGCGAGTGACAGAAAATCACTCGACTTTTACCGAGTCCTATTAGCATAGCAATCTATCGAACCTGGCATCTAGTGTTCAGAGCATGGGCACCTAGGATCATGCAACTACGTTTTCATCCAACTCCTATAAACTTAATGCACAAGTAAGGTAAAGTAATGAGTTGCATAAGTTTAGAAAATAGGGTTCATGCTCCGGGGCTTGCCTTCTTGTGAAAAGCTAGCTTGGGGCTCGTCCAAACTTGGGCTCGGGTCTTCGAGAGCTTTAGTTAGATTTACTTGAGCTTCACGCTGCTCACTCTCGGACGCGGGCACCAGCTCCTAAGTTCCGTCGGCGAGAGTCATCGATTCTATACGAATGCACCAATATAAGTTATAGTGATGGTATATGACGATTATTTTCATTCACGTCAAAGTTGTAGTTCACAAAACATCGATTTGGTTGTGAAGTTACTTATTTTGGGCAGTTGTTAAAAGAGTATAACTTAAACTATTAACTTCATTAAGCAAAAGGGGGCTGCGATATATTAGGAACTTAATTTTTCTAAGCGCAACATGGATTAAACACAACTTCTGGATTAGGTAACTTCTGGCGATGAAATTTTTATTTAGAGCACACTAAGCAGAGGCAAAAGCACTAAAAAAAATAAATTTTAGACATTTTTACGCAGCAGATTTATTATGAAAAAGTAAAACACAACCACTGCTAGCACCTAGATATTTTTATACAGAACAAACCATTCAAGTATTGAAGCTAAAACTTTTACAGGGTGTTAATCTATCCATAAGTGTGTAAAATTTTCAGATTTAGACTTTGCCTACAACAGGGGGTACATTTAAAGTCTATTAAACCTTCCATTTAATTTATAGTAAGATTTAGTAAGTAACTGAAGAAATGCATGTAACAAAAGTTGTAGCTTTTCATCTAAAGATTCCAGAACAGTGGAGTTTGTATTTTCCGATTTTTCTACGATTTTATTTGAATTTTACAAGTTTGCTGTATTTGAATTTAAAGTTTGAACACAGGTTTACAGATTTGCCCCTGGAAACTTGCGTGCAGACTCCTTTAAAGATTTCAACCAAAGCAATTGGGTCCCTGGGCGGCGCTGGCATGGCGGCCGTCCAGATTCCGGCGAGGGGGCTCGTTGGCGGCGAGGGAAAAATGGTCGGGGAGATCCAGGGAGGTGAGAGCTACCTTGGGGTGGCCTTTGTCGGGGTTGGGAGTGGTCGGAGGTGGCTCGTCGGCGCTGAGCAGAGGGGCGGCGACGGGGCGAAACGTCGGCGGTGGTGCTCCGGCGTGAAGGGAACAGCGTGGGCTGGTCGAGTAGCTTCCCGGCATCGCGGGGAACCCGTTTTGAAGCTTGGCTAGGACGGAGGAGCTTCGGCGTGGGATGTCCACGGAGCAGCAAGGAGCGGTGGTGGCGTGGGCGGTGCTCCGGTGGCTCTGGGCGACGATGGGTGGTGCAGTGAGCTGCGGTGGGGTGCTGCGGTGGTGGTGGAAGACTCAGCTCTGGCAAAGGGTGGACGGAGAGGTGAACTCCATGGTGAGCTGAGCACGATGGCGTTAATGGTGGCGACGACAGCGTTCTGGTGTTTGGGCGCATGAGGGGGACTCGGCGCGACCTTTTGTAGGCAGCAGAGGGGCGGGAGGAGGGGCAGGACTTGACTGTGAGATGCGGGTGCGGGCGGCACGACGGGGGCGCGCGACTGGCCGCGGCGGGCGGTGAACAGAAGCCAGCGTGGCGTGCGGCAGGCGCGGGCAGGGGACTGGGCGCTGAGGATTTGGCGTGTGAAGCTGTAGATCACGCGACGCGCGGGTTGGGCGAAGAGGTGCAGCAGCTGCCTTGCCGGGTGGCGACACGGGCACGGCACGGTTCGTCCATTGGGCACGGCGGGAGGCGAGCAGGGGCGCGGGTCGCCGGCGCGCGCGTGGCGTGCGCGGACTGGGGAGGAACGCGGCGTGCGGGTGCGCATGCGGGCGCGGCCAGGCATTGGCTTGGCGCATCACGCGGTCAGGCATCGCCGGCCAAGTGGCCTGCGGCGACTGCGCGGCGGCGAGGGTCGGGCGAAGCGAGGGCCGCAGCGAAGCTGAGGGTCGATCGAAGCGAAGGGTCGGCGAGTGAAAGGGTCGGGCGAAACGAGGGCCGCAGCGAAGCTGAGGGTCGGTCGAAGCGAAGGGTTAGCGAGTGAAAAGGGGTCAGGCGACGCGAGGGTCGGGCGAGCGGCTGCGCGTCGGAGGGTCGGGCGAGACGGAAGGGTCTGCAGCGAAATAGAAGAAAAGGCAGGGCTGGTTCGCAAATCCAAGTATTTCTCAAATTTTTGTGTTGCAACTCGAAAATCCTTCAACGCGAAAGTTGTTCAAAATGGAAAGTTCTACAAGTTTCATTTCAGGCCAAAGTTTGTTTGAGTTCTAGTTTAGAAGTTATTTTAGCAACTTATTTCGTTGAAACTTCTCCTAATTATTTATGCACCGCGTCAAGCTAAAGAGGCTTATTTCGTAAATTAAACACCTGGGGTGTTACACTTATTACTCTATTTTACTTGTGCATTAAGTTTATAGGAGTTGTGTTGGCGCTAAAAATCGGCCAGGAATCGGCCGATGATCTTCAGCGTCGGACACACGACCCGGGAGAATCTGCTTAGCTCCTGTTTGGGTTATTGCCCTGGTGCGGTTCGTGCGGCGTGCCAGTCAATCTAACCTGTTGATTGACAAGGAAATAAGAGTATTAAATTCCGGGCGTTCCGATCAGCTGGGGTTCCGATCTGTCCCTAAGAGCGCGTCGGCGAATCGGCCGATTTGCTAGGAAGATGACCGGCTATGGATCAGCCGATAATCACGTAATAATTGCAAAGAAAACTGCTGGAGTGACTTAAACAATTATTACAGATGCAACACTTGAAATAGATCTAATCGGCTATACGACGATGAACGAGGAAGAGCGATGATAAAGCCGATAGTTCCAATCTCAAGCTGGATAACTGGCGATAATCCTAGAACAACAGGTAAAACCTATAATTCTAGTAAATATCGATAACTGGTGAATAAATCCAAACGAAACCACAGCGATGCGCCCGAGGTTAAAGCTCAGATGTTATTCGATAAGCGGAACCTACCAATTGGCCGGAGATCGAGTTGATGCAGCTCTGCCAATCCGTACAAACTCGTGAAAGAAGAAAAGGTATTGGCAAAGTCGCCAACTTGAAAGTAAAGTACTATGAAAAAAGTATGTGTTTTGTTGATTGATTTGTTCTGTCTTTACAAAGCCCTGACGACTTCTATTTATACCCTAGAACCAGGACTCTTGATCGATTACAACTTGTTACAATCTTATTTTAAACAGAAAAACTGCTATATCTATAATATTTTTATAAAGGAAACGGACTCCCGCAGAATCTTCTGCCGCCGTCTCCTAATCCAATCAGGACTCTTTTCATTTGCTTCTTGACCGAATCACCATCACTCCGTTGACCAATATTAGGCCACTTTTGACTGGGATCCTCTGTTGTGGTTCCAATCTGTTGGCGCAAGTTGCATCGCCAATCGGCCGATTCCCAACTGTAACCTCAATCGGCCTATTCTTTACTGTAGCCTTTAGATCTGCCGCATCGGCCAATCTCTTCTCCTGACTTCGATTCAACACGTGTCAAAATCTAGCGTCAACACATGCCCCCCAGTTTCGGAGTAAAACATAATTTTTACTTCGAAACTCTTTTCTTTGATTTTTCTCTCCGAAACGGGCGCAGTAAAAATCTCCTTCCGTTTCGCGGTCTTCTACATAATGATTGCAATTTTCTCGGACCGGGCGCTCGAGAGAACTGTTCCCCTGGAATTCATGTAGACGGCGTGGCAAAAATCCCGCCTTTGCCCTTTCTCTCTCGGATTGTCCTTAAGTACTGGCATTCTCCGCCTTCCTTTCTCCACGAGCCTAGTAATTTCCTCCAGCGAACCAGTTTTCATCTTCTTCCTGAGCCCTCTCGATCTCCAACCGCTCCCTCCAGCGATCTCGCCTGCGACCTGCTCCACCCTTCCAATGGTGGCGCCATCGGCAACTTCTCCAACTACGGAGGTTCCGCCGGCAACCCCCTCAGCGTCGGCAGCTCCATTGGCAGCTCCATCGGCGACGATGAGCTTCATCCCGGAGGTAATCATCCGAAACTTTCCTCTTTTACTCTTTTACTGCTCAAGTATTTTCTAGACCCATTCTCAGTTTTTCCCCTTTTTCCTTCTTTTTAGGCATTTAGGCACCAGATTACTATTCCCCTTTCCGAATCCTCCGAACTCATCTGCTTAGGTCCTATGGGGAATCCAGATCCAACCGACTTGATCAACCTAGAAACCCACAGAATTCCGTTCAAGCAATCGCCCATGGATTTAGGTCAGTGGGAAGGTGCCTTTAGATCTTGGCCGAATGAGACCCGTGGCTGGAGAGAATGGTACCATAGAGTAGCCAAGTCTAAGAGAGTTCAGTGGGATGAACTGAAAATCGGCCAGTGCATTGATCTCTCTCTGTCCCAGATGGAGAAAAATGAGCCCTTAGTAATAGCAGCCTCTTACTTCAGGTCCGACGCACTCAACGCGTTCCTTTTTGGGCATGGACCCATGACTCCAACCTTGGCCGATGTTTTGATGTTGACCGGCCTTGATATCTCCTCTCCTGACACCCCCTTTGATTATCTGATCAAACCATCTCATCGGCCAGAAACCAAAGGAATCGGCGGATGGAAGGGGTATATCAGCAAGAATATGAGGACTGGGACGATTTCAGAGAGAGAACATACGGCGTTTCTGATGATGTGGCAAGAGAAACATTTTTTCTGTGGCAGAGCAGTTAGTCCTTCATCTAATACCCAAGCCTTGGCAGAAGCTCTGTCACTAGGATCGGCCGTCCCCCTTGGGAAGCATCTGTTGGGATCGGCCTATCATATGATGCACCAAATCGGCAATCCTTGTGGTCCCTGGTGGTTTATCACCCTTTGGCTCAACTTATATATGAGCAAGGTCTCCCAGCACCAAATAGAGACAAAGACTTTTCCCAATATTGAGTCAGAGGAAAACCCCACCATTCGACGACGCTATACATCTTTTGGAGAAGCGGCATCGGCCTTCCCTGGTTGTCAATTCACTGCCACCCGAACGGCCGAATACTTCAGATGCTTCTACAACGGCTTCAGTGAAGAGACTATCAGTTGCTATCCATGTCAGACAGTAGGGCCGATTTTCGAGCTTCCCGTCTGCTACGATTCATCCTCCCATACTTTTGATAGTGATCTTATGGATATCCTGATCAAGCCAGGGATTTTACCGGCCAATTTCTTTTCTGGAAAGGATTCCCCCACCTATGAGTTTTATAATCCATCGGCCGCAGCAAGGCAACTGGGCTTTGGTCAACTGCCGATTCAGGTTTACTTTGCCGGTCAAGCAAAATTTCGAGATGAACTGACCAAGAGCCTCGACTACAATCGGCTGTGCAACTTAGTGCCAGACTCCAGTAGTATCGACCTGAACAACTGGACAGTGGCCCCTTTTGCTGTTCAACAATTCAAACTGTGGTGGGCAGAATGGAAGCAATACCTCTTCTGTCTATCTCCAGCAACATATTGCAACAGTTTGGACCCAGAAAACATTGATTCAAATGCAGCGGTATGACCTTTCTTCTAACCGATTTCAATATTGTCTCTTTCCATGCTACAATCTTACCGTTAACTTGTGTTTATCTCTTCAGTCTGAAAGCCAAGTTCCTCCGATGCGGAGCCGAAGCGGTAGGCCGATAGAGAGCGATCATCCACATACATCATATCCACTTATCGGCTATCACGCTCCGACCATCAAGGACATCACTAGCGGCCGATGGAAACAAACGTCGAAAAAGCCAACCTTGAAGAAAACAAGCCATCGAGTGCGAGCCCGCATAGGACCGACTGACCAATCGGCGGTAGTATCGGTTGAAACCCCAACTCCTCCAGCCTTGCCGACTACCGAGATGGTAGATCCCCAAACTGCCGTAGAAGTCGGAGCGGCTGTTGCATCACTGTTAGTGGAAGCTGTTCAGGTAACCTCGCATACTTCACATATCTTTAAGTGCTCTATCAATATTAACTTCTCCCTTCTGCCAGGCTGCACAGACCGCTCCAGTGTAATCCCCACAGCAATCGGCCACATCCCAAGCGGAAAGCCGAAACACCAGCGACCCTCCTCATCGAGGTAGATAATCTCTTAACTCAATTTCTCGACATTCAGAAAACTAACTGACTCTGATGCAGACCGATCTGGGTGCGTCGACTGTACCCCCTCAACAAACATCGGCCGGAAGACCAACAGAGGTATGGCAAATATCTCATATCATCCTATTGAATTATCCACAGTATACTCATAGAATCTATTTCCCATACCTTTTCAGGAAGCTGGCCCAAGCATAGCATTGATAGTGGTTGAGTCCTCTTCTTCTGATGAGCCAATCTACCAGTTCCTGAGACGAGGGAGGCACTCCCATCGACACAAGCAAGAGAGATCTGCTTCAAGGAGGTAATAAACTTATCACCGGAATCGGCCGATCCCTTTTACTGCTTGCTAATCCTTGTCTTTATTCTTCCGCAGGAACAAGACACTCCCAATAATAGCCTTTTCTCCTTCGCGGTTTCCTTGCCTGACGATGAAGAAGTCGCTTCACGCCAAGTTCCGTCGAGCTCAATTTATGATGATGTCCGCGCCAAGCTCGAGAGCATGTGGATCCTCCTCCAAGATGATATCGGCCGATTAGTGGAAGATGCTTCGCCGATTCGGTGGCTTCTCAATGACATCAAGGGCCGAATTCTGGAGGAAGCGACAGAGACTCTACACCCTGCTGCATTCATAGAGTGGATACAGATTCCGGTGTTCAGGGCCCTGCGTCATGTGGCCGATCGTGCCCAGCTAGCAAAGACCCGGGAGGAAGCCGATTCCTACAAGCACCGAGCCCAAGAAGTACACCAACGGATCAACTTCCTTGAGAGCTCCCGCCCAGATATCGTCGGCACAATAGATCACCTCAAATGGAGGAGAGCAGAGCTAGCTAAAGAGATGGAGCAGGTAACCAAAGACATAGCTGCTGAAGAAAAGAAACTTCAAGAGCTCCCATCCGTCATCGCCGAGCTAAAACAAGAAACACAGAACCTGGCCTGTGAAGCGATAATACTTCATCGCTGTATGCCGGAAATTCCCGGATCGGCCGACGACGATCAAAGAGTATTAGACTCGGCCGATCAGATTAGGCAACGAGCTATTGCGACTATAGATGCCCTCCTTGGGTTGTAAAGAATCTTGTAAACATTTAATGCTCCCTTAATGTTGATGCGCCGATTCGATCTTGGACCGCTTCCTTTGGCAGCTTTGCATTTATGAACGCTTTTTCTCTGATAGGACGTGTCCCACTATCTCTTTACCTCCTTCTCTCTATAAGTATGAGATCCCACACCATCTCCAGAGGCATATGCATTACCCATCTTCTCCCCCTCCAATAACTGGATCTTTATCCTCCCAAACTGGACATCAAGATGTCTTCTTCATCTTCCTCCTCCTCTGTCAACTAGGTATGAACCCTCCTCTATTTCTCCCCTTGACATCTCAATCGCTCTAATGTTGGATAGCTTTTTATCTCTCTTTAGCCAAAACGTCTCAGTCCCAGTCTGGAACGAGCGATCGAAGTTATGCATTCAGACGAACCACTGTCGCAGGCAGAGGTAGATCTGATAAGAGCTCACTCTGAAGAACTTAAAGGTCATGTTCCTGCTGACGTCCAGAAGTACTGGGACCGTATAAACGCTCACTGCCCCAAGCGACTGCCAACTGAAAAGAGTACTCCACTCCCTCATCAAGTTGAGACTGAAGCCACCATGGAGAATCTGGAGGAGAAGACCACCCGCCTTCTGATAAAACTGGGCCGGATCGAGAGAGAAATCAAGAGAAAGCGTAATCAATAGATATATTGGTATTTTTTATTCTAAGGGCGACTTGTACCATGTCGGCCATGTACTCTGTTGTTTTCAACGAATAATGAATTGGTTAGACCAAACCAAAAATGTTTCCTCCTTAAGGCGATGTCCTTTTTACATCGGCTATGTAGACAACAGCCGATAGGAGTCGGCCACGCCGTCTTGATGCATCTTACTGCAAGTTATGCATCTACCCAAATGCTCGGATAGTACCTCTTCAGATATCTTCCATTTAAAGCTCTTGGGAATTCTTCCCCTTTGATAGTTTCTAGAATATATGCATTTCCCGGAGCACATCGGCCGATTCTATACGGCCCTTCCCAAGTGGGCGACCATTTACCGAATTTGGGATCCTTAGACCCTATCGGCAGCACCAACTTCCATACCAAATCTCCTTGGGAGAATTGTTTAACTTTGACCTTTTTGTCATACCATCTGGCCACCCTTTTCTTGTTTTCTTCGATGCTAATCAGGGCCCTCAACCGCTGACCCGCCGAGTCATCGAGCTCATCCTTCATGAGGAAGGAATAGTCATCGGCCGTCAACTGATCTTGAAACGATATACGCCTTGACCCCATCCTTAATTCCCAAGGCAAGACTGCCTCGTGACCATATACCAGCTGATAAGGACATATCTTAGGGGCTCCGTGGCAAGCCATCCTATAAACCCATAGAGATTCAGCCAAAGACATGTGCAACTTTTTGGGTTGTTCCTCTATCTTCCTCTTGATCAACTTGATTATCCCCTTATTGGACGATTTGGCCTGGCCATTGGCTTGAGCATAGTACGGAGAAGAATTTAATAATTTAATCCCCATATCGGCGGCCAATTCTCCAAATTCTCAATAGGTGAACATCGGTCCTTGATCAGTTGTGATAGTCTGAGGAAAACCGAATCGATAAACAATATGGTTCTTAACGAACTTGATCATATCGGCCGATGTCACGTTCCTTAAAGGAACTGCCTCCACCCACTTAGTAAAATAATCAGTGGCTACCAATATAAACTTATGCCCTTTGCTCGATGGGGGGTGAATCTGTCCGATGAGATCTATTCCCCAACCTCTGAACGGCCACGGCTTGATTACTGGATTCATAGCCGAAGCTGGCACGCGCTGCACATTGCCAAACTTCTGACAGTCTTGGCATCCTATATAATATTTGAAACAATCCTCAAGAATCGCTGGCCAGTAATACCCATTGTTTCTGTTCATCCATTTCATCTTGTGAGCCGATATTTCCCCCATCAGGACCTTTGCTTCTTCTGTTCCCAGGCATTTGAGAAGAACCCCATCAATCGTCCGGTAAAACAAATCGTCTTCAAGTAACACATATTTTGTGGCCTGGAAACGCACTCACCGATCCACCTTCTGGGACGGATCCCTCAAGTAATCGGCAATCTCCTTTCGCCAATCATCGGCCACGAGCTCTAAAATCAAAGCTCCTTGAATCGGCTGATACCCGGACGCGTGTTGGGCCAGCCTATTGGCCTCTTCATTATAATTTCTGGGGATATGCTCAATTATTGCAGACTTGAATTCCTTTAACAACTGGAGGCAATCTTCATAATAAATCCTCAAGATATCATCTTTGCATTCAGATTTCCCCGTTAACTGATCTACGATGAGCATGGAATCTCCAAAAATCTCAACTACATCAGCTCTGACTTCCCTTAATAATTGGATACCTTTTAGGACGGCTCGATATTCTGCCTGGTTATTGGTTGTGGATGCTTCTATCGGCAGAGAGAAATCATAACTTGCCCCCCGAGGCGATACAAGAACGATGCCGATTCCCGATCCGGCCCCACACGAAGAACCATCGAAATACAGAATCCATGGAACCGGTTCAACGATAGCAATTTCCGGTCCACAATGTTGGGCTACGAAATCAGCCACGACTTGACCTTTGACAACTTTGGTCGATTCGTGCCTTAAGTCAAACTCTGACAGAGCCAGGATCCATTTTCCAATCCGTCCTTTCAAAATCGGCAGTGATAGCATATACTTCACCACATCATCTTTGCATACAACTACGCACTCTGCCGATAACAAATAGTGCCTGAGCTTGGTACACGAGAAGTATAAACACAAGCACAGCCGTTCCACAGGGGAATATCTATGAAACTGCTGACTTTGTGTCCTGCGGCAGCATCTATCAAGACATCGGCCGTCGGTATTGGATATCCGTCCATTGGTGTAGCCTGATTTAGGTTCCTGAAGTCGATGCATACACGCAGTTTTCCGTTTTTCTTATACACGGGCACAATATTAGAAATCCATTCGGCGTAACGGCACTGCCGAATAAATCCTGCTTCAATCAATCTTGTGATCTCGGCCTTTATATCAGGTAGAATTTTGGGTAACCGGTGTTCAACAATGGACCGGTCTAGACCAGGCATCTCATGGTATTCCCAAGCAAAGCAATCCTTGAATTCTTTTAATAAACTTATCAATTTACACTTATATCCAGGATCCAAGTTAGCACAAATATACGTCGGCCTTGGTTTGCTACCATCTCCCAAATCCACCATCTCTAATGAATCGGCCAACATAAACCCATGCCCAAGCTTTCCGTCTTCTCGGACGAGCTAATCCATCTATTCTGAATCTTCAGAGCCGACTGCTTGGATCGGCTGTAGACCGAAATCGGACACCATCAGGAAATCAGTGTCCCATGTCCTGCCGGATATACACCTGACGTGTTCACAGCTCCACTGTTGCGTGTCGGCCCCTGCGACGCTGTAGGCGGAATCGGCGATGACTATCTCTGTACTGTCGCCGACCCATTGCATGAGGCATTGGTGCATTGTAGATGGGACACAGCAATTCGCATGTATCCAGTCACGACCGAGCAACATGTTGTAGGACCCCTTACCATTAATAACGAAAAGGTAGTAGGAAGGGTCTTACTGCCGATGGTGAGGTCGACGCAGAGCGCTCCACGGGCGGGAGACACGTTGCCTTCAAAGTCCTTGAGCATCATGTCCGTCATGGTCAGGTCTTCGTCACTTTTGCCTAACTTCCGGAACATGGCATATGGCATGATGTTAACTGCGGCGCCTCCATCCACTCGTAGCCTGGTAATTGATCGTCCGTTAACGTGCCCTTTGAGAAATAATGCCTTGAGATGTTGCCGTTTTTCGTCTTCTGGTTTCTCAAAGGTGGCCGTCATCGGCTCTAATACCAATTGTGCCATCTGCTCTTCCACCCTTGTCGCCTTGTCTCGATCGGCAGGTGCCATGAACTCAATCGGCAATATGAACACCATGTTGACATCAGCTGTCGATTCTTGACTGTCCGCTTCCTTGCTGTTGTTTTTCTTGGGGCGCCAAAACCGAGACTTGATGTTTCTCTTGACTGTTCCTGCTGCCGCCGATATTTGCTGAGCAAGAATTGGGAAGTGATGGGTCTATGTGATCGTCCCGATCCTTCGCCCTTGTCTTCAGCCCGCCTTTTCCCTTTGACTTCATCCACCATGACCTGCTTCCTGGGATCTACGGCGCCGCTTCTTCTTGCCGATTCCGACGTCAGCACCTTGGTTTGAAGTGAGTTTCTTCCCGTGTCAACCATGTTGGCTAGGAAAGGATGCTGGTCAATCTTCATCGGCTTCACCGGCTTTGCCGGGGTTTCAAACTTGAGTCTTCCCTGCTCGATGGCCGATTGTATCTGCTGACGGAAGATCTTGCATTCATTCGTGTCATGAGACGTGGCGTTGTGCCACTTGCAGTATTTCATCTTTTTGAGCTGATCGACCGAAGGAATGGTATGGTATGGTGATAGCTTGATTTGCCCTTCCTGAAGTAGTAAGTCGAAAATCTTATCGGCCTTTGTCGTATCAAAGCCGAATGCTTCTGGTTCTTTCTTTCCAACAGGGCACGATATTGGCTTCTTGCCTTTTACCCCTTCTGCTAGGCCGATTTCTTCCTCTCCCTCCGATTCAGACCCTTCCAGATATGCCACCTTCTTCTGGAAATTTCTCCGCTGCTCAAACGGACGGACTTCCTGACCTGCCAATCGGTGAACGATCTGGCTTAGGCTTTCAAATTCTTGTTAGGCATACCTTTCCTTGATTTGTGGCAAGAGGCCTTGGAAAGCGATATCGGCCAACTGGGCATCGGTCAGAGCCAGACTATAGCATTTGTTCTGATTTCTCTGAACCTCTGTATGTATCCAATTACTGGTTCGTCTCTCCTCTGCCTGAGGCTGGTCAAATCTGAGAGCTTCATCTCATGTACTCCTGCGTAGAAGTACTTATGGAACTGTTTTTCTAGATCGGCCCAAGTAATAATGGAATTAGGTGGTAAAGTGGTGAACCACTGGAAGGCCGATCTAGACAGAGACGATGAAAACAGACGCACCCTCAGAGCATCTTGCGTGGCGGCTTCCCCGCACTGGATGATGAATCTGTTAATGTGCTCCACGGTAGATGTGTTGTCCAGCCCCGAAAACTTAGTAAAATCAGGAACCTTGTACCGGTGGGGAAACGACAGCAGGTCGTAGGCCGATGGGTATGGCGTCTTGTATGTATAAGTCTGCACTTTCGGCTTCAACCCAAATTGGTCCTTAATTACCTCCGCTATTCTTGCCGTCCAATCCACCTCCTGCTGATGAACAGCCGTTCGAGGTGCCGGCATATGTTGGAGGATTGGCGGTGGTACGGCCGGGTGATGGATTGAAGCATGCGGCGAATTTTGTTGCGTCATGACCGTATGAGCAGTTGACAGTTGATGGCGAAGCGAATCCGCCGCCCCGTCGTACATCGTCATCGGTGCCGTGCTTCGGAGTGCCTCTACAGCGCCTGCCCCTCTGCCGATTTCTGACGGGGCTGGTTGATACTGAGGGACCGTCGGCCGGACGGCCGAATGGAACGGCGCCTAGATTGGATAGCTCCCATGTCCGGTTGATTGATCGGGAAAAGCCGTCATTGCCGATGCCCCCCAGGGTACTGAGTTTGTGGGCAACGATTGCACAGAAGCAATCTGGACAGGCTGAAGCGGTGCTTGCGATGGGAAACATGGTGCACCGTTATACCTTGGAGACACTGGAGGCAACGGAGTGTTGTATCCCTCGCGCTGCGTCGACATCGGCTGAGGAGCCGAGTGGGACGTGCCTGGTGAGCTTCTAGCTGGAGGTGCAATAGGCGGGGCATACGCTGGCCAGAGAGCTGATGATGGCGTTATACACCGTGTTGGTCATCACCGAGGATTGGTTGATGAAAGCCTGATAGACGGACTGTTGGATCATATCGGACATCTTACCCGAATCCTCAGCGATGGTGATGTGGCGAGGTACAGGAAGAGGAGCTTTCTTTACTGCCTCCCCGCTTCTGGTATGACTGAACGACTGCAGATACATCCTTTTGTAATCTTCCAGATGTTTAGCCAATTCTTCTTTCTGGTCGTCCTTGAGATCCGCTTCTGTGACCGAAATGATAGTGTTCTCGGAAACTTCTGCGTTCTTTGACATATTGGGTCTTGAAGTTGGGTCCCCCCGGGCGTGCCAAAAGTGTGTTGGCACTAAAAATCGGCCAGGAATCGGCTGATGATCTTCAACGTCGGACACACGACCCGGGAGAATCTGCTTAGCTCCTGTTCGGGTAATTGCCCTGGTGCGGTTCGCGCGGCGTGCCAGTCAATCTGACCTGTTGATTGACAAGGAAATAACAGTATTAAATTCCGGGCATTCCGATCGGCTGGGGTTCCGATCTGTCCCTAAGAGCGTGTCGACGAATCGGCCGATTTGCTATGAAGATGACCGGGTATGGATTAGCCGATAATCACATAATAATTGCAAAGAAAATTGCTGGAGTGACTTAAACTGCTGGCGTGCGGGCGCGCATGCGGGCGCGGCCAGGCATTGGCTTGGCGCATCGCGCGGTCAGGCATCGCCGGCGAGGGTCGGGCGAAGCGAGGGCCGCAGCGAAGCTGAGGGTCGGGCGAAGCGAGGGCCGCAGCGAAGCTGAGGGTCGGTCGAAGCGAAGGGTCGGCGAGTGAAAGGGTCGGGCGAAATGAGGGCCGCAGCGAAGCTGAGGGTCGGTCGAAGCGAAGGGTCAGCGAGTGAAAAGGGGTCAGGCGACGCGAGGGTCGGGCGAGCGGCTGCGCGTCGGAGGGTCGGGCGAGACGGAAGGGTCTGCAGCGAAATAGAAGAAAAGGCAGGGGCTGGTTCGCAAATCCAAGTATTTCTCAAATTTTTGTGTTGCAACTCGAAAATCCTTCAACGCGAAAGTTGTTCAAAATGGAAAGTTTTACAAGTTTCATTTCAGGCCAAAGTTTGTTTGAGTTCTAGTTTAGAAGTTATTTTAGAAACTTATTTCGTTGAAACTTCTCCTAATTATTTATGCACCGCGTCAAGCTAAAGAGGCTTATTTCGTAAATTAAACACCTGGGGTGTTACACTTATTACTCTATTTTACTTGTGCATTAAGTTTATAGGAGTTGTGTTGGCGCTAAAAATCGGCCAGGAATCGGCCGATGATCTTCAGCGTCGGACACACGACCCGGGAGAATCTGCTTAGCTCCTGTTTGGGTTATTGCCCTGGTGCGGTTCGTGCGGCGTGCCAGTCAATCTAACCTGTTGATTGACAAGGAAATAAGAGTATTAAATTCCGGGCGTTCCGATCGGCTGGGGTTCCGATCTGTCCCTAAGAGCGCGTCGGCGAATCGGCCGATTTGCTATGAAGATGACCGGCTATGGATCAGCCGATAATCACGTAATAATTGCAAAGAAAACTGCTGGAGTGACTTAAACAATTATTACAGATGCAACACTTGAAATAGATCTAATCGGCTATACGACGATGAACGAGGAAGAGCGATGATAAAGCCGATAGTTCCATTCTCAAGCTGGATAACTGGTGATAATACTAGAACAACAGGTAAAACTTATAATTCTAGTAAATATCGATAACTGGTGAATAAATCCAAATGAAACCACAGCGATGCGCCCGAGGTTAAAGCTCAGATGTTATTCGATAAGCAGAACCTACCAATTGGCCGGAGATCGAGTTGATGCAGCCCTGCCAATCCGTACGAACTCATGAAAGAAGAAAAAGTATTGGCGAAGTCGCCGACTTGAAAGTAAAGTACTATGAAAAAAGTAGATGTGTTTTGTTGATTGATTTGTTCTATCTTTACAAAGCCCTGACGACTCCTATTTATACCCTAGAACCAGGACTCCTGATCGATTAATACTTGTTACAATCTTATTTTAAACAGAAAAACTGCTATATCTTCTGCCGCCGTCTCCTAATCCAATCAGGACTCTTTTCATTTGCTTCTTGACCGAATCAGCATCACTCCATTGACCAACATTAGGCCACTTTTGACCAGGATCCTCTGTTGTGGTTCCAATCTGTTGGCGCAAGTTGCATCGCCAATCGGCCGATTCCCAACTGTAACCTCAATCGGCCGATTCTTTACTGTAGCCTTTAGATCTGCCGCATCGGCCAATCTCTTCTCCTGACACCGATTCGACACGTGTCAAAATCTGGCGTCAACAAGTTGAATGAAAACTTAGTTGCATGAACTTTGGTTCCTATGATCTGAACACTAGATATAAGGTTTGATAGAATGCTATGCTAATTGGACTCTGGTAAAAGCCGAGTGATTTCCTGTCACTCGCGAGAATATAAGAGTTGAATGTTTACTACATGCTGCAATCATAAGGTCGACGGACGGGGCTATGGTGCGATGTTTATGTTGATGATTGAGGCCCCGTCTGTTTAGTGAAAATTGCTAAGGCCGCAGTGTGTGGTAGTGGTGGTTAAGTCTTTGAACGTACTAACCACATGCTGAGAATATGGTAATCGGTAAGCTTAAGTATTGGATTGAACCGAGGCCGGAATATACTCCCCACCGTCTTGAATTTGTTCACATCTAGCTAATGGCAGGTGCATGTGCCGCCATGGTCCGGCCGTGTCCGTGGTCCATGGGGACGTGTAGTCGAGGGAGGTGGGCCTGTTTCGTGAAGCGGGAATTGAAGGGAAAGGTTGCACGTGTGACTCTGGGAGTAACCACGTGACGTGTGTTTAGGTTTCCCTTGCAAGGTTAAGAAATTCGATTCGAATCGTCCGTTTCTCGCGGTTATTGAGACTGCTTGACCCTTTTACCACATAGAGTAAGAAATGGAACAATGATGATGATTAATCTTGTTGGATGCAAAATTAATTCTTTCACCATGTATGATATTGGATAGTTGCTTACCTAGAATGGTTAAAGAAAACTTGAATCTGGAGCTAAAATTTGAAAGTAAGGACCTACTTGTATATGCTTTTCGGTAAGACAAACCCCTCAAGCCAAGAGCCTTGCATGTCTAGGAGTCGTCTAAGTATATTCCACTAGGCGGGTAAGCCTTGCTGAGTATTAGTATACTCAGCCTTGCTTGTGGCTTGTTTTCAGGTGATACTTTTGAGGACATGATCGCTAGTTTGACTTGGCCGTGTACCCTTCCTCTTGGTTGGTTGGTGGAATGGGATGCGCCCCCGGCCAACGACGATAATGCTGAGTGATGTCTCGTATGGGCTTCATCGAGACATCATGTATCGTCGAGTAGTTTATCGTTGATTTTCCGCTGCATTGAACTCTGAAGAACTCAATTACTTTGAACTCTGAAGTACCTTGTTTTATGAATTTGAACTTGGTTTGTAATAATAAATTTATGTTGAACCCTGTGATGTAAAATTTATGGAATGTTGTATCCTCTAGGCTCACCTTCGTGTGAGTACTTTGTATGTGTGGCTTCGATCGGCAAAACCGTGGTTGTATCGGGAGGTTACCCGACAGACCAGTGGATTACTCCGTTTGAAGTGCGAGTTAGCCCTAATTGCCCTTGTGGTGATGGTTAGCGCGCTTGAGCCAGATTAATCCAGGTGGTTATGCCACAGCTGGTACCAGAGCCGAAATGCATACGCCAGAGAATGCAACAAGCCTTAAAAACTTGTTTCATAAAACGTGAACAACAAAAAGTGCGTTTTGCAAAATGCGTTGGTTCGTTAAGGATGGTACCTAGTTCGTAAAGCCCTAAGGGATTATGGGAAAGTTACTAGGTGGCTATCTAACTTATGTATATTATCAACTGACTTCCAGCACATTACTTTCTATCAAAACTTACTTTTATGCACAATCGACCCTTAATTTCTGTAACGACGCACTCATCACTAAGGTAAGAAGGTAAGAATCCTCAGCCAACTGAGAGAGCTTGGCCTTCTTGTCGGTGATGCGAGCCGAACGCTGCCCTCAAGCAGTGGCTTACTTGAGGTGCTGCCAATATACCAACTATTAGTTGATTATATTGGGAGTAGAAGGTTTGGCGCAAGGTATGGCGATCACTGTTCATACCCCCGTCTCAAGACGGTACCCCCGTGAATACGCTATCTTGATAGCGTATGTTAACGTCGTCTGTACGGCGGAAATTGTACGGATGTCATTTCTATAGTGAACGGTAATGAATATGGAAGCTTTCATGAGTGCTGGCATGAAAGGTTCAATGGATATATATATGCTATATCAATCTTCTGCAGGTACACTAACCGCGACTACGATAAGTTAAAGAACGGTTAGAGAATTTTCGATTAGCTATTATAGTGAGAGACGTATTGTGTATGCCACCGAAACTAACTTCGTAAGACCAAAGCTATTTGGCAATTATTTTATTTTGTGAGGACGAATAGGACGTGTATGCATCATGACCATATAAATCTAAAATTGAAAATGCGATGCTTGAGAGTGGTAAGGTTCATGCATGTACAAGATTGTTTTGCATAAGGATTATCTAGCAATCTGTCTCTTTCTATCACATCTGGAAAGATGAATTTGTTAGGCATAGAAAATGATCCTTTCTGGAGAAGTTCATGTTGAAAGTTTTGTTCCAAAATTTGTATTCCACCTCCTGTTTAAATATGAAAAATTCTGAACATATGGATAATGAGAAACAATAGAAACCTTGAGATGTCAGTTTTCTGTCCAAAATAAGCACTTCTGCCACATAAATTTTTATGCTCTCTTACTACAGTTTTCTGCAAAGGTGTTCAACACAAAACTTATTATAAATTTACTCAGGTAGCTACGGTTAAAATTTGGTAATTTTTGGCTGTTTAGATTTTCCCTGGTGCACGAAATCTTGGCCCACTGTTCACTGAAATTTCTGGGTAGACAGTAAAGTAAAACGTTAAGAGAAAGACCATCTTAGAGCCTGATCTAGCCTGGAGTTGACTAGCAAAGTTGTTCACGAATACCTTAGGAATGTTCTGGTAAAAGTTGAGAATTTTTGGACAAGAACTATTGAAGCTATGGCTATTTTAGCGCACTATTCAGAACCTGTCCACTATGTTGTTCACAGTTTTTCACTATCTCACCCATTCGATCTTTTGTTCAGATGGCCGAGCCTGTTGCCATGATGGTGGATGAGGATGGACACATTCACTCGCAGTGTCTCCACTGGGAGGGCTTTCCCTCTATCTTATGGGATGTTCTGAACACCGCGGGCTATCCAATTCCCCCACGTTACGCGGGACTGGAGTTTGCAGAGAATGGAGTTACCAGTGCCGTGTTAACGTGACCATCTTTCCGCACCCACTACACCCAGACTGGCCCGCCTTGGAGTTTGAGGCTGTTGGTCACCGTTTGGCCGATACTTGGGAGCTTGCTGCCATGAGGGCGCTCACCACTTTCTGTGCGCAGTGCCCCGAGGCTGTCACGCTCACTCCTATTGGTTTGTTTCCTGCTGCCCAGGACAACGACCCCAAGGCCGTCACGCGCAGCCCCCTGAAGTTTTTCGAATTTTTGCACTTCGGTCCTTCCCTCCCCTGCCGCACCGCGCGCGCTCGCCCGCCCGCCGCGCGCCAGGTGGCCGGCGTCGCCTGACCGGCGCGAGGCGCCAGGCCAGTGGCCGCCGCACCACCCCGCCACGGCCGGCTTTGCCCCGCCCCGACGCCGCGCCGCCCAGTCAGAGCCCGCGCGTGCTGCCGCGCCCAGCCCGCCGCCCAGTAGCCGTGCTCCGCCGTGCCGCCCCGGCCCCCGCGCCCCGCCAGCTGCCGCGCCTGCCCTCCGCCCGAGCCGCTGCAGCAGCTGCTCCCCAATCCGCACGCCGCGCTATCCCCTCGCGCCCACGCCAAAATCTCGGCCGCCCAGTCGCCCGCGCCCGCTCGCCGCACGCCGCGCCGGCGTTCTGCCGCCGCCCGCCGCGCCCAGTGCACGCCGCTGCCGTGCCCCGCCCCGCGCGTCGCCCCGGCACCTCCACACCCCCTCCTGTCCCTATAAAAGCACCACCCCGGCCACGCGCGCGAGCCACTGCAGCCCAGAACGCCTCGCCGTTGCCATCGCCGCCGCCGAGCACCACCCGCCCGTGGACAGCCCTCCGCCGCCGCCCACTGCCCAAACTGAGCCCCCAGCCACCACTACATCACCTCACCGCAGCTCGCCGACCCACCCAACGCCACCCAGAGCCACCGGAGCGCCGCCGCCCGCGCTGCCGTCGCCGCCGCCGCCCCTGCTCGCCGTGGACAGCACGACCCCGACCCCCTCCGTCCAAGCCGAGCCCCTGAGTAGCTTCCCCACGCGCCACTGAAGCTCACCGACCGGACCACGCCGCCCCAAGCCCGCCGGAGCACCGCCGTCGACGCGAGCCGCGCCGCCGCCGCCTCTGCTCCAACGCCGGCGAGCCCTTCCCGGCCGTCCCCCACCTGAACAACACCCCCACAAGGTGGCCCTCGCACCCCTGAACCTTCCCCGACCCTCGCCCCTCGCCGCCGGCGAGCCCCCTCGCCGGAATTTCGGCCGGCCGCCGTACCCGAGCCGCCGAAGACCCAATTGCAAGGATTTAAATCTTTAGAAGGGTCTGCGCGTAAGATTCAAGGACCTAGTTGTAAAAGAAAGTTTCAAATCTAGATTCAAATTCAGTGAACTTGTAAAATTCGTATAAAATCGTAGAAAAATCAGAAAAATGCAAACTCAACTGTTCTGGAATCCTCAGAACCAACTCTACCAGTTTTGTTACAAAAGGTTTCTCAGAATCTCAACATATTTTGCTCTACTTTAAATAGAAGCTTTAATGGACTTATTTTGTACCCACTGTTCTAGAACAATGCTGACCCTGAATTTTGGGCAGTGAATTATTTGCTTGATGATTAGGACTGTGTAAAAAGATCAGGCCCAAATTCCATCTCTAGATTTACTGTTTGTTAAACTTAGTTTTATATCATGTGTAAGAAGAATGTTTTATCCCTGCAGTTAGGTGGTGAGTCACCCATTGAAATGTTTCCTATGCTAATGTATTGGTACCTAGAAGCAAGAGAAAAATTAGGAGACTTTTTATCTCACAGTAACCTATTTATTTGATTTATGTGCTAATAACATACATTAAATCAAGAAAATAGTATCTTAGCTTGGACAATTCCCACATAATTACTGAGAGTTACACTGTGGTAGGGGTTGCTGTGTAAAAAGTTTCATGGACAAAAACCCTGTGTAGGGTCCTGTAAAAATGAATCTTTGAAAAGCCTAGGTGTAGAATGTCATATTTTCTATGCTCTGGATACTGCATAATAAATCCTACAAAAATTACAGTAGCTTCTGCATGCTTAAGTGAAAGCTCTGTAAAAATCTTAGACTCATTTGTTGCACCAATTGTTCTGTATATAAAGAACAAGGATCTAACAGAAACTATGTAATATATTTTTCAGAATTAATCTGTTACATAAAATTGGCTGAAAATTTTACAGTAAGCACATCTTTCTTTGATGTGCCTAGATCCAAAATTTCATAACCAGAAACTATCCCTTGTAGTAATTACTCTCAAATCGTAATCAAGTGCTATTTCCACGACTTAAACTTGTGCACTCATGTAGAATCGACGACTCTCGCCGACGGAACTTACGAGCTGGTGCCCGCGTCCGAGAGTGAGCAGCGTGAAGCTCAAGCAAATCTAACTGAAGCTTTTGAAGACCCGAGCCCAAGTTCGGAAGATCCCCAAGCGAACTGCGAAGGCAAGCCCCGGAGCATAACCCATTCTTTCCGAAATTATGCAACTCATTACTCCTTGCTTGTGCATTAAGTTTATAGGAGTTGGATGAAAACTTAGTTGCATGATGTCAGGAACCCTTGCTTGAAAACTAGATGTAAGGTTCGATAGAATGCTGTGCTAATAGGACCCCGGTAAAAGTCGAGTGATTTCCTGTCACTCGCGAGAAAATAGGAGTTGAATGGCTACTACACGCTGCAATCATAAGGACACGGACGGGCTATGGAACGATGGTTACGATTGAGGCCCGTCTGTCTAGTGAAAAATGCTAAGGCCGCAGGGTGTGGTAGTGATGGTTAAGTCTTTGAACGTACTAAACACATGCCGAGATTATGGGAATCGGTAAGCTTAAGTACCTGATTGGCCCGGCAAGGGGACGGCATCCTACCCTTTGAACTTCGGTCCCATGTGCATATGGCGAGTGCAGAGAGTGGTCACGACCCGGCGCCGAACCGTGGCGTGGAGCTCTTGTACTCTCGGAGGGTAGCCCCGATCCACGACCCGGAAAGAAAGGGGAAAAGTTGCACGTGTGACTCTAGGGAGTAACCACGTGACGTGTGTTTGGGTTTCCCTTGCAAGGTTAAGAAATTCGATTCGAATCGTCCGTTTCTCACGGCTATTGAGACTGCTTAACCATTTTTACCCACAGAGTAAGAAGAGGAACAATGATGATGAATGAACTGGTTGGATGAAAAATTTAATGCTTCACCATGTATGCTTTAGATAGCTGCTTACCTAGACTGGCTAACGAAACTAGAATCTTGAGCTAAAAGTTGAAAGTAAGGACCCACTTGTAGATGCTTTTCGGCAAAACAAACCCCTGAGCCAAAAAGCCTGGCATGTCTAGAGTCGGTGGAGTAGATTCCACTACTCGGGTAAGTCTTGCTGAGTATTAGTATACTCAGTCTTGCTTGTGACTCGTTTTCAGGTGAGCCCCTCGAAGACATGATTGCTAGCTCGACTTGGCCCTGCACTCTTCCTCCTGGTTGGTCGGTGGAATGGGATGCGCCCCCGTCCAACGGAGATAAGGCCGAGTGATGTCTCGTACGGGCTTCATCGAGACATCCTGTATCGTCGAGTAGTTTCCGTTGTTTATTTTTCCGCTGCAACTTAACTCTGAAGAACTTATTTATGTTAATTGAAGTATTTGGTTTCTAAGCTCAGAACTTGGCCTATAATTTTTACTTATGTTAATATCGTAATATTTGCTGGAATGTGGTATTCTCTGGGCTCATCGTCGCATGAGCATTTGTATGTACGTCGCTCGATCCGTGCACCGTGGTTGTATCGGGAGGTTATACCCGACAGACCAGTGGATTACTCCGTCTGAAGTGTAAGGTTAACCGGGAGTGCCTTAATGGTGATGGTTAATACACTTGAGCCGGATTAATTCAGGTGGTTCTGCCACAGCTGGTATCAGAGCCGTAGCTGGTGCCACAGCTGGCAACAGCGGACACCAGAGCCGAAATACATACGCCAGAGAATGCTACAAGCCTTAAAAACTCATTTTACTAAAAACTTGACTAGAAGGTTGTGTTGCGAAATGCGTTGGTACGATAAGGATGGTGCCTAGATCGTAAAGCCCTAAGGGATTATGGGAAAGTTACTAGGTGGCTATCTAACTTCTATATATAGTATCAACTGACTTCCAGCACATTACTTTCTGTCGAAACTTACTTTCATGCACAACCGACCCTAAATTCTGTAACGACGCACTCGTCGCTAAGGTAAGAAGGTAAGGATCCTCAGCCAACTGAGAGAGCTTGGCCTTCCTGTCGGTGATGCGAACCGAACGCTGCCCTCAAACAGTGGCTTACTTGAGGTGCTGCCAATATGCCAACTGTTAGTTGAACATATTGGGAGTAGAAGGTTTGGCGCAGGGTATGGCGATCGCTGTTCATACCCCCGTCTCATGACGGTACCCCCGTGAATACGCTATCTCGATAGCGTATGTTAACGTCGTCTGTACGGCGGAAATTGTACAGATATCGTTTCTATAAGTAAACGGTAATGAATACGGACGCTTTCATGAGTGCTGGCATGAAAGGTTCATGAAATATATATACTCTATCATATTCTGCAGGTACACTAACAGCGATTACGATAAGTTAAGGAACGATTAGAAAGACTCGACTAGCTATTATAGCGAGAGCCGTATTGTGTAAGCCACCGAAACTATCTTCGTAAGACCAAAGCTATTTGGCAATTGTTTTATTTTGTGAGGACGAATAGGACGTGCATACATCATAAACATATGTATCTGAAATCAAAAATGCGTTGTATGAGAGTGGTAAGGTTCTTGCGTATCTAAGCGTGGTTTGCATAAGGACTATCTAGCGAATCTGTCACAAATCTGCCATGACCAAAAAGAGCGATTTAATAACCCAAGAAAATGACCTTTTCTGGAGAAGTCCATGTTGAAAGAATTGTTCCTAATTTCGTGTTCTACCTTCTGTTCAAAAATGAAAAATTCTGAACTTATGGATAGGGAGAAATGACAGAAACCTTGGAATGACAGAATTCTGTCCAGAATAAGCTCTTCTGCCTCTTAAATTTTTAGGCCCCCTTCCCGCAGTTTTCTGCAAAAGAGCACAACACAAAACTTGTTCCAAATTTACCCAGGTAGCTTCTGTTAAAATTTGGTAAATTTTGGCTGGGTAGATTTTCCCTGGTGCACGAAACTCTAGCCCTCTGTTCACTGAAAATTCTGGGTAGACAGCAAGGCAAAACCTGAAAAGAAAGACCATCTTAGAGACCTAATTAGCTCTGGAGTTGACTAGCAAAGTTGTTCAGAAATACCTTAGGAGTGATCTGGTGAAATTTGAGAATTTTTGGATGAGAACTGTGGGAGTTATGGTTATTTTTGCACACTATACAGAATCTGTCCTTGTGCTGTTCACAGTTTTTCGCTATCTCACTCCATTTGATCTTTTGTTCAGATGGCCGAGCCTGTTGAGATGATGGTGGATGAGGATGGACGCGTACACTCGCAGTGTCTCCACTGGGAGGGCTTTCCCTCTATTTTGTGGGATGTTCTGCGTACCGCGGGCTATCTAATTCCCCCACGTTACGCCGGACTGGAGTTTGCAGAAAACGGAGTTACCCAGTGCCGTGTCGACGTGACTATCTTTCCGCACCCGCTACACCCGGAGTGGCCCGCCTTGGAGCTTGAGGCTGTTGGTCGCCGTTTGGCCGATACTTGGGAGCTTGCAGCCATGAGGGCGCTCACCACGTTTTGTGCACAGCGTCCCGAGGTTGTCACACTCACTCCCATTGGATTGTTTCCTGCTGCCCAGGACAACGACCCCTTTTGGCTCAACAGGGTGCAGCACGCACGGTGCTTGGTAGACTTTCATGCCCAGGAGACTATCCACACCTCCGTGCGGTGCATGAGTGCACTCTACCGGCTTCAGACTCTCCAGAGTCAGGCACTCGAGCAGCTCACTGATCTTGCTCAGGCCTACCATATGATGGCAGATACCAGGGATGAGCAGATAAAGGAGCTCAGTCAGGATCTTGAGGACAGAGATGCTCAGATTGGCCAACTTGAGGGCCAAATCCAGGAGCAGGACACTCTCATGGGTGAGAGAGATACCACGATAGCACAGTTGGAGGAGCAGCTCCATGATCTGAGCCTTGAGTTGGAGGATGCTAATGAGCACATTCAGTGGCATCATGATCAGAATGACCATCCCCATGAGGACGACATGGAGGAGGATGAGGAGGAGCCACAGGAGATTGATGGTATCTCAGGTATGGATTTCGAGGGTGAGGTACCCCAGGCACCTCAGATGGGAGCTCACTCTCCTGCTCACAGCGAGTCATCCGTCAACGACTTGGATGATTTCTAGAGGACGACCTAGGAGGACTTTTGCACATACTCCTCGATAGGGTAGCCTAACTTTTGGCAAGTGTTGTAATAGGCTAACTAGGAGTTGAGTAACTCTTTTGTGTTGGGTACACCTGAACCATGTGGATACCCTCAGCATGTAAGGAACGGCGATAAACTTGGGTGATTCGTTGTAAGTTGGTAAACGATGAAATCCACAATCGCTGAGACTTGTCGGAATTTTTACCCATGTCTCCTTGCATTTCTTGGCTGAGTGTTGAATACCAAACATGTGCTAAATTTTGTGATCGTGGTTCTCACAAAAATTCAGCATCATTGGACCTCGCTAGTTTAAGTTATAGGCGAAACAGTAGCGGTCAATCTGCTGAAAAATAGCTAAGACAGTAAGGCAAAGGACGAGCCTTTCGACCACCTTAGCCATAGTCTAGCACCAAAGTTAAATACCAAAGTGGTGTTCCTAAATTTTCTGACTACTGCAAAAGTCTGAAATGTTTTGGATGGACCCACAGCAGGCTATGATTTTTCTCGTAACAAACAGAGATTCGGTCCATACGTCTAGCTGTGACTTCGGAAGTCTATGACTACACCAATTATTTATGAATCAAGGAAGTAATATGGATCGCGTTGCTAATGGTAACCTTTCACGTTTCAGATGGTTGGATCAACACGTGGCAACCCCGAGGGTTTTGGTGCCGGTGGCAGCCGCTCGCGACAGTCGCCACCACCCCCGCCCAGTTTGGTGGAAGTGATGGCCGCTCAAACCGAGTTGCTGCGTCAGATTGTGCAAGGACAACACCAGCAGAGGGGTGGGCACAATGCTCACCAACCACAAGCCGCAGGATACACGGATTTCCTAGGGGCCCAGCCTCCCTTGTTCCATAAGACCGAGGAACCCCTGGACGCAGATGCATGGATTCGCACCATAGAATCCAAGTTCACACTACTTGTGGCCCCATGCTCAGAAGCCAACAAAGCTCGTTTTGCCGCGCAACAGCTTCGCGGTACCGCTCGACTGTGGTGGGACCACTATTTTGCGATGCTCCCGGCTGATCATGTGGTCGACTGGGATGAGTTCAAGACCGCGTTCCGGGCACATCATATCCCCGAGGGTCTCATGGAGAGGAAGTTGAACGAGTTCCTGGCACTCACCCAGGGCACCCGCACCGTGTTGTAGTACGCCCAGGCGTTCAACAACCTATGCCAGTATGCGGGCTATCACGCTGATACGGATGCCAAGAAGCGTGATCGTTTCCGCCGAGGTCTGAGTACCAAGCTCAAGGAACGTCTGAACCTAGCCAGGGCTGACACCTACAACGAGTTGGTCAATATGGCCATTACCCAGGAAGACTGTATCATGGCGCACCGGGCAGAGAAGAAGAGAAAGGCACCCGCGGGACCATCAAGTGTCCAACCACCAAGGTATCGCATCATGCAAAATACCGCACCCACAGCTCCACCAAGGGCCCCGCAGCCAGGAAGATGGATTGCCAGACCCCCACAGCAGCCAGGCATGGTACGACCCCCGATGCCTTCACCGAATGGTCCGAGGCCCATTCTTCAACAGTCTCTTCGACCTAGCCCCGCGAATCGCTGTTTCAAATGCGGGAGTTCCAGCCACTTCGCACGAGAATGCCCTCAGCCTGGACAGCCCAACCAAGGTCAAGGATCCAACCCGAACACCAAGAACAGGGGCAAGAGACAGACCCTGCAAGTCAAGCAAGGACGGATTAACTTCACCACGCTTGCAGAGCTTCCTGAAGGAGCCCCAGTGATGTCGGGTACATTCTCTATCCATAACAAGCCTGCAGTTATATTATTTGATTCTGGTGCATCGCATAGTTTCATAAGTGCAAAATTCGGTGCAAAAGTAGGCTTGGATGTTTGTCACACCAAAGGGTCATATATGATCTCAACGCCGGGTGGTAAAATTGCTTCGAACCAAATGATCAGACAAGTACCAGTCAAATTGGGTAGTAAAACCATCGACACGGACCTTGTCCTTTTACCCCTTGACGGCATGGACATTATTTTGGGAATAAACTGGATGGCTATGCATGGAGTCACACTGGACCTTTCTTCCCGAGCCGTTGAGATAAATTCACCTAGTCACGGAGCCACTACCCTTTACCTACCATTCATAGATTGCACGAATTCCTGTGCTTATAAGATGGAAGGACTTAAGCTAGATGATATTCTTGTGGTGAACGAGTATGCCGATGTTTTCCCGGATGACTTACCCGGAATGCCACCGGATAGGGACATTGAGTTCGTTATTGAACTACAGCCAGGCACTGCACCTATATCCAAGAGACCATATAGGATGCCCCCTAAAGAATTGGCCGAGCTGAAAATTCAACTCCAAGAATTACTGGACAAAGGTTTCATTCGCCCTAGCGCGTCACCTTGGGGATGTCCAGCCCTATTCGTAAAGAAGAAGGATGACAGTTTGAGATTATGTGTGGACTACCGACCTCTCAATGCGGTAACTGTTAAAAATAAATACCCCCTTCCTCGCATCGATGTACTCTTCGATCAATTAGCTGGAGCTAGAGTCTTCTCAAAGATTGATCTTCGTTCGGGATATCATCAGATCAAGATTCGCCCGTGCGATATTCCTAAGACTGCCTTCTCCACACGATATGGACTATATGAATTTTTGGTCATGTCCTTTGGACTCACCAATGCCCCTGCCTACTTCATGTATCTCATGAATTCGGTATTCATGCCCGAACTTGACAAATTCGTCGTAGTGTTCATCGACGACATTCTTATCTATTCCAAGGATGAGGAAGAGCATGCCAAGCACCTTCGCATTGTTCTTCAGCGACTCAGAGACCATCAGCTCTATGCTAAGTTTTCTAAGTGTGAATTCTGGTTGGATACTGTAATGTTCTTAGGTCACACGATCTCCAGCGAAGGCATAGCTGTTGACCCCAGCAAGGTACAAGAGGTGATGGATTGGAAATCCCCTACCTCTGTTCATCAGATTCGCAGTTTTCTCGGCTTAGCCGGTTACTACCGTCGCTTCATCCCGAATTTCTCTCGAATTGCTAAGCCCATGACGGAACTATTGAAGAAGGAAGTAAAGTTTGTATGGAATGAGAAGTATGAGGAAGCCTTCCACACCCTTAGAGAGCATCTGACTACTGCACCTGTGTTAGCTCAACCCGATAATACCAAGTCATTCGATGTGTATTGTGACGCATCAGGTACTGGTCTAGAATGTGTGCTTATGCAAGAGAATCGAGTGATTGCATATGCCTCACGAGCCCTTCGGCCCCACGAACAGAATTATCCCACGCATGACCTTGAGCTCGCAGCCGTCATTCACGCTCTGAAGATATGGAGGCACTATCTCATGGGTACACAGTGCAATATCTACACGGATCATAAGAGTCTCAAGTACATCTTCACACAAGCCGATCTGAATATGAGGCAACGAAGATGGCTAGAATTAATCAAAGATTATGACCTTGAAGTGCACTATCACCCCGGTAAGGCTAATGTAGTCGCGGATGCACTAAGCCGCAAGTCCCATTGCCATTGCTTATCCATGGAGTTCTACCATGAGACATTATGTGCAGACATGAGGAAACTTAATATGGAAATGGTTTCCCAAGGCACTCTAGATCACATCTCAGTTGAGCCCACTCTTCACGACCAAATCGTCATGGCACAACTACATGATGAAGGAATCAAGATCATCAAACAAAAACTCTCTCTAGGCGAGGAGAAGTATAAGTGTTTCCGCCAGGACCATAAGGGAGTTCTATGGTTCGAAAGTCGTATAGTCGTTCCGAAGAATCGTGAACTCCGCAAGCAAATTCTTGATGAGGCACACCTCTCCAAATTCTCTATCCACCCCTGCAGTAGCAAAATGTATCAGGACCTAAGGCAAAACTTCTGGTGGACTAGAATGAAAAGGGAAATTGCTACGTATGTCTCGGAATGTGACACGTGCCAGAGAGTAAAAGCTAGCCACTTAAAGGTAGCCGGTACACTTCAACCGTTACCTATACCATCATGGAAATGGGAAGACATAAGTATGGACTTCATCGTGGGACTACCAAACACTTCCCAGAAACATGATTCCATATGGGTTATCGTTGATAGACTCACGAAGACGGCACATTTTCTTCCGGTGCACACCACCTACTCTACCAAGAAATATGCCAAGATTTACCTCGATCGTATTGTTTGCCTGCATGGAATACCTAAGACAATTATTTCCGATCGTGGTCCTCAGTTTGTAGCACGCTTTTGGGAACAACTGCAAACGTCTCTTGGCACTAAGCTGATTCACAGCTCAGCATACCATCCGCAGACCGATGGACAAACGGAAAGAATAAACCAAATTCTTGAGGACATGCTGAGAGCCTGTGTCATTCATTATGACAAGAATTGGGACAAATGCCTACCCCTGGCGGAGTTCTCGTACAACAACAGCTACCAAACGAGTTTGAAAATGGCACCATTTGAGGCCCTGTACGGACGAAGGTGTCGAACTCCTTTGAGCTGGTCGCAAATCGGAGAACGTAACATAATTGGACCCGACCTGGTAATCGAGGCAGAGGAGAAAGTAAAAGTAATACAAGCAAATCTTAAAGCCGCACAAGCCCGACAAAAGAGCTATTCTGACAAAAGGAGAAAGCCCCTAAAGTTCGAAGTTGGCGATCATGTCTATCTTCGAGTTTCACCGACCAAGGGAGTGCGAAGATTTGGAATCAAAGGCAAACTAGCTCCCCGTTATGTTGGTCCCTACGAAATCGTTGAGAGCTGCGGACCCGTAGCCTACAAATTACGACTGCCCCCTCAACTCACGGCCACCCATGATGTCTTCCACGTATCTCAACTCAAGAAGTGTATTCGAGTCCCTACCGAGATTGTGGAACAACAAGAAATATCGTTGGAACCCGACCTCTCGTATGTCGAACACCCAGTTAAGATTCTGGATCAAAAAGAAAGAGAGACCAGGAGGAAAGTGATTAGAATGTATAAAATTCAATGGAATCGCCACACGGAAGAAGAAGCCACCTGGGAAACGGAGAGCTACCTGAACCAACATTTCCCTGGGTTTCTTGTCTCAACCACTGGTATGTGCACCCACGCCCACACTAAGAATTACCGAATCTCGGGGCGAGATTCTTGTTAAGGGGGGAAGGCTGTGACAACCCTGGTAATGACAATTCCAAAATCAATGACATTAGCCTAACTCTATGTTTTAAACCAACTAATGAGAGGGTGGAAAGAATTAAAACGGGTTGATTGGAATTCAAATTTAAATTGGGCACGTTTGGACACATTTGAAACTTTTAAATTAACTTTAAAACCATAAGCCAAATGAGATTTTTCCTGAAACCAAAGTTGTAGAACTTTTTATTTTGAACAACTTTCGTGTTCAAAAGTTTTTGAAATTCAAATCAGAAAGAGGAGAAAACGCCCTGTTTGCACCCAGGCCCCTGAAGTTTTTCGAATTTTTGCACTTCGGTCCCTCCCTCCCCTGCCGCACCGCGCGCACTCGCCCACCCGCCGCGCGCCAGGTGGCCGGCGTCGCCTGACCGGCGCGAGGCGCCAGGCCAGTGGCCGCCGCACAACCCCGCCACGGCCGGCTTTGCCCCGCCCCGACGCCGCGCCGCCCAGTCCGAGCCCGCGCGTGCTGCCGCGCCCAGCCCGCCGCCCGGCCGCCCAGTAGCCGCGCTCCGCCGTGCCGCCCCGGCCCCCGCGCCCCGCCAGCTGCTGCGCCTGCCCTCCGCCCGAGCCGCTGCAGCAGCTGCTCCCCAATCCGCACGCCGCGCTATCCCCTCGCGCCCACGCCAAAATCTCGGCCGCCCAGTCGCCCGCGCCCGCTCGCCGCACGCCGCGCCGGCGTTCTGCCGCCGCCCGCCGCGCCCAGTGCACGCCGCTGCCGTGCCCCGCCCCGCGCGTCGCCCAGGCACCTCCACACCCCCTCCTGTCCCTATAAAAGCACCACCCCGGCCACGCGCGCGAGCCACCGCAGCCCAGAACGCCTCGCCGTCGCCATCGCCGCCGCCGAGCACCACCCGCCCGTGGACAGCCCTCCGCCGCCGCCCACTGCCCAAACTGAGCCCCCAGCCACCACTACATCACCTCACCGCAGCTCGCCGACCCACCCAACGCCACCCAGAGCCACCGGAGCGCCGCCGCCCGCGCTGCCGTCGCCGCCGCCGCCCCTGCTCGCCGTGGACAGCACGACCCCGACCCCCTCCGTCCAAGCCGAGCCCCTGAGTAGCTTCCCCACGCGCCACTGAAGCTCACCGACCGGAGCACGCCGCCCCAAGCCCGCCGGAGCACCGCCGTCGACGCGAGCCGCGCCGCCGCCGCCTCTGCTCCAACGCCGGCGAGCCCTTCCCGGCCGTCCCCCACCTGAACAACACCCCCACAAGGTGGCCCTCGCACCCCTGAACCTTCCCCGACCCTCGCCCCTCGCCGCCGGCGAGCCCCCTCGCCGGAATTTCGGCCGGCCGCCGTACCCGAGCCGCCGAGGACCCAATTGCAAGGATTTAAATCTTTAGAAGGGTCTGCGCGTAAGATTCAAGGACCTAGTTGTAAAAGAAAGTTTCAAATCTAGATTCAAATTCAGTGAACTTATAAAATTCGTATAAAATCGAAGAAAAATCAGAAAAATGCAAACTCAACTGTTCTGGAATCCTCAGAACAAACTCTACCACTTTTGTTACAAAAGGTTTCTCAGAATCTCAACATATTTTGCTCTACTTTAAATAGAAGCTTTAATGGACTTATTTTGTACCCACTGTTCTAGAACAATGCTGACCCTGAATTTTAGGCAGTGAATTAGTTGCTTGATGATTAGGACTGTGTAAAAATGTCAGGCCCAAATTCCATCTCTAGATTTACTGTTTGTTCAACTTAGTTTTATATCATGTGTAAGAAGAATGTTTTATCCCTGCAGTTAGGTGGTGAGTCACCCATTGAAATATTTCCTATGCTAATGTATTGGTACCTAGAAGCCAGAGAAAAATTAGGAGACTTTTTATCTCACAGTAACCTATTTATTTGATTTATGTGCTAATAACATACATTAAATCAAGAAAATAGTATCTTAGCTTGGAAAATTCCCACATAATTACTGAGAGTTACACTGTGGTAGGGGTTGCTGTGTAAAATGTTTCATGGACAAAAACCCTGTGTAGGGTCCTGTAAAAATGAATCATTGAAAAGCCTAGGTGTAGAATGTCATATTTTCTATGCTCTGGATACTGCATAATAAATCCTACAAAAATTACAGTAGCTTCTGCATGCTTAAGTGAAAGCTCTGTAAAAATCTTAGACTCATTTATTGCACCAATTGTTCTGTATAAAAAGAACAAGGATCTAACAGCAACTATGTAATATATTTTTCAGAATTAATCTGTTACATAAAACTGGCTGAAAATTTTACAGTAAGCACATCTTTCCTTGATGTGCCTAGATCCAAAATTTCATAACCAGAAACTATCCCTTGTAGTAATTACTCTCAAATCGTAATCAAGTGCTATTTCCACGACTTAAACTTGTGCACTCATGTAGAATCGACGACTCTCGCCGACGGAACTTACGAGCTGGTGCCCGCGTCCGAGAGTGAGCAGCGTGAAGCTCAAGCAAATCTAACTGAAGCTTTTGAAGACCCGAGCCCAAGTTCGGAAGATCCCCAAGCGAACTGCGAAGGTAAGCCCCGGAGCATAACCCATTCTTTCCGAAATTATGCAACTCATTACTCCTTGCTTGTGCATTAAGTTTATAGGAGTTGGATGAAAACTTAGTTGCATGATGTCAGGAACCCTTGCTTGAAAACTAGATGTAAGGTTCGATAGAATGCTGTGCTAATAGGACCCCGGTAAAAGTCGAGTGATTTCCTGTCACTCGCGAGAAAATAGGAGTTGAATGGCTACTACACGCTGCAATCATAAGGACACGGACGGGCTATGGAACGATGGTTACGATTGAGGCCCGTCTGTCTAGTGAAAAATGCTAAGGCCGCAGGGTGTGGTAGTGATGGTTAAGTCTTTGAACGTACTAAACACATGCCGAGATTATGGGAATCGGTAAGCTTAAGTACCTGATTGGCCCGGCAAGGGGACGGCATCCTACCCTTTGAACTTCGGTCCCATGTGCATATGGCGAGTGCAGAGAGTGGTCACGACCCGGCGCCGAACCGTGGCGTGGAGCTCTTGTACTCTCGGAGGGTAGCCCCGATCCACGACCCGGAAAGAAAGGGGAAAAGTTGCACGTGTGACTCTAGGGAGTAACCACGTGACGTGTGTTTGGGTTTCCCTTGCAAGGTTAAGAAATTCGATTCGAATCGTCCGTTTCTCACGGCTATTGAGACTGCTTAACCATTTTTACCCACAGAGTAAGAAGAGGAACAATGATGATGAATGAACTGGTTGGATGAAAAATTTAATGCTTCACCATGTATGCTTTAGATAGCTGCTTACCTAGACTGGCTAACGAAACTAGAATCTTGAGCTAAAAGTTGAAAGTAAGGACCCACTTGTAGATGTTTTTCGGCAAAACAAACCCCTGAGCCAAAAAGCCTGGCATGTCTAGAGTCGGTGGAGTAGATTCCACTACTCGGGTAAGTCTTGCTGAGTATTAGTATACTCAGTCTTGCTTGTGACTCGTTTTCAGGTGAGCCCCTCGAAGACATGATTGCTAGCTCGACTTGGCCCTGCACTCTTCCTCCTGGTTGGTCGGTGGAATGGGATGCGCCCCCGTCCAACGGAGATAAGGCCGAGTGATGTCTCGTACGGGCTTCATCGAGACATCCTGTATCGTCGAGTAGTTTCCGTTGTTTATTTTTCCGCTGCAACTTAACTCTGAAGAACTTATTTATGTTAATTGAAGTATTTGGTTTCTAAGCTCAGAACTTGGCCTATAATTTTTACTTATGTTAATATCGTAATATTTGCTGGAATGTGGTATTCTCTGGGCTCATCGTCGCATGAGCATTTGTATGTACGTCGCTCGATCCGTGCACCGTGGTTGTATCGGGAGGTTATACCCGACAGACCAGTGGGTTACTCCGTCTGAAGTGTAAGGTTAACCGGGAGTGCCTTAATGGTGATGGTTAATACACTTGAGCCGGATTAATTCAGGTGGTTCTGCCACAATGACGGGTACAACTTGACCATTGTATACTCTAATCATGTAGGCCATGGCTGAAAACTTGGTGGTTTGATTGTGATGTTGGAAAGCAGTTGAATCTGCGATTACAGAAACTTGTCGGAATTTTTATCCTTGTCTCCTTGCATTTCTGGGCTGTGCGTTGAATACCAAAATTGTCATAAATTTTGTGATCTAGGTTCTCACTTAAATTCAACATCATTGGTGCAAAGTTCAATGCGAAAGTAGGCTTGGATTTTTGTCACACAAAAGGGTCATATATGATATCAACACCGGGTGGGAAAAATTGCTTCCAACCAAATAATAAGACTAGTACCGATAAAATTGGGTAGTAAAATCATCAACACGGACCTTGTTCCCTCCCCTTGAAGGCATGGATATTATTTTGGGTATGAATTGGATGACTATGCATGGAGTCATACTGGACCTTTCTTCCCGAGCGGTTGAAATAAATTCACCTAGTCACGGAGCCACTACTCTTTATTTGCCATTCCGAAAGTGCACCAATTCTTGTGCTTTCGTGATGGAAGTAATCGAACTAGAGGATATTCCAGTGGTATGCGAGTATGCCGATGTTTTTCCGGACGATTTGCCAGGAATGCCACCAGATAGGGATATTGAGTTCGTTATTGAACTGCAACCAGGCACTGCACCTATCTCCAAAGGACCCCATAGAATGCCACCTAAGGAATTGGCCGAACTAAAAACACAACTCCAAGAACTGCTGGATAAGGGTTTCATTCACCCTAGCGCATCACCTTGGGGATGTCCAGTCCTATTTGTAAAGCAAAAGGATGACAATTTAAGATTATGTGTGGACTACCGACCTCTCAATGCAGCGACCGTTAAAATAAATACCCACTTCCCCGCATCGACGTTCTCTTTGATCAATTATCTGGAGCTAGAGTTTTCTCAAAAATTGATCTCCGTTCGGGATATCATAAAATAAAGATTCGTCCATGCGATATTCCTAAGACCGCCTTTTCCACACGATATGGACTATATGAATTCTTGGTCATGTCTTTTGGTCTCACATTCCCCTGCCTATTTCATGTATCTCATGAATTCAGTATTCATGATCGAGCTCGACAAATTCATCGTAGTTTTCATTGACGACATCCTTATCTATTCCAAGAATGAGGAAGAGCATGCTAAGCACTTGCACATTGTTCTTCAGCGTCTCAGAGACCATCAACTCTATGCTAAATTTTCTAAGTGCGAATTCTGGTTGGATAGTGTGAAATTCTTGGGTAGTGTGCTAATTTAGTCGCGGATGCACTCAGCCGTAAGGCCCATTGCCATTGCCTATCAGTGGAGTTCTATAATGAGACATTATGTTCGGAAATGAGAAAGTTTAGTTTGGAAATGATTCCCCAAGGCACTCTGAATCACATCTCGATTGAACCTATTCTCCAAGATCAAATCACCATGGCACAACTACATGATGACGGTGTTAAGATCATCAAACAGAAACTCTCTCTAGGAGAAGAGAAGTATAAATGTTGCCGTCAGGACCATAAGGGAGTTCTATGGTTCGAAAGTCGCATAGTCGTTCCGAAGAATCATGAGCTCTGCAAGCAAATTCTTGATGAGGCACATCTTTGAAAATTTTCTATTCACCCCGGCACCAGCAAAATGTATCAAGATCTTAGGCAAAACTTCTGGTGGACTAGAATGAAAAGGGAAATTGCTAAATATGTCTCAGAATGCAACACATGTCAGAGAGTAAAAGCTAGCCACTTGAAAGTAGCCGGTACACTTCAACCCTTGCCTATACCCTCATGGAAATGGGAAGACATAAGTATGGATTTCATTGTTTGATTGCCGAGTACCGCACAGAAACATGATTCCATATGGGTTATCGTTGACAGGCTCACAAAGACAGCACATTTTCTTCCGGTGCACACCACCTATACTGCCAAGAAATATGCCGAGATTTATCTTGACCACTGTTGACGCCAGATTTTGACACGTGTTGAATCAGCGTCAGGAGAAGAGATTGGCCGATGCAGCAGATCTAAAGGCTACAGTAAAGAATCGGCCGATTGAGGCTACAGTTGGGAATTGGCCTATTGGCAATACAACTTGTGCCAACAGATTGGAACCACAATAGAGTATCCCGGTCAAAAGTGGCCTGATGTTGGTCAACGGAGCGATGCTGATTCGGTCAAGAAGCAATGGAAAATGTTTTGATTGGATTAGGAGACGGCGGCGGAAGATTCTGCTGGAGTCCGTTTCCCTTTTAAAGATATTATAGATATAGTAGCTTTTCTGTTTAAAATAAGATTGTAACAAGTCGTAATCGACCTGGAGTCCTGGTTTTAGGGTATAAATAGGAGTCGCTAGGGCTTTGTGAGATATCAATACATCAATCAACAAAACACTTCTACTTTTTCCTAGTACTTTACTTTCAAGTCGGCGACTTCGCCAATACTTTTTCTCCTTTCACGAGTTCGTACGGATTGGCAGGGCTGCATCAACTTGATCTCCGGCCAATTGGTAGGTTCCGCTTATCGAGTAACATCTGAGCTTTAACTACGGGCGCATCGCTGTGGTTTCGTTTGGATTTATTCACCAGTTATTGATATTTACTAGAATCATAGGTTTTTACCTGTTGTTCTAGTATTATCACCAGTTATCCAGATTGAGATTGGAAGTATCGGCTTTATCATCGCTCTTCCTCGTTCATCGTCGTATAGCCGATTAGATCTATTTCAAGCGTTGCATCTGTAATAATTGTTTAGTTTGCTCTAGCAGTTTGCTTTACAATTATTACGTGATTATCGGCTGATTTATAGCCGGTCATCTTCATAGCAAATCGGCCGATTCGCCGACGCGCTCTAAGGGACAGATCGGAACCCCAACCGATCGGAGCGCTGTGACAACCTTGGTAAATTACATTTCTAAAATCAATGTCATTAGCCTAACCCTATGCTTAACTAACTAATAAAAGGGTGAAAAAAATTAGAACGAGTTAAGTTGAAATTCAAATTGAATTTGGGCACATTTGGATACTTTTGAATTTTTAAAATAACTTTCAAACCATAAGCCAAATGAGATGTTGCCTGAAACCAAACATGTAGAACTTTTTATTCTGAACAACTTTCATGTTCAAAAGTTTTTGAAATTCAAATTAGAAAGAGGAGAAAAAGCCCTGTTTGCACCCAGCCCCCTGAAACTTTTCAAATTCTTGCATTCAGGCCCTCGCTCCCCCCTCTCTCTCTGCTCCCCGCCCGACAGCCCGCCAGGTGGCCGGCGACGACCGGCGCGAGGCGCCAGGCCAGTGGCCGCCGCGCTTCTCCCCCACGCCCGGCTTTGCCCCCACCCCACGCCGCGCTGCCCAGTGCGCGTCGGCGCGTGCGCACGCCGTGCCGCGCCTCGCCTCGCCGCCCGCCGCGCCCAACCACCGCGTCGCGCCATGCCGCCCCGGCTCCCGCGCCCCGCCCGTCGCTGCGCCTGCCCTCCGCCCGAGCCGCTGCAGCAGTTGCTCCCCAATCCGCACGCCGCGCTATCTCCTCGCGCCCACGCAAAAATCCCGGCCGCCTAGTCGCCCGCGCCCGCCCGCCGCACGCCGCGCCGGCGCCCTGCTGCCGCCCGCCGTGGCCAGTGCACGCCGTGCCGTGCCTCCGCCCCGCGCGTTGCCCAGGCACCTCCACACCCCCTCCTGCCCCTATAAAAGCCGCGCCCCGGCCGCCCGCGCGAGCCACCGCACCCAGAACGCCTCGCCGCCGCCATTGCCGCCGCCGAGCGCCGCCCGCCCGTGGACAGCCTCCCACAGCCGCCCCCTGCCCAAATTGGAGTGTCAGCCACCACTACATCATCCCCCTGAAGCTCGCCGACCCGCCCAACGCCGCCCAGGACCACCGGAGCGCCGCCGCCCGCGCTGTCACCGCCGCCGCCGCCCCTGCTCGCCGTGGACAGCTCGACCCCGACCTCCTCCGCCCAAGCCAAGCCCCTGAGCAGCTTCCCCACGCGCCACTGAAGCTCGCTGACCGGAGCAGGCCGCCCCAAGCCCGCCGGAGCACCGCCGTCGACGCGTGCCGCCGCCGCCGCCGCCTCTGCTCCAACGCCGGCGAGCCATTCCCGGCCGTCCCCCACCCGAACAAGACCCCCATGAGGTAGCCCTCGCACCCCTGAACCTTCCCTGACCCTCACCCCTCGCCGCCGGCGAGCCCCTTGCCGGAATTTCGGCCGGCCGCCGTACCCGAGCTGCCCGAGGACCCAATTGCGAGAATTTAAATCTTTAGAAGGGTCTGCACGTAAGATTCAAGGACCCAGTTGTAAAAGAAAGTTTCAAATCTAGATTCAAATTCAGTGAACATGTAAAATTCGTATAAAATTGTAGAAAATTCAAAAAAAATGCAAACTCAACTGTTCTGGAATACTTAGAATAAGCTCTACAACTTTTGTTACAAAAAGTTTCTCAAATTCTCAACATATTTTGCTCTACATTAAATGGAAGCTTTAATGGACTTATTTTGTACCCACTGTTGTAAATCAGTACTGACCCTAAAAATTGGACAGTGAGTTAGTTGCTTGATGATTGGGGCTGTGTAAAAAGATCAGGCCCAAATTCCATCTCTAGCTACACTGTTTATTAAACTTAGTTTCATACCATAAGTGGCTAAATATTTTTATCCCTGCAGTTAGGTTATGAATCACCTAATGAAACTTTCTCTGTACTGGTGTAATGGTACCTAGATGCCAGAGAAAAATTGGGAGACTTTATATCTCACAGGAACCTAATTATTTGATTTATATGCTAATAACATACATTAAATCAAGAAAATAGTATCTTAGCTTGGAAAATTCTCAAATGTTTACTAGGTGATACACTGTGGTAGAGGTTGCTGCGTAAAAAGTTTCATGGACAAAAACCCTGTGTAGGGTCCTGTAAAAATAAATCTTTGAATAACCTAGGTGTGTAATGTCACATTTTCTATGCTCTGAAAACTGCATAATAAATCCTACAAAAATTACAGTAGCTCCTGCATGCTTAAATGAAAGCTCTGTAAAAATCTTAGACTCAGTTATTGCCCCATTTGTTCTGTACAAAAAGAACAAAGATCTAACAGCAACTATGTAATATATTTTCCATAATTAATCTGCTACATGAAATTGTCTGAAAATTTTACAGTAAGCACATCTTTCCCTGATGTGCCTAAATCCAAAGTTTCATGATCAGAAACTACCCACTGTAGTAGATATACTTAAATCGTGTCGTTACTATCACCACTACTTAAACTTGTGCATTCATGTAGAATCGACGACTCTCGCCGACGGAACTTACGAGCTGGTGCCCGCGTCCGAGAGTGAGCAGCGTGAAGCTCAAGTAAATCTAACTGAAGCTCTTGAAGACCCGAGCCCAAGTTCGGAAGAGCCCCAAGCTAATTTTTCGCAAGAAGGCAAGCCCCGGAGCATAACCCATCTCTTTCCTAAATTATGCAACTCATTACTCCTTGCTTGTGCATTAAGTTTATAGGAGTTGAATGAAAACTTAGTTGCATGATATTAGGTACCCTTGCTTGAAAACTAGACGTAAGGATCGATAGAATGTTGTGCTAATAGGACTCCGGTAAAAGCCAAGTGATTTCCTGTCACTCGCGAGAAAATAGGAGTTGAATGTTTACTACACGCTGCAATCATAAGGACAACGGACGGGCTATGGTACGATGTTTACGATTGAGGCCCGTCTGTCTAGTGAAAAATGCTAAGGCCGCAGTGTGTGGTAGTGATGGTTAAGTCTTTGAACGTACTAAACACATGCCGAGATTATGGGAATCGGTAAGCTTAAGTACCTGATTGGCCCGGCAAGGGGACGGCATCCTACCCTTTGAACTTCGGTCCCATGTGCATATGGCGAGTGCAGAGAGTGGTCACGACCCGGCGCCGAACCGTGGCGTGGAGCTCTTGTACTCTCGGAGGGTAGCCCCGATCCACGACCCGGAAAGAAAGGGGAAAGGTTGCACGTGTGACTCTAGGGAGTAACCACGTGACGTGTGTTTAGGTTTCCCTTGCAAGGTTAAGAAATTCGATTCGAATCGTCCGTTTCTCACGGCTATTGAGACTGCTTAACCATTTTTACCCACAGAGTAAGAAGAGGAACAATGAGGATGAATGAACTGGTTGGATGAAAATTTAATGCTTCACCATGTATGCTATTCGATAGCTGCTTATCTAGAATGGTTAATGAAACTAGAATCTTGAGCTAAAAGTTGAAAGTAAGGACCCACTTGTAGATGCTTTTCGGCAAAACAAACCCCTGAGCCAAAAAGCCTTGCATATCTAGAGTCGGTGGAGTAGATTCCACTACTCGGGTAAGTCTTGCTGAGTATTAGTATACTCAGCCTTGCTTGTGGCTCGTTTTCAGGTGAGACCTTCGAAGATATGATTGCTAGCTTGACTTGGCCCTGCACTCTTCCCCCTGGTTGGTCGGTGGAATGGGATACGCCCCCGTCCAACGGAGACAATGCCGAGTGATGTCTCGTACGGGCTTCATCGAGACATCCTGTATCGTCGAGTAGCTTTTGTTGTTTATTTTCCGCTGCAACTTAAACTCTGAAAAACTTATTAGTTACGATCTCTAAAGTACTTGGTTTCTAAACTCAAACTTGGTTTGTATTATTCACTTATGGTAATTTTGTAATATTTGCTGGAATGTGGTATTCTCTGGGCTCATCGTCGCGTGAGCATTTGTATGTATGGCATTCGATCCGCTCTACCGTGGTTGCATCAGGAGGTTATGCCCGACAGACCAGTGGATTACTCCGTTTGAAGTGTAAGGTTAACCGGTATTGCCCTAATGGTGATGGTTAATACACTTGAGCCGGATTAATTCAGGTGGTTCTGCCACAGCTGGTATCAGAGCCGTAGCTGGTGCCACAGCTGGTAACAGCGGGCACCAGAGCCGAAATGCATACGCCAGAGAATGCGACAAGCCTTAAAAACTTATTTTCATAAAACTTGACTAGAAGGATGTGTTGCGAATTACGTTGGTACGTTAAGGATGGTGCCTAGTTCGTAAAGCCCTAAGGGATTATGGGAAAGTTACTAGGTGGCTATCTAACTTATGAAATATTATCAACTGACTTCCAGCACATTACTTTCTGTCAAAACTTACTTTCATGCACAACCGAACTTAAATTCTGTAACGACGCACTCATCGCTAAGGTAAGAAGGTAAGGATCCTCAGCCAACTGAGAGAGCTTGGCCTTCCTGTCGGTGATGCGAACCGAACGCTGCCCTCAAGCAGTGGCTTACTTGAGGTGCTGCCAATATGCCAACTGTTAGTTGAATATATTGGGAGTAGAAGGTTTGGCGCAGGGTATGGCGATCGCTGTTCATACCCCCGTCTCATGACGGTACCCCCGTGAATACGCTATCTCGATAGCGTATGTTAACGTCGTCTGTACGGCGGAAATTGTACAGATATCGTTTCTATAAGTAAACGGTAATGAATACGGACGCTTTCATGAGTGCTGGCATGAAAGGTTCATGAAATATATATGCTTTGCCAATCTTCTGCAGGTACACTAACCGCGATTACGATAAGTTAAAGAACGGTTAGAAAAACTCGACTAGCTATTATAGTGAGAGCCGTATCATGTATGCCACCGAAACTATCTTCGTAAGACCAAAAGTATTTGGCAGTTATTTTATTTTGTGAGGGCGAATAGGATGTGCATGCATCATGACCATATATATCTGAAATTGAAAATGCGTTGTATGAGAGTGGTAAGGTTCTTGCGTATCTAAGCGTGATTTTGCATAAGGATTATCTAGAGAATCTGTCCCAAATCTGCCATGACCGAAAAGAAAGATTTATTGATCAGAGAAAATGACCTTTTCTGGTAAAGTTCATGTTGAAGGAATTGTTCCAAATTTTGTGTTCTACCTCCTGTCTAAATATGAAAAATTTTGGACATATGGGTAATGGGAAACAACAAAAACCTTGGAATGTCAGATTTCTGTCCAGAATAAGCACTTCTGCTCCTTTAATTTTTAGGCCCCCTTCCTACAGTTTTCTGCAAAAGAGTACAACACAAAACTTGTTCAAAATTTACCAAGGTAGCTGCTGTTAAAATTTGGTAAATTTTGGCTGGGTAGATTTTCCCTGGTGCACGAAACATTAGCCCTCTATTCCCTGAAAATTCTGGGTAGACCGAGAAGTAAGACCTTAAGGGAACAGCCATCTTAGAGCCTAATCCAGCCAAAGTGTTGAATAAAAAAGTGGTGCACAAATACCTTAGGAATGCTCTGGTAAAAGTTGAGAATTTTTGGACCAGAACTGTTGAAGTTATAGGCCAGATACTATAACTCATTCTGCTGAAAAACAGCCAAAACAGGGACGTAAAGAATGAATCGTTTGACCATCCTAACCATCGATTTAGCATCTTGGCTGAATACCAAAGTGGTACATCTTTAAACTCCCTATCCACTGCCAAAATATGAGAAACTTTGGATGAACCTACCAGGAGTTACAAAATTCTTATAGCAGACAGTTTTTATGCCCATGATTCCATCCATGACCTTTTGGAAGTCTACTATTCCGCGTTAGATCTTTTTGAGTCATGGAAGCAACATGGATCACATTGCTAATGAAGAACCTTCGCCTTTTCAGATGGTTGGAGCAACCCGTGGTAACCCGGATGGTTTTGGTGCTAGCACAAGTGGATCACAACCACAGCCGCCACCACCACCCAGTTTGGTGGAAGTGATGGCCGCTCAAACCGAGTTGCTTCGTCAGCTGGTGCAAGGACAGCAACACCACCAGCGGGGTGGGCAAAATGTCCCCCAACCCCAAGCTGCAGGATACACGGATTTCCTAGGGACCCAGCCGCCCTTGTTCCATAAGACCGAGGAACCCCTGGACGCAGATGCATGGATTCGCACCATCGAATCCAAGTTCACACTACTTGTGGCCCCATGCTCAGAGGCCAACAAGGCCCGCTTTGCCGCGCAGCAGCTTCGCGGTACAGCTCGTCTATGGTGGGACCACTATTTTGCTATGCTCCCCGCTGCTCACATTGTCACCTGGGATGAATTCAAGACCGCATTCCGGGCACATCATATCCCCGAAGGTCTCATCGAGAGGAAGTTGAACGAGTTCCTGGCACTTACCCAGGGCACCCGCACCGTGCTGCAGTACGCCCAGGCGTTCAACAACCTATGCCAGTATGCGGGCTATCACGCTGATACGGATGCCAAGAAGCGTGATCGTTTCCGCCGAGGTCTGAATACCAAGCTCAAGGAGCGTCTGAACCTAGCCAGGGCTGACACCTACAACGAATTGGTCAATATGGCCATTACCCAGGAAGACTGTATCATGGCACACCGGGCAGAGAAGAAGAGAAAGGCACCCGCTGGACCTTCAAGTGCTCAGCCACAACGGTATCGCATCGTGCAAAATGCCGCACCCATAGCTCCACCAAGGGCCCCTCAGCCAGGGCGTTGGATTATCAGGCCCCCACAGCAGCCAGGCATGGTACGACCCCCGATGCCTCCACAGAATGGTCCGAGACCCACCCTTCAACAGTCTCTTCAACCTAGCCCCGCGAATCGTTGTTTCAAATGCGGGAGTTCCAACCACTTTGCACGAGCATGCCCTCAGTCTGGGCCGCCCAACCAAGGTCAGGGATCCAACCCGAACAACAAGAACAGGGGCAAGAGACAGACCCTGCAAGTCAAGCAAGGACGGATTAACTTCACCACGCTTGCAGAGCTTCCTGAAGGAGCCCCAGTGATGTCGGGTACATTCTCAATCCATAACAAGCCTGCAGTTATATTATTTGATTCTGGTGCATCGCATAGTTTCATAAGTGCAAAATTCGGTGCAAAAGTAGGCTTGGATGTTTGTCACACAAAAGGGTCATATATGATATCAACACCGGGTGGTAAAATTGCTTCAAACCAAATGGTCAGACAAGTACCAGTCAAGTTGCATAGTAAAACCATCGACACAGACCTTGTCCTTTTACCTCTTGACAGCATGGACATTATTTTGGGAATGAACTAGATGACTATGCATGGAGTCACACTGGACCTTTCTTCCCGAGCCGTTGAGATAAATTCACCTAGTCACGGAGCCACTACCCTTTACCTACCATTCCTAGATTGCACGAATTCCTGTGCTTACAAGATGGAAGGACTTAAGCTAGAAGATATTCCTGTCGTCAACGAGTATGCCGATGTCTTTCCGGATGACTTACCAGGAATGCCACCGGATAGGGATATTGAGTTCATCATTGAACTACAACCAGGCACTGCACCTATATCCAAGAGACCATATAGGATGCCCCCTAAAGAATTAGCAGAACTAAAAGTTCAACTCCAAGAACTACTGGACAAGGGTTTCATTCGCCCTAGCGCGTCACCTTGGGGATGTCCAGCCCTATTCGTAAAGAAGAAGGATGACAGTTTAAGATTATGTGTGGACTACCGACCTCTCAATGCGGTAACTGTTAAAAATAAATACCCACTTCCTCGTATCGATGTACTCTTCGATCAATTAGCTGGAGCCAGAGTCTTCTCAAAGATTGATCTTCGTTCGGGATATCATCAGATCAAGATTCGCCCGTGCGATATCCCTAAGACTGCCTTCTCCACACGACATGGACTATATGAATTCTTGGTCATGTCCTTTGGACTCACAAACGCCCCTGCCTATTTCATGTATCTCATGAATTCGGTATTCATGCCCGAACTTGACAAATTCGTCGTAGTGTTCATCGACGACATCCTTATCTATTCCAAGGATGAGGAAGAGCATGCCAAGCACCTTCGCATTGTTCTTCAGCGACTCAGAGACCATCAGCTCTATGCTAAGTTTTCTAAGTGTGAATTCTAGTTGGATACTGTAAAGTTCTTAGGTCACACGATCTCCAGCGAAGGCATAGCTGTTGACCCTAGCAAGGTACAAGAGGTGATGGATTGGAAACCCCCTACCTCTGTTCATCAGATTCGCAGTTTTCTCGGCTTAGCCGGTTACTACCGTCGCTTCATTCCGGATTTCTCTCGAATTGCTAAGCCCATGATGAAACTGTTAAAGAAGGAAGTAAAGTTTGTATGGAATGAGAAATATGAAGAAGCTTTCCACACTCTCAGAGAGCATCTGACTACTGCACCTGTGTTAGCTCAACCCGATAATACCAAGTCATTCGATGTGTATTGTGACGCATCGGGTACTGGTCTAGGATGTGTGCTTATGCAAGAGAATCGAGTGATTGCATATGCCTCACGAGCCCTTCGGCCCCACGAGCAGAATTATCCCACTCATGATCTTGAGCTTGCAGCTGTCATTCACGCTCTGAAAATATGGAGGCACTATCTCATGGGTACACAGTGCAATATCTACACGGATCATAAGAGTCTCAAGTATATCTTCACACAAGCCGATCTGAATATGAGACAACGAAGATGGTTAGAATTAATCAAGGATTATGACCTTGAAGTGCACTATCACCCCGGCAAGGCTAATGTAGTCGCGGACGCACTAAGCTGCAAGTTCCATTGCCATTGCTTATCCATGGAGTCCTACCATGAGACATTGTGTGCAGAAATGAGGAAGCTTAACATGGAAATGGTTTCCCAAGGCACTCTAGATCACATCTCAGTTGAGCCCACTCTTCACGACCAAATAGTCATGGCACAACTGCATGATGAAGGAATTAAGATCATCAAACAGAAACTCTCTCTAGGTGAGGAGAAGTATAAGTGTTTCCGCCAGGACCATAAGGGAGTTCTATGGTTCGAAAGTCGTATAGTCGTTCCGAAGAATCGTGAACTCCGCGAGCAAATTCTCGATGAGGCACACCTTTCCAAATTCTCTATCCACCCCGGCAGTAGCAAAATGTACCAAGACCTAAGGCAAAACTTCTGGTGGACTAGAATGAAAAGAGAAATTGCTACGTATGTCTCAGAATGCGACACGTGCCAGAGAGTAAAAGCTAGCCACTTGAAGGTAGCCGGTACACTTCAGCCGTTACCTATACCATCCTGGAAATGGGAAGACATAAGTATGGACTTCATCGTTGGACTACCAAACACTTCCCAGAAACATGATTCCATATGGGTTATCGTGGATAGACTCACAAAGACGGCACATTTTCTTCCGGTACACACCACCTATTCTACAAAGAAATATGCCGAGATTTACCTCGATCGTATTGTTTGCCTACATGGAATACCTAAGACAATTATTTCCGATCGTGGTCCTCAGTTTGTAGCACACTTTTGGGAACAACTGCAAACGTCTCTTGGTACCAAACTGATTCGCAGCTCAGCATACCATCCTCAGACTGACGGACAAACGGAAAGAGTAAACCAAATTCTTGAAGACATGCTGAGAGCTTGCATCATTCACTATGACAAGAATTGGGACAAATGCCTAGCCCTAGCAGAGTTCTCGTACAACAATAGCTATCAAACGAGTTTGAAAATGGCACCATTTGAGGCCCTGTACGGACGAAGGTGTCGAACTCCTTTGAGCTGGTCACAAACCGGAGAACGTAAAATAATTGGACCCGACCTGGTAATCGAGGCAGAGGAGAAAGTAAAAGTAATACAAGCAAATCTTAAAGCCGCACAAGCCTGACAAAAGAACTATTCTGACAAAAGGAGAAAGCCCCTAAAGTTCGAAGTTGGCGATCATGTCTATCTTCAAGTTTCGCCAACCAAGGGAGTGCGAAGATTTGGAATCAAAGGCAAACTAGCTCCCCGTTACGTTGGTCCTTACAAAATCATTGAGAGTTGCGGACCCGTAGCCTACAAATTACGACTGCCCCCTCAGCTCACGGCCACCCATGATGTTTTCCACGTGTCTCAACTCAAGAAGTGTATTCGAGTCCCTACCGAGATTGTGGAACAGCAAGAAATATTGTTAGAACCCGACCTCTCGTATGTCGAACACCCAGTTAAGATTTTGGATCAAAAAGAAAGAGAGACCAGGAGGAATGTAATTAGAATGTATAAAGTACAATGGAGTCACCACACGGAAGAAGAAGCCACCTAGGAAACGGAGAGCTACCTGAACCAACATTTCCCTGGGTTTCTTATCTCAACCGCTGGTATGTGCACCCACGCCCACACTAAGAATTACCGAACCTCGGGGCGAAGGTTGTGACAACCTTGGTAAATTACATTTCTAAAATCAATGTCATTAGCCTAACCCTATGCTTAACTAACTAATAAAAGGGTGAAAAGAATTAGAACGAGTTAAGTTGAAATTCAAATTGAATTTGGGCACATTTGGATACTTTTGAATTTTTAAAATAACTTTCAAACCATAAGACAAATGAGATGTTGCCTGAAACCAAACATGTAGAACTTTTTATTCTGAACAACTTTCATGTTCAAAAGTTTTTGAAATTCAAATTAGAAAGAGGAGAAAAATCCCTGTTTGCACCCAGCCCCCTGAAACTTTTCAAATTCTTGCATTCAGGCCCTCGCTCCCCCCTCTCTCTCTCCTCCCCGCCCGACAGCCCGCCAGGTGGCCGGCGACGCCTGACCGGCGCGAGGCGCCAGGCCAGTGGCCGCCGCGCTTCTCCCCCACGCCCGGCTTTGCCTCCTCCCCACGCCGCGCTGTCCAGTGCGCGTCCGCGCGTGCGCACGCCGTGCCGCGCCTCGCCTCGCCGCCCGCCGCGCCCAACCACCGCGTCGCGCCATGCCGCCCCGGCTCCCGCGCCCCGCCCGTCGCTGCGCCTGCCCTCCGCCCGAGCCGCTGCAGCAGCTGCTCCCCAATCCGCACGCCGCGCTATCTCCTCGCGCCCACGCCAAAATCCCGGCCGCCCAGTCGCTCGCGCCCGCCCGCCGCACGCCGCGCCGGCGCCCTGCTGCCGCCCGCCGTGGCCAGTGCACGCCGTGCCGTGCCTCCGCCCCGCGCGTTGCCCAGGCACCTCCACACCCCCTCCTGCCCCTATAAAAGCCGCGCCCCGGCCGCCCGCGCGAGCCACCGCACCCAGAACGCCTCGCCGCCGCCATTGCCGCCGCCGAGTGCCGCCCGCCCGTGGACAGCCTCCCACAGCCGCCCCCTGCCCAAATTGGAGTGTCAGCCACCACTACATCATCCCCCTGAAGCTCGCCGACCCGCCCAACGCCGCCTAGGACCACCGGAGCGCCGCCGCCCGCGCTGTCACCGCCGCCGATGCCCCTGCTCGCCGTGGACAGCTCGACCCCGACCTCCTCCGCCCAAGCCAAGCCCCTGAGCAGCTTCCCCATACGCCACTGAAGCTCGCTGACCGGACCAGGCCACCCCAAGCCCGCCGGAGCACCGCCGTCGACGCGTGCCGCCGCCGCCGCCGCCTCTGCTCCAACGCCGTTGAGCCATTCCCGGCCGTCCCCCACCCGAACAAGACCCCCACGAGGTAGCCCTCGCACCCCTGAACCTTCCCCGACCCTCAACCCTCGCCGCCGGCGAGCCCCTCGCCGGAATTTCGGCCGGCCGCCGTACCCGAGCCGCCCGAGGACCCAATTGCGAGAATTTAAATCTTTAGAAGGGTCTGCACGTAAGATTCAAGGACCTAGTTGTAAAAAAAAAAGTTTCAAATCTAGATTCAAATTCAGTGAAATTGTAAAATTCGTATAAAATCGTAGACAATTAAAAAAAATGCAAACTCAACTGTTCTGGAATCCTTAGAATAAACTCTACAACTTTTGTTACAAAAAGTTTCTCAGATTCTCAACATATTTTGCTCTACATTAAATGGAAGCTTTAATGGACTTATTTTGTACCCACTGTTGTAAATCAGTACTGACCCTAAAAATTTGACAGTGAGTTAGTTGCTTGATGATTGGGGTTGTGTAAAAAGATTAGGCCCAAATTCCGTCTCTAGCTACACTGTTTATTAAACTTAGTTTCATACCATAAGTGGCTAAATATTTTTATCCCTGCAGTTAGGTTATGAATCAACTAATGAAACTTTTTCTGTACTGGTTTAATGGTACCTAGATGCCAGAGAAAAATTGGGAGACTTTATATCTCACAGGAACCTAATTATTTGATTTATATGCTAATAACATACATTAAATCAAGAAAATAGTATCTTAGCTTGGAAAATTCTCAAATGTTTACTAGGAGATACACTGTGGTACAGGTTGCTGTGTAAAAAGTTTCATGGACAAAAACCCTGTGTAGGGTCCTGTAAAAATAAATCTTTGAATAACCTAGGTGTGTAACGTCACATTTTCTATGCTCTGAAAACTGCATAATAAATCCTACAAAAATTACAGTAGCTCCTGCATGCTTAAATGAAAGCTCTGTAAAATTCTTAGACTCAGTTATTGCCCCATTTGTTCTGTACAAAAAGAACAAAGATCTAACAGCATGACGTGTGTTTAGGTTTCCCTTGCAAGGTTAAGAAATTCGATTTGAATCGTCAGTTTCTCATGGCTATTGAGACTGCTTAACCATTTTTACCCACAGAGTAAGAAGAGGAACAATGAGGATGAATGAACTGGTTGGATGAAAATTTAATGCTTCACCATGTATGCTATTGGATAGCTGCTTATCTAGAATGGTTAATGAAACTAGAATCTTGAGCTAAAAGTTGAAAGTAAGGACCCACTTGTAGATGCTTTTCGGCAGAACAAACCCCTGAGCCAAAAAGCCTTGCATATCTAGAGTCGGTGGAGTAGATTCCACGACTCGGGTAAGTCTTGCTGAGTATTAGTATACTCAGCCTTGCTTGTGGCTCGTTTTCAGGTGAGACCTTCGAAGATATGGTTGCTAGCTTGACTTGGCCCTACACTCTTCCCCCTGGTTGGTCGGTGGAATGGGATACGCCCCCGTCCAACGGAGACAATGCCGAGTGATGTCTCGTACGGGCTTCATCGAGACATCCTGTATCGTCGAGTAGCTTTCGTTGTTTATTTTCCGCTGCAACTGAAACTCTGAAAAAATTATTAGTTATGATCTCTGAAGTACTTGGTTTCTAAACTCAAACTTGGTTTGTATTATTCACTTATGGTAATTTTGTAATATTTGCTGGAATGTGGTATTCTCTGGGCTCATCGTCGCGTGAGCATTTGTATGTATGGCATTCGATCCGCTCTACCGTGGTTGCATCGGGAGGTTATACCCGACAGACCAGTGGATTACTCCGTTTGAAGTGTAAGGTTAACTGGTATTGCCCTAATGGTGATGGTTAATACACTTGAGCCGGATTAATTCAGGTGGTTCTGCCACAAGCGCCCTGAATTTAATACTTTTATTTCCTTGTCAATCAACAAGTCAGATTGACTGGCACGCTGCGCGAACCGCACCAGGGCAAATAACCCGAACAGGAGCTAAGCAGATTCGTCCGGGTCGTGTGTCTGACGCTGAAGACCATCGGCCAATTCCTGGCCGATTTTAGCGCCAACACACTTTTGGCACGCCCGGTGGGACCAACTTCAAGATCCGATATGTCGAAGAACGCAAAAGTTTTCGACAGCAACATCATTGAGGTCACAGAAGCGGATCTCAAGGACGACCAGAAGGAAGAATTGGCTAAACATCTAGAAGATTACAAGAGGATGTATCTGCAGTCGTTCAGTCGTACCAGAAGCGGGGAGGCTGTCAAGAAAGCTCCTATTCCAGTTCCCCGCCATATCACTATTGCTGAGGACTCGGGCAAGATGTCCGATATGATCCAACAGTCCGTCTACCAGGCGTTCATCGACCAATCCTCGGTGATGACCAATACGGTGTATAACGCCGTCATCAGCTCTCAGGCCTGCGGGGCAGTTCAAGGATATCAGGGGCCAGCGTACGCCCTGCCGGTTGCACTTCCAGCCAGGAGCTCACCGGGCACGTCCCAATCGGCTCCTCAGCTGATGGCTTTTCCTGAGCTATCAACCGGACATGGGAGCTATACAATCCAGGCGCTGTTCCAGTCGGCTGTCCGGCCGACGGTCCCTCAGTATCAACCAGTCCTGTCAGAAATCGGCAGGGGGGCACGCGCTGTAGAGGCACTTCGAAGCACAGCGCCGATGACGATGTACGACGGGGTGGCGTATTCGATTCGCCATCAATCTGAACTGCTCGGACGGCCATGACGCAACAGAATTCACCGCATGCTTCGATCCATCACCCGGCCGCACCGCCGCCAATCCTCCAGCATATGACGGCACCTCGAACAGCCGTTCATCAGCAGCAGGTGGACTGGACGGCAAGAATAGCAGAGGTAATTCAGGACCAGTTTGGGTTGAAGCCGAAAGTGCAGACTTACACATACAACACGCCATACCCATCGGCCTATGACTTGCTACCGTTTCCACACCGCTACAAGGTGCCCGATTTCACCAAGTTTTCGGGGCTGGACGACACATCCACCGTCGAGCACATCAACAGATTCATCATCCAGTGCGGAGAAGCCGCCACGCAAGATGCTCTGAGGGTGCGTCTATTTTCATCTTCTCTGTATAGATTGGCCTTCCAGTGGTTCACCACTTTGCCATCGAATTCTATTGTTACTTGGGCCGATCTGGAGAAGAAGTTCGATAAGTACTTCTATGCAGGTGTTGGCGCTAAAATTGGCCGGATAGGAATCGGCCGATGGTCTTCAGCGTCGGACACACGACCCGGGAGAATCTGCTTAGCTCCTGTTCGGGTTATCGCCCTGGTGCGGTTCGCGCGGCGTGCCAGTCAATCTGACCTGTTGATTGACAAGGAAATAAAAGTATTAAGTTCCAGGCGCTCCGATCGGCTGGAGTTCCGATCTGTCCTGAAGAGCGCGTCGGCGAATCGGCTGATTTGCTATGAAGATGATCAGCTATAGATCAGCCGATAATCACATAATAATTGTAAAGAAACTGCTGGAGCAACTTAAACAATTATTACAGATGCAACACTTGAAATAGATCTAATCGGCTATATGACAATAAATCGAGGAAAAGTGATGATAAAGCCGATTATTCTGATCTCAAGCTGGATAACTGGTGATAATACTAGAACAACAGGTAAAACCTATAATTCCAGTAAATATCGATAACTGGTGAATAAATCCAAACGAAACCACAGCGATCCGCCCGTGGTTAAAGCTCGGATGTTACTCGATAAGCGGAACCTACCAGTTGGCCGGAGATCAAGTTGATGCAGCCCTGCCAATCCGTACGAACTCGTGAAAGAAGAAAAAGTATTGGCGAAGTCGCCGACTTGAATGTAAATTGCTGGAAAAAAGTAGAAGTATTGTTGTTGATTGATGTGTTGATGTCTTTGCAAAGCCCTGACGACTCCTATTTATACCCTAAAACTAGAACTCCTGGTCAATTACGACTTGTTACAACCTTATTGAAAACAAGAAAACTACTATATCTATAATATCTTTAAAAAAGAAACGGACTCTCGCAGAATCTTCCGCCGCCGTCTCCTAATCCAATCAGGACTTTTCCAATTGCTTCTTGACCGAATTAGCGTCGCTCTGTTGACCAACTTTTGACCGGGAATGTAGCCCCAACCTGTTGGCGCAAGCTGTATCACCAATCGGCCGATTTCGAACTGTTATCTCAATCGGTCGATTCCTCACTGTAGCCTTCAGATCTGCCGCATCGGCCAATCTTCTTCTCCTGACGCCGATTCAACACGTGTCAAAATCTGGCGTCAACACATGCACCCCAGTTTCGGAGTAAAACATAACTTTTTCTTTGAAACTCTTTCTTTAATCCTTTTCTCCGAAACGGGCGCAGTAAAAATCTTCTTCCTCTGACGAGCCGACTGTACCAGCCCCTGAGACGAGGGAGACGCTCCCACCGGCGCAAGCAAGAGAAATTCATTTTAAGGAGGTAACAAACTTACCATTGGAATCGGCCAATTCCCCTTTACTGCTTGCTAACCCTTCTCTTTATTTCCCCACAGGAGCAAGACACCCCGAACAACAGTGTTTTCTCCTTTGCCGTCTCTTTGCCTGATGATGAGGAAATCGCTTCACGCCCAATTCCGTCGAGCTCTGCTTCCGATGATGTCCGCGCCAAGCTCGAGAGCATGCGGATTCTCCTCGAAGACGATATCGGCCGATTAGTAGAAGATGCTTCGCTGATTCGACGACTTTTCAATGATATCAAGGATCGAATCCCGGAAGAAACAACAGAAAGCTTGGAGCGTGCTGCATATATAGAACACATGCAAACTCCGGTTTCCAGGGCCCTGCGCCATATGGCCGATCGTGCCCAGCTGGCAAAAATCTAGGAAGAGGCCGACTCATACAAGCACCAGGCTCAAGAGGTACATCAACGGATCAATTTCCTCGAGAGCTGTCACCCGGATGTCGTCGGCACAATAGATCGGCTCAAACAGAGGAGAGCAGAGCTAGCCAAGGAGATGGAGCAGATAACCAAAGATATAGCTGCTGAAGAAAAGAAGCTTCAAGAGCTCCTGTCCGTCATCACTGGGCTGAAGCAAGAGAGGCAGAACTTAGCACGTGAAGCGATAAGACTTCGTCGCCATAGGTCAGAAGTTCCCGGATCGGCCGATGATGACCAGAGAGTACTAGATTTGGCTGATCAGATTAGGCAACGAGCTATCGCGGCCATAGATGCTTTCCTCGGGCTGTAAAGAATACTGTAAACATTTAATGTTTCTTTAATGTTACTGCGCCGATTTGCTCCTTTAATGTTACTGTGCTGACTTGATCTTGGACCACTTCTTTTGGCAGATTTGCATTTATGAATGCTTTTACTCCGATAGGACGTGTCTCACCATCTATCTACCTTCCCTTTCTTTATAAGTAGATCCTTCACCGTCTCCAGAGGCATACACATTACTCATCTTCTCTCTCTTCAACACTAGATCTTTATCCTCCCAAACCGAACAGCAAGATGTCTTCTTCGTCCTCTTCATCTTCTTCCTCCGTCAACCAGGTATGAACTCTCCTCTGCCTTTCCCCTAAGCATCTCAATTGCTCTGATGTTGGGTAGTCTCTTCATCTCTGTTTAGCCAAAACATCTCAGCCCCGGTCTAGAACGAGCGATCGAAATCATGCATTTAGACGAACCACTGTCGCAGGCAGACAAAGATCTGATAAGAGCTCATGCTGAGGAACTGAGAGATCATGTTCCCGCTATTGTTCAGGAGTATTGGGACCTTATAGATGCTCACTGCTTGGTCCGCAAACGGCCACCCTCTGAGAAAAGCCCTCCACTCCCTCGTCAAGTCAAGACTGAAGCTGCCATGGAGAGTCTGGAGGAGAAGAAGACCCGCCTCCTGATAGAACTTTGCGATCAAGCTGAGACTGGAGCCACCGTAGAGAATCCGAAGGAGAATAGGACCCGCCTTTTGATAGAACTGGGTCGTGTCGAGAGAGAAATCCAGAACAGGCGTAATCAATAGATATATCGGTATTTTTATTCTAAGGGCGACTTCTACCATGTCGGTCATGTACTCTGTCGTTTTCATCCAATAATGAACTGGTCAAAACGAATCACCATGTTTCTTTCTTCGGGCGATGTCATTTCGGCATCGGCTATGCAGACGAAAACCGATGGAAATTGGCCACGTTGTCTTGATATATCTTTCTGCAAGCTATGCATCTACCCAAATGCTTGGATAGTACCTCTTCAGATATCGTCCATTTAAAGCTCTTGGGAATTCTTCCCCTTCAATAGTTTCCAGAATATATGCATTTCCAGGAGCACATCGGCCGATTCTGTACGGCCCTTCCCAAGTGGGTGACCATTTACCGAATTTGGGATCTTTAGATCCTATCGGCAGCACCAACTTCCATACCAAATCTCCCTTAGAGAATTGTTTAACTTTGACCCTTTTGTCATACCATCTGGCCACCCTTTTCTTGTTTTCTTCTATACTAATCAGGGCCCTCAACCGCAGACCTGCCGAATCATCAAGTTCGTCCTTCATGAGGAAGGAATAGTCATCGGCCGTCAACTGATCTTGAAGCGATATACGCCTTGACCCCGTCCTTAATTCCCAAGGCAGGACTGCTTCATGCCCATAAACCAGCTGATAAGGAGATATCTTAGTGGCTCTGTGACAAGCCATCCTATAAGCCCATAGAGATTCAGCCAAAGATGTGTGCCACTTTTTGGGTTGCTCCTCTATCTTCCTCTTGATCAACTTGATTATCCCCTTGTTGGACAATTCTGCCTGGCCATTGGCTTGAGCATAATATGGAGAAGAATTTAATAATTTAAATCCCATATCGGCGGCAAACTCTCCGAATTCTCCAGAAGTAAACATTGTTCCCTGGTCAGTTGTGATGGTTTGAGGAATACCAAATCGATAGATAATATGGTTCTTAACGAACTCAATCATATCGGCCGATGTCACGTTCCTTAAAGGAACTGCCTCCACCCACTTAGTAAAATAATCTGTGGCTACCAATATGAACTTATGCCTTTTGCTCGATGGAGGGTGAATCTGTCCGATGAGGTCTATTCCCCAACCTCTGAACGGCCACGGCTTGATCATTGGATTCATAGCCGATGCTGGCGCGCGCTGTATATTGCCAAACCTCTGACAATCTTGGCATCCTTTATAATATTTGAAACAATCCTCAAGAATTGTTGGCCAGTAATACCCATTGTTTCTGATCATCCATTTCATTTTGTGAGCCGATTCATGGGCTCCACACACGCCTTCATGGATTTCTCTCATCAGGACCTTTGCTTCTTTTGTTCCCAGGCACTTGAGAAGAACTCCATCAATCGTCCGGTAAAATAAATCATCTTCAAGCAACACATATTTTGTAGCTTGAAAACGTATTTGCCGATCCACTTTCAGGGAGGGATCCTTTAAGTAATCGACGATTTCCTTTCGCCAGTCATCGGCCGCGAGCTCTAAAATCATAGCTCCCTGGATCGGCCAATATCCGGACGCATGTTGGGCCAGCCTGTTGGCCTCTTCATTATAATTTCTGGAAATATGCTCGATTATTGCAGACTTGAATTCCTTTAAAAGCTGCAGGCAATCTTCATAATAAATCCTCAAGATATCATCTTTGCACTCAGATCGCCCTGTTAACTGATCCACAATGAGCATGGAATCTCCAAAAATTTTGACTGCATCAGCTTTGACTTCCCTTAATAATTGGATTCCTTTTAGAACGGCTCGATATTCCACCTGATTATTGGTTGCGGATGCTTCTATCGGCAGAGAGAAATGATAACTTGCCCCCCGAGGCGATACAAGAACGATGCCGATTCCTGATCCGGCCCCACACGAAGAACCATCAAAATACAGAGTCCATGGAACCGGTTCAATGATAGCAATCTCTGGTCCATAATGCTGAGCTACGAAATCGGCCATTACTTGACCTTTGACAGCTTTGGCCGATTCGTACCTTAAGTCGAATTCTGACAGAGCTAGGATCCATTTTCCAATCCGCCCCTTCAAAATCGGCAATGATAGCATATATTTCACCACATCGTCTTTGCATATAACTATGAATTCTGCCGATAACAAATAGTGCCTGAGCTTGGTACACGAGAAGTATAAACACAAGCACAGCCGCTCCACCGGGGAATATCTTGTTTTGGCATCCAGAAGTCTTCTGCTGACATAATATACCACCCGTTCTTTCCCTTCGAACTCCTGTACCAACGCTGATCCAATGGCCTGTTCATCAGCCGATAAATATAATTTGAACGGCTTACCAGGCTGTGGCGGGACTAACACCGGGGGTGAAATCAAATATTGCTAGATGTCTTCCAACGCTCTGCGTTGTTCTTCTCCCCATACAAATTCCTGATCGGGCTTTAACTTCAACAAAGGAGTAAAAGCTCGAATACGCCCTGATAGGTTGGATATGAATCTTCTGATAAAATTGACCTTGCTGATGAGGGACTGTAGCTCAGTTTTATTTTGTGGGGCCACAACTTTGTTGATGGCATCTATGGTCTTCCGATTGACCTCTATCCCGCGCTCATGAACCATGAATCCTAAGAATTGCCCGGCCGATACACCAAATGCACACTTGTTCGGGTTCATCTTCAACCCATGCTTCCTTGTGCATTCTAGTACTTCTTGTAAATCGGCCAAAAGTTCTTGGTAACCTTTTGACTTGACCACGACGTCATCTATATAAATTTCCACCGATGTACCAATAAGCTTGTTGAAGATATAGTTCATGGCCCGCTGATATATAGCACCGGCGTTCTTTAACCCAAAGGTCATTACAACCCATTCAAATAAACCAAGATGACCTGGACACCTAAAAGCCGTCTTCGAGATATCTTCTTCGGCCATTAATATCTGATTGTACCCGGCATTACCATCCATGAAACTGATGACTTTGTGTCCTGCAGCAGCATCTATCAAGATATCGGCCGTTGGCATCGGATATCCATCCATTGGTGTGGCCTGATTTAAGTTCCTAAAATCGATGCACACGCGCAATTTTCCATTCTTTTTATACACGGGCACAATATTAGAAATCCATTCGGTGTAACGGCACTGCCGAATAAATCCTGCTTCAATTAACTTTTTGATCTCGACCTTTATATCAGGTAGAATCTTGGGGTTGCACCGTCGTGCAGGTGCTGATATGGCCGATATCCTGATTTTATAGGTAACCGGTGTTCCACAATGGACCGGTCTAGACCTGGCATCTCATGATATTCCCAAGCAAAACAATCCTTGAATTCTTTCAATAAACTTATCAATTGACACTTATACTCAGGATCCAACTTAGCACTAATATACGTCGGCCTTGATTTGTTGCTATCTCCCAAATCTACCATCTCCAATGAATCAGCCGACGTAAATCCATGCCCAAGCTTCCCGTCTTCTCGGACGAGCTGATCCATCTATTCTGAATCTTCCGAGCCGACTGCTTGGATTGGCTGTAAACCGAAATCGGACACCTTCAGGAAGTCAGTGTCCCAAGTTCTGCCAGATATGCACCTGACGTGCTCGCAGCTCCATTGTTGCGTATCGGCCGCTACGATGCCGTAGGCGGAATCGGCGGTGACTATCTCCGTACTGTCGCCGACCCATTGCACGAGGCATTGATGCATTGTAGATGGGACACAGCAGTTTGCATGTATCCAGTCGCGACCGAGCAGCATGTTGTAGGATCCCTTACCATTAATAACGAAAAAGGTAGTAGGAAGGGTCTTACTGCCGATGGTGAGGTCGACGTAGAGCGCTCCACGGGCGGGAGACACGTTGCCTTCGAAATCCTTTAGCATCATGTCCGTCTTGGTGAGGTCTTCATCGCTCTTGCCTAGCTTGCGGAACATGGCATACGGCATGATGTTGACTGCAGCGCCTCCATCTACTAGTAATCTGGTGATGGGTCGTCCGTTAACGTAGCCTTTGAGAAACAGCGCTTTAAGATCTTGCCATTTTCCTTCTTCTGGTTTCTCAAAAGTAGCCGTCATCTGCTCTAACACCAGTTGCGCCATTTGCTCTTCCATTCTTGTTGCTTTGTCTCGATCGTCAGGCGCCATGAATTCCATCGGCAATATGAACACCATGCTGATGTCAGCTGCCGATTCTTGATTGTCTGCCCCTTGGCTGTTGCTTTTCTTGGGGCGCCAAACCCGAGACTTAACGTTTCTTTTCTCCGGCGCCTGCTTCTGTTCTTCTTCGTGTTGCTCCCACTGGCGCAGGTGTTGGATCCTCCGTTTCTGGGATCTGGATAGGCCATCAGGACACCACCTGGGGTTTACTGGTTTGGCCGATGATCTGGCGTGTTCCCAATCTGGTTCCCTTCCTAGGGGGTTTTCATGTGACACCCTGTCATCAGCCGTTTCTTCCAACCGATCGTGCACGCTGATTCTGCCCCCTTGTCCATCCTGTTGGTTGATCCTGCCTTTTGACCGATGATACTGGTCAACTCTGCTCCCCAGCCGATCATGCACTGAAATGCGCTATCCCTCTTGTTCGCGTCGATTTCTGCTGATCGGCTCTGATGCTCTATCCCTAGAGCGCGATCGTTTAAACAGGCGATCGTTGCAACTTAATCCGTTGCACTCAAGACAGTTATCGGCTGACGGTAATCGAATGTCGTTCTCCCAGCAATGGATGAAGAACGGACATTGCCAGTGATCCTCGTGCCGGCGCATCATCTCGTCGTGGTATCTTGATTGCTCCTGCTGCCGCCGATATTTGCTGAGCAAGAACTGGGAGGTGACGGGTCTGCACGGTCGTTCTGGCCCCCGCCTGTTCCTTTTGATTTCAGCCGCCGTGACTTGCTTCCTGGGGTCTACCGCGCCGCTCCTTCTTGCCGATTCTGATGTCAGCACCTTGGTTTGAAGTGAATTTCTCCTCGTGTCAACCATGTTAGCCAGGAAAGGGTGCTGGTCTATCTTCATCGGCTTTGCTGATTTAGCCGGGGTTTCAAATTTGAGCCTCCCCTGCTCGATGGCCGATTGTATCTGCTGACGGAAGATCTTGCATTCATTTGTGTCATGAGACGTGGCGTTGTGCCACTTGCAGTACTTCATCTTCTTGAGCTGATCGGCCGAAGGGATGGTATGATACTGAGATAGCTTAATTTGCCCTTCCTAGAGTAATAAATCGAAAATCTTATCGGCTTTTGATGTGTCAAAGCCGAATGTCTCTGGCTCTTTCTTTTCGAATGGGCACGATATTGGTTTTTTGCCTTTCACCCACTCTGCCAGGCCGATTTCCTCCTCTGTAACACCCAAAATATAGGAGTTGAAACTTTTAAAAGTATTTTCATAAAAATCATAAATTAAAATTGTGCATGCATATTTATTCCTTTTCTTTTCCTATTCTTTCTTTCAGCCCAGCCCAATTCTTCTCTTCTCCTTCTTTTCTTTTCCCGCGGCCAACTCCGTGGCCGATTCCCTCACTCGACCCTTGCTTTCACTGACAGATAGGACCCACCTGTCGGCGCCTTCTTCTCCTTCTTCTTCTTTCTTCTTTCCTTACCCAGAGTCCGGAACGACTCCGTGCTGTCGTTCGCGCCCTTCTTTCTTTCTTCTTACCCCGAGTCCTGATCGATTCCGCAGTACCACCTTCCTACTCCCGGCCGATCCGCCCCTATAAAATCCCGCCAAAGCCCCGTTTTGCAACCAGAACCAAGCTCCAATCTTTTCCTCTACACAACATTGTCGCACGCCGCTGGAAGTTGCACCTCGGAGGAACGCCGCCGTCTCGTGTCGCCGATTCTCCGTCGACTCGCCAATCTGCAGTTTCCCTGCCGTCTTCAACTCTCGCCAGAGCTCCGCAAGTTGGTGAGCATCAAGCCGCACCAGATTCCCCTCTCTCTCTCTTGCTCCGCCGCCAACCAGATTCCTCGCCGGAGATCTGTTTCCGCCCGCCGCCGTGGCCGCCAGTTTACAGCCGCCGCACAGCCACCCCGTACCCACCCTCACCTTCGCCGTGCCGCCCACTCACTCCCCGGCATAAATCCAGCTTGAATCGAGCCCCAGAACACAAGATTTGGTGAAGCTCCGGCCGTCCGCCGCCGCACTTGCTCGCCGCCGATGTCCAGTAAAACTCCGCTTCGCCCGACCCTTTTTGTCCCGTCGAGCCGACCCTTCATCTGCCGCTCGATCTAGATCTAACGGCCAGAATCAATCTTCACTTTACACGGCCGATTTACCCGACCTTTTTCCTTACTCAGCCGATTCACCTGACCCACTCTTCATACCGCCGATTCGCCCGACCCTTACTCCGCCGATTCGTCCGATCCGCCGCCGATTCTGATCTAACGGATTAGATTCACCCGACCCTAGCCGTTCCCGAAACTTTCGCAGGAAGATCCCTAAGTTTTCCAGGAATCAACCCGCAGTCCAGATCAGTAGGAAATCATTAGAGTTGAGCCCTTTCCTTTTTCTATCCCGACCCCTAACTTTTCTAGATTTAGTACCCGCCGACCAGAATCTCTAGTTTTGTACCCCGACCCTCTATTTAAAGTTTAATTATGCTTTAGCCCCTGAATTCTTCAGATCTAGCCTCGGGAGACTCAAAACTCTAGCAGTTAGGTCCCTAGATCACTGTTTTAGCCATATCATCATCGTTTCAATTCCGATTTCAGCGATTCTTGAGCCCACACGATCTTTGCATCATAAACTACAACTTTAGTGGCTTTTCACCTTCTGTTTGTACTATTTGTTGTATTGTTCGTTATTTGTTTGTGTATGCTTGCTTGTGTGATCGCGTAGACAACGTGACGTTCGAGTCAAATCAAGAGCAAGCTTACGAGGAAGAGAATCAGTAGTTGCTTGAAGAAGACAAGTGGATTTCCCCCTCTGCATATTCTATTTGATCTCAACAACAGCATGAAAATTCACTTTACTTTATTGTTGCTTGCATAAACTTGATGGGTTACCTATGCTAAGGACATACCTAGCCTTTTTACCCCAAACCTTGAAACACCTGGGTTTACTATTCATGTTGGGTAGTTACGCTTAGTTGCAAACTTTGGGATTGGTATTGGTTTACTTTTTTTTGCAAAGTTGAACATATTTTGTGGTTTTATTGCATAATTTCAAGATCAACTTTGTTTAATGGGAACATGGAGAACCACCCAAGTGAACAGTGCAACCACAAAGTCATATGGCTCTGACCTTAGCCGATTAATTAGATGTGTAGTTTGCTGGTGGCCTTACCGAAAGGGCAAGGAGGGGGTCGGTGATAGGGTCATAGCCCGGTCCGCTTGGGGTAGCTGCCTTTGCTAAGGAGCTGACCATTAGGGAGGTTTATGGACCACGCCGCTACTGAAACTCTAGCGGGCTGCCTAGCTCTCGACATGTCTTTGTAAAGGCTTCGTAGTGTACCCTCGCCACTCACCTCGGAAGTGCTTAAGGGCCTTGCAAACCCGGGCAACTCAGGGAAACACGATTTGTGGGTAAAGTGTACAACCTCTGCAGAGTGTAAAACTGTTATAACAGTCGTACTCACGGTTAAGAGTGGCTTGGACCCTCACATGATAATGAAACTTGAAGATTTATTTAAATTGTGGATTCGTGGTTTATTTTTACGTTGATGGTACCTTTGTGACTCTACTAAAGTGGGTTGTTATAAACTTAAACCTAGTTATTAGGTGCTTGTTAATAAACATTTGACCAACTAAAAGCAACCGCTGCTGCAAACCCTTGCCTATCCTTGATAGCCTTGCATTTTCACCCCACTTGCTGAGTACCAACCATAAGAGTACTCACCCTTGCCCCCTGCTGATCAGAAGAGAAATTTGAAGAGGAGATCTTCGACGACTTCGAGGAGTTCTAGGTCCTGCGTTCACCAGTCATCACCTGTGGAAGACGAAGTTGTTGAAGACTTCGTATAGGGTATAACGGTTTATCGTTTAAAGACATTTGTGTCTCTTTTATATGGAGTGTAATATTGTTAAATATTTATTTAGTTACTTTGAGCATTGTCTTTGATATATTACACTTTCCGTCTATCATATGTGTGTGAACGAGATCCTGGCGCACATATGAGATGCATTTGGTTCGTTCTAGAATCGGGTGTGATAGAAGTGATATCAGAGCTATGTTGACTATAGGACGCTAGCCTAGATAGAAATGGTCGAAATTAAGGATTTATCTTCTAGAAAGCCATATCAGCATCAAAAATTCCTCTTATATTTCCACATAAAAACCTATGTTTACATAAAACTTCTATCATTCTCCTTTTTAAAGAAAAACATCCTGAATTTTACTCCCGCTCTGCCAGATGGTCAGAATTTACCAAACTGCTCGCAAGCGCACCGGAGCTCGCCAAGTTCGCATTGCCCCAGCTGAACCAACTTCTCCTACCCCAATTCCAGCCTCTGTTGAAGAAGCTACGGAGGAAGAACCCGAGGAAGTCTATTATTTTGTGGATGGTGAAGATGGCCGCATCATGGCAATTGATGAAGAAGGAAATCAGTTCACCCCACCGGCATCACCAGTTGTTGAGGCATCGCCACCACCCCTAGTTGTCCCCACTCCAGCCCCCACCCCAGCACCCGACGTCGCTGAAGGAAGCCCGAGTACCCTCGAAGATATTAGAAGAGATGATGACGAGGACAACAACAACGATGAAGACAACGACGATCAGAGTGATGAAACTCCAGGGATGAGGCAACTTTGTTGTGTTCGCACTTCGGACAGAGAACCCGGCCACCTGTCTTTGGTGCTACAAGGTGTTCTTCAAGAGTTGGGCAACCGCATGAGACCTCACTACCACACGCACCACTACACCGACCCCGCGCTCGGCGACTACTACCTCTCCCGCGTCCACATCAGAATGGAAAGTGCCAGAGGCTTGAGGAATCTCACTGCACACGACTCCGCCACACCCCACGCTACTTACGATGCAGCCGTCAGCAGTGCCGCCAGGAGAGCTCTATGGTCCATCTGCCACACCTACCGCCAGGAGCTTCAGAACACGGAGTATCGCCACCTTCCTCGCCGCCTCAGTTGAACTGAAGAGACTGTGATTACCCTGGGTGAAGATAATGAAGACCGCCTCAACACTCTTGCTCGAGTCACCACCGCTCTCATCACTGAGCTAGAAAGCGTCATCACTGAACTGGACGATACTCAGGACAAGCTACTGGAGGCCCATGAAAAGATCCGCATACTGGATGAACCCCTACAGATGGATGAACCCCGCTTCCCCGCTTTGTCACCACCCCGCAAGAAGCCTCGTCGCGGCGAACCCGGCTCCATAACTCGCCCCGAGGAATAGGCACTTAGGCTCTTAGGCTAATATCTCTTTAAGTTCTCGTTAGAATCAATTTTTTTTCACTTGAGAGGACGACGATATAATGATGATTGCTTGAGAACAAATGTTTGCTTTGAGTGCTATAAGAATTGCTTGATATAATATAATATCAGTTGGAGTCTTATAAATCCATATTTTGTTAAGATATTATCTTCCATCTACCTATATCTAGTACACCTGTCTAATCCTGGGTTTATTCCCTAACGGTCAGATGGTGAACACCAGGACAGGTGGAGGACAGAATATCCCCAGCCCTAGGCGTGCTCGCATAGTTAACCGACAGAGTCAGTTGCCACCACCGCCCAATCCAACAATGGAGCAATTCTTGGCAGCACAGATGCAGGTGTTGCAGAACCTCACTGCCACCATCCAGAACATACAAGCTCAGCAGAATCAGCAAGCACCACAGCAAAACCCGCCACCAAGAGACAAACACAGAGAATTCATGAGCCACCACCCTCCTACCTTTTCTCACTCTGTGGACCCCTTGGACGCTGATGATTGGTTGAAGGTCATCACTAAGAAGCTGGACATCACGCAATGCAGTGACCGTGAAAGGGTCCTGTATGCTGCAGGACGTCTGGAAGGTGCAGCCGCTGATTGGTGGGATGCTTTCACTGCTGCCCACGCCAACGCCAACACTATCACCTGGGAGGAGTTCAGAACCAACTTCCGCAGCCACCATATTCCAGCAGGATTAATGAAGCTCAAGCAGAAGGAGTTCCTGAACCTGAAGCAAGGTAGCATGACTGTCAGCGAGTACCGGGATAAATTCACTTAGTTGTCTCGTTACGCACCTCATGAGGTGGATAGTGACGCAAAGAGGCAGGAGCGCTTCTTGGAAGGACTGATAGGGCCACTCAACTATCAGCTGCATAGTCACACTTTCCCAAACTTCCAGACTCTACTAGACAAAGCCATTGGTCTGGAGAGCAAGCGCAAGGAGCTTGGGGAACATAAGCGAAAACTTCAGTCCCAAGGACAATCCAGCAGCAACACCCATCCCCGCTACAACACACCCCAGGGATTTCACTCGCGCTTTGGAGGACAAGGTGGAGGATATCAGCAGAGTCAACAGAATCAATGAACTCCACAGCAGCCTCAACGTTACAACCAACAGACTCAGCGCAACTCCAATCCGCAACCGTACCATCCAGGCTATGCCACAGGTGCACCAGTGCGGTCCAACAATCCAGTCACCCCGGTCCAACCTAACGGATGTTTCAAATGTGGAGAACTGGGTCATTACGCTAACAACTGTCCGAAGCGTAATGCGCAAACTCCTCAGAATCAGAGGAACAGTGGACAAAGGCAGACTCCTCAGCAGCAGCAGCCGCGCAACAGCAACCAGACACCACTGGGAAACAAAGGACAACAAAACTGTGTGCGCCGAAAGGTGAATCATGTGGCTGCAGAAACAGTTGAAGAGGCTCCCGACGTTGTGCTCGGTACGTTCCTTGTCAACTCTGAACCTGCATCAGTTTTATTTAATTCTGGAGCATCACATTCATTCATTACTGAGCAATTTGCTGCAAAACATAATTTACCAATGAGCCCTATGAAACAAATATTACTAGTAAGCTCCCCGGGCAAGGAATTGAAAGCGAGCCACTTATGCCTAAGGGTCAGCATGAATATTATGGGGATAGAATTCCTAGCCAATCTAATAGTCCTAAAGACTAACGGCATCGACGTGATCCTCGGAATGGATTGGTTATCAGGATGTGATGGTGTTATTCAGTGTCGCAAGAGATCAGTGCTCTTGACCAGCCCTCAAGGAGATAAAATAGAGTTTGTGGCATCAGCTTTGCCAAGTGCAGTTGGGATAGTGAACCAAATAAAGGGAATGCCTCTGGAAGATATCAGAGTTATCAGTGAGTACCCCGACGTTTTTCCGGAAGATTTACCAGGTATGCCACCTGTTCGTGACATTAAGTTCAGTATTGATCTTTTACCTGGTACTCCACCTATCTCTAAAAGACCCTATAGAATGGATGTTAAGGATCTAAGTGAACTAAAGAAACAAATAGAAGAAATGTTAGCTAAGGGATTTATCCACCCTAGCTCATCCCCGTGGGGAGCACCCGTGATCTTTGTCGATAAGAAAGACGGCAGCAGAAGGATGTGTGTAGACTACAGGTCGCTGAACGATGTGACAATCAAGATTAAGTATCCGCTGCCCCGGATTGAAGATTTGTTTGATCAGATGAGAGGTGCCAAGGTTTTCTCCAAGATTGATCTGAGATCAGGATACCATCAGCTAAGGATCCGACCGGAGGATATACCCAAGACAGCCTTCACTACCAGATATGGTCTGTACGAGTTTACTGTGATGTCGTTTGGATTGACCAACGCACCAGCATACTTCATGTACCTGATGAACAAGGTTTTCATGGAATATCTTGACAAGTTTGTGGTTGTGTTCATTGATGACATCTTGGTGTATTCACAGAACAAGGAAGAACATGAAGAGCACTTGAGGATAGTGTTACAGAAACTCCGAGAGAATCAGTTATATGCCAAGCTGAGCAAATGTGATTTTTGGTTGAGAGAAGTTTCTTTCCTTGGACATGTTATCACAGATGGAGGAATTGCCGTAGACCCAAGTAAAGTTCAGGATGTTCTGAATTGGAATCCACTGAAGACTGTGCCTGAAATCAGAAGTTTTCTCGGACTTGCAGGCTACTACCGCAGATTTATTAAAGGCTTCTCAAAGATCGTGAAACCTATGACTTCTCTGTTGGAAAAAGGGAAAGAATTTAAGTGGGATGCTACATGCCAGAAGTGTTTTGAAGAGCTGAAGACAAGATTGACCACGGCCCCTGTGTTGATAATGCCAGATATCCACAAAGGGTTTGATGTGTATTGCGACGCTTCACGGATGGGTCTTGGATGTGTGTTAATGCAAGAAGGCAAAGTTGTGGCCTATGCTTCAAGACAGCTGAGAAAGTATGAGCAGAACTATCCTACCCATGACTTGGAATTGGCTGCCGTCGTGCACGCATTGAAGATTTGGAGGCACTACATGATCGGAAATAAGTGTTAGATCTTCACGGGCCATAAGAGTCTGAAGTACATCTTCACGCAACAGGATCTTAATCTAAGACAGCGCAGATGGCTAGAATTAATCAAGGACTATGATTTGGATATCCAGTATCATCCTGGCAAGGCTAATGTCATGGCAGACGCCCTAAGCCGGAAAGGACAAGCTAATATGATGATCGCTCGATTGATGCCTCAAGAATTATGTTGGGAGATGGCACGTTTGAACTTGGGAATTGTCACACAAGCGGAAGCCATAACCATGGAGATGGAACCGACATTAGAACAAGAGATCAGAAAAGGACAGTTGACAGATGCTAAGATCAAAGAGATCAAGATTCAAATTGGTTTAGGCAAGACTAAGGATTTCACCGAAGATGAACAAGGAACTGTTTGGTTCAGAAAAAGGATCTGTGTACCTGAAATTGATCACCTTCGTGAACTTATTCTGAAGGAGGCACATGATTCCGCTTATTCCATTCACCCTGGAAGTACCAAAATGTATCAAGACTTGAAAGAAAGGTACTGGTGGTATGGTTTGAAAAGAGACGTAGCAACTCACGTAGCTTTGTGTGATGTATGCCAGAGAGTGAAAGCAGAACACCAGAGACCAGCAGGTTTACTCCAGCCTTTGAAAGTACCTGAATGGAAGTGGGAAGAGATTGGTATGGATTTCATTGTAGGGTTACCCCGTACTCGTGATGGTTACGACTCGATATGGGTTATTGTGGACAGATTGACAAAAGTCGCACATTTCATCCCAGTCAAAACCACATACACTGGAGCCAAGTTAGCAGAACTATACATGTCACAAATTGTGTGTCTGCACGGTGTTCCAAAGAAGATAGTGTCTGATCGAGGTACTCAGTTCACGTCGCGTTTCTAGCAGAAATTACATGAATCTATGGATACAAAGCTCAATTTCAGTTCTGCATACCATCCGCAAACAGACGGTCAGACTGAGCGAACGAATCAAGTATTGGAAGACATATTGAGAGCATGTGCCCTCAAACATGGAGGTAGTTGGGATAAAAGTTTGCCATATGCAGAATTCTCCTACAATAACAGTTACCAAGCAAGTCTCAAAATGGCCCCATTTGAAGCATTATATGGAAGAAAATGCAGGACACCCTTGTATTGGAATCAGACACGAGAAAGTCAAGTTTTTGGACCAGAGATTCTTCAAGAAGCTGATAGACAAGTCCAGATAACTCGGGATAATCTCAAGACTGCCCAGTCACGACAGAAAAGTTATGCTGATACACGAAGAAGGGAATTGACATTTGAAGTTGGAGATTTTGTGTATTTGAAGGTATCACCCATCAGAGGTTTACGTAGATTCAAAGTGAAAGGAAAGTTGTCACCACGTTATATTGGTCCTTTTCAGATCCTGGAAAGGAAAGGTGAAGTGGCATATCAATTGGAGTTACCGGCACGATTGTCAGATGTCCATGATGTGTTTCACGTATCACAGTTAAAAAAATGTTTGAGAGTGCCAGAGGAGCAATTACCGTTGGAGGAACTTGATGTGCAAGTAGATTTGACTTATACAGAGCATCCGATTAGAATTTTGGAAACATGTCAGAGGGTTACCCAGAACAAGGTGATCAAAATGTGCAGAGTACAGTGGAGTCACCATTCAGAGGATGAGGCTACTTGGGAAAGAGAAGATGAACTGGTTGCAGAATTCCCTCAGCTGTTCCCTAGTCCTTCCCAATCTCGCAGACGAGATTCTCTTTAAGGGGGGTAGGTTTTGTGACACCCAAAATATAGGAGTTGAAACATTTAAAAGTATTTTCATAAAAATCATAAATTAAAATTGTGCATGCATCTTTATTCCTTTTCTTTTCCTATTCTTTCTTTCAGCCCAGCTCAATTCTTCTCTTCTCCTTCTTTTCTTTTCCCGCGGCCAACTCCGTGGCCGATTCCCTCACCCGACCCTTGCTTTCACTGACAACTAGGACCCACGTGTCGGCGCCTTCTTCTCCTTCTTCTTCTTTCTTCTTTCCTTACCCAGAGTCCGGAACGACTCCGTGCTGTCGTTTGCGCCCTTCTTTCTTTCTTCTTACCCCGAGTCCTGATCGATTCCGCAGTACCGCCTTCCTACTCCCGGCCGATCCGCCCCTATAAAATCCCGCCAAAGTCCCGTTTTGCAACCAGAACCAAGCTCCAATCTTTTCCTCTACACAACATTGTCGCACGCCGCTGGAAGTTGCACCTCGGAGGAACGCCGCCGTCTCGTGTCGCCGATTCTCCGTCGACTCGCCGATCTGCAGTTTCCCCGCCGTCTTCAACTCTCGCCAGAGCTCCGCAAGTTGGTGAGCATCAAGCCGCACCAGATTCCCCTCTCTCTCTCTTGCTCCGCCGCCAACCAGATTCCTCGCCGGAGATCTGTTTCCGCCCGCCGCCGTGGCCGCCAGTTTACAGCCGCCGCACAGCCACCCCGTACCCACCCTCACCTTCGCCGTACCGCCCACTCACTCCCCGGCTTAAATCCAGCTTGAATCGAGCCCCGGAACACCAGATTTGGTGAAGCTCCGGCCGTCCGCCGCCGCACTCGCTCGCCGCCGATGTCCAGTAAAACTCCGCTTCGCCCGACCCTTTTTGTCCCGTCGAGCCGACCCTTCATCTGCCGCTCGATCTAGATCTAACGGCCAAAATCAATCTTCACTTTACACGGCCGATTTACCTGACCTTTTTCCTTACTAAGCCGATTCACCTGACCCACTCTTCATACCGCCGATTCGCCCGACCCTTACTCCGCCGATTCGTCCGATCCGCCGCCGATTCTGATCTAACGGATTAGATTCACCCGACCCTAGCCGTTCCTGAAACTTTTGCAGGAAGATCCCTAAGTTTTCCAGGAATCAACCCGCAGTCCAGATCAGTAGGAAATCATTAGAGTTGAGCCCTTTCCTTTTTCTAGATTTTCTAGATTTAGTACCCGCCGACCAGAATCTCTAGTTTTGTACCCCGACCCTCTATTTAAGGTTTAATTATGCTTTAGCCCCTGAATTCTTCAGATCTAGCCTTGGGAGACTCAAAACTCTAGCAGTTAGGTCCCCAGATCACTGTTTTAGCCATATCATCATCGTTTCAATTCCGATTTCAGCGATTCTTGAGCCCACACGATCTTTGCATCATAAACTACAACTTTAGTGGCTTTTCACCTTCTGTTTGTACTATTTGTTGTATTGTTCCTTATTTGTTTGTGTATGCTTGTTTGTGTGATCGCGTAGACAACGTGACGTTCGAGTCAAATCAAGAGCAAGCTTACGAGGAAGAGAATCAGCAGTTGCTTGAAGAAGGCAAGTGGATTTCCCCCTCTGCATATTCTATTTGATCCCAACAACAGCATGAAAATTCACTTTACTTTATTTTTGCTTGCATAAACTTGATGGGTTACCTATGCTAAGGACATACCTAGCCTTTTTACCCCAAACCTTAAAACACCTGGATTTACTATTCATGTTGGGTAGTTACGCTTAGTTGCAAACTTTGGAATTGGTATTGGTTTACTTTTTTTTGCAACGTTGAACACGTTTTGTGGTTTTATTGCGTAATTTCAAGATCAACTTTGTTTAATGGGAACATGGAGAACCACCCAAGTGAACAGTGCAACCACAAAGTCATATGGCTCTGACCTTAGCCAGATTTTGACACGTGTTGAATCGGCGTCAGGAGAAGAGATTGGCCGATGCAGCAGATCTAAAGGCTACAGTAAAGAATCGGCCGATTGAGGCTACAGTTGGGAATTTGCCGATTGGCAATACAACTTGCGCCAACAGATTGGAACCACAACAGAGGATCCCTGTCAAAAGTGGCCTGATGTTGGTCAACGGAGCGATGCTGATTCGGTCAAGAAGCAATGGAAAAAGTTTTGATTGGATTAGGAGACGGCGGCGGAGGATTCTGCGGGAGTCCGTTTCCCTTTTAAAGATATTATAGATATAGTAGTTTTTTTGTTTAAAATAAGATTGTAACAAGTCGTAATCGACCTGGAGTCCTGGTTTTAGGGTATAAATAGGAGTCGCTAGGGCTTTGTGAGATATCAATACATCAATCAACAGAACACTTCTACTTTTTCCTAGTACTTTACTTTCAAGTCGGCGACTTCGCCAATACTTTTCTCCTTTCACGAGTTCGTACGGATTGGCAGGGCTGCATCAACTTGATCTCCGGCCAATTGGTAGGTTCCGCTTATCGAGTAACATCTGAGCTTTAACTACGGGCGCATCGCTGTGGTTTCGTTTGGATTTATTCACCAGTTATCGATATTTACTAGAATTATAGATTTTTACCTGTTGTTCTAGTATTATCACCAGTTATCAAGCTTGAGATTGGAACTATCGGCTTTATCATCGCTCTTCCTCGTTCATCGTTGTATAGCCGATTAGATCTATTTCAAGCGTTGCATCTGTAATAATTGTTTAGTTTGCTTTAGCAGTTTGCTTTACAATTATTACGTGATTATCGGCTGATTTATAGCCGGTCAACTTCATAGCAAATCGGCCGATTCGCCGACGCGCTTTAAGGGACTGATCGGAACCCCAGCCGATCGGAGCGCCCTGAATTTAATACTTTTATTTCCTTGTCAATCAACAGGTCAGATTGACTGGCACGCCGCGCGAACCGCACCAGGGCAAATAACCCGAACAGGAGCTAAGCAGATTCTCCCGGGTTGTGTGTCCGACGCTGAAGACCATCAGCCGATTCCTGGCCGATTTTAGCGCCAACAACCACATTGCCTACTTGGAGTACCGAAGACAATTGTTTCCAATCGTGGTACTCAGTTTGCAGCACGCTTTTGGGAACAATTGCAAGCATCTCTTGGTACTAAATTGATTCGAAGCTCAGCCTATCATCCTCAGACTGACGGACAAACTAAAAGAGTGAACCAAATTCTTGAAGACATGCTTAGAGCTTGCGCTATTCACTACGGCAAGAATTGGGACAAATGCCTATCCCTAGCAGAGTTCTCATACAACAATAGCTACCAAGCGAGTTTGAAAATGGCACCATTTGAGGCCTTATACGGACGAAGGTGTCGAACTCCTTTGAGTTGGTCACAGACCGGAAAACGCAAAATATTTGGACCAGACTTGGTAATCGAGGCCGAAGAAAAAGTGAGAGTAATACAAGAAAATATTAGAGCCGCACAGTCCAGGCAAAAGAGCTATTTCAACAGAAGGAGAAAGCCACTGAAATTTGAAGTTGGTGACCACGTCTACCTTCGAGTTTCACCAACCAAGGGTGTACAACGATTCAGAGTCAAAGGAAAATTAGCTCCCCGATATGTTGGTCCCTATGAGATCATCGAGAGTTGTGGACCCGTAGCCTATAGAGTACGACTGCCTCCTCTGCTTGCAGCCATCCATGATGTCTTTCACGTATCTCAACTCAAGAAGTGTGTTCGAGTTCCTACCGAGGTTGTGGAGCAACAAGAAATATTGGTAGAACCCGACCTCTCGTATGTTGAGTATCCTATCAAAATCATGGATCAAAAAGAAAGAAACACTAGGAGAAAAGTGATTAAAATGTATAAAATTCAATGGAATAAACACTAGGAGAAAAGTGATTAAAATGTATAAAATTCAATGGAATCATCACACTGAGGAAGAAGCCACATGGGAAACTGAAAGCTATCTAAACCAAAATTTTTCGGGTTTTCTCAACTCTACCGAAGGTACACACACTATCCGCACTAAGCCTATTGTTCGAATCTCGAGGCGAGATTCTTTTTAAGGGGGGAAGGCTGTAACACCTCAGGTGTTTAACTTACGAAACAAGCCTCATTCGCTTAACAAGATGCATAAATAACTAAGAAAAGTTTAAAAGAAACGAATTATACTTTGGTTTTGCATTTGATTTTAAATTTCTATGTATATATGCATCAATATATGTGCTTTAATCAAACAAATTGAATAACTTTCACATCAATGCAGATAGGGATACGAAATTGAATAGGCACATCATTGATGACAGGATAAACAAAAGTCTAGTTGAAGCCGAGGAGAGAATACAAAATTTTGCCCATAAATGTCGTGCCCTCCGAATCATAAATTTTTGAGTCTTCAATTTAACTCTCAAACTAGAGCTCAAATGAACTTTGGCCTGAAATAAAACTTGTAGAACTTTTTATATTGAACAACTTTCATGTTTAGAGATTTTTGAGTTCCAACACAAAAATTTGAGAAACACTTGACTTTGCAAACCAGCACCTGCCTTTTCTTCTATTTCCACTTCCAGTCCCTCCCCTCTCCTCTGCTTCGCCCGCCCGCCGCGCAGTCGCCGCTGGCCACCTGGTCAGCGATGCCTGCCGCCCACGCCACGACAAGCCAATGGCCGGCCTAGACCCGCCCGACCAGCTGCGCTACTCCCCACGCCGCGACCCTGCCCAGCCCGTGCGTGCCACGCGCGCGACGCCGTCGCGGCCTCTGCTCGCCGCCGCGGCGCCCGAGCCTCCGCCGCGCCCCGCCAGTCGCCGCGCTCGCCGCCCGGCATGCCAGCTGCTGCAGCTGTTCCCCCAACCGCGCGCCGTGAGATCTTCCGCTCCCCCACGCCAAATCTCCGACGCCCAATCCCCTGCTCGTGCCCGCCGCTCGCCGCGCCGATCCTCTAGCCGCCGCCCAGGCGCCCAATGCCACGCCCCCGTCGTGCCGTCCCGGCGCCAGCTCGCCCGGCCCTCTCCCTCCCTCCTGTCCCTATAAAAGCCGCCTCGAGCCCTGCTCGCGCGCCCAGCCACCAGGACGCCGCCACCGTCGCCATTACCGCCGTCGTGCCCAGCTCACCGTGGAGCTCACCCCTCCGGTCATCCACCGCCCAAGCTGAGCCCCTAACCACCACCACAGCATCCCGCTGACGCTCACTGCCCCCGCCCATCATCGCCAGAACCGCCGGAGCACCGTTGCCAGCGCTGCCTCCACCGCCGCCGCCCCTGACTGCCGTGGACACCCGACCTCCGGCCCTCCTCCACCCGAACCAAGGCTTGGAACGGGACTACATCACCCCACCGGAGCTTCCCGACCCGCCAACGCTACCCCAACCCCGCCGGAGCACCATTGCCGACGTGCCGCACCGCCACCGCCCCCTGCTCCACGCCGACGAGCCCTTTCTGGCCACCCCCAACCCCGACCAAGACCCCATAAGGTAGCTCTTGCCTCCCTGGATCTCCCCGACCCTTTTTCCCTCGCCGCCGATGAGCCCCCTCGCCGGAATTTGGCTGGCCGCCGTGCCAGCCCCGCCTAAGGACCCAATTGCAACAATTGAAATCTTTAGAAGGGTCTGCACGCAAGTTTCCAGGGGCATATCTGCAAACCTATGTTTAAACTTTAAATTCAAAAACAGCGAACTTGAAAATTCATATAAAATCATAGAAAAATCAGAAAAATACAAACTCAGCTGTTCTGGAATTGTTAGAAGAAAATATACAACTGTTCTTAGATGCACTTTCTCAGTTTCTCAATAAATCTTGCTCCAAATTAAATGGAAATTTTAATAGGCTTTAGTTGTACCCACTGTTGTAGACAAAGGATGAACCTAAATTTTGGACAGTAGTTTAGCTACTTGATGTGTAGTCCAGTGGAAAATGTTTAGGACCAGAACCCACTTTTAGCTAAACTTTTTGTTAGACTTTGTTTTAAGCCATGAAATAATAGAACTAATTTTTACCTGCTGTTATATTGCGATTCATGTTGTTAAACTTTTACAGAGCTGTTATAGTGATGCCTAAATACCACAGAAAAAGTTTAGAACCTTTTTCCTCTCTGTAACCTATTTATATAATTTTGTGGTGGAAAAAATGCACTAAATAAAATTAATTAGTTTCTGTGCTTGGAAAATGTTCACCTTTTCACTAGGCGATACCTTGGATTAGTTTATGCTGTATAAAAAGTTTCATATACAAAAACCCTGTAGAACATCCTGTAGAAATTAATCTTTATTAACATAAGTGTAGTTTGTCCTATTTATTATGCTCTGTATCATGCACAATAAAATCTGAAACATTTACAGTAACATATATGTGGATAGGTAAACCCACTGTAAAATTGTTGGCATCAATACTTGCATGGTTTGTTCTGTATAAAAATAATTACGATCTAGTAGTGGCTGTGTATTACATTTTTCATGATTATTCTGCTGCATAAAAATGTCTAAAATTTTTCAGTGTTGTTGCCTCTGCATAATGTACTCTAAATAAAAATTTTATCAGCAGAAGTTACCTAGTCCAGAAGTTGTGTTTAATCCATGTTGTGCTTAGAAAAATTAGTTTCCAAAAGAACACAACCCCCAACCTCTCTTGTTTCATGGAGTTAATTAGTTTAAGTTATACTCTATTAACGATTTCCCAAGAATTCTTAACTAAGTAACTTTACAACCAAATCTATGTTTTGTGGACTGCAACTTTATCGTGGAGGAAAATAAATGTCATATACCATCACTACAACTCATACTAGTTCATTCATATAGAATCGACTACTCTCGCTGATGGAACGTACGAGCTGGTGCCTGAGTCCGAGAGTGAGCAGTGTGAAGCTCAACTGAATCTAACTGAAGCTATCGAAGACCCGAACCCGAGTTCGGACGAGCCCCAAGCTAACTTTACCCAAGAAGGCAAGCCCCAGAGCATGAACCCTATTTTCTAAATTGTGCCACTTATTACTCCATTTTACTTGTGCATTAAGTTTATAGGACTTGAATGAAAACTTAGTTGCTTGAACTTAGGTTCCTATGATCTGAACACTAGATATAAGGTTCGATAGAATGCTATGCTAATAGGACTCTGGTAAAAGCCGAGTGATTTCCTGTCACTCGTGAGAATATAGGAGTTGAATGTTTACTACATGATGCAATCATAAGGTCGACGGACGGGGCTATGGTGCGATGCTTATGTTGATGATTGAGGCCCCGTCTGTTTAGTGAAAAATGCTAAGACCGCAGTGTGTGGTAGTGGTGGTTAAGTCTTTGAACGTACTTGTTGGCGCTAAAAACCGGCCGATGACCTTCAGCGTCGGACACACGACCCGGGAGAATCTGCTTAACTCCGGTTCGGGTGATCGCCCTGGTGCGGTTCGCGTGGCGTGCCATTTAATCTGACTTGTTGATTGACAAGGAAAGAAACGTATTAAATCCTGGGGTCTCGATCGGCTAAAGTTCCGATCTATCACGAAAAGCGTATCTGCGAATCAGCCAATTTGCTATGAAGATGATCGACTATAGATCAGCCGATAATCACGTAGCGATTGCAAAGAAACTACTGGAGCAACTTAAACAATCGCCACAGATGCAACACTCAAAATAGATCTAATTGGCTATATGATGATAAATAAGAAAAAATAATGATAAAGCCGACAGATCGATCTCAAGCTGGATAACTGGTGATAAAACTAGAACAATAGGTAAAACCTATAATTCTAGTAAATATCGATAACTGGTGAATAAATCTAAATGAAACAACGGCGACGCGCCCGAAGTTAAATCTTAGATATTATTCGATAAACGGAACCTACCAATTGGCCAGAGATCGTGTTGATGCAGCCCTGCCAACCCGTACGAACTCGTGAAAGAAAAGATGTATTGGCGAAATCGCCGACTTGAAAGTAAAGTACAATGAAAAAGTATTTTGTTTGTATTGATTGATGTGTATCTCTTACAAAACCCTGACTTCTTCTATTTATACCCTAGGACTAAGACTCCTGATCTGTCACGATCCGTTACAAACTTGACTTAAATATAAAAACTACTATATCTATAAGACTCTCCTAAAGGAAATGGACTCCCGCAGGATCTTCTGCTGCCATCTCCTAGTCCAATTCGAACTCCTCCCATTACTCCTCGACCGAGTCGGCGTCGCTCTTTGACCAACGTCATATCATTTCTGACTGGAATCTTCTATCATCTTGACTCAACATCCACTCTTGGGATTCCATTGGCTTCATCCCCCTTCTACAAATAATTTATCTGTTGGCGCAAGCCTATATTGGCCCAAACGCTCCAGCCTTTCAATCGGCCGACCCCCACCAACTCCATTCGCCAATCGCCCGAAACACTGCAGCGCCAATCGGCCGATTCCTAACTGTAGCGCCAATCGGCCGATTCCCAATTGTAGCCTTTAAGTCTGCCGCATTGGCCTATCTCCTCCTTCCCTGACGCCGATTCAAAACGTGTCAAAATCTGGCGTCAACACATGCCCCCCAGTTTTGGAGTAAAACATGACTTTTACTTCGAAATTATTTTTTAATCTCTCCTCCTAAACAAACGCGACAAAAATCTCCTTGTTTTTCGCGGTCTTCTACATGATGATTGCAATTTTTTCGAACTGGGCGCCTGAGACAACCGTTCCCCCAGAATTCGTGTAGACGGCACGGTAAAAATCCCGCCTTTATCCCTTCTCTCAGACCGTCTTTAAATACTGGCGTTCCCTGCCTCTTTTTTCCACAAGCTCAGTAACTTCCTCCCCGGCGAATCACTTTCTATCTTCTCCCAGCGCCCTTTTGGCCTCCAACAGCATTCTCCGGCGATCCCTCTTTCGTCTACATTCCGCTTCATTCCTTCAATGGCGGCACCATCAGCAACTCCGCCAACCACGGAGGCTCCGCCGGCAAATCCATCGGCGACGGCAGTTCCATCAGCGACGATGAGCTTCATACCGGAGGGAAACATCCAAAACTTTTCCTTTTTACTTTTTACCGTCCATGCCTCTTTTAGATCTATTCTTAGTTCTTCCCTTTTTACCTTTTTTTTAGGCAGTCAGACACCAAATCACTATTCCCCTTTCCGAAGCTCCTGGTCTCATCTGCTTAGGCCCTATGGTGAATCCAGACCCGACTGATCTGATTAACTTAGAAACCCATAGAATCCCTTTCAAGCAATCACCTATGGATTTGGACCAATGGTCAGGCACTTTTAGATCTTGGCCAAATGAAACCCCCGGTTGGAAAGAGTGGTACCAAAGAATGGCCAACTCTAAGAGAGTTCAATGGGATGAACTAAAAATCGGCCAGTGCATCAATCTCTCTTTGTCCCAGATGGAGAAGAATGAACCCCTGGTAATAGCAGCCTCCTATTTCTGGTCTGACGCGCTCAACGCGTTTGTCTTTGGGCACGGACCCATGACCCCAACTCTGGCCGATGTCCTGATGCTGACCGGCCTCAACATTTCCTCCCCCGATACACCCTTTAATTATCTGATCAAGCCGACCCATCGGCTAGAGACGAAAGGAATCAGCGGGTGGAAAGGGTATACCAAAAGAAACATGAGGACTGGGATGATTTTGGAGAGAGAACATTCAGCGTTCTTGATGATGTGGCTAGAGAAGCACCTCTTCTGCAGCAGAGCGGTTGGCCCTTCTTCCAACACACAAGCTCTGGCCGAAGCCCTATCAAGGGGATCCGCCATCCCTCTCGGGAAGCATCTGTTAGGATCGGCCTACCACATGATGCACCAGATCAGCGTAAAACTGTCAAAGGGAGAGCCGATTGGTAACCCTTGTGGCCCCTGGTGGTTCATCACCCTCTGGCTCAACTTGTACATGAGCAAAATTTCCCAACAGCAGATAGAGACCAAGACATTCCCCAACATCGAGTCAGAGGAGAACCCCACAGTACGACGACGGTGCACCTCTTTCGGCGAAGCGGCATCAGCTTTCCCTGGTTGCCAGTTCACTGCCACCCAGACAGTCGAGTATTTCAGATGCTTTTACAACGGCTTTAGTGAAGAAACTACCAGTTGGTACCCGTACCAGAGAACAAAGCCACTTTTTGAGCTTCCCTTTTGTTATGACTCGACATCCAACTTCTTCTCTTGGAAAGACTCCCCAACTTATGAATTTTACAACCCATCAGTTGCAGCACGGCAGTTCGGCCTTGGTCAGCTGCCGATTCGAGTTTATTTTGCCGGCCGCGCAAAATTCCAAGATGAGCTCACTAAGGGTCTTGACTACAGTCGGCTGTGCAATTTAGTGCCGGACTCCAGTACCATTGATGTAAGCAATTGGATAGTGGCTCCTTTTGCTATCCAACAATTAAAGTTATGGTGGGAAGAATGGAAGTAGCATCTCTTTTGTGTATCTCCTTCAACATATTGCAATGATCTGGATCCTAACAACATCGACCCAAACGCAGCGGTACTGCCCTTCTCTCAGCCGATTTCGATGTTATTTCTTTTTATGCTACAAATTTGCCGCTAACTTCCTCTGACGCGGAGCCCAAGTGGAAGACCGATAGAGAATAGCCGCCCATACACACCATTCCCACTCGGCTACCATGCCCCAACCATCGAAGACATCACCACCGGCCGATCGAAACAAACGCCAAAGAAACCCTCTTTAAAGAGGACGAGCCGCCGAGTGCATGCCCGCATAGAACCGGCCGATCAGTTGATGGCGGCATCGGCTGAACCTTTAGCTGCGCCGACTCTGCCGATTTTTGAGGAAGTCAATCCCCAGGCTGCTACAGAAGCTGGAGCGGCTGCTGCATCATTGCTAGTAGAAGATGTTTAGGTAATTTCGCATACCTCACATCCTCCTAAGTATTCTGTCAATATTAACTTCTTCTTTCTGTCAGGCTGCGCAAATCGCCCCAGTGCAATGTCCGCAGCAATCAGCTACATTCCAGGCAGAAACCGGAACGCCAGCAATTCCTCCCATTGAGGTAGAGAGTCTCTTAACTCAACTTTTTGATACTTAACCAAAAACTAACCGATTTTTGATGCAGGCCACCCTGGGCGCATCGATTGTACCTTTCCAACACCCCTCGGCCGGACGACTCATAGAGGTATGGCAGTCATTATATATCATCAGACTTAATCATTTGCATTATACTTATAAAAATCCGCTTCCCATACCTTTCCAGGAAGCTGGTCCGAGCAGGGCACCGATAGTCGTCGAATCTTCTTCTTCCGAAGAACCAATCACGCCAGTTCCCGAGATGAGGGTAGCACTCTCGCCGGCGCAAGCAGAAGAAATCCGCTTCAAAGAGGTAAGGAACTTGTCACCCAAATCAGCCGATTTCCCCTTACCGTCGGCTAATCCATATTTTTATTTTTTTTATTCTTTCGCAGGAGCAGGACACTCCCAACAACAGTCTTTTTTCCTTTACGGTTGCACTTTCTGATGATGAAGAGGTTGCCTCGCGCCAATTCACACTGAGCTCGATCCCCGATGACGTCCGTACCAAGCTTGAGAGCATACGGACCCTCCTCCAAGACGACATCGGCCGACTAGTGGAAGACGCCTCGCCGATTCGGCAACTTCTTAGTGAAATCAGAGGCCGAATTCCAGAGGAAGCGAAAGAGGCTTTGGTACCTGCCACATACATAGAGTCAATGCAGATTCCAGTGTTCAGGGCCTTGTGCCATATGGCCGATCGCGCCAAAGTAGCGAAAGCCCGCGAGGAGGAAGACTCCTACAAATATCGAGCTCAAGAGGTGCATCGACGAATCCGCTTCCTTGAAAGCTCTCGTCCAGATATCGTTGGTGCCATAGACCGCCTTAAACGGCAAAGGGCAGAGCTATCCAAGGAGATGGTACAGGTGACCAAGGCCATAGCTGCTGAAGAAAAAAGACTCCAAGACCTCCCATCCGTCATCGCCGAGCTGAAGCAGGAGAGGCAGAACCTGGCCCACGAAGCAATAAAAATCCATCGTCATATGCCAGAAGTTCCTGGATCGGCTGATGACGACCAGAGAATCTTAGACTCAGCCGATCAAGTTAGGCAACGAGCGATTGCGGCTATTAATGCCCTCCTCAGGTGAACTGTAAAGGTGCTGAATTCTGTTCTTACCGGATAATAAATTGGTCAGACTAATCGAATGTTTCGTCCTTAAGGCGATGTTATCTTTGCATCGGCTATATAGACAAGAGCCAATAGGAGTTGGCCACGTTGTCTTGATGCACCCTATCATGAGTTATGCACCCACCCATATACTAGGATAGTACCTCTTCAGATACCTTCCGTTTAAGGCTCTCGTGAATTCCTCCCCTTCGATAGTTTCGACTATATATGCATTTCCTGGAGCATATCAGCCGATTTTATACGGCACTTCCCTAGTGGGCGACCATTTACCGAATTTGGGATCCTTAGACCCTATCGGCAACACCAACTTCCATACCAAATCTCCTTGGGAGAATTGTTTGACCTTGACCTTCTTGTCGTACCACCTGGCCACCCTTTTCTTGTTTTCTTCAATGCTCATCAGGGCCCTTAATCGCTGACCCGCCAAATAGTCGAGCTCTCCCTTCATGAGGAGGGAATAGTCATTAGCCATCAGCTGATCTTGAAGCGATGTGCGCCTTGACCCCGTCCTTAATTCCCAAGGCAATACTGCCTCGTGACCATATGCCAACTGATAAGGAGATATCTTAGTGGCCCCGTGGCAGGCCATCCTGTAAGCCCATAGACATTCAGTTAAAGACAGGTTCCACTTCTTGGGTTGTTCATATATCTTCCTCTTGATCAACTTGATTATCCCCTTATTGGACGATTCGGCCTGGCCGTTGGCTTGAGCATAATACAGAGAAGAATTCAACAATTTAATCCCCATATCGGCGGTGAATTCTTCGAACTCCCCTAAGGTGAACATCGTTCCTTGATCGGTTGTGATGGTTTGAGGGATGCCGAACCGATAAACAATATGGTCCCTCACGAAATCGATTATAGCGGCCGATGTCACGATTTTTAACGGAACTGCCTCCACCCATTTGGTAAAATAATCTGTGGCTACTAATATAAACTTGTGCCCTTTGCTTGATGGAGGGTAAATCTGTCCGATGAGGTCTATCCCCTAACCTCTAAACGGCCATGGTTTGATTATCGGATTCATAGCCGAGGCCGGTGCGCGCTGCACATTGCCAAACTTTTGACAGTCTTGACAACCTTTATAATATTTAAAACAATCTTCGAGAATCGTCGGCCAATAATACCCATTGTTTCTGATCATCCACTTCATCTTGTGAGCCGATTGATGAGCTCCGCATACGCCCTCGTGGATTTCTCCCATCAGGACCTTTGCTTCTTCCATTCCCAGGCATTTGAGTAGAACCCCATCAATCATCTGGTAAAACAAATCGTCTTTGAGAAACACATATTTCGTGGCCTAAAAACGCACTCGCCGATCCACTTTCTTGGACGGATCTTTCAAGTAATCGGCAATCTCCTTTTGCCAATCGTCGGCCGCAAGTTCCAGAGTCATGGCGCATTGAATCGGCCGGTACCCGGACGCGTGTTGGGAAAGCCTATTGGCCTCTTCATTGTAATTTCTGGGAATGTGCTCAATAACCGCAGACTTGAATTCCTTTAACAGTTGGAGGCAATCTTCATAGTAAATCCTTAAGACATCATCTTTGCATTCAGATCTCCCCGTTAATTGATCCACAATGAGCATGGAATCTCCAAAAATTTCCACCGCATCGGCTTTGATTTCTCTTAACAATTGGATACCTTTTAGGACGGCTCGGTATTCCGCCTGGTTGTTGGTCGCGGATGCCTCTATCGGCTGAGAGAAATCATAACTTGCCCCCCGAGGCAATATGAGAACGATGCTGATTCCCGATCCGGCCCCACACGAGGAACCATCGAAGTATAGAGTCCATGGAACTGGTTCAACGACAGCGATTTCCGGTCCACAATGCTGAGCCATGAAATCGGCCATGACTTGACCCTTGACAGCTTTGGCCGATTCGTACCTTAGGTCAAACTCTGATAGAGCCAGGATCCACTTTCCAATCCGTCCTTTCAAAATTGGCAATGATAGCATGTATTTCACCACGTCATCCTTGCATACAACTATGCACTCTGCCGATAACAAATAGTGCCTGAGCTTGGTACACGAGAAATATAGACACAGGCACAGCCGTTCCACCGATGAATATCTCGTTTCGGCGTCCAGGAGTCTTCTGCTGACATAATATATTACCCGCTCTTTTCCTTCGAACTCCTGTGCCAACGCCGATCCGATAGCCCGCTCGTCGGCCGATAAGTATAGTTTGAACGGCTTGTCAGCCTGTGGCGGGACCAATATAGGTGGCGAAATTAGATATTGCTTGATGTCTTCTAATGCTTTGCGTTGTTCTTCTCCCCACACGAATTCCAGATCGGGTTTAAATTTCAACAAAGGACTGAAAGCTTGAATACATCCGGACAAGTTGGATATGAATCTTCTGATAAAGTTGACCTTGCCGATTAGGGACCGCAGCTCAGTTTTATTCTGCGGGGCCACAACCTTGTTGATGGCAGCTATGGTCTTCCGGTTGACTTCTATCCCGCGCTCATGGACCATGAATCCTAGGAATTGTCCGGCCAATACACCGAATGCACACTTGTTCGGGTTCATTTTCAACCCATGCTTCCTTGTGCACTCCAACACCTCTCGTAAATCGGCTAGATGTTCCTGATGACCTTTTGACTTGACCACGACATCGTCGATGTAGATTTCCACCAATACACCAATAAGCTTGTGAAAGATATAATTCATAGCCCGTTGGTATGTAGCGCCGGCGTTCTTTAATCAAAAGGTCATTACCACCCACTCGAATAAACCGAGGTGGCCCGGACACCTGAAAGCCGTTTTTGAAATATCTTCTTTGGCCATTAATATTTGATTGTACCCAACATTATCATCCATGAAACTGATGACTTTGTATCCTGCGGCGGCATCTATCAAAACATCGGCTGTCGGCATTGGATACCCGTCCATCGGTGTAGCCTGATTTAGGTTCCTGAAGTAGATGCATACGTGCAACTTTCCGTTTTTCTTGTATACAGGTACAATATTAGAAATCCACTCGGCGTAACGGCACTGCCGAATAAATCTTGCTTCAATCAATCTTGTAATCTCGGCATTTATATCAGGTAGAATTTTAGGGTTGCATCGTCGTGCAGGCTGCTGATACAGCCGATATCCTGGTTTTATATGCAACCGGTGTTTGACAATGGACCGGTCTAGACCAGGCATCTCATGGTATTCCCAAGCAAAACAATCTTTAAATTCTTTTAATAAACTTGTCAATTTGCACTTGTACTCGGGATCCAAGCTAGCACTAATATACGTCGGCCTTGGCTTGCTACTATCTCCTAAATCCACCATCTCCAATGAATCGGCCGACGTAAACCCGTGCCCAAGCTTCCCGTCTTCTCGAACGAACTGATCCATCTAGTCTGAATCTTCAGAGCCGACTGCTCGGATCGGCTGTAGGCCAAAATCGGACACTTTTAGGAAATCGGTGTCCCAAGTTCTACCGGATATACACTTGACGTGTTCGCAGCTCCACTGTTGCGTATCGGCGGCAGCAACACTGTAGGCGGAGTCGGTGGTGACTATTTCGGTATTGTCGCCGACCCGCTGTACGAGGCATTGGTGCATTGTAGACGGGACGCAGCGATTCGCGTGTATCCAATCGCGACTGAGCAACATGTTGTAGGACCCTTTGCCATTAATAATAAATAAAGTAGTGGGAAGGGTCTTACTGCCGATGGTGAGGTCGACGCAGAGCGCTCCGCAAGCGGGAGACACGTTGCCTTCGAAATCTTTGAGCATCATGTCCGTCTTGGTCAGATCTTCGTCACTTTTGCCCAACTTCCGGAACATGGCATACGGCATGGTGTTGGCTGCAGCGCCTCCGTCTACTAATAGCCTGGTAATAGGTCGTCCGTTAATGTGTCCTTTGAGGAACAGATCCATGAGATGTTGTCCTTTTTCATCTTCCGGTTTCTCAAAAGTGGCTGTCATTGGCTCCAAAACCAATTGCGCCATCTACTCCTCCATCCTTGTCGCGTTGTTTCGATCGGCAGGCGCCAAGAACTCCATCGGCAAGATGAACACCATGTTGGCGTCCGCTGCCGATTCTTGATTGTCGCCTTCCTCATTGTTGTTTCTTTTGGGGCGCTAGACTCGAGACCTGTCATCTTTCTTATCTACCATCTGCCTTTGCTCTTCCTCTTGTTGTTCCCATTGGCGCAGACATTGGATGCTTCATTTTTGAGATTTGGACAGTCCATCAGGGCACCACCTGGGGTTCACCGGTTTGGCCGGCGGTTTGGCACGCTCCCAGTCTGGTTCCTGTCCTAGGGGGTTCTCATCTGACACCCTAGCGTCGGCCATTTCTTCTAGCCGATCGTGTGCGCTGGCTCTGCCCCCAAGTCGCTTATGCTGGTTGATCCTGCCCCCTGGCCGATCATACTGTTCGAGTCTGCCCCTTGGCCGATCATACCGGTCAACTCTGCCCCCCAGCCAATCATGCACTAAAAGGCGCCGATCCTCTTGTTCGCGCCAGTTTCTGCTGATCGGCTCTGATCCTCTGTCTCTGGAGCGCGAACTCTTGAGCGGGCGATCATTGCGATATGGTCCGCTGCACTCAGGGCAATTATCAGCTGATGGTAATCTGAGGTTATTTTCCCAACAGTGGATGAAGAACAGGCATCGCCAATGATATTCGTGTCGGTGTATCATCTCTTCACGGTGTCTCGATCTTTCCTACTGCCGCTGATATTTGCTGAGCAAGAATTGGGAGGTGACGGGTCTACGTGATCGCTCTGATCCTTCACCCTCGTCTTCGACCCGTCTTTTCGCTTTGACATTGTCCATCGTAGCCTGATTTCTGGGGTCCACGGCGCCTCTTCTATTAGCCGATTCCGACGTCAGCACCTTAGTTTTGAAGCGCGTTTCTTCCCGTGTCAACCATGTTAGTAGGGAAAGGATGCTGATCAATTTTCATCGGCTTTACCGGCTTCGCCGGGACTTCGAATTTGAATCTGCCTTGCTCAATGGCCGACTGTTTCTGCTGACGGAAGATTTTGCACTCATTTGTGTCGTGAGACGTGGCATTGTGCCACTTGCAATATTTCATCTTTTTGATCTGCTCGGCCGACGGAATGGTGTGGTAAGGTGAGAGCTTGATCTGTCCCTCTTGGAGAAGTAAGTCGAAGATTTTGTCGGCCTTTGACGTGTCGAAACCGAACGCTTCTGGTTCTTTCTTCCCGAAAGGGCATGATATCGGCTTCTTCCCTTTGACCTATTCTGCTAAGCCGATTTCCGCTTCCTCTTCAGATTCAGATCCCTCCAAATACACCACCTTTTTCTGAAAATTCCTCCGCTGATCAAATGGACGTACTTCTTGACCGGCCAATCGGTGAACGATTTGACTTAAACTTTCAAATTCCTGTGAGGCGTACTTCTCCTTGATGTGTGGCAGGAGACCTTGGAAGGCGATATCGGCCAGCTGAGCGTCAGTCAGGGCTAAGGTATAGCATTTGTTTCTGACCTCTCTGAACCTTTGTACGTAATTAGTTACTGGTTCATCGCTTCTGTGCCTGAGATTGGCCAGATCTGAAAGCTTCATCTCGTGGACCCCCGCGTAGAAGTACTTATGGAATTGTTTCTCCAGATCGACCCAAGTAACGATGGAATTGGGTGGTAGCGTAGTGAACCACTGGAAAGCCCACCCAGATAGAGATGACGAGAATAGATGCACCCGCAGAGCATCTTGTGTGGCGGCCTCCCCGCACTGGATGATGAATCTATTCACATGCTCCGCAGTTGAGGTGTCATCCAGCCCTGAAAACTTGGTGAAATCAGGAACTTTGTACCGATGGGGAAAAGGCAGTAGATCGTAGGCAGGTGGGTATGGTGTTTTGTATGTATAGGTTTGTACCTTCGGCTTCAAACCGAATTGGTCTTGAATCACCTCTGCTATCCTTGCTGTCCAATCCACTTGCTGCTGATGAACAACTGGTTGGGGGATCGGCACATGTTGATGGATCGGCGGTGGGACGGCCAGGTGATGGATCAAAGCGTGTGGCAGATTTTGCGGCAGCGTGGCCGGTTGAGCAGTTGACAGCTGGTGGTGTAGCGAATCTACCGTCCCATCGTACAGCATCATCGGCGCCGCGCTTTTGAATGTTCCTGCAACATCTACCCCCCTGCCGATTTCTGACGTGGCCAGTTGATATTGAGGGGCCGTCGGCCGGATAGCCGATTGGAATGGTGCCCGGATCGGAGAGCCTCCATGACCGGCTGATTGGCTCGGAACAGCCGTTGTTGCTGGTGCCCCCCAAGGCACTGAGTTTGAGGGCAGTGATTGTACGGAAGAAATCTGGGCAGGCTGAGGCGGTGATGAGGACATCACTCCTACGGATATACACGAGGCTTCTTAGCTGGACATCCAAACCATTCAAGGTCCAATCACAAGAGCTCGCGCGCGACAATTAAATTTAGAGGTGAGCTCGCTCCTAAGTGTTTCTCTTAATAGTTTCGAGAATAGTTTGCTACCTAACGTTTATATTGTGATTAGAAACCAAGGAGAAGATAAGATGACACATGGAGAGGAGCATGGAGTCGTGGAGGGACAGCAAGGGACGTCCAAGCTACGTGGAGGCCCAATACAACTCAACTTCGAGTCCACCTCGGAGTCCAGGAGCAGTTTGACTTGAATTGGACGCCCAGGCCGCATCCGAAGTCCGATTTCGACAATCTACATATGGGTGGAAAGAAAATTTGATAGAGCTTCCAATGGCGTTGGTTTGAGGCCCAAATCCATTATGAGTTGTCGGGAATCGTCCGAGGAAGTTGGCGTCCAGAATCTGTCGCGGTGCTGCATCACCGTATTTTGGCCTTTGGGCCGTGTATCGTCGTCGAGTCCTTTAGGGTTGCGTCCAGGTACTTGGACACGTCCCTAAACCCTATATATCAGTAGCCACCGCCCTCGTTAGGATTCGGGTTTTACTTAGATTATTCTGTCAAGAACAGTTTCGCCGTACTCGGCTTGTGAGACCCCAACTCGTGAGCTAATCATACATCTGCAATTGGTTTGCAATCTTCCTTGTTCTTGCTTGTGTTCTTCGATTCGCAGGCAGGGATTAGCCTTCTTGGTGAGGTCGACCGTGTATTCGCCGGTCGATAACCTGAGGAGACGTGGTGCTACGATTGCGGGGTTTCGGGACGTGTTGCCGGAAGCCGGATCGATTCGTGTCGCGACTCCACCAAATCGAGAGTTATCAGAACCTTTCGGAAGATCGGGAACCCTCGTTCACATTAAGTGGTATTCAGAGACAGGTTTACCATCAGGTTCGCTCTTACCTTTGTTTTCGCCTTTGTCCTATAGTCCACAGAACAGCCGCAAAACAAAAAAATGTGTAGTTAGATTTTTCCCGTCCTAGACCGTGTTTAGCTTTTTGCATAATTCTCTTTCAGAGTCCGCAGTGTTGAGTTTGTGTCCTATACTCGTCTTTTTGTGCTTGTTGAGTCCGTGTCTTTGGTTCGGTTTTGTGCATCCACTTTCCCCGGCTAACATCCCACAAAAAGTTTCCCACCGATTCGCATCCGTTTCACCAACGCCATCACAAAAACCTAATTCGGAGGGTCCTCCTTAAAACGGGCATAACTTTCGGCTCGGACCTCCGATTGAGGTGTTCTTTTTTTTCCCGGAAAGATCTCGAAATTTTGCACATACGATTCACCGGCCTTGCTGGTCACGAAAAATTCAAAAAACTCAAAAAAAATTCAGAAGGTCCTTGATTCGAGCTCTGAAGTTCCATCTACAGTTTTTGGGAACAATCGTGATTTTCTCCAGATCACGTCTTACCTCTGATTGAGTTGATCCTTTGTGGTGTACCTATTTTTGTGCCCCTGGTTGTGAAAAAAATAGAAGAAAAATAAAAGCAAAAAAACAAAAAATTGATTTCTACTAGTGCTAAAAGACAAAACAGGGAAGCACATAGAGAGGGTACAATTGCTGTTTTATGTGCTGTGGCTGGTTCATTGCTGATTTTCTCTCATTGCTGATCATCCTTTTCATCTTATCTCCTTGTTTGTTGGCACTACTGACTAAGGACTCGGTTAGACCAGCACCTAAGAACAAGTACCTTTGGACATTTATTGAGCATTGCTATCTGCTAGTGAATTGTGTTCCACTTACATATTTTTGGCCTTCCTAGAACTCCACAGACTACTTCTGTGCAGCACCGGTTCTTAACCCTTGCAATCGTGGCCTACGCCTTCCAGGTATCCTTTGCCTTGCTGGTAAGAACTTTGTAAGAGCTTGGTAAGGTGTTTCCTTTGCTGTGTAGATTGAATTGAGAGGCACCACGACACCTGCGTAGGAGATTTTTAGGGATAACCTTCACTGTTTGTTTGTTCCTGTTTTTTTTTGTGTCTACAATGGCAGGCAACGATGGAGACACTCCCAAGGACTTAAACGAGTGTGTTAGCCAAGCTCAGCTGCATGCTTTCATGGAGGACACACGAAACGAGATACGCGAGGCAGTTACCAGGGTTGTCACCGAGAACATCAACGAACTCCGACTTGCTGACCTCGTTGGGGAGTTGAACGGACGGATAGCCACGCTAACTAACAGAGTTGCTGCGTTGGAAAACCGTCCACCACCTCAGCCAGCCGATCCTCAAGACGTGGTGTATGACGTCCATGGCAACGTTGACGAGGCAGCTACACGAGAGGCCCGCATACGAGCGCGTGTTCGCGTGAACAACGCAGGAGGTAACCGTGCCCCCGCTGATCCTTATGCTAAGGTTAAATTTACTATACCGTCTTTTCCTGGACATTATGATGCTGAGGGATATCTTGATTGGGAGATGACGGTTGACCAAAAATTTAGTGCCCACCTAGTGCCTGAGCAACATAGAGTTCGACAAGCCACTAGTGAATTTAAAGATTTTGCTATCATTTGGTGGACTGGTTTAGTTGCTTCAGGTCTTGCACCTACTACTTGGGAACACCTCAAGGTTGCTATGCGTGATAGGTTTGTTCCTCCTTCTTATCATAGAGAACTGCGTGCCAGTTTGATGCGTTTAGATCAGGGTACTAAATCTGTGCAGGACTACTATGGTGAGCTTCAGAAGGGTTTGATGTGTTGCAGGATAGTTGAGGGACCCGAGGATGCTCTTGTTCGTTTTTATTCGGGTCTGAGACGCGAGATTCAGGACATAGTTGATTATAAGGATTTCACTACTATCAACCAGTTGTTCCAGTTTGCTATGCTTGCAGAGAAGGAATTGCAGGGTCGTCAGCTATAGGACAGGACCAACGCCCGGACGTCCTTTGCCTCACGCACACCGGCGCTTTCAGGGGTGCCCAAGCCTTCGAGTTTTCGAGCACCTCCACCAGCGGGCAAGAAAACAACGACGAGTGGTGTTTCGACTACACCAAACAAACCTTCTTCACGTGCTGCAGATTCAGGTAACAATGTTGTGCAGGCCCCGGCTCAGAGTTCTTCATCCGCTGCATCGACGGGACGCACCTCCGGCATTCAATGCTATCGCTGCCATGGGATTGGACACGTGAAGAAGGATTGCCCAAGTCAGCGGGCATATTTGGCGACAGAAGATGGAGATTACATCAGCACCTCCGACATAGAAGATGATGATGAAGCGGTCGCTGCTGAGGACGTCGACAACCTGGTCATTCATGGTGGACAGACTGCGGGCTTCTTGAACATTATTGTTCAGCGCGTACTCAGCACGCAAATACAGCAGCCTGAGAGGTTGCAGCGACACAATTTGTTCCAGACCTTTTTCGTCATCAAGCAGCGACGTGCTCGTGTGATTATTGATGGCGGAAGCTGCAATAACTTGGTGAGTTCAGATCTGGTCAAGAAGCTTGGCTTGACCACACGACCACATCCACATCCATACTATGTTCAGTGGTTAAATGACTCCGGTAAAGCTAAGGTAACACAAACTTGCAGAGTTTCTTTTTTCATTGGTGCATATGCTGATTTTGCTGATTGCGATGTGGTACCTATGCAAGCTTGTTCACTTTTGTTGGGTCGTCCATGGGAACATGATAATGATGCTACACACCATGGTAGAAGTAATAATTATACCTTCATGCATAAAGGGAAGAAAATTACTTTGGTTCCTTTGACACCTGCTGAAATTGCACAAGCCGATCAAGAAAGAGCTGCTAGTTTGAGTAATGATAAATCTGAAAATCAGCAAGTTGCTAATTCTATGTTCCCACCTAAAAAGGAGAAACACACTCATAAATCTGAGGCCGAGGGAATTAAATTAGGGGGTCAAGTTATGCTTGCAACAAAATGTGACCTCGCTGAAATTTCTGATGATGATATTTGCTATGCCTTGTTTTGCAAACGAACCTTATTTTCACTTCATGATATTGCTAGCTCTTTGCCTGCTGTGGTTACCAACATTTTGTAGGAGTACGCGGACGTTTTTCCAGCTGAGATACCTCCGGGGCTGCCACCTTTGAGAGGAATAGAACATCAAATTGATTTGATCCCCGGCGCCGCTCTGCCAAACCGTGCTGCCTATAGAACCAACCCCGAGGAGACTAAGGAAATTCAGCGACAAGTCCAAGACCTTTTGGACCGTGGGTATGTACGTGAGAGCCTTAGTCCTTGTGCTGTTCCTGTGCTTTTGGTTCCTAAGAAAGATGGTTCGTGGCGTATGTGTGTTGATTGTAGAGCCATTAATAATATTACTATTCGATATCGTCATCCTATTCCTAGGTTGGACGACATGCTTGATGAGTTGTGTGGTTCTATAATTTTCACAAAGATTGATTTGCGTAGTGGTTACCACCAAATAAGAATGAAGCTTGGAGATGAATGGAAAACTGCTTTTAAAACTAAATTTGGGTTGTATGAGTGGTTAGTGATGCCTTTTGGTTTAACCAATGCACCTAGTACCTTCATGCGCTTGATGAATGAGGTTTTGAGGGCTTTTATTGGTCGATTTGTGGTGGTTTACTTTGATGATATATTGATTTACAGCAAGTCTTTGGATGAACATATGGATCATTTACGTGCTGTTTTTGACGCGTTGAGAGTAGCACAATTGTTTGCTAACCTTGAGAAGTGCACCTTTTGCACCGATCGAGTTTCTTTCCTTGGCTATGTTGTTACTCCACAGGGCATTGAGGTGGATGAGACGAAAATTGAAGCCATTGAGAGTTGGCCGTTGCCCCAAAACATCACACAGGTGAGGAGTTTTCTTGGTCTTGCAGGTTTCTACCGCCGCTTCGTCAAAGATTTCAGCACCATTGCTGCACCGCTGCATGAGTTGACGAGGAAGGGTGTGGTGTTTCGTTGGGGAAAAGCACAAGAGGAGTCATTTGTCACTTTGAAGGACAAGCTTACGCATGCGCCGTTGCTGCAACTTCCGCATTTTGGTAAGACTTTCGAACTCGCTTGTGATGCTAGTGGAGTTGGTATTGGTGGTGTTTTGATGCAGGATGGTAAACCCGTTGCATACTTTAGCGAAAAAATAAATGGCCCTGTTCTGAATTATTCTACGTATGATAAAGAATTGTATGCTCTTGTACGTTCTTTAGAGACGTGGCGTCATTATTTGTGGCCTAAAGAATTTGTTATACACTCTGATCATGAAGCGCTTAAGTATCTTTGTTCTCAAAATAATCTGAACCGTAGACATGCTAAATGGGTTGAGTTCATTGAATCTTTTCCTTACATTATTAAGCATAAGAAAGGGAAGGATAATGTGATTGCTGATGCTTTGTCTAGACGATATACCTTACTGTCCCAACTTGATTGTCGGATTTTTGGGCTTGAATCAATTAAAGAACAATATGCGCTTGATCCTTATTTTACAGAAGTGTTGCTTAATTGTAAAGAGGGACGTACATGGAACAAGTTTGTGGTCAATGATGGATTTGTGTTTAGAGCTAACCGCCTGTGCATTCCAGTTGGTTCCGTTCGTCTTTTGTTGATACAGGAAGCACATGGAGGAGGTTTGATGGGACATTTTGGCGCAAAGAAGACGGAGGATGTTTTGACCACACATTTCTTTTGGCCAAAGATGAGGACCGACGTTGAGAGGTTCGTTGCTCATTGCACTACATGTCAGAAAGCTAAGTCTCGTTTGAATCCACATGGTTTGTACATGCCTCTTCCTGTTCCTTCTATTCCTTGGGCCGATATTTCTATAGACTTTGTTTTGGGATTGCCTAGGACTAAGAGGGGGATGGATAGCATTTTTGTTGTGGTGGATCGATTTTCTAAGATGGCTCATTTTATACCATGTCATAAAAGTGATGATGCTGTTCATATTGCTAACCTCTTTTTCCACGAGATTGTACGCTTGCATGGTATGCCTTCTACTATTGTTTCAGATCGTGATGCGAAATTTTTGAGTCACTTTTGGCGTACTTTGTGGTACAAGTTGGGGACAAAATTATTATTTTCTACCACTTGTCATCCGCAAACTGATGGACAAACAGAGGTGGTGAACCGTACCATGGGCACCATGTTGAGGACTGTTTTGAAGAAGAATTTGAAGATGTGGGAAGAATGCTTGCCTCACGTGGAGTTTGCATACAATCGGGCAACACATTCTACCACAAAGGTAAGTCCTTTTCAGGTAGTGTATGGTTTCGACCCCCGTGCTCCTATTGATATCTTACCTTTACCTACTACTGAGAGAATTCATAGTGATGCTAAGAAACGTGCTGAATTTATATTGAAAATGCATGAAACAACTAAGCACAACATTGAAAAGATGACTGAAAAATATAGAGTTGCTGGTAGCAAAGGTAAAAGAGAGTTAAAATTTGAACAAGGTGATCTAGTGTGGTTACATTTGAGAAAAGAACGTTTTCCAGAATTGAGGAAGTCCAAGTTAATGCCTAGAGCTGATGGTCCTTTCAAAATAATTAAGAAAATTAATGATAATGCATACAAACTTGAGTTGCCTCCCGAGTTCGGGGTTAGTCCCACCTTTAACATTTCAGATTTGAATCCTTACTCGGGAGAAGATGATACGCTTGAGTCGAGGACGACTCAAATTCAAGAGGGGGAGGATGATGAGGACATCACTCCTACGGATATACACGAGGCTTCTTCGCTGGACATCCAAACCATTCGAAGTCCAATCACAAGAGCTCGCGCGCGATAATTAAATTTAGAGGTGAGCTCGCTCCTAAGTGTTTCTCTTAATAGTTTCGAGAATAGTTTGCTACCTAATGTTTATATTGTGATTAGAAACCAAGGAGAAGATAAGATGACACATGGAGAGGAGCATGGAGTCGTGGAGGGACAGCAAGGGACGTCCAAGCTACGTGGAGGCCCAATACAACTCAACTTCGAGTCTACCTCGGAGTCCAGGAGCAGTTTGACTTGAATTGGACGCCCAGGCCGCATCCGAAGTCCAATTTCGACAATCTACATATGGGTGGAAAGACAATTTGATAGAGCTTCCAATGGCGTTGGTTTGAGGCCCAAATCCATTATGAGTCGTCGGGAATCGTCCGAGGAAGTTGGCGTCCAGAATCTGTCCCGGTGCTGCGTCATCGTATTTTGGCCTTTCGGCCGTGTATCGTCGTCGAGTCCTTTTGTGGCAACCCTGGTAATTACAAATCCAAAATCAATGACATAAGCCTAACTCCATGTGTTAAACCAACTAATGAGAGGGTGGAAAGAATTTAAAACGGGTTCAGTTGGAATTCAAATTAAATTTGGGCACATTTGGACACATTTGAAACTTTTAAATTAACTTTAAAACCATAAGCCAAATGAGGTTTTGCCTGAAACCAAAGTTGTAGAACTTTTTATTTTGAGCAACTTTCGTGTTCAAAAGTTTTTGAAATTCAAATCAGAAAGAGGAGAAAACGCCCTGTTTGCACCCAGCCCCCTGAACTTTTTCGAATTTTTGCATTTCAGTCCCTCGCTTCTCCCCCTCCTCTGCCGCGCCGCGCGCGCTCGCCCGCCAGCCGCGCGCCAGGTGGCCGGCGTCGCCTGACCGGCGCGAAGCGCCAGGCCAGTGGCCGCCGCACCACCCCGCCACGGCCGGCTTTGCCCCGCCCCGACGCCGCGCCGCCCAGTTCGCGCCCGCGCGTGCCTGCGACGCAGCCGCGTCCAGACCCGCCGCCCGTCGCGCCCAGTAGCCGCGCTCCGCCGTGCCGCCCCGGCCCCCGCGCCCCACCAGTCGTCGCGCCCGCCCTCCGCCCGAGCCGCTGCCGCTGCTGCCTCCCCACTCCGCGCCCGGCACTATCTCACCGCGCTCACGCCGTATCTCGGCCGCCCAGTCGCCGCGTCCGCGTGCCGCACGACGCGCCGGCGTTCTGCCGCCGCCCGCCGCGGCCAGTGCACGCCGTGCCGTGCCTCCGCCCCGCACGCTAACCAGGCCCCTCCTGTCTCTATAAAAGCGCCACCCCGGCCACGCGCGCGAGCCCCCGGCCACCAGAACGCCTCGCCGTCGCCATCGCCGCCGCCGAGCACCACCCGTCCGTGGACAGCCCACTGCCGCCGCCCACTGCCCAAACTGAGCACCCAGCCACCACTACATCACCTCACCGCAGCTCGCCGACCCACCCAACGCCACCCAGAGCCACCGGAGCGCCGCCGCCCGCGCTGCCGTCGCCGCCGCCGCCCCTGCTCGCCGTGGACAGCACGACCCCGACCCCCTCCGTCCAAGCCGAGCCCTTGAGTGGCTTCCCCACGCGTCACTGAAGCTCGCCGACCGGACCACGCCGCCCCAAGCCCGCCGGAGCACCGCCGTCGACGCGAGCCGCGCCGCCGCCGCCTCTGCTCCAATGCCGGCGAGCCCTTCCCGGCCGTCCCCCACCTGAACAACACCCCCACAAGGTAGCCCTCGCACCCCTGAACCTTCCCCGACCCCCGCCCCTCGCCGCCGGCGAGCCCCCCTCGCCGGAATTTCGGCCGGCCGCCGTACCCAAGCCGCCAAGGACCCAATTGCAAGAATTTAAATCTTTAGAAGGGTCTGAGCGCAAGATTCAAGGACCTAGTTGTAAAAGAAAATTTCAAACCTAGATTCAAATTCAGTGAAATTGTAAAATTCGTATAAAATCGTAGAAAATTCAGAAAAATGCAAACTCAACTGTTCTGGAATCCTCAGAACAAACTCTACCACTTTTGTTACAAAAATTTTCTCAGAATCTCAAAATATTTTGCTCTACATTAAATAGAAGCTTTAATGGACATATTTTATACCCACTGTTCTAGAACAATGCTGACCCTGAACTTTGGGCAGTGAATTAGTTGCTGGATGATTAGGACTGTGTAAAAAGATCAGGCCCAAATTCCATCTCTAGATTTACTGTTTGTTAAACTTAGTTTTATATCATGTGTAAGAGGAATGTTTTATCCCTGCAGTTAGGTGGTGAGTCACCCATTGAAAGTTTTCCTATGCTAATGTATTGGTAACTAGAAGCCAGAGAAAAATTAGGAGACTTTTTCTCTCACAGTAACCTATTTATTTGATTTATGTGCTAATAACATACATTAAATCAAGAAAATAGTATCTTAGCTTGGAAAATCCCCAAATTATTACTGGGAGTTACACTGTGGTAGAGGTTGCTGTGTAAAAAGTTTCATGGACAAAAACCCTGTGTAGGGTCCTGTAAAAATGAATCTTTAAAAAGCCTAGGTGTAGAATGTCATGTTTTCTATGCTCTAAATACTGCATGATAAATCCTACAAAAATTACAGTAGCTTCTGCATGCTCAAGTGAGAGCTCTGTAAAAATCTTAGCCACAATTGTTGCACCAATTGATCTGTACAAAAAGAACAAGTATCTAACAGCAACAATGAAATATATTTTTCAGAATTAATCTGTTACATAAAATTGGCTGAAAATTTTACAGTAAGCACACCTTTCCTTGATGTGCCTAAATCCAAAATTTCATGACCAGAAACTATCCCTTGTAGTAATGACTCTCAAATCGTAATCAAGTGCTATTTCCACGACTTAAACTTGTGCACTCATGTAGAATCGACGACTCTCGCCGACGGAACCTACGAGCTGGTGCCCGCGTCCGAGAGTGAGCAGCGTGAAGCTCAAGCAAATCTAACTGAAGCTTTTGAAGACCCGAGCCCAAGTTCGGAAGATCCCCAAGCGAACTGCGAAGGCAAGCCCCGGAGCATAACCCATTCTTTCCGAAATTATGCAACTCATTACTCTTTGCTTGTGCATTAAGTTTATAGGAGTTGGATGAAAACTTAGTTGCATGATGTCAGGAACCCTTGCTTGGAAAACTAGATGTAAGGTTCGATAGAATGCTGTGCAAATAGGACTCCGGTAAAAGTCGAGTGATTTCCTGTCACTCGCGAGAAAATAGGAGTTGAATGACTACTACACGCTGCAATCATAAGGACACGGACGGGTTATGTAACGATGGTTACGATTGAGGCCCGTCTGTCTAGTGAAAAATGCTAAGGCCGCAGGGTGTGGTAGTGATGGTTAAGTCTTTGAACGTACTAAACACATGCCGAGATTATGGGAATCGGTAAGCTTAAGTACCTGATTGGCCCGGCAAGGGGACGGCATCCTACCCTTTGAACTTCGGTCCCATGTGCATATGGCGAGTGCAGAGAGTGGTCACGACCCGGCGCCGAACCGTGGCGTGGAGCTCTTGTACTCTCGGAGGGTAGCCCCGATCCACGACCCGGAAAGAAAGGGGAAAAGTTGCACGTGTGACTCTAGGGAGTAACCACGTGACGTGTGTTTGGGTTTCCCTTGCAAGGTTAAGAAATTCGATTCGAATCGTCCGTTTCTCACGGCTATTGAGACTGCTTAACCATTTTTACCCACAGAGTAAGAAGAGGAACAATGATGATGAATGAACTGGTTGGATGGAAAACCTAATCCTTCACCATGTATGCATTAGATTGCTGCTTACCTAGACTGGCTAACGAAACTAGAATCTTGAGCTAAAAGTTGAAAGTAAGGACCCACTTGTAGATGCTTTTTCGGCAAAACAAACCCCTGAGCCAAACAGCCTTGCATGTCTAGAGTCGGTGGCGTAGTTCCCACTACACGGGTAAGACTTGCTGAGTATTAGTATACTCAGTCTTGCTTGTGACTCGTTTTCAGGTGAGCCCTTTGAAGACATGATTGCTAGCTCGACTTGGCCCTTCACTCTTCCCCCTGGTTGGTCGGTGGAATGGGATGCGCCCCCGTCCAACGGAGATAAGGCCGAGTGATGTCTCGTACGGGCTTCATCGAGACATCCTGTATCGTCGAGTAGTTTCCGTTGTTTATTTCCGCTGCAATTTAACTCTGAAGAACTTATTTATGTTAATTGAAGTACTTGTTTTCTAAATTCAGAACTAGGCCTGTAATATTGACTTATGCAAATGATGTAATACTTGCTGGAATGTGGTATTCTCTGGGCTCATCGTCGCATGAGCATTTGTATGTACGGCGCTCGATCCGTTCACCGTGGTTGTATCGGGAGGTTATACCCGACAGACCAGTGGATTACTCCGTTTGAAGTGTAAGGTTAACCGAGGATGCCTTAATGGTGATGGTTAATACACTTGAGCCGGATTAATTCAGGTGGTTCTGCCACAGCTGGTATCAGAGCCGTAGCTGGTGCCACAGCTGGCAACAGCGGACACCAGAGCCGAAATACATACGCCAGAGAATGCTACAAGCCTTAAAAACTCATTTTACTAAAACTTGACTAGAAGGTTGTGTTGCGAAATGCGTTGGTACGTTAAGGATGGTGCCTAGTTCGTAAAGCCCTAAGGGATTATGGGAAAGTTACTAGGTGGCTATCTAACTTCTATGTGTATTATCAACTGACTTCCAGCACATTACTTTCTGTCGAAACTTACTTTCATGCACAACCAACCTTAAATTCTGTAACGACGCACTCGTCGCTAAGGTAAGAAGGTAAGGATCCTCAGCCAACTGAGGGAGCTTGGCCTTCCTATCGGTGATGCGAACCGAACGCTGCCCTCAAGCAGTGGCTTACTTGAGGTGCTGCCAATATGCCAACTGTTAGTTGAACATATTGGGAGTAGAAGGTTCGGCGCAGGGTATGGCGATCGCTGTTCATACCCCCGTCTCATGACGGTACCCCCGTGAATACGCTATCTCGATAGCGTATGTTAACGTCGTCTGTACGGCGGGAATTGTACAGATATCGTTTCTATAAGTAAACGGTAATGATTACGGACGCTTTCATGAGTGCTGGCATGAAAGGTTCATGATATATATATGCTTGTCGATTTTCTGCAGGTACACTAACCGCGATTACGATAAGTTAAGGGACGAGTAGAAAGACTCGACTAGCTATTATAGCGAGAGCCGTATTGTGTATGCCACCGAAACTATCTTCGTAAGACCAAAGCTATTTGGCGATTATTTTATTTTGTGAGGACGAATAGGACGTGCATACATCATGAACATATGTATCTGAATTCAAAAATGCGATGTATGAGAGTGGTAAGGTTCTTGCGTATCTAAACCATGGTTTGCATAAGGACTATCTAGCGAAACTGTCCGAAATCTGCCGTCACCAAAAAGAGCGATTTTATGGCCTAAGAAAATGACCATTTCTGATAAAGTTCATGTTGAAGAAATTGTTCCAAATTTTGTGTTCTATCTTCTGTTCAAAAACGAAAAATTCTGAACGTATGGAGAGTGAGAAATAACAGAAACCTTGAAATGTCAGAATTCTGTCCGGAATAAGCACTTCTGCCCCTTAAATTTTTGGGCCCCCTTCCTGCGGTTTTCTGCAAAAGAGCACAACACGAAACTTGTTCCAAATTTACCCAGGAAGCTGCTGTTAAAATTTGGTAAATTTTGGCTAGGTAGATTTTCCCTGGTGTACGAAACTCTAGCCCTCTGTTCACTGAAAATTCTGGGTAGACAGTAAGGTAAAACCTGAAAAGAAAGACCATCTTAGAGACCCAATTAGCTCTGGAGTTGACTAGAAAAGTTGTTCACAAATACCTTAGGAGTGATCTGGTGAAATTTGAGAATTTTTGGATGAGAACTGTGGGAGTTATGATTATTTTTGCACACTATACAGAATCTGTCCTTGTGCTGCTCACAGTTTTTCGCTATCTCACTCCATTTGATCTTTTGTTCAGATGGCCGAGCCTGTTGAGATGATGGTGGATGAGGATGGACGCGTGCACTCGCAGTGTCTCCACTGGGAGGGCTTTCCCTCTATTTTGTGGGATGTTCTGCGTACCGCGGGCTATCTAATTCCCCCACGTTACGCCGGACTGGAGTTTGCGGAGAATGGAGTTACCCAGTGCCGTGTCAACGTGACTATCTTTCCGCACCCGCTACACCCGGAGCGGCCCGCCTTGGAGCTTGAGGCTGTTGGTCGCCGTTTGGCCGATACTTGGGAGCTTGCAGCCATGAGGGCGCTCACCACGTTTTGTGCGCAGCGTCCCGAGGTTGTCATACTCACTCCCATTGGATTGTTTCCTGCTGCCCAGGACAACGACCCCTTTTGGCTCAACAGGGTGCAGCACGCACAGTATTTGGTAGACTTCCATGCCCAGGAGACTATCCATACCTCCGTGCGGTGCATGAGTGCACTCTACCGGCTTCAGACTCTCCAGAGTCAGGCACTCGAGCAGCTCACCGATCTTGCTCAGGCGTACCATATGATGGCAGATACCAGGGATGAGCAGATAAAGGAGCTCAGCCAGGATCTTGAGGACAGAGATGCTCAGATTGGCCAACTTGAGGGCCAAATCCAGGAGCAGGACACTCTCATGGGTGAGAGAGATACCACGATAGCACAGTTGGAGGAGCAGCTCCATGATCTGAACCTTGAGTTGGAGGATGCTAATGAGCACATTCAGTGGCATCATGATCAGAATGACCATCCCCATGAGGACGACATGGAGGAGGATGAGGAGGAGCCACAAGAGATTGATGGTATCTCAGGTATGGATTTCGAGGGTGAGGTACCACAGGCACCTCGGATGGGAGCTCACTCTCCTGCTCACAGCGAGTCGTCCGTCAACGACTTGGATGATTTCTAGAGGATGACCTAGGAGGACTTTTGCACATACTCCTCGATAGGGTAGCCTAACTTTTGGCAAGTATTGTAATAGGCTAACTAGGAGTTGAGTAACTCTTTTGTGTTGGGTACGCCTGAACCATGTGGATACCCTCAGCATGTAAGGAACGGCGATGAACTTGGGTGAATTCGATGTAACTTGGTAAACAATGAAATCCACAATCGCTGAGTCTTGTCGGAATTTTTATCCATGTCTCCTTGCATTTATTGGCTGAGTGTTGAATACCAGACTTGTGCTAAGTTTTGTGATCTAGGTTCTCACAAAAATTCAGCATCATTGGACCTCGCTAGTTTGAGATATAGGCGAAACCGTACCGATCAATCTGCTGAAAAACAGCTAAGACAGTAAGGCAAAGGACGAGCTTTTCGACCACCTTAGCTATAGTTCTAGCACCAAAGTTAAAATACCAAAGTGGTGCATTCCTAAATTCTCTGACTACTGCAAATGATTGAGATGTTTTGGATGGACCCACAGCAGGCTATGATTTTTCTCGTAGCAAACAGAGATTCTGTCCATACTTCTAGCTCAGACTTCGGAAGTCTATGACTACACCAATTATTTATGAATCAAGGAAGTGATATGGATCGCGTTGCTAATGGTAACCTTTCACGTTTCAGATGGTTGGATCAACACGTGGCAACCCCGAGGGTTTTGGTGCCGGTGGCAGCCGCTCGCGACAATCGCCACCACCCCCGCCCAGTTTGGTGGAAGTGATGGCCGCTCAAACCGAGCTGCTACGTCAGATTGTGCAAGGACAACACCAGCAGAGGGGTGGGCACAATGCTCACCAACCACAAGCTGTAGGATACACGGATTTCTTGGGGACCCAGCCGCCCTTGTTCCATAAGACCGAGGAACCCCTGGACGCAGATGCATGGATTCGCACCATAGAATCCAAGTTCACACTACTTGTGGCCCCATGCTCAGAGGCCAACAAGGCTCGTTTTGCCGCGCAACAGCTTCGCGGTACCGCTCGACTGTGGTGGGACCACTATTTTGCGATGCTCCCGGCTGACCATGTGGTCGACTGGAATGAATTCAAGACCGCGTTCCGGGCACATCATATCCCCGAGGGTCTCATGGAGAGAAAGTTGAATGAGTTCCTGGCACTCACCCAAGGCACCCGCACCGTGTTGCAGTACGCCCAGGCGTTCAACAACCTATGCCAGTATGCGGGCTATCACGCTGATACGGATGCCAAGAAGCGTGATCGTTTCCGCCGAGGTCTGAATACCAAGCTCAAGGAACGTCTGAACCTAGCCAGGGCTGACACCTACAACGAGTTGGTCAATATGGCCATTACCCAGGAAGACTGTATCATGGCACACCGGGCAGAGAAGAAGAGAAAGGCACCCGCAGGACCATCAAGTGCCCAACCACCAAGGTATCGCATCGTGCAAAATACCGCACCTACAGCTCCACCAAAGGCCCCGCAGCCAGGAAGATGGATTGCCAGACCCCCACAGCAGCCAGGCATGGTACGACCCCCGATGCCTCCACAGAATGGTCCGAGGCCCATTCTTCAGCAGTCTCTTCGACCTAGCCCCGCAAATCGCTGTTTCAAATGCGGGAGTTCCAGCCACTTCGCACGAGAATGCCCTCAGCCTGGACAGCCCAACCAAGGTCAAGGATCCAACCCGAACACCAAGAACAGGGGCAAGAGACAGACCCTGCAAGTCAAGCAAGGACGGATTAACTTCACCACGCTTGCAGAGCTTCCAGAAGGCGCCCCAGTGATGTCGGGTACATTCTCTATCCATAACAAGCCTGCCGTTATATTATTTGATTCTGGTGCATCGCATAGTTTTATAAGTGCAAAATTCGGTGCAAAAGTAGGCTTGGATGTTTGTCACACAAAAGGGTCATATATGATATCAACACCGGGTGGTAAAATTGCTTCAAACCAAATGGTCAGACAAGTACCAGTCAAATTGGGTAGTAAAACCATCGACACGGACCTTGTCCTTTTACCCCTTGACGGCATGGACATTATTTTGGGAATGAACTGGATGGCTATGCATGGAGTCACACTGGACCTTTCTTCCCGAGCCGTTGAGATAAATTCACCTAGTCACGGAGCCACTACCCTTTACCTACCATTCATAGATTGCACGAATTCCTGTGCTTATAAGATGGAAGGACTTAAGCTAGATGAGATTCTTGTGGTGAACGAGTATGCCGATGTTTTCCCGGATGACTTACCAGGAATGCCACCGGATAGGGATATTGAGTTCGTTATTGAACTACAACCAGGCACTGCACCTATATCCAAAAGACCGTATAGGATGCCCCCTAAAGAATTGGCCGAGCTGAAACTTCAACTCCAAGAACTACTGGACAAAGGTTTTATTCGCCCTAGCGCGTCACCTTGGGGATGTCCAGCCCTATTCGTAAAGAAGAAGGATGACAGTTTGAGATTATGTGTGGACTACCGACCTCTCAATGCGGTAACAGTTAAAAATAAATACCCACTTCCTCGCATCGATGTTCTCTTCGATCAATTAGCTGGAGCCAGAGTCTTCTCAAAGATTGATCATCGTTCGGGATATCATCAGATCAAGATTCGCCCGTGCGATATTCCTAAGACTGCCTTCTCCACACGATATGGACTATATGAATTCTTGGTCATGTCCTTTGGACTCACCAATGCCCCTGCCTACTTCATGTATCTCATGAATTCGGTATTCATGCCCGAACTTGACAAATTCGTCGTAGTGTTCATCGACGACATTCTTATCTATTCAAAGGATGAGGAAGAGCATGCCAAGCACCTTCGCATTGTTCTTCAGCGACTCAGAGACCATCAGCTCTATGCTAAGTTTTCTAAGTGTGAATTCTGGTTGGATACTGTAAAGTTCTTAGGTCACACGATCTCCAGCGAAGGCATAGCTGTTGACCCCAGCAAGGTACAAGAGGTGATGGATTGGAAACCCCCTACCTCTGTTCATCAGATTCGCAGTTTTCTCGGCTTAGCCGGTTACTACCGTCGCTTCATCCCGGATTTCTCTCGAATTGCTAAGCCCATGACAGAACTATTGAAGAAGGAAGTAAAGTTTGTATGGAATGAGAAGTGTGAGGAAGCCTTCCACACTCTCAGAGAGCATCTGACTACTGCACCTGTGTTAGCTCAACCCGATAATACCAAGTCATTCGATGTGTATTGTGACGCATCAGGTACTGGTCTAGGATGTGTGCTTATGCAAGAGAATCGAGTGATTGCATATGCCTCACGAGCCCTTCGGCCCCACGAACAGAATTATCCCACGCATGACCTTGAGCTCGCAGCCGTCATTCACGCTCTGAAGATATGGAGGCACTATCTCATGGGTACACAGTGCAATATCTACACGGATCATAAGAGTCTCAAGTACATCTTCACACAAGCCGATCTGAATATGAGACAACGAAGATGGCTAGAATTAATCAAAGATTATGACCTTGAAGTGCACTATCACCCCGGTAAGGCTAATGTAGTCGCGGATGCACTAAGCCGCAAGTCCCATTGCCATTGCTTATCCATGGAGTCCTACCATGAGACATTATGTGCAGACATGAGGAAGCTTAACTTGGAAATGGTTTCCCAAGGCACTCTAAATCACATCTCAGTTGAGCCCACTCTTCACGACCAAATCGTCATGGCACAACTACATGATGAAGGAATCAAGATCATCAAACAAAAACTCTCTCTAGGTGAGGAGAAGTATAAGTGTTTCCGCCAGGACCATAAGGGAGTTCTATGGTTCGAAAGTCGTATAGTCGTTCCGAAGAATCGTGAACTCCGCAAGCAAATTCTTAATGAGGCACACCTCTCCAAATTCTCTATCCACCCCGGCAGTAGCAAAATGTATCAGGACCTAAGGCAAAACTTCTGGTGGACTAGAATGAAAAGGGAAATTGCTACGTATGTCTCGGAATGTGACACGTGCCAGAGAGTAAAAGCTAGCCACTTAAAGGTAGCCGGTACACTTCAACCGTTACCTATACCATCATGGAAATGGGAAGACATAAGTATGGACTTCATCGTTGGACTACCAAACACGTCCCAGAGACATGATTCCATATGGGTTATCGTTGATAGACTCACGAAGACGGCACATTTTCTTCCGGTGCACACCACCTATTCTACCAAGAAATATGCCGATATTTACCTCGATCATATTGTTTGCCTGCATGGAATACCTAAGACAATCATTTCCGATCGTGGTCCCCAGTTTGTAGCACGCTTTTGGGAACAACTGCAAACATCTCTTGGCACAAAGCTGATTCGCAGCTCAGCATACCATCCTCAGACCGATGGACAAACGGAAAGAGTAAACCAAATTCTTGAAGACATGCTGAGAGCTTGTGTCATTCATTATGACAAGAATTGGGACAAATGCCTACCCCTGGCAGAGTTCTCGTACAACAACAGCTACCAAACGAGTTTAAAAATGGCACCATTTGAGGCCCTGTACGGACGAAGGTGTCGAACCCCTTTGAGCTGGTCACAAACCGGAGAACGTAAAATAATTGGACCCGACCTGGTAATCGAGGCAGAGGAGAAAGTAAAAGTAATACAAGCAAATCTTAAAGCCGCACAAGCCCGACAAAAGAGCTATTCTGACAAAAGGAGAAAGCCTCTAAAGTTCAAAGTTGGCGATCATGTCTATCTTCGAGTTTCACCAACCAAAGGAATGCGAAGATTTGGGATCAAAGGCAAACTAGCTCCCCGTTATATTGGTCCTTACGAAATCATGGAGAGCTGCGGACCCGTAGCCTACAAATTACGACTGCCCCCTCAGCTCACGGCCACCCATGATGTCTTCCACGTATCTCAACTCAAGAAGTGTATTCGAGTCCCTACCGAGATTGTGGAACAACAAGAAATATCGTTGGAACCCGATCTCTCGTATGTCGAACACCCAATTAAGATTCTGGATCAAAAAGAGAGAGAGACCAGGAGGAAAGTGATTAGAATGTATAAAATACAATGGAATCGCCACACGGAAGAAGAAGCCACCTGGGAAACGGAAAGCTACCTGAACCAACATTTCCCTGGGTTTCTTGCCTCAACCACTGGTATGTGCACCCACGCCCACACTAAGAATTACCGAATCTCGGGGCGAGATTCTTGTTAAGGGGGGAAGGCTGTGGCAACCCTGGTAATTACAAATCCAAAATCAATGACATAAGCCTAACTCCATGTGTTAAACCAACTAATGAGAGGGTGGAAAGAATTTAAAACGGGTTCAGTTGGAATTCAAATTAAATTTGGGCACATTTGGACACATTTGAAACTTTTAAATTAACTTTAAAACCATAAGCCAAATGAGGTTTTGCCTGAAACCAAAGTTGTAGAACTTTTTATTTTGAGCAACTTTCGTGTTCAAAAGTTTTTGAAATTCAAATCAGAAAGAGGAGAAAACGCCCTGTTTGCACCCAGCCCCCTGAACTTTTTCGAATTTTTGCATTTCAGTCCCTCGCTTCTCCCCCTCCTCTGCCGCGCCGCGCGCGCTCGCCCGCCCGCCGCGCGCCAGGTGGCCGGCGTCGCCTGACCGGCGCGAAGCGCCAGGCCAGTGGCCGCCGCACCACCCCGCCACGGCCGGCTTTGCCCCGCCCCGACGCCGCGCCGCCCAGTCCGCGCCCGCGCGTGCCTGCGACGCAGCCGCGTCCAGACCCGCCGCCCGTCGCGCCCAGTAGCCGCGCTCCGCCGTGCCGCCCCGGCCCCCGCGCCCCACCAGTCGTCGCGCCCGCCCTCCGCCCGAGCCGCTGCCGCTGCTGCCTCCCCACTCCGCGCCCGGCACTATCTCACCGCGCTCACGCCGTATCTCGGCCGCCCAGTCGCCGCGCCCGCGTGCCGCACGACGCGCCGGCGTTCTGCCGCCGCCCGCCGCGGCCAGTGCACGTCGTGCCGTGCCTCCGCCCCGCACGCTAACCAGGCCCCTCCTGTCCCTATAAAAGCGCCACCCCGGCCACGCGCGCGAGCCCCCGGCCACCAGAACGCCTCGCCGTCGCCATCGCCGCCGCCGAGCACCACCCGTCCGTGGACAGCCCACTGCCGCCGCCCACTGCCCAAACTGAGCACCCAGCCACCACTACATCACCTCACCGCAGCTCGCCGACCCACCCAACGCCACCCAGAGCCACCGGAGCGCCGCCGCCCGCGCTGCCGTCGCCGCCGCCGCCCCTGCTCGCCGTGGACAGCACGACCCCGACCCCCTCCGTCCAAGCCGAGCCCTTGAGTGGCTTCCCCACGCGTCACTGAAGCTCGCCGTCCGGACCACGCCGCCCCAAGCCCGCCGGAGCACCGCCGTCGACGCGAGCCGCGCCGCCACCCGCCTCTGCTCCAACGCCGGCGAGCCCTTCCCGGCCGTCCCCCACCTGAACAACACCCCCACAAGGTAGCCCTCGCACCCCTGAACCTTCCCCGACCCCCGCCCCTCGCCGCCGGCGAGCCCCCCTCGCCGGAATTTCGGCCGGCCGCCGTACCCGAGCCGCCAAGGACCCAATTGCAAGAATTTAAATCTTTAGAAGGGTCTGAGCGCAAGATTCAAGGACCTAGTTGTAAAAGAAAATTTCAAACCTAGATTCAAATTCAGTGAACTTGTAAAATTCGTATAAAATCGTAGAAAATTCAGAAAAATGCAAACTCAACTGTTCTGGAATCCACAGAACAAACTCTACCACTTTTGTTACAAAAATTTTCTCAGAATCTCAAAATATTTTGCTCTACATTAAATAGAAGCTTTAATGGACATATTTTATACCCACTGTTCTAGAACAATGCTGACCCTGAACTTTGGGCAGTGAATTAGTTGCTGGATGATTAGGACTGTGTAAAAAGATCAGTCCCAAATTCCATCTCTAGATTTACTGTTTGTTAAACTTAGTTTTATATCATGTGTAAGAGGAATGTTTTATCCCTGCAGTTAGGTGGTGAGTCACCCATTGAAATTTTTCCTATGCCAATGTATTGGTAACTAGAAGCCAGAGAAAAATTAGGAGACTTTTTATCTCAAAGTAACCTATTTATTTGATTTATGTGCTAATAACATACATTAAATCAAGAAAATAGTATCTTAGCTTGGAAACTCCCCAAATTATTACTGGGCGTTACACTGTGGGAGAGGTTGCTGTGTAAAAAGTTTCATGGACAAAAACCTTGTGTAGGGTCCTGTAAAAATAAATCTTTAAAAAGCCTAGGTGTAGAATGTCATGTTTTCTATGCTCTAAATACTGCATGATAAATCCTACAAAAATTACAGTAGCTTCTGCATGCTCAAGTGAGAGCTCTGTAAAAATCTTAGTCACAATTGTTGCACCAATGGATCTGTACAAAAAGAACAAGTATCTAACAGCAACAATGAAATATATTTTTCAGAATTAATCTGTTACATAAAATTGGCTGAAAATTTTACAGTAAGCACACCTTTCCTTGATGTGCCTAAATCCAAAATTTCATGACCAGAAACTATCCCTTGTAGTAATGACTCTCAAATCGTAATCAAGTGCTATTTCCACGACTTAAACTTGTGCACTCATGTAGAATCGACGACTCTCGCCGACGGAACCTACGAGCTGGTGCCCGCGTCCGAGAGTGAGCAGCGTGAAGCTCAAGCAAATCTAACTGAAGCTTTTGAAGACCCGAGCCCAAGTTCGGAAGATCCCCAAGCGAACTGCGAAGGCAAGCCCCGGAGCATAACCCATTCTTTCCGAAATTATGCAACTCATTACTCTTTGCTTGTGCATTAAGTTTATAGGAGTTGGATGAAAACTTAGTTGCATGATGTCAGGAACCCTTGCTTGGAAAACTAGATGTAAGGTTCGATAGAATGCTGTGCAAATAGGACTCCGGTAAAAGTCGAGTGATTTCCTGTCACTCGCGAGAAAATAGGAGTTGAATGACTACTACGCGCTGCAATCATAAGGACACGGACGGGTTATGTAACGATGGTTACGATTGAGGCCCGTCTGTCTAGTGAAAAATGCTAAGGCCGCAGGGTGTGGTAGTGATGGTTAAGTCTTTGAACGTACTAAACACATGCCGAGATTATGGGAATCGGTAAGCTTAAGTACCTGATTGGCCCGGCAAGGGGACGGCATCCTACCCTTTGAACTTCGGTCCCATGTGCATATGGCGAGTGCAGAGAGTGGTCACGACCCGGCGCCGAACCGTGGCGTGGAGCTCTTGTACTCTCGGAGGGTAGCCCCGATCCACGACCCGGAAAGAAAGGGGAAAAGTTGCACGTGTGACTCTAGGGAGTAACCACGTGACGTGTGTTTGGGTTTCCCTTGCAAGGTTAAGAAATTCGATTCGAATCGTCCGTTTCTCACGGCTATTGAGACTGCTTAACCATTTTTACCCACAGAGTAAGAAGAGGAACAATGATGATGAATGAACTGGTTGGATGGAAAACTTAATGCTTCACCATGTATGCATTAGATTGCTGCTTACCTAGACTGGCTAACGAAACTAGAATCTTGAGCTAAAAGTTGAAAGTAAGGACCCACTTGTAGATGCTTTTTCGGCAAAACAAACCCCTGAGCCAAACAGCCTTGCATGTCTAGAGTCGGTGGCGTAGTTCCCACTACACGGGTAAGACTTGCTGAGTATTAGTATACTCAGTCTTGCTTGTGACTCGTTTTCAGGTGAGCCCTTTGAAGACATGATTGCTAGCTTGACTTGGCCCTTCACTCTTCCCCCTGGTTGGTCGGTGGAATGGGATGCGCCCCCGTCCAACGGAGATAAGGCCGAGTGATGTCTCGTACGGGCTTCATCGAGACATCCTGTATCGTCGAGTAGTTTCCGTTGTTTATTTCCGCTGCAATTTAACTCTGAAGAACTTATTTATGTTAATTGAAGTACTTGTTTTCTAAATTCAGAACTAGGCCTGTAATATTGACTTATGCAAATGATGTAATACTTGCTGGAATGTGGTATTCTCTGGGCTCATCGTCGCATGAGCATTTGTATGTACGGCGCTCGATCCGTTCACCGTGGTTGTATCGGGAGGTTATACCCGACAGACCAGTGGATTACTCCGTTTGAAGTGTAAGGTTAACCGAGGATGCCTTAATGGTGATGGTTAATACACTTGAGCCGGATTAATTCAGGTGGTTCTGCCACACCTTTAGGGTTGCGTCCAGGTACTTGGACACGACCCTAAACCCTATATATCAGTAGCCGCCGCCCTCGTTAGGATTCGGGTTTTACTTAGATTATTCTATCAAGAACAGTTTCGCCGTACTCGGCTTGTGAGACCCCAACTTGTGAGCTAATCATCCATCTGCAATTGGTTTGCATTCTTCCTTGTTCTTGCTTGTGTTCTTCGATTCGCAGGCAGGGATTAGCCTTCTTGGCGAGGTCGACCGTGTATTCGCCGGTCGATAACCTGAGGAGACGTGGTGCTACGATTGCGGGGTTTCGGGACGTGTTGCCGGAAGCCGGATCGATTCGTGTCGCGACTCCACCAAATCGAGAGTTATCAGAACCTTTCGGAAGATCGGGAACCCTCGTTCACATTAGAGAATACGAAATTTTGCCCATAAAATGTCGCGCCCTCCGAATCATAAATTTTTGAGTCTTCAATTTAACTCTTAAACTAGAGCTCAAATGAACTTTTGCCTGTAACAAAACTTGTAGAACTTTTTATTTTGAACAACTTTCATGTTCATAAATTTTTAAGTTGCAACACAAAAATTTGAGAAACACTTGACTTTGCAAACCAGCCCCTGCCTTTTCTTCTATTTCCACTTCCAGTCCCTCCCCTCTCCTCTGCTTCGCCCGCCCGCCGCACAGTCGCCGCTGGCCACCTGGCCGGCGATGCCTGCTGCCCACGCCACGAAAAGCCAATGGCCGCCCAAGCCCCGCCCGACCAGCTGCGCTGCTCCCCACGCCGCGACCCTGCCCAGCCCGTGCGTGCCACGCGCGTGACGCCGTCGCCGCCACTGCTCGCCGCCGCGGCGCCCAATGGCCAGCCGCACCGCGCTCGAGCCTCTGTCGCGCCCCGCCAGTCACCGTGCTCGACGCCCGGCATGCCAGCTGCTGCAGCTGCTCGCCCAACCGTGCGCCGTGAGATCTTCCACTCCCCACGCCAAATCTCTGACGCCCAATCCCCTGCTCGCGCCCACCGCTCGCCGCGCTGAGCCTCTGGCTGCCGCCCAGGCGCCCAATGGCATGCCCCCGTCGTGCCGTCTCAGCCCGGCCCTCTCCCTCCCTCCGGTCCGTATAAAAGCCGCCCTGAGCCCTGCTCACGCGCCCAGCCACCAGGACGCCGCCACCGTCGCCATTACCGCCGTCGTGCCCAGCTCACCGAGGAGCTCACCCCTCCGGTCATCCACCGCCCAAGCTGAGCCCCCAACCACCATCACAGCATCCCACTGACGCTCACTGCCCCGCCCATCGTCGCCCAGAGCTGCCGGAGCACCGTTGCCAGCGCTGCCTCCACCGCCGCCGCCCCTGACCGCCGTGGACACCCCACCTCCGGCCCTTCTCCGCCCGAACAAAGGCTCGGAACGGGACTACATCACCCCACCCGGGCTTCCCGACCGCGCAGCGCTGCCCCAACCCCGCCGGAGCACCGTCGCCGATGCGCCGCATCACCGCCGCCCCCTGCTCCATGCCGACGAGCCCTTTCCGGCCACCCCCAACCCCGACCAAGGCCCCACAAGGTAGCTCTTGCCTCCCTGGATCTCCCCGACTCTTTTCCCCTCGCCGGAATTTAGCCGGCCGCCGTGCCAGCGCCACCCAAGGACCCAATTGCAACGATTGAAATCTTTAGAAGGGTCTGCACGCAAGTTTCCAAGGGCGTATCTGCAAAACTGTGTTTAAACTTTAAATTCAAAAACAGCGAACTTGCAAAATTCATATAAAATCATAAAAAAATCAGAAAAATACAAACTCAACTGTTCTGGAATCCTTAGAAGAAAATATACAACTGTTCTTACATGCACTTTCTCAGTTTCTCAACAAACCTTGCTCTAAATTAAATGGAAAGTTTAATAGACTTTAATTGTACCCACTGTTGTAGACAAAGGATGAACCTGAATTTTGGACAGTAGTTTAGCTACGTGATGTGTACTCCAGTGGAAAAAGTTTAGGACCAGAACCCACTTGTAGCTAAACTTTTTGTTATACTTCGTTTTATGCCATGAAATAATAGAACTAATTTGTAACTGCTGTTATATTGTGATTCATATTGTGAAACTTTTTGAGAGATGTTATAGTGATGCCTAAACACCACAGAAAAAGTTTAGAACCTTTTTCCTCTATGTAACCTATTTATATAATTTTGTGGCGGGAAAAATTCACTAAATAAAATTATTTTTTTCTGTGCTTGGAAACTGTTCAACTTTTTACTAGGAGATGCCTTGGACTAGTTTATTTTGTATAAAAAGTTTCATATACAAAAACCCCGTAGAACATCCTGTAGAAATTAATCTTTATTAACATAAGTGTAGCTTGTCCTATTTATTATGCTCTGTATCATGGACAATAAAATCTGAAAAATTGATAGTAATGTATATGTGGACAGGTTAACCCCTTGTAAACTTTTTGGCATCAATACTTGCATGGTTTGTTCTGTATAAAAATAACTAGGATCTAGCAGTGGCTGTGTATTACATTTTTCATGATTATTCTGCTGCATAAAAATGTCTGAAATTTTTACAGTGCTGTTGTCTCTGCATAATGTACTCTAAATAAAACTTTCATCACCAGAAGTTACCTAGTCCAGAAGTTGTGTTTAATCCATGTTGTGCTTAGAAAAATTTGTTTCCAGAAGAACACAACCCCCAACCCCTCTTGTTTCATGGAGTTAATTAGTTTAAGTTATACTCTATTAACGATTGCCCAAGAAATCTTAACTAACTAACTTTACAACCAAATCTATATTTTGTAGACTGCAACTTTATTGTGAAGGAAAATAAATGTCATATACTATCACTACAACTCATACTTGTGCATTCATATAGAATCAACTACTCTCGCTGATGAAACATACGAGCTGGTGCCCGAGTCCGAGAGTGAGCAGCATGAAGCTCAAGTGAATCTAACTGAAGCTTTCGAAGACCCGAACCCGAGTTCGGATGAGCCCCAAGCTAACTTTACCCAAGAAGGCAAGCCCCGGAGCATGAACCCTATTTTCTAAATTATGCCACTTATTACTCTATTTTACTTGTGCATTAAGTTTATAGGAGTTGAATGAAAACTTAGTTGCATGAACTTTGGTTCCTATGATCTGAACACTAGATATAAGGTTCGATAGAATGCTATGCTAATAGGACTCCGGTAAAAGCCAAGTGATTTCCTGTCACTCGCGAGAATATAGGAGTTGAATGTTTACTACATGCTGCAATCATAAGGTCGACGGACGGGGCTATGGTGCCATGTTTATGTTGATGATTGAGGCCTCGTCTGTTTAGTGAAAAATGCTAAGGCCGCAGTGTGTGGTAGTGGTGGTTAAGTCTTTGAACGTACTAACCACATGCCGAGAATATGGTAATCGGTAAGCTTAAGTACTGGATTGAACCGAGGCCGGAATATACTCCCCACCGTCTTGAATTCGTTCACATCTAGCTAATGGCGGGTGCATGTGCCGCCATGGTCCGGCCGGGTCTGTGATCCATGGGGACGTGTAGTCGAGGGCGGTGGGCCTGTTCCGTGAAGCGGGAATTGAAGGGAAAGGTTGCACGTGTGACTCTGGGAGTAACCACGTGACGTGTGTTTAGGTTTCCCTTGCAAGGTTAAGAAATTCGATTAGAATCATCCGTTTCTCGCGGTTATTGAGACTGCTTGACCCTTTTACCACATAGAGTAAGAAATGGAACAATGATGATGATTAATCTTGTTGGATGCAAAATTAATTCTTTCACCACGTATGATATTGGATAGTTGCTTACCTAGAATGGTTAAAGAAAACTAGAATCTGGAGCTAAAATTTGAAAGTAAGGACCTACTTGTATATGCTTTTCGGCAAAACAAACCTCTCAAGCCAAGAGCCTTGCATGTCTAGGAGTCGGCTAAGTATATTCCACTAGTCGGGTAAGCCTTGCTGAGTATTAGTATACTCAGCCTTGCTTGTGGCTTGTTTTCAGGTGATACTTTTGAGGACATGATCGCTAGTTTGACTTGGCCATGTACCCTTCCTCCTGGTTGGTCGGTGGATTGGGATGCGCCCCCGGCCAACGATGATAATGCTGAGTGATGTCTCGTACGGGCTTCATCGAGACATCATGTATCGTCGAGTAGTTTGTCGTTGATTTTCCGCTGCATTGAACTCTGAAGAACTCAATTACTTTGAACTCTGAAGTACCTTGTTTTATGAATTTCAACTTGGTTTGTAATAATAAATTTATGTTGAACCCTGTGATGTAAAATTTATGGAATGTTGTATCCTCTGGGCTCACCTTCGTGTGAGTACTTTGTATGTGTGGTTTCAATTGGCAAAACCGTGGTTGTATCGGGAGGTTACCTGACAGACCAGTGGATTACTCCGTTTGAAGTGCGAGTTAGCCCTGATTGCCCTTGTGGTGATGGTTAGCACGCTTGAGCCGGATTAATCCAGGTGGTTCTGCCACACATGCTTGAAATGGAAATAAAAGGAAAATAAACTATCCTACATGCAAATGCAAGAGATGGATAACTACCATGTTACCTCATGGCGAAAGCTCGGGTTTTGCGTCCAGAGCAGGACTCTCCATACCTTGAGTTTGGTTGTCACCACCTACTGGAGTTGTTGTCGGTGGTGACACTTTCTTACGCCACGCTTTCTTCGTGGGCGTGGCTGATTCGACCTCTTTCTTCTCTGATTCCAGAAATTTCTTACGTTGGATCCATCGCTTCGCATTTCTTTGGTTATGCACCTTGATTTCCTTCTCTCGAATGCGTATGCTTTCTATGAGTGTTGGCACTTCTTAAGCCTAACAGATTAATCCGCAAGCATTCAAATACCAATGTAGCTTTCACCCGGGAGTATTCCAGAGTATTGATTTCCACGGGGAATGCGAAGTGTACTAATCCTAACTAATTCGCCTGGGGGTAAGGTTAACGACAAAGGAAGAGAGTAACGGATAAAGGGTAGAGAGGGTACTTGACGGATAAACTCAATATGACTAATCAATCGAGAGAATTAGCACTTACTTCTATGGTCTACTTCAGGTGCCCGGACCGGTCAAGCTGAACAAAGGGATGAGAAGGGGAACTTGAGCAGTCTACTCCTATGTCCTACATCACCAACCACTCTCACGTGGTGGAATACGTAGGCCGGATAGGGCTGTCACCACCTACCGGCTACCACAACTATCTGTGGGGTTGGGTGCAAACCAAGGCAATCTAAGTTCTAGACACCACGTCTACACCGGTCGATTACTACTTTACTCCATGTTAGAGCAAAGCACCCAAAGCTAGTAAGCTAACTTACTAAATAATGAATGAGGAACCCATAGACAATGAAAGTAATTTCTAAAACTCAATTAATTAGAAAGACTAGAGTTACCATACAAGACCCGGACTTCACTCGAGGTTGAGCTGCATCCGCCGAGGTACAAGGTGGAAGAGGGGCCGATTCAGCTCCTCCCCAGCACTCTCACCTCGCCTCTCTCCCTATTTTGTATTTCTATTTCTATAGGGCTTTGCCTTGGAGCTTCTCTTCACTTTTGTGTCTTTCTTCTACCCCGAACCCTGGTATATATAGTACCTAGAGAGCATAGGTACTTGTAGCCGAAGGGGAGGTAAGACGGTGGAGATGCCGGTGCGGCCGAACCAAGTCGGTTCGGCCACACCCCTTGGATGCGCCCCCTTGAGCAATGCATGACGTGGATGGCTTCCTGAGGTCGGTAAGTGTCTAGGCAAGGCAGTTGGAGCTTGCTTGGCAGTTAAGATGGTTCGGCCGCACCACTTTTGGTTCGGCCGCACCAGACCCAGGGCCGTTTGGCCCTCCGTTTCACTGACTTGTTCCTTGGATGGTGTATGATGTTCCCAGGGGTGGGTTCCCGGTGAATGAAGTTGTTTTGCTTGAGTTTGTGGCCCCATGGATCCATGGGTGATACACCATGTCCCTTGGATTGAACTGACTCCCAACCAATGCTTAGGATGTGTTCCATCTGTGTTTCCTTGCATGTGGTTGAAGCTGATCGGGTTTGAGCTCAGCTCTGATTCGGCCGAACCACCTTGGTGTGGCCGAACCAGACTTTTGTTCAGCCGAACCACCTTGGTGTGACCGAGCCAGACTTTGGCTCGGCCGAACTACTTTGGTGTGGCCGGACCAGCTTTTCCTCGGTTTGGGCTGAATTTTGGTCTACTGCATCCCTGCACCATAAATACACAAAAACTTGTGGAACATGTTAGAGTAAAGTCCTAGAGCTATGGTAATTCATGATTTTATGTATTTTCTCACATTGTTGGCGGTCAAAAGATACGAGTTAATGATCGCCAACAATGAGCTCGATGAGGCTTTCAATAGCAAGAATGGCTAGATCCTCCGGTTTCTTCTTGGATCTTTTCTCGTGCTCTTTGTCAAGCTTTTTCTCAGATTGTTGTTTCCGGTTGACTGTCTTGACTTGGGAACACTGTCCTACCTTCGGTCTGAAGGAGAACTTCTCTTTCTGCCCATTGATGTTGAGCTGGATTTCTCCAGCTCCCACATCGATATGTGCATTCACTATGCTCAAGAACGGCCACACTTTGTTCGTGGGCGTAACTGTTTTGACCTCTTTCTTTTCCGTTTCTAGGAATTTCTTACGCTGGATCCATCGCTTTGCGTTCTCTTGGTTGTGCACCTTGATCTCCAGCTCCCGAATCCGTATGCTTTCTATGAGTTTGACGAGGGTCTAATTGGCAGGAATGACTAGTTTCTCCGGTTTCTTCTTGGATCTTTTCTCGGGCTCTTTATCAAGCTTTTTTCTCGGATTGCTTGTTCCGGTTGACTATCTTGACTTGGGAACATTTTTCCACCTTCAGTCTGAAGGCGAATCTCTCTTTCTACCCATTGATGTTGAACTGGATTTCTCCAGCTCCCACATCGATATGTGCGTTTGCCGTGCTCAAGAACGGCCTCCCCAGAATGAGAGGGGTCTTGGTGTCGACTTCCATGTCTAGGATGAAGAAGTCCACGGGGACAAAGAAGTTCTAGACTCTCACCGGAATATTTTCGGCGAACCCCGCGGGATAGCTAACTGATTGGTCCGATAGCTACAAACACATGGCAGTAGGAGCAGCGCATGATGGTTAAGTTTATTGTAGACTACCTTAGGCATGACGCTGACGCTTGCTCCCAAGTCGCAGAGTGCGTGCTTGAAATGTTGAGTCCCAATTGAGCTGGTGATGGTGGGGCATCCTGGGTCGTTCTTCTTCTCCGGGACAGGATCGAGTATAGCTGCGCTACACACTTCTGTGAGTTGTACTACCTCGGTGGTCGGCAGGTTCTTCTTGTTCCCAAGAATGTCCTTAATGTACTTGGCGTACATAAGTACCTGCATAGCGTCAAGCAATGGTATATTGACATACAACTTCTTGATTACCTCGACGAACTTGCCGCAGTGTTCGTCAGCCACCGGCCTCCTTCTCCGTTCCAGAAACGGTAAGGCGGTTGTGTCGTAGACTCTCGAGGAGCCCTTGGGGCCTCCTCAGCTTCTCCATGGGTAGCAGAGGTGCTTCCGTGTGCCTCCTCCTGCACCTCGTCCTCAGCAATGGTATCCCTGGCGGTTATAGTCTCCCGCCGTGAACCTGCATCTTGCGAAAGGGGTGGATCCTACGTGGACATTCCAGCCCGCCTAGTCACCGCATTTACCTTCTCTTTTGGGTTAACTTTCGGTTGCCCGGGCAGTTTTCCCGTGTTAGGGTTAGGACATGATGGGGCTAGTTGAGCTACTTAAGTTTCTATCATTTTGTTAAATCTCAACAGGTTCTTAATAATAGAATTAAAATTCTCTAGTTGTGCGGCGAGAGACTCCAAAATTTTATTATTAGCTTGAAATTTCTTGCTAATGTTATCATTAATTTGTTTCTGGCCGTACACTAGATCTTTCAGAGATGGTTGAAAATTGTTATTAAAACCGTTACCTTGCTATTGGCCAAAGGGGAGGTTGGGCATCGAGTTGCACCCTTGCTGTTGAGGACGATATCCTGAATTGTTGGGATAGTTGTTTCCAATGAAATTCACATCCTCCTGTGTCAATGGGCAGCTATTGCTCGAGTGCCCAGTGTCGCCACATGTCTCCCATGTGATCCGAGAATCCATGATCTGATTGACCTCTTGGTTCGCAGATTCCAATTTCTTCATGAGGAGATCCATCTTGGCAGCCAGCATATCTACACTGTCTTTTTGGTGTACTCCTTTCGGGCGGGCTGGTTGCCTATCTCCCTTCCAACTCTGGTTGGAGGCAATCTTGTCTATGAGCGACTTGGCCCGTGCAACATCCAAAGAGAGGAATGCTCCTCTTGCTGCTGCATCAATGTGGTCTTGCGCTCGTTGACTCAAGCCATGGAAGAAGTTCTGAATAATCAGCCACTCTTCCTTGCCATGGTGTGGACATGCTGCTATGTAGTCCTGGAGTGTTTCCCAGGCTTCCGGGATGGTTTCATCGTGGAGTTGTTGGAAACTTGAGATCCTGTTCCTGAGGGCATTGGTTTTGCCCACTAGGAAATACTTGGCCAGGAATGCATTGGAGCAAGCATTCCATGTGGTGAAGTCTGCCTTGTTGGTGTAAAACCACGTCTTTGCTTTCCCCAACAAAGAGAATGGGAACAAACGAAGGCGAATATTATCCAGTTTAGTGCCCTTGGAGTTGATTGTGCTACTCACTTCCATGAAGTTCTGGAGGTGAGCATTGGCATTTTCGGTTGCCTTTCCACAGAAGGGGCTAGCTTGGACCATGTTGACAAGTCCGGTCTTCAGCTCGAAGCTGTAAGTGCCTTGGGTGTTGTCCAAAACAGTAGGGATATGGCTGTTGGATGGGGCCGAGTACTGACAGAGTGTCTTCTGAGCCATTGTTGAGACAGAAGTTGATGAACTTCCTCCTAAGGTAAGCCATTGTCTGAGGTGGGATAATTCTCTGGATCTGGAGTGAAGTTGCTTGGTAGGTCGAAACTGGTCATGCACTGCTCTGTATATATCAAAAATACAAAGAGAGCGATGGTAAGCCCGCTAAAGCTAGCGGTGATAAAAAAGTAAAATTTACCAAACGATTCAATGATATGTTAGCACCAAATTGCTTCCCCGGCAACGGCGCCAGAAATGCTTGTTTGCGTTTCTTATGCCCAATAGAATAAAGATTCTGCAAGCGCACAAAATACACCACTATAGCACTTCACCTTTGAGTATTCCAGGGTATCGAATTTTCACGGGGAAGCACTATGGTTTAAAGAGTATTGATCGAATGGACGCTAAACTTTACTAGAGATAATCACCAGCTAGATAGTAGGGTTAAGCCAGATAGATAGATGGGATAAGTGGCCAGGCGATGACCGAGTGACACACAGGAGACTCTACCTTAGAGCGGTAAGCAGCTGGGAGGATAACAAGCAAGAAAGACTCCTAAAACACTTCTAGACTAACAAGCTAGCCTCTCGAGACTAAACCTTGACTAACCTAGCTATCGGGAGAACAAAGCTTACTTCGGCGGCTAGGGCGGAAGGACCTCAAACTGAGGAAGAAAAGGGGGTTCCAACTTGGCCAACGATCTACTGACTATAAGGGATGGACAGGGCTGTCACCACCTGCTGCCTACCACATCAGTTCCGTGGGGTGGAACACACTTCCAAGCTAACACTAAGACAGACACCACGTCTGCACTCGGTGTTAGGATTTCTCCTGAGCCCTTCAAGAGAAATACCCCTCAACCTAGGGAACTAACTTGAGCCCCCTAGTCCGGGCGAGAAAACCCGTAAGATAAGGTCCCGACAAACTAAGACTAGAACAAAGCCTAAGCTAGAGGATAGAACATCCGCACACAAGCAGAATGCTTGGAAATAACTAAATAAATGGGGAAAGTAAAGCTGACTTGAAAAGATAAAGAAGATAACTTATATTGATAAAGTCAAAGGAAGGATACAAGAGCTATACCAGACTTCCGAGGATGACTCCGGAATCCCGAGACAAGCTCGACTCGACTCTAACTCCCAGAATACTAAACCTAACTCTAGAACTGAAGTGAAGAGAGAACTCCTTGAATGTGTGTCTGTACAAGTGAGGATGGGGAGCCTATTTATAGCAGCTAGAGGTCGGTAACCGGTGAAGGGCGTCAAGACCACGCGACTATGGAGGTTGCTTAATTTCCACGTGAAGACTGGGCACTTGAGGCTGCAAAGTGGGACCGGCTAGGCTGGCCTGGGGTTGGTGCCAAGTGGCACCGACTTCTAGGTGAATGCTCCTGATTGCCTCCTGAGGTCGGCAATAGCTGCTTTTAGTTAAGCAACTGTTTCAGACATGCAGGTGGGTCCTTGAATCCGTGGTTGAAGCCTTTCGGGTCCTCGGATCAAACTGACTTTAGGTGCACGATTCTTGATCAACTAACTGTGTTTCCTTGCACCTGGATCAGTGACGTGGCCATTGGGGCCAGTGCGAGGCCGGCCGGCCTGGTGTAGGCCGGTAGGCCTGGGTTTGTCCCATTTTCGGCTCAATTTTGGTACACCTGCTCATGCATAGATAACTCATCCAAAACTTGTGGAATTTTATTAGTTTAAATAAAATATGAATCGAACATAATGCAAAACTTGTGGAATTTTGGTACACGATGGTTCGATAATGGCCGAAGCAGCAGAATCACAAGCCTGTCAACATAGTCGCAGGAGGTCAACAGAACCAAGAGCCTCAAGGATCGCACCACAGCGGATGTCAGGGTGGATGAGGTGGTCGTGGAGGTCGAGGAGGCAGAGGACCCTCGGGTCAAAAGATCCCATACTGCTATTTTCACGGAAGGGACTAGGGGCATTGGACAAACGAATGCCACTTCGCAAAAGAAAAGAAAGAGGAGTTTGACAAGAAACCTTCAGAACCGCCGAAGTCAGTGAACCACACCTTCGGAGGCGACAGATCGGGATCAATAGCCTCAGCACCTCGGTGGCCAGCTCATCATCCAACTTTCAACTACAACCCGATGCTGTATGTGCCACATTATCTGCCAGCACCCATATCACAGCCAGTGCATCACGCTTAGCCCCCTTCGGCATACAGCCAAGGGTGGGCCCGAAGTTCAGCCACTCAAGGTTACGATCCAGTAAACTTCCACCTACCACCTCCACCAAAGCTGGAACCAGGGCAAATACCGAAGACAGCTGAAGGGTCTCCGAAGGTCAACAATTCTGGAGGCCCGATGGTGAACGTGATCAACGCCATTTCAGGAGGATCCAATGAACTAGTGCATGAGTCAAAGAGGCAGAGGAAAGATTACCTTTGGGCTGTCAATCATGTGTGTGAAGGCAAACATTTCAGGACCTCATGGTCTCACGTCCCAATAACTATTACCCAAGCCAACCTTAAGCTCAAGAACTACCCTCACAATGACCCCCTCATCATCAGAGCGAACATAGGCAAAAATTCAGTGCATTTCTTCGGCAATGATGTGGGAAGAATCCTGGTTGACAACGATAGCTCAGCATATGTTATCCTTTGGCGGTGTTTCGTCCAGATGGGATTTACGGAAAAGGACTTGAAGAAGTCCGCATACCCTCTGGTTGGCTTCAAGGGTAAGAGAATCGAAGCTGTCGGCAAGGCCGACATAAATGTAACCTTCAGAGAAGGAACTACGATGAGAACAGAGGTCATAACATTCGATATTGTTGATATCCAATACCCGTACAACGTCATCTTTGGCAGAAACACAATCATCAAGTTCTCCGCTGTTAGCCATCAACCATATCTTTGCATGAAGATCCCTATAGCCGGAGGTGTCATAACGGTCTATGGCGACCAAGAAGAAGCCCGGAGGTGTGAAGACAATACTTCGCATACTTCAAAAAATGTGCACGCAATTAAAGATCAAAAACAGCCCAAAGGGGAGCACAACCAACAAGAACCCGAAGCCCAAGAGGCCATCGAAGGGTTAAAGCCAGCTGAGCATACCAAGAATGTGCTTCTGTGTGAAGACGTACCAGATCGCAAAGTAGACATTGGCAAAGGTCTTGAACAAGGCAAAAAGGAATGCTTGATACAACTCCTCCGGAACAACCAAGACGTTTTTGCTTGGTCTTTGACAGATCTAAAGGGTGTTAGCAGAGACATTATGGAGCATGTGCTCAGTGTGGACCCAAAGGCAAAGCCAGTTCGAGAAAAGCTCCGAACAATGTCCGAAGAGAGGAAGAAGGCAGCTCAGGCCGAAGTCCAGAAGTTGCTAGATGCAGGGGTGATACGCGAAGTACAGGTCTCAGATTGGCTCGTGAATGTGGTGATGGTGACAAATAAGAACAACAAGTGGCGCATGTGCATAGATTTTACAAACCTTAACAAGGCATGTCCAAAGGATGACTACCCGCTGCCACGAATTGACACTCTAGTAGATGCAGCTGCCGGTTCCGAGATGATGAGTATGCTGGATTGTTTCTCTGGATACCACCAGATATGGATGAGGAAGGCCGACGAAGATAAAACCAGTTTCACTACCCCCTTCGGCACTTACTGCTTCGTGAGAATGCCCGAAGGCCTCAGAAATGCAGGTTGTACCTTCAACAGAACAGTGAGGGCAGTCTTGGGCTCGCAGCTGGACAGAAACATCTCAGTCTATGTGGACGATGTGGTTGTCCGAAGCCAGATACGAAGTGATCACATTCAGGACCTTCGGGAAACTTTTGCAAACTTGCGGCAGCACGGAAAGAAATTAAACCCGGAGAAATGTGTCTTCGGGGTCAGGAAAGGAATGCTACTGGTTTGTATGATATTAGAAAGAGGCATTGAAGCAAATCCGGAGAAGATCGAGGCCATTAGAAGAATGAAAGCCCCTCGCACTCAGAGAGAAGCGAAGAAACTTGCTGGAAGGCTCGCAGCTTTGAACAGATTTATTTTGAAGTTGGCAGAAGGAAGCCTCCCTTTCTTCAAGGCTTTGAAGGGCACCGGAACTTTTCAGTGGGGACCCAAACCACAACGGGCCTTCGATGATCTAAAGGCATACATCGAGAACTTGTCCATTCTGAGCAGCCCAACACCGAGGGCAGAACTATTGTTGTACATCGCTTCGGCAGGGTCTGCAGTCAGTGCAACATTGGTAGAAGAGCGCAGAATTGACGGCGAACTTTGGCAGGTGCCAATCTATTTCGTATCCGAAGCCCTCAACGGGTCCAAACTATTGTACTCAGAAATGGAGAAAATGGCATACGCGGTGGTCATGGCCGCTAGAAAGCTTTGGTATTATTTCCAGAGCCATCAGATCACAATCCCAACATCTTACCCCCTTCGGGACATATTTGAGAATAGGGAGGCCTCGGGCAGAATTAGCAAGTGGGCAGCTCAGCTAGCCGAACACACCATCAACTTCACATCACGCAGCGCAATCAAATCACAAGTACTTGCATATTTTGTGGCAGATTGGACACCTTCATTCCCGTGGCAAGAACGCCCAACAACCGAAGTCATACGACAGATGGCATGTGGCGGAGCTTATTGCAAGAAAGGGGCTGGAGCTTTGGCAGTATTAGTTGCACCTTCGTGCATTAGGTTGAAATACATCAAGGCTAGATTTCAGTGGATGCACAAACAATATTGCATAATATGAAGGTCTCCTGCTAGGCCTTCGGAAAGCAAGGGCATTGGGAGTCCGAAGGTTAACTGTCAGAACGGACTCGGAACTGGTCACAGGTCACATCGACAAATCATAAAAGGCACAAAACCCTGAGCTTGTGAAATACCTAGCAGCAGTGCGAAGCATGGAGAAACATTTTTTGGGCTTCAGAGTTAGGAGTTTTCCGAGGGATCTCAACAAAGAAGCAGATGAGTTAGCCAAGGCAGCTGCTCAGCAAAATCCGTTACCTCTGGAAGTTTTCTTCGAAACATTGAAACAAGCATCCATCCACAGTGGCGAAGCACCTGTAAAATTTGTCAATGCAATAACCAGCAAAGACTGGAGGGCTACGATAATGGCCTATCTTCAGGGGCACTCCGTCCTAGAAGATGAACAAGCTGAAAAAATAATGTCTCTTCAGACCAGAAACTATGTCATCATAAACCAGGATTTGTACAGAAAAGGGGTTTGCGCAGCTCTTTTGAAATGTGTGTCTAGGGAAGAAGGCAAACAACTCATGGAAGAAATTCATGCGGGAATATGCTCTTCGCACATCAGCACCAGAGCTCTTGTTGGCAAAGCATTCAGGCAAGGCTTTTACTATCCTTTGGCGGTGGCAGATGCCCACAAAATAGTCAGAACGTGCCCAAACTATCAGAAACATGTACACTACAGCAAATTCCCACCCGAAGAGGTGCATCTCATACCCATGATGTTGCCGCTCTCCAGGTGGGGCATCGATATTGTGGGGCCTCTGCCAATGGCTCCGGGCAATTACAAGTATGCAGCAGTAGCAGTGAAATACTTCACCAAGTGGATTGAAGTCAAACCCCTTCGGGACATTTCTACCGGAGCCCTTCAGAAATTTTTCTGGCAAAACATCGTATGCCCGTTTGGGAGCCCTAGAGAGATCATGGTAGACAATGGCAAACAGTTTGATTGCGCCACTTTCAGAGCATTTTGCGAACAGTTGGGAACGAAGTTGTGCTTCGCTTCGGTGTACCACCCTCAGTCCAACAGAGCAGCAGAAAGAGCCAATGGCATCATATTCACAAGCATCAAGGAAAACATCACAGAACAGCCGAAGGGCAAATGGGTCAATGAATTGCCAAGACTAATCTAGTCTCACAACACATCTGAATCCAGGACCACCAAGTTCTCTCCGTTCAAGCTTCTGTACGGTGAAGAGTGCATGACCCTTGAAGAACTCAAATTGGGTTCATGGCGAACAGAGAATGTCACGCACGAAGACATGGCAGCAACTGTCGATGTCATCGAAATAGCAAGGCTTCAAGCGGCATCAAATCTGAGAAAATACCAAGATGAAACCCGAAGGTGGAAGAACAAGAAAGTGAAGCCAGGAGAGATCAAAGAAGGAGACCTCGTCTTGCAACGCATCCTGAAGGGAAGAATGAAAGGCAAGCTATGCAGTAACTGGGAGGGACCATTTTTGGTAACCGAGATGGCTAGACACTCATGGAACAAGGAAATATTGCAAAAGTACTACGTGTATGGAAAAATGTAAGGGCCCCCCGGAAAAATATAACCGAAGGGGACTCGTAGATTATTTAACCTTTTAATTTTTTGTACTTTCTTTTCCATTTGCTCCGTAATGGAGATGTACCCAAGGACCAGTACTCTTTTCCTCAAGGGGGAAGCCTTCGCGGTGGCCATCATGGTCACCGAAGGTGTAAGGTTTTTAACCAGGCGGGCTTCCTATGGAACCCCTTGTGTAATATAAACAAGGATCCCCAAAATGAGCAAAGAGTACCCAAACGAGGGAGAAGGTGCTGAAGCAACTACCTCCTTGTTGGTGTTTCTTATGCCCAATAGAATAGAGATTCCGCAAGCGCACAGACTACACCGCTGTAGCACTTCACCTTGGAGTAATCCAGGATATCGAATTTCCACGGGGAAGCGTTATGGTCTAAAGAGTATCGATTGAATGGATGGTAAACTTTACTGGATATAATAACTAGCTAGATAGCAGGGGTAAGCCAGATAATCGATAGGATAAGTGGCCAGGCAATGACCGAGTGATACACAGGAGACTCTACCTTAGAGCGGTAAGTAGCTGCGAGGACAACGAGCGAGAAAGACTCCTAAAATAATTCTAAACTAACGAGCTAGCCTCTCTAGACTAAACCTTGAATAACATAGCTATCGGGAGAACAGAGCTTACTTCGGCGGTTGGGGAGGAAGGACCACAGACTGAGGGAGAAATGGGGGGTCCAACTCGGCCAATGATCTACTGCTATGAAAACACCCGAACGTGGTGGACTACAAGGGACGGACAGGGCTGTCACCACCTGCCGCCTACCACATCAGTTCCGTGGGGTGGAACACACTTTCTAGCTAACACTAAGCTAGACACCACGTATGCACTTGGTTTTAGGATTTCCCCTGAGGCCTTCAAGCGAAATCCCCCTCAACCTAGGGAACTGACTTGAGCCCCCTAGTCCAGGCGAGAAAACCCGCAAGATAAGGTCCCGACAAACTAAGACTAGAACAAAGGCTAAGCTAAAGGATAGAACTTCCGCACACAAGCAAGACCTTGGAAATAAATAAATAAAAGCGAAAGGTAAAGCTGGCTCGATAAGATAAAAAAGATAACTTATATTGATAATGTCAAAGGAAGGATACAAGAGCTTATACCAGACTTCCGACGACGACTCTGGAATCCCAAGACAAGCTCAACTCGACTCTAACTCCCAGACTACTAAACCTAACTCTGGAACTGAAGTGAAGAGAGAACTCCTTCTGAGTGTGTGTCTTACAAGTGAGGATGGAAGGTCTATTTATAGCTAGTGAAGGTCGGTAACCGCTGAAAGGCATCAAGACCACGCGACCTTGGCAGCCGCAAAACTTCCATGCGAAGATTGGTCTCGAGTGGCAGCAGAGTGGGGCCGGCCGGCGTCCCCTAGGCCGGCCAGCCTGGGGATGTTGCCAAGTGTCGTGGCCCTTCTCCTGTGCGGTCTTGATCGTCTCTGGAGGTCGGTGGTAGTTGTGTTTGTCCGAGGCGCGATAGTTAGAGGCCGGCCAGGCTGGTCAAGGCTGGTCGGCTTGGTCCCGGTGCCTCTCGTCCCTCAGTTGCACCGCCTTGAAGATCAACGCTTGCATGTTGTCCAGAGTGGTGCCTCACACAGATTCATCCCTTGTTTTGCATGCAAGTGGGGCCTTGAATCCGTGGGTGGAGCCATTCAGATCCTTTGATTTAACCACCTTCGAATGCATGATCCAGGATCATCTTGAGTGTGTTTCTTGACCCCTGAACTAGTGATGTGGCAAGTCGAGGTGGGGCCAGGCTGGCCGGCCTAATGTAGGCCGGTCGGCTGGGATTTTCCCTGTTTTGGCTCTGTATTGGCACACCTGTTCCAGCATAGGCGAATCATCCAAAACTTGTGGAACTTTATTAGTTTAAATAAAATATGTATGGAACATAATGCAAAACTCTGAATTATTCCCGAGATGTTGACGGACGATGATCGAATAATGGCCGTTAACACGCCCCCAAGCTTAAACTCTTGCTCATCCTCGAGCAAGGCTTAATACTTAGGCTCGGCGGATCAAAAGTTGCATCAATGTCCACCCCCTGCAGGTACCCTGTGCATAGCAAATTACTCGCACTGGTATGTACCTGAGGATGCTGATCATACCTTAGTTTGGAGTGTGGGGCTTAGTCACAATTCTTCCCTCTCCTTGAGCGGTTGAGAAACTGAACAGTTCCACAGGAGTTTTTTTGCTACCGTTCAGGTTCTTTCTCAGAATTTTGATAATTTTTCAAAAGAATGGTTTTGAGATTCCCCAGTGGCAATCTCAAGATCCCTAAAGGTGTATAATCCTCACCATGGTCAGAACTTGACCATTTTCTTCCTACCTCTAAGGCTGATATGTGGAGCTTAAGGGTAGGAGGAGTGTCGCATACCTTGGTTACCTTTGTTGCCGAGCTGAAGAGTGGTTCGAAGGAGGTAGGTACCCATTCAAATTCCGATCTTATGGAACATGTAATTTTCAGGGGAGAGGGAGAGAATGGACTCACACTTGGAATAATTTTTGGTCTTCTATTATCACTCCTAAGCTCTTTTGATTTTCGGAGAGTATGGGTTCTATCTCTTTCTTTCTTTCTTTTCTCATACTCATTTCATTTTCTTTTCAGGATAGCCCATACTCTCATGATATAGATGGATACATGAGCGGAGTGACTGACTGCATAGACCTTTTATGGATGGGTTCACAGTGGAGAATTTGGGCTGAGGTATGGATGTGATATCTGGCGATAGTGGATGTCAATACCTGGAGTAGGTGATCGACAGGCCAGATGACTTTTGAGGCTAGCAAAACAATGGGTACGCAAAGGAGAAAGATTGGTAGATGACAGGTACCTTTCCTTGGACGGATTCACTATTCGACAAGGCTCAAAACAAACTCAAGATAGGATATGTGGCTTAAAATGGCAGTAAACATTTTATGGCTCTGGATAGGACATTTAAACCAAAAGGGGAACTCTTTACCATGTTTTCATTTTCAAAGTAATTCCGAGAGGTTCCCTACTACAGCATGCAGTTTTATTCCAGTTTCACTATATCAAATTTTTTCAACAACTTAGGCGTGGAAATCATGTTCATGCTCCCACAAATCCAAAACAGGGTTTACCAGCAAGATCAAGTACTAAGCGAGTAACAAGCTATAAACGAGGCACTTGCAGAACATGAGTAGAGCAACTATTCATCATTTCCGAAGGTAGAGTTTGCATGTATTTCCACACATATAAGTTGGGAGTTCATTTTATTCATCAGTTTTTTTTAGCATGGCGACTTCAGAACGAAAAGGATAGGTTGGACGACTTACGTGGATACTCCCCCAAGCTTCGATGAAGCATAGTCCTGGGTGGGTAAAGATGGTTGTGGTGTTATGGAGTAGAGAGGTGTTTATACTCCAGTTCTCCTGGGTGAGCTCGGTGTTGTGCGCGAGGTCCATGCTGAGCTGGTCCTGCTGCTACCCCATGGTGTTGACCCAAGTCGTGAGATCGGTAATCCCACGCATGATCGGGTTCTCGTACCCGTAGCGTGCTGTGGTGAGCTGGCTCCTTTTTCTGCATCTGCAAGAGATAACTCTTCACCGAGTAGAGAGAGAGAGTATCGGGCATGGGAGCTCGACCTCTCTATCGTACCCAGGGTAAGTCATAAATAGCGAGTTACCTGGCCCCTCGCGCATCATGTGCCCCTGCAAAAAATGTTCCACGCCTACCTTAAGCTGATACTCATCCTCCCATGGCAAGTAAGTGACCTGGGCATTGTCTAGTGCCTTGACATGCGTAGCAATACGCGTGACCAAGGTGGTTATATCAATGGGACTTTTGTCAGCGATCATCTTTTGCCAGTGAGCAAGCATGCTCATGACTGGGGAGAGATTTATCTTCTTTGCCAATTCAAAGAGATATTGAAGCTCGGGGAGACTGCAAAGGCGCAGATCGGAGAGCGGGTGTACCACCATTAAAATCCACTTTGCTAACATCCTGAGAGTAGGGTGATGGATAGAGACTATGCTATTCTTGCTACTCACAAGTTCCTCAGAAATTTCATTCCACCAAGTGGTCCGCTCATATTTATAAGTTTTAGCCAAAACACTTGGGTCTAGCAAGCACTTTTTATCAAAGCCTAGAGCAACACTAAGTTTTTTTGCCGTTAATTTAAATTGCTCATCGAAGAAAAGGAAATAAATTTCAGTGGTATTACCGACTTCTTTGAAACAGAAAGTCATGAGGAATTCCATGGTGAGAAATTTTGAACCTGGTTCCGTCATGTCGGTGAAGTTGTACCACGCCACGTGGCTGAACGCTCGAGTTATGTCCGCCTTCAAACCCGTTTTTTGAAAAAGAGAGGTTCGAAGATCCTGACGTGGTGGTACGTTTTATTCTTCAGCAGGTTCAGTGCCTCCCGTTCGTAGTCATTCCGCGGCACAAGTTGTTCAACAGAAGTGAGGACGCGGATGCGCCCCTGAACGTGGCTCCTTGGCACTTCGGGGGTCGCGTCCTCCTAGACTTCAGTATCCCGGTGACTTGAGTCAACCGACATATTATCCCTGGAGGATGTCGATCCGCGCGAGCGCCGAGAGCTGGAAGGCTGAGCTTCTTGAGCTTGTTCTTCGTAGCCGTCCGCATATTGCCTGCAAAAGGTTAGCGCACACACGAAGAATATACCTGAAGGACTAAACAAAAGAGTTAGACATTAGTCATCCTTGTGGGGGATTAACCTCCACAAACATTCTCGTTCAAGCGCCAAGAGATTTATTCAAACGAAAAGGGAAATATGTTTGATGTTTTCTTCGGCTAAAGCGAAGGTTTAGCACTGATTTTATTTTGTTTTTGGTGTGTTCTAGCACTTAAACTCCTTACTTAATTAGCCCAAGGGCTAAATTAGCTAAAGAAGCTTAGAGAGGGAGAAGGGAATTCGAGCTTGGGAAAGGGCAGGAGGACCTGAGCTGCAGGTGCATCGAAGGGCGTCGGGGTGCTTGGCTTTTATAGCCGCACGGCAGGGATAGGCCGGCCGACGCCATGGATGGCACTGGGAGCTCCAAATCACCACCCTATGCATAGGGTGTTAGGTGATGGTGGCCTCCGTCGGTGCTGATGGGACTGCAATAGTGAGGGGACAGGCCAGCCGACCTGTATGGGGCCGAATGGCCTGGCACTGTGACCCCTCATGCTCGTCCTCTGCCTGCAAGTTGCCTTCTGACCATGCTCCACGATTGCTGCTTCCTTTCGTCGAATTTCCTACATGATGAGACGTGGACAGTGCAAGGAGGAACCAACCATCAAGGATGGGGTTAGTTGGCCCTCACATGCACAACAAATGGGTGCAGTGCACCATGTTTCTTGTCCCTGCATATTAGTGGAACTTCCACGAGCTGCACCCCGGCCAGTGGATGACAAGTAGGGCCAGCCAACCTGCACTCTGGCCGGAATTTTCTGAATTTTTTTATGCAGTGCAAAATGAAACTACAGTTTGAAAAATAATGATGCATTTTTGGAAAATTTAAACAAGCCATGATTGAAATGGAAATTGAATGAATTTAACTATCCTATATGCAAATGCAAGGAATGGATAACTACCATGTACCTCATGGCAAGAGCTCGGGTTTTGCGTCCGGAGTGGGACTCTCCATTCCTTGAGTTTGGTTGTCATCACCTGCTGGAGTTGCTGTCGGTGGTGACACTTTCTCATGCCCCACTTTCTTTGTGGGCGTGGCTGATTCGACCTCTTTCTTCTCTGATTCCAGAAATTTCTTAGGTTGGATCCATCGCTTCGCATTTCTTTGGTTATGTAGCTTGATTTCCTTCTCCCAAATGTGTATGCTTTCTACAAGCTCGATGAGGCTTTCAATGGCAGGAATGGCTAGATCCTCCGGTTTCTTCTTGGATCTTTTCTCGGGCTCTTTGTCAAGATTTTTCTCGGATTGTTGTTTCCGGTTGACTGTCTTGACTTGGGAACATTGTTCTACCTTCGGTCTGAAGGAGAACTTCTCTTTCTGCCCATTGATGTTGAGCTGGATTTCTCTAGCTCCCACATCGATATGTGCATTTGTTGTGCTCAAGAACGGCCTCCCTAGGATGAGAGGGGTCTTGGTGTCGACTTCCATGTCTAGGACGACGTAGTCTACGGGGATGAAAAAGTTCTGGATTTTCACCGAAATATTTTCGGTGATCCCCGCGGGGTAGCGAACTGATTGGTCCGCTAACTGGAAACACATGGCAGTAGGAGCAAGCCCATGATGGTTAAGTTTGTCATAGACTACCTTAGGCATGACGCTGACGCTTGCCCCCAAGTCGCAGAGTGCGTGCTTGAAGTATTGAGTCCCGATTGAGCATGTGATGGTGGAACATCCTGGGTCTTTCTTTTTCTCCAGGAGAGGATTGAGTATAGCTGCGCTACACTCTTCTTTGAGCTGTACTACCTTGGTGGTTGGCAGGTTCTTCTTGTTTCCAAGAATATCCTTGATATACTTGGCATACGTAGGTACCTGCATTGCATCAAGCAATGGTATATTGACATACAACTTCTTGGTTACCTCGACGAACTTGCCGAATTGTTCGTCAGCCACCGGCCTCCTTCTCCAATCCAGAAATGGTAAGGCGGTTGTGTCGTAGTATTCTCGAGGAGCCCTTGGGGCTTCCTCAGCTTCTTTGTGGGTAGCAGAGGTGCTTCGAAAAAGGGGGGGGTGGCGCTTCGCAAATCACAAACGTTTGATCACGCCATCATTTCACAAAGTGTAGAAACACGACAAAATTCCGACGCCTCGCCTAAGGAAAAGGGAGGGGGCTGGCACTTCGCAACACATTATTTTGCTCAGGTCGAGCCCCCGAAATTATTACAAGCAAAATGAGTACTTTGCATCAAATACAGTACATTGCCTCAAGAATATACATCACTCATAATTGTGAATACATTGATCACATTACGAACAAGACTTTTGAACACAACTAAGAATACAAATATATTTGCGGAAGCACGGATTTCACGGGTCTTCGTTGAAAATCTTGCAGTCTAGTTCACCTATCAAAGCTCTCACAGCAACGTCGATGATAGCTTCGGCCATCAGGCGAAGGGTCTCATCCGATGGCATCCCTGCAGCCAAAGACAATGTCCAATCAGGGAGCCGTCTTTCGGTACATCATTCCCGAAGAAAAGTCATCAAATTCCACAGGTTCAGGTTTAGGTTCCTTCAGCCCTTCGGCCAGTGTGTATGGCACCAAACTATTTTGTATTCGTTGGATTTTGCGACGAAGTGCACGGTCGGCCAATATGTTCGCACGACGAATCGGATATATGGTAAGACGGCGTTGCCCAAAATCATCAAAACTAACATCAGGATGCAACGAGCGAAACTTAGCCCAGCTGCTCCCGGCCACAAAAAAGTCATCGCGGTTCATGGCGACAGGAATGATACCTTCGGTGACCCGCGCAGGTTACGTCGAAGGGTCCTGCGCAGGGCCGAAGGCGTTAGTTTTAAAAATGTTATTACAACCCTTGTCTCAACAAAAAACTAAAGCTAAATCGCTCCTCACACCTTGCCAGCCTTCGAGCCATCATCGATCGTGGCACCTTCGGGGGCGTTTGCTTCAGTGTCCTGCGCCTCGGGTGCTATCTCAGCATCAGCTTTAGCGGGACCCTCGGGTGCAGACTCCTCGGGATCATCGCTCATGCGCTTGTGAGCACGAAAAAACTCCTCAGCCGCAGCTTCGGCTGTCTTTTGCAACTGCCATTAAATAAAGTATGAAGGAATTAATATCCAGTGAAAATGAAGGCGACTCAAGAAAGCCGAACAAACAAAAACAAACATGTTCGCGGATGCGGAGCCCTTCGCAGCGAACAAGCCCTCAGCCCTGGCCCTTGAAAAATGATTCCATGAAGTTCTTCGCGATGTTCTTTGGGAGCGCAGGGAGATTCTCGGGACGGACAGCGTCCTCCGAAGGCCAGACAAAAGAGTCACCGCGCAAGGTCCAAAGCTGAGCCTTCGTAATAAGAGGAGATGTGGTGGCATCCGAAGGAAGCAAACCACACACCGAAGCTGCCAGCGTCCGCATCGCGACAACCGCACTAAGATCCCCATACAACTTGCTCGCGGCATCAAGCATTGCAAGACAGGTCCGAAGCCAATCAAAAAACTGATTCACGTCCAGCCCTTCGGTTTCCATCTCCGGAGCAGTGAGGCCATATCTCGACATAGAATCAGGCATTTCACTGAGCAACGCCTCAATACCGCTGGAAATTGCTCCGCGTATTGCAGTGATCTTATTTTTTATTCTCAGCCATTTTTCTTCACAGTCAGCGAGTTTAACCTTCACGGTGGTGGCTTTGGCCTGGGCCTTCGACAGCTCTTCCTCTAGACTCCTTGACTTCTGCGCAGCAGCAACAAGCTAGGTTTTCCCACAGTTCACCTCAGTTGCGAGGGCGGCTTTTTCCTCCTCCAGCTTTGCTACTTGCTCTTTCAGCGAAGCCACTTCGGTCATGGCAGCCGACTGCTTTCCCAACTGGCGTGAAGTGCAGCGGACGGCGATGAAGGTCTTCAGGGCAAGCTCTTCGGTGCAACAAAGCACGTTAGCAGCAGCAGTGGTCATCAAATCCTTCTAAGTCACTGGAAGACAGAATGAAGAGCCAGCTTCAAAAAGAATGTGGCGTTCACATTTCCCGCTGTCAAACTGCACGCATCCCTGAAAGCGGCCACCAATGAGCTTCGCGTCAGCAGCATTCAGCTCTTTGGCAACGGAAGCAGGGTCTTCGGTGCTTACAAAGATGGTTTCACTGTCAGATTCGCTGCTGCCGTGCTCATTGGTGCCATGCTCCGATGAAGATACGCGAGCCCCAGCAGAGCTAGCTGGTCGCGGCCCCGCACCTCTGGTCTTTGACAACGAGGAAGAACCGGAGGACCCGAACGACCAGGCGCTATGGGTTCCGGTCTCATGAGGCTTCGCCGCAGCCGGAGCAGATTTCACAATATTGACAATATCAACTTCATCATCACTCTAAGGTTCCATCGCACTCAACTCAACAGCGATAACTTTTCGAGGGGCCAGGGGCAGTGCCATCAAAATCGGCTCCGCCACAATGGGGTCCTCCGCATCTCCTCCATGGTCTTTTGAGTCCCCCTTCAATTGTAACAGGGACCCCGAGAACCAGGCTTCGGCGGAGGGCACTCGCTTCCAATCGCGAGCCGGTGCAGCCGCAGCTTTACGTTTCTTCTCCTTCTCAAGTGCCAGAGTGGCGACAGAAGTGACTCGAAGGGGCTTCTCGAACCCCAAAGCACCCGCTTTGCGTGTCTTTTTCTCTTTGGCGGCTTTGTGTTTCAGAGCCGCCGCGCGCATTGGCGCCAAGATGTCGAAAGCATGAAACACACGGTTCGAGCGGGCTCCGCCAAGTTTATGCTTGATGGCCTTAAACTCGGTCAAAGTCTCGAAGCCGAGAATAACATCCGCCCGGCGTTCAATCGAGGCAGGGTCGATCCCTGAACAAGCGAAGGCAAAAGTTAGTAAAAAAACAAGGTCACAACACATACTTTCTTTGGCGAGGTTGAAACACACGCCGAAGTCGGGCACGGGTATTTTTCCAAAGGGCTCTTTCCAGGCCCCAATAGACCAGTCATCCTTTAAGGGCCAGCAGCGGCAAGCAACAAACTCCTCGGAGAGGTCCCGAGTTCCGAACACCTTCGACACTTCCCGAAGCATAGATTCAAAGGCTTCGGACTCAGGAGTGTCCTCCACGACAGCATTTGTGCTGGTCGAAGGCAGGTCCCCAAATCTTTCCACCACAAGAGGATGGGTTCCGGTCTCAGAGTCTAAGGGAACCTTATGGTAGAACCAGAACGAAGTCCAATCCTTCCACTTGTTCCGGTACGCCATCACTGGCCCGAAGACGATCCCCTGATACACGAAGTTGTAGCAACCATATTGGGCTTCATATTCGGTTCCAGGACCACCTTCGGCTGATACCGCCTTTGGTTGAAAGTGAATCTTGTGAATCCCGGTGAAGCCGGCAGCAGAAGGCACGAAGCCACAAGTCTTCGTCAGCCAAAAGTACAAGTTCAAGCGAACGAAGGCATTGGGCATCAACTGATGAGTGTAAATCTTGAACTGACGCAAAATGTCCAGAAACACAGGGTTCACAGGGAATCGAAGACTGGCATCAAAGAAATCACGGAAGACAACAAGCTCATCAGAGCAAGGGTGAGCCGAAGTCTCTCCTAAAGGGTGGGCTCGGGCATCCCCAGCGCGAAGCGACCTCTGGCTTACCATGCCGGTAATCAGCTCCTCAGTCACACGACTAGCTCCAAGTTTAGCCGTCGGCTGGAGCCTCGAGCGTTGTATCTTCGAGGCCATCTGCATCAGCAAAAAGCGAGAGCTATGAAGGCCAGTTGAGTGCAGAGCGCAGGATGAAAACAAGCGCAATGGGGACTTATATATGGCCTAGGGGCATCACCCCGCCAAAAGACGATTTTGCCCCTGACGGTTCATCTGGCACACAGCTCACAACGGACTATCCGAGAGGGCTATTATAGTAATTTCTCCAATCGTCTCGGAATTTGCAAACTAAATAACTCTTTATTGCCATTTTAACAAAATTCTAAAACACTACAGTACATCATATGACCGTTTTTGCAGCGAAAATCCAAGCAAGGATCATCTGGCCGCAGCCTTCGTCTGCCTCCAGATGAATCACTGGGGTGGCGCTTCGGGGCTGTGCAGGGCGCACCCTAGGTCGAGGACTCGAGCTAACCTCGAAGACTAGAAGAGGAAGGCCCATCATCCTCGAGGGGCTGCTGTTGAGGACACCACCTTTAGGATCGTTGCCGAAGGCCTCCGAAGGCCTCGGGACAAGAGCAGATGGTGGACTACCAGGAGCGTACCCCGAAGGTTGGATCGGAAGGGATCCCAAAGGGTCGACGCCCAGAAGCTCCGAAGGCAGAAGTCAACCTGAAGCTTTGGAGGACGACGTGGGGAGAGTGAAGCCGCCCTATCTGTGGCTTCACTCGGAGCGTTCGAGACTCACCAACAAGCCCGGTGAGAGGAAGCGGTGGGGCCCTGTGAGCCAGACCAGGCGCGGGCCCTGGTTGTAAGATGTAGGCGGGGGAAATTCCCATCTAGCCCTGGAATACTCATGGAATATAGTAGTTGATGGATAAAAAGGTGTAATTGTGCAGGGGAGCAGGTGTAACCGCCTCTATAAATACCCATGTAATTGTAATTGATGGGAGGATTTTTTTGGAAAAGAAAGAATATGATCTCGCTACTACGAAGGTGTTTCGTTTGTGGGCGTCCTATCTAATCTTGATTCGCGGGCTGTTGTGGTGCTTCTTCACTCTGAAGGGTACCCTACACCAACAACGTGTTCTCACCCACAAGAATGCTTGTTGTGGAGGCAACCAAGCCCTCCAAGGACTACTAACTCTCAGACGACTAACTGTTTTTCGCTAAAACTCATGTAACCCGTTTCGAGTTGTTTTATGTGTTGCTCTTTGTCTTCGATTGCAGGTATGAAGGGTTTCAGCAAGAAGGTTCTTGAAAGGATCTTGCTGATGCCTAGAGCGGGGGGGGGGGGGGGGGGGGGGGGTGAATAGGCGAACCTGTAAAAACCTGAAAATTCTTCGCAGAAATTAAACCTGTCGGAACTTCCGATCAGGGATAGATCGGAACTTCCGACGCCTGGTCAGAACTTCCGACAAAACAAAGGATTTGCAACGAAATTCAAATACTATATCGAAACTACGAAACCTGGCTCAATCAAAAGTTGTGTAGTGATGCTAGGAACCTTCTGCAACTAACCCTAGCAAACTCAACAACAAGAATACGTAGATCGGGACAAAATAAGGTCTAGGTCAACAAGAACTAGATATGAACGATATGAACAAGACACAAGCGATTTATCCCGAAGTTCACTTCCACAAAGGAAGCTACATCTCCGTTGAGGAGCTCACAAAGAACCGGGTCTTCTCTAACCTTTTTTCACCCAATCAACCACCAAGGAGGATTGAGTCACTTACTATCAAAATCCACAAAGGATTGGGTAATACGAACTTCCCGCGGCGCACACACACGAGAGTGCACTCCACGGGCGATGTCGAACCGTCTAGAAGCAAGCTTCAAGAGTAACAAACGCGAATCGATGCTTGGAGATGCTTCAAGTGCTCATGGGAGGAACAGCACTGCACTCTTTCTTAAGGGAACAAGTCACACACCTCAATCTCTCTCTCACCCAAGCCCTAGCTCAAATCAATGCAAGGATTATCTCAAGGAGGGAGTGGGGAAGTGGATTGAATGCTCAAGGAGGTATTTGTCTCGAGTTAGGTCAGCAGCATATGAATGAGGGGGTGAAGGGGTATTTATACCCGAGCCCCCAAAACTAGTCGTTATTGTGCAGTTAATGTACTGGTCGGAAGTTCCGAAGGGGTCGGAACTTCCGACCCAACATTAAATTCTAGCCGAGGACCCCAGGTCGGAAGTCCCCAGAGACTTCCGACCCTGGTCGGAACTTCCAACCCCAGGTCGGAACTTCCGACCAGGCAGTTTTTTGCTGGTTTAAGGTTTCTAAGAAAGGATTGGGTCTCTCGTTTATTTTTCGCTTTTCTACTAATCACTTTAGCATCTCCAGAACACTTTTTCATATTCCTCTTAATAGTACGGTGTTTCCTATACTCAAATTCAAAATAGAAAATGAATAAAACTCTTCTTTGAGCTCCTACACCGTCCATTAAGCAATTTGACGTCATTTTACGTGTATTTTTCATTTCATTGCATCATATCCTGTTCAAAACTCGATAAACTCATTAGCTCTTTAATTATGCATGTCATCAACACCAAAACCCACTTTAATTCAAAAAAAACACCAAAACCCACTTAGGGGGCCAAATGCACTTTCAATCTCCCCCTTTTTGGTGATTGATGACAACACAATTAAGGCTCACAAATAGAATCATAAATCAGTTTTGAACCAATCATATAGTTGAGATCCCCCTTAATATGTGCATGTTTCATAATGAAATCAAAAATGGCCTCAAATGCCATTTGCACAAATTAAGAGAGCTCCCCCTATATCATTGAATCCGTGGGGTGCAAAGTGTGACAATCATCAAACATGATGCATATGACAAGATATATCACAACAACAAAGTGGAAATAAGCATTACACCAAGTCATGATCATCACAAGCATTAATGTTTTAAGATCACACTAACATAACATGCCATGAATAAGTCTTATAAATTTAAGGTCTCACTTGGCACACCACACATAACACAAGTACATAACGATTGTCTTACATGTCCACAAGCCACAAATAGTTCAAAGTCCACAAGCTATGATACGATACGATAGATAGATAAAGCAACAAGCATAAGCGCCCCCAAGGCCTATGGTGAGCTCACTGCCCCTTTGGCATCAAACACCAAAAAGGAGAGGCCCTTCCATAGCCTTTACTCGTCGTCCTCATCATCGTCGTTGTCGTCCTCTGGCTCGGACTCGGTGTTGGCATCGGGAACGTCTTCTTCTTCTTCTTCTTCTTCTTCTTCTTCTTCTTCTTCTTCTTCGGTCAACTCCTCACGCCCACCAAAGTCTTCTTCTTCAATTTCACCAAACTGAGACGCACCATATGTCATGGATGGTTCCATCCCCTACCAAGGGTTGTAGAAGATGGAGGGAGGAGGAAAATCCATAGGAGCATGGACCGGAGAATGTCGAATGTCGCTCTTGGCCATTATCTCCTTTTGCCTTGCCTCAATCTTAGAAGTTTCTCATCTACATATTTCTTGTGGGCATGAATTTTCTCGGCGTTGTTATGACCCACATTGAAGCAAGCAAAGAGTCCTTTAGAAAGAAATCCAAGAGTCCCCTTATTCTTTGGTGCACGAGGTGGAGGACCACGGGATGTAGAAGGACCACATGAACTCGACGGAGCTTGAGAACTAGGTTCTTGAGATGACCTTGCGGATCTCCTTGGAGGCGCATGCTTGCCAATCTTCACAAGTCGCTCAATAGTGCCCTTGCTTGGCCTATAAATTTGATGACCCTTGTCCGTGAGAATGTCAACCCCGGTCAGTTCCACAATTATAGCAAAGATATATGGTGAATAGTTGAACCTCTTCTTTGGTGACACAAAGCACACGATGATCTCCTCCCAAATGAAATCAAAGACGCTAAACTCTGCTTTTTCCGTAGCCATCCTAGCAAGCAAGTTCCTTGACATGTTTGAAATTTTGTCCGCATCTCCTCCCTTAGGACTGACTATGAGACGGAAGAGATTGTTGAGCATCTTGTAATAGGGGGTCAAGCCACTGACAGTCCCAAGCTTGACATCACCATAAGTGCTATCATACATGAAAGCCATCTCTCCATGATCTAACACATTTTCTTCTTCATGCAGCTTCTCCCTATCAAGATCTGCACTAGGAAACCCGAGAATGCTAGCAAATTGTGAATATCCAACCTCTAAAGGCTTGCCTTGGGTCATCCAATGAAAGGTCTTGTTTGCACGATCGACATAGAGAGTTGCATAGAATTGGGCAATGCTCTTTTCATTCCAATCACGGGTGAAGGACACGATAGACGTGATGTTAATCCTTGCACAAGCATCCACGACGGGCTGAATGAATGGCAAGTCAATGTCCAAAAGATGGTTCCAATCAATAGCTTTTATTTCACCAGTAGGATGAGCCTTTGTCATGATAACACTTTCATACCAATCAGCTTGAAACCAAGTCCAAAACCTAAAGTCACCCTGCTGCTTCTTGGGATAACGAGAAGGATCATCATATCTCAAGTTGTAGAAGTTGTGCTTTCCCCTCATGTAGTTGACTGTGCGAGTAGTTAGCTTCATCATCCGAATAGTCATATTTGCAAGATACTCAAGGGACTCCTTGATCACCCATGCGAGAACCCGGAGCAGGACCACCCCTAGCGTGAGAAGCACGGCTAGAACCTTTGCCATGAATGGGCTTTCCACGACCACGAGCACGCTATGGCACCTTGGCAACTGCCTTCCTCTTACGCTGAACAATGGGAGAGGCATCGGTACTGGCTTCGGAGTCGGAGGCATGCTCCGGTGAGGATTCATTCTTGGATTCTTGTTGCGTGCCCTTCTTTCCACGAGCCATCTAATGAAAATGCAAGGAATATAAAGATGGATCAAAGAAACAGAATAAAAGTTGGTGATTAAGATAGACTTATTGTGCCAAATCAGGCACTGGTCGGAAGTTCTGACCTAGCCCGACCCGACACAGTGAACGTGGGATCGAGAGATTTAGCCCACCAAACTTCATGAAACTTTAGGCACAAGTTCTAAAAGGTATCTAGAGACTATCCCGTAAAGGAATCCATCTAACTCTTACGGCATTGATAGATCGGGCGACGGAGATTTTGAATCCAATACCTTGAGCTTTTCCTACGCGAATCAGAGGAGAGAGATGGAATCGGAAGTTCCAATGCTTGGGGAATCCAAAGAACTTCACGGTAATGAAATCCCACGATCAAATCTTGAGTTCCCCTCAAGTGGTTGAGAGGAGGTAGAGTGAGGCGTCGGTGGGAGAGAGGAAAAGAAGTTAGGGTTTGAGGGGGCTTCGAACGGGTATATATAGCTGAAAGTGAATTGTCAGAAGTTCCGATGTGCCATCGGAAGCTCCAATGATATTAAAAACTCAGACCAAGAGCCCTTTGACGGAAGAAGCAGGCAACTACCAACAAGGGTCGGATGTTCCGACAAAATATGAATAGCCTCCCGAGGACCCTTTCTCGGAATGAGCACGAGACTTCCGATGATTGTCGGAAGTTCCAACAGTAGCTGATTGTCTCCAAAACGATAGATTTTGATATAGAGTGAATTTGGAGATTTTGAGAGGATTGGTTGTAGACATGCGACAACTTGACACTTGATGATCAGGCACAATCAACAATACATAACAATGATCACAAGTATCAAGTTTTGATCCGAGGATCAAAATCCAAATGTTTTGAAGAACTCAACACAATAAAAATTCATTTTTCCTATCTAGGCAACAATCAAGTATGTGCAACAAGTCAAGCCAAGTTACGAGAATCCGAGATATTAGCTCACTCTTCAAAGCACAAAACCTTTGCTCATCTAGAGGCTTAGTGAAGATATCGGCAAGTTATCATTCGGTGCTCACATGATGTAAAGCAATATCTCCCTTAGCTTCATGATCCCGTAAGAAGTGGTGTCATATGTCTATGTGCTTTGTTCAGGAGTGTAGCACCGGATTGTTTGCTAGCTTGATGGCGCTCTCATTGTCTCACAAGAGCGGAATCTTACTAAACTCACAACTGAAGTCAATCAAGGTTTGCTTCATCCATAAAAGTTGGGCACAACATGCACCCGCGGCAACATACTCTGCTTCCGCGGTGGATAAAGCAACCGAATTCTTTTTCTTAGAACTCCAAGATACTAGGGACCGACCAAGGAATTGGCAAGTACCCATTGTACTCTTTCTATCTACTTTGCAACTGGCATAATCTGAATCGGAATAGCCAAGTAGATCGAAAGTGGAGCCTTTGATACCACAAGCCAATGTTAGGAGTCTGTACTAAATATCTCAAAATTCGCTTAATAGCAGTTAAGTGACATTCCTTGGGATTGGCTTGAAATCTTGCACACATGCACACGCTAAGCATAATATCGGGCCTAGATGCACAAAGATAAAGAAGAGAGCCAATCATGGAGCGATATACCTTTTGATCGACCGATATCCCTTCTTCATTGAGATCGAGATGACCATTTAATGCCATGGGTGTCTTGATGGGCTTGGCATCGGCCATGTCAAACTTCTTGAGCATATCCTTCGCATACTTGGTTTGACATATGAAAGTCCCTTCCTTCATTTGCTTGACTTGAAATCCAAGGAAGAACCTCAATTCACCTATCATAGACATCTCAAATCTCTTGGTCATGATCCTACTAAATTCCTCACAAAACTTTTGGTCAGTAGAACAAAATATAATGTCATCGATATATATTTGGCAAACAAAGATATCTTTATCGACTTTGTGAGTAAAGAGAGTAGAATTATCTTTGCTTATTACAAAGTCGTTCTTGAGAAAAAAATCCTTAAGGCATTCATACCATGCTCTAAGAGCTTGCTTAAGCCCATAGAGCGCCTTATGGAGCTTGTACACATGGTTTGGAAACTTTGGATCTTCAAAGCTCGGCGATTGTTCAACATATACCAACTTGGATAGGGGGCCGTTCAAGAATGCACTTTTCAGGTTCATTTGATAAAGCTTGAAATCATGGTGAGTAGCATAGGCTATTAAAATACGAATTGACTCAAGCCTAGCTACGGGTGCATAGGTTTCACCCAAATTGAAGGTTTGGATTTTGGTGAAACCTTGTGCAACTAACCTTGCCTTGATTCTTGTGATGACACCATTTTCATCTTATTTGTTTCAAAAGACCCACTTGGTGCCATTCACATTTTGCTTTGGTCTTTCAACCAATTCCCATACCTCATTTCTAGTGAAGTTCTTTAACTCTTCTCGCATGGCAATCACCCAATCCGGATCACCAAGTGCTTCATCTACCTTAAGAGGTTCCAAAGAGGAAACAAACAAGTAATATTCACAAAATGTTGCTAAACGTGAACGAGTGGTTACCCCTCTTTGAATACTCCCAAGAATGTTGTCAACGGGATGATCACGTTGAACATTTTGATGAACTCTTGGATGAGGCATATGTGATTGAGGTTGAATTGGTCCATCATCATCATCTTCAACTTGTCATGTATCAACTTGAGCTTCTCCACCTTGTTCTCCCCCTTGATCATTACCATGATCTTGATCGTCACCATGATCTTTACTTTGATCTTGAGGTTGTTGAGATCTTGGTGGTTCAACTCTTGTGGATGATGATGGATCATTGCATCTTTGTTCAACCGGTGTTTGAGCTTGAACTTGAGCTTCACGAGGTCTCACTTCACCTAAGCCCATCCTCATGATTGATACACTTGGTGGCTCCTCATCATCTACAAGATTCTTATCAACTTGCTCCTTTTGAGAGCCGTTGGATTCATCAAAAGTCACATCTACCGTGATGTCAACACAACCGGTGGTTTTGTTGAAGACACGGTAGGCGTGTTCATTTGTACCATAACATTTTATAACGCAGTCACCAAGTATGGACATAGAATCCATTCCCTGGCAACGGCGCCAAAAATGCTTTTTGGCGTTTCATAGCGTCATCACTAGGATAGGTGTTTCCCAGCAACGGCGCCAGAAATGCCTTGGTGTATTTCTTACGTTACAGAAGGATCCGCAAGCGCACGGAATACCGTTGTAGCAGTTTACCCCTAAGTACAGGGTCATATTTATATTTCCGCAGGGAAGCCGACGGTTATTGGAATAGAGCAACAGTAGATTGATTTGTTCTAACATGGATATTTAGTTGAATAAACAGGGGTAAGATAATATATGGTAAAGAGGTAGTGTGACACACAAGTTACTCAAGCTCTATCTTTATGCAAAGCTTACACGAAGGGAGAAAGGAAGAAGAAGGCTAATCTAAGGACATATGTACTCCTAACTAAGCATACAGTCTATACTAAGCACTCATACACATACATATACACATGATTAGGAACGGGCTCTAGGCTCCCAGGCATCACCAGGAGACCGCACAAGATATGGCTAGGTGGCCACTAGATCTTCACGGCTATTTTATGCACCTCCTACAGCTACTACACGAACGGGGAGGGTTACGCTGGACGGACAGGACTGTCACCACCTACCGCCTACCTCATCTAACCATGGTATAGAGCTGCATCCAGCAACACTGATTAGCCCAGACACCACGTCTATCCTAATAAGCGATACTCTAATGCCCCGTGCGGAGCCCCCACCCTTCGGATGGACAGACATCACACTAGAGCAAACATACGTAAACTGGAACCAATGTCGTAGCCTAGATGTCTTACCACGTCTAATAATGCAAGATATAAGACATAGATATAAACTAAGCATAGCACACACATCTGAATACACAGAACATATACTATAAGAGTACACTAAACTACAAGATAACTCTATTAAGGAATTCCGAATATTACAAAGGAGAGGAAGAGTAAAACACATACCGGACACTCCTAGGTAAGAGTCGGGAACCGCAGAAGAGCTACTTCACCTAAACTCCACTACCCTAAAGACTAAGCAAGAGAGGAACTTGAGAGAGAACAACTTGAGGTGTTGCAACTTATGGTGTCTTCTATTGTTACACCCTCCTCATATTTATAGAGGTGAGTGAGAGGGATGTGCAGCAGCTCCTCGGCGTGGAAACGGTTGAAGCCTCCTCAAACTGACATAAGGGACCAATAGGGAGCTACCACATGCAACAGGTAAGGCGGTGGCGACTGGGCCTGGGTCGGCTGACCTGGTTGGGTCGGCCAACCTTGTTGGGTCGGCCGAACTGGCCTGGCCACCAACCGACCTTAGCTTCGGCTCAGGGGCTGTCAAGTGGGCCCTGACCACTCTTGTGCGTGAGTTAGGTCTGTCCTAGGTCGGTTGCATGTCCTGGTGGGCCCATTGATCCATGTGAGGGTGAACGGAGCGTTCTGATTGGTCGGTGGACTTTGCCTCAGATTCAAGGGTATGTTTTCCCTCCATTTTCTGCTCAATTTCCTGCCTTGCAAAATCTTAGAGGGAAATGTGGAAATGACATTATTCTAGATAAATATGCAAGTTAAGTATGCTAGTCATCCCAATTTTCTGGTCAAATTGGCTCTCGAAATTGGTCCGTAGCGAGCGTCAACAAGAACCCCCAAGCTGTCCTTTGCTCATCCCGAGCAAAACCAGACAAATTAGGTTGTTGATCAGAAAATTGTTAGACTCGTTACCTGTTTCATGTCAAGTCTGAGGCATAGATGATCTCCTTGGGAATGAGTAATGTTGGCATGAGTACCTGGCCCTTGTTACCTTCATCATCTATGGGGCTTATGAGCTTCTCCTCGTCATGAGTTGTTGAGAGTTAGAACAGTCGACAGAGTAGTACTTACCATCCCCTTTGTTCAACAATCCATCTGGAGGTTTTCTTTGTAGAAATATTAAAACAAGACTAAGTTCCTCGAATGATTTACTCTGATCGCTCAATGGTGTATGAATCCTTACCAAGGCACTTCTCCTTTCTCATAACGAAAGCTTTTGTGGAGCTCAAGGTACGGAACGGATGAAGCATACCTGCATTTCATATATTGCCAAGACAAAGAGTCATATCCCAAGATCAAGAGGTGCATGTGTGTGGATGAATGGAAGGTATGATTACTCCTTTTTGATTTGTGATCTCTCTCCTCTTTATTTTATTTTTGTATTTTTCTTTAGAAATGGCTATCCCCCTTTTTATTCTTTCTTTTCTCTCCTTTTTTTGGGACATGCTTCTTTGGCATGCCATCTTTTCTTTTTCTCTTTTTTTTTCGGGGATGACCAAGCCTAATTTCTTTTTCAGGGACTGAAAGAGGAGAGATCACAAACTTCATTGAGCATTTATTTGGTGGATGGATGGATTTGTTGATTCCCAGTGTAGGAATGTTGCAATGAGTGTAATGCATGCGTGATCTTGATCAAGACAATATGAAAAGCATCTCACTAGGGTCACAACAATTTGACAAACCTCAATGAAATAGCAAGCAACATATGTGTAGGGTTTTTCAATGTAAATAACATATGACTTTGGTAGGACTTGGAACATCATTGAGGAACTCGTCTTTCCCTTTTTTGAATTTTGAAAACAAAAACTCCAGATATCATGTTTCACTTAGGACAAGATTATAAAGCTCTATCTTCCATATCTAAACTCACAACAACCTAAACTTGGATGAAGCACGTGCAACCCACGAGATGTTCGGGTTCATGGCACAAAGGTTTAAACAGCCAGCAAACTTAAACTTAGGAAACACCATGCTTTAGGACTAAGCAAGATAGACAAGCAAGAGCATAACAATTATTCGTCCTTTCAACTTACGAAGACTAAGCATTCTTACCATGCATATGGAAAAAGGGAAATTAAAGCAGGAAATATTTGTTTGGTTTTCTTAGAGTTTTTATATCTTTATTGGAAGCAGTAAAAGGATACAGTTCACTTGGTGGAGGAACTACCCCAAGCTAGATCTTGGTTTAAGGTCCGATGAGCAGGACCCTCTCCGTATCTGTTTATGTTGAGGTCAAATCATCCATACCTGGAGAGGATGTCGAGGACGATGACATCTTCTTCTTTCTCCACACCTTCTTGGTTTTCTTCTTTGTTGATGTCGGTGGTGTGGGAATCGGATCATTGGGTGTGAGACTGTGTATCTCCCAGTCTTCGAATCATTCTGATTCTATCCCCAGTCCTTGTTCTTTGTTATCCTCAGGAAGCAGGTATACTTGTTCACGTCTGTTGCGGAACCTGAACTTCAAGGTCTTCTTCCCAATCCAGAAACTGATTCTTCCGGTCCCCACATCTATCCTGGCCTTGGCGTCTCATAGGAATGGTCGCCCAAGGATGAGCGAGATTCCCAAATCACCCTCCATGTCAAGGACTACGAAGTCTGCGAGGATGAATGAATTTTGGACTCGCACCAGGAGATTCTTCACAATTCCCTCGGGGTATCGTATCATGGAGTTGGCCAGCTGCACACACATGCAAGTAGGGTAAAGAGCAGGATAAGCTAGTTCTTCAAAGGTTACCTTGGGCATGATATTGATGCTTGCTCCAAGGTCGCAGAGGGCATGCTCATAATAACGGTCGTATATAGAGCAGTTGATCATTGGGGTTCCGGGATCCTCCTTTATAGCTACCGCTAGATCGCCCCAAGAACTCTTCCGAGGGTGTTCGAGTCTTTCTGCATAGTGAGTAAAGAATTTACCACGCTATGGCTTACCCCATTTTGTGCTGATGGCGTTTACGCTCCCCAAGGGAGCCTCGGGTTGCCCCAGGATCTTCCCTGTCTCTGCAGAAGGAACAATAGCGGCCAACTGATCTAGTTGAGTTTCAAGCATCTTGTTGAAGCTTAGCTGGCTCTTGAGTGTCAAGGAGATGCCATCCATCTTCGCTTTGATAGTCTCCAAGGTCTTGTCGTTAGCGGCAAGCTTCTTCTGGATTTCTTTCTTGGTCTTTCCTTGGCTTAAGACAAGATCCTTCAAGGAAAGTTGGTTAGGATTAAATGAATTTGAATTACCATTACCTCCTTGGTAGTAGGGGCGCGACTGGTTCCACCCCTGACCTCCTTGTGGACGAAACCCGTTATTGTTGTTCATGTACATGACTTCTTCCTAAGTTTCGGGCAGTTGTTCTCCGAATGTCCAACGTTCCCCGAATGTCATACGAGAATCTAAGGCTTGAAGTACCTGAGTTGGAGCCTTTTCTTGGGGGCGTTCATCAATATTCTTGATGAGGAGGTCGAGCTTAGCGGCGATCATGTCTATCTCCTTGATGGAGTGCATGCCCCGCTGGTGTGGTTGGAGACGTTCGTCGTTCCAACCTTGGTTGGACACCATCTCCTCGATCAAAGTTTTGGCCCTGTCAATGGTTAGCTAGAAGAAAGCACCACCTGCAGCAACATCTATATAATCACGGGCTGTTGGAGTCAGCCCATTGTAGAAGTTCTGCAGAATGAGCCAAGCGTCCATCACATGGTGAGGACGCTAGGATGTACTCCTGAAGCCGCTCCCAAGCTTCAGTTATCGACTCATTTGATGCTTGCTGGAAACTGGAAATCCTTCCCCGAAGAGCGTTGGTTTTACCCAACGGGAAGAACTTTGTGAGGAATGCCTTGGCACACTCATCCCAAGTAGTTACTGCACTTTTGTTGGTGTAGAACCACTGTTTTGCCTTCCCCAGAAGAGAAAACAGAAACAGTCAGAGTCAGATTGCATCCTTGGTGACTCCTTTGATGACAAAAGTGCTGCACAGTTCTAGGAACTATTGGAGATGTGCATTGGCATCCTCATTGGCCTTGCAACAGAATAGGCTGGCCTGCACCATCATAATGAGACTCGTCTTGATCTCAAAATTCTCAGCTTCAGCATTAACATTTAGCCCGATTGGGACATTGTCGGCCGAAGGAGCTGAGAAGTTACGGAGAGTCTTCTGAGCCATAGCCTTGGAAGTTAATGGTGCGATGCTGACCGTTTCGCCTGTCGAGAGTGAAATCTGAGGAGGAACGACTCAAGGTCGAACTCTTCTCAAAAGTGACTCTGGATTCTGAGTGAAATTTTGCGGCAGATCGAAACCAGTCATACACTACCCCGTCTTCACACAATAGAGAAGACAAAGCCAAGTTAGCCTGTTCAGACAATTGACTACCATTTTAGAATTTCATCAACCACTTGATCTATTCTTTTAACCTGTGCATTTCTCGGCAACGGCACCAAAAATACTTTTTAACATTTTATAACACAGCCACCAAGTATGGACATAGAATCCATTCCCTGGCAACGGCGCCAAAAATGCTTGTTGGCGTTTCATAGCGTCATCACTAGGATAGGTGTTTCCCAGCAACGGCGCCAGAAATGCCTTGGGGTATTTCTTACGTTACAGAAGGATCCACAAGCGTACGGAATACCATTGTAGCATTTTACCCGTGAGTACTGGGTCGTATTTATATTTCCGCAGGGAAAGCGGCAATTATTGGAATAGAGCAATAGTAGATTGATTTGTTTCAACATGCATATTCAGTTGAATAGACAGGGGTAAGATAATATATGGTAAAGAGGTAGTGTGACACACAAGTTACTCAAGCTCTATCTCTATGCAAAGCTCACAGGAAGGGAGAAAGGAAGAAGAAGGCTAATCTAAAGACTTATGTACTCCTAACTAAGCAAACAATTAATACTAAGCACTCATACACATACACATGATTAGGAACGGGCTCTAGGCTCCTAGGCATCACCGGGAGACCACACAAGATATGGCTAGGTCCCACTAGATCTTCACGGCTATTTTATGCACCTCCTACCGCTACTACATGAACGGGGAGGGTTACGCTGGACGGACAGGGCTGTCACTACCTGCCGCCTACCTCCTCTCACCATGGTATAGAGCCGCATCCAGCAACATTGATTAGCCCAGACACCACGTCTACCCTAATAAGCGATACTATAATGCCCCGCGTGGAGCCCCCACCCTTCGGATGGACAAACATCACACTAGAGCAAACATACGTATACTGGAACCAATGCTATAGCATAGATGTCTTACCACGTCTAGTCATGCAAGATATAAGACCTAGATATAAACTAAGCATAGCACACACATCCGAATACACAGAACATATACTATACGAGTACACTAAACTATAAGATAACTCTATTAAGTAATTCCAAATATTACAATGGACAGGAAGAGTAAAACCCATACCGAACACTCCTAGGCAAGAGTCAGGAATCGAAGAAGAGCTACTTCACCTAAACTTCACTATCCTAAAGACTAAGCAAGAGAGAATCTTGAGAGAGAACAACTTGAGGTGTTGCAACTTGTGGTGTCTTCTATTGTAGCACCCCTCCTCATATTTATAGAGGTCAGTGAGGGGGGTGTGCAGCAGCTCCTCGGCGTGCAAACGACTGAAGCCTCCTCAAACCGACATAAGGGACCAATGGGGGTGCGGCCACGTGCAACAGGTAAGGCGGTGGCGCCTGGCCTGGGTCGGACGACCTAGTTGGGTCGGCCGAACCGGCCTAGCCAGCCGACCTCAGCTTCGGCTGAGGGGCTATCAAGTGGGTCCTGACCACTCTTGTGCGTGAGTTGGGTCTGTCCTAGGTCGGTTCCATGTCTTGGTGGGTCCATTGATCCATGTGAGGCTGAACGAAGCATTCTGATTGGTCGGTGGAATTTGCCTCGGATTCAAGGGTATGTTTTCCCTCCATTTTCTGCTCAATTTCCTGCTTTGCAAAATCTCGGAGGGAAATGTGGAAATGACATTATTCTAGATAAATATGCAAGTTAAGTATGCTAGTCATCCCAATTTTCTGGTCAAATTGGCGCTCGAAATTGGACTGTAGCGAGCGTCAACAGAAGCCTTCATCTACCTTTGGTGCCAACTTTGAGCTTTTGGCTTTCTTGTTTACTATGAAACACTTACAACCAAAAATTGTAAAGTAGTGCTCCTTAGGTTTATTACCGGTGATTATCTCATAGGGTGTTTTGCCCAAATATTTGTGAATGTAGAGGCTGTTGATAGCATGGCAAGCGGTGTCGATTGCTTCGGCCCAAAAGATATCTGGGGTCTTGTATTCATCAATCATGGTTCTTGCAGCTTCAATCAATATCCTATTCTTCCTTTCCACAATACCATTTTGTTGAGGAGTGTATGCAGCGGAGAATTCATGCTTGATTCCTTCTTCATCAAGAAATTCTTCAATATTGGTATTCCGAAATTCGGAACCATTGTCACTTCTTATATTCTTGATCTTTAACTCATATTCATTTTGAGCTCTTCTAATGTATTTCTTGACGATTCCTTGTGCTTTACTTTTATCTTGCAAAAAGAATACCCAAGTGAAACGAGAAAAATCATCAATAATAACAAGACCATATTTGTTACCGCCAATGCTAATGTAGGCAATTGGTTTAAATAAATCCATGTGTAAAAGCTTCAAAGGTCTTGATGAAGTCATGATGTTCTTGGCAGGATGTGGAGCACCAACTTGCTTTCCCGGCTTGGCATGCGCTACATAACCTATCTTTCTCAAAAACAACATTTGTTAGTCCTAGGATGTGCCCACCCTTTTGAAGTTTGGCCAAGTTCCTCATGCCAACATGGGCTAGTCGGCGATGCCAAAGCCAACCTAAGTCGGATTTTGCCACTAAACAAGTCTCAGGCTCAACTTTCTCCTTAGAAAAATCAACAAGATAAACTTTGCCCTTCAATTGACCCGTAAAAGCAATAGAGTAATCCTCCCTTCTAGTGACGGTTACACGCTCGTTAGTAAAGAGACAATTGTAGCCCATCATACAAAGTTGTGAGAGGGACAACAAATTGTATCCCAAAGTTTCAACCCAATAAACAACAAGATAAACTTTCTTCTTACCTTGAGGAGGAGTTGTGGTGGTCACACCATGTGCTATGTTCATCAAATCCTCCAGCTTTGTTCCCTTAGTGAACATAACACATTCCTTACCTTTTACCATTCACCTATCATTTGCTTTGACACCATGATAGTGACCAAGCCCATCCTTCTTGTGGGAGCGTCTCCCTTCCTTGTACACAACCATAGGCTCGGGCTTGAAATCACCATCATACCCATTTCTTACCAACTTGTTCAATATCTCAAGTTGAGCATCTTTTGCCTTGATGAGCTTCTCTAGCTTTGCCAAGTTAGTAACACAAGCTTACACATCAACTTTATAACATTTAGAGCAACCTTCACTTGTAGAGGCATTAGAGTCAAGAGTTGCCTTGGAATCGGTTTTGGTGCTTATCCAAAGAGCACTATAGTTAACCTTAATGTCTTTGTATTTGACTGTCAAGCATGAGAAGCTATCTTGAAGTTCACTATGTGTGTTCTTTAGAGAAGCTAGAGATTCATATACCAAGGATTTCTCCTTTGATATCCTCTTGTTTGAATCATTGGCTAAAGACAAGTCAATAGACAATTTATCAACCTTAATCTTTTTCTCGGCAAGAGATTTCTCTAAGGCAAGTTTTCTCTCCTTTTCAAGGATGAGCAAGTCCTCTTGCCTATTGAGAGTCTCCTTCTTTTTCTCTAATTTCTCCATAAGCTTTTTAATTTCTTTAAAACCATTCTTACCAAATTCTTTTATCATAAAGGCTCTATGTTTTTCTTCCTCATCTTACAAATTATTTTGTGCATTATCAAATGTGGAAGGAGGTTGGAAAGAAGGTATGAGTATTTCATGTACCTTGGTTCCTCTTGCCATAAGGCAAAAGTGAGCATCGTCCTCATCATCGGAGAGGTTCTTGAAGAGCTTCCTTATGGACTTGGGCATGGCTAGAGTTGCCATCCCTTCATGATCGGAGTCTTCACGGCTTGACTCCCGTTCTTGGCCAACATGAGCTTGACCTTGATATTTCTTCTTGTAGTCCTTGATCTTCTCCTTGTACTTCTTTTCTTCTTTGGCCTTGTTCTTTAGTTGTCGGCAATCGGCAATATAATGACCAACTTCCTTGCACTCATAGCATCTTCTTTGTTGCGGTCTTCTCTTGTCATCACCATTTCTCTTGTAAGATTTCTTCTTCATGAAGTGCTTGAAGTTCCTCAAGACCAAAGCCATTTCTTCATCGATTGACCCTTCATCACTTAAATCTTCTTTGGTTGACTTGAGAGCCTTGGAGCTTGACTCAACCTTGTCACTAGAGGTGGCATTGAGTGCCACACTCTTGTTGATCTTGTGGCTAATGGATTTTGCCACATCCCTCTCTACCAATTCATGATGAAGAATTTCACCAAGAAGTTGATTTGGTGTCTTACTCTTGAACTTTTGATCTCTTCTAATCATTGTGGCAAGAGTAGGGTTCCTTGGTGTGAAGGCCCTAAGCAACTTCTTTGTCGGTGTTTTACCGGCAAGCCCACCGAGGAATACCCCCGAGGTGGTAGGTTGTAGGTAGGGTGTCACCGAGATCAGGAACTTGATGGTGCAAGGAACACAAGGGTTTAGACAGGTTCGTGCCGCAGTATGCGTAATACCCTGCGTCTTGTATGGTTTGTATTGCCTTGGAGGTTATGAGATATGCTTTGGAGGGGTCCCTGCCCGCCCTTATATATGCCGGGGGGGGGCTGGGTTACATGGAAATCCTAGTCTGGTACGAGCTTAGGAGTCCTAACCGAGTAATCTCGGGTAGTTTCCTTCTGTACTGACCAGTTGTACTAGCTTACGAGTACCTACATATGGATAAGGTATGGGACATGCCCCACCCCTTACTCTAGAATGTTCTACGCCTGCGGTTGCCCCGGGTTTGACAAGCCCCCGAGCTCTTCATAGCCGAGTACTGCAGGCTTCGAGTACTTCTGGAAGTCAACCTTCGGTTTCAGTTGAAACTCCATCTTGAAGATGTCTTTCGAGTACTTTCCTTGGCTGCTCGAGGCTGTGAGGTGCTCTAGCCCCGAGTACTTTCAAGTTTTTTCTTTCTATGGGGTGCGATGCAAATCGCACTCCATATGGAGTAGCCCCCGAGCCTTAGATTGAATCGAAGAATCAGGCTAAGGGTCTCACTAGTCTTGAATCTTCATCTTATCTTCCAAATTTTTTGAAAAATAAGCCATCGATGACATGTGTCCCACAGCCCCCGAGCCTTGAAGCAAAATCCCGAGGTTTGGAGAAAAGGATCCAAAAGAACGTGGCATACTGAACAATGTTATGTACAAAATTTGAGTAAAAATAATGTATATTAGTTTTAGTGTGATCTGCTGTGGTAGAACCACCTAAATTAATCCGGCTCAAGCGCGCTAACCATCACCACAAGGGCGATCAGGGCTAACTCGCACTTCAAACGGAGTAATCCACTGGTCTGCCGGGTAACCTCCCGATACAACCACGATTTTGCCGATCGAAACCATGCATACAAAGTACTCACACGAAGGTGAGCCCAGAGGATACAACATTCCACAAATTTTACATCATAGAGTCCATCATAAATTATTATTACAACTGAGTTCGAATTCGTAAAACAAGGTACTTCAGAGTTCAAAGTAATTGACTTCTTCAGAGTTCAATGCAGTGGAAAATCAACGATAAACTACTCGACGATACATGATGTCTCGATGAAGCCCGTACGAGACATCACTCGGCATTATCATCATTGGCCGGGGATGCATCCCATTCCACCGACCAACCAGGAGGAAGAGTACACGGCCAAGTCAAACTAGCGATCATATCCTTGAAAGTCTCACCTGAAAACAAGCCACAAGCAAGGCTGAGTATACTAATACTCAGCAAGGCTTACCCGACTAGTGGGATATACTTAGCCGATTCCTAGACATGCAAGGCTTTTGGCTTGAAGGGTTTGTTTTGCCGAAAAGCATATACAGGTAGGTCCTTACTTTCAAATTTTAGCTCCAAGTTCTAGTTTTCTTTAACCATTCTAGGTAAACAACTATCCAATATGATAAATGGTGAAAGAATTAATTTGCATCCAACAAAATTAATCATCATTATTGTTGTTGGCGCTAAAATCGGCCAAGGAATCGGCCGATGGTCTTCAGCGTTGGACACACGACCCGGGAGAATCTGCTTAGCTCCTGTTCGGGTTATTTGCCCTGGTGCGGTTCGCGTGGCGTGCCAGTCAATCTGACCTATTGATTGACAAGGAAATAAAAGTATTAAATTCCAGGCGCTCCGATCGGCTGGACTTCCGATCTGTCCTGAAGAGCGCGTCGGCGAATCGGCCAATTTGCTGTGAAGATGACCGGCTATAGATCAGCCGATAATCGCGTAACAATTGCAAAGAAACTGCTGGAGCGACTTAAACAATTATTACAGATGCAACACTTGAAATAGATCTGATCGGCTATATGACGATGAACGAAGAAGAGCGATGACGAAGCCGATAGTTCCAATCTCAAGCTGGATAACTGGTGATAATACTAGAACAACAGGTAAAACTTGTAATTCTAGTAAATATCGATAACTGGTGAATAAATCCAAACGAAACCACAGCGATGCGCCCGTAGTTAAAGCTCGGATGTTACTCAGTAAGCGGAACCTACCAATTGGTCGGAGATCAAGTTGATGCAGCCCTGCCAATCCGTACGAACTCGTGAAAGAAGAAAAAGTATTGGCGAAGTCGCCGACTTGAAAGTAAAGTACTAGTAAAAAGTAGAAGTGTTTTGTTGATTGATGTGTTGATCTTCTGCAAAGCCCTAGCGACTCCTATTTATACCCTAAAACCAAGACTCCTGGTCGATTACGACTTGTTACAACCTTATTTAAAACAGGAAAACTACTATATCTATAATATCTTTAAAAAAGGAAACGGACTCCCGCAGAATCTTCCGCCGCCATCTCCTAATCCAATCAAGACTTTTTCCATTGCTTCTTGACCGAATCAGCGTTACTCCGTTGACCAACGTCAGGCCACTTTTGACCGAGACCCTCTGTTGTGGTTCCAATCGGTTCGGCGCAAGTTACATTGCGAATCGGCCGATTCCCAACTGTAGCCTCAATCGGCCGATTCTTTACTGTAGCCTTCAGATCTGCTGCATCGGCCAATTTCTTCTCCTGACGCCGACTCAACACGTGTCAAAATCTGGCGTCAACACATGCCCCCCAGTTTCGGAGTAAAACATAATTTTTACTTCGAAACTCTTTCTTTAATCCTTTTCTCTGAAACGGGCGCAGTAAAAACCTCCTTCCGTTCCGCTGTCTTCTACATAATGATTGCGATTTTCTCGGACCGGGCGCTCGAGACAACTGTTCCCCTGGAATTCATGTAGACGGCGCGGCAAAAATCCCGCCTTTGCCCTTTCTCTCTTGGATTGTCTTTAAGTACCGGCATTCTCTGCCTTCCATTTTTCACGAGCCTAGTAATCTTCTCCTGCGAACAACTGTTCATCTTCTTCCTGAGCCCTCTTGATCTCCAACTGCTCCCCCAGCGATCTCACCTGCAATCTACTCCAATCTTCCAATGGCGGCACCATCAGCAACTTCTCCAACAACGGAGGCTCCGTCGGCATCCCCCTCAGCGACGGCGGCCCGATCAGCGGCTCAACTGGCGGCCCCATCGGCGAGGATGAGCTTCATCCCGGAGGTAATCATCTGAAATTTTCCCCTTTTTGCCTTTCTACTGCTCCAGTATTTTTTGGATTCATTCTCAGTTTCTTGCCCTTTTTCCTACTTTTTAGGCATTTAGGCACCAGATTATCATTCCTCTCTCAGAATCCCCCGATCTTATCTACTTAGGCCCCATGAGGAATCCCGATCCAACTGACCTGATCAACCTAGAGACTCACAGAGTCCCGTTCAAGCAATCGCCCATGGATTTAGATCAGTGGGCAGGTGCCTTTAGGTCCTGGCCGAATGAGACCCTTGGCTGGAGAGAATGGTACCATAGAGTAGCCAGGTCCAGGAAAGTTCAGTGGGATAAACTAAAAATCAGTCAATGCATAGACCTCTCTCTGTCCCAGATGGAGAAAAACGAGCCCTTGGTCATAGCAGCTTCTTATTTCTGGTCTGACGCACTCAATGCGTTCCTTTTTGGACATGGACCAATGACTCCAACTTTGGCCGATGTCCTGTTATTGACCGGCCTTGACATCTCCTCTTCCGATACCCCTTTTGACTATCTGATTAAACCATCACATCAGCTAGAGACCAAAGGAATCGGCGGATGGAAGGGGTACATCAACAGAAATATGAAAACTGGGACAGTTTCAGAGAGAGAGCATAATGCGTTCCTGATGATGTGGCTGGAGAAACATTTTTTCTGTGGCAGAGCAGTTGGCCCTTCTTCTAACACCCAAGCTTTGGCAGAAGCTCTGTCACTAGGATTTGCTGTTCCCCTTGGAAAGCATCTGTTGGGATCGGCCTACCACATGATGCATCAAATCGGCACTTTCCCCAACATTACTCTCTGTCAAAAGGGGAGCCGATTGGGAACCCTGGCGGTCCCTGGTGGTTCATTACTCTCTGGCTCAACCTATATATGAGCATGGTCTCTCAGCAACGAATAGAGACCAAAACTTTCCCCAACATTGAGTCAGAGGAAAACCCAACCATCCGACGATGCTGCAGATCTTTTGGAGAAGCGGCATCGGCCTTCCCTGGCTGTCAATTTACTGCTGCCCGAACGGCCGAATACTTCAGATGCTTCTACAACGGCTTCAGTGAAGAGACTGTCAGTTGGTATCCCTATCGGACAGTAGAGCCGATTTTCGAACTTCCCATCTGCTACGACTCGTCCACTCATACTTTTTATAGGGAACTTATGGATACCCTGATTAAGCCAGGGATTTTGCCGGCCAACTTCTTCTCTGGAAAGGATTCTCCCACATATGAGTTCTATAATCCATCGGCTGCAGCAAGGCAACTGGGCTTTGGTCAACTGCCGATTCGGGTTTACTTTGCCGGTCAAGCAAAATTCAGAGATGAACTGACCAAGAGTCTTGACTACAATCGGCTGTGCAACTTAGTGTCAGATTCTAGCACCATTGACCTGAACAATTGGACAGTGGCCTCTTTTGCCGTTCAGCAATTCAAACTATGGTGGGCAGAATGGAAGCAATACCTCTTCTGCAAATCCCCATCAACATATTGCAACATTCTAGACCCAGAGAACATCGACCCAAGTGCAGCGGTACGTCCTTTCTCCCAGCCGATTTCAATGCTGTCTCTTTCCATACTACCATCTTACCATTAACTTATATTTATCTTCTTAGTCTGAAAGCCAAGTCCCTCCGATGCGGAGCCGAAGCGGCAGGCCGATAGAGAGCGATCATCCATATACGCCATATCCGCTCATCGGCTTTCACGCTCCAACCATGAAGGACATCGCTACTGGCCGATTGAAACGAACACCGAAAAGGCCAACCTTGAAGACAACAAGCCGTCGAGTGCGTGCCTGCATTGGACCGACTGACCAATTGGCGGTAGCATCGGCTGAAACTCCGGTTCCTCTATCCTTGCCGACTACCGAGATGGCCAATCCTCAAGTCACCGCAGAAGTCGGAGCAGCTGCGGCATCACTGCTAGTTGAAGTTGTTCAGGTATTCTTGCTTATTTCATATATCTTTAAGTGCTCCACTAACACTAACTTTTTCTTTCTGTCAGACTGAACAAGCCGCTCCAGTGCAGTCCCCACAGCAACCGGCCACATCCCAAGCGGAAGCCGAAACTCCATCAACTCTTCTCATCGAGGTAGATAATCTCTTAACTCAATTTCTCGACATTCAGAGGACTTAATTGATCCTGATGCAGGCCGATTTGGGTACGTCGACTGTAGCCCCACAACAAACATCGGCCGGAAGACCAACAGAGGCATGGCAAATATCTCATATCATCTTATTTCAATTACCCATAGTATACTCATAGGGTCTGTTTTCCATACCTTTTCAGGAAGTTGGTCCAAGCAGAGCATTAATAGTTGTCGAGTCCTCTTCCTCTGACGAGCCGATTGTACCGGTCCTTGAGACGAGGGAGGCGCTCCCATCGGCGCAAGCAAGAGAGATCCGCTTCAAGGAGGTAATAAACTTATCACTGGAATCGGCCGATTCCCTTTTACTGCTTACTAATCCGTTTCTTTATTCTCCCGCAGGAACAAGACACCCCGTATAACAGCGTTTTCTCCTTCGCCGTCTCTTTTCCTGATGATGAAGAAATCGCTTCACGCCAAATTCCGTTGAGCTCTATTTCTGATGATATCCGCGCCAAGCTCGAGAGCATGCGGATTCTCCTCCAAAATGATATCGGCCGGTTAGTAGAAGATGCTTCGCCGATTCGGCAGCTTTTCAGTGACATCAAAGGTCGAATCCTGGAAGAAACAACAGAAAGCTTGGAACCTGTTGCATACATAGAATACATGCAAACCCCAGTTTCTAGGGCCCTGCGCCATATGGCCGATCGTGCCCAGCTAGCAAAGACTCGGGAAGAAGCCGACTCGTACAAGCATCGAGCCCAAGAGGTACATCAACGGATCAACTTCCTCGAGAGCTCTCGCCCGGATATCGTCGACACGATAGATCGCCTCAAACGGAGGAGAGCAGAGCTAGCCAAAGAGATGGAGCAAGTAACCAAAGACAATGCTGCCGAAGAAAAGAGACTTCAAGAGCACCCATCCGTCATCGTTGGGCTGAAGCAAGAAAGGTAGAACTTGGCCTGTGAAGCGATAAGGCTTCGTCGCCATATATTAGAAGTTCCCGGATCGGCCGACGACAACCAAAGAGTACTAGATTCGGCCGATCAGATTAGGCAACGAGCTATCGCGGCCATAGATGCTTTCCTCGGGTTGTAAAGAATGTTGTAAACATTTAATGCTCCTTTAATGTTACTGCGCCGATTTGATCCTGGACCACTTCCTTTTGCAGATTTGCATTTATGAATGCTTTTACTCCGATAGGACGTGTCCCACTATCTTCTTACTTCCTTCTCTTTATAAGTAGATCCCACACCATCTCCAGAGGCGTATGCATTACCCATCTTCTCTTCCTCCAACAACTGGATCTTTATACTCCCAAACTGAACAGCAAGATGTCTTCTTCGTCTTCTTCCTCTGTCAATCAGGTATAAACTCTCCTCTGCTTCTCCCCTAGACGTCTCAATCGCTCTGATGTTGGGTAACTTTTCATCTCTGTTTAGTCAAAACGTCTCAGCCCCAGTCTGGAACGAGCGATCGATGTTATGCATTCAGACGAACCACTGTCGCAGGCAGACATAGATTTCATAAGAGCTCTGTTGACGCAAGATTTTGACACGTGTTGAATCGGCGACAGGAGAAGAAGATTGGCCGATGCGGCAGATCTGAAGGCTACAGTAAGGAATCGGCCGATTGAGGTAACAGTTGGAAATCGGCCGATTGGTGATACAGCTTGCGCCAACAGGTTTGGGGCTACTTCAGAGGGTCCCGGTCAAAATTTGGTCAACAGAGCGATGCTAAGTCGGTCAAGAAGCAATTGGAAAAGTCCTGATTGGATTAGGAGACGGCGGCGGAAGATTCTGCGGGAGTCCGTTTCCTTTTTAAAGATATTATAGATATAGTAGTTTTCCTGTTTTAAATAAGGTTGTAACAAGTCGTAATCGACCAAGAGTCCTAGTTTTACGGTATAAATAGGAGTCGTCAGGGCTTTGCAAAGACATCAACACATCAATAAACAACAATACTTCTACTTTTTTCCAGCAATTTACTTTCAAGTCGGCGACTTCGCCAATACTTTTTTCTTCTTTCACGAGTTCGTACGGATTGGCAGGGCTGCATCAACTTGATCTTCGGCCAATTGGTAGGTTCCGTTTATCGAGTAACATCCGAGCTTTAACTACGGGCGCATCGTTGTGGTTTCGTTTGGATTTATTCATCAGTTATCGATATTTACTGGGATTATAGGTTTTACCTGTTGTTCTAGTATTATCACCAGTTATCCAGCTTGAGATCAGAATAATCGGCTTTATCATCGCTTTTCCTCGATTTATTGTCATATAGCCGGTTAGATCTATTTCAAGTGTTGCATCTGTAATAATTGTTTAAGTTGCTCCAGCGGTTTCTTTGCAATTATTACGTGATTATCGGCTGATCCATAGCCGATCATCTTCACAGCAAATCGGCCGATTCGCCGACGCGCTCTTCAGGACAGATCGGAACTCCAGCCGATCGGAGCGCATGGAATTTAATACATTTATTTCCTTGTCAATCAACAGGTCAGATTGACTGGCACGTCGTGCGAACCGCACCAGGGCGATAACCCGAACAGGAGCTAAGCAGATTCTCCCGGGTCGTGCGTTGACGCTGAAGACCATCGGCCGATCCCTGTATGGCCGATTTTAGCGCCAACACACTTTTGGCACGCCCGGTGGGACACTTCAAGATCTGATATGTCGAAGAACGCAGAAATTTCCGACAGCAACATCATTGAGGTCACAGAAGTAGATCTCAAGGACGACCAGAGGGAAAAACTAGCTAAACATCTAGAAGATTACAAAAAGATTTATCTGCAGTCGTTCAGTCGTACCAGAAGCGGGGAGGCCATCAAGAAAGCTCCTATTCCAGTTCCCCGCCACATCACCATTCGTGAGGACTCGGGCAAGATGTCCGATATGATCCAACAGTCCGTTTACCAGGCGTTCATCGACCAGTCCTCGGTGATGACCAACACGGTGTACAACGCCGTCATCACCTCTCTGGCCAGCGGAGCAGTTCAAGGCTATCAGGGGCCAGCGTATGCCCCGCCGATTACACTTCCAGCCAGAAGCTTACCGGGCACGTCCCAATCGGCTCCTCAGCCGATATTGACGCAACACGAGGGGTACAACACTCCGTTGCCTCCAGCATCTCCAAGATACAGCGGTGCACCATGTTTCCCATCACAGGCACCGCTTCAACCCGTCCAGATTGCTTCTGTGCAATCGCTGCCCACAAGCTCAGTACCCTGGGGGGCATCAGTAACAACGGCTTTTCACGATCCATCAACCGGGCAGGGGAGCTATCCAATCCAGGCGTCGTTCCTATCGGCCGTCCGGCCGACAGTCCCTCAGTATCAACCGGTCTCATCAGAGATCGGCAGGGGGGCAGGCGCTGTAGAGGCACCTAGAAGCACAGCGTCGATGATGATGTACGACGGGGCGGCGGATTCACTTCGTCATCAACTGTCAACTACTCAACAAAATTTGCCGCATGCTTCGATTCATCACCCAGCTGTACCACCACCAGCCCTTCAACATATGCCAGCACCGCGAATGGTCGTTCATCAGCAGCAGGTGGACTGGACGGCAAGAGAGCTGATTCAGGACCAGTTCGGGTTGAAGTCAAAAGTGCAGACTTACACATACAAGACGCCTTACCCATCGGCCTATGACTTGCTGCCGTTTCCTCACCGATACAAGGTGCCCGATTTCACCAAGTTTTCGGGGCTGGACGATACATCCACCGTGGAGCACATCAACAGATTTATTATCCAGTGCGGGGAAGCCGCCACGCAAGATGCTCTGAGGGTGCGTCTATTTTCATCGTCTCTGTCCGGATCGGCCTTCCAGTTGTTCACCACTTTGCCACAAAATTCTATTGTTACTTGGGCCGATCTGGAGAAGCAGTTCCATAAGTACTTCTACGCAGGAGTTCATGAGATGAAGCTCTCAGATTTGACCAGCCTCAGGCAGAGGATCGATGAACCAGTAACTGGATATATACAGAGGTTCAGAGAAGTCAGGAACAAATGCTACAGTCTGGCTCTGACCGATGCACAGTTGGCCGATATAGCTTTCCAGGGCCTCCTGCCACAAATCAAGGAAAGGTATGCTCCGCAGGAATTTGAAAGCCTAAGCCAGATCGTTCACCGATTGGCTGGACAGGAAGTCTGTCCGTTTGAGCAGTGGAGGAATTTCCAGAAGAAGGTGGCATACCTAGAAGGGTCTGAATCTGATGGGGAGGAGGAAATCGGCCTGGCAGAGTGGGTGAAAGGCAAAAAGCCAATATCATGCCCTTTCGGAAAGAATGAACCAGAGACATTCGGCTTTGACACATCAAAGGCCGATAAGATTTTCGATTTATTACTCCAGGAAGGGCAGATTAAGCTATCTCAGTATCACACCATCCCTACAGCCGATCAGCTCAAGAAGATGAAGTACTGCAAGTGGCACAATGCCACGTCTCATGACACAAATGAATGCAAGATCTTTCGTCAGCAGATACAATCGGCCATCGAGCAGGGGAGGCTCAAATTTGAAACCCCGGCTAAATCGGCAAAGCCGATGAAGATATACCAGCATCCTTTCCCAGCTAACATGGTTGACACGGGGAGAAATTCACTTCAAACCAAGGTGCTGACGTCAGAATCGGCAAGAAGGAGCGGCGCCGTTGATCCCAGGAGGTAGGTCACAGCGGATGAGGTCAAAGGGAAAAGGAGGGCTGAAGACAAGAGCAAAGGATCAGAACCATCGCGCAGACCCGTCACATCCCGGTTCTTGCTCAGCAAATATCGGCGGCAACAGGAACAATCAAGATTTCATGACAAAATGATGCGCCGGCACGAGGATCACTGGCAATGTCCATTCTTCATCCATTGCTGGGAGAACGACATCCGATTGCCGTCAGCCGATAACTGTCCTGAGTGCAACGGATTAAGTTGCAACGATCGCCCATTTAAAAGATCACGCTCTAGGGATAGAGGATCAGAGCCGATCAGCAGAAATCGGCGCAAACAAGAGGGACAACGCATTTCAGTGCATGACCTGCTGGGGGGCAAAGTTGACCAGTATCACCGGTCAAAAGGCAGGATCAACCAACAGGATGGACTAGGGGGCAGAATCAGCGTGCACAATCGGCTGGAAGAGATGGCTGGTGATAGGGTGTCAGATGAAAACCCCTAGGAAGAGAACCAGATTGGGAACACGCCAGATCATCGGCCAAACCAGTAAACCCCAGGTGGTGTCCTGATGGTCTATCCAGATCCCAGAAACGGAGGATCCAACGCCTGCGCCAGTGGGAGCAACAAGAAGAAGAACAGAAGCAGGCACCGGAGAAAAGAAACGTTAAGTCTCGGGTTTGGCGCCCCAAGAAAAACAACAGCCAAGGAGCAGACAATCAAGAATCGGCAGCCGACATCAGCATGGTGTTCATATTGCCGATGGAATTCATGGCGCCTGACGATCGAGACAAAGCGACAAGAATGGAAGAGCAAATGGCGCAACTGGTGTTAGAGCCGATGACGGCTACTTTTGAGAAACCACAAGAAGAAAAACGGCAACATCTTAAGGCGTTGTTTCTCAAAGGCTACGTTGACGGGCGACCCATCACCAGACTACTAGTAGATGGAGGCGCCGCAGTCAACATCATGCCATATGCCATGTTCCGCAAGCTAGGCAAGAGCGATGAAGATCTCACCAAGATGGACATGATGCTAACGGATTTCGAAGGCAACGTGTCTCCCGCCCGTGGAGCACTCTGCGTCGACCTCACCATCGGCAGTAAGACCCTTCCTACTACTATGGAACTAGTTCCAAAGAACTGCTAGTGAGGAATGAAAGAGTTTCTAGTGATAGGTGCTGCTATGAGTTAGCATACCTTTTTCGTTATTAATGGTAAGGGATCCTACAACATGCTGCTCGGTCGCGATTGGATACATGCAATCTGCTGTGTCCCATCTACAATGCATCAATGCCTCGTGCAATGGGTCGGCGACAGTACGGAGATAGTCACCGCCGATTCCGCCTACAGCGTCGCAGCGGCCGATACGCAACAATGGAGCTGCGAGCACGTCAGGTGCATATCTGGCAGGATTTGGGACACTGACTTCCTGAAGGTGTCCGATTTCGGTCTACAGCCGATCCAAGCAGTCGGCTCGGAAGATTCAGAATAGATGGATCAGCTCATTCGAGAAGACGGGAAGCTTGGGCATGGGTTTGCGTCGGTCGATTCATTGGAGATGGTGGATTTGGGAGATAGTAGCAAATCGAGGCCGACGTATATTAGTGCTAATTTGGATCCTGAGTATAAGTGTAAGTTGATAAGTTTATTAAAAGAATTCAAGGATTGCTTTGCTTGGGAATATCATGAGATGCCAGGTCTAGACCGGTCCATTGTTGAACACCGGTTACCTATAAAATCAGGATAACGGCCATATCAGCAACCCGCACGACGGTGCAACCCAAAGATTCTACCTGATATAAAGGCTGAGATCACAAAGTTAATTGAAGCAGGATTTATTCGGCAGTGCCGCTACGCCGAATGGATTTCTAATATTGTGCCCGTGTATAAAAAGAATGGGAAGTTACATGTGTGCATCGATTTCAGGAACTTAAATCAGGCCACACCAATGGACGGATATCCGATGCCAACGGCCGATATCTTGGTAGATGCTGCTGCAGGACACAAAGTCATCAGTTTCATGGATGGTAATGCCGGATACAACCAGATATTAATGGCCGAAGAAGATATATCGAAGACGGCTTTCAGGTGCCCAGGTCATCTTGGTTTATTTGAATGGGTTATAATGACCTTTGGGTTAAAGAATGCCGGTGCTACATATCAGCGGGCCATGAACTACATCTTTCACAAGCTCATTGGTACATCGGTGGAAATTTATATAGATGATGTCGTGGTCAAGTCAAAGGGTCACCAAGAACATCTGGCCGATTTACAAGAAGTGCTGGAGTGCACAAGGAAGCATGGGTTGAAGATGAACCCGAACAAGTGTGCATTTGGTGTATCGGCCGGGAAATTCTTGGGATTCATGGTTCATGAGCGCGGGATAGAGGTCAATCGGAAGACCATAGACGCCATCAATAAAGTTGCGGCCCCACAGAACAAAACTGAGCTACAGTCCCTCATCGGCAAGGTCAATTTTATCAGAAGATTCATATCCAACCTGTCAGGGCGTATTCGAGCTTTTACTCCTTTGTTGAAATTAAAGCCCGATCAGGAATTTGTATGGGGAGAAGAACAACGCAGAGCATTGGAAGATATCAAGCAATATCTAATTTCACCTCCGGTGTTAGTCCCGCCACAGCCTGGTAAGCCGTTCAAATTATATTTATCGGCTGATCAACTGGCCATTGGATCGGCGTTGGTACAGGAGTTCGAAGGGAAAGAACGGGTGGTATATTATGTCAGCAGAAGACTCCTGGACGCCGAAACAAGATATTCCCCGGTGGAGTGGCTGTGCTTGTGTTTATACTTCTCGTGTACCAAGCTCAGGCACTATTTGTTATCGACAGAATGCATAGTTATATGCAAAGATGATGTGGTGAAATATATGCTATCATTGCCGATTTTGAAAGGGCGGATTGGAAAATGGATCCTGGCTCTGTCAGAATTCGACTTAAGGTACGAATCGGCCAAAGCTGTCAAGGGTCAAGTCATGGCCGATTTCGTAGCCCAACATTGTGGACCAGAGATTGCCGTTGTTGAACCGGTTTCATGAACTCTGTATTTTGATGGTTCCTCGTGTGGGGCCGGGTCAGGAATCGGCATCGTTCTTGTATCGCCTTGGGGGGCAAGTTATGATTTCTCTCTGCCGATAGAAGCATCCGCAACCAATAATCAGGCGGAATATCAAGTTGTTCTAAAAGGTATCCAATTATTAAAGGAAGTCAAAGCTGATGCAGTCGAAATTTTTGGAGATTCCATGCTCATTGTGTATCAGTTAACGGGGCGATCTGAGTGCAAAGATGATATCTTGAGGATTTATTTTGAAGATTGCCTTCAGCTTTTAAGGGAATTCAAGTCTGCAATAATTGAGCATATCCCCAGAAATTATAATGAAGAGGCCAACAGGCTGGCCAAACCTGCGTCCGGATATCGGCCGATTCAGGGAGCTATGATGTTAGAGCTCGCGGCCGATGACTGGCGAAAGGAAATCGCCGATTATTTGAAGGATCCCTCCCAGAAAGTGGATCGGCGAATACGTTTTCAAGCTACAAAATATGTGTTGCTTGAAGATGATTTATTTTACCGGACGATTGATGGAGTTCTTCTCAAGTGCCTGGGAACAGAAGAGGCAAAGGTCCTGATGGGAGAAATCCATGAAGGCGTATGTGGAGCCGACCAATCGGCTCACAAAATGAAATGGATGATCAAAAACAACGGGTATTACTGGCCAACTATTCTTGAGGACTGTTTCAAATATTATAAAGGATGCCAAGACTGTTAGAGGTTTGGCAATATACAGCGCGCGCCAGCATCGGCTATGAATCCAGTGATCAAGTCGTGGCCGTTCAGAGGTTGGGGAATAGATCTTATCGGACAGATTCACCCTCCATCGAGCAAAGGGCATAAGTTCATATTGGTAGCCACAGATTATTTTACTAAGTGGGTGGATGCAGTTCCTTTAAGGAATGTGACATCGACCGATATGATTGAGTTCGTTAAGAACCATATTATCTATCGATTTGGTACTCCTCGGACTATCACAACTGATCAGGGAACAATGTTCACCTCTGGAGAATTCGGGGAATTCGCTGCCGATATGGGAATTAAATTATTAAATTCTTCTCCATATTATGCTCAAGCCAATGGCCAGGCAGAATCATCCAATAAGGGAATAATCAAGTTGATCAAGAGAAAGATAGAAGAACAACCCAAAAAGTGGCACATGTCTTTGGCTGAATCTTTATGGCTTGTCACGGAGCCACCAAGATATCTCCTTATCAGCTGGTTTATGGCCATGAGGCAGTATTGCCTTGGGAATTAAGGACGGGGTCAAGACGTATATTGCTTCAAGATCAGTTGACGGCCGATCAATATTCCTTCCTCATGAAGGACGAACTTGATGACTCGGCAGGTCTGCGATTGAGAGCCCTGATTAGTATAGAAGAGAACAAGAAAAGGGTGGTCAGATGGTATGACAAAAAGGTCAAAGTTAAACAATTCTCTCAGGGAGATTTGGTGTGGAAGTTGGTGCTGCCGATAGGATCTAAAGATCCCAAATTCGGTAAATGGTCACCCACTTGGGAAGGGCCGTACAGAATCGGCCGATGTGCCCCTGGAAATGTATTTATTCTAGAAACTATTGAAGAGGAAGAGTTCCCAAGAGCTTTAAACGGACGATATCTGAAGAGGTACTATCCAAGCATTTGGGTGGATGCATAACTTGCAGTAAGATATATCAAGACAACATGGCCGATTTCCATCGGTTTTTCGTCTGCATAGCCGATGCAAAAATGACATCGCCTAAAGAAAGAAACATTATGATTCGTTTTGACCAGTTCATTATTGGATAAAAATGGCAGAGTACATGGCTGACATGTTACAAGTCGCCCTTAGAATAAAAATACCGATATATCTATTGATTACACCTGTTCTGGATTTCTCTCTCAACACGACCCAGTTCTATCAGAAGGCGGGTCCTATTATCATTCGGATTCTCTGCGGTGGCTCCAGTCTCAGCTTGATCGCAAAGTTCTATCAGGAGGCGGGTCTTCTTCTCCTCCAGACTCTCCATGGCAGCTTCAGTCTTGACTTGACGAGGGAGTGGAGGGCTTTTCTCAGAGGGTGGTCGTTTGCAGACCAAGCAGTGAGCATCTATAAGGTCCCAATACTCCTGGACAACAGCGGGAACATGATCTCTGAGTTCCTCAGCATGAGCTCTTATCAGATCTTTGTCTGCCTGCGACAGTGGTTCGTCTGAATGCATGATTTCGATCGCTCGTTCCAGACCGGGGCTGAGACGTTTTGGCTAAACAGAGATGAAGAGACTACCCAAGATCAGAGCGATTGAGATTCTTAGGGGAAAGGCAGAGGAGAGTTCATACCTGGTTGACGGAGGAAGAAGATGAGGAGGACGAAGAAGACATATTGCTGTTCGGTTTGGGAGGATAAAGATCTAGTGTTGGAGATAGAGAAGATGGGTAATACGTATGCCTCTGGGGACGGTGAAGGATCCACTTATAAAGAAAAAGGAAGGTAGATAGATGGTGAGAATGTCCGATCGGAGTAAAAGCATTCAGAAATGCAAATCCGCCCAAGGAAGTGGTTCAGAGTTAAATCGGCGCAGTGACATTAAAGGAGCATTAAATGTTTACAGCGTTCTTTACAGCCTGAGGAAAGCATCTATGGCCGCGATAGCTCGTTGCCTAATCTGATCGGCCGAATCTAGTACTCTTTGATCATCGTCGACCGATCCTGGAACTTCTGACATATGGCAACGAAGTCTTATCACTTCACGGGCCAAGTGCTGCGTTTCTTGCTTCAGCCCAGTGATGATGGATGGGAGTTCTTGAAGCTTCTTCTCTTCAGCAGCTATCTCTTTGGTTATCTGCTCCATCTCCTTGGCTAGCTCTGGTCTCCTCCATTTGAGCCGATCTGTCGTGCCGACGACATCCGGGCGACAGCTCTCGAGGAAATTGATCCGTTGATGTACCTCTTGAGCCCGGTGCTTGTACGAGTCGGCCTCTTCCCGGGTTTTTGCCAGCTGGGCGCGATCGGCCATATGGCGCAGGGCCCTGGAAACCGGGGTTTGCATATGTTCTAAATATGCTGCACGCTCCAAGCTTTCTGTTGTTTCTTCCGGGATTCGACCCTTGATATCATTGAAAAGTCGTCGAATTGGCGAAGCATCTTCTACCAATCTGCCGATATCGTCTTGGAGGAGAATCTGCATGCTCTCGAGCTTGGCGCGGACATCATCAAAAGTAGAGCTCGACGGAATTGGGCGTGAAGCGATTTCCTCATCATCAGGCAAAGAGACGGCAAAGGAGAAAATGCTGTTGTTCGGGGTGTGTTGCTCCTATGGGGAAATAAAGAGAAGGGTTAGCAAGCAGTAAAGGGGAATCGGCCGATTCCAATGGTAAGTTTGTTACCTCCTTAAAACGAATTTCTCTTGCTTGCACCGGTGGGAGCGCCTCCCTCGTCTCAAGGGCTGGTACAATCGGCTCGTCAGAGGAAGAAGATTCGACAACTATTAATGTTCCGCTCGGACCAGCTTCCTGAAAAGGCATGAAAAACAGATCCTGTGAGTATACTATGGGTAATTGAAATAAGATGGTATGAAATATTTGCCATGCCTCTGTTGATCTTCCGGCCGATGTTTGTTGTGGGGTTATAGTCAGCATACCCAAATATGGATATCAAGAAATTGAGGTAAGAGATTATCTACCTCGACGGGATGAGCTGCTGGAGCTTCGGCTTCCACTTGGGATGTGGCCGATTGCTGTGGAGACTGCACTGGAACGGCTTGTGCAGCCTGGTAGAAAGGAAAAGTTAGTGTTAGTGGAGCACTTAGAGATATATGAAATAAGCAAGATTCCCTGAACAGCTTCTACTAACAGTGAAGCCGCAGCTGCTCCGACTTCGGCAGTGGCTTGAGGATCGGCTATCTCGGTAGTTGGCAAAGATAAAGGGGTCGGAGTCTCAGCCGATGCTACCGTCGTTTGGTCAGCCGATCCGATGCGGGCTCGCACTCGACGGCTTGTTGTCTTCGAGGTTGGCCTCTTCGGTGCTCGTTTCGATCGGCTTGTGGCAATGTCCTTGATGGTTGGAGCGTGAAAGCCGATGAGTGGATATGGTGTATATGGATGGTTGTTCTCTATCGGCCTGCCGCTTCGGCTCCGCATCGGAGGGACCTGGCTTTCAGACTAAGAAGATAAATGTAAGTTAATGATAAGATGAAAGTATGGAAAGAGATAGCGTTGAAATCGGCTGGGAGGAAGGATATACCGCTGCACTTGGGTCGATGTTTTCTGGGTCCATAATGTTGCAATATATTGATGGAGACTTGCAGAAAAGGTATTGCTTCCATTCTGCCCACCATAATTTAAATTGCTGAGTGGCAAAAGGGGCCACTGACCAATTGTTCAGGTTAATGGTGCTAGAATCTGGCACTAGATCACACAGCCGATTGTAGTCAGTCCATCTCTGAATTTTGCTTGACCGGCGAAGTAAACCCGAATCGGCAGTTGACCAAAACCAAGTTGCCTTGCTGCAGCCGATGGGTTATAGAACTCATATGTGGGAGAGTCCTTTCCAGAGAAGAAGTTGGCTGGCAAAATCCCTGGCTTAATCAGGATATCCATAAGCTCCCTGTCAAAAGTATGAGTGGAGAAGTCGTAGCTGATGGGAAGTTCGAAAATCGGCTCTACTACCCCATATGGATGCCAACTGACAGTCTCTTCACTAAGGCCATTGTAGAAGCATCTGAAATATTCAGCCGTACGGGTAGCTGTGAACTGATAGCCAGGGAAGGCCGATGCCGCCTCTCCAAAGGATCTGCAGCGTCGTCGGACGGTTGGATTCTCCTCTGACTCAATATTGGGGAAAGTTTTTGTCTCTATTCATTGCTGAGAGACCTTGCTCATATATAAATTGAGCCAGAGAGTGATGAACCACCAGGGACCGCCAGGGTTCCCAATCGGCTCCCCCTTTGACAGCTTAGTGCCAATTTGGTGCATCAGGTGGTAGGCCGATCCCAGCAGATGTTTTCCAAGGGGGATGGCCGATCCTGGTGACAGAGCTTCCGCTAAAGCTTGCATGTTAGAAGAAGGTCCAACTGCTCTGCCACAGAAAAAGTGCTTCTCCAGCCACATCATCAGAATGCAGTATGCTCTCTCTCTGAAACTGTCCCAGTCTTCATATTTTTGCTGATGTACCCTTTCCATCCGCCGATTCCTTTGGTTTCTAGCCGATGTGATGGCTTAATCAGATAGTTAAAGGGGATATCGGCGGAAGAGATGTCAAGGCCGGTCAACAACAGGACATTGGCCAAAGTTGGAGTCATGGGTCCATGTCCGAAAAGAAACGCATTGAGTGCGTCGGATCAGAAGTAAGAAGCTGCTATGACCAAAGGTTCATTTTTCTCCATCTGGGACAGTTAGAGGTCTATGCATTGGCCGATTTTTAGTTCATCCCACTGAACTCTCTTAGACCTGGCTATTCTTTGGTAACATTCTCTCCAGCCGGGGGTCTCATTCGGCCAGGACCTAAAGGCGCCTACCCACTGATCTAGGTCCATGGGTGATTGCTTGAATGGGACTTTGTGAGTCTCTAGATTGATCAGGTCAGTTGGATCGGGGTTCCCCATGGGGCCTAAGCAGATAAGATCAAGGGATTCTGAAAGAGGGATGGTGATCTAGTGTCTAAATGCCTAAAAGAGGAAGAAAAGGGGGAAAAACTGAGAAAGGATCCGGAAAATACTGGAGCAGTAAAAAAGCAAAAGGGAAAAATTTCAAGTGATTACCTCCGGGATGAAGATCATCGTTGCCGATGGGGCTACCAGTGGAGCCGCCGATTGGGCCGCCGCCGCTGAGGGGATCGCCGACAGAGCCTCCGTGGTTGGAGAGGTCGCCGATGGTGACGCCATTGGGAAGTTGAAGCAGATCGCAAGTAAGATTGCCGGAGGAAGCGGTTGGAGATCGAGAGGGCTCGGAGGAAGATGAACAGTGGTTCGTTGGAAGAAGATGCTAGGTTTGTGGGGAAAAGTAGGCGGAGAATGCCAATACTTAAGAATAATCCGGGAGAGCAAGGGTAAAGGCGGTATTTTTGCCGCGCCGTCTACATGAATTCCAGGGGAGCGGTCGTCTCGCGCGCTCGGTCCGAGGAAATTGCAATCATTATGCGAAAGACCGCAGAACGGAAGGAGATTTTTACTGCGCCCATTTCGGAGAAAAGGATTAAAGAAAGAGTTTCGAAGAAAAAGTTATGTTTTACTCTGAAACTGGGGGGCATGTGTTGACGCCAGATTTTGACACGTGTTGAATCGGCGTCAGGAGAAAAAGATTGGCCGATGCGGCAGATCTGAAGGCTACAGTAAGGAATCGGCCGATTGTGGTAACAGTTGGAAATCGGCCGATTGGTGATACAGCTTGCGCCAATAGGTTGGGGCTACTTCAGAGGGTCCCGGTCAAAAGTTGGTCAACAGAGCGATGCTAAGTCGGTCAAGAAGCAATTGGAAAAGTCCTGATTGGATTAGGAGACGGCGGCGGAAGATTCTGCGGGAGTCCGTTTCCTTTTTAAAGATATTATAGATATAGTAGTTTTCCTGTTTTAAATAAGGTTGTAACAAGTCGTAATCGACCAGGTGTCCTAGTTTTAGGGTATAAATAGGAGTCGTCAGGGCTTTGCAAAGACATCAACACATTAATCAACAACAATACTTCTACTTTTTTCCAGCAATTTACTTTCAAGTCGGCGACTTCGCCAATACTTTTTCTTCTTTCACGAGTTCGTACGGATTGGCAGGGCTGCATCAACTTGATCTCCGGCCAATTGGTAGGTTCCGTTTATCGAGTAACATCTGAGCTTTAACTACGGGCGCATCGCTGTGGTTTCGTTTGGATTTATTCACCAGTTATCGATATTTACTGGGATTATAGGTTTTACGTGTTGTTCTAGTATTATCACCAGTTATCCAGCTTGAGATCAGAATAATCGGATTTATCATCGCTTTTTCTCGATTTATTGTCATATAGCCGATTAGATCTATTTCAAGTGTTGCATTTGTAATAATTGTTTAAGTTGCTCCAGTGGTTTCTTTGCAATTATTACATGATTATCGGCTGATCCATAGCCTATCATCTTCACAGCAAATCGGCCGATTCGCCGTCGCGCTCTTCAGGACAGATCGGAACTCCAACCAATCGTAGCGCCTGGAATTTAATACTTTTGTTTCCTTGTCAATCAACAGGTCAGATTGACTGGCACGCCGCGCGAACCGCACCAGGGCGATAACCCGAACAGGAGCTAAGCAGATTCTCCCGGGTCGTGTGTTGACGCTGAAGACCATCGGCCGACCCCTGTCTGGCCGATTTTAGCGCCAACAAGCTCATTCTAAAGAACTTAAAGATCATGTTCCTGCTGTTGTCCAGAAGTATTGGGACCTTATAGACGCTCACTGCCTGGTCCGCAATCGATTGCTATCTGAAAAGAGTCCTCCACTCCCTCATCAAGTCGAGACTGAAGCCACCATGGAGAATCTGGAGGAGAAGAAGACCCGCCTCCTGATAGAACTATGCCATCAAGTTGAGACTGGAGCCACCATGGAGAATCCGAAGGAGAATAGGACCCGCCTTCTGATAGAACTGGGCCGGATCGAGAGAGAAATCCAGAGCAAGCGTAATCAATAGATATATCGGTATTTTTATTCTAAGGGCGACTTGTACCATGTGGGCCATGTACTCTGTCATTTTCATCTAATAATGAACAGGTCAAAACGAATCACAATGTTTCTTTCTTCAGGCGATGTCATTTCTGCATCGGCTATGTAGACGAAAGCCGATAGAAGTCGGCCATGTTGTCTTGATATATCTTACTGCAAGTTATGCATCTACCCAAATGCTTGGATAGTACCTCTTCAGATATCGTCCATTTAAAGCTCTTGGGAATTCTGCCCCTTTAATAGTTTCCAGAATATATGCATTTCCAGGGGCACATCAGCCGATTCTGTACGGCCCTTCCCAAGTGGGTGACCATTTACCGAATTTGGGATCTTTAGACCCTATCGGCAGCACCAACTTCTATACCAAATCTCCCTGAGAGAATTGTTTAACTTTGACCTTTTTGTCATACCATCTGGCCACCCTTTTCTCTTTTTCTTCTATGCTAATTAGGGCCCTCAACTGCTGACCCGCCGAGTCATCGAGCTCATCTTTCATAAGGAAGGAATAGTCATCGGCCGTCAACTGATCTTGAAGCGATATACGTCTTGACCCCGTCCTTAATTCCCAAGGCAGGACTACCTTATGACCGTAAACCAGTTGATAAGGAGATATCTTAGTGACTCCATGACAAGCCATCCTATAAGCCCATAGAGATTCAGCCAATGACGTGTGCCACTTTTTGGGTTGTTCCTCTATCTTCCTCTTGATCAACTTGATTATCCTCTTATTGAACGATTCTGCCTGGCCATTGGCTTGAGCATAGTATGGAGAAGAATTTAATAATTTAATCCCCATATCGGTGGCGAATTCTCCGAATTCTCCAGAGGTGAACATTGTTCCCTGATTAGTTGTGATAGTCTGAGGAATATCGAATCGATAGACAATATGGCTCTTAACAAACTCAATCATATCGGCCGATGTCACATTCCTTAAAGGAACTGGCTCCACCCACTTAGTAAAATAATCGGTGGCCACTAATATGAACTCATGCCCTTTACTCGATGGAGGGTGAATCTGTCCAATGAGATCTATTCCCCAACTTCTGAACGGCCACGGCTTGATTACTGAATTCATAGCCGATGCTGGCGCGCGTTGTACATTGCCAAACTTCTGACAGTCTTGGCATCCTTTATAATATTTGAAACAATTCTCAAGAATCGTCGGCCAGTAATACCCATTGTTTCTGATCATCCATTTCCTTTTGTGAGCCGATTGATGGGCTCCACATATACCTTCATGGATTTCTCCTATCAGGACCTTTGCTTCTTCTGTTCCCAGGCACTTGAGAAGAACTCCATCAATCGTCTGGTAAAATAAATCATCTTCAAGTAACACATATTTCGTGGCTTGAAAACGTACTCGCCGATCCACTTTCCGGGAGGGGTTTTTCAAGTAATCGGCGATTTCCCTTCGCCAGTCATCGGCCGCGAGCTCTAAAATCATCGCCCCCTGAATCGGCCGATATCCGTATGCATGTTGGGCCAGCCTGTTGGCCTCTTCGTTATAATTTCTGGGAATGTGCTCAATTATCGCAGACTTGAATTCTTTAACAACTGGAGACAATCTTCATAATAAATCCTCAAGATATTATACTTGCATTCAGATTTCCCCGTTAACTGATCTACGATGAGCATAGAATCTCCAAAAATCTCGACTGCGTCAGCTTTGACTTCCCTTAATAATTGGATACCTTTTAGGATGGCCCGAAATTCCGTCTGGTTATTGGTTGCGGATGCTTCTATCGGCAGAGAGAAATCATAACTTGCCCCCCGAGGCGATACAAGAACAGTGCCAATTCCTGACCCGGCCCCACACGAAGAACCATCGAAATACAGCAATCTCTGGTCCGCAATGTTGAGCTACGAAATCGGCCATGACTTGACCCTTGACAGCTTTGGCCGATTCGTACCTTAAGGCAAATTCTGACAGAGCCAAGATCCATTTTCCAATCCGTCCTTTCAAAATCGGTAATGATAGCATATATTTCACCACATCATCTTTGCATACAACTATGCATTCTGCCGATAACAAATAGTGCCTGAGCTTGGTACATGAGAAGTATAGACACAAACACAGCCGCTCCACCGGGGAATATCTTGTTTCGGCGTCCATGAGTCTTCTGCTGACATAATATACCACTCGTTCTTTCCCTTCGAACTCCTGTACCAACGCCGATCCAATAGCCTGTTCATCAGCCGATAAGTATAATTTGAACGGCTTACTAGGCTGTGGCTGGACTAACACCGGAGGTGAAATCAGATATTGCTTGATATCTTCCAACGCTCTTCGTTGTTCTTCTCCCCACACGAATTCTTGGTCGGGCTTTAATTTCAGCAAAGGGGTGAAAGCGCGAATACGCCCGGACAGGTTGGATATGAATCTTCTGATAAAATTGACCTTGCCGATGAGGGACTGCAGCTCAGTTTTATTCTGTGGGGCCACAACTTTGTTGATGGCGTCTATGGTCTTCCGGTTGACCTCTATCCCGCGCTCATGGACCATGAATCCTAAGAATTGCCCGGCCGATACGCCAAATGCACACTTGTTTGGTTTCATTTTCAACCCATGCTTCCTTGTGCACTCCAGTACTTCTTGTAAATCGGCCAGATGTTCTTGATGACCTTTTGACTTGACCACAACATCATCTATATAAATTTCCACCGATGTACCAATAAGCTTGTGAAAGATATAGTTCATGGCCCGCTGATATGTAGCACCGGCGTTCTTTGTGGCAACCCTGGTAATTACAAATCCAAAATCAATGACATAAGCCTAACTCCATGTGTTAAACCAACTAATGAGAGGGTGGAAAGAATTTAAAACGGGTTCAGTTGGAATTCAAATTAAATTTGGGCACATTTGGACATATTTGAAACTTTTAAATTAACTTTAAAACCATAAGCCAAATGAGGTTTTGCCTGAAACCAAAGTTGTAGAACTTTTTATTTTGAGCAACTTTCGTGTTCAAAAGTTTTCGAAATTCAAATCAGAAAGAGGAGAAAACGCCCTGTTTGCACCCAGCCCCCTGAACTTTTTCGAATTTTTGCATTTCAGTCCCTCGCTTCTCCCCCTCCTCTGCCGCGCCGCGCGCGCTCGCCCGCCCGCCGCGCGCCAGGTGGCCGGCGTCGCCTGACCGGCGCGAAGCGCCAGGCCAGTGGCCGCCGCACCACCCCGCCACGGCCGGCTTTGCCCCGCCCCGACGCCGCGCCGCCCAGTCCGCGCCCGCGCGTGCCTGCGACGCAGCCGCGTCCAGACCCACCGCCCGTCGCGCCCAGTAGCCGCGCTCCGCCGTGCCGCCCCGGCCCCCGCGCCCCACCAGTCGTCGCGCCCGCCCTCCGCCCGAGCCGCTGCCGCTGCTGCCTCCCCACTCCGCGCTCGGCACTATCTCACCGCGCTCACGCCGTATCTCGGCCGCCCAGTCGCCGCGCCCGCGTGCCGCACGACGCGCCGGCGTTCTGCCGCCGCCCGCCGCGGCCAGTGCACGCCGTGCCGTGCCTCCGCCCCGCACGCTAACCAGGCCCCTCCTGTCCCTATAAAAGCGCCACCCCGGCCACGCGCGCGAGCCCCCGGCCACCAGAAAGCCTCGCCGTCGCCATCGCCGCCGCCGAGCACCACCCGTCCGTGGACAGCCCACTGCCGCCGCCCACTGCCCAAACTGAGCACCCAGTCACCACTACATCACCTCACCGCAGCTCGCCGACCCACCCAACGCCACCCAGAGCCACCGGAGCGCCGCCGCCCGCGCTGCCGTCGCCGCCGCCGCCCCTGCTCGCCGTGGACAGCACGACCCCGACCCCCTCCGTCCAAGCCGAGCCCTTGAGTGGCTTCCCCACGCGTCACTGAAGCTCGCCGACCGGACCACGCCGCCCCAAGCCCGCCGGAGCACCGCCGTCGACGCGAGCCGCGCCGCCGCCGCCTCTGCTCCAACGCCGGCGAGCCCTTCCCGGCCGTCCCCCACCTGAACAACACCCCCACAAGGTAGCCCTCGCACCCCTGAACCTTCCCCGACCCCCGCCCCTCGCCGCCGGCGAGCCCCCCCCTCGCCGGAATTTCGGCCGGCCGCCGTACCCGAGCCGCCGAGGACCCAATTGCAAGAATTTAAATCTTTAGAAGGGTCTGAGCGCAAGATTCAAGGACCTAGTTGTAAAAGAAAATTTCAAACCTAGATTCAAATTCAGTGAACTTGTAAAATTCGTATAAAATCGTAGAAAATTCAGAAAAATGCAAACTCAACTGTTCTGGAATCCTCAGAACAAACTCTGCCACTTTTGTTACAAAAATTTTCTCATAATCTCAAAATATTTTGCTCTACATTAAATAGAAGCTTTAATGGACATATTTTATACCTACTGTTCTAGAACAATGCTGACCCTGAACTTTGGGCAGTGAATTAGTTGCTGGACGATTAGGACTGTGTAAAAAGATCAGGCCCAAATTCCATCTCTAGATTTACTGTTTGTTAAACTTAGTTTTATATCATGTGTAAGAGGAATGTTTTATCCCTGCAGTTAGGTGGTGAGTCACCCATTGAAATTTTTCCTATGCTAATGTATTGGTAACTGGAAGCCAGAGAAAAATTAGGAGACTTTTTATCTCACAGTAACCTATTTATTTGATTTATGTGCTAATAACATACATTAAATCAAGAAAATAGTAGCTTAGCTTGGAAAATCCCCAAATTATTACTGGGAGTTACACTGTGGTATAGGTTGCTGTGTAAAAAGTTTCATGGACAAAAACCCTGTGTAGGGTCCTGTAAAAATGAATCTTTAAAAAGCCTAGGTGTAGAATGTCATGTTTTCTATGCTCTAAATACTGCATGATAAATCCTACAAAAATTACAGTAGCTTCTGCATGCTCAAGTAAGAGCTCTGTAAAAATCTTAGCCACAATTGTTGCACCAATTGATCTGTACAAAAAGAACAAGTATCTAACAGCAACAATGAAATATATTTTTCAGAATTAATCTGTTACATAAAATTGGCTGAAAATTTTACAGTAAGCACACCTTTCCTTGATGTGCCTAAATCCAAAATTTCATGACCAGAAACTATCCCTTGTAGTAATGACTCTCAAATCGTAATCAAGTGCTATTTCCACGACTTAAACTTGTGCACTCATGTAGAATCGACGACTCTCGCCGACGGAACCTACGAGCTGGTGCCCGCGTCCGAGAGTGAGCAGCGTGAAGCTCAAGCAAATCTAACTGAAGCTTTTGAAGACCCGAGCCCAAGTTCGGAAGATCCCCAAGCGAACTGCGAAGGCAAGCCCCGGAGCATAATCCATTCTTTCCGAAATTATGCAACTCATTACTCTTTGCTTGTGCATTAAATTTATAGGAGTTGGATGAAAACTTAGTTGCATGATGTCAGGAACCCTTGCTTGGAAAACTAGATGTAAGGTTCGATAGAATGCTGTGCTAATAGGACTCCGGTAAAAGTCGAGTGATTTCCTGTCACTCGCGAGAAAATAGGAGTTGAATGACTACTACACGCTGCAATCATAAGGACACGGACGGGTTATGTAACGATGGTTACGATTGAGGCCCGTCTGTCTAGTGAAAAATGCTAAGGCCGCAGGGTGTGGTAGTGATGGTTAAGTCTTTGAACGTACTAAACACATGCCGAGATTATGGGAATCGGTAAGCTTAAGTACCTGATTGGCCCGGCAAGGGGACGGCATCCTACCCTTTGAACTTCGGTCCCATGTGCATATGGCGAGTGCAGAGAGTGGTCACGACCCGGCGCCGAACCGTGGCGTGGAGCTCTTGTACTCTCGGAGGGTAGCCCCGATCCACGACCCGGAAAGAAAGGGGAAAAGTTGCACGTGTGACTCTAGGGAGTAACCACGTGACGTGTGTTTGGGTTTCCCTTGCAAGGTTAAGAAATTCGATTCGAATCGTCCGTTTCTCTCGGATATTGAGACTGCTTAACCATTTTTACCCACAGAGTAAGAAGAGGAACAATGATGATGAATGAACTGGTTGGATGGAAAACTTAATGCTTCACCATGTATGCATTAGATTGCTGCTTACCTAGACTGGCTAACGAAACTAGAATCTTGAGCTAAAAGTTGAAAGTAAGGACCCACTTGTAGATGCTTTTTCGGCAAAACAAACCCCTGAGCCAAACAGCCTTGCATGTCTAGAGTCGGTGGCGTAGTTCCCACTACACGGGTAAGACTTGCTGAGTATTAGTATACTCAGTCTTGCTTGTGACTCGTTTTCAGGTGAGCCCTTTGAAGACATGATTGCTAGCTTGACTTGGCCCTTCACTCTTCCCCCTGGTTGGTCGGTGGAATGGGATGCGCCCCCGTCCAACGGAGACAAGGCCGAGTGATGTCTCGTACGGGCTTCATCGAGACATCCTGTATCGTCGAGTAGTTTCCGTTGTTTATTTCCGCTGCAATTTAACTCTGAAGAACTTATTTATGTTAATTGAAGTACTTGTTTTCTAAATTCAGAACTAGGTCTGTAATATTGACTTATGCAAATGATGTAATACTTGCTGGAATGTGGTATTCTCTGGGCTCATCGTCGCATGAGCATTTGTATGTACGGCGCTCGATCCGTTCACCGTGGTTGTATCGGGAGGTTATACCCGACAGACCAGTGGATTACTCCGTTTGAAGTGTAAGGTTAACCGAGGATGCCTTAATGGTGATGGTTAATACACTTGAGCCGGATTAATTCAGGTTGTTCTGCCACATTCTTTAACCCAAAGGTCATTACAACCCATTCGAATAAACCAAGGTGACATGGACACCTGAAAGCCGTTTTCGAGATATCTTCTTCGGCCATTAATATCTGATTGTACCTGGCATTACCATCCCTGAAACTGATGACTTTGTGTCCTGCGGCAGCATCTATCAAGACATCGGCCGTCGGCATTGGATATCTGTCCATTGGTGTGGCCTGATTTTGGTTCCTGAAATCGATGCACACGCGCAACTTTCCATTCTTTTTATACACGGGCACAATATTAGAAATCCATTCGGCGTAGCGGCACTGCCGAATAAATCCTGCTTCAATCAATCTTGTGATCTCAGCCTTTATATTAGGTAGAATTTTGGGATTGCACCGTCATGCAAGCTGCTGATATGGCCCATATCCTGATTTTATAGGCAACCGGTGTTCAACGATGGACCGGTCTAGACCAGGCATCTCATGGTATTCCCAAGCAAAGCAATCCTTGAATTCTTTTAATAAACTTATCAATTTACACTTATATCCAGGATCCAAGCTAGCACTAATATACGTCGGCCTTGGCTTGCTACCATCTCCCAAATCCACCATCTCTAATGAATCGGCCGACGTAAACCCATGCCCAAGCTTTCCATCTTCTCAGATGAACTGATCCATCTATTCTGAATTTTCAGAGCCGACTGCTTGGATCGGCTGTAGACCGAAATCGGACACCTTCAGGAAATCAGTGTCCCAAGTCCTGCCAGATATACACCTGACGTGTTCACCGCTCCATTGTTGCGTGTCGGCCGCTGCGACGCTGTAAGCGAAATCGGCGGTGACTATCTCTGTACTGTCGCCGACCCATTGCACGAGGCATTGGTGCATTGTAGATGGGACACAACAGTTTGCATGTATCCAATCGCGACCGAGCAGCATGTTGTAGGACCCCTTACCATTAATAATGAAAAAAGTAGTAGGAAGGGTCTTACTGCCGATGGTGAGGTCGTAGGAGCGCTCCACGGGCAGGAGAGACGTTGCCCTCGAAGTCCTTGAGCATCATGTCCGTCTTGGTCAGGTCTCCATCGCTTTTGCCCAATTTGTGAAACATGGCATACGGCATGATGTTGACTGCGGCGCCTCCATCCACTAGCAGCCTGGTAACGGGTCGTCCGTTAACGTGCCCTTTGAGAAATAATGCTTTGAGATGTTGTCGTTTTTCATCCTCAGGCTTCTCAAAGGTGGCTGTCATCGGCTCTAACACCAGTTGCGCCATTTGCTCTTCTATCTTTGTTACTTTGTCTTGATCGGTGGGTGCCATGAACTCCATCGGCAATATGAACACCATGTTAACATCGGCTACCGATTCTTGACTGTTCGCTTCCTTGCTGTTGTTTTTCTTGGGGCGCCAGACCCGAGACTTGACGTTCCTCTTTTTCAGCACCTGCCTCTGCTCTTCTTCTTGTTGCTCCCACTGGCGTAGGCGTTGGATCCTCCATTTCTTGGATCTGTATAGGCCATCAGGACACCACCTGGGGTTTACTGGTTTGGCCGATGATCTGGCGTGCTCCCAACCTGGTTTCCTTCCTAAGGGGTTTTCATCCGACACCCTGTCATCGGCCATTTCATCCAGCCGATCGAGTACGCTGGTTCTGCCCCCCAGTCGATCTTGTTGGTTGATCCTGCTTTTCGACCGGTGGTACCGGTCAACTCTGCCCCCCAGCCGATCATGCACTGAAAGGCGCTGTCCTTCTTGCTCGCGTCGATTTTTGCTGATCGGCTCTGATCCTCTGTCTCTGGAGCGTGATCTTTTAAACGGGCGATCGTTGCAGCTTAATCCATTGCACTTAGGACAGTCATCGGCTGACGGCAATCGGAGATCGTTTTCCCAACAATGGATGAAGAATGGGCATTGCCAGTGATCCTCATGTCGGCGTATCATCTCATCGTGGTATCTTGATTGTTCCTGCTGCCACCGATATTTGCTGAGCAAGAACTAGGAGGTGACGGGTCTGCGCAATCATTCTGATCCTTCGCCCTTGTCTTCAGCCCGCCTTTTCCCTTTGACCTCATCCGCCGTGACCTGCTTCCTAGGATCAACGGTGCCGCTCCTTCTTGCCGATTCCGACGTCAGCACCTTGGTTTGAAGTGAGTCTTTTCCCATGTCAACCATGTTGGCTGGGAAAGGATGTTGGTCTATCTTCATCGGCTTTGCCGGTTTGGCCGGGGTTTCAAACTTGAGCCTCCCCTGCTTGATGGCCGACTGTATCTGCTGATGAAAGATCTTGCATTCATTCGTGTCATGAGACGTGGCGTTGTGCCACTTGCAGTACTTCATCTTCTTGAGCTGATCGGCCGAAGGGATGGTATGATACTGAGATAGTTTGATCTGCCCTTCCTGGAGTAATAAGTCAAAAATCTTATCGGCTTTTGATGTGTCAAAGCCGAATGTCTCCGGTTCTTTCTTTCCGAAAGGGCACGATATTGGCTTTTTGCCCTTCACCCACTCTGCTAGGCCGATTTTTTCTTCTCCATCAGATTCAGACCCTTCTAGATATGCCACCTTCTTCTGGAAATTCCTCCGTTGCTCAAACAGACGGACTTCCTGACCTGCCAAACGATGAACGATCTGGCTTAGGCTTTCAAATTCTTGCGAAGCATACCTTTCCTTGATTTGTAGCAGGAGGCCTTGGAAAGCGATATCGGCCAACTGTGCATCAGTCAGAGCCAGACTGTAGCATTTATTCCTGACTTCTCTGAACCTCTGTATATATCCATTTACTGGTTCATCACTCCTCTGCCTGAGGCTGGTCAAATCTGAGAGCTTCATCTCATGTACTCCTGCGTAGAAGTACTTATGGGACTGCTTCTCCAGATCGGCCCAAGTAATAATAGAATTTGGTGGCAAAGTGGTGAACCACTGGAAGGCCGATCCAGACAGAGACGATGAAAATAGACGCACCCTCAGAGCATCTTGTGTGGCGGCTTCCCAGCACTGGATGATGAATCTGTTAATGTGTTCCACGGTGGATGTATCATCCAGCCCTGAAAACTTGGTGAAATCGGGCACCTTGTACCGGTGTGGAAACGGCAGCAAGTCATAGGCCGATGGATATGGCATCTTGTATGTGTAAGTCTGTACTTTCGGCTTCAAGCCGAATTGGTCCTGAATTACTTCTACAATTCTTGCTGTCCAGTCCACCTGCTGCTGATGAACGACCGTTCGAGGTGCCGGTATAGGCTGAAGGACTGGTGATGGTACGGCCGGGTGATGGATCGAAGCATGCGGCGAATTTTGTTGCGTCATGGCCGTCTGAGCAGTTGACAGTTGATGGCGAATTGAATCCACCGCCCCGTCGTACATCATCATCGGTGTCGTGCTTCGGAGTGCCTCTACAGCGCCTGCCCCCCTGTCGATCTCTGATGCGACTGGTTGATACTGAGATTGGATCAGTGCCTGGATTGGATAGCTCCCATGTCCGGTTGACAGCTCAGGAGAAGCCGTTGTTGCTGATGCCCCCCAGGACACTGAGTTTGAGGGCAGCGATTGCACAGAAGTAATCTGGACAGGCTGAAGCGGTGCTTGCGATGGGAAGCATGGTGCACCGCTGTACCTTGGAGACACTAGAGGCAACGCAGTGTTGTAGCCTTCGCGATGCGTCGATGTCGGTTGAGGAGCCGATTGGGACGTGCCCGGTGCGCTTCTGGCTGGAAGTGCAATAGGTGGGGTGTACGACGGCCCCTGATATCCTTGAACTGCTACACTGGCCAGAGAGCTGATGAGGGCGTTATACACCATGTTGGTCATCACCGAGGATTGGTCGATGAACGCCTGGTAGACGGACTGTTGGATCATATCGGACATCTTGCCTAAATCCTCAGCAATGGTGATATGGCGGGGAACTGGAAGAGGAGCTTTCATGACTGCCTCCCCGCTTCTGGTATGGCTGAACGACTGCAGATACATCCTCTTATAATCTTCTAGATGTTTAGCCAATTCTTCCTTCTGGTCATCCTTGAGATCCGCCTCTGTGATCTCAATGATATTGCTCATGGAAACTTCTATGTTCCTCGACATATTGGATCTTGAAGTTGGTCCCACCGGGCGTGCCAAAAGTGTGTTGGCGCTAAAATCGGCCAAGGAATCGGCCGATGGTCTTCAGCGTCGGACACACGACCGGGGAGAATGTGCTTAGCTCCTGTTCGGGTTATTTGCCCTGGTGCGGTTCACGCGGCGTGCCAGTCAATCTGACCTATTGATTGACAAGGAAATAAAAGTATTAAATTCCAGGCGCTCCGATCGGCTGGAGTTCCGATCTGTCCTGAAGAGCGCGTCAGCGAATCGGCCGATTTACTGTGAAGATGACCGGCAATAGATCAGCCGATAATCGCGTAACAATTGCAAAGAAACTGCTGGAGCAACTTAAACAATTATTACAGATGCAACACTTGAAATAGATCTGATCGGCTATATGATGATGAACGAAGAAGAGCGATGACGAAGCCGATAGTTCCAATCTCAAGATGGATAACTGGTGATAATACTAGAACAACAGGTAAAACTTGTAATTCTAGTAAATATCGATAACTGGTGAATAAATCCAAACAAAACCATAGCGATGCGCCCGTAGTTAAAGCTCGGATGTTACTCGGTAAGCGGAACCTACCAATTGGCCGGAGATCAAGTTGATGCAGCCCTGCCAATCCGTACGAACTCGTGAAAGAAGAAAAAGTATTGGCGAAGTCGCCGACTTGAAAGTAAGTACTAGTAAAAAGTAGAAGTGTTTTGTTGATTGATGTGTTGATCTTCTGTAAAGCCCTAGCGACTCCTATTTATACCCTAAAACCAGGACTCCTGGTCGATTACGACTTGTTACAACCTTATTTAAAACAGGAAAACTACTATATCTATAATATCTTTAAAAAAGGAAACGGACTCATGCAGAATCTTCCGCCGCCATCTCCTAATCCAATCAGGACTTTTTCCATTGCTTCTTCACCGAATCAGCGTTACTCCGTTGACCAACGTCAGGCCACTTTTGACCGAGACCCTCTGTTGTGGTTCCAATCGGTTCGGCGCAAGTTACATTGCGAATCGGCCGATTCCCAACTGTAGCCTCAATCGGCGGATTCTTTACTATAGCCTTCAGATCTGCTGCATCGGCCAATTTCTTCTCCTGACACCGATTCAACACGTGTCAAAATCTGGCGTCAACAATTGTTCCATTTCTTACTCTATGTGGTAAAAGGGTCAAGCAGTGTCAATAACCGCGAGAAACGGACGATTCGAATCAAATTTCTTAACCTTCTGTCACACCCGATTCTAGAAAGAACCAGATGCATCTCATGTGTGCGCTAGGATCATGTTCACACACACATGATAGACGGAAAAGTGTAATATATCAAAGACAATGCTCAATAAGTAACTAAATAAGGTATTTAACAATATTACACTCTGAATAAAAGAGACACAAAGGTCTTTAAACGATACACCAATATACCCTATACGAAGTTTGCAACAACTCCGTCTTCCACAGGCGATGACTGGTGAACGCAAAGCCTAGAACTCCTCGTAGTCGTCGAAGTTCTCCTCTTCAAAGTTCTCTTCTCAACAGCAGTGGGCAAGGGTGAGTACTCTTATGGTTGGTACTCAGCAAGTGGGGTGAATATGCAAGGCCATCAAGGATAGGCTAAGGTTTACTGCAGCGGTCACTTTTAGTTGGTCAAGTATTTATTAGCGAGCACCTATTAACTAGGTTTAAGTTTATACCATCCCACTTTAGCAAAAACATAAAGGTACCATCAACATTATCATGTGAGGGTCCAAGCCACTCTTAACCGTGAGTACGGCTGTTATAACAGTTTTACACTCTGCAGAGGTTGTACACTTTACCCACAAATCGTGTTCCCCTGAGTCGCCCGGGTTTGCAAAGCCCTTAAACACTTCCGAGGTGAGTGGCGAGGGTACACTACGAAGCCTTTACAAAGACATGTCAAGAGCTAGGCAGCCCGCTAGAGTTTCAGTAGCAGTGTGGTCCATAAACCTCCCTAATGGTCAACTCCTTAGCAAAGGCAGCTACCCCAAGAGGACCGGGTATGACCCCTATCACCGACCCCCTCCTTGCCCTTTCGGTAAGGCCACCAGCAAACTACACATCTAATTAATTGGCTAAGGTCAGAGCCATATGACTTTGTGGTTGCACTGTTTTCTTGGGTGGTTCTCCATGTTCCCATTGATCAAAGTTGATCTTGAATTAACGCGGTACAACAACAATATGAAACATGACCATAATTATCATAAGAGTAAACCAACACCAATCCCAAAGTTTGCAACTAAGCGTGTCTACCCAATATGAATAGTAAACCCAGGTGTTCCAAGGTTTGGGGTAAAAGACTAGGTATGTCCTTAGCATAGGTAACCCATCAAGTTTATGCAAACAACAATAAAGTAAAGTGTATTATCATGCTGTTGTTGGGATAAAATAGAATATGCAGGGAGAGGAAATCCACTTGCCTTCCTCAAACAGCTGCAGGTTCTCTTCCTCGTAAGCTTGCTCTTGATTATGCTCGAATGTCACGTTGTCTACGCGATCACACAAACAAGCATACACAAACAAATAAGAAACAGTACAACAAACAGTACAAACAGAAAGTAAAAAGATGATAATATTGTAGTTAATGATGCAAGGATCGCGTGAGCGCAAGAATTGCTGAAATCGGAGTTGAAACGATGAAGATGTGGCTAAAACAGTGTTCTAGGGACCTAACTGTGGCAGAACCACCTGAATTAATCCGGCTCAAGTGTATTAACCATCACCATCAAGGAAATCTCAGTTAACCTTACACTTCAAACGGAGTAATCCACTGGTCTGTCGGGTATAACCTCCCGATACAACCACGGTAGGGCGGATCGAATGTCGTACATACAAATGCTCATGCGACGATGAGCCCAAAGAATACCACATTCCAGCAAATATTACAACATTAACATAAGTAAATATTACAGACCAAGTTTTGAGTTTAGAAACCAATTACTTCAATGATCATCACTAAATAGTTTCTTTAGAGTTTAAGTTGCAGCGGAAAATAAAACAACGAAAGCTACTCGACGATAAGGATGTCTCGATGAAGCCCGTACGAGACATCACTCGGCATTATCTCCGTTGGACGGGCGCGTATCCCATTCCACCGACCAACCAGGGGGAAGAGTGCAGGGCCAAGTCAAGCTAGCAATCATATCTTCGAAGGTCTCACCTGAAAACGAGCCACAAGCAAGGCTGAGTATACTAATACTCAGCAAGACTTACCCGAGTAGTGGAATCTACTCCACCGACTCTAGATATGCAAGGCTTTTGGCTCAGGGGTTTGTTTTGCCGAAAAGCTTCTACAAGTGGGTCCTTACTTTCAATTTTTAGCTCAAGATTCTAGTTTCATTAACCATTCTAGATAAGCAGCTATCTAAAAGCATACATGGTGAAGTATTTAATTTTCAACCAACCAGTTCATTCATCCTCATTGTTCCTCTTCTTACTCTGTGGGTAAAAATGGTTAAGCAGTCTCAATAGCCGTGAGAAACGGATGATTCGAATCGAATTTCTTAACCTTGCAAGGGAAACCCAAACACACGTCACGTGGTTACTCCCTAGAGTCACACGTGCAACTTTTCCCCTTTCTTTCCGGGTCGTGGATCGGGGCTACCCTCCGAGAGTACAAGAGCCCCACGCCATGGTTCGGCGCCAGGTCGTGACCACTCTCTGCACTCGCCATATGCACATGGGACCGAAGTTCAAAGGGTAGGATGCCGTCCCCTTGCCGGGCCAATCAGGTACTTAAGCTTACCGATTCCCATAATCTCGGCATGTGTTTAGTACGTTCAAAGACTTAACCATCACTACCACACCCTGCGGCCTTAGCATTTTTCACTAGACAGACGGGCCTCAATTGTAACCATCGTTCCATAGCCCGTCCGTGTCCTTATGATTGCAGCGTGTAGTAGACATTCAACTCCTATTTTCTCGCGAGTGACAGGAAATAACTCGGCTTTTACCGGAGTCCTATTAGCACAGCATTCTATCGAACCTTACATCTAGTTTTCAAGCATGGGTTCCTAACATCATGCAACTAAGTTTTCATTCAACTCCTATAAACTTAATGCACAAGCAAAGAGTGATGAGTTGCATAATTAGGAAAGAAATAGGTTATGCTCCGGGGCTTGCCTTCTTGCGAAAAGTTAGCTTGGGGCTCTTCCGAATTTGGGCTCGGGTCTTCAAGAGCTTCAGTTAGATTTACTTGAGCTTCACGCTGCTCACTCTCGGACGCGGGCACCAGCTCGTAAGTTCCGTCGGCGAGAGTCGTCGATTCTACATGAATGCACAAGTTTAAGTCGTGGTAATGGTAATCGACATGATTTAATTGTAATTACTACAGTGGATAGTTTCTGGTCATGAAATTTTGGATTTCGGCACATCGGGGAAAGATGTGCTTACTGTAAAATTTTCAGACAATTTTATGTAACAGGTTAATTATGAAAAATATATTATATAGTTGCTGTTAGACTTTTGTTCTTTTTGTACAGGACAAATGGTGCAACAACTGAGTCTAAGATTTTTACAGAGCTTTCAGTTAAGCATGCAGGAGCTACTGAAATTTTGTTAGGATTTATTATGCAGTATTCAGAGCATAGAAAATATGACATTACACACCTAGGTTAATCAAGGATTCATTTTTACAGGACCCTACACAGGGTTTTTGTCCATGCAACTTTTTACACAGCAACCCCTACCACAGTGTATCTCCTAGTAAACATTTGAGAGTTTTTCAAGCTAAGATACTATTTTCTTGATTTAATGTGTGTTATTAGCACATAATTCAAATAATTAGGTTCCTTTGAGATATAAATTCTCCCAATTTTTCTCTGGCATCTATGTACCATTACACCAGTACAGAAAACGTTTCATTAGGTGATTCATAACCTAACAGCAGGGATAAAAATATCTAGCCACTTAAGGTATGAAACTAAGTTTAATAAACAGTGTAGCTAGAGGTGGAATTTGGGCCTGATCTTTTGACACAGTCCTAAACACCAAGCAACTAGCTTACTGCCCAAAATTTAGGGTCAGTACTGATTTACAATAGTGGGTGCAAAATAAGTCCATTAAAGCTTCCATTTAATGTAGAGCAAAATATGTTGAGAAACTGAGAAACATTTTGTAACAAAAGTTGTAGAGTTTCTTCTAGGGATTCCAGAACAGTTGAGTTTGCATTTTTCTGAATTTTCTACGAAGTTATACGGATTTTACAAGTTCACTGAATTTGAATCTAGATTTGAAACTTTCTTTCACTACTAGGTCCTTGAATCTTACGCGCAGACCCTTCTAAAGATTTAAATTCTTGCAATTGGGTCCTCGGGCGGCTCGGGTACGGCGGCCGGCCGAAATTCCGGCGAGGGGCTCGTCGGCGGCGAGGGGTGAGGGTCGGGGAAGGTTCAGGGGTGCGAGGGCTACCTCGTGGGGGTGTTGTTCAGGTGGGAGACGGCCGGGAATGGCTCGCCAGCGTTGGAGCAGAGGCGGCGGCGGCACGGCACGCGTCGACGGCGGTGCTCCGGTGGGCTTGGGGCGGCCTGGTCCGGTCAGCGAGCTTCAGTGGCGCGTGGGGAAGCTGCTCAGGGGCTTGGCAGGGGCGGCGGTGGCGGCGGCAGCGCGGGCGGCGGCGCTCCGGCGGTTCTGGGCGGTGTTGGGCGGGTTGGCGAGCTTCAGGGGGATGATGTAGTGGTGGCTGTCACTCCAATTTGGGCAGTGGGCGGCGGTGGAGGGCTGTCCGCGGGCGGCGGCGCTTCGGCGGCGGCAATGGCGGCGGCGAGGCGTTCTGTTTGCGGTGGCTCGCGCGGGCAGCCGGGGGCGCTTTTATAGGGGCAGGAGGGAGTGGAGGGGTGTCTGGGCGATGAGCGGGGCGGAGGCACGGCACGGCGCGGCACTGGCCACGGCGGGCGGCAGCAGAACGCCGGCGCGGCGCGCAGTGGGCGGGCGCGAGCTACTGGCGGGCGGAGATTTGGCGTGGCAGAGAGGAGATAGTGTGGCACGCGGAGTGGGGAAGGGGCTGCTGCAGCGGCTCGGGCGGAGGGCAGACGCAGCGATGGGCGGGGCGCGGGAGCCGGGGCGGCACGGCGCGGTGCGGCGGTTGGGCACGGCGGGCGGCGGGGCGGGACGCGGCAGCGGTGTGCGCACGCGCGGGCGCTCACTGGGCAGCGCGGCGTGGGGAGGGGGCAAAGCCGGGCGTGGGGGAGAGGCAAGGCGGCCACTGGCCTGGCGCCTCGCGCCGGTCAGGCGTCGCCGGCCACCGGGCGCGCGGCGGTCGTGTGGGGAGGGGAGAGAAAGGGAGGGCGAGGGCCTGAATGCGAGAATTTGAAAAATTTCAGGGGGCTGGGTGCAAATAGGGCGTTTTCTCCTCTTTCTAATTTGAATTTCAAAAACTTTTGAACATGAAAGTTGTTCAGAATAAAAAGTTCTACAAGTTTGGTTTGAAGCAACATCTCATTTGGCTTATGGTTTGAAAGTTAATTTAAAAATTTCAAATGTGTCCAAATGTGCCCAAATTCGATTTGAATTTCAACTTAACTCGTTCTAATTCTTTTCACCCTTTTATTAGTTTGTTAAGCATAGGGTTAGGCTAATGATACTGATTTTAGAAATGAAATTTTACCAGGGTTGTCACAGCCTTCCCCCCTTAACAAGAATCTCGCCCCGAGATTCGGTAATTCTTAGCGTGGGCGGGGGTGCACGTACCGGTGGTTGAGATAAGAAAACCAGGGAAATTTTGGTTTGGGTAGCTCTCGGTTTCCCAGGTGGCTTCTTCTTCCGTGTGGTGATTCCATTGTACTTTATACATTTTAATCACTTTCCTCCTGGTCTCTCTTTCTTTTTGATCCAGAATTTTAACTGGGTGTTCGACATACGAGAGGTCGGGTTCCAACGATATTTCTTGTTGTTCCACAATCTCGGTAGGGACTCGAATACACTTCTTGAGTTGAGATACGTGGAAGACATCATGGGTGGCCGTGAGCTGAGGGGGTAGTCGTAATTTGTAGGCTACGGGTCCACAGCTCTCAATAATTTCGTAAGGACCAACATAACGGGGAGCTAGTTTGCCTTTGATTCCAAATCTTCGCACTCCCTTGGTTGGTGAAACTCGAAGATAGACATGATCGCCAACTTCGAATTTTAGGGGCTTTCTTCTTTTGTCAGAATAGCTCTTTTGTTGGGCTTGTGCGGCTTTAAGATTTGCTTGTATTACCTTTACTTTCTCCTCTGCCTCGATTACCAGGTCGGGTCCAATTATTTTACGTTCTCCGGTTTGTGACCAGCTTAGAGGAGTTCGACACCTTCGTCCGTACAGGGCCTCAAATGGTGCCATCTTCAAACTCGTTTGATAGCTATTGTTGTACGAGAACTCTGCTAGGGCTAGGCATTTGTCCCAATTCTTGTCATAGTGAATGACGCAAGCTCTCAGCATGTCTTCAAGAATTTGGTTTACTCTTTCCGTTTGTCCGTCAGTCTGAGGATGGTATGCTGAGCTGCGAATCAGTTTTGTGCCAAGAGACGTTTGCAGTTGTTCCCAAAAGCGTGCTACAAACTGAGGACCACGATCGGAAATAATTGTCTTAGGTATTCCATGTAGGCAAACAATACGATCGAGGTAAATCTCGGCATATTTCTTGGTAGAATAGGTGGTGTGTACCGGAAGAAAATGTGCCGTCTTTGTGAGTCTATCAACGATAACCCATATGGAATCATGTTTCTGGGAAGTGTTTGGTAGTACAACGATGAAGTCCATACTTATGTCTTCCCATTTCCAGGATGGTATAGGTAACGGTTGTAGTGTACCGGCTACCTTCAAGTGGCTAGCTTTTACTCTCTGGCACGTGTCACATTCTGAGACATACGTAGCAATTTCTCTTTTCATTCTAGTCCACCAGAAATTTTGCCTTAGGTCCTGATACATTTTGCTACTGCCCGGGTGGATAGAGAATTTGGAAAGATGTGCCTCATCAAGAATTTGCTTGCGGAGTTCACAATTCTTCGGAACGACTATACGACTTTCAAACCATAGAACTCCCTTATGGTCCTGGCGGAAACATTTGTACTTCTCCTCACCTAGAGAGAGTTTTTGTTTGATGATCTTAATTCCTTTATCATGTAGTTGTGCCATGACGATTTGGTCGTGAAGAGTGGGCTCAACTGAGATGTGATTTAGAGTGCCTTGGGAAACCATTTCCATGTTAAGCTTCCTCATTTCTGCACACAATGTCTCATGGTAGGATTCCATGGATAAGCAATGGCAATGGGACTTGCGGCTTAGTGCATCCGCGACTACATTAGCCTTGCCGGGGTGATAGTGTACTTCAAGGTCATAATCCTTGATTAATTCTAGCCATCTTCGTTGTCTCATATTCAGATTGGCTTGTGTGAAGATATACTTGAGGCTCTTATGATCCGTGTAGATATTGCACTGTGTACCCATGAGATAGTGCCTCCATATCTTCAGAGCGTGAATGACGGCTGCAAGCTCAAGATCATGAGTGGGATAATTCTGTTCGTGAGGCCGAAGGGCTCGTGAGGCATATGCAATCACTCGATTCTCTTGCATAAGCACACATCCTAGACCAGTACCCGATGCGTCACAATACACATCAAACGACTTGGTAGTATCGGGTTGAGCTAACACAGGTGCAGTAGTCAGATGCTCTCTGAGAGTGTGGAAAGCTTCTTCACATTTCTCATTCCATACAAACTTTACTTCCTTCTTTAACAGTTCAGTCATGGGCTTAGCAATTCGAGAGAAATCCGGGATGAAGCGGCGGTAGTAACCGGCTAAGCCGAGAAAACTGCGAATCTGATGAACGGAGGTAGGGGGTTTCCAATCCATCACCTCTTGTACCTTGCTGGGGTCAACAGCTATGCCTTCGCTGGAGATCGTGTGACCTAAGAAATTTACAGTATCCAACCAGAATTCACACTTCGAAAACTTAGCATAGAGCTGATGGTCTCCTAGACGCTGAAGAACAATGCGCAGGTGCTTAGCATGCTCTTCCTCATCCTTGGAATAGATAAGGATGTCGTCGATGAACACTACGATGAATTTGTCCAGTTCGGGCATGAATACCAAATTCATGAGATACATGAAATGGGCAGGGACATGACCAAGAATTCATATAGTCCATATCGTGTGGAGAAGGCAGTCTTAGGAATATCGCACGGGCGAATCTTGATTTGATGATATCCCGAACGAAGATCAATCTTTGAGAAGACTCTGGCTCCAGCTAATTGATCGAAGAGTACATCGATACGAGGAAGTGGGTATTTATTTTTAACAGTTACCGCATTGAGAGGTCGGTAGTCCACACATAATCTTAAACTGTCATCCTTCTTCTTTACAAAAAGGGTCGGACATCCCCAAGGTGACGCGCTAGGGCGAATGAAACCTTTGTCCAGTAGTTCTTGGAGTTGAATTTTTAGTTCGGCCAATTCTTTAGGGGGCATCCTATATGGTCTTTTGGATATAGGTGCAGTGCCTGGTTGTAGTTCAATGATGAACTCAATGTCCCTATATGGTGGCATTCCTGGTAAGTCATCCGGAAAAACATCGGCATACTCGTTGACCACAGGAATATCCTCTAGCTTAAGTCCTTCCATCTTGTAAGCACAGGAATTCGTGCAATCTAGGAATGGTAGGTAAAGGGTAGTGGCTCTGTGACTAGGTGAATTTATCTCAACGGCTCGGGAAGAAAGGTCCAGTGTGACTCCATGCATAGTCATCCAGTTCATTCCCAAAATAATATCCATGCCGTCAAGAGGTAAAAGGACAAGGTCTGTGTCGATGGTTTTACTACCCAACTTGACTGGTACTTTTCTGATCATTTGGTTTGAAGCAATTTTACCACCCGGTGTTGATATCATATATGACCCTTTGGTGTGACAAACATTCAAGCCTACTTTTGCACCGAATTTTGCACTTATGAAACTATGCGATGCACCAGAATCAAATAATATAACTGCAGGCTTGTTATGGATAGAGAATGTACCCGACGTCACTGGGGCTCCTTCAGGAAGCTCTGCAAGCGTGGTGAAGTTAATCCGTCCTTGCTTGACTTGCAGGGTCTGTCTCTTGCCCCTGTTCTTGTTGTTCGGGTTGGATCCCTGACCTTGGTTGGGCGGTCCAGACTGAGGGCATTCTTGCGCGAAGTGGTTGGAACTCCCGCATTTGAAACATCGATTCGCGGGGCTGGGTCGAAGAGATTGTTGAAGAATGGGCCTCGGACCATTCTGTGGAGGCATCGGGGGTCGTACCATGCCTGGCTGCTGTGGGGGTCTGGCAATCCATCTCCCTGGCTGAGGGGCCCTAGGTGGAGCTGTGGGTGCGGCATTTTGCACGATGCGATACCTTGGTGGTTGGGCACTTGATGGTCCAGTGGGTGCCTTTCTCTTCTTCTCTGCCCGGTGTGTCATGATACAGTCTTCCTGGGTAATGGCCATATTGACCAATTCGTTGTAGGTGTCAGCCCTGGCTAGGTTCAGACGTTCCTTGAGCTTGGTATTCAGACCTCGGCGGAAACGATCATGCTTCTTGGCATCCGTATCAGCGTGATAGCCCGCATACTGGCATAAGTTGTTGAACGCCTGGGCGTACTGCAGCACGGTGCGGGTGCCCTGGGTGAGTGCCAGGAACTCGTTCAGCTTCCTCTCCATGAGACCCTTGGGAATATGATGTGCCCGGAATGCGGTCTTGAATTCATCCCAGGTGACCGTGTGATCAGCGGGGAGCATAGCAAAATAGTGGTCCCACCACAGACGAGCGGTACCGCGAAGCTGTTGCGTGGCAAAACGAGCTTTGTTGGCCTCTGACCATGGGGCCACAAGTAGCGTGAACTTGGATTCAATGGTGCGAATCCATGCATCTGCGTCCAGGGGTTCCTCGGTCTTATGGAACAAGGGCGGCTGGGTCCCCAGGAAATCCGTGTATCCTGCAGCTTGGGGTTGGTGAGCATTGTGCCCACCCCTCTGCTGGTGCTGTCCTTGCACGATCTGGCGCAGCAGCTCGGTTTGAGCGGCCATCACTTCCACCAAACTGGGCGGGGGTGGTGGCGATTGTCGCGAGCGGCTGCCACCGGCACCAAAACCCTCGGGGTTGCCACATGTTGATCCAACCATCTGAAACGTGAAAGGTTACCATTAGCAACGCGATCCATATTACTTCCTCGATTCATAAATGATTGGTGTAGTCAAAGACTTCCGAAATCACAGCTAGAAGTATGGACAGAATCTCTGTTTGCTACGAGAAAAATCATAGCTCGCTGTGGGTCCATCTAAAACATCTCATACTTGGGCAGTAGTCCGAGAATTTAGGAATGCACCACTTTGGTTTTTAACTTCGGCGCTAGAACTATAGCTAAGGTGGTCGAAAGGCTCGTCCTTTGCCTTACTGTCTTAGCTGTTTTTCAGCAGATTGATCGGTACTGTTTCGCCTATAACTTAAACTAGCAAGGTCCAATGATGCTGAATTTTTGTGAGAAGCACGATCACAAAACTTAGCACAAGTTTGGTATTCAACACTCAGCCAAGAAATGCAAGGAGACATGGATAAAAATTCCGACAAGTCTCAGCGATTGTGGATTTCATCGTTTACCAACTTACAACGAAATCACCCAAGTTTATCGCCGTTCCTTACAAGCTGAGGGTATCCACATGGTTCAGGTGTACCCATCACAAAAGAGTTACTCAACTCCTAGTTAGCCTATTACCACACTTGCCAAAAGTTAGGCTACCCTATCGAGGAGTATGTGCAAAAGTCCTCCTAGGTCGTCATCTAGAAGTCATCCAAGTCGTTGACGGACGACTCGCTGTGAGTAGGAGAGTGAGCTCCCATCTGAGGTGCCTGTGGTACCTCACCCTCGAAATCCATACCGGAGATACCATCAATCTCCTGTGGCTCCTCCTCATCTTCCTCCATGTCCTCCTCATGGGGATGGTCATTCTGATCATGGTGCCACTGAATGTGCTCATTAGCATCCTCCAACTCAAGGCTCAGATCATGGAGCTGCTCCTCCAACTATGCTATCGTGGCATCTCTCTCACCCATGAGAGTGTCCTGCTCCTGAATTTGGCCTTCAAGTTGGCCAATCTGAGCATCTCTGTCCTCAAGATCTTGACTGAGCTCCTTAATCTGCTCATCCCTGGTATCTGCCATCATGTGGTAGGCCTGAGCAAGATCAGTGAGCTGCTCAAGCGCCTGACTCTGGAGAGTCTGAAGTCGGTAGAGTGCATTCATGCACCGCAGGGAGGTATGGATAGTTTCCTGGGCATGAAAGTCTACCAAGTACTGTGCGTGCTGCACCCTGTTGAGCCAAAAGGGGTCGTTGTCCTGGGCAGCAGGAAACAAACCAATGGGAGTGAGTGTGACAACCTCGGGACACTGCGCACAAAAAGTGGTGAGCGCCCTCATGGCTGCAAGCTCCCAAGTATCGGCCAAACGGCGACCAACAGCCTCAAGCTCCAAGGCGGGCCACTCCGGGTGTAGCGGGTGTGGAGAGACAGTTACGTTGACACGGCACTGGGTAACTCCATTCTCAAACTCCAGTCCGGCGTAACGTGGGGGAATTAGATAGCCCGCGGTACGCAGAACATCCCACAAAATAGAGGGAAAGCCCTCCCAGTGGAGACACTGCGAGTGTACGCGTCCATCCTCATTCACCATCATAGCAACAGGCTCGGCCATCTGAACAAAAGATCAAATGGAGTGAGATAGCGAAAAACTGTGAACAGCACAAGGACAGATTCTGTATAGTGTGCAAAGATAACCATAACTTCCACAGTTCTAATCCAAAAATTCTCAAATTTCACCGGATCACTCCTAAGGTATTTGTGAACCACTTTTCTAGTCAACTCCAGAGCTAGATAGGTCTCTAAGATGGTCCTTCTTTTCAGGTTTTACCTCTCTGTCCACCCAGAATTTTCAGTGAACAGGGGGCTAGAGTTTCGTGCATCAGGGAAAATATACCCAGCCAAAATTTACCAAATTTTAACAGCAGCTACCTGGGTAAATTTGGAACAAGTTTCGTGTTGTACTCTGTTGCAGAAAACCGCCGGAAGGGGGCCTAAAAATTTAAGAGGCAGAAATGCTTATTCTGGACAGAATTCTGACGTTCCAAGGATTCTGTTATTTCTTATTATCCAGAAGTTCAGAATTTTTGATTTTTGAACAGAAGATAGAACACAAAATTTGGAACAATTCTTTCAACATGAACTTTACCAGAACAGGTCATTTTCTTTGGTCAATAAATCGCTCTTTTGGGTCATGGCAGATTTGTGACAGATTCGCTAGATAGTCCTTATGCAAACCAGGCTTAGATACGCAAGAACCTTACCACTCTCATACAACGCATTTTCAATTTCAGATATATATGGTCATGATGCATGCACGTCCTATTCGTCCTCACAAAATAAAATAACGGCCAAATACTTTTGGTCTTACGAAGATAGTTTCGGTGGCATACACAATACGGCTCTCACTATAATAGCTAGTCGAGTCTTTCTAACCGTTCCTTAACTTATCGTAATCGCGGTTAGTGTACCTGCAGAAGATTGACAAAGCATATATATTTTATGAACCTTTCATGCCAGCACTCATGAAAGCGTCCGTATTCATTACCGTTTACTTATAGAAACGATATCTGTACAATTTCCGCCGTACAGACGACGTTAACATACGCTATCAAGATAGCGTATTCATGGGGGGTACCGTCATGAGACGGGGGTATGAACAGCGATCGCCATACCCTGCGCCAAACCTTCTACTCCCAATATGTTCAACAAACAGTTGGCATATTGGCAGCACCTCAAGTAAGCCACTGCTTGAGGGCAGCGTTCGGTTCGCATCACCGACAGGAAGGCCAAGCTCCCTCAGTTGGCTGAGGATCCTTACCTTCTTACCTCAGTGATGACTGCGTCGTTACAGAAATTAAGGTCGGTTGTGCATGAAAGTAAGTTTTGACAGAAAGTAATGTGCTGGAAGTCAGTTGATAATATATATAGCAGTTAGATAGCCACCTAGTAACTTTCCCATAATCCCTTAGGGCTTTACGAACTAGGCACCATCCTTAACGCACCAACGTATTTCGCAACACATCCTTCTAGTCAAGTTTTAGTAAACGAGTTTTTAAGGCTTGTCGTATTCTCTGGCGTATGTATTTTGGCTCTGGCGCCAGCTGTTGCCAGCTGTGGCACCAGCTACGGCTCTGATACCAGCTGTGGCAGAACCACCTGAATTAATCCAGCTTGAGTGTATTAACCATCACCATTAAGGCAATCTCAGTTAACCTTACACTTCAAAAGGAGTAATCCACTGGTCTGTCGGGTATAACCTCCCGATACAACCACGGTAGGGCGGATCGAATGCCGTACATACAAATGCTCATGCGACGATGAGCCTAGAGAATACCACATTCCAGCAAATATTACAACATTAACATAAGTAAATATTACAGACCAAGTTTTGAGTTTAGAAACCAAGTACTTCAATGATCATCACTAAATAGTTTCTTCAGAGTTTAAGTTGCAGCGGAAAATAAAACAACGAAAGCTACTCGACGATAACGATGTCTCGATGAAGCCCGTACGAGACATCACTCGGCATTATCTCCGTTGGACGGGGGCGTATCCCATTCCACCGACCAACCAGGGGGAAGAGTGCAGGGCCAAGTCAAGCTAGCAATCATATCTTCGAAGGTCTCACCTGAAAACGAGCCACAAGCAAGGCTGAGTATACTAATACTCAGCAAGACTTACCGAATAGTGGAATCTACTCCACCGACTCTAGATATGCAAGGCTTTTGGCTCAGGGGTTTGTTTTGCCGAAAAGCTTCTACAAGTGGGTCCTTACTTTCAATTTTTAGCTCAAGATTCTAGTTTCGTTAACCATTCTAGATAAGCAGCTATCTAAAAGCATACATGGTGAAGTATTAAATTTTTATCCAACCAGTTCATTCATCCTCATTGTTCCTCTTCTTACTCTGTGGGTAAAAATGGTTAAGCAGTCTCAATAGCTGTGAGAAACGCACGATTCGAATCGAATTTCTTAACCTTGCAAGGGAAACCCAAACACACGTCACGTGGTTACTCCCTAGAGTCACACGTGCAACTTTTCCCCTTTCTTTCCGGGTCGTGGATCGGGGCTACCCTCCGAGAGTACAAGAGCCCTACGCCACGGTTCGGCGCCGGGTCGTGACCACTCTCTGCACTCGCCATATGCACATGGGACCGAAGTTCAAAGGGTAGGATGCCGTCCCCTTGCCGGACCAATCAGGTACTTAAGCTTACCGATTCCCATAATCTCGGCATGTGTTTAGTACGTTCAAAGACTTAACCATCACTACCACACCCTGTGGCCATAGCATTTTTCACTAGACAGACGGGCCTCAATTGTAACCATCGTTCCATAGCCCGTCCGTGTCCTTATGATTGCAGCGTGTAGTAGACATTCAACTCCTATTTTCTCGCGAGTGACAGGAAATCACTCGGCTTTTACCGGAGTCCTATTAGCACAGCATTCTATCGAACCTTACATCTAGTTTTCAAGCATGGGTTCGTAACATCATGCAACTAAGCTTTCATTCAACTCCTATAAACTTAATGCACAAGCAAATAGTGATGAGTTGCATAATTAGGAAAGAAATAGGTTATGCTCCGGGGCTTGCCTTCTTGCGAAAAGTTAGCTTGGGGCTCTTCCGAATTTGGGCTCGGGTCTTCAAGAGCCTCAGTTAGATTTACTTGAGCTTCACGCTGCTCACTCTCGGACGCGGGCACCAGCTCGTAAGTTCCGTCGGCGAGAGTCGTCGATTCTACATGAATGCACAAGTTTAAGTCGTGGTAATGGTAATCGACATGATTTAATTGTAATTACTACAATGGATAGTTTCTGGTCATGAAATTTTGGATTTCGGCACATCGGGGAAAGATGTGCTTACTGTAAAATTTTCAGACAATTTTATGTAACAGGTTAATTATGAAAAATATATTGCATAGTTGCTGTTAGACTTTTGTTCTTTTTGTACAGGACAAATGGTGCAACAATTGAGTCTAAGATTTTTACAGAGCTTTCATTTAAGCATGCAGGAGCTACTGAAATTTTTGTTGGATTTATTATGCAGTATTCAGAGCATAGAAAATATGACATTACACACCTAGGTTATTCAAGGATTCATTTTTACAGGACCCTACACAGGATTTTTGTCCATGCAACTTTTTACAGAGCAACCTCTTGAGAGTTTTTCAAGCTAAGATACTATTTTCTTGATTTAATGTGTGTTATTAGCACATAATTCAAATAATTAGGTTCCTGTGAGATATAAATTCTCCCAATTTTTCTCTGGCATCTATGTACCATTACACCAGTACAGAAAAAGTTTCATTAGGTGATTCATAACCTAACTGCAGGGATAAAAATATCTAGCCACTTAAGGTATGAAACTAAGTTTAATAAACAGTGTAGCTAGAGGTGGAATTTTGGCCTGATCTTTTTACACAGTCCTAAACACCAAGCAACTAGCTTACTGCCCAAAATTTAGGGTCAGTACTGATTTACAACAGTGGGTGCAAAATAAGTCCATTAAAGCTTCCATTTAATGTAGAGCAAAATATGTTGAGAAACTGAGAAACATTTTGTAACAAAAGTTGTAGAGTTTCTTCTAAGGATTCCAGAACAGTTGAGTTTGCATTTTTCTGAATTTTCTACGAATTTATACGGATTTTACAAGTTCACTGAATTTGAATCTAGATTTGAAACTTTCTTTCACCACTAGGTCCTTGAATCTTACGCGCAGACCCTTCTAAAGATTTAAATTCTTGCAATTTGGTCCTCGGGCGGCTCGGGTACGGCGGCCGGCCGAAATTCCGGTGAGGGGCTCGCCGGCGGCGAGGGGTGAGGGTCGGGGAAGGTTCAGGGGTGCAAGGGCTACCTCGTGGGGGTGTTGTTCAGGTGGGGGATGGCCGGGAATGGCTCGTCGGCGTTGGAGCAGAGGCGGCGGCGGCGCGGCACGCGTTGACGGCGGTGCTCCGGCGGGCTTGGGGCGGCCTGGTCCGGTCGGCGAGCTTCAGTGGCGCGTGGGGAAGCTGCTCAGGGGCTTGGCTTGGATGGAGGAGGTCGGGGTTGAGCTGCCCACGGCGAGCAGGGGCGGCGGTGGCGGCGGCAGCGCGGGCGGCGGCGCTCCAGCGGTTATGGGCGGTGTTGGGCGGGTCGGCGAGCTTCAGGGGGATGATGTAGTGGTGGCTGTCACTCCAATTTGGGCAGTGGGCGGCGGTGGAGGGCAGTCCGCGGGCGGCGGCGCTTCGGCGGCGGCAATGGCGGCGGCGAGGCGTTCTGTTTGCAGTGGCTCGCACGGGCGGCCGGGGGCGCTTTTATAGGGGCAGGAGGGAGTGGAGGGGTGTCTGGGCGACGCGCAGGGCAGAGGCACGGCACGGCGCGGCACTGGCCACGGCGGGCGGCAGCAGAACGCCGGCGCGGCGCGCAGCGGGCGGGCGCGAGCTACTGGCGGGCGGAGATTTGGCGTGGCAGAGTGGAGATAGTGTGGCACGCGGAGTGGGGAAGGGGCTGCTGCAGCGGCTCGGGCGGAGGGCAGACACAGCGACGGGCGGGGCGCGGGAGCCGGGGCGGCACGGCGCGGTGCGGCGGTTGGGCGCGGTTGGCGGCGGGGCGGGACGCGGCAGCGGCGTGCGCACGCGCGGGCGCTCACTGGGCAGCGCGGCGTGGGGAGGGGGCAAAGCCGGGCGTGGGGGAGAGGCAAGGCAGCCACTGGCCTGGGTGCAAACAGGGCGTTTTCTCCTCTTTCTAATTTGAATTTCAAAAACTTTTGAACATGAAAGTTGTTCAGAATAAAAAGTTCTACAAGTTTGGTTTCAGGCAACATCTCATTTGGCTTATGGTTTGAAAGTTAATTTAAAAATTTCAAATGTGTCCAAATATGCCCAAATTCGATTTGAATTTCAACTTAACTCGTTCTAATTCTTTTCACCCTTTTATTAGTTGGTTAAGCATAGGGTTAGGCTAATGATACTGATTTTAGAAATGAAATTTTACCAGGGTTGTCACACTAACTGCGAGAGTTTTGAACCTCCAGGGGCTAAATCCGAAGAAATCAGGGGCTAAAACATAATTAAACCTTAAACAGAGGATCGGGGTGGAAAACTAGAGGTTCTGGATGGCGGGTACTAATTCTGGAAAAGTCAGGGGTCGGGATAGAAAAAGAAAGGGCTCAACTCTAATTATTTTTCTACTGATCTGGACTGCGGGTTGATTCCTGGAAAAACTAGGGGCTTTTCTGCAAAGTTCCGGGGACGGCTAGGGTCGGGCGAATCTAGTCCGTTGGATCAGAATCAGGCGGCGGGTTAAGGGTCGGGCGAATGCGGCGTCTGTTGTGCGGCTCAGATTCGTTCTGGCTATGAGATTTAGATCAAGTAGCAGGGGAAGGGTCGGTTCGACGGAGTAAAGAGGGTCGGGCGAATCGGAGCCGCGCTGGGCGGCGGTGACAAGCAAGAGCGGCGGCGGACGGCCGGAGCTTCACCGAATCCGGTGTTCTGGGGCTTAGTTCATGTTGGGATTGTGCCGGGGAGTTAGAAGGCAGCACGGCGAAAGTATTGGTGGCCATGGGAAGGCCGTGCGGCGACTGTAGACCGGCGGCCACGGCGGCGGGTGGAAACAGAGGTCCGGCGAGGAATCGGGTTTGCGGCGGAGCGAGAGAGAGAGGGGAAACGGGGACGGCTTAATGCTCACCACCACGCGGAACTCCGGCGAGAGTTGAAAGCGGCGGAGAAGCAGCGGGACGGCGAGTCGACGGAGAGGCGGCGACACGGGGAGGCGGCGTTCCTCCGGTGTGCAAATTCCAGTGGCGTGCGACGGTGTGGAGTAGAGGAAAGGGTTGATGATGGCTGTGGTGCAAAGCGGGGCTCCGGCGTGGGTTTTATAGGGGCGGACTGGCCGGGAAACGGGAAGGCGGCGGGCGGCGAAGGAAAGGGCGGACGCGTACTGCGACGAGTATGGCAGCCTGCGTCGCGGGGAAGGAAAGAGGAGACGCGGGCGACGGCGCGGAGTCGATCCGGACTCGGGGTGAGGAAGGAACCCATCAAGTTTATGCAAACAACAATAAAGTAAAGTGTATTTTCATGCTGTTGTTGGGATAAAATAGAATATGCAGGGGGAGGAAATCCACTTGCCTTCCTCAAACAGCTGCTAGTTCTCTTCCTCGTAAGCTTGCTCTTGATTTTGCTCGAACGTCACGTTGTCTACGCGATCACACAAACAAGCGTACACAAACAAATAAGAAACAGTACAACAAACAGTACAAATAGAAAGTAAAAAGATGATAATATTGTAGTTCATGATGCAAGGATCGCGTGAGCGCAAGAATCGCTGAAATCGGAGTTGAAACGATGAAGATGTGGCTAAAACAATGTTCTAGGGACCTAACTCCGAGAGTTTTGAACTTCCAGGGGCTAAATCCGAAGAAATCAGGGGCTAAAACATAATTAAACCTTAAACAGAGAGTCGGGGTGCAAAACTAGAGGTTCTGGATGGCGGGTACTAATTCTGGAAAAGTTAGGGGTCGGGAAAGAAAAAGAAAGGGCTCAACTCTAATTATTGTTCTACTGATCTAGATTGCGGGTTGATTCCTGGAAAACCTAGGGGCTTTTCTGCAAAGTTCCGGGGATGGCTAGGGTCGGGCGAATCTGGTCCATTGGATCAGAATCGGGTAGTGGGTTAAGGGTCGGGCTAATGTGGCGTCTGTTGCGCGGCTCAGGTTCGTTCTGGCCGTGAGATTTAGATCAAGCGGCAGGGGAAGGGTCGGTTTGACGGAGTAAAGAGGGTCGGGCGAATCGGAGCTGCGCTGGGCGGCAGCGACGAGCAAGAGCGGTGGCGGACGGCCGGAGCTTCACCGAATCCGGTGTTCCGGGGCTTAGTTCAAGCTGGGATTGTGCCGGGGAGTTAGAAGGCAGCACAGTGAAAGTATTGGTAGCCATGGGACGGCCGTGCGGCGACTGTAGACCGGCGGCCACGGCGGCGGGCAGAAATAGAGGTCCGGCGAGGAATCGGGTTTGCGGCGGAGCGAGAGAGAGAGGGGAAATGGGGACGGTTTAATGCTCACCACCATGCGGAACTCCGGCGAGAGTTGAAGGCGGAGGAGAAGCAGCGGGACGGTGAGTCGACGGAGAGGCGGTGACACGAGGCGGCGGCATTCCTCCGGTGTGCAAATTCCAGTAGCGTGCGACGGTGTGGAGTAGAGGAAAGGGTTGATGATGGTTGTGGTGCAAAGCGGGGCTCCGGCGTGGGTTTTATAGGGGCGGAGTGGCCGGGAAACGGGAAGGCGGCGGGCAGCGAAGGAAAGGGCGGACGCGTACTGCGACGAGTATGGCAGCCTGCATCGCGGGGAAGGAAAGAGGAGACGCGGGCGATGGCGCGGAGTCGATCCGGACTCGGGGTGAGGAAGGAAAAAGGAAGGGGAGGGAGCGCGGCGACGCGTCTGGCGTCGCGGCGGTGAAAAGGAAAGAAGGGAGCGGTGCGGAGGAAGAAGAAAGGAAAGAAGAGAGAAGAAACTGACGAGTGGGACCAGCGCGTCGGTGAGAGAGGTGAGGGAGAGTGGGCGATTTTGGGCTGGCTGGTTTGGGCCGGCTGAGTTGGGCCGCGGGGAGAAAAAAAAAGGAGAAGAGAAGAGAAGGATTTGGGCTGGGCTGAAAGAAAAGAGTGGGAGAAGAAAAAGAAAAGAAAGATACATGCATAATTTCATTTTGTGGCTTTTATAAAAATATTTTTAAAATTTTATTTCCTATATTTTTGGGTGTTACAAAACCTACCCCCCTTAAAGAGATTCTCGTCCTCGAGATTTGGAAGGATTAGGGAACAGCTGAGGGAATTCTGCAATCAGTTCATCTTCTCTTTCCCAAGTAGCCTCATCCTCTGAGTGGTGACTCCACTGTACTTTGCACATTTTGATCACCTTGTTCCGAGTAACCCTCTGAGATGTTTCCAAGATTCTAACCGGATGCTCTACATAAGTCAAATCTTCTTGTATATTGAGTTCCTCCAGCGGTAACGGCTCCTCAGGCACTCTCAAACATTTCTTTAGTTGTGATACGTGAAACACATCATGGACATCTGACAATCGTGCCGGTAACTCCAATTGATATGCCACTTCACCTTTCCTTTCCAGGATCTGAAATGGACCAATATAACGCGTTGACAACTTTCCTTTCACTTTGAATCTACGTAAACCTCTGATAGGTGATACTTTCAAATACACAAAATCTCCAACTTCAAATGTCAATTCCCTTCTTCGTGTGTCAGCATAACTTTTCTGTCGTGACTGAGCAGTCCTAAGATTGTCCCGGATTATCTGGACTTGTCTATCCGCTTCTTGAAGAATCTCTGGTCCAAAAACCTAACTTTCTCCTGTCTGATTCCAATAAAATGGTGTCCTGCATTTTCTCCCATATAATGCTTCAAATGGGGCCATCTTGAGACTTGCCTGATAACTGTTATTGTAGGTGAACTCTGCATAAGGAAAGCTTTTATCCCAACTACCTCCATGCTTGAGGGCACATGCTCTCAACATGTCTTCTATTACTTGATTCGTTCACTCAGTCTGACCGTCTGTTTGTGGATGATATGCGGAACTGAAATTGAGCTTTGTATCCATGTATTCATGTAATTTCTGCCAGAAACGCAACGTGAACTGAGTACCTCGATCAGACACTATATTCTATGGAACACCGTGCAGACACACAATTCATGACATGTATAGTTCTGCTAACTTGGCTCCAGTGTATGTTGTTTTGACCGGGATGAAATGCGCGACTTTTGTTAACCTGTCCACAATAACCCATATCGAGTCGTAACCATCACGAGTACGGGGTAACCCTACAATGAAATCCATACCAATCTCTTCCCATTTCCATTCAGGTACTTTCAATGGCTCAAGTAAACCTGCTGGTCTCTGGTGTTCTGCTTTCACTCTCTGGCACACATCACACAAGGCCACGTGAGTTGCTACGTCTCTTTTCAAACCATACCACCAGTACCTTTCTTTCAAGTCTTGATACATCTTGGTACTCCCAGGATGAATGGAATAAGTGGAATCATGTGCCTCCTTCAAAATGAGTTCACGAAGGTTATCAATTTCAGGTACACAGATCCTCTTTCAGAACCAAACAGTTCCTTGTTCATCTTCGGTGAAATCTGTAGTCTTGCCTAAACCAATTTGAATCTTGATCCCTTTGATCTTAGCATCTGTCAACTGTCCTTTTCTGATCTCTTGTTCTAATGTAGGTTCCATCTCCATAGTCATGGCTTCCGCTTGTGTGACAATTCCCAAGTTCAAACGTGCCATCTCCCAACATAATTCCTGAGGCATCAATCGAGCAATCATCATATTAGCTTGTCCTTTCCGGCTTAGGGCGTCTGCCACAACATTTGCCTTGCCAGGATGATACTGAATATCCAAATCATAGTCTTTGATTAATTCTATCCATCTGCGCTGTCTTAGGTTGAGATCCTGTTGCGTGAAGACGTACTTCAGACTCTTATGGTCCGTGAAGATCTGACACTTGTTTCTGATCATGTAGTGCCTCCAAATCTTCAATGCGTGCACGACGGCAGCCAATTCCAAGTCATGGGTAGGATAGTTCTGCTCATGCTTTCTCAACTGTCTTGAAGCATAGGCCACAACTTTGCCTTCTTGCATTAACTCACATCCAAGTCCCATCCGAGAAGCATCACAATACACATCAAACCCTTTGTGGATATCCGGCATTATCAATACAGGAGCAGTGGTCAATCTTGTTTTCAGCTCCTCAAAACACTTCTGGCAGGCAGCATCCCACTTAAATTCTTTCCCTTTTTCCAACAAAGAAGTCATGGGTTTCACAATCTTTGAGAATCCCTCAATAAATCGGCGGTAGCAACCAGCAAGTCCGAGGAAACTTCTGATTTTAGGCACAGACTTCGGTGGATTCCAATTCAGAACATCCTGAACTTTACTCGGGTCTACTACAATTCCTCCATCTGTGATAACATGTCCAAGGAAAAAAAATTTCTCAACCAAAAATCACATTTGCTCAGCTTGGCATATAACTTATTCTCTTGGAGTTTCTGTAACACTATCCTCAAGTGCTCTTCATGTTCTTCCGCGTTCTGTGAATACACCAAGATGTCATCAATGAACACAACCACAAACTTGTCAAGATATTCCATGAAAACCTTGTTCATCAGGTACATGAAGTACGCTGGAGCGTTGGTCAATCCAAACGAATCACAGTGAACTCGTACAGACCATATCTGGTAGTGAAGGCTGTCTTGGGTATATCCTCTGGTCGGATCCTTAACTGATGATATCCTCATCTCAGATCAATCTTGGAGAAAACCTTGGCACCTCTCATCTGATCAAACAAATCTTCAATCCTGGGCAGTGGATATTTATTCTTGATCGTCACATCATTCAGCGATCTGTAGTCTACACACATCCTTCTGCTGCCATCCTTCTTATCGACAAAGATCACGGGTGCTCCCCACGGGGACGAGCTAGGACGGATAAATCCCTTAGCTAACATTTCTTCTATTTGTTTCTTTAGTTCACTTAGATCCTTAACATCCATTCTATAGGGTCTTTAAGAGATAGGTGCAGTACCGGGTAAAAGATCAATACTGAACTCAATGTCACGAATAGGTGGCATACCTGGTAAATCATACGGGAAGACGTCAGGGTACAATTCATTTTCCTCACGATAAAGTTGCAGTCCACAAAACATAGGTTTTATTGTAAAGTTACTTAGTTACAATTTCTTGGGCAATCGTTAATAGAGTATAACTTAAATTACTTAACTTCATTAAACAAGAAGGGCTTGTGTTGTATTGGAAATTTAATTTTCGAATTACAAGCATGGAATAAGCACAACACTGATCTAGGTATTTTCTGGTGATGAAATTTTTATTCAGAGTACATTATGCAGAGATAAAAAAAACTATAAAAATTTCAGACATTTTTGTGTAGTAGATTAAATGTGAAAATTATACTACACAACTACTGCTAGAACATAATTATTTTTATACAGAACAAACCATGAAAGTATCGATGCCAAAAAGTTTACAGGGGGTTAACCTATCCACATATATGTTACTGTAAATTTTTTAGATTTTATTGTGCATGATACAGAGCATAATAAATAGGACAAACTACACTTATGTTAATAAAGATTAATTTCTACAGGATATTTTACAAGGTTTCTGTGTATGAAACTTTTTATACAGTATAAACTAATCCAAAATAACCCCTAGTAAAAAGGTGAACATTTTCCAAGCATTGAAACTAATTATTTTTATTTAGTGTATTTTTCTCACCACAAAATTATATAAATAGGTTACAGAAAGGAAAAAGGTTCTAAACTTTTTCTATGGTATTTTAGCTACAAGTGGGTTCTGGTCCTAAACATTTTACACTGGACTACACATCAAGTAACTAAACTACTGTCCAAAAATCAGATTCAATCTTTGTCTACAATAGTGGGTACAATTAAAGTCTATTAAACCTTCCATTTAATTTAGAGCAAGATTTAGCAAGCAACTGAAGAAAAGTCTATAACAAAAGTTGTAAATTTTCTTCTAAAGATTACAGAACAGCTGAGTTTGTATTTTTCAGATTTTCCTATGATTTTATATGAATTTTACAATTTTGTTGTTTTTGAATTTAAAGTTTAAACACAGGTTTGCAGATATGCCCCTGGAAACTTGCGTGCCGACCCTTCTAAAGATTTCAATCCTTGCAATTGGGTCCCTGGGCGGCGCTGGCACGGCGGCCGGCCAAATTCCGGCGAGGGGGCTCGTCGGCGGCGAGGGGAAAAGGGTCGGGGAGATCCAGGGAGGCAAGAGCTACCTTGTGGGGCCTTGGTCGGGGTTGGGGGTGGCCGGAAAGGGCTCGTCGGCATGGAGCAGGGGGCGGCGGCGGTGCGGCGCGTCGGTGACACTGCTCTGGCGGGGTTGGGGCAGGGCTGGCGGGTCGGGAAGCTCCGGTGGGGTGATGTAGTCCCGTTCCGAGCCTTGGTTCAGGCGGAGGAGGGCCGGAGGTGGGGTGTCCACGGTGGTCAGGGGCGGCGGCGGTGGAGACAACGCTGGCAACGGTGCTCCGGCGGTTCTGGGCGACGATGGGCGGGGCAGTGAGCGTCAGTGGGACACTGTGGTGGTGGTTGGGGGCTCAGCTTGGGCGGTGGATGACCGGCGGGGTGAGACCCACGGTGAGGTTAGCACGACGGCGGTAATGGCGACGGTGGTGGCGTCCTGGTGGCTGGGCACGCGAGCAGGGCTCGGGGCGGCTTTTATAGGGACAGGAGGGAAGGAGAGGGCTGGGCAAAGCTGGGGCCAGGACAGCACGACGGGGGCGTGCCATTGGGCGTCGGGGCGGCAGCCAGAGGCTCGGCGCGGCGAGCGGCGGCAAGGACGGCCGATTGGGCGTGCTGGATTTAGCGTGGGGGAGCGGAAGATCTCATGACGCGCGGTAGGGCGAGCAGCTGCAGCAGCTGGCATGCCGGGTGGCGAGCGCTGGGGTTGGCGGGGCGTGGCGGAGGCTCGGGCACGGCGCGGCCTGGCCATTGGGCGCGGCGGCGGCGAGCAGAGGCGGATGCGGCGTCGCGTGCGTGGCACGCACGGGCTGGGCAGGGTCGCGACGTGGGGAGCAGCGCAGCTGGTCGGGCGAGGCTTGGCCGGCCATTGGCTTGGCGCCTAGCGCCGGTCAGCCATCGCTGGCCAGGCGGCCAGCGGCGACCGCGCGGCGGGCGGGGGGGGGGGGGGGGGGGGGGGTGTCGGGCGAAGCAGAGAAGGGAGGGACTGAAAGTGGAAATAGAAGAAAAGGTTTGCAAAGTCAAGTGTTTCTCAAATTTTTGTGTTGCAACTCAAAAATCTCTGAATATGAAAGTTGTTCAAAATTAAAAGTTACACAAGTTTTGTTTCAGGCCAAAGTTCATTTGAGTTCTAGTTTGAGAGTTAAATTGAAGACTCAAAAATTTATGATTCGGAGCGCACGGCATTTTATGGGCAAAATTTCCTATTCTTTCCGAGGTCTCAACTAGACTTTTGTTTATCATCACTGATGATGTGCCTATTTGATTTTGTAGCCATAAGTGCTTTGATGTGAAAGTTATTCAATTTGTTCGATTAACTACATGTATATATGCACATATATACATCTATTTTCAATTCAAAGCAAAAACAATTTATAATTCATTTCTTTTAAACTTTTCTTAGTTATTTATGCATCTTGTTAAGCTAATGAGGCTTGTTTCGTAATTTAAACACCTGAGGTGTTACAACCTTCCCCCCTTAAAAAGAATCTCGCCCCGAGATTCAGACAATAGGATTAGTGTGGATAGTGTGTGTACCTTCAGTAGAGTTGAGAAAACCCAGGAAATTTTGGTTTAGATAGCTTTCAGTTTCCCATGTGGCTTCTTCTTCAGTGTGGTGATTCCATTGAATTTTATACATTTTAATTCCTTTCCTTCTAGTGCTTCTTTCTTTTTGATCCATGATTTTGATAGGATACTCAACATCTGAGAGGTCGGGTTCTACCAATATTTCTTGTTGTTCCACAACCTCGGTAGGAACTCGAACACACTTCTTGAGCTGAGATACGTGAAAGACATCATGGATGGCTGTAAGCTGAGGGGGCAGTCGTACTCTATAGGCTACGGGTCCACAGCTCTCGATGATTTCGTAGGGACCAACATATCGGGGCGATAGTTTTCCTTTGACTCCGAATCGTTGTACTCCCTTGGTTGGTGAGACCCGAAGGTAGACATGATCATCAACTTCAAATTTCAGTGACTTCCTCCTTTTGTCAAAATAGCTCTTTTGCCTGGATTGTGCGGCTCTAAGATTTTCTTGTATTATTCTCACTTTTTCTTCTACCTCGATTACCAAGTCTGGTCCAAATATTTTGTGTTCTCCGGTTTGTGACCAACTTAAAGGAGTTCGACACCTTCGTCCGTACAAGGCCTCAAATGGTGCCATTTTCAAACTCGCTTGGTAGCTATTGTTGTATGAGAACTCTGCTAGGGCTAGGCATTTGTCCCAATTCTTATCATAGTGGATGACGCAAGCTCTAAGCATGTCTTCAAGAATTTGGTTCACTCTTTTAGTTTGTCCGTCAGTTTGAGGATGATAGGCTGAGCTTCGAATCAATTTAGTACCAAGAGATACTTGCAATTATTCCCAAAAGCACGCTACAAACTGAGTACCACGATCGGAAATAATAGTCTTCGGCACTCCATGTAGGCAAACAATGCGATCGAAATAAATCTCGGCATATTTCTTGGCAGTATAGGTGGTGTGTACTGGAAGAAAATGTGCTGTCTTTGTGAGTCTATCAATGATAACCTATATGGAATCATGTTTCTGTGCGGTACTCGGCAATCCAACAATGAAATCCATACTTATGTCTTCCCATTTCCATCAGGGTATAGGCAAAGGTTGAAGTGTACCGGCTACTTTCAAGTGGCTGGCTTTTACTCTCTGACATGTGTCACATTCTGAGACATATTTAGCAATTTCCCTTTTCATTCTAGTCCACCAGAAGTTTTGCCTAAGGTCTTTATACATTTTGCTACTACTGGGGTGAATAGAAAATTTGGAAAGATGTGCCTCATCAAGAATTTGTTTACGGAGCTCATGATTCTTTGGAACGACTATGCGACTTTCGAACCATAGAACTCCCTTATGGTCCTGGCGGAAACATTTATACTTCTCTTCACCTAGAGAGATTTTTTGTTTGATGATCGTAAAACCTTCATCATGTAGTTGTGCCATGATGATTTGGTCGTGAAGAGTGGGCTCAACCGAGATGTGATTCAGAGTGCCTTGGGAAATCATTTCCAAACTAAGCTTCCTCATTTCTGAACATAATGTCTCATTATAGAATTCCACTAATAGGCAATGGCAATGAGCCTTGAGGCTTAGTGCATCCGCGACTACATTGGCCTTGCCGGGGTGATAGTGCACCGCGAGGTCATAATCCTTGATTAAATCTAGCCATGTTCTTTGTCTCATATTCAGATCAGCTTGGGTGAAGATATATTTGAGACTCTTGTGATCGGAGTAAATATTACAATGAGTACCCATGAGATAATGTCTCCATATTTTTAGAGCATGAATGACAGGTGCTAATTCGAGATCGTGGGTCAGATAATTCTGCTCATGGGGCCGAAGGGCTCGTGAGGCATAAGCAATAACTCGGTTATCTTGCATAAGCACACAATCAAGACCAATGCCAGATGCGTCACAGTAAACATCGAACGGCTTGGTGTTATCAGGTTGAACTAACACAGGGGCCGTAGTCAAATGTTCCCTGAGAGTGTGGAAAGCTTCTTCGCATTTCTTATCCCACACAAACCTTACTCCTTTTTTTAATAGTTCAGTCATAGGCTTAGCAAGTCTGGAGAAATCCGGAATGAAACGGCGATAGTAACCGGCTAAGCCAAGAAAACTGCGAATCTGAAGAACAGAGGTAGGAGGTTTCCAATCCATAACCTCTTGTACCTTGCTGGGGTCAACTGCTATGCCTTTACTGGAAATTGTGTGGCCCAAGAATTTTACACTATCCAACCAGAATTCGCACTTAGAAAGTTTAGCATAGAGCTGATGGTCTCTGAGACGCTGAAGAACAATGTGCAGGTGCTTAGCATGCTCTTCCTCATTCTTGGAATAGATAAGGATGTCGTCAATGAAAACTACGATGAATTTATCGAGCTCGGGCATGAATACCGAATTCATGAGATACATGAAGTAGGCGGGAGCATTTGTGAGACCGAAAGACATGACCAAAATTTCGTATAGTCCATATCGTGTGGAAAAGGCAGTCTTAGGAATATCGCATGGGTGAATCTTTATCTTATGATATCTCGAACGGAGATCAATTTTTGAGAAAACTCTAGCTCCAGATAATTGATCAAAGAGTACATCGATGCGGGGAAGTGGGTATTTATTCTTAACGGTTACCGCATTGAGAGGTCGGTAGTCAACGCATAACCTCAAACTGTCATCCTTTTTCTTTACAAATAGGGCTGGACATCCCCAAGGCGATGCGCTAGGACGAATGAAGCCTTTGTCCAGTAGTTCCTGGAGTTGTGTTTTCAGTTCGGCCAATTCCTTAGGTGGTATTCTATAGGGTCTTTTGGAGATAGGTGCAGTGCCTGGTTGTAGTTCAATAACGAACTCAATATCCCTATCTGGTGGCATTCCTGGTAAGTCATCCGGAAAAACATCGGCATACTTGCATACCACTGGAATATCTTCTAGTTTAATTCCTTCCATCACAAAAGCACAAGAATTCATGCACTCCCGGAACGGTAGGTAAAGGGTAGTGGCTCTATGACTAGGTGAATTTATTTCAATAGCTTGGGAAGAAAGGTCCATTGTGACTCCGTGTAGAGCCATCCAATTCATACCCAAAATAACGTCCATGCCGTCATGGGGTAAAAGAACAAAGTCTGTGTTGATGGTTTTACTACCCAACTTGATTGGTACTTGCCTTATCATTTGATTTGAAGCAATTTTACCACCCGGTGTTGATATCATATACGACCCTTTTGTGTGACAAACATCCAAGCCTACTTTTGCACCAAACTTTGCACTAATGAAACTATGTGATGCACCAGAATCAAACAATATAACTGCAGGCTTGTTATGGATAGAGAATGTACACGTCATCACTGGTGCTCCTTCAGGAAGTTCTGCAAGAGTGGTGAAATTGATCCGTCCTTGTTTGACCTGAAGGGTCTGCCTCTTGCCTTTGTTCTTATTATTCTGGTTAGAGTCTTGGCCCTGATTTTGTAACACCTCAGGTGTTTTAATTGTTAAACAAGTCTTATTAGCATAATAAAATGCATCACTAACTAAGAAAATAAAAGGAATGGATTAAGTTTGGTTTTGCTTTTACCTTTAAAAGTTTGTATGTGCATAAATGTATGTACTTTAATGAAACAAATTGGATAACTTTCACATCAAAGCAAATATGGCTATGAACTTGAATGAGCACACCAGTATTAGCATGACAAATAAAAGTTTAGTTGAAGCCTAGGGAAGAAAATGAAATTTTGAAATAAAACGACGCGCCCTCCGAATAGAGTTTTCTTTAAGTTTTTAAAATCACTTTGGAACTAAAGCTCAAATGAACTTTGGCCTGAAACGAAACTTGTAGAACTTTTTATTCTGAACAACTTTCATGTTCAAAAGATTTTGAAATTCAAATTAGAAAGTGGAGAAAACGTCCTGTTTGCAACCAGCCCCTGGAAATTTTCGAATTTTCGCATTTAGGCCCTTGCCCCTCCTCTGCTGCACCGTTCCCTCGCCCGACCGCCGCCGGCCACCTGGCCCTCGACGCCTGCGCGGCACCAGGCGCCGAGCCAACCCACGGCGCCCTGCTGCACCGCCCCCGCTCGCCCAACCGCGGCCGCGCCTTCTTCTCCCCCCCCCCCCCCCACGCCATGCCTCTGCCCAACCCGGCGCCCTGCAGCACCGCACCGCCGCCCAGTCGCTGGCCGCCGCCCCCTCCACCCAGTGCCCCCGTCGTGCCGCCCCAGCTCGCCAATCGCCCGCCGCGTTGTCCGCACGCGACGTCGCGCCCCGGTGCGCGCCTAGCGCACGCACGCCACGCGCATGGCGCGCCTCTGGCCGCTGGTCACCGCCGGCCGCACCCAATGGCGCCCAGCCTTGCCGCCCCCTCCACCCAGCGCCCCGGCCGTGCCAAGCCCGCCCCCATGAGCTCCACCGGCTATAAAGCCCGGCGCAGCGCCCCTCCCTCCTCTCCCTGTTCCTCCTTCTTCCCCGCCAGAACAGAGCAGAGCAGAGCCGAGCTCCGCCCCACGCCGCCGTCGTGGAACTCCCTCCTCCGCCCCTCCTCGACCCGAGCTAGGCCCCAAAATCGCTCTCCTACCTCCGCGCGAAGCCTCCCAGCCCGAGCCCCGCCGCCCAGCTCGTCGGAGCTCGCCGGAACAGAGCTCCAATCGTCGCCGCCCCCTGGTAGCCGCGGGCAGCCCCGCTCAGACCGCCTCCGCCCCAACCGTGACCACCCAAAGGTAGCCCCCAACCTCCTCTTGCTCCTCCCCCACCCTGCCCTCACCGCCGGCGACCGAGCTCGCCGGAATTCGGCCGGACAGGATGATCCCCGCCGTGAATCGCGACAAGGGACTACATTGCAAACGCCCAAATCTTCCTAGGGGGTTTTCTGCTAGTTTTCAGGGACCCCTCTGTAAAGAAAGTTTTAACCAAATCAGTGAACTTGTAAAATGCGTATAAAATCGTAGAAAATTCAGAAAAATGCATACTCAACTGTTCTGGAATCATTAGAAGAAACTCTACAACTTTTGTTACATAAAGTTTCTCAGATTCTCAATATATTTTTCTCTACATTAAATGGAAGTTTTAATGGACTTCTTTTGTACCCACTGTTGTAGATCATTGCTGACCCTAAATTTTGGGCAGTGAGTTAGTTGCTTGATGTTTAGGACTGTGTAAAAAGATCAGGACCAAAAGCCATATCTAGATACACCTTTTGTCCAACCTTGTTTTATGCCATAAAGTGATAGAACTAATTTTTCCTGCTGTTCTGTGATGTTTAATGTCATGAAACTTTTTCTGTTTTGTTGTAGTAATACCCAGAGGCCATAGAAAAAAATTTAGAAACATTTTTACTATATGTAACCTGTTCATATGAATTTGTGGTAGGAAAAATTCACTAACACAAAATAATTAGTAAAGCGCTCAGAAAATGTTCATCTTTTTACTATGAAACACATTAGAGTAGCTCAAGCTGTACAAAAAGTTTCATACATAGAAACCCTGTATAACCTCCTGTAGAAACTAATCTTTAATAACATGAGTGTAGCTTGTCTCATTTATTATGCTCTATATCATGTACAATAAAATCTGAAAAATTTACAGTAACACAAATATGGTTATAGCAACACCCTGTAAAATTTTTAGCATCAATACTTGCATGAGTTGTTCTGTATAAAAATAACTAGATCCTAGTAGTGGCTGTGTATTATATTTTTCATATTTAACATGCTACACAAAAATGTCTGAAATTTTTACAGTGATCTTATCTCTGCATAATGTACTTTGAATAAAAGTTTTATTACCAGAAGCTAACTAGATTAGTAATTGTGTTCAACTCATGTTTGTGTTTAAAAAGAAACTAAGTTTTCAATATAACACAACCCCTTCTTCTTTAATGAAGTTAAATAGATTAAGATAAACTCTATTAACGATTGCCCAGGAAATGATAAAGTAACTCACTTCACAACAAAACTCATGTTTTACAAACTGCAACTTTATCGTGAAGGAAATCATGTCGTTTACCATCACCACTACTTAAACTTGTGCATTCATGTAGAAACGACGACTCTCTCCGACGGGACGTACGAGTTGGTGCCCGCGTCCGAGAGTGAGCAGCGTGAAGCTCAAGTGAATCTAACTGAAGTTGCCGAAGACCCGAACCCAAGTTAGGAAGAGCCCCAAGCTAACTGTTCACAAGAAGGCAAGCCCCGGAGCATGAACCCTATTTTCTAAACTTATGCAACTTATTACTCTACTTTACTGGTGCATTAAGTTTATAGGAGTTGTTCGAAAACATAGTTGCATGATCCTAGGTACCCATGCTCTGAACACTAGATGCAAGGTTCGATAGAACGTTATGCTAATAGGACTCGGTAAAAGTCGAGTGATTTCCTGTCACTCGCGAGAAATTAGGAGTTGATTGTTTACTACACGCTGCAATCATAAGGACAACGGACGGGCTATGGTACGATGTTTACAATTGAGGCCCGTCTGTTTAGTGAAAAATGCTAAGGCCGCAGTGTGTGGTAGTGGTGGTTAAGTCTTTGAATGTACAAACCACATGCCGAGAATATGGTAATCGGTAAGCTCAAGTACTGGATTGAACCGAGGCCGGAATATACTCCCCACTGTCTTGAATTCGTTCACATCTAGCTAATGGCGGGTGCATCGGCCGCCACAGCCCGACGTACCGAGGTCTGTGGGGAGGTGTAGTCGAGGGCGGTGGGCCTGTTCCGTGAAGTGGGAATTGAAGGGAAAAGTTGCACGTGTGACTCTTGGAGTAACCACGTGACGTGTGTTTAGGTTTCCCTTGCAAGGTTAAGAAATTCGATTTGAATCGTCCGTTTCTCACGGCTATTGAGACTGCTTAACCACTTTTACCCACGGAGTAAGAAGAGGAACAATGATGATGAATAATCTTGTTGGATGAAAATTAATGCTTCACCATGAATGCTATTGGATAGCTGCTTATCTAGAATGGTTAATGAAACTAGAATCTTGAGCTAAAAGTTGAAAGTAAGGACCCACTCGTAGATGCTTTTCGGCAAAACAAACCCCTCAAGCCAAAAGCCTCGCATGTCTAGGAGTCGGCTAAGTATACCCCACTAGTCGGGTAAGCCTTGCTGAGCATTAGTATACTCAGCCTTGCTTGTGGCTTGTTTTCAGGTGAGACCTTCGAAGACATGATTGCTAGTTTGACTTGGCCGTGTACTCTTCCCCCTGGTTGGTCGGTGGAATGGGATGCGCCCCCGGCCAACGGTGATGATGCCGAGTGATGTCTCGTACGGGCTTCATCGAGACATCCTGTATCGTCGAGTAGCTTTCGTTATTTTATTTTTCCGCTGCAACTTAAACTCTAAAGGACTTATTAGTTAAGATCACTGAAGTACTTGGTTTCTAAACTTAAACTTGGTCTGTAATTTTCACTTATGATAATTTTGTAATATTTGCTGGAATGTGGTATTCTCTGGGCTCATCGTCGCATGAGCATTTGTATGTATGGCATTCGATCCGCTCTACCGTGGTTGTATCGGGAGGTTATACCCGACAGACCAGTGGATTACTCCGTTTGAAGTGTAAGGTTAACCGAGATCGCCCTAATAGTGATGGTTAATACATTTGAGCCGGATTAATTCAGGTGGTTCTGCCACAGCTGGTATCAGAGCCGTAGCTGGTGCCACAGCTGGTGACAGCTGGTGCCAGAGCCGAAATGCATACGCCAGAGAATGCGACAAGCCGTAAAAACTTCTTTTCATAAAACTTGACTAAAAGGATGTGTTGCGAAATACGTTGGTGCGTTAAGGATGGTGCCTAATTCGTAAAGCCCTAAGGCAGTATGGGAAAGTTACTAGGTGGCTATCTAACTTATGAAATATTATCAACTGACTTCCAGCACATTACTTTCTGTCAAAACTTACTTTTATGCACAACCGACCTTAAATTCTGTAACGACGCACTCTTCGCTAAGGTAAGAAGGTGAGAATCCTCAGCCAACTGAGAGAGCTTGGCCTTCCTGTCGGTGATGCGAACCGAACGCTGCCCTCAAGCAGTGGCTTACTTGAGGTGCTGCCAATATGCTAACTGTTAGTTCAACATATTGGGAGTAGAAGGTTTGGCGCAGGGTATGGCGATCGCTGTTCATACCCCCGTCTCATGACTGTACCCCCGTGAATACGCTATCTCGCTAGCGTATGTTAACGTCGTTTGTACGGCGGAAATTGTACAGATATCGTTTCTATAAGTAAACGGTAATGAATACGGACGCTTTCATGAGTGCTGGCATGAAAGGTTCATGAAATATATATGCTATATCAATCTTCTGCAGGTACACTAACCGCGATTACGATAAGTTAAGAACGGTTAGAAAATCTCGACTAGCTATTATAGTGAGAGGCGTATCATGTATGCCACCGAAACTATCTTCGTAAGACCAAAAGTTATTTGGCAATTATTTTATTTTGTGAGGACGAATAGGACGTGCATGCATCATAACCATATATATCTGAAATTGAAAATACGATGTATGAGAGTGGTAAGGTTCTTGCGTATCTAAGCGTGATTTTGCATAAGGATTATCTAGAGAATCTGTCCCAATTCTGCCATGACCGAAAAGAGAGTTTTATTGATCAAAGAAAATGACCTTTTCTAGTAAAGTTCATATTGAAAGAATTGTTCCAAATTTTGTGTTCTATCCCCTGTTCAAAAATCAAAAAATTCTGAACTTATGGATAGTAAGAAATAACAAAAAACTTGGAATGTCAGATTTCTGTCCAGAATAAGCACTTCTGCCTCTTTAATTTTTAGGCCCCATTCCTACAGTTTTCTGCAAAAGAGTACAACACAAAACTTGTTCCAAATTTACCCAGGTAGCTGCTGTTAAAATTTGGTAAATTTTGGCTGGGTAGATTTTCCCTGGTGCACGAAACATTAGCCCTCTGTTCCCTGAAAATTCTGGGTAGACCGAGAAGTAAGACCTTAAGGGAACAGCCATCTTAGAGCCTAATCCAGCCAAAGTGTTGAATAGAAAAGTGGTGCACAAATACCTTAGGAATGCTCTGGTAAAAGTTGAGAATTTTTGGACCAGAACTGTTGAAGTTATAGGCCAGATACTATAACTCGTTCTGCTGAAAAACAGCCAAAACTGGGAAGTAAAGTCATCAACACAGACCTTGTTCTTTTACCCCTTGACGGCATGGATATTATTTTGGGAATGAACTGGATGACTAGGCATGGAGTTATACTGGACCTTTCTTCCCGAGCCGTTGAGATAAATTCACCTAGTCACGGAGCCACTACCCTTTACCTACCGTTACGGGAGTGCACAAATTCTTGTGCTTTCGTGATGGAAGGGATCAACCTAGAGAATATTCCAGTGGTATGCGAGTATGCCGATGTTTTTCCGGACGACTTACCCGGAATGCCACCAGATAGGGACATTGAGTTCGTTATTGAACTACAGCCAGACACTGCACCTATATCCAAGAGACCATATAGGATGCCCCCTAAAGAATTGGCAGAGCTGAAAATTCAACTCCAAGAACTACTGGACAAAGGTTTCATTCACCCTAGCGCGTCACCTTGGGGATGTCCGGCCCTTTTTGTAAAGAAAAAGGATGACAGTTTGAGACTATGTGTGGACTACCGACCTCTCAATGCGGTAACTGTTAAAAATAAATACCCACTTCCTCGTATCGATGTACTTTTCGATCAATTAGCTGGAGCCAGAGTCTTCTCAAAAATTGATCTTCGTTCGGGATATCATCAGATCAAGATTCGCCCATGCGACATTCCTAAGACTGCCTTCTCCACACGATATGGACTATATGAATTCTTGGTCATGTCCTTTGGAGTCACCAATGCCCCTGCCTACTTCATGTATCTCATGAATTCGGTATTCATGCCCGAGCTTGACAAATTCGTCGTAGTGTTCATCGACGACATCCTTATCTATTCCAAGGATGAGGAAGAGCATGCCAAGCACCTTCGCATTGTTCTTCAGCGACTCAGAGACCATCAGCTCTATGCTAAGTTTTCTAAGTGTGAATTCTGGTTGGATACTGTAAAGTTCTTGGGTCACACGATCTCCAGCGAAGGCATAGCTGTTGACCCCAGCAAGGTACAAGAGGTGATGGATTGGAAACCCCCTACCTCTGTTCATCAGATTCGCAGTTTTCTCGGCTTAGCCGGTTACTACCGTCGCTTCATCCCGGATTTCTCTCGAATTGCTAAGCCCATGACTGAACTGTTAAAGAAGGAAGTAAAGTTTGTATGGAATGAGAAATGTAAAGAAGCTTACCACACTCTCAGAGAGCATCTGACTGCTGCACCTGTGTTAGCTCAACCCGATAATACCAAGTCGTTCGATGTGTATTGTGACGCATCGGGTACTGGTCTAGGATGTGTGCTTATGCAAGAGAATCGAGTGATTGCACATGCCTCACGAGCCCTTCGGCCCCACGAGCAGAATTATCCCACTCATGATCTTGAGCTTGCAGCTGTCATTCACGCTCTGAAAATATGGAGGCACTATCTCATGGGTACACAGTGCAATATCTACACTGATCATAAAAGTCTCAAGTATATCTTCACACAAGCCGATCTAAATATGAGACAACGGAGATGGCTAGAATTAATCAAGGATTATGACCTTGAAGTGCACTATCACCCCGGCAAGGCTAATGTAGTCGCGGACGCACTAAGCCGCAAGTCCCATTGCCATTGCTTATCCATGGAATCCTACAATGAGACCTTGTGTGCAGAAATGAGGAAGCTTAACATGGAAATGGTTTCCCAAGGAACTCTAAATCACATCTCAGTTGAGCCCACTCTTCACGACCAAATCATCATGGCACAACTACATGATGAAGGAATTAAGATCATCAAATAAAAACTCTCTCTAGGTGAGGAGAAGTATAAATGTTTCCGCCAGGACCATAAGGGAGTTCTATGGTTCGAAAGTCGTATAGTCGTTCCGAAGAATCGTGAACTCCGCAAGCAAATTCTCGATGAGGCACACCTTTCCAAATTCTCTATCCACCTCGGCAGTAGCAAAATGTATCAGGACCTAAGGCAAAACTTCTGGTGGACTAGAATGAAAAGAGAAATTGCTACGTATATCTCAGAATGTGACACGTGCTAGAGAGTAAAAGCTAGCCACTTGAAGATAGCCGGTACACTTCAACCGTTACCTATACCATCCTGGAAATGGGAAGACATAAGTATGGACTTCATCGTTGGACTACCAAACACTTCCCAGAAACATGATTCCATATGGGTTATCGTTGATAGACTCACAAAGACGGCACATTTTCTTCCGGTACACACCACCTATACCGCCAAGAAATATGCCGAGATTTACCTCGATCGTATTGTTTGCCTACATGGAATACCTAAGACAATTATTTCTGATCGTGGTCCTCAGTTTGTAGCACGCTTTTGGGAACAACTGCAAACATCTCTTGGTACTAAACTGATTCGCAGCTCAGCATACCATCCTCAGACTGATGGACAAACGGAAAGAGTAAACCAAATTCTTGAAGACATGCTGAGAGCTTGCGTCATTCACTATGACAAGAATTGGGACAAATGCCTAGCCCTAGCAGAGTTCTCGTACAACAATAGCTATCAAACGAGTTTGAAAATGGCACCCTTTGAGGCCCTGTACGGACGAAGGTGTCGAACTCCTTTGAGCTGGTCACAAACCGGAGAACGTCAAATAATTGGACCCGACCTGATAATCGAGGCAGAGGAGAAAGTAAAAGTAATACAAGCAAATCTTAAAGCCGCACAAGCCCGACAAAAGAGCTATTCTGACAAAAGGAGAAAGCCCCTAAAATTCGAAGTTGGCGATCATGTCTATCTTCGAGTTTCACCCACCAAGGGAGTGCAAAGATTCGGAATCAAAGGCAAACTAGCTCCCCGTTATATTGGTCCTTACGAAATCATTGAGAGCTGCGGACCCGTAGCCTACAAATTACGACTGCCCCCTCAGCTCACGGCCACCCATGATGTCTTCCACGTATACCAACTCAAGAAGTGTATTCGAGTCCCTACCGAGATTGTGGAACAACAAGAAATATTGGTAGAACCCGACCTCTCGTATGTCGAACACCCGGTTAAAATTTTGGATCAAAAAGAAAGAGGGACCAGGAGGAAAGCGATTAAAATGTATAAAGTTCAATGGAACCATCACACTGAAGAAGAAGCCACCTGGGAAACCGAGAGCTACCTAAACCAAAATTTCCCTGGTTTTCTTACCTCAACCATGGGTATGTACACACACTGCCCACACTAAGCTGATTGTCTGAATCTCAGGGCGAGATTCTTTTTAAGGGGGGAAGGCTGTAACACCTCAGGTGTTTTAATTGTTAAACAAGTCTTATTAGCATAATAAAATGCATCACTAACTAAGAAAATAAAAGGAATGGATTAAGTTTGGTTTTGCTTTTACCTTTAAAAGTTTGTATGTGCATAAATGCTTGTACTTTAATTAAACAAATTGGATAACTTTCACATCAAAGCAAATATGGCTATGAACTTGAATGAGCACACCAGTATTAGCATGACAAATAAAAGTTTAGTTGAAGCCTAGGGAAGAAAATGAAATTTTGAAATAAAACGACGCGCCCTCCGAATAGAGTTTTCTTTAGGTTTTAAAATAACTTTGGAACTAAAGCTCAAATGAACTTTGGCCTAAAACGAAACTTGTAGAACTTTTTATTCTGAACAACTTTCATGTTCAAAAGATTTTGAAATTCAAATTAGAAAGTGTAGAAAATGTCCTGTTTGCAACCAGCCCCTGGAAATTTTCGAATTTTCGCATTTAGGCCCTTGCCCCTCCTCTGCTGCACCGTTCCCTCGCCCGACCGCCGCCGGCCACCTGGCCCTCGACGCCTGCGCGGCACCAGGCGCCGAGCCAACCCACGGCACCCTGCTGCACCGCCCCCGCTCGCCCAACCGCGGCCGCGCCTTCTTCTCCCCCCCCCCCCCCCCCCGCATGCCGTGCCTCTGCCCAACCCGGCGCCCTGCAGCACCGCACCGCCGCCCAGTCGCTGGCCGCCGCCCCCTCCACCCAGTGCCCCCATCGTGCCGCCCCAGCTCGCCAATCGCCCGTCGCGTCGTCCGCACGCGACGTCGCGCCCCGGTGCGCGCCCAGCGCACGCACGCCACGCGCATGGCGCGCCTCTGGCCGCTGGTCACCGCCGGCCGCACCCAATGGCGCCCAGCCTCGCCGCCCCCTCCACCCAGCGCCCCGGCCGTGCCAAGCCCGCCCCCTTGAGCACCACCGGCTATAAAGCCCGGCTAAGCGCCCCTCCCTCCTCTCCCTGTTCCTCCTTCTTCCCCGCCAGAACAGAGCAGAGCAGAGCCGAGCTCCGCCCCACGCCGCCGCCGTGGAACTCCCTCCTCCGCCCCTCCTCGACCCGAGCTAGGCCCCAAAATCGCTCTCCTACCTCCGCGCGAAGCCTCCCAGCCCGAGCCCCGCCGCCCAGCTCGCCGGAGCTCGCCGGAACAGAGCTCCAATCGTCGCCGCCCCCTGGTAGCCGCGGGCAGCCCCGCTCAGACCGCCTCCGCCCCAACCGTGACCACCCAAAGGTAGCCCCCAACCTCCTCTTGCTCCTCCCCCACCTTGCCCTCGCCGCCGGCGACCGAGCTCGCCGGACAGGATGATCCCCGCCGTGAATCGCGACCAGGGACTACATTGCAAACGCCCAAATCTTCCTAGGGGGTTTTCTGCTAGTTTTCAGGGACCCCTCTGTAAAGAAAGTTTTAACCAAATCAGTGAACTTGTAAAATACGTATAAAATCGTAGAAAATTCATAAAAATGCAAACTCAACTGTTCTGTTCATAAAAATTCATAAAAATGCAAACTCAACCTGTATAACCTCCTGTAGAAACTAATCTTTAATAACATGAGTGTAGCTTGTCTCATTTATTATGCTCTATATCATGTACAATAAAATCTGAAAAATTTACAGTAACACAAATATGGTTATAGCAACACCCTGTAAAATTTTTAGCATCAATACTTGCATGAGTTGTTCTGTATAAAAATAACTAGATCCTAGTAGTGGCTGTGTATTATATTTTTCATATTTAACATGCTACACAAAAATGTCTGAAATTTTTACAGTGATCTTATCTCTGCATAATGTACTTTGAATAAAAGTTTTATTACCAGAAGCTAACTAGATTAGTAATTGTGTTCAACTCATATTTGTGTTTAAAAAGAAACTAAGTTTTCAATATAACACAACCCCTTCTTCTTTAATGAAGTTAAATAGATTAAGATAAACTCTATTAACGATTGCCCAGGAAATGATAAAGTAACTCACTTCACAACAAAACTCATGTTTTACAAACTGCAACTTTATCGTGAAGGAAATCATGTCGTTTACCATCACCACTACTTAAACTTGTGCATTCATGTAGAAACGACGACTCTCTCCGACGGGACGTACGAGTTGGTGCCCGCGTCCGAGAGTGAGCAGCGTGAAGCTCAAGTGAATCTAACTGAAGTTGCCGAAGACCCGAACCCAAGTTCGGAAGAGCCCCAAGCTAACTGTTCACAAGAAGGCAAGCCCCGGAGCATGAACCCTATTTTCTAAACTTATGCAACTTATTACTCTACTTTACTGGTGCATTAAGTTTATAGGAGTTGTTCGAAAACATAGTTGCATGATCCTAGGTACCCATGCTCTGAACACTAGATGCAAGGTTCGATAGAACGTTATGCTAATAGGACTCGGTAAAAGTCGAGTGATTTCCTGTCACTCGCGAGAAATTAGGAGTTGATTGTTTACTACACGCTGCAATCATAAGGACAACGGACGGGCTATGGTACGATGTTTACAATTGAGGCCCGTCTGTTTAGTGAAAAATGCTAAGGCCGCAGTGTGTGGTAGTGGTGGTTAAGTCTTTGAACGTACTAACCACATGCCGAGAATATGGTAATCGGTAAGCTCAAGTACTGGATTGAACCGAGGCCGGAATATACTCCCCACTGTCTTAAATTCGTTCACATCTAGCTAATGGCGGGTGCATCGGCCGCCACAGCCCGACGTACCGAGGTCTGTGGGGAGGTGTAGTCGAGGGCGGTGGGCCTGTTCCGTGAAGTGGGAATTGAAGGGAAAAGTTGCACGTGTGACTCTTGGAGTAACCACGTGACGTGTGTTTAGGTTTCCCTTGCAAGGTTAAGAAATTCGATTCGAATCGTCCGTTTCTCACGGCTATTGAGACTGCTTAACCACTTTTACCCACGGAGTAAGAAGAGGAACAATGATGATGAATAATCTTGTTGGATGAAAATTAATGCTTCACCATGAATGCTATTGGATAGCTGCTTATCTAGAATGGTTAATGAAACTAGAATCTTGAGCTAAAAGTTGAAAGTAAGGACCCACTCGTAGATGCTTTTCGGCAAAACAAACCCCTCAAGCCAAAAGCCTCGCATGTCTAGGAGTCGGCTAAGTATACCCCACTAGTCGGGTAAGCCTTGCTGAGCATTAGTATACTCAGCCTTGCTTGTGGCTTGTTTTCAGGTGAGACCTTCGAAGACATGATTGCTAGTTTGACTTGGCCGTGTACTCTTCCCCCTGGTTGGTCGGTGGAATGGGATGCGCCCCCGGCCAACGGTGATGATGCCGAGTGATGTCTCGTACGGGCTTCATCGAGACATCCTGTATTGTCGAGTAGCTTTCGTTATTTTATTTTTCCGCTGCAACTTAAACTCTGAAGGACTTATTAGTTAAGATCACTGAAGTACTTGGTTTCTAAACTTAAACTTGGTCTGTAATTTTCACTTATGATAATTTTGTAATATTTGCTGGAATGTGGTATTCTCTGGGCTCATCGTCGCATGAGCATTTGTATGTATGGCATTCGATCCGCTCTGCCGTGGTTGTATCGGGAGGTTATACCCGACAGACCAGTGGATTACTCCGTTTGAAGTGTAAGGTTAACCGAGATCGCCCTAATAGTGATGGTTAATACACTTGAGCCGGATTAATTCAGATGGTTCTGCCACAGATTTGGCTGCCTAGGCCGAGGGCATTCTCGAGCAAAATGACTGGAACTTCCACAATTGAAACAACGATTGGCGATGTTTGGACGAAGGAATTGCTGAGTAGCGGGCCTTGGTCCAGTTTGCTGAGGCACAAGGGTCGTACCACGCCTTGCTGCTGTGGGGGCCTGACAATCCAACGCCCTGGCTGAGGGGCCTTCTGTGCAGCTGTAGGCGCAGTTTGCACTAAGCGATACCTCGGTGGCTGAGCACCCGAGGGTCCAGCTGGCGCCTTCCTCTTCTTTTCAGCACGGTGTGCCACAATACAATCCTCCTGAGTGATTGCCATATTGACCAGCTCATTATATGTATCGGCCTTGACAAGGTTCAGCCGTTCCTTGAGTTTGGTACTTAACCCTCTGCGGAAACGATCACGCTTCTTAGCATCCGTGTCTGCGTGATAGCCCGCGTACTGGCACAGGTTGTAGAAGGCCTGAGCATACTGAAGTACAGTGCGGGTGCCCTGAGTGAGAGCTAGAAACTCATTTAGCTTTCTTTCCATAAGACCTTCTGGAATATGGTGTGCCCGGAACGCAGTGTTGAATTCGTCCCAGGTGACAACGTGATCAGCCGGGAGCATAGCAAAGTAGTTGTCTAACCACAGATGAGCGGTACAGTGAAGCTGCTGAGCGGCAAAGTGAGCCTTATTTTCATCCGAGCATGGGACCACAAGTAGAGAAAATTTGGACTCGACTGTGCGAATCCAAGCGTCCGCATCCAAGGGTTCCTCCGTCTTGTGAAACAAGGGAGATTGGGTCCCAAGGAAATCCGTGTAACCGGCAACTTGAGGTTGGTGAACATTGCGCCCACCACGCTGATGGTGCTGTCCTTGCACGAGCTGGCGAAGCAACTCGGTTTGCGCGGCCATTACTTTCACCAAATTGGGTGGTGGCGGTGACTGCTGTTATGATTCACTAGCACTATCACCAAAACCCTCCGGGTTACCACGGGTTGCTCCAACCATCTGAAACGTGAAAGTTTACCATTAGCAACGTGATCCATATTGCTTCCACGATTCAAAAGGATTAGCGCGGAAAAGTAGACTTCCGAAAGATCATGGATAGAATCATGGACAGAATACTGTTCGCTACAAGAAAACTCATAGCTCTCCATAGGTTCATCCAAAACAGCTCATATTTTGGCAGTGAGTAGGAATTTTAAAGATGCACAACTTTGGTATTCAACTCAGATGCTAAATCGATGGCCAAGATGGTCGAACGATTCATTCTTTGCTTCTTTCACTCGGCTGTTTTTCAGCAGAACGAGTTATAGTATCTTGCCTATAACTCAAACTAGCAAGGTCCAATGATGCTGAATTTTAGTGAGAACCTAGATCACAAAATTTATGACAATTTTGGTATTCAACGCACAGCCCAGAAATGCAAGGAGACATGGGTAAAAATTCCGACAAGTTTCTGCAATCGCAGATTCAACTGCTTTCCAACATCACAATCAAACCACCAAGTTTTTAGCCATGGCCTACATGATTAGAGTATCCAATGGTCAAGTTGTACCCATCATAAAAGAGGTACTCAACTCTTAGTTAGACTATTACAACACTAGCCAAAAGTTAGGCTACACTATCAAGGAGTATATGCAAAAGTCCTCCTAGGTCATCGTCTAGAAGTCGTCGAGGTTGTTGACGGACGACTCGCTGCGAGTAGGAGGCTGCGGTGCCTCACCCTCAAAGTCCATACCTGAAACACTGTCAATCTCCTATGGCTCCTCATCATCTTCCTCCATAGCCACCACCTCGGGAGGGGCATTCTGATCATGGTGCCACTGAATGTGCTCATTAGCATCCTCCAACTCAAGGTTCAGATCATGGAGCTACTCCTCTAAGTGCGCTATCATATCATCTCTCTCACCCATGAGAGTGTCGTGCTCCTGAACTTGGCCCTCAAGTTGGCAAATCCGGGTGTCTCTGTCCTCAAGTTTCTCACTGAGCTCCTGAATCTGCTCATCTCTGGTATCTGCCATCATGTGGTAGGCCTGTGCAAGATCAGCGAGCTGCACAAGCGCCTGACTCTGGAGAGCCTGAAGTCGGTACAGTGCATTCATGCACCGCACGGAGGTCTCAATGGTCTCCTAGGCATGAAAGTCCACTAAATACTGTGAGTCCTGCACCCTGTTGAGCTAGAAGGGGTCGTTGTCCTGGGCAGCAGGAAGCAAACCAATAGGAGTGAGCGTGACGGCCTCGGGGCACTGCACACAGAAAGTGGTGAGCGCCCTCATGGCAGCAAGCTCCCAAGTATCGGCCAAACGGTGACCAACAGCCTCAAACTCCAAGGCGGGCCACTCTCGGTGTAGTGGGTGCGGAAAGATGGTCAGTTAACACGGCACTGGTAACTCCATTCTCTGCAAACTCCAGTCCCGCGTAACATGGGGGAATTGGATAGCCCGCGGTGTTCAGAACATCCCACAAGATAAAGGGAAAGCCCTCCCAGTGGAGACACTGCGAGTGAACGTGTCCATCCTCATCCACCATCATGGCAACAGGCTCGGCCATCTGAACAAAAGATCGAATGGGTGAGATAGTGAAAAACTGTGAACAACATAGTGGACAGGTTCTAAATAGTGCGCTAAAATAGCCATAGCTTCAATATTTCTTGTCCAAAAATTCTCAACTTTTACCAGAACATTCCTAAGGTATTCATGAACAACTTTGCTAGTCAACTCCAGGCTAGATCAGGCTCTAAGATGGTCTTTCTCTTAACGTTTTACTTTACTGTCTACCCAGAAATTTCAGTGAACAGTGGGCCAAGATTTCGTTCACCAGGGAAAATCTACCCAGCCAAAAATTACTAAATTTTAACAGTAGCTACCTGAGTAAATTCATAACAAGTTTTGTGTTGAACACTTTTGCAGAAAACTGTAGTAAGAGGGCATAAAAATTTATGTTGCAGAAGTGATTATTTTGGACAGAAAACTGACATCTCAAGGTTTTTGTTGTTTCTCACTATCCATATGTCCAGAATTTTTCAGATTTAACCAGGAGGTAGAATATAAATTTTGGAACAAAACTTTAAATATGAACTTCTCCAGAAAGGATCATTTTCTAAGCTCAATAATTCCATCTTTCCAGATATGGCAGAAAAGCGACAGATCGCTAGATAATCCTTACGTAAGACAGTCTTGTGCACGCATGAACCTTACCACTCTCAAGCATCGCATTTTCAATTTCAGATTTATATGGTCATGATGCATGCACGTCCTATTCGTCCTCACAAAATAAAATAGTTGCCAAATAGCTTTGGTCTTACGAAGTTAGTTTCGGTGGCATACACAATACGTCTCTCACTATAATAGCTAGTCGAGATTCTCTAACCGTTCTTTAACTTATCGTAATCACGGTTAGTGTACCTGCAGAAGATTGATATAGCATATATATATATATATCCATTGAACCTTTCATGCCAGCACTCATGAAAGCGTCCGTATTCATTACCGTTCACTATAGAAACGACATCCGTACAATTCCCGCCGTACCATCCTTAACTTTCCCGTAATCCCCTAGGGCTTTATGAACTAGGTACCATCCTTAACGAACCAACGCATTTTGCAAACCCATTTTTCTGGTCAAGTTTTATGAAATCAGGTTTTTAAGGCTTGTCGCATTCTCTGGTGTGTGCATTTCGGCTCTGGTACCAGTTGGGGCAGAACCACCTGAATTAATCCGGCTCAAGCGCGCTAACCATCACCACAAGGGCAATCAGGGCTAACTCGCACTTCAAATGGAGTAATCCACTGGTCTGTCGGGTAACCTCCCGATACAACCACGGTTTTGCAGATCGAAACCATGCATACAAAGTACTCACACGAAGGTGAGCCTAGAGGATACAACATTCCACAAATTTTACATCATAGAGTTCATCATAAATTATTATTAAAACTGAGTTCGAATTCGTAAAACAAGGTACTTCAGAGTTCAAAGTAATTGAGTTCTTCAGAGTTCAATGCAGTGGAAAATCAACGATAAACTACTCGACGATACATGATGTCTCGATGAAGCCCGTACGAGACATCACTCGGCATTATCATCGTTGGCCGGGGGCGCATCCCATTCCACCGACCAACCAGGAGGAAGAGTACACGGCCAAGTCAAACTAGCGATCATATCCTCGAAAGTCTCATCTGAAAACAAGCCACAAGCAAGGCTGAGTATACTAATACTCAGCAAGGCTTACCCGACTAGTGGGATATACTTAGCCGACTCCTATACATGCAAGGCTTTTGGCTTGAAGGGTTTGTTTTGCGTAAAAGCATATACAAGTAGGTCCTTACTTTCAAATTTTTGCTCCAAGTTCTAGTTTTCTTTAACCATTCTAGGTAAGCAACTATCCAATATCATACATGGTGAAAGAATTAATTTGCATCCAACAAGATTAATCATCATCATTGTTTCATTTCTTACTCTATGTGGTAAAAGGGTCAAGCAGTCTCAATAACCGCGAGAAACGGAAGATTCGAATCGAATTTCTTGACCTTGCAAGGCAAACCTAAACACACATCACGTGGTTACTCCCAGAGTCACACGTGCAACCTTTCCCCTTTCTTCCCGGGGTGTGGATCAGGGCCACCATCCGAGACTACAGAGCCCGGCTCTATACCCACCATGTGCGCGCATGGAACCGAAATTGAGAGGGTGGGATGCTGTCCACTTGCCGGTCCGATTAGGTACTTAAGCTTACCGATTACCATATTCTCGGCATGTGGTTAGTACATTCAAAGACTTAACCACCAGTACCACACACTGCGGCCTTAGCATTTTTCACTAAACAGACGGGACATCAATCATCAACTTGAACATCGCACCATAGCCGCGTCCGTCGACCTTATGATTGCAGCATGTAGTAAACATTCAACTCCTATATTCTCGCGAGTGACAGGAAATCACTTGACTTTTACCGAGTCCTATTAGCATAGCATTCTATCGAACCTTACATCTAGTGTTCAGAGCATGGGTACCTAGGATCATGCAACTAAGTTTTCATCCAACTCCTATAAACTTAATGCACAAGTAGAATAGAGTATTAATTTGCATAATTTAGAAAAACAAGGTTCATGCTCCGGGGCTTGCCTTCTTGGGTAAAGTTAGCTTGGGGCTCGTCTGAACTTTGGTTCGGGTCTTCAAAAATCTCAGTTAGATTCACTTGAGCTTCACGCTGCTCACTCTCGGACGCGGGCACCAGCTCGTACGTTCCATCGGCGAGAGTAGTCGATTCTATATGAATGCACCAGCATTAGTTGTAGTGATGGTACGGGACATTCATTTTCTTCACGATAAAGTTGCAGTCCACAAAACATAGTTACAATTTCTTGGGCAATCGTTAATAGAGTATAACTTAAATTACTTAACTTCATTAAACAAGAAGGGGTTGTGTTGTATTGAAAATTTAATTTTCAAATTACAAGCATGGAATAAGCACAACACTAATCTAGGTATCTTCTGGTGATAAAATTTTTATTCAGAGTACATTATGCAGAGGTAAAACTACTATAAAAATTTCAGACATTTTGTGTAGTAGATTAAATGTGAAAATTATACTACACACCTACTGCTAGAACATAATTATTTTTATATAGAACAAACCATACAAGTTGATGCCAAAAAGTTTACAGGGGGTTAACCTATCCACATATATGTTACTGTAAATTTTTCAGATTTTATTGTGCATGATACAGAGCATAATAAATAGGACAAGCTACACTTATGTTAATAAAGATTAATTTCTACATGATGTTTTACAAGGTTTCTGTGTATGAAACTTTTTATACAGCATAAACTAATCCAAAGTATCCCCTAGTAAAAAGGTGAACATTTTCCAAGCACAGAAACTAATTATTTTTATTTAGTGCATTTTTCCCACCACAAAATTATATAAATAGGTTACAGAAAGGAAAAAGGTTCTAAACTTTTTCTATGGTATTTAGGCATCACTATAACAGCTTTGGAAAAGTTTCACAACATGAATCACAATATAACAACAGGTAAAAATTAGTTCTATTATTTCATGGCATATAACAAAGTCTAACAAAAAGTTTAGCTACAAGTGGGTTCCGGTCCTAAACATTTTACACTGGACTACACATCAAGTAACTAAACTACTGTCCAAAAATCAGATTCAATCTTTGTCTACAACAGTGGGTAAAATTAAAGTCTATTAAACCTTCCATTTAATTTAGAGCAAGATTTAGCAAGCAACCGAAGAAAAGTCTATAACATAAGTTGTAAATTTTCTTCTAAAGATTACAGAACAGCTGAGTTTGTATTTTTCCAGTTTTCCTATGATTTTATATGAATTTTACAATTTTGCTGTTTTTGAATTTAAAGTTTGAACACAGGTTTGCAGATATGCCCCTAGAAACTTGCGTGCCGACCCTTCTAAAGATTTCAATCCTTGCAATTGGGTCCCTGGGTGGCGCTGGCACGGCGGCCGGCCAAATTCCGGCGAGGGGGCTCGTCAGCGGCGAGGGGAAAAGGGTCGGGGAGATCAAGGGAGGCAAGAGCTACCTTGTGGGGCCTTGGTCGGGGTTGGGGGTGGCCGGAAAGGGCTCGTCGGCGTGGAGCAGGGGGCGGCGGTGGTGCGTCGTGTCGGTGACGCTGCTCCGGCGGGGTTGGGGCAGGGCTGGCGGGTCGGGAAGCTCCGGTGGGGTGATGTAGTCCCGTTCCGAGCCTTGGTTTGGGCGGAGGAGGGCCGGAGGTGGGGTGTCCACGGTGGTCAGGGGCGGCAGCGGTGGAGGCAGCGCTGGCAACGGTGCTCTAGCGGTTCTGGGCGATGATGGGTGGGGCCGTGAGCATCAGTGGGACGCTGTGATGGTGGTTGGGGGCTCAACTTGGGTGGTGGATGACCGGCGGGGTCAGCTCCACGGTGAGCTGGGCACGACGGCGGTAATGGCGACGGTGGCGACGTCCTGGTGACTGGACGCGCGAGCAGGGCTCGGGGCGGCCTTTATAGGGACAGAAGGGAAGGAGAGGGCTGGGCGAAGCTGGGGACGGGACTGCACAACGGGGGCGTGCCATTGAGCGTCAGGGCAGGAGCCAGAGGCTTGGTGCGGCGGGCGGCGGCAAGGACGGCCGAATGGGCGTGCTGGATTTAGCGTGGGGGAGCGGAAGATCTCACGGCGTGTGGTTGGGCGAGCAGCTGCAGCAGCTGGTATGCCGGGCGGCGAGCGCTGGGGTTGGTGGGGCGCGGCGGAGGCTCGGGCACGGCGCGGCCTGGCCATTGGGCATGGCGGTGGCGAGCAGAGGCGGCGATGGCGTCGCGCACGTGGCTCGCACGGGCTGGGCAGGGTCGCGGCGTGGGGAGCAGCGCAGCTGGTCGGGCGGGGTTTGGCTGGCCATTGGCTTGGCGCCTAGCGCCGGTCAGGCATCGCCGGCCAGGTGGCGAGCGGCGACTGCGCAGTGGGCGGGGGTGTCGGGCGAAGCAGAGAAGGGAGGGACTGAAAGTGAAAATAGAAGAAAAGGCAGGGGCTGGTTTGCAAAGTCAAGTGCTACTCAAATTTTTGTCTTGCAACTCAAAAATCTCTAAACATGAAAGTTGTTCAAAATGAAAAGTTACACAAGTTTTGTTTCAGGCCAAAGTTCATTTGAGTTCTAGTTTGAGAGTTAAATTGAAGACTCAAAAATTTATGATTCGGAGGGCACGACATTTTATGGGCAAAATTTCCTATTCTTTCCGAGGTCTCAACTAGACTTTTGTTTATCGTCACGGATGATGTGCCTATTTGATTTTGTAGCCATAAGTGCTTTGATGTGAAAGTGATTCAATTTGTTCGATTAAGTACATGTATTTTTGCACATATATACATCTATTTTCAATTCAAAGCAAAACAAATTTATAATTCGTTTCTTTTAAACTTTTCTTAGTTATTTATGCATCTTGTTAAGCTATTGAGGCTTGTTTCATAATTTAAACACCTGAGGTGTTACATCTACCTTGATGGTTTTCCCTTGAAATCAATTGGTTCAAATTTCAAAAACCCCCTTTTTCGGGAGTCTATCCCTGAAAAAATGGTTAATCAAATAAACTTCCCAAAACTCTTCCTAGAATAGCCGCTCACAAAACAAATCACACTATTTTAGGGGAGACTACTCTTCGGCTTCCAAATAGTAGATCTGGGCCTCCCGCTGGCTATTTTAACCGCGCGGTGACTCTAGGGTTTTTACCCCTTCAGTCTCTGCCTTAGCCATTTCGTCTTGTCGCCCTCTTGTGCCGCCAACCACTAAGATCTAGGGTTTGCGCAGCTCATTGGGGTCGCCTTCCCCCCCCCCCCTCCCCTAGCCAAACTAGTCAGAGACCCGTTCATCCGTGAGTGTGCACGCCCCCCTCTCTTGAAGCCCCCGAGTGTATGCGCGTGAAGCGGCTCGTGACATTCAAGATGGGGAACAAGAAGCAGGCGAACAAGGGGAAAAAAGATGATTCACCGACCGGCGACTGGGAGAGAAGTAAGTGCACCCGAGCCAATCTTCTTAACTTAGTCGCTTAGGGCCTTCTTCAGTCGGAGCAAATGGTTCATTGGAAACCTTCCTTCCGCCAATATATTCCGCAAGAAGATGTAGATCAGACCATCCTCTTTGAACATTTTGTTGAAAGGGGATTGGCCCTCCCCACCTCTGATTTCTTCCACGGCCTTCTTTATCACTGGGGTATTCAAGTCCATCACCTGAACCCTAATTCCATTGTTCATCTCTCTATCTTTGTACAGTTTTGTGAAGCTTTTCTGGGCATTGGGCCCCATTTCGATCTTTTTTGCTATTTCTTTCACCTCCGCCAACAACCCTCTGAAGATAGACAATATCTGGTTGGCGGAGCTAGAATCCAGTTCAAGCAGGGGAAGGGGAAGGAGTACATCTATTACTCGCTTCCCACAAACCATTGAGGCTGGAGATCCTTGTGGTTTTACATCGGCAACCACTCGCCTGCGCTGCCCGAGAGAACTCCAGGGAAGGCACTGCATATACCCGAGTGGAATGAGAAGCTGAACCCTAATCAGATGATGCAAGTCACTGAACTGCTCCAGCTGATCAAGGAGCACAAGGATGCTGGTGTAACTGGAGTATCTGTTCTGGCCACCATGTATAAAAGGCGAATCATGCCGCTGCAGAAGAGGTGCCAATTTGGGTTCGAGTAATTAGGATGTAACGACCCATCTCGCTTGATTGCAGAGGTCCTCCCTTCGAAGACGGCCCTGAACCGTGTTCCACGAGTACTAATCGATGCTAACACAGTCCCATATGTCCCGACGTTGTTCAGTGTAGCCAATCCACCAAAGCCGGTGAGTAGCCTTTTGTCGAGTACTTGTAGTACCTTGTAGATGCGAATTATTACTAACTATCAATCTTGTGCTATATTGTTTTGCAGGGACATGTGGAGTTGTATCGGTGCCCTGCTCCAAATCATGATGTGCCTCGAGCTGATCATCTCAAGCCGAGTGCGTTTTAGATGCTCAAGACCAGTCGTTTAGATCCTGATCCACTAACTGATGAAGAGCTGACAGATTCTGACGATGATGTTCCTCTGGTAGACTTGCTGAAGAAATCGGGCAAGGAGTCGAGTAGTAGTCTGGAGGTGCCAAGCCACCCAACCAAGCCGCGCGTAGCAGTGAGGAAGTGCAAGCTGGTCCTTGGTGGGAATTCGGACGATAACCCCAGGTAAGTTCTGTTCTCGAGTACTTCCCTTGTCGATTTTTGGCATTTTTTGTTGATATTTCTCTACTTTGTCTTCAGTCCACCCGCCTCCCCCCTGTCGAAGCGTTCCAAGGATGGGGAAAGGTCAGGCCCTGTTGGGGATGATGTCGCACCGAAATCCGATGTCCAGCCTGGTGCGGCGGACCCTTCTGCTGTTGATGTCGTGCCGAGCCCGAGTGGCTCTATCCCAGGGAGAGCCTCGTAGGTTCCGCCAAAGGAGCCTGCTAGCGGGTCGGGGATGGAACTGCTCGAGGGCCCCGGCTGGCCGGCCTCAAGAAGATGGTGACCAAGAGGTCCTCCATGTAAGTCTTGAGTACCTATACTTGTGCTTTTTGTGATTCATCTTGTCAAGTAGTTGACACGTGTCTTCTTTCCAGCACTTGCTCTGCTCTGAGCTTGGGGAATCCTGAAGAAGTCCCTGCTGCCCAAGCCCCCAAGCAAGGAAAGAGCGCGGATGTTGCAGCGTTGGATGCGGGTGCCCCTCCTCCTCCTATGTCTCCTCCGGCAGCCAATGTCGATGCGGAGAAAGAAGTTGCGCCGGATGGAGCTGGTGCAGGGCGAATGGAGTTAGACCCGCCAGCGCCCGAACTCCCTGAAGGTAAGCCTATCATGCCTCCTCTGCACCCTGGTACTATTCTGCCCGAGGCAACGCAAGTAACCGTGGGTGGAGTGGCAGGCGAGCTGCCCAAGAAGTCAGGCGCTTCAAATCCTGACACCAGCATCGCCTAGACTTTGAGCACATCAGGCCCTGGTGCTAGGGATCTAGGCGCCACGGGTATGTCAGGGCCCAGCGTGGAGGCGGCGGATGACTTGATTGAGGATCCGTATCTTGCCAAGGAGAAAAGGGAACATGTCCTTGACGTCTTCAAGGATTTGTACGAGATTACCACAGTAAGTATCCACCTTCTTCGAGTAGTTTTCACTTCCTCTGCTTTTGTGTGATGAGTACTGACTACTGCTTGTATGTTGTAGAATCTAATGGACTGGTCCTAGGAGAAGTCAGATAAACTGAAACTCCTTCAGGATCGCCACCTCCAGCTGCAAGAGAAGGACTGTAGGATCTCGGAAGAGGTTCTCAAGAACATGGAACTATAGAAGAAACTCGAGCAGCTGGAGGACAAGAGGGTTCGAGAGGTTTCGGTCCTCAAGAAAGATGAATCTTAAAAGGAAAAAACCAGCTCGTCGAGAAGAACAAGAAGACGGCCAATGTGCATAAAGATAACTTGCTGCCTTGTCTTGTTGTCCTTAAGTGGTATGTTGTTCGAGTAGTTTCTGAGAACTTCCTCGAATACTTCTTCTTTTCCTTGCACGCAGAACTAAAATGCACATTGCAAAAGGAAGAAAATTTAATTATAGATCTGAAGAATCTTGTTTACCGTGGCGCAGATGACGTCGAGCGCTTGTAGAGGATCCTTGAGGATACAGATGTCCAGTACAAGGAGGCTTTGCAGCAGATCAAGAACATGCACGCTGACAAGTAGCAGATGGAGAAAGAACTCAAAGACTTCAAGTCTGCTGCACAAGCTGTCGTGGAGATGGTGGATTTCTTCGCTGAGGGTAAAGCTGGAGAGCAATCCTTACTGGAGAAGCATTGAGCAACTCTAGGTTGCCAGCTACATCGCGGAGGCCAGCAGGACATATATTTCACAGGCGCTCGCACTGGTGAAGTCGTACTGGCCCAAGGCGAAACTGGAACCACTCGCCGAAGGCATGACGGCCGACTGCTCTGCGGAGCAATTCACGAAGTATCATGAAGAAGTCGAGCCCATTGCCGACAAGATCGCCGAAAGCCTGGAGCAAGATGGTTAGATGCAGCAGGAACACTGTTGTGATATCAAAACATTTGTGCTACTTGTTTCATATGTATATAAATTTTCCTAATTGATCTTTTCATCAGCGTGTATCTTTTTGCAATGTATGCTGGTATAATCGTAGGACTTAGAATGTTTGGAGACGTTTGGGTTAAGCTACTCCAAGAGCATCGGCTTGGATGTAGTCAATAATTTGACGTTCCAAAAAAGTGCTCGTAGAGCAAAGGACTTAGCTTGGATTTACCCGGTCAAATGGTATGCGAAGCTAGCCTGTAGGCTTAGGAGCCCGAGCGGTTTTAGTTGTCATCCTCCGTGTTGGCAGGGAATAACTTAACCGAGTTATGGCCTTGATAACCCCTTCGGCGGGTGCCTTAACGCTCTTTGTCGAGTAGTCGTAGCAACGGCCAGAATAAAAGGAGCACGTTAAGTACTCGAACATACTGCATCGTGGGCTATACTAGCCGAAAGTGAGCTAAGTACAAGGACTCGTGGAGAAGCCCCCGAGTATAAGTACTCGTGGCGAAGCCCCCTAGTATAAGTAGTCGTGAGAACGCTTCTACTCATGGCGGAGCCCTCGAGTTTAATTAGGTGGAAAAATGTAATAACTCTAGCGAAGCCCCAGAGTTAAAACATGCATGAAAGTAGTCGAATGAAGGAAAAATCAACTCTTTATTCATAATAACGCTGACATACAGCTGGCGAATTGTTAGCAACTTCTACTAGGCGTAGAATTTCCGGAGATGCTCAATGTTCCAGGAGTTAGGAACTTCCTGGCCACCAGGGTACTGGAGGCGATATGACCCTGGTCTTGTTACTGCTGACACGATGAGGGGACCCTCCCACCGGGAATTGAGCTTGTGTAGGCCAGTCTCATCCTGGATGCGGCGGAGGACCAAGTCACCGATGTTAAAGGATCGCTCGCGTACTTTGCGATCGTGATAGCGCCGGATGCCCTGCAGATAGCGGGTTGACTGAACTAGGGCACTACATCTGGCTTCATCAAGTGTATCCAGTTCCAGCTGTCTAGCTTCATCCACCTCTCCTTCGTCGTATATCTCGATTCTGGGAGAGAGCCACAAGATGTCTGCAGGGAGTATAGCTTCTGACCCGTAAATGAGGAAAAATAGGGTATGTCCTATGGCTTTCGACAGCTGAGTTTGAAGCCCCCAGAAGACATGAGGCAGTTCATATATCCACTTGCCACCCTTTTTGATGTTCTCCTCGTAGAGTCTCTTCTTTAGGCCGTCCAGAATCAAGCCATTTGCTCTCTCGACTTGTCCGTTGGCCCTAGGGTGCGCGACTGACACGTACTTAACTTCAATCATGTTGTTTTCAAAGAATTCCTAGAACTGATTTGAAGTGAAAGTTGGTACCCAGGTCTGTGATGATGGTGTTGGGGTAGCCAAAGCGGTACATGATGTCCGAGATGAAGTTGACTGCGCTGCCTGGAGTGAGTTTGGTGATCGGCTTGTATTCGATCCACTTGGTAAACTTGTCGATGGCCACCAACACATGTGTGAAGCTTCCTGGAGCAGTAGTTAGAGGTCCAATCATGTCGAGGCTCCAGCATGCAAAGGGCCAGGAGGGCGGTATGGTGATGAGGTTGTGCGCCGGGACATGCGACTGCTTGCCAAAGAACTGACACTTCTGGCACTTCCGTACAAGGTCCTCGGCGTCTGAGACTGCTGTTAGCCACCAGTAACCTGCCCTGTAAGCCTTTCTGACTAGTGTCTTGGACGCTGCATGATTTCTGCAAGTACCTTTGTGTGTCTCGAGTAGTATGTTGCGGCCCCAGCCCCTCGGGACACACTTCATGAGTACTCCGGTGCTAGCTCCACACTTGTAGAGTTTATCTCGCACGATGACAAGCCCCTTGCTGCGTCTCATGATCGAGATTGCTTCTGGACTTTTCTTGGTCACCCCAGGAGGTAGTTTCTTTTCTTTGATGAAGTCGATAAACGTCCCCCGCCAGTCGACCTCCATCATCATGACCTCCCGACTAGAATCCAAGGGTCCCGAGTCGGTGGTTGCTTGACTCGTGGTCTTGATTGATGGTTCTTTGAGTTCTTGGACAAATACCCTGTGTTCGAGCTAAAAATCGGCCAGGAATCGGCCGATGATCTTCAGCGTCGGATACACGACCCGGGAGAATCTGCTTAGCTCCTGTTCGGGTTATTGCCCTGGTGCGGTTCACGCGGCGTGCCAGTCAATCTGACCTGTTGATTGACAAGGAAATAAGAGTATTAAATTCTGGGCGTTCCGATCGGCTGGGGTTCCGATCTGTCCCTAAGAGCGCATCGGCGAATCGGCCGATTTGCTATGAAGATGACCGGCTATGGATCAGCCGATAATCACGTAATAATTGCAAAGAAAACTGCTGGAGTGACTTAAACAATTATTACAGATGCAACACTTGAAATAGATCTAATCGGCTATAGGACGATGAACGAGGAAGAGCGATGATAAAGCCGATAGTTCCAATCTCAAGCTGGATAACTGATGATAATACTAGAACAACAGGTAAAACCTATATTTCTAGTAAATATCGATAACTTGTGAATAAATCCAAACGAAACCACAGCGATGCGCCCGAGGTTAAAGCTCAAATGTTATTCGATAAGCGGAACCTACCAATTGGCCGGAGATCGAGTTGATGCAGCCCTGCCAATCCGTACGAACTCGTGAAAGAAGAAAAAGTATTGGCGAAGTCGCCGACTTGAAAGTAAAGTACTATGAAAATAGTAGATGTGTTTTGTTGATTGATTTGTTCTATCTTTACAAAGCCCTGACGACTCCTATTTGTACCCTAGAACCAGGACTCCTGATTGATTACGACTTGTTACAATCTTATTTTAAACAGAAAAACTGCTATATCTATAATATTTTTATAAAGGAAACGGACTCCCGCAGAATCTTCTGCCGCCGTCTCCTAATCCAATCAGGACTCTTTTCATTTGCTTCTTGACCGAATCAGCATCACTCCGTTGACCAACATTAGGCCACTTTTGACCGGGATCCTCTGTTGTGGTTCCAATCTGTTGGCGCAAGTTGCATCGCCAATCGGCCGATTCCCAACTGCAACCTCAATCAGCCGATTCTTTACTGTAGCCTTTAAATCTGCCGCATCGGCCAATCTCTTCTCCTGACGCCAATTCAACACGTGTCAAACTCTGGCGTCAACACATGCCCCCCAGTTTCGGAGTAAAACATAATTTTTACTTCGAAACTCTTTTCTTTAATCTTTTTCTCCGAAACGGGCGCAGTAAAAATCTCCTTCCATTTCACGGTCTTCTACATAATGATTGCAATTTTCTCGGACCGGGCGCTCGAGACAACTGTTCCCCTGGAATTCGTGTAGACGGCGCGGCAAAAATCCCGCCTTTGCCCTTTCTCTCTCGGATTGTCCTTAAGTTCTGGCATTCTCCGCCTTCCTTTCTCCACGAGCCTAGTAATTTCCTCCAGCGAACCACTATTCATCTTCTTCTTGAGCCCTCTCGATCTCCAACCGCTCCCTCCAGCGATCTCGCCTGTGACCTGCTCCACCCTTCTAATGGTGGCGCCATCGGCAACTTCTCCAACTACGGAGGTTCCGCCAGCAACCCCCTCAGCGTCGGCAGCTCCATCGGCAGCTCCATTGGCGGCTTCATCGGCGACGATGAGCTTCATCCCGGAGGTAATCATCCGAAACTTTTCTCTTTTACTCTTTTACTGCTCAAGTATTTTCTAGACCCATTCTCAGTTTTCCCCTTTTTCCTTCTTTTTAGGCATTTAGGCACCAGATTACTATTCCCCTTTCTGAATCCTCCGAACTCATCTGCTTAGGTCCTATGGGGAATCCAGATCCAACCGACTTGATCAACGTAGAAACCCACTGAATTCCGTTCAAGCAATCGCCCACGGATTTAGGTCAGTGGGCAGGTGCCTTTAGATCTTTGCCGAATGAGACCTCTGGCTGGAGAGAATGGTACCATAGAGTAGCCAAGTCTAAGAGAGTTCAGTGGGATGAACTGAAAATCGGCCAGTGCATTGATCTCTCTCTGTCCCAGATGGAGAAAAACAAGCCCTTAGTAATAGTGGCCTCTTACTTCTGGTCCGACGCACTCAACGCGTTCCTTTTTGGGCATGGACCCATGACTCCAACCTTGGCCGATGTTCTGATGTTGACCGGCCTTGATATCTCCTCTCCCCCTTTGATTATCTGATCAAACCATCTCATCGGCTAGAAACCAAAGGAATCGGCGGATGGAAGGTGTATATCAGCAAGAATATGAGGACTGGGACGATTTCAGAGAGAGAACATACGGCGTTTCTGATGATGTGGCTAGAGAAAATTTTTTTCTGTGGCAGAGCAGTTGGTCCTTCATCTAATACCCAAGCCCTGGCAGAAGCTCTGTCACTAGGATCAGTCGTCCCCCTTGGGAAGCATCTGTTGGGATCGGCCTTTCATATGATGCACCAAATCGGCATCAGACTGTCAAAAGGGGAGCTGATTGGCAATCCTGGTGGTCCCTGGTGGTTTATCACCCTCTGGCTCAACTTATATATGAGCAAGGTCTCCCAGCAACAAATAGAGACCAAGACTTTTCCCAATATTGAGTCAGAGGAAAACCCCACCATTCGATGACGCTGTACATCTATTGGAGAAGTGGCATCGGCCTTCCCTGGCTGTCAATTCACTGCCACCCGAACGGCCGAATAATTCAGATGCTTCTACAACGGTTTCAGTGAAGAGACTATCAGTTGGTATCCATATCAGACAGTAGGGCCGATTTTCGAGCTTCCCGTCTGCTACGATTCATCCTCCCATAATTTTGATAGTGATCTTATGGATATCCTGATCAAGCCAGGGATTTTACCGGCCAATTTCTTTTCTGGAAAGGATTCACCCACCTATGAGTTTTATAATCCATCGGCCACAGCAAGGCAACTGGGCTTTGGTCAACTGCCGATTCAGGTTTACTTTGCCGATCAAGCAAAATTTCGAGATGAACTGACCAAGAGCCTCGACTACAATCGGCTGTGCAACTTAGTGCCAGACTCTAGTACTATCGACCTGAACAACTGGACGGTGGCCCCTTTTGCCGTTCAACAATTCAAACTGTGGTGGGCAGAATGGAAGCAACACCTCTTCTGTCTATCTCCATCAAGATATTTCAACAGTTTGGACCCAGAAAACATTGATTCAAGTGCAGCGGTATGACCTTTCTTCTAACCGATTTCAATATTGTCTCTTTCCATGCTACAATCTTACCGTTAACTTGTGTTTATCTCTTCAGTCTAAAAGCCAAGTTCCTCCAATGCGGAGCCGAAGCGGTAGGCCGATAGAGAGCGATCGTCCATATACATCATATCCACTTATCGGCTATCACGCTCCGACCATCAAGGACATCACTAGCGGCCGATGGAAACAAATGTCGACAAAGCCAACCTTGAAGAAAACAAGCCGTCGAGTGCGAGCCCGCATAGGACCGACTGACCAATCGGCGGTAGTATCGGCTGAAACCCCAACTCCTCCAGCCTTGCCGACTACCGAGATGGTCGATCCCCAAACTGCCGCAGAAGTCGGAGCGGCTGCTGCATCACTGCTAGTGGAAGCTGTTCAGGTAACCTCGCATACTTCACATATCTTTAAGTGCTCTATCAATATTAACTTCTCTCTTCTGCCAGGCTGCACAGACCGCTCCAGTGCAATCCCCACAGCAATCGGCCACATCCTAAGTGGAAGCCGAAAGACCAACGACCCTCCTCATCGAGGTAGATAATCTCTTAACTCAATTTCTCAACATTCAGAAAACTAACTGACTCTGATGCAGACCGATCTGGGTGCGTCGACTGTACCCCCTCAACAAACATCGGCCAAAAGACCAACAGAGGTATGGCAAATATCTCATATCATCCTATTCAATTATCTGTAGTATACTCATAGAATCTATTTCCCATACCTTTTCAGGAAGCTGGCCCAAGCAGAGCATTGATAGTGGTTGAGTCCTCTTCTTCTGATGAGCCGATCGTACCGGTTCCTGAGATGAGGGAGGCACTCCCATCGGCACAAGCAAGAGAGATCCGCTTCAAGGAACAAGACACTCCCAGTAATAGCCTTTTCTCCCAATAATCCCCTTTTACTGCATGCTAATCCTTGCCTTTACTGCTTGCTAATCCTTGCCTGACGATGAAGAAGTCGCTTCACGCCAAGTTCCGTCGAGCTCAATTCATGATGATGTCCGCGCCAAGCTCGAGAGCATGCGGATCCTCCTCCAAGATGATATCGGCCGATTAGTGGAAGATGCTTCGCCGATTCGGCGGCTTCTCAATGACATCATGGGCCGAATTCTGGAGGAAGCGACAGAGACTCTACACCGTGCTGCATTCATAGAGTGGATGCAGATTCTGGTGTTCAGGGCCCTGAGTCATGTGGCCGATCGTGCCCAGCTAGCAAAGACCCGGGAGGAAGCACCGAGCCCAAGTAGTACCAATGGATCAACTTCCTTGAGAGCTCCCGCCCGGATATCGTCGGCACAATAGATCGCCTCAAACGGAGGAGAGCAGAGCTAGCCAAAGAGATGGAACAGGTAACCAAAGACATAGCTGCTGAAGAAAAGAAACTTCAAGAGCTCCCATCCGTCATCGCCGGGCTGAAACAAGAAAGACAGAACCTGGCCTGTGAAGCGATAAGACTTCATCGCCGTATGCCGGAAATTCCCGGATCTGCCGACGATGATGAAAGAGTATTAGACACGGCCGATCAGATTAGGCAACGAGCTATTGCGACTATAGATGCCCTCCTTGGGTTGTAAAGAATCTTGTAAACATTTAATGCTCCCTTAATGTTGATGCGCCGATTCGATCTTGGACCGCTTCCTTTGGCAGCTTTGCATTTATGAACGCTTTTACTCTGATAGGACGTGTCCCACTATCTCTTTACCTCCTTCTCTCTATAAGTACGAGATCCCACACCGTCTCCAGAGGCATATGCATTACCCATCTTCTCCCCCTCCAATAACTGGATCTTTATCCTCCCAAACTGGACATCAAGATGTCTTCTTCATCTTACTCCTCCTCTGTCAACCAGGTACGAACCCTCCTCTATTTCTCCCCTTGACATCTCAATCGCTCTGATGCTGGGTAGCTTTTTATCTCTCTTTAGCCAAAACGTCTCAGTCCCAGTCTGGAATGAGCGATCGAAGTTATGCATTCAGACGAACCACTGTCGCAGGCAGACGTAGATCTGATAAGAGCTCACTCTAAAGAACTTAAAGGTCATGTTCCTGCTGATGTCCAGAAGTACTGGGACCGTATAAACGCTCACTGCCCCAAGCGATTGCCAAATGAAAAGAGTACTCCACTCCCTCATCAAGTTGAGACTGAAGCCACCATGGAGAATCTGAAGGAGAAGACCACCTGCCTTCTGATAAAACTGGGCCGGATCGAGAGAGAAATCAATTGAAAGCGTAATCAATAGATATATTGGTATTTTTTATTCTAAGGGCGACTTGTACCATGTCGGCCATGTACTTTGTTGTTTTCATCGAATAATGAATTGGTCAGACCAAACCAAAAATGTTTCCTCCTTAAGGCGATGTCATTTTTACATCGGCTATGTAGACAACAGCCGATAGGAGTCGGCCATGCCGTCTTGATGCATCTTACTGCAAGTTATGCATCTACCCAAATGCTCGGATAGTACCTCTTCAGATATCTTCCGTTTAAAGCTCTTGGGAATTCTTCCCCTTTGATAGTTTCTAGAATATATGCATTTCCCGGAGCACATCGGCCGATTCTATACGGCCCTTCCCAAGTGGGCGACCATTTACTGAATTTGGGATCCTTAGACCCTATCGGCAGCACCATCTTCCATACCAAATCTCCTTGGGAGAATTATTTAACTTTGACCTTTTTGTCATGCCATCTGGCCACCCTTTTCTTGTTTTCTTCAATGCTAATCAGGGCCCTCAACCACTGACCCGCCGAGTCATCGAGCTCATCCTTCATGAGGAAGGAATAGTCATCGGCCGTCAACTGATCTTGAAACAATATACGCCTTGACCCCGTCCTTAATTCCCAAGGCAAGACTGCCTCGTGACCATATACCAGCTGATAAGGAGATATCTTAGTGGCTCCGTGGCAAGCCATCCTATAAGCCCATAGAGATTCAGCCAAAGACATGTGCCACTTTTTGGGTTGTTCCTCTATCTTCCTCCTGATCAACTTGATTATCCCCTTATTGGACGATTCGGCCTGGCCATTGGCTTGAGCATAGTACGGAGAAGAATTTAATAATGTAATCCCCATATCGGCGGTGAATTCTCCAAATTCTCCAGAGGTGAACATCGTTCCTTGATCAGTTGTGATAGTCTGAGGAATACCGAATCGATAAACAATATGGTTCTTAACGAACTCAATCATATCGGCCGATGTCACGTTCCTTAAAGGAACTGCCTCCACCCACTTAGTAAAATAATCGGTGGCTAACAATATAAACTTATGCCCTTTGCTCGATGGAGGGTGAATCTGTCCGATGAGATCTATTCCCCAACCTCTGAACGGCCACGGCTTGATTACTGGATTCATAGCCGAAGCTGGCGCGCGCTGCACATTGCCAAACTTCTCACAGTCTTAGCATCCTTTATAATATTTGAAACAATCCTCAAGAATCGTTGGCCAGTAATACCCATTGTTTCTGATCATCCATTGCATCTTGTGAGCCGATTGATGGGCTCCACATACGCCTTCATGGATTTCCCCCATCAGGACCTTTGCTTCTTCTGTTCTCAGGCATTTGAGAAGAACCCCATCAATCGTCCGGTAAAACAAATCATCTTCAAGTAACACATATTTTGTGGCCTGGAAACGCACTCGCCGATCCACCTTCTGGGACGGATCCCTCAAGTAATCGGCAATCTCCTTTTGCCAATCATCGGCCACGAGCTCTAAAATCAAAGCTCCTTGAATCGGCCGATATCCGGACGCGTGTTGGGCCAGCCTATTGGCCTCTTCATTATAATTTCTGGGGATATGCTCAATTATTGCAGACTTGAATTCCTTTAACAGCTGGAGGCAATCTTCATAATAAATCCTCAAGATATCATCTTTGCATTCAGATTTCCCCGTTAACTGATCTACGATAAACATGGAATCTCCAAAAATCTTGACTACATCAGCTCTGACTTCCCTTAATAATTGGATACCTTTTAGGACGGCTCGATATTCCGCCTGGTTATTGGTTGCGGATGCTTCTATCGGCAGAGAGAAATCATAACTTGCCCCCTGAGGCGATACAAGAACGATGCCGATTCCTGATCTGGCCCCACACGAAGAACCATCGAAATACAGAGTCCATGGAACCGGTTCAACGATAGCAATTTCCGGTCCACAATGTTGGGCTACGAAATCAGCCATGACTTGACCTTTGACAGCTTTGGCCGATTCGTACCTTAAGTCAAACTCTGACAGAGCCAGGATCCATTTTCCAATCCGTCCTTTCAAAATCGGCAGTGATAGCATATACTTCACCACATCATCTTTGCATACAACTATGCACACTGCTGATAACAAATAGTGCCTGAGCTTGGTACACGAGAAGTATAAACACAGGCACAGCCGTTCCACTGGGGAATATCTTGTTTCGGCGTCCAGGAGTCTTCTGCTGACATAATATACCACCCGTTCTTTCACTTCGAACTCCTGTACCAACGCCGATCCAATAGCTTGTTCATCAGCCGATAAGTATAATTTGAACGGCTTACCAGGCTGTAGCGGGACTAACACCCAAGGTGAAATCAGATATTGCTTGATATCTTCTAACGCTCTGTGTTGTTCTTCTCCCCACACGAATTCCTGGTCGGGCTTCAATTTCAACAAAGAAGTGAAAGCTCGAATACGCCCGGACAGGTTGGATATGAATCTTCTGATAAAATTGACCTTGCCTATGAAGGATTGCAGCTCAGTTTTATTCTGTGGGGCTACAACTTTGTTGATGGCGTCTATGGTCTTCCGGTTAACCTCTATCCCGCGCTCATGGACCATGAATCCTAAGAATTGTCTCGCCGATACACCGAATGCACACTTGTTCGGGTTCATTTTCAACCCATGCTTCATTGTGCACTCCAGTACTTCTTGTAAATTGGCCAGATGTTCCTGATGACCTTTTGACTTGACCACAACATCATCTATATAAATTTCCACCGATGCACCAATTAGCTTGTGAAAGATATAGTTCATGGCCCGCTGATATGTAGCATCGCCGTTCTTTAACCCAAAGGTCATTACAACCCACTCGAATAGACCAAGGTGACCCGGACACCTGAAAGCCGTTTTCGAGATATCTTCTTCGGCCATTAATATTTGATTGTACCCAGCATTACCATCCATGAAACTGATGACTTTGTGTCCTGCGGCAGCATCTATCAAGACATCGGCCATCGGCATTGGATATCCATCCATTGGTGTAGCCTGATTTAGGTTCCTGAAGTCGATGCATACGCGCAGTTTTCCGTTTTTCTTATACATGGGTACAATATTAGAAATCCATTCGGCGTAACGGCACTGCCGAATAAATCCTGCTTCAATCAACCTTGTGATCTCGGCCTTTATATCAGGTAGAATTTTGGGGTTGCACCGTTGTGCAGGCTGCTGATATGGCCGATATCCTGATTTTATAGGTAACCGGTGTTCAACAATGGACCGGTCTAGACCAGGCATCTCATGGTATTCCCAAGCAAAGCAATCCTTGAATCCACCATCTCCCAAATCCACCATCTCTAATGAATCGACCGACGTAATCCCATGCCCAAGCTTTCCGTCTTCTCGGACGAACTGATCCATCTGTCCTGAATCTTCAGAGCCGACTGCTTGGATCGGCTGTAGACCGAAATCGGACACCTTCAGGAAATCAGTGTCCCAAGTCCTGCCGGATATACACCTGACATGTTCACAGCTCCACTGTTGCGTGTCGGCCGCTGCGACGCTGTAGGCGGAATCGGCGATGACTATCTCTGTACTGTCACCGACCCATTGCACGAGGCATTGGTGCATTGTAGATGGGACACAACAATTCACATGTATCCAGTCGCGACCGAGCAACATGTTGTAGGACCTCTTACCATTAATAACGAAAAAGGTAGTAGGAAGGGTCTTACTTCCGATGGTGAGGTCGACGCAGAGCGCTCCACGGGCGGGAGACACGTTGCCTTCAAAGTCCTTGAGCATCATGTCCGTCTTGGTCAGGTCTTCATCACTTTTGTCTAACTTCCGGAACATGGCATATGGCATGATGTTGACTGCGGCGCCTCCATCCACTAGTAGCCTAGTAACGGGTCATCCGTTAACGTGCCCTTTGAGAAATAATGCCTTCAGATGTTGCCGTTTTTCGTCTTCTGGTTTCTCAAAGGTGGCCGTCATCGGCTCTAATACCAATTGTGCCATCTTCTCTTCCACCCTTGTCACCTTGTCTCGATCGGCAGGCGCCATGAACTCCATCGGCAATATGAACACCATGTTGACATCAGCTGCCGATTCTTGACTGTCTGCTTCCTTGCTGTTGTTTTTCTTGGGGCGCCAGACCCGAGACTTGACGTTTCTCTTTTCCAGCGCCTGCCTCTGCTCTTCTTCTTGTTGCTCCCATTGGCGCAGGCATTGGATTCTCCGCTTCTGAGATTTAGATAATCCTTCAGGGCACCATCTGGTGTTCACTGGTCTGGCCGACGATTTGGCGTGCTCCCAATCTGGTTCCCTTCCTAGGGGGTTTTCGTCCGACACACTGTCATCAGCCATCTCTTCCAGCCGATCGTGTACGCTGGTCCTACCTGTGGCAGAACCACCTGAATTAATCCGGCTCAAGTGTATTAACCATCACCATTAAGGCAATCTCGGTTAACCTTACACTTCAAACGGAATAATCCACTGGTCTGTCGGGTATAACCTCCCGATACAACCACGGTAATCGGATCGAGCGCCATACATACAAACGCTCACGCGACGATGAGCCCAGAGAATACCACATTCCAGCAAATATTACGACATTAACATAAGTAAATATTACAGACCAAGTTCTGAGTTTAGAAGCCAAATACTCCAATTAACATAAATAAGTTCTTCAGAGTTAAGTTGCAGCGGAAATAAACAACGGAAACTACTCGACGATACAGGATGTCTCGATGAAGCCCGTACGAGACATCACTCGGCCTTATCTCCGTTGGACGGGGGCGCATCCCATTCCACCGACCAACCAGGGGGAAGAGTGCAGGGCCAAGTCAAGCTAGCAATCATATCTTCGAAGGTCTCACCTGAAAACGAGCCACAAGCAAGGCTGAGTATACTAATACTCAGCAAGACTTACCCGTGTAGTGGAATCTACTCCACCGACTCTAGACATGCAAGGCTTTTTGGCTCAGGGGTTTGTTTTGCTGAAAAGCATCTACAGGTGGGTCCATACTTTCAACTTTTAGCTCCAGATTCTAGTTTCATTAACCATTCTAGATAAGCAGCTATCTAAAGCATACATGGTGAAGCATTAAATTTTTCATCCAACCAGTTCATTCATCATCATTGTTCCTCTTCTTACTCTGTGGGTAAAAATGGTTAAGCAGTCTCAATAGCTGTGAGAAACGGACGATTCGAATCGAATTTCTTAACCTTGCAAGGGAAACCCAAACACACGTCACGTGGTTACTCCCTAGAGTCACACGTGCAACTTTTCCCCTTTCTTTCCGGGTCGTGGATCGGGGCTACCCTCCGAGAGTACAAGAGCCCCACGCCGCGGTTCGGCGCCGGGTCGTGAGCACTCTCTGCACTCGCCATATGCACATGGGACCGAAGTTCAAAGGGTAGGATGCCGTCCCCTTGCCGGGCCAATCAGGTACTTAAGCTTACCGATTCCCATAATCTCGGCATGTGTTTAGTACGTTCAAAGACTTAACCATCACTACCACACCCTGCGGCCTTAGCATTTTTCACTAGACAGACGGGCCTCAATCGTAACCATCGTTCCATAGCCCGTCCGTGTCCTTATGATTGCAGCGTGTAGTAGTCATTCAACTCCTATTTTCTCGCGAGTGACAGGAAATCACTCGACTTTTACCGGAGTCCTATTAGCACAGCATTCTATCGAACCTTACGTCTAGTTTTCAAGCAAGGGTTCCTGATATCATGCAACTAAGTTTTCATCCAACTCCTATAAACTTAATGCACAAGCAAAGAGTGATGAGTTGCATAATTTCGGAAAGAATGGGTTATGCTCCGGGGCTTGCCTTCGCAGTTCGCTTGGGGCTCTTCCGAACTTGGGCTCGGGTCTTCAAGAGCTTCAGTTAGATTCGCTTGAGCTTCACGCTGCTCACTCTCGGACGCGGGCACCAGCTCGTAAGTTCCGTCGGCGAGAGTCGTCGATTCTACATGCATGCACAAGTTTAAGTCGTGGTAATGGCACTTGATACGATTTAAGAGTAATTACTACAATGGATAGTTTCTGGTCATGAAATTTTGGATTTAGGCACATCAAGGAAAGATGTGCTTACTGTAAAATTTTCAGCAAGGTTTATGTAACAGATTAATTAAGAAAAATACATTACATAGTTGCTGTTAGATCCTTGTTCTATTTGTACAGAACAATTGGTGCAACAAATGAGTCTAAGATTTTCACAGAGCTTTCACTTAAGCATGCAGAAGCTACTGTAATTTTTGTAGGATTTATCATGCAGTATTCAGAGCATAGAAAATATGACATTCTACACCTAGGCTATTCAAGGATTCATTTTTACAGGCCCCTACACAGGGTGTTTGTCCCTGGAACTTTTTACACAGCAACCTCTACCACGGTGTGTCTCCTAGTAAAAATGTGAGAATTTTCCAAGCTAATATACCATTTTCTTGATTTAACGTATGTTATTAGCACATATACCAAATAAATAGGTTACTGTGAGATAAAAAGTCTCCTAATTTTTCTCTGGCTTCTAGGTACCAATATATTAGCATAGAAAAAGTTTCATTGGATGATTCACCACCTAACTGCAGGGATAAAATATTTTACTTAAACATGGTATGGAACTAAGTTTAATAAACAGTAAAGCTAGAGTTGGAATTTGGGCCTGATCTTTTTACACAGTCCGAAACATCAAGCAACTAACTTACTGCCCAAAATTTAGGGTCGGCATTGTTCTAGAACAGTGGGTACAAAATAAGTCCATTAAAGCTTCCATTTAATGTAGAGCAAAATATGTAGAGATTATGAGAAACTTTCTTTAACAAAAGTGGTAGAGTTTGTTCTAAGGATTCCAGAACAGTTGGGTTTGCATTTTTCTGAATTTTCTACGATTTTATTCGAATTTTACAAGTTCACTGAATTTGAATCTAGATTTGAAACTTTCTTTTACAACTAGGTCCTTGAATCTTACGCGCAGACCCTTCTAAAGATTTAAATTCTTGCAATTAGGTCCTCGGGCGGCTCGGGTACGGCGGCGGGCCGAAATTCCGGCGAGGGGGCTCGCCGGCGGCGAGGGGTGAGGGTCGGGGAAGGTTCAGGGGTGCAAGGGCTACCTTGTGGGGGTGTTGTTCAGGTGGGGGACGGCCGGGAAGGGCTCGCCGGCGTTGGAGCAGAGGCGGCGGCGGCGCGGCACGCGTCGACGGCGGTGCTCCGGCGGGCTTGGGGCGGTGTGGTCCGGTCGGCGAGCTTCAGTAGCGCGTGGTGAAGCTGCTCAGGGGCTCGGCTTGGACGGAGGGGGTCGGGGTCGTGCTGTCCACGGCGAGCAGGGGCGGCGGCGGCGGCGGCAGCGCGGGCGGCAGCGCTCCGGTGGCGTTGGGCGGGTCGGCGAGCTTCAGTGGGGTGATGTAGTGGTGGCTGGGGGCTTAGTTTGGGCAGTGGGCGGCGGCGGAGGGCTGTCCACGGGCGGGCGGCGCTCGGCGGCGGCAATGGCGATGGTGAGGGCGTTCGGGGTGCTGAGGCTCGCGCGCGTGGCCGGGCGGGGCTTTTATAGGGGCCGGAGGGGGTTCGGAGAGGCCTGGGCAGCGCGCGGGGCGGGGGCACAGCACAACGCGCACTGGGCGCGGCGGGCGGCGGCAGAACGCCGGCGCGACGTGCGGCAGCGCGGGCGCGGTGACTGGGCGGCCGGAGATATGGCGTGGGCGCGGTGGGATAGGGCGGGGCGCGGAGTGGTGGAGCAGCAGCGGCAGCGGCTCGGGCGGAGGGAGGGCGCGGCGACTGGCGGGGCGCGGGGGCCGGAGCGGCACGGCGGAGCGAGGCGACTGGGCGGCCGGGCGGCGGGGCTGGACGCGGCTGCGTCGCGTGCACGCGCGGGCGTTCACTGGCCGCGCGGCATGGGGGCGGGGCAAAGCCGGCCGTGGCGGGGTGGTGCGGCGGCCACTGGCCTGGCGCCTCGCGCCGGTCAGGCGACGCCGGCCACCTGGCGCGCGGCGGTCGGGCGCGGAGGAGAGAGAGGGGGGGGGGGGGGGGGGGGCGAGGGGCCTGGATGCAAGAATTCGAAAAGTTTCAGGGGGCTGGGTGCAAACAGGGCGTTTTCTCCTCTTTCTGATTTGAATTTCAAAAACTTTTGAACACGAAAGTTGTTCAAAATAAAAAGTTCTACAACTTTGGTTTCAGGCAAAATCTCATTTGGCTTATGGTTTGAAAGTTAAATTTAAAATTTCAAAAGTAACCAAATGTGCTTAATTAAATTTGAATTCCAACTGAACTCGTTTTAATTCTTTCCACCCTTTCATTAGTTGGTTTAATCATAGAGTTAGGCTAATGACATTGATTTTGGAAATGTAATTACCAGGGTTGTCACACTACCCCCAGTCGCTCCTGCTGGTTGATCCTGCCTTTCGACCGGTGATACCGGTCAACTCTGCCCCCCAGCCGATCATGCACTGAAAGGCGCTGTCCTTCTCGTTCGCACCAATTTCTGCTGATCGGCTCTGATTCTCTGTCTCTGGAGCGTGATCTTTTGAACGGGCGATCGTTGCGGCTTAATCCGTTGCACTCAGGACAATTATCGGCTGATGGCAATCGGAGTTCGTTTTCCCAGCAATGGATGAAGAATGGGTATTGCCAATGATCCTCGTGTCGGCGTATCATCTCCTCGTGGCATCTTGACTGTTCCTGCTGCCGCCGATATTTGCTGAGCAAGAATTGGGAAGTGACGGGTCTATGTGATCGTCCTGATCCTTCGCCCTTGTCTTAAGCCTGCCTTTTCCCTTTGACTTCATCCACCATGACCTGCTTCCTGGGATCTACGACGCCGCTTCTTCTTGCCGATTCCGACGTCATCACCTTGGTTTGAAGTGAGTTTCTTCCCGTGTCAACCATGTTAGCTGGGAAAGGATGCTGGTCAATCCTCATCGGCTTCGCCGGCTTTGCCAGGGTTTCAAACTTGACTCTTCCCTGCTCGATGGCCGACTGTATCTGCTGACGCAAGATCTTGCATTCATTCGTGTCATGAGATGTGGCGTTGTGCCACTTGCAGTATTTCATCTTTTTGAGCTGATCGGCCGAAGGAATGGTATGGTATGGTGATAACTTGATTTGCCCTTCCTGAAGTAGTAAGTCGAAAATCTTATCGGCCTTTGTCGTATCAAAGCCGAATGCTTCTGGTTCTTTCTTTCCAAAAGGGCACGATATTGGCTTCTTGCCTTTTACCCATTCTGCTAGGCCGATTTCTTCCTCTCCCTCCGATTCAGACCCTTCCAGATATGCCACCTTCTTCTGGAAATTCCTCCGCTGCTCAAACGGACGGACTTCCTGACCTGCCAATCGGTGAACGATCTGGCTTAGGCTTTCAAATTCTTGTGAGGCATACCTTTCCTTGATTTGTGGCAAGGGGCCTTGGAAAGCGATATCGGCCAACTGGGCATCGATCAGAGCCAGACTATAGCATTTGTTCCTGATTTCTCTGAACCTCTGTATGTATCTAGTTACTGGTTCGTCGCTCCTCTTCCTGAGGCTGGTCAAATCTGAGAGCTTCATCTCATGTACTCATGCGTAGAAGTACTTATGGAACTGCTTTTCTAGATCGGCCCAAGTAACAATGGAATTAGGTGGTAAAGGGGTGAACCACTGGAAGGCCGATCCAGACAGAGACGATGAAAACAGACACACCCTCAGAGCATCTTGCGTGGAGGCTTCCCCGCACTGGATGATGAATCTATTAATGTGCTCCACGGTAGATGTGTTGTCCAGCCCCGAAAACTTAGTAAAATCAGGAACCTTGTACCGGTGGGGAAACGGCAGCAGGTCGTAGGCCGATGGGTATGGCGTCTTGTATGTATAAGTCTGCACTTTCGGCTTCAACCCAAATTGGTCCTGAATTACCTCCGCTATTCTTGCCGTCCAATCCACCTGCTGCTGATGAACAGCCGTTCGAGGTGCCGGCATATGTTGGAGGATTGGCGGTGGTACGACCGGGTGATGGATCGAAGCATGCGGCGAATTCTGTTGCGTCATGGCCGTCTGAGCAGTTGACAGTTGATGGCGAATTGAATCCACCGCCCCGTCGTACATCATCATCGGTGTCGTGCTTCGGAGTGCCTCTACAGCGCCTGCCCCCCTGCCGATTTCTGACAGGGCTGGTTGATACTGAGGGACCGTCGGCCAGACGGCCGAATGGAACGGCGCCTGGATTGGATAGCTCCCATGTCCGGTTGATTGATCGGGAAAAGCCATCGTTGTCGATGCCCCCCAGGGTACTGAGTTTGTGGGCAACGATTGCACAGAAGCAATCTGGACAGGCTGAAGCGGTGCTTGCGATGGGAAACATGGTGCACCGTTATACCTTGGAGACACTGGAGATAACGGAGTGTTGTATCCCTCGTGTTGCGTCGACATCGGCTGAGGAGCCGAGTGGGACGTGCCTGGTGAGCTTCTGGCTGGAGGTGCAATAGGCGGGGCATACGGTGGCCCCTGATATCCTTGAGCTGCTCCGCTGACCAGAGAGCTGATGACGGCGTTATACACCGTGTTGGTCATCACCGAGGATTGGCCGATGAAAGCCTGATAGACGGACTGTTGGATCATATCGGACATCTTGCCCAAATCCTCAGCGATGGTAATGTGGCGGGGAACAGGAAGAGGAGCTTTCTTGACTGCCTCCCCGCTTCTGGTATGACTGAATGACTGTGGATACATCCTTTTGTAATCTTCCAGATGTTTAGCCAATTCTTCTTTCTGGTCGTCCTTGAGATCCTCTTTTGTGACCTCAATGATATTGTTCTCGGAAACTTCTGCGTTCTTTGACATATTGGGTCTTGAAGTTGGGTCCCACCGGGCGTGCCAAAAGTGTGTTGGCGCTAAAAATCGGCCAGGAATCAGCCGATGATCTTCAGCGTCGGACACACGACCCGGGAGAATCTGCTTAGCTCCTGTTCGGGTTATTGCCCTGATGCGGTTCTCACGGCGTGCTAGTCAATCTTACCTGTTGATTGACAAGGAAATAAGAGTATTAAATTCTGGGCGTTCCGATCGGCTGGAGTTCCGATCTGTCCCGAAGAGCGCGTCGGCGAATCGGCCGATTTGCTATGAAGATGACCGGCTATGGATTCAGCCGATAATCACGTAATAATAAAGAAAACTGCTGGAGTGACTTAAACAATTATTACAGATGCAACACTTGAAATAGATCTAATCGGCTATACGACGATGAACGAGGAAGAGCGATGATAAAGCAGATAGTTCCAATCTCAAGCTGGATAACTAGTGATAATACTAGAACAACAGGAAAAACCTATAATTCTAGTAAATATCGATAACTGGTGAATAAATCCAAACGAAACCACAGCGATGCGCCCGAGGTTAAAGCTCAGATGTTATTCGATAAGCGGAACCTACCAATTGGCCGGAGATCGAGTTGATGCAGCCCTGCCAATCCATACGAACTCGTGAAAGAAGAAAAAGTATTGGCAAAGTCGCCGACTTGAAAGTAAAGTACTATGAAAAAAGTAGATGTGTTTTGTTGATTGATTTGTTCTGTCTTTACAAAGCCCTGAAGACTCCTATTTATACCCTAGAACCAGGACTCCTGATCGATTACGACTTGTTATAATCTTATTTTAAACAGAAAAACTGCTATATCTTTAATATTTTTATAAAGGAAACAGACTCCCGCAGAATCTTCTGCCGCCGTCTCCTAATCCAATCAGGACTCTTTTCATTTGCTTCTTGACCGAATCAGCATCACTCCGTTGACCAACATTAGGCCACTTTTGACCGGGATCCTCTGTTGTGGTTCCAATCTGTTGGCGCAAGTTGCATCGCCAATCGGCCGATTCCCAACTGTAACCTCAATCGGCCGATTCTTTACTGTAGCCTTTAGATCTGCCGCATCGGCCAATCTCTTCTCCTGACGCCGATTCAACACGTGTCAAAATCTGGTGTCAACACCCCGGCTGGGACTTGTGCTCGAGTAGATCCAAGCTTGGAGAGTACATCTGCTCCAACATTGTTGTCCCCGACGACGTGGTGAATATCCAGGCCAACAAATTTATTCTCCAACTTGCGCACTTCCATGATGTATGCATCCATCTCCTCCTTTGTGCAGTCCCACTCTTTGTTGACTTGCTGCACAGTCGTCGTACACGAGTAGTCGCTTGATGCCCAGGGAGAGTGCCAGGCGGAGCCCGTGTAGTAACGCTTCGTACTCGGCCTCGTTGTTGGACACCTTTCAAAGGATTTGCAAGACATATTTGAGTTGTTCACCCTTCGGAGAGATGAAAAGTACTCCAACCCCGCCGCCCTTGAGCTTGAGCGACCCATCAAAGTACATCGTCCAATGCTCTGGTCGGCTGGCTGGTGTTGGCACTTGATTTTCTCGCCACTCGGCCATGAAATCAACCAATGCTTGGGATTTGATGGTTGTTCTTGGCTTGAAGTTGATTGAGAGGGCTCCTAGTTCTTCTGCCCACTTGGATATGTGACCAATGGCATCCCGGTTGTGGAGTATCCGCCAACAGAAAATCAGTAACAACTGAGATCTTGTACTCGTCGAAGTAGTGGCGGAGCTTCAATAATGTAACAAGTATTGCGTAGAGTAGTTTATGAATTGGAGGGTAATGAACCTTCAACTCAGAGAGTACTTCGCTGATGAAATAAACTGGCCTCTGCACTCCAAATGCATGGCCTTCCTCGTTGTGCTCCACCACAATCGTTGTGCTGATGACGTGAGTAGTTGCGGCGATGCACATCAGTAGATTCTCTCCTGGACGTGGTGCTGTGAGGATGGGAGGCGAATGTAGGTGTTGCTTGAGGTCCTGCAGTGCCTGCTCAGCTTCCTCCGTCCAGTGGAATTTGTCTTTCTGCTTTAGGAGCTTGAAGAAGGGAAGGCCGCGTTCTCCAAGTCTTGGTATGAACCTGTACAATGCTGCCATGCACCCTGTCAGCTTCTGCACGTCCTTGATTGTTGCTAGAGCCTTCATATCGGTGATGGCGGTGATCTTCTTCGGGTTAGCCTCAATCCCTCTATGACTGATGATGAACCCGAGTAGTTTCCCTAACAGTATGCCAAAAATGCACTTCGTTGGGTTGAACTTCCATTGGAACTTCCAGAGGCTGTTGAACGTTTCCTCCAGGTCCGCAATGAGGTCCTCGGGAATTCTGGTCTTAACGACCACGTCATCCACATAGGCCTCGACATTGCGGTGTAGTTGGTCTGTGAAACACATTTGTATCGCCCGCTGGTATGTAGCCCCCGCGTTCTTCAGCCCGAAGGACATAGTCTTGTAGGCATAAGTCCCAAAGGGCGTGATGAAGGTGGTCTTAATTTGATCTTCTTCCTTGAGGGCAATCTGATGGTAGCCCGAGTAGCATCCAAGGAAGGAGAGTAGTACACAGCCGGCGGTGGAGTTGATTACTTGATCAATGCGCGGTAGCCCAAAGTGATCCTTCGGGCAGTGCTTGTTGAGATCGGTATAATCAACACACATTCTTCATTCATTATTATTCTTCTTTTTTACAAGGACAGGATTGGCAACCCACTCTGGGTGGTACACCTCTTCCAGCCGTGAGTAGTTTAGCCAACTCCTTTTTGATTGCTTCCCTCTTATCCTGAGCGAATCTACAAAGATGTTGCTTTTTAGGGATAGCATCAGGATCTACGTTTAAACTATGCTCGATCAGTTCCTTGGGCACCCCTAGCATATCCGCTGGTTTCCACGCAAATATGTCTTGGTTGGCCCTAAGAAAACTGATGAGCGCTCTTTCTTATTTGGGGTCGAGTTGTGACCCGATCAGAGCTGTCTTGGACGAGTCTCCCTCCTGGACCTGGATGGTCTTTAGTATGAGTTCGCCAGCGGACTGTACCTTCGAGTGGTTAGCCTTCTTCTAGGGAACCTCCAGGTCCACTTCGGAGAGCTTCTAGGCAACCGCGAGTAGTTACTTTAGAATGTTCTACGCCACGCGTGCAGTCCCGTTGCCCCAGGTCTGACATTCTTTGTCACTTTGTGATCATCTCAATCTTCATATCCAAGAGCTCTAATCTCCGACACAAGGATTATGAGCCTATCATACATTTGCCTCACGGTTTCAACATCATTCATGACAAAGTACTCTAGCTCTCCTTGTATCAAATCAATCTTGCCTTCTCTAACCTCATCGGTCCCCTCATGAGCTTCTTTCAAGGTGTCTCATATCTTCTTAGCCACTTGAACATTGCGGACCTTGTTGAACTCTTGAGCACAAAGGGAACTTGTGATTGCCCTCACGGCTTGCGCATTACGGAAGTAGTCTTGAGATTGTTCGGCCGTGGATATCCCATTCGTGGGTGGAGTTACACCTACAACAACAACTTCCCAAACGGAGGGGTGAAGCACATAGAGGTGCATTTTCATGTCATAGGACCACTTGGGATAATCCATCCCATCAAAGAACGGGGCTTTTCCCAATTGGACCGATTGAAATTGAGAAGCGGAATATTGAGATTGAGGATATTTATGTGATACTTGGTGCATCCCGAAGAAAGGATGCTTCTCCATTTCTTGCTTGATTTTTTTCTTCATCATCTTCTTCGCCATCTTCTCAATTTTGGCTTTCATCTTCTCTTTTCTTCTTGTTCTTGCTTCTACGTGCTCCCCTTCAAGTTCATCACTTTCGCTTGATTCTTCGCTTGAAGCGGAGTCATAGATGGAAGGAGCGCGGCTTCCATTTCCACGCGGTCATCCGGAGCCTTCCGGAATTTTATCCGCCGGTATGCGACTGGTGGTGTCCTCCGGAAGGGTGGTGCTATCCCCTTCTTGAGACATCACGAAATCCTTTAGCAGTTAAGCCTTAATCAAGACATTAGGCTCTGATACCAATTGAAACGATCTTGGTTATGCCTAGGGGGGTGAATAGGCGAACAAGTAAAAACCTAAAAATTCTTCGCAGCAATGAAACCTATGCGGTCGGAACTTCGAACAACACAAAGGATTTACAACAAAATTCAACAACTAAATCAAAACTGCGAAACCCGGCTAAATCAAAATTTTTGTAGTGATGCTAGGAATGTTCTGCAACCAACCCTAGCAACCTCAACAACAAGAATACGTAGATCGGGAAAAAACAAGGTCTAGGTCAAAAAGAACTAGATATCAACGATATGAACAAGACACAAGCGATTTATCCCGAAGTTCACTTCCACAAAGGAAGCTACGTCTCCGTTGAGGAGCTCACAAAGAGTCGGGTCTTCTCTAACCCTTTCCTCACCCAATCAACCACCAAGGATTGAGTCACTTACTATCAAAATCCACAAAGGATTGGGTAATACAAACTTCCCAGGGTTCACACACAGGAGAGTGCGCTCCATGGGCGACGCCGAACCGTCTAGAAGCAAGCTTCAAGAGTAACAAACGCGAATCGATGCTTGGAGATGCTTCAAGTGCTCATGGGAGGAAGAGGGCTGCACTCTTTCTCAAGGGAACAAATCACACACCTCAATCTCTCTCTCACCCAAGCCCTAGCTCAAATCAATGCAAGGATTAGCTCAAGGAGGGAGTGGGGAAGTGGATTGAATGCTCAAGGAGGTGTTTGTCTCGAGTTAGGTCAGCAGCATATGAATGAGGGGGTGAAGGGGAATTTATACCCGAGCCCCCAAAACTAGCCGTTATTGTGCAGTTAATGTACTGGTCGGAACTTCCGACCCAACATTAAATTCTGGCCGAGGACCCCTGGTCGGAAGTCCCCAGAGACTTCCGACCCCAGGTCGAAACTTCCGACCAGGCAGTTTTTTGCTGGTTTAAGGTTTCTAAGAAAGGATTGGGTCTCTCGTTTGTTTTTGGCTTTTCTACTAATCACTTTAGCATCTCGAGAACACTTTTTCGTATTTCTCTTAATAGTACGGTGTTTCCTATACTCAAATTCAAAATAGAAAATGAATAAAACTCTTCATTGAGCTCCTACACCGTCCATTAAGCAATTTGGCGTCTTTTTACGTGTATTTTTCATTTCATTGCATCATAACCTGTTCAAAACTTGATAAACCCATTAGCTCCTTAATTATGCATGTCATCAACACCAAAACCCACTTAGGGGGCCAAATGCACTTTCAGTTCTGAGCTCACTCAAGAAGGGGATGGGCTCGAAGTCTGGCCGTTCTCATGGTGGCACCAGCTCGCACCAATCCAGCAGCCATGTACCGAGCTCCATGAGAGACAGTGAAGAGACGGAGACCCAGCAGCAAGAATCCCAAGAGGAACAACCCGAGGTGCAAGGTCAAGAGCAGCAGCCCGAGGAGGATGAAGAGGAGCATGACGACACGCACCTCAACATTCATGGCGACCGTGAGCTCCAGGGATACAACATCCTAAGGCGGCGGAGGTTTTGCCACACAAGAATCTTCGACCCCGACCTCCTGCAGAAAATATGTATGAATACTGATTTCGCCAGTGTTTGGAAGGCCGTAGGGTGGACCGATTTCGCAAATGTTTTTCAAGTGGTGTCTCGCGATTTGACCATCCAATTTCTTTGCACCCTCGTTAAGGAGGAAGCTTGGGATTTTTTTTCTGACTATTCAGTTTCTTGGAAAGATCTTAGCATGCTTTTGGGCTTTCATCATTGCTGCAATCTTGATATAGTGGCAGCCACTCGCGTTTTGAAAAGCAAAGCTTTTGGCAGTCCATTTCGAGCGCCACCACCGTTGGGAAACCGAGATGTAACGACATATAGCACCCGACCTTGCGTTTGATGCTTAAGTGGGTTGTGATAACATGTTTCCCAAGGGGTGATGTGCATCCCGTTTGTGATAATGAACTCCGTATTCTTTATGCCATGGTAAACAAAATTAAAATCTCACTGGTGAAAGAAATGATCCGGCAATGGCTTGAGAATTCTCGCATGGTTGGGCCAGTTGTGTGCATGTCTTTGATCACTAGCATTGCAAGAGCGTTGAAGGTTTTGAGTTCGGCTCCTATTTCTTATATCAGCTCTCCGCGTTTGATGATTGATGAAAATTATTTGGTTTATGGGCACACGTTTAAACATGCTCCATATGGCTCTTTGGTTTTATTTTTTCGGGGCTATGTAAATAAAATCTCGCTCCCTAACCCGAGGTTCCATTTATATAAGTCTCGGAGTTTAACATTTACATTGCAGCCACAAGAAGTTGCCCACAGGAGCAGCGTGTCCGGGCTCGGAATGTCACGATGGACATGCCAGCACCACTATATGCATATCATGGATAGGCTGGAGGGTACGTTTCAGCTGGGGGCACATCCGGATCCACATTCGGATATGCACCTGGTTGGGAGCAAGCCGCCCAGCAACAACAGGCAGGAAGTTCCGCTTGGTAGAGTGCCAGCAGTGGAGAATGGGAGCAGCCTGCAGGGGGCTACTGGAACCCAAGTGCGGGTCCAGCTCAAGCGTCACTGCCCCACTCTATGCAGCTCGGCGTTCATTCTCAACCGGGGGCTATCATGATCTCGGCCAGAGATTGACCAACATTAGCCTCCAGGTGGACGATATGGACCATCGACAACAACAATTTGAAGGCACCGTCAACCAGTACATCAGCAATGCCACCGAATGGCAACATCGAACAGACCGACAACTGGGCACCGCCATCGACATACTGCAGAAAGATTGGGAGGAGCGTCTCGCATATCTCCATTCCCAGGGTCGCTACCCTGATGCCCAAGGATGTTTTCCCAACTATAGGCAATGAGCCAGCTTGGGGGAGGAGCCTTGGAAGATAACATATATCCTATTTGCATTCCTCATTTGCATTAAAAAAAAACTGAATATGATAAAAAGATCAAAAATATTTTCTTAGTTATCTTTGCTTCTCATGTGTGATAAGAACGTCTTAGTTCATCCATGTTGAAATGATGAATAGTTGCTCTATTTTATCCTCTCTTTATGCCCAGTTTGCAGCTTTGTATTCTCCAAGTTTTGGGTTAGTTGGCTTAAACTTTGTCCTGAACCTGAAATTTTATGGGTTGCAATTGCATGATCTTTGTCTAAGCTGTTGTGAGGCATGATACGATGAATTAGAGCTGCTAAAAACCCATTCTAAGCAAAACTTTACGCCCCGAATTTTTATTTTTCGAAATGATAAAATGAAAAGATCCTCAATGATGAGAAATTCCCACCAAAGCCATATGCATGTTACCCATATTAAACCACCATACACACATGCTGCTTGTTGTGACTTTGAGCTCTGTCAAATTGTTGTGACCTTTCGAGTTTCTTTTCATGCTCTCTTTATCAGGAACACGTACACACCTTCACATGCTAAGATTCCTACACCGGTAATTAGCAACCATTCCATCCATCCACCCACCATAAATACGTTTCTCATAGAATGTGTGAACTCTCTCTCCGAAGTGTTCTTGAAAGAAAGACATGGGCCATATGAAAAAAGGAGGGAATATGGACACATGAAGGTCCGTGTATTAAAAAAAAGGGAAAAAAAGAAAGAAGAAGGAAGGTCCAAAAAAAAAGAAATGGCCATGTCTAAAATAAAATAAAGGAGAGAGAGCACACAAAGAAAATATTTTTCATTCCACATACCATCCATTTCACCACACATATGCACTTCTTGATCAAGGTTGTATGACTTGTTACTCTTTGGGTCCGGTTTTTGACTTCGCAAAATATTTGATGCAAGTATGCCCTCTCATTTTTCCCTACCATGAGCTCCATATAAACCTTTGTAGAAGTAGGGTGAAAAGAAAGGCAACATAAAGCCTTGGTGAGGATTCATACACATTAAGCGATTCGAAAGCATCATTTGAGGAACTATATTTTTCTTGCAAAATCTTTTGAAAAACCTCCGGATGAAAGGTTGAACAAAGAACAGGTAAGTGGTGCTTTATGAATCATTCTACCTCTCAACAACCCAAGACAAGGAGAAAGCCAAAAGCCACATGAAGAGTAAGGCAAAATGGGTGAGCAAACAATACCCAACTTATTCAAAACAAGGTAGAATATGTCGCTGCAGGTTTTGGTATAAAGAAGAGATGAAATATTGCAGCAACTCTTGATCAACAACTTAAGCCCAACTTTGCTCGGGACGAGCAAAGGGCAGCTTGGGGGATCTTGTTGATGCTTGCTACGGACCAAAAATGAGCGTCAATTTGACCACAAAATAAGGATGAACTTGCATTTCTTATATACATTTTTCTAATAAATGCATACATTCCACATGTCCTTGGAGAATTTTATGATTGCAAGATTTCAGCTGAAAACAAAGGAAAAAGGCACCTCTTTGATCCAAGGGAACAAGCCTCAACCAATCATATGCCGACACGCGTGCATCACATGGATTGGAGGGCCCACACCCAAGGAAAATCGACTTCATTCCACGCCTATCATCAATCAGGAGCACCAAGGCCCACCAAGCAGTGCCTCAACCAAAGGAGAAGCTGGTCTGAACCAGGCTTGGTTCGGCCGAACCATGTAGGTCGGCCGAACCAGCAGGAGCTCCAACCGACTTAAGCTTCCATGTGGCGCTCCTACAGGTCTCCACAAGGTCGGTTCCAAGTGCGCTGAGCTATTTCCACGGGCAGGAGCTGCACTTCCCTACCTATAAATAAAAGACGGGGTGTAACACCTCAGGTGTTTAAATTACAAAACAAGCCTCATTAGCTTAACAAGATGCATAAATAACTAAGAAAAGTTTAAAAGAAATGAATTATAAATTGGTTTTGCTTTGAATTGAAAATAGATGTATATATGTGCACAAGTACATGTACTTTAATCGAACAAATTGAATAACTTTCACCTCAAAGCACTTATGGCTATGAAATCAAATAGGCACATCATCAATGACGATAAACAAAAGTCTAGTTGAGACCTCGGAAAGAATAGGAAATTTAGCCCATAAAATGTCGTGCCCTCCGAATCATAAATTTTTGAGTCTTCAATTTAACTCTCAAACTAGAGCTCGAATGAACTTTGGCCTGAAACAAAACTTGTGTAACTTTTCATTTTAAACAACTTTTATGTTCAGAGATTTTTGAGTTGCAACAAAAAATTTGAGTAACACTTGACTTTGCAATCCAGCCCCTGCCTTTTCTTCTATTTTTACTTCAGACCCTTCCTCCTCCACTTCGCCCGACACTCCGCCTTCCACTGCAGACCCTCCCTTCTCCGCTTCGCTCGATCCTCCGCCCGCCGCGCAGTCGCCGCTGGCCACTTGGCCGGCGATGCCTGACAGGCGCTAGGCGCCAAGCCAATGCCTAACCGCGCTATGCTCGCATGTGCTCCTCCCCCACGCCGCGACCCAACCCAGTCCGCGCGTGCCACGTGCACGCCGGCGACGCGAGCCTCTGCTCGCCGCCCGCCGCACCCAATGACCTGCCCGCGCCGTGCCCGAGCCTCCGCCGCGCCCCACCAGTCGCCGCGCTCGCCGCCCCGACAAGCCACTGCTGCAGCTGCTTGCCCAACCGCGCCCGCGTGATCTCCCCCTCCCCCGTGCCAAATCCCCGGCGCCCAATCCCTTGCTCGCGCCCGCTGCACGCCGCGCCAGCACTGCTCGCCGCCCGCCGCACCCAGTAACGCACCCCCGTCGTGCTGCCCCTCCCCAGCGTCGCCCGGCCGTCTCCCTCCCTCCTGCGGCCTATAAAAGGCAGCACGAAGCCGCTCACGCGCGCCCCCACACCCCAAAAGCTCCCCGCCGCCACCATTGCCACCGTCGTGCCCAGCTCACCGTAGAGCTCACCCCTCCGGTCATCCACCGCCCAAGCTGAGCCCCCAACCACCACCACATCATCCCACTTACGCTCACTGCCCCGCCCATCGTCGCCCAGAACCGCCGGAGCACCGTTGCCAGCGCTGCCTCCACCGTCGCCGCCCCTGACCGCCGTGGACACCCCACCTCCGGCCCTCCACCGCCCGAACCAAGGCTTGGAACGGGACTATATCACCCCACCGGAGCTTCCCGACCCGCCAGCGCTGCCCCAACCCCGCCGGAGCACCGTCGCCGACGTGCCGCACCGCCGCCGCCCCCTGCTCCACGCCGACGAGCCCTTTCCGGCTACCCTCAACCCCGACCAATGCCCCACAAGGTAGCTCTCACCTCCCTGGTTCTTCCCGACCCTTTTTCCCTCACCGCCGACAAGCCCCCCCCGCTGGAATTTGGCCGGCCGCCATGCCAGCGCTGCCTAGGGACCCAATTGCAAGGATTGAAATCTTTAGAAGGGTCGACACGCAAGTTTCCTGGGGCATATCTGCAAACCTGTGTTTAAACTTTAAATTCAAAAATAGAAAACTTGTAAAATTTATATAAATTCATAGAAAAATCAAAAAAAATACAAACTCAACTGTTCTATAATCTTTAGAAGAAAATATACAACTTTTGTTATATACTTTTCTTCAGTTGCTTGCTAAGTCTTGCTCTAAATTAAATGGAAGGTTTAATAGACTTTAATTGTACCCATAGTTGTAGACCAGTTCTGAATCTGTTTTTTGGATAGTAGATTGGTTGTTTGATGTGTAGGCCAGTGTAAAAATATTAGGACCAGGACCCATTTCTAGCTAAACTTTTGGTTAAACTTGTTTTATGCCATAGAGAGATAAATCAAATTATTCATGCTGTTATAGTGCGATTTATGTGGTGAAACTTCTTATGTGCTGTTGTATGGATATCTAGATAACACAAAAATAATTAGAGACTTTTTACCTGTCTCTAGCCACTTCTATGATTTTGTGGTGGAAAAATGCATTAAATCAAAAGTCATTAGTTTTTGTGCTTGAAAAATGATCATCTTTTTACTATAGGATACTTTGGGTTAGAACATGCTTTATAAAAAGTTTCATACTCGGAAACCCTGTAAAACATCTTGAGAAGTTAATCTTTATTAAAATAGGTGTATCTTGTCCTATTTATTATGCTCTGTATCATGCACAATAAAATATGAAACATTTATAGTAACACATATATGGATAGATTAACACCCTGTAAAATTTTTAGCATCAATACTTTCATGGTTTGTCATGTATAAAAATAACTAGGTTCTAGCAGTGGTTGTGTATTACATTTTTCAAAATTAATCTGCTACACAAAAATTTCTAAAATTTTTACAGTGCTGTTGGCTCTGCATAATGTACTCTAAATAAAAATTTCATCACCAGAAGTTACCTAGTTCAGTAATTGTGTTTAATCCATTTTGTGCTTAGAAAATTAAGTTTCCGATATAACACAACCCCTTCTTGTTTAATGAAGTCATGTAGTTTAAGGTGTACTCTCTTAACGATTGCCCAAATAAATCTTAACTAAGTAACTTTACAACCAAATCTATGTTTTGTGGACTGCAACTTTATCGTGAAGAAATTAAATGTCATTTACCATCACTAAAACTCATACTTATGCATTCATATAGAATCGACTACTCTCGCTGACGGAACGTACGAGCTGGTGCCCGAGTCCGAGAGTGAGCAGCGTGAAGCTCAAGTGAATCTAACTGAAGCTTTCGAAGACCCCAACCCGAGTTCGGAAGAGCCCAAGGCTAGCTTAGCTTAAGAAGGCAAGCCCCAGAGCATGAACCCTATTTTTCTAAATTATGCAACTTATTACTCTATTTTACTTGTGCATTAAGTTTATAGGAGTTGAATGAAAACTTAGTTGTATGATCTTAGATTCCTATGATCTGAACACTAGATATAAGGTTCGATAGAATGCTATGCTAATAGGACTCCGGTAAAAGTCGAGTGATTTCCTGTCACTCACGAGAATATAGGAGTTGAATGTTTACTACATGCTGCAATGATAAGGTCGACGGACGGGGCTATGGTACGATGTTTATGTTGATGATTGAGGCCCCGTCTATTTAGTGAAAAATGCTAAGGCCGTAGTGTGTGGTAGTGGTGGTTAAGTCTTTGAACGTACTAACCACATGCCGAGAATATGGTAATCAGTAAGCTTAAGTACTGGATTGAACCGAGGCCGGAATATACTCCCCACCGTCTTGAATTCGTTCACATCTAGCTAATGGCGGGTGCATGTGCCGCCATGGCCCGGCCGGGTCGAGGGCGGTGGGCCTCTTCCGTGAAGCGGGAATTGAAGGGAAAGGTTCCACGTGTGACTCCGGGAGTAACCATGTGATGTGTGTTTAGGTCTGCCTTGCAAGGTTAAGAAATTCGATTCGAATCGTCCGTTTCTCGTGGTTATTGAGACTGCTTGACCCCTTAACCACATAGAGTAAGAAATGGAACAATGATGATGATTAATCTTGTTGGATGCAAATTAATTCTTCCACCATGTATGATATTGGATAGTTGCTTACCTAGAATGGTTAAAGAAAACTAGAACTTGGAGCTAAAATTTGAAAGTAAGGACCTACCTGTATATGCTTTTCGGCAAAATAAACCCTTCAAGCAAAAAGCCTTGCATGTCTAGGAGTCGGCTAAGTATATCCCACTAGTCGGGAAAGCCTTGCTGAGTATTAGTATACTCAGCCTTGCTTGTGGCTTGTTTTCAGGTGAGACTTTCGAGGATATGATTGCTAGTTTGACTTGGCCGTGTACCCTTCCTCCTGGTTGGTCGGTGGAATGGGATACACCCCCGGCCAACGATGATAATGCCGAGTGATGTCTCGTACGGGCTTCATCGAGACACCATGTATCGTCGAGTAGTTATCGTTGTTTTCTTTTTTTCCGCTGCAATGAACTCTGAAGAACTCGTTATTTTCGAACTCTGAAGTACGCCGTTTGTTTTTACGAATTTGAACTTGGTCTGTAATAACAAATTTATGTTGAACTCGATGATGTAAAATTTGTGGAATGTTGTATCCTTTGGGCTCACCTTTGTGTGAGTACTTGTATGTGTGGTGTCGATCGGCAAAAAACCCGTGGTTGTATCGGGAGGTTACCCGACAGACCAATGGATTATTCCGTTTGAAGTGCGAGTTAGCCCTGATTTCCCTCATGGTGATGGTTAGCGCGCTTGAGCCGGATTAATTCAGGTGGTTCTGCCACAGGGGGTCCTTCTAAATGAAACACACCAAGATGTAGCCTCTCCTCCTTTGTAAAGCTTTCTTGGGGTAGTGGAATGTAGGTGAAGAGTTGTTCTTCAAGGTCTTCATGAAGAGTTTGGTATGGTCTTGTATCTTTCTCTTTATGTAATGGTTTGAAGTTTAGTAATGAATTTTAGTTCCTTATCTTAGCTTGTCCTTGGTTCATATGCTTATGTTTAGCATGTGATCCCTTCATAGTCTTGCTTGTGTTCCGTATCCTGCATGTTTAGACGTGGTAACACATCTAAGCCACGACAACGGTTTTATCTCCCCTAGTCGGGGTGTCCTATGTCTCAACGTAAGGCTAGAATGATAATCTCTAATGCAGACATGGTGTCTAGGTTAAAGGTTATGTTTGAATGCGGCGCTATACCATGGTTAGATGAGGTAGCCGGCAGGTGGTGACAGCCCTGTCCGTCCAGCGTAATCCTCCCCATTCATGTAGTCGCGGTAGGAGGTCCATAAAGTAGCCGTGAAGACTAGTGGCCACCGTGCCAATCTTCAACGGTTCTCCCGGTAGTGCCTGGGAGCCTAGAGCCCGATCCTAAACATGTGTATGTGTATGTTTTTCACAAGTATGATCTATGCTTGCTAAGATAGAAATATCCTTTGTACGCCCTTGAGTGCTCTCTTCTACCTACTCTCATCCTAGTTACTCCTTTCTAAGGATGGTTATTCTTGTGTCACCATACCTCTCGATTAGATCATAAATTACCCCCTATTTAGATACTGGATATTTAGCCATGATATATCTCTTGACCCTGATAAAATCTTTGAACCACCGACTTTCCTGCGGAAATATAAATATGACCCCGTACTCATGGGTAAAATACTACAACGGTATTCCATGTGCTTGCGGATCCATCTGTAACGTAAGAAATACCACACGGCATTTCTGGTGCCATAGCTAGGAACAATTATCCTAGTGATGACGCTACGAAACGCCAACAGTGGCCTCCTGATAAGCAGTGGCCGCATTGCATAGACTGAACATGAATCGGTTACATGTTCCCCTAGATGGAGTCGAGTCCGATCTGGGGAATCCTGGTGCAGCACGAGTCGGCTTCGCGTTGAAAACGGATTGCTTCTCGATCTCTCCAACGAGGTCAGGGAGTAGCAACTCACCGAGATTGTCAACAAACTCGTCGAGATCGCTGCTTGAGGTTGCTGCTGGGGCCTCTGGCTTGTTGTCGACGAGATGCCGACGAAAATCGCCTGTGCCATTGGCGACACAGACCCAGGAGCCAAAGACGAGAGTTGTGCCCTCAAGGAGTACGGCGCTGGTGAAGTTGAACGTTGCCGTCGAGTTCGTCGGTGGATCTTCGATGAGTACCCCTACCTAGCGCGCCAGCTGTCGGTGTTTTACCGGCAAGCCTGCCTAGGAAACCCTAAGGTAGTATAGTTGTGGTTAGGGTGTCGCCGAGAGCAGGAACTCGAAGATGCAAGCAATATAAGGGTTTAGACATGTTTGGGCCGCAGTATGCGTAATACCCTACGTCATGTGTGGTTTGTATTGCCTTGATGGTTATGCGATTGTTTGGAGGGGGTCCCTGGCCGCCCTTATATACTCTGGGAGAACAGAGTTACATGAAAGTCCTAGACCGATACTAGCTTAGGTGTCTTTTTTTTTTGAAAAAACTAGATTAGAAGTCCTACCCGAGTACTTTTCGGTTAGTTTCCTTCTGTACCGACTAGTTGTACTCATATCCGAGTACTTTTACAGTATAGATAAGGTATGAGACATGCCTCACCCTTTACTTACTACTCGTGCAGTTCTATAGTCCCAGGTCTGATAGTGGGTGGAACAAGAGAAAAGTAGCGGAAGAAGACAAAAGATTATGAGTGCACTGATATAAAGCAACTAGCGAGGGACTAACGGCGTTGAATTGGGGTGGGTGGGGAGCGCATGGACTATTTTCCTTTTTTATAATCGCATATGATTCAAATACTATTGCATTTCATATGACAAGAATGGAATATATATTGGCTATGAACTGCTTTAACTCCTAGTTGTGGTCGGCCTAATGGTGTTGTACATGAGCTTGTATATTTAGCACAATGGACGAAGTATTCAACAGTTTGGCATTTGTATGTGGAGCAAATTATTGCTCAGAAATGTGAGGCCTTATTTAGATGCAAAAATTTTACATCTAAAAATATTACGTCGAATATTTTCGCACATGCATGGTATATTAAATGAAGATGAAAAAAATCCTGTTACAGATTGGATGTATTTTGCGAGACGAATCTAATGAACCTAATTAGTCCATAATTAGACAATGTTGTGCTACAGTAAACATATACTAATGACGGATTAATTAGTCTTAATAGATTCATCTCGCGTTTACAGGCGAGTTTTATAATTAGTTATCGCAATTAGTTTTTTAATTAATCTATATTTAATATTTAAAATATGTGCCGATATTATTCAAAAATTTTATAGCGTATCTAAATGAGGTCTAACTTTTTGTTAAAGAATAAATGTCTCTCTTTTTCTGGGAAGAAAATATGCGACACTATCTTTCCCTGCATGAGCCAAGCTCGACTATGTTGAAGTTGTTAACTTTGGTGCCACCCGACATGTCACTCGAGTACCACGGAGGCAGCATCGCCTGTAGCCACAAGCTGGTCGCTCGTGGCGGCTCCTCAACACCACAAAGGCACAAACAGATAGCCTTCACCTTCAGCGGCCACGAGTGCCCGGACGCCCGCCACCCGTCGCCATGGCCTCCTCCCTGGCCGCCTTCCACTCCGCCACCGGCCACGTCCCTCTCCCTGGCAGACAGCAGGGCGCCGCCCACGGGCGCGCCTCCTCCCTCCTCCGGCTGCTCCACCTTCCGCCGGAGCCGCTGCCCCGTCGCCGCTCCCGAAGGGTTGCCGCCGAGGTACGCCTGGACTCTCTGCTCCGCTTCAAAAACTGGACCTTTGCTTCGGAGATGTGACGTGTCCCGTTCTAGGACCTTCGCAGTTCGCGACTGGCGGCGCTGGCACCACCACCAGCGATGGCGGCAGCGGCAGCAGGACGAGGGGAGGCGTGGGCGTCGACGTCACCGCGGTCGCTGCGGTGCTGCGTGAGGCCAGAACGGCCGATGACGTGGAGCTTCTAGTGAATGGTATCTTGGAAGGTGGCGCCGGCGAGGGCGGCCTCCTGCCCCTCCAAGTGTACACCACCTTGATTCGGGGGCTCGGCAAGGAGAACTGCTTGGACGCCGCGTTCGCCGTCGTCGAGCATCTCAAACGGAGAGGGGTCAGGCTCAACCAATTCCTGTACAATTGCCTCCTCGGAGCTGTCAAGAACTGCGGCGAGTTCGGGCGGATTGAGGCTGTTCTCGCTGACATGGAAGCGCAGGGAATCTCCCCAAACATTGTGACCTTCAACACCCTGATGTCCATCTATATTCAACAGGGCAAGAGTGACGATGTCTTCAGGGTTTACGGAGAAATTGAAGGCCGGGGACTTGTGCCGACTGCAGCAACATACTCCACTCTGATGTCGGCCTACAAGAAGGCCGGGGATGAGTTTGCAGCCATCAAGTTCTTTGTCACTCTCAGGGAGAGGTACAAGGAGGGTGAGCTGGTGGGGAACCATGACGATTGGGAGCATGAGTTTGTCAAGTTTGAGAAGCTTACTGTCCGGGTGTGTTACATGTCAATGCGGCGGTCTCTTGTCAGCGGGCTGAATCCGGTCGGTGAGGTGTTGAAGGTTCTCCTTGCCATAGATGAAGCATGTATTAGGCCAGAAAGGAGCGATTATGAGCGGCTTGTCTGGGCTTGCACTGGGGAGGAACATTACGCCATTGGCAAAGAGCTGTATCAGAGGATTCGTGAGCGTGATGGGGAGATAAGCCTGTCGGTCTGCAACCATCTGATTTGGCTGATGGGTAAATCTAAGAAATGGTGGGCAGCTCTTGAGATTTATGAGGATTTGTTGGAGAAAGGGCCGAAGCCGAACAATTTGTCTTATGAGCTGATCATGTCACATTTCAACATTCTGCTGAATGCTGCGAAGAGAAGGGGCATTTGGAAGTGGGGTGTTAGGCTGCTTAACAAGATGCAAGAGAAGGGATTGAAGCCTGGAAGCAAAGAGTGGAACGCAGTTCTCCTTGCATGTTCAAGGGCTTCTGAAACATCGGCTGCAGTGGATATCTTCAAAAAAATGATAGAGGAAGGGTTGAAACCAGATATAGTTTCCTATGCAGCACTGCTGAGTGCACTTGAGAAAGGCAAGCTATATGATGAGGCCCTGAGAGTCTGGGAACACATGTGCAAAGTTGGCGTTAAACCAAACCTGTATGCATACACAATTTTGGTGTCAATTTACATTGGTACGGGCAATCATGCTATGGTAGATGCTGTTCTTCACGATATGGTGTCAAAACAGATTGAGCCAACTGTTGTAACCTTCAACGCAATAATCAGTGCATGTGTGAGGAACAATATGGGTGGCAATGCTTTTGAGTGGTTTCACAGGATGAAAATGCGAAGCATTGAGCCAAATGAAATTACATATCAGATGTTGATTGAAGCTCTTGTACAAGATGGTAAACCAAGACTTGCCTATGAGATGTACATGAGGGCTTGCAGCCAAGGTCTTGAACTTCCTGCAAAGTCATATGACACTGTAATGGAGGCATGTAAAGCTTATGGTTCCCTCATAGATCTAACTACTTTGGGTCCTCGCCCTACAAAAAGGGAGGAACCCATCAGGTTAGAGAATAACTTTTCGAGTTTTTCTCAAATCAAGGAGCTGCCTAACAGTACTCAGCATTTCGGAGGCACTGGAATGTATGGATTTTTTAGATACAGAATGGCAAGACCATGATTGTAGTATGCTACTACTCCCTTGTATAGTTGTCTTCACCCTCCAAAACCTATTCAACATTAAAAAAACGGTCACTGACATATTTGTAAGTTCCCCAAATTGTAAAATTTGGTACGTTAGCATTTTTTTATTCCTCTTATGTTAGAGTAGGTCTTTTAAACTTTGTTTAAGTAATTATTTTTCTTGTCTGCTGTAGTTCAAAGTTTACTGCATTAATCTGTTAACAATTATTTGAAATACATCATATGCTTGTTTTTTAATTTGCATGCATATATTTGTGTAAATAGTTTGCTGATCCATATATTTAACAGCCACTTCCACTTATATGATGATTGCCTTGGATCTTCCGAGGTGGGTAATTAAAGCTATTGACAAGAAGCGTTGGCATTTTCTCTGGAAAGGGCAGGAAAAGGCTGATGAAGCAAACTGTCTTGTTTCTTGGGAAAAAGTACAATGGCGGCCCTGCGGATCCAGTGGCTGTGGGCGCAAAAAATAGACCCTAACTGACCATGGGCTGGTCTGCCAATCCAGGTGCCAACAAAAGCAAAGGCACTGTTTGATATGGCGGTTGATTCAGTGGTCGGTAATGGAGAGTCTATCCTCTTTTGGACAGATTGGTGGCTAAATGGAAGTACTATGGCGGAATTGGCTCCTAATTTATTAAGAGCCATACCAAAGAGGGTGGTTAAATCTAGAACAATAGCACAAGCACTTTAGAACAGAAGCTGGATTCGGGACATCAAAGGAGCACAGTTCAGGTCTTGATGGAGTATCTCCATGTTTGGGACCTAGTGGAGGGAGTGGTCTTGCAGCAGGGCATCCCCGATCAGTTTAGATGGAAGTTAAATCAATCTGGAATTTACAACAGCAAATCAGCTTATGCTACCTATTTTGTTTGCTCAATTAGATTCCCATCCTGGAGACGCACTTGGAAGAGCTGGGTTCCATTGCGGTGTAAATTCTTCCTGGCCATCAAACGACGCATATGGACAGCTGATCGCCTAGCTGTTGATTTGGGGGAAATTTATCTAGCCGTGTATCTTCCACCACAGCCCTTGTCTTCTCTTTATTCCCTACACTTTACACAGTAGTCCCTAAAATATCACTAATTACAATAATACATCAACACTTCCCCTCAAGATGGGCTAAAGATATTCAACATGCCCATCTTGTTATATGCCAACTCATTATTCATTATCCTTAGGATCTAAATTTTTTGTGAGGCAGTTAGCTAATTGATGACAAGACTTACATACTCCAGTCTTAAGGTCCCTTTGTCCATCTTCTTCTTACGAAGAACCGGTTGATCTCCACATGCTTCATTCGGTCAAACTAGATTGTATTATTTGTTATATTGATTGCTGCTACATTATCATAATGGAGTAAACATAGGGCTTGTTTGGTTGCATGAGTATAGCTTAGCCAGGCCGACCGGATACAAGCTTGGTTACCTGGATTTTAGTTTGGGCTTGGCTCGGCAGATGCAAATAGCACCGCCCGACCTGGCTCCACGGAAACAAAAATGAATTCCGTTTCTGGCGGGCCTGGCTGACGTGGTGCGCAAGCGAACTGCTCATGCGAGTGTGCGGAGAAGGGAAAACCAAATGGGTGCAGCTACACAGCCATCCATTCAGTGTCACGTGTGGGCCTGGCTGCATAGAAACGGGAGCCAAACAAGTAGCCGCTGCATGTGAGAAGCCTGGCCCGGGGGGCCTGCACTGCTGGTACGAGCCAGGCTGCTGCGGGCAGGAAACCAATTGCGGCCATAGTTTCATTTTTCAACACCCGAGGTACTTCAGAAGATACTTCAGCCATATCATCTACGAAGCCAAGGCTATTGCCCTGTGTTGGGTCTCCGCAACAGACCATGACATCATAGCTTGCTTCTTGCTTCTTTATGAAATAAGCTTACCACCTACAAACACACATATCCAATCATCCCTACTGCTTGCCCAATCAGCATCACAATAGCCTTCCAGATTCAGGTGTTGATTCGCCGTAAATCACAAACCCTTACCAGGGTTCCCTTCAAGTACCTCAAAATTTGATAGACTAGCTCCATATGCCCAGTTCTAGGATTGTACATATACGTACTCACCACACTCACTGCATAAGTAATGTTAGGTCTAGTATGGTCGAGGTATATCAATCGACCAACTAGTATGGTCTATGGCATCGTACCTGGGAACGCAGCTACGCCGCTTGGCATGGTGGTGCTTCCCGTCACCTTTGGGACGAGGGAAAACTACCGTACCGAGTACATCAAGTTCGAAGTGGCCAACTTCGAAACCTCCTACAACGCCATTCTGGGCAGACCTGCAATGGCCAAATTCATGGCCATACCGCACTACGTTTACTTACTCATGAAGATGCCAGGAAAGAATGGGGTTCTCACCTTCCGCGGCGATCTGGAGAAGTCCTACGACTTCGACCAGAAGGCCATCGATTACGCCTCGACCACGCGTGCACCAGTTACTTTGGGTGAAGTACTCGCGGTTGCGCAACAGCTCTCCGAAACAGGGCTAGAAATTCCCACAAAGAAGGCGAACCAGTCGAAGTTGCAGCCCATCGGAGAACTCGCTTTGAAGTCCATCCAGCTGCAGGAAGGAGACTCGTCCAAGACAACTCTGATCGGGTCACAACTTGACCCCAAATAGGAAAGCGCGCCCATCAGTTTCCTTAGGGCCAACCGAGACATATTCGCATGGAAACCAGCGGATATGCCAGGGGTGCCTAAGGAACTGATTGAGCATAGTTTGAAAGTGGATCTTGATGCTACCCCCAAAAAGCCGCGTCTCCGTAGATTCGCTCAGGATAAGAGGGAAGCAATCAAAAAGGAGTTGGCCAAACTACTCGCGGCTGGTTTCATCAAAGAGGTGTACCACCCAGAGTAGGTTGCCAACCCCGTCCTTGTAAAGAAGAATAATAATAATGAATGGAGATTGTGTGTTGATTATACCAATCTCAACAAGCACTGCCCGAAGGACCACTTTGGGCTACCACGCATTGATCAAGTAATCGACTCTACTGCCGGCTGTGTACTCCTCTGTTTCCTTGACTGCTACTCGGGCTACCATCAGATTGCCCTCAAGGAAGAAGATCAAATAAAGACCGCCTTCATCACGCCCTTCGGGATTTATGCCTACAAGACTATGTCCTTCGGGCTGAAGAACACTGGTGGCACGTACTAGCGGGCAATCCAAATGTGCTTTGCAGACCAACTACACCGCAATGTCATGGCCTACATGGATGACGTAGTCGTCAAGACCAGAGTTCCCGAGGACCTAATTGCGAACCTAGAGCAAACATTCAGTAGCCTCCGGAAGTTCCAATGGAAACTCAACCCGACCAAGTGCGTTTTTGGTGTACCATCCGGGAAACTACTCGGGTTCATTATCTATCATAGAGGGATTGAAGCTAACCCAAAGAAGATTACAGCCATCACCGACATGAAGGCTTTAGCAACGATCAAGGATGTGCAGAAACTAAGAGGGTGCGTGGTGGCCTTAAACAGATTTATCTCACAACTTGGAGAACGGAGCCTTCCCTTCTTCAAGCTCCTGAAGCAGAAAGACAAGTTCCACTAGACGGAGGAAGCTGAGCTGGCGTTGCAGGACCTCAAGGAACACCTGCGGTCACCTCCTATTCTCACAGCACCACGTCCCGGGGAGAACCTGCTGATATACATCGCAACAACTACTCATGTGATCAGCACAACAATTGTGGTGGAGCGAAACAAGGAAGGCCATGCATTTGGCATGCAGAGGCCAGTCTATTTCATCAGCGAAGTACTCTCTAAATCGAAGGTACGCTATCCTTCAATTCAGAAACTACTCTACGCAATACTCGTAACATCAAGGAAGCTCCGCCACTACTTCGACGAGTACAATATCTCAGTTGTTATCGATTTCCCGTTGGTGGATATACTCCACAACCGGGATGCCCCTGGTCGTATATCCAAGTGGGCAGTAGAACTGGGGGCTCTTTCAATCAACTTCAAGCCAAGGACAGCCATCAAATCCCAAGCATTGGTCGATTTTATGGCTGAGTGGCGGGAAAATCAAGTACCAAACCCAGCCAGCCGCCCAGAGCATTGGACGATGTACTTTGATGGCTCGCTCAAGCTCGAGGGCGGCGGGGCGGGAGTACTTTTCATCTCTCCAAAGGGTGAACAACTCAAGTACGTCTTACAAATCCTTTGGAAGGTGTCCAACGACGAGGCTGAGTACGAAGCGCTACTATACACGGTCTCCGCCTGGCAGTCTCACTGGGTATCAAACGACTACTCGTGTACGGCGACTCGCTACTAGTTGTGCAACAAGTCAACAAAGAGTGGGAGTGCACAAAGGAGGAGATGGACGCATATGTTACGGAAGTACGCAAGCTGAAGAATAAATTTGCTGGCCTGGAGATTCATCACGTCGTCCGGGACAACAATGTTGGAGCAGATGTACTCTCCAAGCTTGGATCCACTCGAGCACAAGTCCCAGTAGGAGTATTTGTCCAGGAACTGAAAGAACCGTCGATCAAGACCACGAATCAAGCAACCACCGGTCTGGGATCCTCAGACCCCAGCTGGGAGGTCATGATGTCGGAGGTCGATTGGCAGGGACTTTCATCGAATTCATCAAGGAAAAGAAGCTACCCCCTGGGGTGACAAAGAAAAGCCCAGAAGCAATACGCATCATGAGGCGCAGCAAGGGGCTTGTCATCGTCGGAGATAAGCTCTACAAGCGTGGAGCAAGCACAGGAGTACTCATAAAGTGTGTTCCCAAGGCATGGGGCCGCAATATACTACTTGAGATACACGAGGGTACATGCGGAAACCATGCAGCATCCAAGATATTGGTCGAGAAGGCCTACAAGGAAGGCTATTGGTGGCCAACAGCAGTTTCCGACGCCGAGGATCTCGTTAGAAAGTGCCAGAAGTGCCAATTTTTTGGCAAATAGTCTCACATCCCGGCGCACAACCTCATCACCATACCGCCCTCATGGCCCTTCGCATGTTCAAGCCTCAACATGATTTGACCTCTGACTACAGCTCCAGGAAACTTTACACATGTATTGGTGGCCATCGACAAGTTTACCAAGTGGATCGAGTACAAGCCGATTACCAAGCTCACTCCAGACAGGGCAGTCGACTTCATCTCGGACATTATGTACCATTTCGGCTACCCCAACACCATCATCACAGATCTGGGCTCAAACTTCACGGCAAACCAATTCTGGGAATTCTGCGAAAACAACACGATTGAAGTGAAGTACGTGTCAGTCGCACACCCAAGGGCCAATGGACAAGTCGAGCGGGCCAATGGCTTGATTCTGGATGGCCTAAAGAAGAGACTCTACAATGAGAATAGCAAAAAGGGTGGCAAGTGAATATATGAGTTGCCTCATGTTGTCTGGGGGCTTCGAACTCAACCATCGAAAGCCACAGGACATACCCCTTTTTTCCTTGTCTACGGGTCTGAAGCTATACTCCTAGAAGATCTTATGTGGCTCTCTCCCAGAGTCGAGATGTATGACAAAGGGGAAGCGGACGAAGCCCGGCAACTAGAACTGGATACTGTTGATGAAGCCAGATGTAGTGCCTTCATTCAATCAGCCCGTTATCTGCAAAGCATCCGGCGCTATCACGATCGCAATGTGCGAGAGCGGTCGTTCAATATCGGTGACTTGGTCCTTCGCCGTATCCAGGATGAAATTGGGCTACAGAAGCTTAATTCACGGTGGGAAGGTCCTTTCATCGTGTCAGAAGTCACAAGACCAGGGTCATATCGCCTGCAGTACCCTGATGGCCAGGAAGTTCCCAACTCGTGGAACATAGAGAATCTCCGGAAATTCTACGCCTAGTAGAAGCTGTAAAAGCAATTCGCCAGCTGCATGTCAGCATCTTTTATAAATAAAGAGTTGAGTTCGCCATAATTTGACTACTTTCTGCATGTTTTAACTCGGGTGCTCCGCCACGAGTTCTTACATTTTTTCGCCTACATTAAACTCGGGGGCTCCGCCACGAGATTTTATGTTTTTCTCGACTACTTATACTCGGGGGCTCAGCCAGGAGTACTTGTACTTAGCTCGTTTATGCTCGGGGGCTCCACCACGAGTACTTACGTCTAGTATAGCCTATAAGGCAGAGCACTCGACGTACTCTCACAGTTCCGGCCGATGCTACGACTACTCGAAAGAGAGCGTTAAGGCACCCGCGGAAGGGGTTACCAAGCCCATCACACGGCCATGTTATTTCCCTGCTTCAAGTGGGACGTTAACAACTTAGCCGTTCAGGCTCTCAAACTGACAAGCTAACCTAGCATACCGCACAATTGGGTAAATCCAGGTTAAGTCCTTTTGCTCTACGAGCACTTCTACGGAACGTCAAGTTACTGACTACATCCAAGCCGATGCTCTTTAAGTAGCTTAACCCAAACGTCTCCAACTACTCTAAGTCCTACGATCGTACCAGCAAACATCATACAAAGATATATGCTGAAGAAAGATCAATTAGACAAATTTATATACATACCAACAAGTGGCATAAGTGTTCATCATAACATATTGTCTTTGCTACTAACCATCTTGCTCCAGGCTCTCAGCTATCTTGTTAGCAAGGGGCTCTATTTCTTCACGGAACTTCATGAATTGCTCAACAGAGCAGTCGGCCACCATGCCTTCAGCGAGTGGTTCAAGCTTCGCCTTGGGCCAGTACGACTTCACGCGAGCGCCTGAGCTATGTAGGTCCTGGTGGCCTCCGAGATGTAGTTGGCAACCTTTTGTGGAGTCGCACGAAGCTTCTCTAACAAAGACAGCTCGTCAGCATCACCTTCGGCCGGAAACTCCACCATCTCCATGACACCCTGTGCATCAATCTTGAATTCTTCGAGTTCTTTTTGGATAACATCCTTTCCTCAAGCATATTCTTGATCTGCTACATGGCATCACGGAATTGGACGATTGTATCCTGGAGGATCTTCTCAAGGCGCTCGACGTCATCTACGCCACGGTAAACAAGGTTCTTAAGATCTATAATCATATTTTCTTTCTTTTGCAAAGTGGATTTCAATTCTGCGCGCAAGAGGAAAGAAGCAGTGTTCGAGAAGTTTTAGAAACTACTCGAATAAACAACGAATCAAAGACAACAAGACAAGGAGACAAGTTACCTTTGCGCGCTTTGGAGATCTTCTTGTTCTTCTCAACAAGCTCGGCTTTTTCGTTCTTAAGATTCTGGATTTCATTCTTAAGGAGCCATGTTTCTTGAGTGCGCTCTTTCTTCAACTGGTCGAGCTCGTTGCGGAGGTCGATCCACTTACGATGGCCGTCCTCAATAAATTTAAGTTTCTCGGACTTCTCCTGGGATTGGTCCATCAGGTTCTACAAAGCAGAGTATATCAATTATCACCACTCAAAGAGAAACTGGGGATGAAGAAAACTACTCGAGGAAGACGAAAACTTACAGTGGTGAACTCGTACAAGTCCTTGAAGACCCCTTTGATTTGTTTTCTCTTCTCAGTGGTCAGATAAGGGTCATCAATCAAGTCTGCCGCGATAGTGTGTTGCCAGCCGTACGGCATCACCAACAGATCATCTTTCTCCGCCGCATCCGCACTGGTTCCTGAGGCGCCCGCGGCGCCAGCATCCTCCCTGCCAGGGCCTTCTGTCCCCGTGGCCTCGACGATGCTGGTGCCAGGGCCCGAAGTACCCGCGGCTTGGGCGTCATTTGCGCTGGATTCCCCGGGTAGCTCGCGTGCCACTCCACTTGCAGTCACTAATCTAGCCTCGGGCAGATTCGTGCTAGGAGATGGAGGAGGCAGGATGGGCTCACCTTCGGGTAGTTCCAGCGCAGTGATCTCCACCTCCACTCGCTCTAGCTCGACTTCTTTCTCCGCCTCGACATTGGTGGCCGGAGGAGGGGGAGGAGGAGGAGCAGCAGCGCCGGTCTCCAACGCTGCAGCATCCGTGTCCTTTCCATACTCGGGGACTTGGGCAGCCGAGGCATCGTCAGGCTCCCCCAAGCTTAGAGCAAAGGAAGGGCTGGACAAAGGACAGTCATATCAACTACTCGATAAGATAAATTACAAAATGGTACAAGTCCAAGGATCTCTTGGTCACCACTTTCTTCAGTTTTAGAAGCCGGGGCTGTGACAACCCTGGTAATTACAAATCCAAAATCAATGACATAAGCCTAACTCCATGTGTTAAACCAACTAATGAGAGGGTGGAAAGAATTTAAAACGGGTTCAGTTGGAATTCAAATTAAATTTGGGCACATTTGGACACAATTGAAACTTTTAAAATAACTTTAAAACCATAAGCCAAATGAAATTTTGCCTGAAACCAAAGTTGTAGAACTTTTTATTTTGAGCAACTTTCGTGTTCAAAAGTTTTTGAAATTCAAATCAGAAAGAGGAGAAAACGCCCTGTTTGCACCCAGCCCCCTGAACTTTTTCGAATTTTTGCATTCCAGTCCCTCGTCTGCTCTGCCGCGCCGCGCGCGCTCGCCCGCCCGCCGCGCGCCAGGTGGCCGGCGTCGCCTGACCGGCGCGGAGCGCCAGGCCAGTGGCCGCCGCACCACCCCGCCACGGCCGGCTTTGCCCCGCCCCGACGCCGCGCGGCCAGTCCCCGCCCGCGCGTGCGCTGCCGCGCCCAGGCCGCCGCCCGCTCGCCCAGTGGCCGCCGCTGCCGTGCCGCCCCGGCCCCCGCGCCCCACCAGTCGTCGCGCCCGCCCTCCGCCCGAGCCGCTGCCGCTGCTGCTTCCCCACTCCGCGCCGGGCACTATCTCGCCGCGCCCACGCCAGTATCTCGGCCGCCCAGTCGCCCGCCCCTGCTCGCCGTGGACAGCACGACCCCGACCCCCTCCGTCCAAGCCGAGCCTCTGAGTAGCTTCCCCACGCGTCACTGAAGCTCACCGACCGGACCACGCCGCCCCAAGCCCGCCGGAGCACCGCCGTCGACGCGAGCCGCGCCGCCGCCGCCTCTGCTCCAACGCCGGCGAGCCCTTCCCGGCCGTCCTCCACCTGAACAACACCCCCACAAGGTAGCCCTCGCACCCCTGAACCTTCCCCGACCCCCGCCCCTCGCCGCCGGCGAGCCCCCTCGCCGGAATTTCGGCCGGCCGCCGCACCCGAGCCGCCGAGGACCCAATTGCAAGGATTTAAATCTTTAGAAGGGTCTGAGCGTAAGATTCAAGGACCTAGTTGTAAAAGAAAATTTCAAACATAGATTCAAATTTAGTGAACTTGTAAAATTCGTATAAAATCGTAGAAAATTCAGAAAAATGCAAACTCAACTGTTCTGGAATCCTCAGAACAAACTCTACCACTTTTGTTACAAAAAGTTTCTCAGAATCTCAAAATATTTTGCTCTACATTAAATAGAAGCTTTAATGGGCATATTTTATACCCACTGTTCTAGAACAATGCTGACCCTGAATTTTGGGCAGTGAATTAGTTGCTGGATGATTAGAACTGTGTAAAAAGATCAGACCCAAATTCCATCTCTAGCTCTGCTGTTTGTTAAACCTAGTTTTAATTCATGTGTAAATGGAATGTTTTATCCCTATAGTTAGGTGGTGAGTCACCCATTGAAATTTTTCCTATGCTAATGTATTGGTACCTAGAAGCCAGAGAAAAACTAGGAGAATTTTTATCTTAAAGTAACCCACTTATTTGATTTATGTGCTAATAACATACATTAAATCAAGAAAATAGTACCTTAGTTTGGAAAATCCCCAAATTATTACTGGGAGTTACACTTTGATAGAGGTTGCTGTGTAAAAAGTTTCATGGACAAAAACCCTGTGTAGGGTCCTGTAAAAATGAATCTTTAGAAAGCCTAGGTGTAGAATGTCATATTTTCTATGCTCTGAATACTGCATAATAAATCCTACAAACATTACAGTGGCTTCTGCATGCTTAAGTGAAAGCTCTGTAAAAATCTTAGACTCATTTCTTACACCAATTGTTCTGTACAAAAAGAACAAGTATCTAACAGCAACAATGATATATATTTTTCAGAATTAATCTGTTACATAAAATTGGCTGAAAATTTTACAGTAAGCACATCTTTCCTTGATGTGCCTAAATCCAAAATTTCATGACCAGAAACTATCCCTTGTAGTAATGACTCTCAAATCGTAATCAAGTGCTATTTCCACGACTTAAACTTGTGCACTCATGTAGAATCGACGACTCTCGCCGACGGAACCTACGAGGTGGTGCCCGCGTCCGAGAGTGAGCAGCGTGAAGCTCAAGCAAATCTAACTGAAGCTTTTGAAGACCCGAGCCCAAGTTCGGAAGATCCCCAAGCAAACTGCGAAGGCAAGCCCCGGAGCATAACCCATTTTTTCCGAAATTATGCAACTCTTTACTCCTTGCTTGTGCATTAAGTTTATAGGAGTTGGATGAAAACTTAGTTGCATGATGTCAGGAACCCTTGCGTGAAAACTAGATGTAAGGTTCGATAGAAAGCTGTGCTAATAGGACTCCGGTAAAAGTCGAGTGATTTCTTGTCACTCGCGAGAAAATAGGAGTTGAATGACTACTACACGCTGCAATCATAAGGACACGGACGGGTCATGTAACGATGGTTACGACTGAGGCCCGTCTGTCTAGTGAAAAATGCTAAGGCCGCAGGGTGTGGTAGTGATGGTTAAGTCTTTGAACGTACTAAACACATGCCGAGATTATGGGAATCGGTAAGCTTAAGTACCTGATTGGCCCGGCAAGGGGACGGCATCCTACCCTTTGAACTTCGGTCCCATGTGCATATGGCGAGTGCAGAGAGTGGTCACGACCCGGCGTCGAACCGTGGCGTGGAGCTCTTGTACTCTCGGAGGGTAGCCCCGATCCACGACCCGGAAAGAAAGGGGAAAAGTTGCACGTGTGACTCTAGGGAGTAACCACGTGACGTGTGTTTGGGTTTCCCTTGCAAGGTTAAGAAATTCGATTCGAATCGTCCGTTTCTCACGGCTATTGAGACTGCTTAACCATTTTTACCCACAGAGTAAGAAGAGGAACAATGATGATGAATGAACTGGTTGGATGGAAAATTTGATGCTTCACCATGTATGCTTTAGATAGCTGCTTACCTAGACTGGCTAACGAAACTAGAATCTTGAGCTAAAAGTTGAAAGTAAGGACCCACTTGTAGTTGCTTTTCGGCAAAACAAACCCCTGAGCCAAAAAGCCTGGCATGTCTAGAGTCGGTGGAGTAGATTCCACTACTCGGGTAAGTCTTGCTGAGTATTAGTATACTCAGCCTTGCTTGTAACTCGTTTTCAGGTGAGCCCTTCGAAGATATGATTGCTAGCTTGACTTGGCCCTGCACTCTTCCCCCTGGTTGGTCGGTGGAATGGGATGCGCCCCCGTCCAACGGAGATAAGGCCGAGTGATGTCTCGTACGGGCTTCATCGAGACATCCTATATCGTCGAGTAGTTTCCGTTGTTTTTCCGCTGCAAATTTAACTCTGAAGGACTTATTTATGTTAATTGAAGTACTTGTTTTCTAAACTCAGAACTTGGTCTGTAATATTTACTTATGTTAATGTTGTAATATTTGCTGGAATGTGGTGTTCTCTGGGCTCGTCGTCGCATGAGCATTTGTATGTACGGCGCTCGATCCGTTCACCGTGGTTGTATCGGGAGGTTATACCTGACAGACCAGTGGATTACTCCGTTTGAAGTGTAAGGTTAACCGAGGATGCCTTAATGGTGATGGTTAATACACTTGAGCCGGATTAATTCAGGTGGTTCTGCCACAGCTGGTATCAGAGCCGTAGCTGGTGCCACAGCTGGCAACAGCGGACACCAGAGCCGAAATACATACGCCAGAGAATGCTACAAGCCTTAAAAACTCATTTTTCTAAAAACTTGACTAGAAGGTTGTGTTGCGAAATGCGTTGGTACGTTAAGGATGGTGCCTAGTTCGTAAAGCCCTAAGGGATTATGGGAAAGTTACTAGGTGGCTATCTAACTTCTATATATATTATCAACTGACTTCCAGCACATTACCTTCTGTCAAAACTTACTTTCATGCACAACCAACCTTAAATTCTGTAACGACGCGCTCGTCGCTAAGGTAAGAAGGTAAGGATCCTCAGCCAACTGAGGGAGCTTGGCCTTCCTGTCGGTGATGCGAACCGAACGCTGCCCTCAAGCAGTGGCTTACTTGAGGTGCTGCCAATATGCCAACTGTTAGTTGAACATATTGGGAGTAGAAGGTTCGGCGCAGGGTATGGCGATCGCTGTTCATACCCCCGTCTCATGACGGTACCCCCGTGAATACGCTATCTAGATAGCGTATGTAAACGTCGTCTGTACGGCGGGAATTGTACAGATATCGTTTCTATAAGTAAACGGTAATGATTACGGACGCTTTCATGAGTGCTGGCATGAAAGGTTCATGAAATATATATACTCTATCATCTTCTGCAGGTACACTAACCGCGATTACGATAAGTTAAGGAACGATTAGAAAGACTCGACTAGCTATTATAGCGAGAGCCGTATTGTGTAAGCCACCGAAACTATCTTCGTAAGACCAAAGCTATTTGGCGATTATTTTATTTTGTGAGGACGAATAGGACGTGCATGCATCATGAACATGTGTATCTGAAATCAAAAATGCGTTGTGTGAGAGTGGAAAGGCTCTTGCGTATCTAAGCATGGTTGCATAAGGATTATCTAGAGAAAACTGTCCCAAATCTGCCACGACCGAAAAGAGCGAATTATTGACCAAAGAAAATGACCATTTCTGATAAAGTTCATGTTGAAGAAATTGTTCCAAATCTTGTGCCCTATCTTCTGTTCAAAAATGAAAAATTCTGAACTTATGAATAATAAGAAATAACCGAAACCTTGGAGCGTCAGATTTCTGTCCAGAATAAGCACTTCTGCCTCTTAAATTTTTAGGCCCCCTTCCTGCGGTTTTCTGCAAAAGAGAACAACACGAAACTTGTTCCAAATTCACCCAGGAAGCTTCTGTTAAAATTTGGTAATTTTTGGCTGGGTAGATTTTCCCTGGTGCACGAAACTCTAGCCCTCTGTTCACTGAAAATTCTGGGTAGACAGAGAGGTAAAACCTGAAAGGAACGACCATCTTAGAGACCCAATTAGCTCTGGAGTTGACTAGAAAAGTTGTTCACAAATACCTTGGGAGTGATCTGGTGAAATTTGAGAATTTTTGGATGAGAACTGTGGGAGTTATGATTATTTTTGCACACTATACAGAATCTGTCCTTGTGCTGTTCACAGTTTTTCGCTATCTCACTCCATTTGATCTTTTGTTCAGATGGCCGAGCCTGTTGATATGATGGTGGATGAGGATGGACGCGTGCACTCGCAGTGTCTCCACTGGGAGGGCTTTCCCTCTATTTTGTGGGATGTTCTGCGTACCGCGGGCTATCTAATTCCCCCACGTTACGCCGGACTGGAGTTTGCGGAAAATGGAGTTACCCAGTGCCGTGTCAACGTGACTATCTTTCCACACCCGCTACACCCGGAGTGGCCCGCCTTGGAGCTTGAGGCTGTTGGTCGCCGTTTGGCCGATACTTGGGAGCTTGCAGCCATGAGGGCGCTCACCATATTTTGTGCGCAGCGTCCCGAGGTTGTCACACTCACTCCCATTGGATTGTTTCCTGCTGCCCAGGACAACGACCCCTTTTGGCTCAACAGGGTGCAGCACGCACAGTATTTGGTAGACTTCCATGCCCAAGAGACTATCCATACCTCCGTACGGTGCATGAGTGCACTCTACCGGCTTCAGACTCTCCAGAGTCAGGCACTCGAGCAGCTCACTGATCTTGCTCAGGCCTACCATATGATGGCAGATACCAGGGATGAGCAGATAAAGGAGCTCAGTCAGGATCTTGAGGACAGAGATGCTCAGATTGGCCAACTTGAGGGCCAAATCCAGGAGCAGGACACTCTCATGGGTGAGAGAGATACCACGATAGCACAGTTGGAGGAGCAGCTCCATGATCTGAACCTTGAGTTGGAGGATGCTAATGAGCACATTCAGTGGCATCATGATCAGAATGACCATCCCCATGAGGACGACATGGAGGAGGATGAGGAGGAGCCACAGGAGATTGATGGTATCTCAGGTATGGATTTCGAGGGTGAGGTACCACAGGCACCTCAGATGGGAGCCCACTCTCCGGCTCACAGCGAGTCGTCCGTCAACGACTTGGATGATTTCTAGAGGACGACCTAGGAGGACTTTTGCACATACTCCTCGATAGGGTAGCCTAACTTTTGGCAAGTGTTGTAATAGGCTAACTAGGAGTTGAGTAACTCTTTTGTGTTGGGTAGACCTGAACCATGTGGATACCCACAACATGTAAGGAACGGCGATAAACTTGGGTGATTTCGTTGTAATTCGGTAAATGATGAAATCCACAATCGCTGAGACTTGTCGGAATTTTTACCCATGTCTCCTTGCATTTGTTGGCTGAGTGTTGAATACCAGACTTGTGCTAAATTTTGTGATCTGGGTGCTCACAAAAATTCAGCATCGTTGGACCTCGCTAGTTTAAGATATAGGCGAAACAGTACCGATCAATCTGCTGAAAAACAGCGAAGACAGTAAGGCAAAGGACGAGCTTTTCGACCACCTTAGCTATAGTTCTAGCACCGAAGTTAAATACCAAAGTGGTGCATTCCTAAATCCGCTGACTACTGCAAAAGTTTGAGATGTTTTGGATGGACCCACAGCAGGCTATGATTTTTCCTCGTAGCAAACAGAGATTCTGTCCATACTTCTAGCTATGACTTCGGAAGTCTCTGACTACCCAATTATTTATGAAGTCAAGGAAGTAATATGGATCGCGTTGCTAATGGTAACCTTTCACGTTTCAGATGGTTGGATCGACACGTGGCAACCCCGAGGGTTTTGGTGCCGGTGGCAGCCGCTCGCGACAATCGCCACCACCCCCGCCCAGTTTGGTGGAAGTGATGGCCGCTCAAACCGAGCTGCTGCGTCAGATTGTGCAAGGGCAACACCAGCAGAGGGGTGGGCACAATGCTCACCAACCACAAGCTGCAGGATACACGGATTTCTTGGGGACCCAGCCTCCCTTGTTCCATAAGACCGAGGAACCCCTGGACGCAGATGCATGGATTCGCACCATAGAATCCAAGTTCACACTAATTGTGGCCCCATGCTCAGAGGCCAACAAGGCTCGTTTTGCCGCGCAACAACTTCGCGGTACCGCTCGACTGTGGTGGGACCACTATTTTGCGATGCTCCCGGCTGACCATGTGGTCGACTGGAATGAATTCAAGACCGCGTTCCGGGCACATCATATTCCCGAGGGTCTCATGGAGAGGAAGTTGAACGAGTTCCTGGCACTCACCCAGGGCACCCGCACCGTGTTGCAGTACGCCCAGGCGTTCAACAACCTATGCCAGTATGCGGGCTATCACGCGGATACGGATGCCAAGAAGCGTGATCGTTTCCGCCGAGGTCTGAATACCAAGCTCAAGGAACGTCTGAACCTAGCCAGGGCTGAAACCTACAACGAGTTGGTCAATATGGCCATTACCCAGGAAGACTGTATCCTGGCACACCGGGCAGAGAAGAAGAGAAAGGCACCCGCAGGACCATCAAGTGCCCAACCACCAAGGTATCGCATCGTGCAAAATACCGCACCTACAGCTCCACCAAAGGCCCCGCAGCCAGGAAGATGGATTGCCAGACCCCCACAGCAGCCAGGCATGGTACGACCCCCGATGCCTCCACAGAATGGTCCGAGGCCCATTCTTCAGCAGTCTCTTCGACCTAGCCCCGCAAATCGCTGTTTCAAATGCGGGAGTTCCAGCCACTTCGCACGCGAATGCCCTCAGCCTGGACAGCCCAACCAAGGTCAAGGATCCAACCCGAACACCAAGAACAAGGGCAAGAGACAGACCCTGCAGGTCAAGCAAGGACGGATTAACTTCACCACGCTTGCAGAGCTTCCTGAAGGAGCCCCAGTGATGTCGGGTACATTCTCTATCCATAACAAGCCTGCCGTTATATTATTTGATTCTGGTGCATCGCATAGTTTTATAAGTGCAAAATTCGGTGCAAAAGTAGGCTTGGATGTTTGTCACACAAAAGGGTCATATATGATATCAACACCGGGTGGTAAAATTGCTTCACACCAAATGGTCAGACAAGTACCAGTCAAATTGGGTAGTAAAACCATCGACACGGACCTTGTCCTTTTACCCCTTGACGGCATGGACATTATTTTGGGAATGAACTGGATGGCTATGCATGGAGTCACACTGGACCTTTCTTCCCGAGCCGTTGAGATAAATTCACCTAGTCACGGAGCCACTACCCTTTACCTACCATTCATAGATTGCACGAATTCCTGTGCTTATAAGATGGAAGGACTTAAGCTAGATGAGATTCTTGTGGTGAACGAGTATGCCGATGTTTTCCCGGATAACTTACCAGGAATGCCACCGGATAGGGATATCGAGTTCGTTATTGAACTACAACCAGGCACTGCACCTATATCCAAAAGACCATATAGGATGCCCCCTAAAGAATTGGCCGAGCTGAAACTTCAACTCCAAGAACTACTGGACAAAGGTTTTATTCGCCCTAGCGCGTCACCTTGGGGATGTCCAGCCCTATTCGTAAAGAAGAAGGATGACAGTTTGAGATTATGTGTGGACTACCGACCTCTCAATGCGGTAACAGTTAAAAATAAATACCCACTTCCTCGCATCGATGTGCTCTTCGATCAATTAGCTGGAGCCAGAGTCTTCTCAAAGATTGATCTTCGCTCGGGGTACCATCAGATCAAGATTCGCCCGTGCGATATTCCTAAGACTGCCTTCTCCACACGATATGGACTATACGAATTCTTGGTCATGTCCTTTGGACTCACCAATGCCCCTGCCTACTTCATGTATCTCATGAATTCGGTGTTCATGCCCGAACTGGACAAATTCGTCGTAGTGTTCATCGACGACATTCTTATCTATTCCAAGGATGAGGAAGAGCATGCCAAGCACCTTCGCATTGTTCTTCAGCGACTCAGAGACCATCAGCTCTATGCTAAGTTTTCTAAGTGTGAATTCTGGTTGGATACTGTAAAGTTCTTAGGTCACACGATCTCCAGCGAAGGCATAGCTGTTGACCCCAGCAAGGTACAAGAGGTGATGGATTGGAAACCCCCTACCTCTGTTCATCAGATTCGCAGTTTTCTCGGCTTAGCCGGTTACTACCGTCGCTTCATCCCGGATTTCTCTCGAATTGCTAAGCCCATGACGGAACTATTAAAGAAGGAAGTAAAGTTTGTATGGGACGAGAAGTGTGAGGAAGCCTTCCACACTCTCAGAGAGCATCTGACTACTGCACCTGTGTTAGCTCAACCCGATAATACCAAGTCATTCGATGTGTATTGTGACGCATCATGTACTGGTCTAGGATGTGTGCTTATGCAAGAGAATCGAGTGATTGCATATGCCTCACGAGCCCTTCGGCCCCACGAACAGAATTATCCCACGCATGACCTTGAGCTCGCAGCCGTCATTCACGCTCTGAAGATATGGAGGCACTATCTCATGGGTACACAGTGCAATATCTACACGGATCATAAGAGTCTCAAGTACATCTTCACACAAGCCGATCTGAATATGAGACAACGAAGATGGCTAGAATTAATCAAAGATTATGACCTTGAAGTGCACTATCACCCCGGTAGGGCTAATGTAGTCGCGGATGCGCTAAGCCGCAAGTCCCATTGCCATTGCTTATCCATGGAGTCCTACCATGAGACCTTATGTGCAGACATGAGGAAGCTTAACTTGGAAATGGTTTCCCAAGGCACCCTAAATCACATCTCAGTTGAGCCCACTCTTCACGACCAAATCGTCATGGCACAACTACATGATGAAGGAATCAAGATCATCAAACAAAAACTCTCTCTAGGTGAGGAGAAGTATAAGTGTTTCCGCCAGGACCATAAGGGAGTTCTATGGTTCGAAAGTCGTATAGTCGTTCCGAAGAATCGTGAACTCCGCAAGCAAATTCTTGATGAGGCACACCTCTCCAAATTCTCTATCCACCCCGGCAGTAGCAAAATGTATCAGGACCTAAGGCAAAACTTCTGGTGGACTAGAATGAAAAGGGAAATTGCTACGTATGTCTCGGAATGTGACACGTGCCAGAGAGTAAAAGCTAGCCACTTAAAGGTAGCCGGTACACTTCAACCGTTACCTATACCATCATGGAAATGGGAAGACATAAGTATGGACTTCATCGTTGGACTACCAAACACGTCCCAGAGACATGATTCCATATGGGTTATCGTTGATAGACTCACGAAGACGGCACATTTTCTTCCGGTACACACCACCTATTCTACCAAGAAATATGCCGAGATTTACCTCGATCGTATTGTCTGCCTGCATGGAATACCTAAGACAATTATTTCCGATCGTGGTCCTCAGTTTGTAGCACGCTTTTGGGAACAACTGCAAACGTCTCTTGGCACAAAGCTGATTCGCAGCTCAGCATACCATCCTCAGACCGATGGACAAACGGAAAGAGTAAATCAAATTCTTGAAGACATGCTGAGAGCTTGTGTCATTCATTATGACAAGAATTGGGACAAATGCCTACCCCTGGCAGAGTTCTCGTACAACAACAGCTACCAAACGAGTTTGAAAATGGCACCATTTGAGGCCCTGTACGGACGAAGGTGTCGAACCCCTTTGAGCTGGTCACAAACCGGAGAACGTAAAATAATTGGACCCGACCTGGTAATCGAGGCAGAGGAGAAAGTAAAAGTAATACAAGCGAATCTTAAAGCCGCACAAGCCCGACAAAAGAGCTATTCTGACAAAAGGAGAAAGCCTCTGAAGTTCGAAGTGGGCGATCATGTCTATCTTCGAGTTTCACCAACCAAAGGAGTGCGAAGATTTGGGATCAAAGGCAAACTAGCTCCCCGTTATATTGGTCCTTACGAAATCATGGAGAGCTGCGGACCCGTAGCCTACAAATTACGACTGCCCCCTCAGCTCACGGCCACCCATGATGTCTTCCACGTATCTCAACTCAAGAAGTGTATTCGAGTCCCTACCGAGATTGTGGAACAACAAGAAATAGCGTTGGAACCCGACCTCTCTTATGTCGAACACCCAGTTAAGATTTTGGATCAAAAAGAAAGAGAGACCAGGAGGAAAGTGATTAGAATGTATAAAATACAATGGAATCGCCACACGGAAGAAGAAGCCACCTGGGAAACGGAAAGCTACCTGAACCAACATTTCCCTGGGTTTCTTGCCTCAACCACTGGTATGTGCCCCCACGCCCACACTAAGAATTACCGAATCTCGGGGCGAGATTCTTGTTAAGGGGGGAAGGCTGTGACAACCCTGGTAATTACAAATCCAAAATCAATGACATAAGCCTAACTCCATGTGTTAAACCAACTAATGAGAGGGTGGAAAGAATTTAAAACGGGTTCAGTTGGAATTCAAATTAAATTTGGGCACATTTGGACACAATTGAAACTTTTAAAATAACTTTAAAACCATAAGCCAAATGAAATTTTGCCTGAAACCAAAGTTGTAGAACTTTTTTTTTGAGCAACTTTCGTGTTCAAAAGTTTTTGAAATTCAAATCAGAAAGAGGAGAAAACGCCCTGTTTGCACCCAGCCCCCTGAACTTTTTCGAATTTTTGCATTCCAGTCCCTCGTCTGCTCTGCCGCGCCGCGCGCGCTCGCCCGCCCGCCGCGCGCCAGGTGGCCGGCGTCGCCTGACCGGCGCGGAGCGCCAGGCTAGTGGCCGCCGTACCACCCCGCCACGGCCGGCTTTGCCCCGCCCCGACGCCGCGCGGCCAGTCCCCGCCCGCGCGTGCGCTGCCGCGCCCAGGCCGCCGCCCGCTCGCCCAGTGGCCGCCGCTGCCGTGCCGCCCCGGCCCCCGCGCCCCACCAGTCGTCGCGCCCGCCCTCCGCCCGAGCCGCTGCCGCTGCTGCTTCCCCACTCTGCGCCCGGCACTATCTCGCCGTGCCCACGCCAGTATCTCGGCCGCCCAGTCGCCCGCCCCTGCTCGCCGTGGACAGCACGACCCCGACCCCCTCCGTCCAAGCCGAGCCTCTGAGTAGCTTCCCCACGCGTCACTGAAGCTCACCGACCGGACCACGCCGCCCCAAGCCCGCCGGAGCACCGCCGTCGACGCGAGCCGCGCCACCGCCGCCTCTGCTCCAACGCCGGCGAGCCCTTCCCGGCCGTCCTCCACCTGAACAACATCCCCACAAGGTAGCCCTCGCACCCCTGAACCTTCCCCGACCCCCGCCCCTCGCCGCCGGCGAGCCCCCTCGCCGGAATTTCGGCCGGCCGCCGCACCCGAGCCGCCGAGGACCCAATTGCAAGGATTTAAATCTTTAGAAGGGTCTGAGCGTAAGATTCAAGGACCTAGTTGTAAAAGAAAATTTCAAACCTAGATTCAAATTCAGTGAACTTGTAAAATTCGTATAAAATCGTAGAAAATTCAGAAAAATGCAAACTCAACTGTTCTGGAATCCACAGAACAAACTCTACCACTTTTGTTACAAAAATTTTCTCAGAATCTCAAAATATTTTGCTCTACATTAAATAGAAGCTTTAATGGGCATATTTTATACCCACTGTTCTAGAACAATGCTGACCCTAAATTTTGGGCAGTGAATTAGTTGCTGGATGATTAGAACTGTGTAAAAAGATCAGATCCAAATTCCATTTCTAGCTCTGCTGTTTGTTAAACCTAGTTTTAATTCATGTGTAAATGGAATGTTTTATCCCTGTAGTTAGGTGGTGAGTCACCCATTGAAATTTTTCCTATGCTAATGTATTGGTACCTAGAAGCCAGAGAAAAACTAGGAGAATTTTTATCTTACAGTAACCCACTTATTTGATTTATGTGCTAATAAAATATATTAAATCAAGAAAATAGTACCTTAGTTTGGAAAATCCCCAAATTATTACTGGGAGTTACACTGTGATAGAGGTTGCTGTGTAAAAAGTTTCATGGACAAAAACCCTGTGTAGGGTCCTGTAAAAATGAATCTTTAAAAAGCCTAGGTGTAGAATGTCATATTTTCTATGCTCTGAATACTGCATAATAAATCCTACAAAAATTACAGTAGCGTCTGCATGCTTAAGTGAAAGATCTGTAAAAATCTTAGACTCATTTGTTACACCAATTGTTCTGTACAAAAAGAACAATTATCTAACAGCAACAATGATATATATTTTTCAGAATTAATCTGTTACATAAAATTGGCTGAAAATTTTACAGTAAGCACATCTTTCCTTGATGTGCCTAAATCCAAAATTTCATGACCAGAAACTATCCCTTGTAGTAATGACTCTCAAATCGTAATCAAGTGCTATTTCCACGACTTAAACTTGTGCACTCATGTAGAATCGACGACTCTCGCCGACGGAACCTACGAGCTGGTGCCCGCGTCCGAGAGTGAGCAGCGTGAAGCTCAAGCAAATCTAACTGAAGCTTTTGAAGACCCGAGCCCAAGTTCGGAAGATCCCCAAGCAAACTGCGAAGGCAAGCCCCGGAGCATAACCCATTCTTTCCGAAATTATGCAACTCTTTACTCCTTGCTTGTGCATTAAGTTTATAGGAGTTGGATGAAAACTTAGTTGCATGATGTCAGGAACCCTTGCGTGAAAACTAGATGTAAGGTTCGATAGAATGCTGTGCTAATAGGACTCCGGTAAAAGTCGAGTGATTTCTTGTCACTCGCGAGAAAATCGGAGTTGAATGACTACTACACGCTGCAATCATAAGGACACGGACGGGTCATGTAACGATGGTTACGACTGAGGCCCGTCTGTCTAGTGAAAAATGCTAAGGCCGCAGAGTGTGGTAGTGATGGTTAAGTCTTTGAACGTACTAAACACATGCCGAGATTATGGGAATCGGTAAGCTTAAGTACCTGATTGGCCCGGCAAGGGGACGGCATCCTACCCTTTGAACTTCGGTCCCATGTGCATATGGCGAGTGCAGAGAGTGGTCACGACCCGGCGCCGAACCGTGGCGTGGAGCTCTTGTACTCTCGGAGGGTAGCCCCGATCCACGACCCGGAAAGAAAGGGGAAAAGTTGCACGTGTGACTCTAGGGAGTAACCACGTGACGTGTGTTTGGGTTTCCCTTGCAAGGTTAAGAAATTCGATTCGAATCGTCCGTTTCTCACGGCTATTGAGACTGCTTAACCATTTTTACCCACAGAGTAAGAAGAGGAACAATGATGATGAATGAACTGGTTGGATGGAAAATTTGATGCTTCACCATGTATGCTTTAGATAGCTGCTTACCTAGACTGGCTAACGAAACTAGAATCTTGAGCTAAAAGTTGAAAGTAAGGACCCACTTGTAGTTGCTTTTCGGCAAAACAAACCCCTGAGCCAAAAAGCCTGGCATGTCTAGAGTCGGTGGAGTAGATTCCACTACTCGGGTAAGTCTTGCTGAGTATTAGTATACTCAGCCTTGCTTGTAACTCGTTTTCAGGTGAGCCCTTCGAAGATATGATTGCTAGCTTGACTTGGCCCTGCACTCTTCCCCCTGGTTGGTCGGTGGAATGGGATGCGCCCCCGTCCAACGGAGATAAGGCCGAGTGATGTCTCGTACGGGCTTCATCGAGACATCCTATATCGTCGAGTAGTTTCCGTTGTTTTTCCGCTGCAAATTTAACTCTGAAGGACTTATTTATCTTAATTGAAGTACTTGTTTTCTAAACTCAGAACTTGGTCTGTAATATTTACTTATGTTAATGTTGTAATATTTGCTGGAATGTGGTGTTCTCTGGGCTCGTCGTCGCATGAGCATTTGTATGTACGGCGCTCGATCCGTTCACCGTGGTTGTATCGGGAGGTTATACCCGACAGACCAGTGGATTACTCCGTTTGAAGTGTAAGGTTAACCGAGGATGCCTTAATGGTGATGGTTAATACACTTGAGCCGGATTAATTCAGGTGGTTCTGCCACAGGGGCCCCCGAGTACCCGACTTCCCCGAGCTGCTAGCAGGCTCCTTTCATTGAGCCTCCGGGCACTTGCCAAAATCGAGTTGCTAGGGCTCGGCGCAGCGTCAACAACGGAAGGGTCCGCTGCACCAGGCTGAACGTCGACCACTGGTGCAGCATCATCCCCAGTAGGGCCTGACTTTCCCCCGTCCTTGGGATGTTTGGACAGGGGGGAGGTGGGCGGACTGCAAACAGAATAGAGGAAAACTTAGCAAAGAACATCAAAACTGCAACAAGGAAGGTACTCGAGGACATTGCTTACCTCGGGTTGTCGTCTGACTGATCCGAGAGGGTGAGCTTCCGTTTCCTCACACCCACCCGCGGCCCTGTCGAGTGGCTTGGGATCTCCATGCTGCTACTCGATTCCTTGCCAGACTTCTTCAAGTAAGCTGCTAGAGGAAGATCGTCGTCAGAATCCATCATTTCTTCATCAGTTAAGGGATCACGATCTAAACGACTGGTCATGAGCATCTGGAACGCACTTGTCTTGAGGTGATCCACCCGAGGCAAGTCAGGATTTGGAGCAGGACAATGGTACAGTTCAGTGTGCACCTGCAGAAAATAACGACAAAGAGTCAATACTTAGTGATACGTCACAAGTTCTGCATGTAACCAACAAACAAATTACTCACTAGTTTTGGCGGATTCACCGCAATGAAAAGCTTCTGGATGTAAGGGACCGTGTTCGCATCGAGTAGTACTCTGCGAACACGGTCAAGAGTCGTTTGCAAAGGAAGAACTTCTGTGGAAAGGCGAGATGGATTGTTACTTCCTAAGTACTCGAATCCAAATCTACACCTCTTCTGCAGTGGCATGATACGCCTCTTGTACATGGAGGCCAAGACGGACACGCCGGTTACACCTGATTCCTTCTGCTTGCTAATCAGTTCGAGCAATTCATTGAATTGCAGCAGTTGGTTGGGATTCAACTTCTCGTTCCACTTGGGCCTCCACACTGTCTTCCCTGGAGTTCTCTCGGGCAGTGCGGGTGGATGGTTTTCAATGTAGAACCACAGGGATCACCAACCCGAGTGGTTCGTGGGGAGCGTGTACTCAATATACTCCTTCCCCTTCCCCTGCTTGAACTGGATTCCGGCTCCACTAACAAGGTACTGCTTCTCCTCAGATGGTTGTTGGCGGAGATGGAAGAAGTAGCGGAAAAGATCGAAATGTGGCTCGATGCTAAGAAAAGCTTCGCAAAAATGAACAAAAATGGAGAGGAGGGTTCAGATGATGGATCAGAATACCCCAATGAAAAGGAGGCCACAGAAGAAATCAGATGCGGGGAGGGCCAATCCCCTTTCGACAAAATGCTCGAAGATGATAGTCTGATCTGCATCTTCTTGCGGAACGAACTTGCGGAAGGAAGGTTTTCACTGAACCATTTCCTCCGATTGAAGAAGACCTTGAGCAACTATGTTAAGAAGGTCGGCACGGGTGCACTTACTTCTCTCCCAATCGTTGGTGGTCGACTCCTCCTTTTTCCCCTTAGATGTCGATTTCTTGCATGTCATGAGCTGCTTCACTCACATATGCTCGGGGGCCTCGGGAGATGGGCGCAAGGACTCACTGATGGAGCGGATGGATTCTCCGACAAGTTTGGCTGGGGATGGAGGACGGGCTCAATGGGGCTCTCAAACCCTAGAGCTAACAGTGATTGGCGGCGCAGGAGGGTGAAAGAGCGAAATGGCTAAGGCAGAAAGTGAAAGGGTAAAAACCCTAGAGTCACCACGCGGTTAAATAGCCAACGGGTAGGCCCAAATTTACTGTTCGGAAGCCGAAGCGTTTTCTCCCCTAAAAAAGTGCGTGATTTGTTTTGAGCGGTTATTTGGGAAGAGTTTTGGGGAGTTTATTTAATTAACCATTTTTCAGGGACCTCATCCCGAAAAAGGGGTTTTTCGAATTTTGAACCAATTGATTTCCGAAATAAACCATCAAGGCAGATTACGCATTATCTACACACATTTTGTACATAACACTGTTCAGTATGCCATGTTCTTTTGGATCCTTTTTTCCAAACCTTGGGATTTGGATTCAAGGCTCGAGGGCTGCGGGACACGTGTCATCGATGGTTTATTCTTAAAAAAATGTTTGGAAGATAAGAAGATTCAAGACTAGTGCGACCCTCAGCCTGATTCTTTGATTCAATCTAAGGCTCGGGGGCTACTCCATAAGGAGTGCAATTTGCATCGCACCCCATAGAAAGAAAAGACTTGAAAGTACTCAGGGCTAGAGCACCTCACAACCTCGAGCAGTCAAGGAAAGTACTCGGAAGACACCTTCAAGATGGAGTTTCAGTAGAAACCGAAGGATGACTTCCAAGAAGTACTCGAAGCCTGCAATACTTGGCTATGAAGAGCTTGGGGGCTTGTCAGACCCAGGGCAACGCGACTACACGCGTGGCGTAGAATATTCTAGAGTAAGGGGTGGGGCATGTCCCATACCTTATCCATACTGTAAAGTACTCGTATGTAAGTACAACTAGTCGATACAAAAGGAAACTACCCGGGAGTACTCGGTTAGGACTCCTAAGCTCATACCAGACCAGGACTTCCATATAACCCTGTCCCCCCAGACTATATAAGGGCGGGCAGGGACCCCTCCAAAGCACATTGTGCATAACGCATAACCCCCCAAGGCAGTACAAACCATACAAGACGTAGAGTATTATCCATACTGCAGCCCGAACATGTCTAAACCCTTGTGTTCCTTGTACCATCGAGTTCCTGATCTCGGTGACACCCTGACCACAAGTCTACTACCTTAGGGTATCCCTAGGTAGGCTTGCCGGTAAAACACCGACAACCCCCTCCCTCCACTCTCTCTCTCTCTACCTGCACCCCTCTCCCTCCTCCCTCTCCCTCATCCTGAGCCCCTCTCCCTCCTCCCTCTATCCTGCAACCTCCGGCGCGGGCCATGGCCATGGTGGCGTGCGCGAGCAGCCAGGGCGCCGCAGACGCGGCTGGTCGGCCGGGTGGCACGGACGCAAGCAGCGAGGACCCGGCCGGGAAGGGCGATGCGGCGGCGGATCCGGCACGGAGGTACGGCGGGCGGATCCGGCCAGGGCGGTGCGGATCCGGCCGGCCAAGGCGGTGCGGCGTGCGGCAGTTGGCGGGCTAGGCTGAGTCGGCGGCCCACGCCGGCCAACGGCGAGCGAGGCTGAGGCGGTGGCATCATCCATCGAGATGCCCTTCCTCTCTCGCGAGCAGCCGCTGCAGCACGGGGATCCGGCGAGCTGCCGCCGCGGCGGCACGTGGATGGCTCCCTCTCCCTGAGCCTGCCAGCGGCGCCAAGCGAGGCGGCCCCGGAGCTCCTTCCCAGCGCGGATCAGGGGTGCGGCGCATGGCCGGAGCGGGGCATGGCAGGCGAGGCGAGGCTGGCGACAACGGCGGGACGTGACGGCGACCGATTGACTCGGCGGGCCCGTGATGGGCTCAGCGGGCTTTTCTTTTTTTTTAATTTTTTTATTCTATTTACCAAGGCGGGCGTGGAAACCACCTCGGTTAATGCCATGATTAACCGTGGCCTTGGCTCCCAGGCGGTTGCAAAAATCTCCTCGGTTAATGCTTTTTGACCGCCTCGGTTAAGATTTCTATAGTAGTGGTCTACACGATCACACAAGCAAGCGTACACAAACAAATAAGAAATAGTATAACAAATAGTACAGATAGAGTGTAAAAAGATGATAAAGTTGTAGAGCGTGATGCAAGGATCACGTGAGCGCAAAAATCGCTGAAATCGGAGTTGAAACGAAAAAGTTATGGCTAAAACTGTGTTCCAGGGACCTATCTGCGAGAGATTAGGAACTTCCAAGGGCTAGATCTGAAGAAACCTGGAGCTAAAATGTAATTAAACCCTAAATAGAGGGTCCAGGGTGCAAAACTGAGGTTTCTGGATGGCGGGTTCTATTTTTGGAAAGGTCAGGGACCTAAACAGAAAAGGAAGGACCTAAAACTATTTACTTTTCAGCGGAATGGGACCGCGTGTTGATTTACAAGAAACTAAGGGGCTTTTCTACAAAAAGATCTGGCAGCGCCTAGGGTTTGGCTCGGGTCGGGTGGATCTGACCTTCTGGATCTCGATTCAACGGCAGTAGAGGAGTCGGCTCGGCTCAACTTGGCTGGGGCGTGGCTCAGCGGCGCGGTGCGGCTCGGCTGGACGAGCCAGCGTCTCAGAGGGCAGCGCTGGGCGCCGGCGGCGAGCGGGGGCGGCAGCAGACCATGGAAGACACCGAATCTGATGCTCCGGACCTCGGTTCGGCACGGGATTAGGCCGGTGAGGGAGAGGGCGGCACGGCGAACACGATGGGGGCCACGAGAGGCCGGTGCGGCGGCAGGAACAGGCACGACACGGCGAGGGGCAAAGCGATTGCTCCGACGAGCAATCGATGGCGGAACCGAGCGAGAGAAGGAGGGAAAGAGGGGCAGTGAGTGTTCTCACCACCTCGCGGAACTCCGGCGAGGGTTGAGGGCGTCGGAGAGGCGGCGGAACGGCGGGTCGATGGAGAAGTACGGCTTTGGGCGGCGGCGTTCAGTCCGACGAGGAAATACAGGCGTGGTGCGGCGACGCGGAGAGGAAGAAGGGGCCAGCGACGGTGCTCCTCCCGAGGTGGAGCTCCGACGGCTGTCATGGACGACAATGAGGCGGCGGGGCGGGAGGTCAACGGCAACAGCGGCGATGGCGAGCTCGGGCACAGGAAATGGAGGCGGCGCTGCGTGGGTGAGCGAGACAGTGGGAAAGGGAGAGCGCAGGGGCTCGGGCGAGGCTTAAGTAGAGGGAGCGAGGGAGCAGAGTAGAGCGGATAGAGGAGGGGAGCGGGCTCGACGGCGGCCGGCGATTGCGGCCGTGATTGTAACGGCCAAGTACAATGGAAAGGGGCGCGCAACAAGGGTAGTTCAGTGATGCAGATAAGGAAAGGGACGCGTGGCAGTGGGCTGAATCCGCGGTGAGGAAACGAAGGTGGGGAGCTGGAGGTAGGGGACTGCGCCGACAGGTGGGCCCGGCACGTCGGTGAGAGAGAGGTGTGAGGGAGAGAGGGGTGGCGGGTTGGGCTGGTTGGGCTTGCTGGCCGGGTGAGAAAGAAAAGAGGGGAGGAGAAGAGGGGTTTGGGCCGTGCTGGGAGAAGAGAGAAAGAGTGAGAGGGATGCTTGATTTTATATTTTTTTTATTCAAAACATTTTCATTTCATCATTTTTTTCTACACTTTGGGTGTTACAATAATCCCTTTTGATGACCTGGCAATCTAAATCCCAAGAAAGTATCGAAGTGGTCCAAGATCCTTTATCTCAAAGGCTTGACGTACCTAACCTCTCCTTCAGGTTCTTGATCTCCTCCCCATCATCTCCAGTGATCACAATATCGTCAACATAAACAACTAGGATAGTGATACAAGAGCCCTGATGCTTGTAAAATACTGCTCGCACACTGCTCGCCTAAATCTATCACACACTGCTCGCCTAAATCTATCAAACCATGCACGTGGTGACTGCTTTAGACCATAAATTGATTTCTTCAATTTGCACACCAAACCAAGGTGGAATTTTCATATAGACTTTCTCTTACAAATCACCATGAAGAAATGCCTTTTCTACATCTAACTGATGAAGTGGCCAACTGAAGTTGGCTGCACATGAGACCAAAGTCCTCACTGTGCCCATTTTAGCCACTGTTGGCGTTTCTTATGCCCAATAGAATAGTGATTCCGCAAACGCATAGAATACACCGATGTAGCACTTCACCTTGGAGTATTCCACGGTATCGAATTTCCACGGGGAAACACTATGGTCTAAAGAGTATTGATTGAATGTATGGTAAACTTTACTGGATATAACCACCAGCTAGATAGCAGGGGTAAGCCAGATAATAGATAGGATAAGTGGCCAGACAATGACCGAGTGACACACACGAGACTCTAACTTAGAGCGGTAAGTAGCTGGGAGGACAACGAGCGAGAAAGACTCCTAAAACAATTCTAAACTAACGAGCTAGCCTCTCTAGACTAAACCTTGAATAACCTAGCTATCCGGAGAACAGAGCTTACTTCGGCGGTTGGGGCGGAAGGACCACAGACTGAGGGAGAATGGGGGGTCCAACTCGGCCAACGATCTACTGCTATGAAAACACTCGAACATGGTGGACTACAAGGGACGGACATGGTTGTCACCACCTGCCGCCTACCACATCAATTCCGTGGGGTGGAACACACTTCCTAGCTAACACTAAGCCAGACACCACGTCTGCACTCGGTGTTAGGATTTCTCTTGAGGCCTTCCAGAGAAATCCCCCTCAACCTAGGGAACTAACTTGAGCTCCCTTGTCCGGGCGAGAAAACCCGTAAGATAAGCTAAAGGACAGAACTTCCGCACACAAGCAAGACCTTAGAAATAAATAAATAATTGCGGAAAGTGAAGCTTGACTCGAAAAGATAAAGAAGATAACTTATATTGATAATATCAAAGGAAGGATACAAGAGCTTATACCAAACTTCCGAGAACGACTCCAGAATCCCAAGACAAGCTCGACTCGACTCTAACTCCCAGACTACTAAACCTAGCTCTAGAACTGAAGTGAAGAGAGAAGTCCTTTTGAGTGTGTCTTACAAGTGAGGATGGGGAGCCTATTTATAGCAGCTAAAGGTCGGTAACCGGTGAAGGGCGTCAAGACCATGCAACCTTGACGGTTGTTTAACTTCCACGTGAAGGCTGGGCACCTGAGGCCGCCAGGTGGGGCCGGCCGGCCTCCCCCAGACTGGCCGGCCTGGGGTTGGTGCCAAGTGGCACCGCCTTCTGGGTGAACGCTCCTGATGGCCTCCTGAGGTCAGTAACAATTGCTTTTTAGTTAAGTAACAGTTTCAAACATGCAGGTGGGCCCCTGAATCCGTGTGTGAAGCGTTTCCGGTCCTCGGATCAAACCGACTTCAAGTGCACGATGCATGATCCTCTTGGGTGTGTTTCTTGACTCATGGACCGATGACGTGGCCAGAAGAGGGGGGAACAAGACCGGCCTAGGGGAGGCTGGTCGGCCTGGGATTTCTCCCAGTTCATCCCAATTTTGGTACACTTGCTCCTGCATAGACAACTCATCCAAAACTTGTGGAATTTTATTAGTTTAAATAAAATATGTATGGAACATAATGCAAAACTCTGAATTATTTCCGAGATGTTGACGAATCATGGTCGAATAACGGCCATCAACAACCACATGTGCAAAGTTTTCATCATAGTTGATGCCATATGCTTGGCTATATCCCTCGCAACCAATCTTGCTTTATACCGGTCCACCTTTCCTCAGGGGTCTGTTTCACTGTGGAGACCCACTTACAACCCACTGCCTTCTTTCCTTCTGGAAGGTGAACAAGTTCCCATGGCTTGTTCTTTTGAAGAGCATGTAGCTCTTCTTTCAATGCATCTTTCCACTTTGTATCCTACTTAGCACACCTTCAATCCTTCAGAATAGGCACTGCTTGTAGAGATGCAACAAAAGTTCTATATGCAGGTGATATACGTAGCAATGTCATGTTGAAAGCCATAACGAGGAGGAGGTTTTCCAGCATTAACTCTAGGATCTCTACGTTGTGTAAGAGGAAATTCAACCTGTACAGGAAAAAGGATGAGAGGAATATTACCACTCGTCACCAACGAAGTTGATGGAGAGGAGTCTGGGAAGAGATTTGGGACTGGAGTTTCAACTTGTTCACGTTGTGGTTGCTCTTCCTGCTTCTTAGCCCGCCTTCGCTGGTATATACTATGGGTTGTCTTTTCCTGTGCTCCTCATTCTTCTTATCTCCAGTGAAGTTGATGGAGTGGAGTCTGGGAAGAGATTTGGGACTGGAGTTTCAACTTGTTCAAGTTGTGGTTGCTCTTCCTGCTTCTTAGCCCGCCTTAGCTGGTATATACTATGGGTTGTCTTTTCCTGTGCTCCTCATTCTTCTTATCTTTAGTGGGACACGAGACTGTCCCAACAACCACAACTTCTTCATCCTCCACCTCCTCCTGACAATCTTTACTTTGATCATCACTCTCACTTGTACCCTTTCTAAGTGGAGGCATAACCAACAAATATACACTTGATTGCTTTAGAATCCAACTTGATCATTGTAGGCTAATGATCCTTTACAGAGCATGGCCTTCATGACGAGGAGGCTTTGGTGGTGGCGGTGTTGCTGGTGGAGGAGCACGGCGCGGAGACGGCATGGAGCAGGCCAGAAGTGGGGGCTGGCACGAGGGCGTCGGGAGGCACGACAGCGGCTGAGGAGGAGGAGGAGAGGTCGGTGATGGAAGGGTGGGGAAGAGAGAGAGGGGCACTCAGGGAGGACCGGTGGCCTCAAAAGTTAATAGATGAAGAAATTGGAGGGGTTCTCTGTATATTTTCATCAATGTGGCATGACACGTCAGCATCGGGAGCTTGCATGGCATGTTTGGGACCTGCGATGGACCTCTTGACATGGTTTAGGGTTCCAAGAGGATTTATGCATTTTGAGAGATTGAGGATCTATCTGACATAACGGTACAATTAAGTTTGGAAGTTTGGTGACCTATTATGTAACGCTTCGTTCAACCACTAATTTATTTGTTTAGTGTCCAAGATATGAGGATCTGGAATTTTATCAATCAGTGACGTGCACAGTGGGCTACAGAACAACATTTTTATGAATTCAATTTCACTTTGCGGGACCTCATATTAACATAGTGGTTTCTACAAGTGGTTATGCTACTACTAGAAAACAACCTATTGATCCACCCAAAAAATATCGGTAGGTATTGGATTTGGTACTATTGTAGTACCGGGTCCAATGCCTACCGATAATTTTTTGTTGATGGAAAGGTTACTGCCCGCTACTAAAGGTTCCACCCACATTATTATTATCGGTGTTTTGCCGCCAAGCCCACCGAGGGATACCCCCGAGGGAACTCAAAGGTGCAAGGAACACAAAGTTTAGACAGGTTCGGGCTGCCAAGAGCGTAATACCCTATGTCCTGTGTGGTTTGTATTGCCCATAGAGATTATGAGATTGTTAGTTATGTTTTGGAGGGGTCCCTGCCCACCATTATATAGTCTGGGGAGACAGGGTTACATGGAAGTCCTAGTTGGGACGGCCTGAGGAGTCCTACCCGAGTACGCCTCGGGTAGTTTCCTTACGTCCGACTAGTCCTAGTGCTACACGACTAGTTACAATGAGGATAAGGTATGGCCCATGTGCCATCCCATACTACATGAATATGTACGCCAAGTGAGCAGTCCCGCTGCCCCGAGTCTGACAAGCCCCCGAGCTCTTCGCAGCCGAGTACTGTAGGGTTCCAAGTTCTGGAAGGTGTCATCAGGTCCCTGCTGAGTACCCTTGAGAAGGTGTCTTCTGAGTACTTCCTTGGCTGCATCGCGGCTGTGAGGTGCTCAAGCCCCGAGTAGTCTTCAAGTCTTCTTTTATATGGGGTGCGATGAACTCGCACTCCATATGGAGTAGCCCCCGAGCCTTAGGTTGAATCGAAGAATCAGGCCGAGGGTCAAATTAATCTTGAATCTTTGGTCTGTATCTTCCAAGAATTTTAGAAAAATAAGCCATTGATGACACGTACCCCGCAGCTCCCGAGCTTTTAATCCAAATTCCCTTGTTTTGGAAAAAAGGATCTAAAGAGTCGTGGTATGTAATGTAGGTTTTTGAATTCAAATTGTGCGAAATTTTAGGGTTAAATTGCACTGGAAGTGGAAAGGTCCGAACTCTTGGGAGCCTATCCCAGAGAAAATGGCTTGTTTCCCTTATCCGTTGCACAGAACCCGTAAAATCGTCTTAATCGAATCGTTATCCCGAGAAAAACTCTTTGACTTCCAAAGGAAAAATGGGGAACTGCTGGTTATAAATAACCCCGCGGTACCCTTTAGGGTTTTCACCCTACTCTATTTTCACTGCGGTAAAAATTGATCTACTTTAGCCAAGAGCCCTAGCCGCCGCCGCCCCAAATCCGAGCACTTCTCCACCTCAATCCAAGCCTAGAACAGCTCGAATCCTCGATTACCATTTTCACCCACACCTGTGTGAGTTCTCCGTGCCATGCGGATGAAGATCCCGATGACATTTCGACCCATGGCGCAAAGAAAGCAAGCCACTGGTCACTTGAAGAAATGGGTAGCCGATGGAGAAGGTGGATCATCGCCGCCGTCGGCGAAGGTCGCTAGGACGACGGTCGAGGGGTCGTCGTGGAGGGCCTCCATGATCAAGGAGAGGGATCTGCTCCGGCTCATAGCCGAGCAGGTCTTGCAAGTGGAGGGCGTCGTCCAGTGGCGGGTTGCCGGCACCGATTCATCACCTTGGGAGAACACGGGTGAGACCATAATGTTCGCCCCTTCTGCCGATCGCGGCCTTGCCCTTCCGTCTTCCAATTTCTTCTGCGGTTTGCTTGGATTTTACAAAATCAAGCATTACCATCCTCCCCCTAACTCGATTCTGCACATTTCTATTTTTGTGCATCTTTGCAAGGCATTCCTAGGAATTCGCCTGCATTTTCATCTTTTCCGTCATCTCTTCCGCCTCAAGCCCCAGCCAGATGAGGACAACCCCGCACTAGTCGGGGGAGCTGGGGTATAGCTGCGTGATAAGGCGCTGTACCTCAAGTTCTCAACCCTGAGTAGCCTGTCCGGGTGGCACGCTCAGTGGTTCTATATCGGCAACCACAAGCCTAGCCTCCCCGGACGGGATAACGCCCGCCGCAGCGCCAGGAGTGTTGGCGGAAGAAGCCAACGGAGGAGGAATCCCGTGACATCCCCGAGTTGATGAAGCGGATCCAGCACCTCAAGGACCAGGGCATCACTAGAGAGTCTGTGGCATACTCGTTCATCGAGCGTCGCATCCAGCCTCTCCAGCAGCGCGTTCACCTTGGTTTTGAGTACGAGGGTACTCAGGACCCGTCATGGATGGCGCAAGATGTGCCTTCCGCCGAGGAGGTCATGCGTCGGGTCACCCGTTTGTTCACGGGGGTGACCTCGGAGACGTACGTGCCGAGGCTCTTCGGAGCAGATTACTCGCCAAAACCCGGTAAGCACAAACCCAAGTACCTTTGCTGTGTTCTTGAGCTGAGTAGTCATTTGCTGACTTGTTTTTGTCTGTAGGGCGACTTGGAGCGGTTCAGGTCTAACCCGCCTGAACCCGTCTTCGAGGAGCCGGCCCAAGACACGCCCGCCGCAGGAGACGCGGGTGACGTTGCTGCGAGGCCACCGCGCACGAAGCGGGTAGCAACTCGCAAGCGGAGCGTTGCTGCAGCAGCGGCAACACCAAGCAGCTGTGAAGCGACGTAAGTAGCCTTCTGTTCTGACTTGTTTGATTTCACCTTTGTTCCGTGAGTTCTTGGCTGATTTGTCCCTTTAGTGACACTGAGGAGAAACCCGAGCTCCCGAGGCAAGGGGTAGTTGATTTGACTGGGGAGAGGAGTCCGATGTTGGGGCAGACATCGCCCACGACTGGTCCGCGACTCTCAACCCGGACGGGTAACAAGACCGCGCCACGAGGGCTGGTCGTGCCAACGGTACTCCCCCTCAGGAAGCCGCCAAGGTTAGCAACCAGGATGTTCTTCTTTTTTCTTTGTAATTTGGTGTTATTGTTGACTACTAACACATCTTTGCAGGAAGTTGGAGACTCCCACCGCGGCTTCCTCTAGTACAATCCAGGCAGGCACGAGCGCGAGCTCGCAGCCGAAGGAGCTTGTCGCCGCGAGCACCGCCGAGCCGTCTGTCGATAAGGACGTGCCGGCGAGTACTGGAGGAAGAGATCTTGAGCCCCCAACAGATGCGGGGATGCAGCCGGAAAAGGAAGCCCCCGGGAATATTCCCGGGCCGAATACTGAAGATAGTGCTCAGGTCGGCAAGCAGGCGATCATGAGTACTCCAGGCCAGCACGAGGTTCCGGAGGGTTCCCAAGCTTAGCGTCAAGAGGAGGTCCTAGAAGACTCCTGAGTACCTGAGCGGCAGGAGGAGGAAATCTCGTTGTCTCGCGATGAGATCCTGGAGGACCCCCTTGTGAAGCCGGAGACTGTGATGCTCATGATGGAGCTTGGACGCCGCTTTACTGATTACACAAAAGTATGTAGTCGTGTACCTCCTTTGGCGTTGTTGTTATAGAAGTGTACTGACTTGTCCCATGCAGGACCTTGTCAAGCGTTCGAGGCAGAAATCAATCTTGTTGTCTAGGATTGGGGACGTGCTTCCGCGTACCCATGAAGTTGAGGACAGCCTGATGGTCAAAATGGACAAGAACGCCAGGCTCGAGCAAGAGCTGGTTGCCCTAAAGACCGCGCACCGGGACGCCAAGATTGATCAGCAACGAAAGCACGATCTGGCCCTCAAGAAAGTGAAGGACTTGACCGCCTAGAAGGAGAGTAAGTAGTCTTTTCCCCCGACCCGAGTGGTATTATGCCTCTATCTTTCATCTGAGGTGTATATATGTATGCTTGTCCGAGAGTATGCTCATATTCAAAGAGCGCTAACTGACTGGAAGTGTGATATATACGAACTTAAAGAAGAAAAGGAGCAGTTGAAGAAGGCCCTGGAAGAGCTTCAACTGAGGTACTCGGATCTGGACGAGGAGCACAAGACTGTGACTCGCCAGCTGAAGGATGCTGATCAGCAACTCGCAGCGGACCTGACGAAGATCCAGTCCATGGCTCGAGACAAACAGCGCCATGGAAGAATTCACAACGGCTGCTTATCAGTTGTGTGAGGTTGTCGACCCGACACCAAGTGGTCGCTCGTTGGTGCAGTGCCTTGTGGATGCTCCAGTAAGGATCGCAGGCTATGCATCCGGCACAGCCAAGCTGGTCTTAACCCACACTTTAGCTGTGGTGAAGTCATACTACCCGAGTATGGACGTCAGTCCTTTCGCTGAGGGCGTCTCCGGGGAGTGTACCGAGGAGCGATTCAACGAGTACCGGGCTGAGGTGCAAGATGTTGCCCATCAAATAGTTGATAACCTCCCACTATTTTGAGCTTTGTAATGAACTGTGTATATTTTGCTGAAAACAATAATTTGCTCATGTAATATATTTATGCTTGTTTGATTGTTTGTTTGCTACGCTCGACTTATGAAGTGGCGTGTATGAAACATAATCATTAAGCAACTTAGTACGTTAATGCCAGTGTATAGTTACCCTGAAGGCATCACTTCAGCTGGTGAACTATGTACTAGACTTGTACTTTTATAGAGAGTTGAGTTCATAGAACCTTTGTCTGTAGGTGTGATGACCCCTTTGACTTTACCTTAAGAGACCTCCCCCCTTAGCTTGAATAAGCCGTAGAGGAAGGTAGTCGGAAATAAGTCCCATAACTCGTTTGAACGGGTTAGCCTGAGAGGCAGGTAATAAACTGTAATCGTGATGGAGAGTACTCGTGGCGCTAGCCCCCGAGTATTCCAAGGATTAGTCAATAGTAGCGTATTGAGATAACTCATGGCGACAGCCCCCGAGTGTACTCAATGTTGCTTAAAAGAATAGAAATACAGTAGTCATTTGGGGAACCAAAATAACCATTAATTTATATACTAAGATGCGCTGCAGCTGATGGGATTTGTATAAATTTCTTAAGCATAAAAACAGCGTAGGTGCTCGATGTTCCAAGAATTTGGAACCTCCAGGCCGTCAGGGTATTGTAGTCGATACGACCCTGGGCTGGATACCTTCATGACGATGAGGGGTCCTTCCCATCTAGAGTTGAGCTTGTGAAGCCTAGTCTCATCTTGGATGCGGCGTAAGACCAGGTCCCCAACGTTGAAGGATCTTTCTTAGACGTTGCGGTCATGATACCATTGAACGCCTTGCAGATATCTTGCTGATTCAAGCAAAGCATTGCATCTGACCTCTTCAGCGCAGTCGAGTTCCAAGTGCCTTGCCTCATCAGCTTCGTCTTCCTCGTACATCTCTAACTTGGGGGAATTCCACATAATATCTGCTGGGAGAATAGCTTCTGACCCGTAGACGAGAAAGAAAGGTGACTGTCCTGTGGCTTTACTCGGTTGAGTACGAAGCCCCCAGACAACTGTGGGTAATTCGTCAATCCACTTGCCTCCCTTTTTGCTGTTCTCATCGTAGAGTCTTTTCTTGAGCCCGTCGAGGATCATACCTTTGGCGCGCTCCACCTGGCCATTGGCCCTCGGATGAGCCACCGAGGCATACTTGACCTCGATGCTGCTTCGTTCGCAGAACTCCCAGAACTCGTATGATGTAAAGTTGGATTCCAGGTCGGTGATGATCGTATGAGGGAAACCAAAATGGTGGAGTATGTCACAGATGAAGGTGACAACTCTATCGGCCGTCAAGGTTGTTATGGGCTTGTACTCGATCCACCTGGTGAACTTGTCGATGGCCACCAATACGTGGGTAAAGCTTCCTCGTGTCGTTGTTAGTGCACCAATCATGTCGAGGCCCCAACATCCAAACGGCCACGATGGTGGGGCGATCAGCTTGTGAGCAGGGACATGAGCTTGTTTACCGAAGAATTGGCAGTTGGTGCATCGGCGAACGAGATTTTCGGCGTCAGCCAAAGCCGTAGGCCAATAGAACTCAGACCTGAAGGCCTTCCCAACTAGAGTTCAGGAAGCCGCACGATTGCCGCACGCGCCCTCATGGATTTCCTCCAGGATTTCCCGCCCTACTTCGGTAGTTACACACTTCATGAGTACTCTTGACACTGATCTGCGCTTGTACAGCTTATCTCCGACCAGGACATAACCCTTGCCGCGCCTGACTAGTCGGACAGCCTCGGCACTCTTGGGATCAAGGTTGGGAGGTAGCTTCTTGTCTTTAATCAAGTCGATGAAATGTGTACGCCAATCCTCCTCGATCATGAGGACCTCTCGACCACGCTCCAAAGGGCCTTCGTTGATGGTTCCTCGCTCTACTCTTGGAATAGAGTGGTGGTGGAGTTCGTTAACAAAGACTCCAGCCGGTACTTTGGCTCGCTCGGAGCCAAGCTTTGAGAGTACGTCTGCCCCAACATTGTTGTCGCGGAGCACATGACGAATCTCGAGCCCTGAGAACTTGTTCTCGAGCTTGCGGATTTCCGCAACATACGCGTCCATGGTTTCTTTGTTGGTGTCCCACTCCTTGTTGCATTGTTGGACCACCAGCAGAGAGTCGCCAAAGACGAGTAGTCGTTTGGATGCCAAGAGAGACAACCAGGCGTAGCCCGTGCAATAATGCCTTGTACTCGGCCTTGTTGTTGGAGACCTTAAATAGTATTTGGAATAAATATTTAAGTTGCTCACCAGTCGGGCTGATGAAGAGTACTCCTGCGCCACCGCCTTCGAGCTTAAGTGAACCATCAAAGTACATGGCCCAATGTTCTGGCTGGTTAGCTGGAGTTGGTATTTGGTTTTCTTGCCACTCTGCCAAGAAGTCGACTAGGGCTTGTGACTTGATGGTCGTGCGTGGCTTGAAGTCAATACTGAGAGCCCCTAGTTCCAATGCCCACTTGGAGATACGTCCAGTGGCATCCCAGTTGTGGAGTATATGCGCCAACGGGAAATCAGTGACAATTGTGATCTTGTACTCGTTGAAGTAGTGGCGAAGCTTTCTCAAGGTAATGAGTATAGCGTAGAGAAGTTTCTGGATCGAAGGATAATGGACCTTCGACTCAGAAAGGACTTCGCTAACAAAATACACAGGCCGCTGCACACCAAAGGCATGGCCTTCCTCGGATCGCTCCACCACAATAGCCGTGCTGACTGCGTGAGTAGTCGCAGCGATGTAGAGTAGCAGGTTTTCTCCTGGGTTCGGAGCCGTAAGGATGCCTGCACCGCCTCCTTGGTCCAAACAAAGTTGTCCTGCCGCTTGAGGAGCTTGAAGAAGGGTAGACCCCGTTCTCCGAGTCGGGAGATGAATCTGTTTAACGCCACCATACAGCCTGTGAGCTTCTGCACATCTTTAATCTTCTGTGGGACCCCCATGCTTGTAATGGCGGTTATCTTCTCAGGGTTAGCCTCAATGCCTCGGTGACTGACGATGAAACCGAGGAGTTTCCCTTGTGGTACGCCGAAGACGCACTTAGTCGGGTTGAGATTCCACTGAAATCTTCGCAGGCTGTTGAAGGTTTCCTCGAGATCAGAGATGAACTCATCGGGATTTCTGGTTTTAACAACCACGTCATCCATGTATGCTTCAACATTGCGGTGTAGTTGATCAGCAAGGCATAGCTGGATGGCCCGCTAATAGGTCGCACCAGCGTTCTTTAGCCCGAACGACATAGTCGTGTATGTGTAGGCACCAAACGGGGTGATGAAAGCGGTTTTGATCTGGTCTTTTTCCTTGAGGGAAATCTGATGATAACCCGAGTAGCAATCAAGGAAGGAGAGCAGAACGCAGCCAGCGGTGGAGTCGATAACCTGATCAATACGGGGTAGCGCGAAAGGATTTTTCGGCCAGTGCCTATTGAGATCGGTATAGTCGACACACATCCTCCATTCATTATTATTCTTTTTTAGAACAAGTAAAGGGTTGGCTAGCCACTCTGGGTGGTACACCTCTTTGATGAAACCAGCCGCGAGTAGTTTAGCTAGCTCTTTTTTGATAGCCTGCCTCTTTTCTGGAGAGAAACGACGTAGTCGTTGCTTCCCCGGAGTGGCTTTGGGATCAACTTTTAGGGCATGCTCGATCAACTCCTTGGGCACACCTGGCATGTCCGCTGGTTTCCAGGCGAAGATGTCTCAGTTAGCCCAAAGAAAGTTGACGAGCGCGAGTTCCTATTTGCTGTCCAGGTTCCCGCCGATCAGAGCGGTCTTGGATGAATCACCCTCCTGGAGCTAGATGGTCTTCATGCCAACGTCAGAATTCGGCTTGACCCTCGACGGATTTGGCCTCTTGTTTGCCACCTCATGCTCTGTCTCGGAGAGTTATTGCGCGGCCGCAAGTATTTCTGAAGAAGGCTCTGGCACACGAGCTGATGCAGCGTACTTGATCACCTCCTGGTCATAGTCATAGGAGACGTCGCCGCGGAGAGATAGCACACCGTTGGTACCTGGCATTTTCAAAACCAAGTAGATGTATTGGGGTACCGCCATGAACTTGGCCAACGCGGGCTTGCCGAGCATAGCGTGGTATGATGATTCGAAGTTCGCGACTTCGAATTCGATGTACTCCGTTCGAAAGTTGTCAGCTGTCCTGAAAGTAACTAGCAGGGTGACCAAGCCAATCGGTGTAGCCGCGTTACTCGGAACGATCCTGTAAAATGGAGCCTTGCTTGGGCTGAGCATCATGCCGATGTCCAACCTCATTTTCTTCAGAGTACTCGGGAAGAGCAGGTTCAAACCGCTCCCCCCGTCGATGAGTACCCGGGTCAGTGTAGAGCCCACGACTACCGGGTCCAATACGAGCGGGAGTTTTCCCGGCTCGGAGAAGCTGGTCCACTAATCCTTTCTGGAGAAGAGATTGGGACCTCGTTGTGTCTCAAAGGATGTGGCACTGCTGGCTCAACTGACATGACTTCGCACCGAAAGAGTTTCTGCGCGCGTTTGGTGAGAATACCATCGTCGCCTTCAAAGATGACGTTGACGGTATTAGTCGGGTGTTGGAAACCCGGAGGCCCTGACTTGTCGTTGCCATCGTCCGCCTTGTCCTTGTCCTTTTCCTCGTCATCGGGGAGTGGTGCATTGAGGCTCTTGCGGAGGACGGTACACTGGAACATGGTATGCTTGGCCTTCGGGTGCATTGGGCATTGCTTGTGAAGAATTTTCTCGTATTGCTCCTGCAGCTTGCCCGACTTCTTGTTGCGGTGACTGGTCTCGACGCTGGCCACTTGGTCCTCGGGCTTCCGCTTATGGGCGGCGCCCGAGTTAATGTACTGGCCTTTGTCGGGGCGGTTGTTGCCGTTGCCCTTGTCGATCTTGCGCTTGGGGAAGCGTTCGTTCTCCTCGTCTTCTTGATCCTCCCTTCACTGCATCATGTCGCGGAGCTCGAGTATGGTAGTCGGGAGGTTTCTCCCGAACTCGCGGTATGTTTGCTTCACGACCAACCCGTTGCGGAAGCAGCGGATGACTTCTTTGTCGGCGATGTTGGCGATGGTGGCACGGGTGTCGAAGAAGCGACGCGTGTACAACCTCAGGGTCTCATTATCCTCCTGTTTGACCTGCAACAAGTCAAGGCGGGTACCTGCCGGGATCATGGAACCTTGGAAGTTGTCGACGAAGACCTGCTTTAGGGCCTCTCAGGAGTCGATGGAGTTCGGCTGGAGGGTTTCCAGCCATGTGAGCGTTGCAGTCTATAGAGCCATTGGGAAGTAGAGGGCTTTAGTCGAGTTAGAGCCCCCACACACTTCGATGGCCACAGAGTAACATCGTAGCCATTGCCGCGGATCCTGCTTCCCGTCGTACTTTGGGATGTTTGTGGGCTTGAAGTCCCTTGGAATCTCGCGGTTGGTGAGGTTTTCAGTAAAAGCCGGGAAGCGATCACTATCATCGCGAGGGGTGCTTTCCAACCGCCCACGCTGCCTGTTGGAGATGATGGTACGCGTGCCGCGGTTGCTGTTGATGTGCTGCCTCAGGTCGCCGGGGGGTGGTGGAAGCTGGTTGCCCTGGTGGCCTTGGCCTCCCGTGGGTTGTCCTCCACCCCTGGGCCTGGGGCAGTTTTGTTCAGCCTCCTGCTCAACTTGTTGGTTGTTGCGGGGGTTGGGGTGTCCTGCGACAGCACGACTACCATGGGGAGCAGAGCTGCCGTGTCGTTACGATCTGGAGCGAGTACGTTAGATAGACTGCAGCGGATTCATCTTGTCGAGTTGGACTGCGGCTTGCTTAACAAGTCGCATGATCCGCTGAGTTTCGTCTGTTTGTGGGATCTGCTGCAGGAGCAGTGAGGCTTCGTAGATGTTGCCCATGGGGGTAACAAATTCGTCTTCTGCAGCAGCATCAAAATCCTGTCGCAGGCGCGCTCTTGAGCATTGCGCCTGCGTTTGTTGCGTTTAGAGTTCCTTAGGCGACGTCGTCGCTTTTGCTCTTCGTCTTCACCTTGAGGGCCGTCAGCGGTGAACTCATCGCTGGAGATCGCGTCCACGAGTTCATTGTTGAACTCGATGCCAGGCTCGTCGTCTTCGACCTCGCGGATGGAAGCCATGTAGACTTCGCTCTCTGGCGTGTAGTCGCCTGAATAATCGGTGGCCAGGACCGTCGTGGTGGACGTCCTGGTAGTCTCCTCCTGGATAGGAGCAAGAGGTCTGCCCTCTTGAAAAGGCAGCTGCTGGATGGTGGCTACTAAGCAGGCATCATCATTAAGTAGTTCGGAGGGCTCCATGCCCTTCCAATATATGAATCTGCCCTGCTCAGTAGTTGTAATGGTCAGACCCAGATGACTGACCGCAGAGGAGTCGGGCTTGTCATCTGAATCCGAGTAGGCGTCGAAAATGGGAGCCTCCCGGCTAGCAGTGGCGTCCTCGTCTCTGAGCTTGAGTAGGAGATCTAAGTCTGCTTCCAGATCGGAGAGGGACTTAGACCGTAGGGCCTCCTCGTAAGAAGAAGCCGCGTTGCGTAATCCGAAGTGGAATCGGGTACGCTCCCCCCCAGATTGGCTTGAGCCTGACCCGGAGAGTCGTGTTGGGACACGAGTAAAAAATGCGTCGGTAACGGAATTCTCCTCGGTCTCGCTGGTGAGAAGCGGATGCATCTCGTTGAGGTTGTCGATGAACTTGTCGAGTCCGCTCGAGCAACTCGAAGCTTCGGGCATCGTGGAGTTGGCTAGGTGGCTGTCGAAGCCACCTAAGCCGTTGGCGATGCAGATCCACGAGCCGAAGATGAAAGTTGTGCCCTTGTCGAGCATGGCGCTAGTGACGTTGGTGGATGCCATCAAGTTCTCCGGTGGATGCTCGATGAACACCCCTACCTGGCGCGCCAGCTGTCGGTGTTTTACCGCCAAGCCCACCGAGGGATACCCCCGAGGTGGTAGGTTGTAGGTAGGGAGTCGTCGAGATTAGGAACTCGAAGGTGCAAGGAACACAAAGTTTAGACAGGTTCGGGCCACCGAGAGTGTAATACCCTACGTCCTGTGTGGTTAGTATTGCCTTAGAGGTTATGAGATTATTGGTTATATTTTGGAGGGGTCCCTGCCCACCCTTATATAGTCTGGGGAGACAAGGTTACATGAAAGTCCTAGTCGGGACGGCCTGAGGAGTCCTACCCGAGTACGGCTCGGGTAGTTTCCTTACGTCCAACTAGTCCTAGTGCTACACGACTAGTTACAATGAGGATAAGGTATGGCCCATGTGTCATCCCATACTACATGTATATGTACACCAAGTGAGTAGTCCCGCTGCCCCGGGTCTGACAAGTACCGGTTGGTAGCATCACTCGGTACTAATGTCTAGCTTTTAGTATCAATTGGTATTACCACATGGTACTAAAGGATCCTCTATGGGTTACTTCAAAAGTAAAGCATCTCTCTCCCAATCATAATTATTGTGTAGGTGAGATGGTAAGGAGGAATTGTGCAAGGTAAGAGATCCGGGGTTCTAGTCATCGCACCGCACGCGCGCGTATTTCGCGCGACTTTGAAATATTTTTTTAAAATTTTTTGGATGTGTATTGCTTTAGGATAGGGTAGAAACATCACCTGGTACTAAAGGCCCTTCTAGTATCAGGTTGTGCACCCGGTACTATGAGCATCTCAAGAAATTCCTCAATAAGTATCTCCTAATAAGATAGTATTAAGATGTTCCAATACCACTTTCATAGATTATTGGGAGAGATGCTTTTACAGCCCCAATAACCTCATCTCAATACAACTAATATATTGGGAGAGCCAAAATTCTCTCTTTATTTGAGGGGAGTTGCGGTGAAATATTGAGACAACCCAATAATTATTGGGGAAAGAGAGTGATTTTGGGAAACTGCTGGAGTATATTTTCTTTCCAATATTATCAATTTATAGGGTAAAGGGAGACTACTGGAGATGCTCTAGTATCGAATCTTTTAGTCTCGGCTGCGCATTATTAGAACCGGTATTATAGCCTTTTTCACCCAGTACTGATAGACATATGGTATTTTTATTTTGCGAGACATATGGTATTTGATATCTCTACATTTCTTTTGAGGAAAAACTCTACATTTTTTAATTTAGGAATGTATATATGGAGACTTAACTTTGATATATCCTTCTACATGTAAGGAGATTGCAAATCTCTATTTTGAGATAGGAAACGGGTAGCTAAGCAAAATTTCAAATACTTGTCTCATTATGTAGAACTAATAAGGAACTACTTTTTCCCAAAGAATAAAGCAACTATTGCATTTTTGCCCCTACTTTGAACCCCAATTGTGATTTTACCCCCACATTTTTCTATTTTGCATTTCTACGAAGTCTCCGTTTACCCCTATTTCTAACACAGTTAGCTGCATCCTAAATAAAATAATTAGAAAAATAACAAAAACCAAAAACAAACATATCCCATATGGTTTGGCGCGAAGTGATGTTCATCAAGCAAAGACACCGTGAAGTGACACAACCCACCCTATGCGAATAGGATGTGCTCGATCTATTGACTCGCGTGGTTGGGAGGAGCCGAGTACGAATCCTTATAAGAACAGACCACCGAAACGTACGTGCCCTCCGACTCCGAGATGGGGAAAAGAAAATTCAACAGAGGAAAAGAAAATAAACATCGACGCCGCCGGCCTCGGTGACAGATCGCAACCTAATCGTCTGCAAGAGGAAACCCAGATCATCTGCCCTGTCGGTAATGGCGCCTGCAGGACCGCGATCCCCAGCGAGGAAGCGGATCAAGACGGCCCCCGGCGTCACCCTGCCGCCGGACATGCTGTTCGAGGTCTTCCTGAACCTGCCGGCCAGTTCGGTCTGCCGCTTTCGCGCTGTCTGCCGCTCGTGGCGCGCGGTCCTCTCCGGCCGGAGCTTCCCGCCGCCCACGCTGCCCGCCGGGGCACGCTCCTCCTCGCCGGCGGCCCGTACCGCAGCTGCCCGCGCTGGTGGCACGTCGACCTCGTGGACCTCGCCGGCGCCGTGGCGAGGCGGACACGGACGCCCTTGGCGGAGAGCGGCGCCAAGGAGCTGCTCACGTGCGGCGATCTGGCCTGCCTCGTCGGGGCGGACGACGGCATAGCCCGGGTGCTCGACCCGGCCACCGTCGCCGTGACCGTGCTGCCACACGGTCTCTCGGAGGAGAACAAGGCAGGGGAGGGGTGGGGCCGCCGCGAGAGCTTCCACGTGGTCGCGTACGCGTTCGGCCGCGTCTCCTCGACGGGGGAGTACAAGCTGCTCCGCCTCGTCCGTCTCCTTCGCTACACACCGGGCCGCGGTGGCGGGCTGATGGCCGAGGTCCTCTCCCTTGACGGCGACGCGAGGTGGAGGAGCAGGCGGAGCCCCCCGGTCCTCGTCGCCGCAGACAGAATGGATGCCATGGCTGTCGTCAACGGCATCATGTACTTCTTGGCGGTTCAAATAGAGCAGCTCCCTTTCGTCGTCAATAATAGCGTCAGCGTGCAAGCAGGATCCATAGCTTCGTTCAACCTCGAGACGGAGGAGTGGATGCCGATTCTCAGGGGATCACTGAACGGCCGTCGTCGTCAGGGCAACGCGGAGCTGATGCTCCAGCAAGAACCGCCATTGCTGACCTTAACATAGCTGAACGGCTTCTTGGTTACAGTTCACAGTGACCGACGTCAGCGGTCATCCATGGATCTATGGTTTCTGACCGACTCCAAACAAGAAACCTGGGTGAAAACATACAGCATTCAGCTTGATCTGTGTCCTCGACGCCGCTTATTCTCCGCGCACCCATTGTTTGCGGATGACAGGAAGATTTTGCTGTGGGTGCGGCCAAAGGAAGTGCTGATGGTGTACGATCTGCAAACAGGGTCGTGCAAGGATTTGGGTCATATCAACTGTGTTGCAGTTGGTTTGTACAAGGGAAGTATGTTGAGCTCAAGAAGTGTACAGGACTAGGGGTAGCATTTGCGTTGCTGCCAGAAACGATTTAGTTCATCTTTGTCGGCAATTCGGCAAACTACCTGTGTAGCCATTTGAATAATTCTGTGGTGGGTCATCGTCAACGTACACGCCTGAAGTGCAGGGGTGACCATCCCATCTGCAGATGTAGTCCATCAGGTCTGAGCTCGACGCTCCATGGTAGGAGATAGGGAGATAGATCCTTTATTAGATTCTGTTGTAAACAATGTTCTTACTGCAGTCGCCAATTTGGTGCAGAAGAAACTGCAATCACGTTGACAGACTAAGAAAAAAAATTGTGGCATGTATTTTTCTTGATTTATTGACTATTGAATTAAGTAATGGACTTTTCTTGTCGCCATACAAGTTTATACTTTGCAACAAGAACGTACATGTTGGCAAAGGCCTATTTCCATTGTTGCGCAGATATTACATATTCGTTGGGATGTTTTCTCGATTGTTTCATATCCAAAAGATATCCACCAGAACGAGCTAACAAGGCTGGGAAGATAGGGCTCACCGGTGACCTACCTTCTTTGGCTCGGCGGCAGACTAAGGAACAAGATGATGGGGGACACGGCGCTGTGGTGGTCGGCTTGGTCTTGAGGTGGCTCAAACAGGTCTATGGGGTGGCGGTGGTGCTGTGGGTGCAAGGAATCAGTCGGAGCTGCAGCGACGACGACAGATTTCCCCGGCGAACCTTTTTCCAGCCGAGGGGGAAGAACTGGCGGGAGAAGAAGGATAGGCATGACGGCGCGGTTCTTATTCAAATTCTTACCGTCCCATCCATCACCACCTCCTGCTAGCTTGCATCGATAAGCATGGCCGACTCTAAACGTGTTCTCCTTTTCGTCCAAATTTATCTGAACCAGACACTTTAGCTCAAATTTTCTCCAAATTTCATATGTAAACTATTGAATCAACTCGAAGAAAACTTGTAGAGCATACTTCCATGTACAATTCTTATATGCAACACTCTTTCCAAATCCTCCTAGATTTTGCTCAAATTTCTTCAGAACATTGGCCCAAACACTGATTTCAGAGTTTTTTTAGACTGTAGAATGGTTGCAACTTTCAAACTTGTGAGCTCAATTTAAATTGCTTGCCAACATTTACCAGGACAACTTGTCGCACCACTGGACTCTCCTTACTCCCCACATTACAATGGTGTACTTGTCATTCAAACTTACTTAACAAACATTTGCTTAAATTCCTAACAAACAGCGGTTTCATACTGGCCAAAAGTTCACTGTTTAAGAGAATATCAAATTTAAAGCTCCCAAAGGTCAAATTCAATCCTTTTGGGCTAGGATTTGTATTTAATTCCCACATTTGACCTTCTCAAGTCCTTTGTTGTTAATTTGCCTTCTTTTTCATCTTAGCATTTTCAAATTGTCAAACTTCCAAATTTATTGTCCAAATTTGACCAATGTGTGGGGTGTCACACCACCGAGCATAGCCCCTATGCTCGAGTGCCTAGTGTGCAATAAGATTTGAACAAATGAACGAATCAATAACTTTATTAAAGTGCGTGAACGAAAGCAAAATACATAGCTCGAAAGTTTTTAGGGGTGAAAGAGGCGCAAATTTTCTCTGTCCTAGGAGTTAAGTACTCGTTCTCTATCTTCTGTCATCAGCCTGTAAGCTCCCGGCCTCATTGCTTCTGATATGATAAAGGGGCCTTCCCATGACGCTTTTAGTTTGTGCCTATACTTTGTAGAGTGGATCCGGTGACGCAGTTCATAAAAACTTCATTGATGAAGTAAGTTAGCCTTTGAACCAGTTGGACATGCTCTTCGTTCAATCTCTCTACAACGATGCTCTTGCTGACTGCGTGCATTGTAGCGCCGATATACCGTAGCAATGGCTCCTCGGGAGTGGGCGCCGTGACATGGGTGCGGATGTGAGGTATTTTTCAGATCTTCGAATGCTGCCTGAGCTTCTTCTGTCCACCATGTCGGAAATGAACCGAGCCAAGCTGCCGTGCATCTCGTGAGCTTCATGACATCTTTTTGTGCTACGGGCTTCTTCATCGGGTAAATTAAAGACAGGTGGCTTCTGCTGGCACGGGAGCGATTCCCGCACCCACTCGACCATCCACGCGAGGCCACGTCACAACCTGCGGCAACAGGCAAGGCAAGAGTGGGCAGAAGCGGGAGAATTCGCACGTGACTCGTGAGTGGGGCTGATGCATCGCAGAAGGTCCCCTGGCGTAGCTGTTGTATCTCGGTGTGTGTGCCACGCATGTACTCAAGCTAAAAACCCTCTATTTCGCAATCTAATCATTCAAATCAAATTCTAATTACACCACGCCATTGTGGTGATCTCATAGGGCTCGAGTTCGGGCGGTGGAAGAAGGTGAAAGGCTTTTGAAAATAAGGGAGAACCCTTTCTGTATAAGAAGACGTTCCCGTGATCTCATCCTCCAAGATTTCAAAGAGGAGAGCGGATAAGGGTGTTTCAAATTTGAAAGTTTGAAAATGGGCTCAGGGCCAGGCCGGCTAAAACGAACCGGATTTTCGAAATGAGAACCCGATTCCCTATATCGTCGTGATAGTCCCTGGATCAGTAGCTATCACATACAGAACTCATTTCGGGCCAATATCACAGTCATACATCGCATAGATTCAAACATGAATTTAAATATTACATAATCCGAAGGATTGTATTATAAGTTTTCAGTACAAGCCCCTTGGGCTAAAAGGTTCAAACAGAAAGTGGAAGCGGTAGCTAAACTTCAGGGCCATCCTTCATCCTGAGGGAAGACTTCTCCACAGGCAAACTTGAGCGAAGCACGAGCCATCCTGGAAACATCCTTCAGCGTCGGGGTTGAGCTTTGGGTCAAATCCTGCATCTACCGACTATCCCCAAGGAGTGGGATAGGCTCACATCACTATCCGTATGCAAGTTTTAAGTGGAATGCAAGAGGTATAAAAGTAGCCAAAGGATAAGGCTGGGGTCTTCCTATGCATCAGCAGCATGTTTATAACAACATCCTTCTCCAGACTCGGGCCATTCCGGCATCCCAGACTCCCAATCCACACACACCTTCCATAACCACTAAGTCGATGCGAGAACTCCCTCTTCTCGCACCTCAACTGCCCCAGACAGAATATATCACAACTAGGGGGAGGTAGAAGAATAGTAACACTAACTAATGCAAGTAACAGAAAACTAGGGATGTACATGACCGAGTACGCGGCTATACGTATAGTTTGCACTCTGTAGGGGTTGTACACCTGGACCCACTCGAATCATCGCCAGCAGATAATGAGCCGACTGACGATGAGACTAACGAGAACTAGTAGCCATGGCACCATCCTACTTTCCCGGGTTTGGGTGCTTCCTCCCGCAAGAGGTCGCCCCGGTAATGTGAAGCCTTCTACACCTTGACAACACAAGATCCTGCTATTCGGAGGACGTGAGGTCATCACCACCTCCCCTTACACTGATACACTATCCTCCTACAGGCTTGGCACCACGCTTGCTAGCTTCGGCACCCATTCCTTCCTCAAGTGACATATCTGGTGCAACGATCCGTCGTCGGCACCCATTGCAGGTATGACCCTCCAACTCCTCAAGTACCACCAATCGTCCACAAAGGACCAACATCCACAAAGGACATGTGCCCGCAACAGGCACTCCGTAAGGTGTGCCCAACACACACCCCAAGCCTCTTATCCGAGGATTAGGTTAACTTGCTCACCCCCAGCTAAATAGCCCTATTCACCAGCTCCTCATATATGTGGCTCACTCACACCAAGACTGTATCCCCATATCCCACACATACACGTGCAACAGTAGCCAAAGCATCTCATATAATTCCATTAAAGGTAAACATAGGGGAACAAGGAGTCTAGGTATAAATAGGCTATGCAGGTTCATTTCATTGCAACACATCACAGAGCAATATCATTTCTAGCAAGCAATGCCTAATAGGTATTCAATTCGTAGATGGGCGTGAACCTGGTGGTTCTTCGTAGTCTCTCGAGGTCCTCTAGCGTCCGAGTAGTCCTCCTGGATGTTCTGGTCGTCCTGGTCGTCGGTCAGCTTCTCAGCGACAGGTCATATTCATAATTACATATAAATACAGGGGCCAAAGTGCAAAAGTACAGAAAATACCCAAGTAAGACTCAAATCACAGCAAAACCTACTCTAACGGGTAGATCATGATTTTAGAAGAATTATGAAACTGGTTTCATAATTTTTGGAGGTCCGGTTAATTTATTATGAATTTTCTAAGCTTAAAACATTTTGTGAAAATATAAAAAGGATTAACGAAAAGAAAAATCACACAGTCAACCACGTGGCAGCCTCTAGGCGTGCCACATGTCATGCTGATGTCAGTGTTGACCTGGTCAATAGGTCAAGGTCAGCAGTCAAACAGGCCCACGGGTCACGTGTCAGTTTGGTTTAACCGAAAAAGAAAAAGGCTAACGTCGGCGGCTCGGTTATTGGGCTCAAAGTGTTGGGCCGGCTCGACTTGCCCAACACGGCTCGGCTTGGCTCTGTGGATCACGGCTCGGAGCTCAGCTATGGTAAGGCAGGATGGCTCGACTAGCGGCTAAGGGGTCGGCTCCAATTCGTGGGCTGGCTAGGCAGCTTGGCTCGCCTATCGATTTTTGGGCCGGCTCAGCTACACAGGTCGGCCCACGGTCCCCTGCTTCCTCTTTCCCCTTTCTTTCTCTCCATGACAGGGTGGGCCCATAGGTCAGTGCAGCGGCTCCCACTGACAGGCGGACCATACCCGTCAGCCACTGCCGGATCGGCTGTGGCTGTGGAGATCCCGTGCGGATCTGTGAGCGTGTGGTCCAGCGGAGAGGTGTGTGTGCCTGTATGTGTCTGGGAGGTGCTCGATGAAAGGCCACAAAGGCCTGGACATGCTGCGAATGCGACGTCACGGTGACGTGCGCGACCACCGTGGCCAGGGCACAGCCATGACGCGGCAATGACAGCTTAGGCGGAACGAGCGAGGCCAAAGGCGGGGCCTTGGGTGGGCGAGCGTGTGTGCGGGGACCTGGTGCTCCAGGCCCGCGACAGCGCACCGCTGGTGGTAAGCCAAAGGGGCTCGGCAGAACGGGGCGAGTTCACAGGTTCGTCCTTACGGCTAGCTTGGGTCAGCGCACGCGTGCGAGTCCTCGGCATCCCGAGGCCGCGTGCGGCCGTGCTGTGGCGAGGCACCAGCGCCTCGGGCTCACACAACGGCGCGGCGGCACTAAGGGCACAGAGCGACGGCGGTTGCGGGTGGAGTGTGGCGGCGCGTTGGGTCCCTGCTAACACGGTGGCACGATGGCCGGACAGAGAGGGGCAAGGCAGGTGGTCCTAGGCTCCCTAGAGAAGGTTCATCGGCGGCCGCTGCTCGCCGGTCAACATGAGGGAGGCGGGGAACGCGGAGGCAACACCTACCAGTCGGCTCGAGGAAGATGGGTACGCGGTGCGGTGGCGAGCTGATGCCGGGACGAGGTGATGTAGTGCAGGCAGCGCACGGGCGTCGACATCATCGTACGGGGCGCTGATCCGGCGTCGGCGTTCCTCCTCTGCTCCCGCTCTTCTTCCTTCTTCCTTCCTCTACCTGCTCTCCCTTGGTGCAGTGGTGGCGTTCTCCTTCCCTTCTCCTCCTCTCCGCCTCTTCTCTCCACTCCTTCTCCGCTCCTCCCTTGGCTCCCTCCCTCTCTGCTTTGTGGCGGCGGCGGAAGGGAATAAAGGCAAGATGGCTAGGGTTTGCGGGGGTCCAATTGGGACTTTAAAGGAGCGACGCTAGGGCTCGGGGGCACGGACGGCCGGCCAATTTCGGCATCCGGGCCAGGACGCATGGCGGCCATCGCGCGGCGTGATGCAGCGCCGGCTAGGGTTTGAGGGTGTGGTGCGGGGTTGGTGGCCGACAAGGGAGTCGCAGGTGGTTGCAGCTGACGTTGGCGGAGCAGGGGTGTCGTTGCACTCTTCTGTCGCGACACGGGGGAGGAGCGGAGCGGCGTGGGGTGACGCGGGTGCTGTGGTGTCCGGGCGGTGGCGTGGGGAAGAAAGGGCAACAGGAGAAAAGGGAGGTGTGCGACTGACGGGTGGGCCCGACTCGTCAGCGGGTCAAGGCGAAGGAGTGGTGCGGCTGTGCAAGGCAGGCCGGCTGGCGTGCAAACTTGGGCCGCAAGCGGGCCGTGCGGGGTGCGGGGTGCTAGCAGGCCGGATTCGGCCGCTGGCCTTCGGCCAGGCCGGGTCAGCTGGGCTTGGTGCCGGGCTGGTGCTGGGGTAGGGGTAGCAGGCCGGTGTAGGGAGGTTTAGGCCCAAAGGCAGGTTAGGGTTTGTTAGTATTTGAATGTAGTTTGAATGGCCGTATACAAACTAAATTCCACTCAATTCAAACAAAAGCATTTGAATAGATTTTAAACAAGGAAGATCATAAAATCCAATTAAAATCCAAATGATTCACACTAGCATTATAGTCCTTAACACATTTAGAATTTTATTTTACTAAGATTTAGAGAGAGATAGAAGATGTTTTTAAATTATTCTAGCTACTAACACATTCACACAAAAAGTTTTTGAAAACCCACATTTTTGAGATTATAACATTCCGTAAAAATACGAGATGTTATAGTCTCCCCCCCCCCCCCCTCCACAAGATTCTCGTCCCTTAGATTAAAGATTTACCTTGGTTTCGAAGAGGTGAGGATACTTCTCTTTCAACTCAGCTTCCTTCTCCCAAGTGGCTTCCCGTTTTGTGTGATTGCTCCATTGTACCTTCCAGTAGGGTATGGTTGTCCTCCTGGTTTCCTTCACGGCTCGATCCAATATCTTCACTCGATACTCTACGTACTCCAGGGCTCCTTGCAAATCCATTGCCTCTTCTTGTATTGCCTCATCTGGTACTCTGAGACATTTGTGTAGCTGGGATACATGGAAAACTAGGTGCACTCCGGCAAGCTCTTCTGGTAGCTGCAACTTGTAGGCCAATTTCCCGATCCTTTGAATAATCGGGTAAGGACCAATGTACCTTGGGGCAAGCTTGCCTCTTACATGAAACCTCTTGGTACCCCGAAACAATGATACCTTCAGGTACACATGGTCCCCGACTTCGAACGAGAGATCTCTTCTCCCTTTGTCGGCATAGCTCTTCTGCCTCCTCTAGCTGCTTTCAGGTTCTTCCTGATCTTGGATACATTTTCTTCGTCCTCCACAATGGAATCTGGTCCAAAATATGCTCTCTCTCTCTCTATCTCTCTCTCTCTTTCTCTCTCTCTCTCTCTCTCTCCGGTTTCTGACCACATCAGCGGTGTCCTACATTTTCAACCATAGAGGGCTCAAATGGTGACATCTGTAGACTGGCTTGAAGTTGTTGTTGTACGTGAACTCGGCATAGGGTAGACTCTTCTCCCAGTCAGAGGTATAGGATAGCACACATGCTCTCAGCAAGTCTTCTAGTATCTGATTCACTCTTTCTATCTGGCCATCGGTCTGGGGGTGAAAAGCGGAACTATATTCAAGACTGGTCCCAAAGACTTGTGTAGGTTCTGCTAGAACATAGCGGTGAACTGGGGGCCTCGATCTGATACAATACTTCACGGTGCACCATGGAGCTTCAAAATATTCTCTATATAAAGCTCTGCTAGTTTTCCCATGGGATAAGTCATCTTGACCGGTATAAAATGGGCAACCTTGGTCAAATGATCGACTATCACCCAAATAGCGTCATGTCCTTTCTGTGTTCGAGGCAATCCCACGATGAAATCCATACTAATGTCATCCCATTTCCAAACGGGAATGTCCAATGGCTTGAGCAATCCAGCAGGGCGCTGGTGGTCAGCCTTGATCCTTCTGCAAATGTCACACTTAGCCACATACTCGGCTATGTCCTTTTTCATATCCCTCCACCAGAAACGATCCTTTAGACCCTGGTACATCTTCGTACATCCTGGGTGTATGGAGTACTTAGAATTATGGGCCTCATCCAATATCTCCCTTCAGATCTCCTGACCCTGGGGTACACATATACGATCTTTCAGCCACATGACACCTTGATCATCGACTCGGTAGTTGGGTGCCTTTTCATTCCTCATCGACCGTCTCAATTTTTGGATTTTTGGACATTGCTTCTGGGCTTGCTTGATTCGATCCTCGAGATTGTACTTGATCACTAGCTCATTTAGCTGTCCTTGTTCAACAATCTCAAGCTTCAACTTCTCTAGCTCATCACACAACTCGGGTTGTTCTACGCGAACCTTCAGATTGTTGCAGTAGCTCCTTCGGCTTAGTGCATCTGCCACAACATTGGCCTTGCCTAGATGAGACTGAATGTTCAGGTCATAGTCCTTAATCAATTCTATTCATCTCCTCTATCTCATGTTCAGCTCTGCCTGAGTGAAGAAATACTTCAGGCTCTTGTGATCGGTATAAATGTCACACTTGTTGCCAATCAGATAGTGCCTCCAGATCTTCAAGCATGTACAACTGCTGCAAGTTCAAGGTCGTGGGTTGGGTAATTCTCCTCATGCTTCCTCAACTGTCACGATGCGTACGCAATGACTTTGCCTTCTTGCATCAACACACATCCAAGACCTTGACGAGAAGCATCACAATACACCACAAAATCCTTCCGGTTATCTGGGAGTGTGAGGATTGGGGTGGTAGTGAATTTGGACTTGAGCTCTTGAAAGTTGGCTTCACGCTTCTTGGACCAAACAAACGGAACTCCATTCTTGAGCAGATCTATCATTGGCTTTGCAATCTTGGAGAAATTCTCAATGAAACGCCTGTAGTAACCTGCTAATCCCAAGAAACTTCTAATGTCGGTAACATTCTTCGGCTGTTGCCATTCAGACATGGCTTCTATTTTTGCGGGGTCCATGGCAACTCCATCAGTTGCCAACACATGGCCTACAAAGGCAACCTTCTCTAGCCAAAATTCGCACTTGCTGAACTTACCATACAACTGGTTCTGCCTCAATTTCTTGAGTACAATCCTCAGATGCTCAACATGTTCTTCGGTGGTCTCGGAATAGATCAGGATGGCATCGATGAAGACTATGAAAAACTTATCTAACTCCTCCATAAACACCTTGTTCATCATATTCATGAAGTATGCAGGTGCGTTGGTAAGTCCGAATGACACGACAGTGAACTCATACTGCCCATATCTGGTCGCAAATGCTGTCTTTGGGATATCGCACGGCCGAATCTTCATCTGATGGTAGCCGGATCTTAAGTCAATCTTGCTGAAGTACTTGGCATTCTTCAGTTGTTCTAACAGATCATCGATCCTGGGTAGGGGGTACTTGTTCTTGATGGTTACCGCATTCAATGAATGGTAGTTGTGGCAGAACCACCTGAATTAATCCGGCTCAAGTGTATTAACCATCACCATTAAGGCAATCTCGGTTAACCTTACACTTCAAACGGAGTAATCCACTGGTCTGTCGGGTATAACCTCCCGATACAACCACGGTAGAGCGGATCGAATGCCATACATACAAACGCTCATGCGACGATGAGCCCAGAGAATACCACATTCCAACAAATATTACAACATTATCATAAGTAAATATTACAGACCAAGTTTTGAGTTTAGAAACCAAGTACTTTAGTGATCATAACTAATAAGTTCTTCAGAGTTTAAGTTGCAGCGTAAAATAAAACAACGAAAGCTACTTCGACGATAAGGATGTCTCGATGAAGCCCGTACGAGACATCACTCGGCATTATCTCCATTGGACGGGGGCGCATCCCATTCCACCGACCAACCAGGGGGAAGAGTACACGGCCAGGTCAAGCTAGCAATCATATCTTCGAAAGTCTCACCTGAAAACGAGCCACAAGCAAGGCTGAGTATACTAATACTCAGCAAGGCTTACCCGACTAATGGGGTATACTTAGCCGACTCCTAGACATGCGAGGCTTTTGGCTTAACGGGTTTGTTTTGCCAAAAAGCATATATAGTAGGTCCTTACTTTCAGATTTTAGCTCCAAGTTCTAGCTTTCTTTAACCATTCTAGGTAAGCAACTATCCAATATCATACATGGTGAAGCATTAAATTTTCATCCAACAAGTTTATTCATCATCATTGTTCCTCTTCTTACTCTGTGGGTAAAAGTGGTTAAGCAGTCTCAATAGCCGTGAGAAACGGACGATTCGAATCGAATTTCTTAACCTTGCAAGGGAAACCTAAACACACATCACGTGGTTACTCCCAGAGTCACACGTGCAACTTTTCCCTTCAATTCCCGCTTCACGGAACAGGCCCACCGCCCTCGACTACACCTCCCCACAAACCTCGGTACGTCGGGCTGTGGCGGCCGATGCACCCGCCATTAGCTAGATGTGAACGAATTCAAGACAGTGGGGAGTATATTCCGGCCTCGGTTCAATCCGGTACTTAAGCTTACCGATTACCATATTCTCGGCATGTGGTTAGTACGTTCAAAGACTTAACCACCACTACCACACACTGCGGCCTTAGCATTTTTCACTATACAGACGGGCCTCAATCGTAAACATCGTACCATAGCCCGTCCATTGTCCTTATGATTGCAGCGTGTAGTAAACAATCAACTCCTAATTTCTCGCGAGTGACAGGAAATCACTCGACTTTTACCGAGTCCTATTAGCATAGCATTCTATCGAACCTGACATCTAGTGTTCAGAGCATGGGTATCTAGTATCATGCAACTAAGTTTTCATCCAACTTCTATAAACTTAATGCACAAGTAAAGTAGAGTAATAAGTTGCATAAGTTTAGAAAATAGGGTTCATGCTCCGGGGCTTGCCTTCTTGCGAAAAGTTAGTCCGGGGCTCTTCCGAACTTGGGCTCGGGTCTTCAAGAGCTTCAGTTAGATTTACTTGAGCTTCACGCCGCTCACTCTCGGACGCGGGTACCAACTCGTACGTTCCGTCGGCGAGAGTAGTCGTTTCTACATGAATGCACAAGTTTAAGTAGTGGTGATAGTAAATGACATTATTTCCTTCATGATAAAGTTGCAGTTCATAAGACATAGGTTTTGTTGTGAAGTTATTTACTTTAACATTTCCTGGGCAATCGTTAATAGAGTTTATCTTAATCTATTTAACTTCACTAAAGAAGAAGGGGTTGTGTTATATTGAAAACTTAGTTTCTTTTTAAACACAAATATGAGTTGAACACAATTACTAATCTAGTTAGCTTCTGGTAATAAAATTTTTATTCAAAGTACATTATGCAGAGATAAGGTCACTGTAAAAATTTCAGACATTTTTGTGTAGCATGTTAAATATGAAAAATGTAATACACAGCCACTGCTAGAATTTAGTTATTTTTATATAGAACAAACCATGCAAGTATTGATGCTAAAAATTTTACAGGGTGTTTCTATAACCATATTTGTGCTACTGTAAATGTTTCAGATTTTATTGTACATGATTTAGAGCATAATAAATGGGACAAGCTACACTCATGTTATTAAAGATTAGTTTCTCCAGGATGTTATACAGGGTTTCTATGCATGAAACTGTTTGTACAGCTTGAGCTACTCTAATGTGTTTCATAGTAAAAAGATGAACATTTTCTAAGCGCTTTACTAATTATTTTGAATTAGTGAAGGTTTCCTACCACCAATTCATATGAACAGGTTACATATAGTAAAAATGTTTCTAAATTTTTCTATGGCCTCTAGGTATTACTACAACAACACAGAAAAAGTTTCATGTCATTAAACATCACAGAACAGCAGGAAAAATTAGTTCTAACACTTTATGGCATAAAACAAGGTTGGAAAAAAGGTGTATCTAGAGATGGCTTTTGGTCCTGATCCTTTTACACAGTCCTAAACATCAAGCAACTAACTCACTGCCCAAAATTTAGGGTCAGCAATGATCTACAACAGTGGGTACAAAAGAAGTCCATTAAACCTTCCATTTAATATAGAGCAAAATATATTGAGAATCTGAGAAACTTTATGTAACGAAAGTTGTAGAGTTTCTTCTAAGAATTCTAGAACAGTTGAGTTTGCATTTTTCTGAATTTTCTACGATTTTATACGAATTTTACAAATTCACTGATTTGGTTAAAACTTTCTTTACAGAGGGGTCCCTGAAAACTAGCAGAAAACCCCCTAGGAAGATTTGGGCGTTTGCAATGTAGTCCCTGGTCGCAAATTCACGGCGGGGATCATCCTGTCCGGCCGAATTCCGGCGAGCTGGGTCGCCGGCGGCGAGGGCAAGGTGGGGGAGCACGGAGAGGGAACCAGGGCGCACCTATTGGTGGTCTTGGAGTGGCTCGGGGTGGCTGGGGGCGGGCTGGCCGCGGAGAGCAGGGGCGGCGGCGGTGGGGCAGCGCGGACGGCGGCGCTCCGGCGATGAGGGCGGCGGGGCTCGGGCTGGGAAGCTTCAGCGCACTGAGGAGGACCCGTTTCAGCGCTTGTCTCGGGCGGAGATGGGCCGGAGAAAAGGGCCCCGCGGCGAGGTGGGGGTGCCAGCGGCAATAGAGCTCTGCTCTGCTCTATTCTGTTCTGGCGGGGAAGAAGAAAGGAGAGGAGGGAGGGGCGCTGTGCCGGGCTTTATAGCCGGTGGAGCTCATGGGGGCGGCTTGGCACGGCCGGGGCGTTGGGTGGAGGGGGCGGCGAGGCTGGGCGCCATTGGGTGCGGCCGGCGGTGACCAGCGGCCAGAGGCGCGCCATGCGCGTGGCGTGCGTGCGCTGGGCGCGCACCGGGGCGCGACGTCGCGTGCGGACGACGCGGGCGTGCGGTTGGCGAGCTGGGGCGGCACGACGGGGCACTGGGTGGAGGGGGCGGCGGCCAGCGACTCGGCGGCGGTGCGGTGCTGCAAGGCGCCGGGTTGGGCAGAGGCACGGCGTGGGGGGGGGGGGGGGGGAGAAGAAGGCGCGGCCGCGGTTGGGCGAGCGGGGGCGGTGCAGCAGGGCGCCGTGGGTTGGCTCGGCGAATGGTGCCGCGCAGGCGTCGAGGGCCAGGAGGCCGGCGGCGGTCGGGCGAGGGAACGGTGCAGCAGAGGAGGGGCAAGGGCCTAAATGCGAGAATTCGAAAATTTCCAGGGGGCTGGTTACAAACAGGACGTTTTCTCCACTTTCTAATTTGAATTTCAAAATCTTTTGAACATGAAAGTTGTCCAGAATAAAACGTTCTACAAGTTTCGTTTCAGGCCAAAGTTCATTTGAGCTTTAGTTCCTAAGTTATTTTAAAAACTTAAAGAAAACTCTATTCGGAGGGCGCGTCGTTTTATTTCAAAATTTCATTTTCTTCCCTAGGCTTCAACTAAACTTTTATTTGTCATGCTAATACTGGTGTGCTCATTCAAGTTCATAGCCATATTTGCTTTGATGTGAAAGTTATCCAATTTGTTTCATTAAAGTACATGCATTTATGCACATACAAACTTTTAAAGGTAAAAGCAAAACCAAACTTAATCCATTCCTTTTATTTTCTTAGTTAGTGATGCATTTTATTATGCCAGTAAGACTTGTTTAACAATTAAAACACCTGAGGTGTTACAGCCTTCCCCCCTTAAAAAGATTCTCGCCCCGAGATTCGAACAATAAGCTTAGTGTGGGGAGTGTGTGTACATACCCGTGGTTGAGGTAAGAAAACCAGGGAAATTTTGGTTTAGGTAACTCTCGGTTTCCCAGGTGGCTTCTTCTTCAGTGTGATGATTCCATTGAACTTAATACATTTTAATCACTTTCCTCCTGGTCTCTCTTTCTTTTCGATCCAAAATTTTAACCGGGTGTTCGACATACGAGAGGTCGGGTTCTAACAATATTTCTTGTTGTTCCACAATCTCGGTAGGGACTCGAATACACTTCTTGAGTTGAGATACGTGGAAGACATCATGGGCGGCCGTGAGCTGAGGGGGCAGTCGTAATTTGTAGGCTACGGGTCCGCAGCTCTCAATGATTTCGTAAGGACCAATATAACGGGGAGCTAGTTTGCCTTTGATTCCGAATCTTTGCACTCCCTTGGTCGGTGAAACTCGAAGATAGATATGATCGCCAACTTCGAATTGTAGGGGCTTTCTCCTTTGTCAGAATAGCTCTTTTGTCGGGCTTGTGCGGCTTTAAGATTTGCTTGTATTACCTTTACTTTCTCCTCTGCCTCGATTACCAGGTCGGGTCCAATTATTTTACGTTCTCCGGTTTGTGACCAGCTCAAAGGAGTTCGACACCTTCGTCCGTACAGGGCCTCAAATGGTGCCATTTTTAAACTCGTTTGATAGCTATTGTTGTACGAGAACTCTGCTAGGGGTAGACATTTGTCCAAATTCTTGTCATAGTGAATGACGCAAGCTCTCAGCATGTCTTCAAGAATTTGGTTTAGTCTTTCCGTTTGTCCGTCAGTCTGAGGATGGTATGCTGAGCTGCGAATCAGTTTGGTACCAAGAGACGTTTGTAGTTGTTCCCAAAAGCGTGCTACAAACTGAGGACCACGATCAGAAATGATTGTCTTAGGTATTCCATGTAGGCAAACAATACGATCGAGGTAAATCTCGGCATATTTCTTGGCGGTATAGGTGGTGTGTACCGGAAGAAAATGTGCCGTCTTTGTGAGTCTATCAACGATAACCCATATGGAATCATGTTTCTGGGAAGTGTTTGGTAGTCCAACGATGAAGTCCATACTTATGTCTTCCCATTTCCAGGATGGTATAGGTAACGGTTGAAGTGTACCAGCTACCTTCAAGTGGCTAGCTTTTACTCTCTGGCACGTGTCACATTCCGAGACATACGTAGCAATTTCTCTTTTCATTCTAGTCCACTAGAAGTTTTGCCTTAGGTCTTGATACATTTTGCTACTGCCGGGGTGGATAGAGAATTTGGAAAGGTGAGCCTCATCAAGAATTTGCTTGCGAAGTTCATGATTCTTTGGAACGACTATGCGACTTTCGAACCATACAACTCCCTTATGGTCCTGGCGGAAATATTTATACTTCTCCTCACCTAGAGAGAGTTTTTGTTTGATGATCTTAATTCCTTTATCATGTAGTTGTGCCATGATGATTTGGTCGTGAAGAGTGGGCTCAACTGAGATGTGATTTAGAGTGCCTTGGGAAACCATTTCCATGTTAAGCTTCCTCATTTCGGCGCACAATGTCTCAGTGTAGGATTCCATGGATAAGCAATGGCAATGGGACTTGCGGCTTAGTGCATCCGCGACTACATCAGCCTTGCCGGGGTGATAGTGCACTTCAAGGTCATAATCCTTGATTAATTCTAGCCATCTTCGTTGTCTCATATTCAGATCGGCTTGTGTGAAGATATACTTGAGACTCTTATGATCCGTGTAGATATTGCACTGTGTACCCATGAGATAGTGCCTCCATATTTTCAGGGCGTGAATGACAGCTGCAAGCTCGAGATCATGAGTGGGATAGTTCTGCTCGTGGGGCCGAAGGGCTCGTGAGGCATATGCAATCACTCGATTCTCTTGCATAAGCACACATCCTAGACCAGTACCCGATGCGTCACAATACACATCAAACGACTTGGTACTATCGGGTTGAGCTAACACAGGTGCAGTAGTCAGATGCTCTCTGAGAGTGTGGAAAGCTTCCTCACATTTCTCATTCCATACAAACTTTACTTCCTTCTTTAACAGTTCAGTCATGGGCTTAGCAATTCGAGAGAAATCCGGGATGAAGCGACGGTAGTAACCGGCTAAGCCGAGAAAACTGCGAATCTGATGAACAGAGGTAGGGGGTTTCCAATCCATCACCTCTTGTACCTTGCTGGGGTCAACAGCTATGCCTTCGCTGGAGATCGGATGACCCAAGAACTTTACAGTATCCAACCAGAATTCACACTTAGAAAACTTAGCATAGAGCTGATGGTCTCTTAGACGCTGAAGAACAATGTGCAGGTGCTTAGCGTGCTCTTCCTCATCCTTGGAATAGATAAGGATGTCGTCAATGAACACTACGACGAATTTGTCAAGTTCGGGCATGAATACCGAATTCATGAGATACATGAAGTAGGCAGGGGCATTTGTGAGTCCAAAGGACATGACCAAGAATTCATATAGTCCATATCGTGTGGAGAAGGCAGTCTTAGGAATATCGCACGGGCGAATCTTGATCTGATGATATCCCGAACGAAGATCGATTTTTGAGAAGACTCTGGCTCCAACTAATTGATCGAAGAGTACATCGATACGAGGAAGGGGGTATTTATTTTTAACAGTTACCGCATTGAGAGGTCGGTAGTCCACACATAATCTTAAACTGTCATCCTTCTTCTTTACGAATAGGGCTGGACATCCCCAAGGTGACGCGCTAGGGCGAATGAAACCTTTGTCCAGTAGTTCTTGGAGTTGAATTTTTAGCTCTGCCAGCTCTTTAGGGGGCATCCTATATGGTCTTTTGGATATAGGTGCAGTGCCTGGTTGTAGTTCAATGATGAACTCAATGTCCCTATCTGGTGGCATTCCTGGTAAGTCATCCGGGAAAACGTCGGCATACTCGTTTACCACCGGGATATCCTCTAGCTTAAGTCCTTCCATCTTGTAAGCACAGGAATTCGTACAATCTAGGAATGGTAGGTAAAGGGTAGTGGCTCCGTGACTAGGTGAATTTATCTCAACGGCTCGGGAAGAAAGGTCCAGTGTGACTCCATGCCTAGTCATCCAGTTCATTCCCAAAATAATATCCATGCCGTCAAGGGGTAAAAGAACAAGGTCTGTGTTGATGACTTTACTTCCCAATTTTATCGGTACCAGCCTTATTATTTGGTTCGAAGCAATTTTACCACCCGGTGTTGATATCATATATGACCCTTTTGTGTGACAAACATCCAAGCCTACTTTTGCACCAAACTTTGCACTAATGAAACTATGTGATGCACCAGAATCAAACAATACGACTGCAGGCTTGTTATGGATAGAGAATGTACCCGTCATCACTGGTGCTCCTTCAGGAAGTTCTGCAAGGGTGGTGAAGTTGATCCGTCCTTGTTTGACCTGGAGGGTCTACTTCTTGCCTTTATTCTTATTGTTCTGGTTAGAGTCCTGGCCCTGATTTGGCAGCCTGGGTTGAGGGCATTCGCGAGCGAAATGACCGGAACTCCCGCATTTGAAACAACAATTGGTGCTGCTCGGTCGAATAAACTGCTGAGTAGCGGGCCGGGGTCCAGTTTGTTGAGGCATAGGGGGTCGTACAACACCTTGTTGCGGGGGCCTAATAATCCAACATCCTGGCTGAGGGGCCTCCGGTGGAGCTGTAGGCGCAGCATTTCGCACCAAGCGATACCTCGGTGGCTGAGCACCCGAGGGTCCAGCTAGTGCCTTTCTCTTCTTTTCAGCACGATGAGCCTCAATACAGTCCTCTTGAGTGATGGCCATGTTGACTAGCTCATTATATGTATCGGCTTTGACAAGATTCAGTCGTTCCTTGAGTTTAGTACTCAGACCTCGGCGGAAACGATCACGCTTCTTGGCATCTGTGTCTGCGTGATAGCCCGCGTATTGGCACAGGTTGTTGAAGGCCTGAGCATACTGAAGTACAGTGCGGTTATCCTGAGTGAGAGCTAAAAACTCATTTAGCTTTCTTTCTATGAGACCTTCGGGAATATGGTGCGCCCGGAACGCAGTTTTGAATTCATCCCAGGTGACAATGTGATCAGCGGGGAGCATAGAAAAATAGTGGTCCCACCATAGGCGAGCCGTACCACGAAGCTGCTGCGCGGCAAAGCGGGCTTTGTTGGCTTCTGAGCATGGGGCCACAAGCAGTGTGAACTTGGATTCGATGGTGCGAATCCATGCGTCTGCGTCCAAGGGTTCCTCTGTCTTATGGAACAAGGGAGGCTGGGTCCCCAGAAAATCCGTATATCCTGCAGCTTGGGGGTGGTGGGCATTTTGCCCACCCCGCTGGTTGTGTTGCTGTCCTTGCACCAGCTGACGCAGCAGCTCGGTTTGAGCGGCCATTACTTCAACCAAGCTGGGTGGTGGCGGCGGCTGTGGTTGTGATCCACTTGCGCTAGCACCAAAACCATCCGGGTTACCACGGGTTGCTCCAACCATCTGAAAAGGCGAAGGTTCATCATTAGCAACGTGATCCATGTTGCTTCCATGACTCAAAAAGATCTAACGCAGAATAGTAGACTTCCAAAAGGTCCTGGATGGAATCGCGGGCATAAAAACTGTCTGCCATAAGAATCTTATAAATCCTGGTAGGTTCATCCAAAGTTTCTCGTCTTTTGGCAGTGGATAGGGACTTTAGGGATGTACAACTTTGATATTCAGCCAAGATACTAAATCGATGGATAAGATGGTCAAACGATTCACTCTTTGCTTCGCTGGTTGGCTGTTTTTCAGCAGAACGAGTTATAGTATCTGGCCTATAACTCAAACTAGCAAGATCCAATAGGGCTGAAATTTTGTGAGAACCTAGATCACAGAATTTAGGACAAGTTTGGTATTCAACACTTTGGCTGGATTAGGCTCTAAGATGGCTGTTTCCTTAAGGTCTCACTTCTCTGTCTACCCAGAAATTTTCAGTGAACAGGGGGCCAAAATTTCGTGCACCAGGGAAAATCTACCCAGCCAAAATTTACCACATTTTAACAGCAGCTACCTGGGTAAATTTGGAACAAGTTTCGTGTTGTACTCTTTTGCAGAAAACCGCAGGAAGGGGGCCTAAAAATTTAAGAGGCAGAAGTGCTTATTCTGGACAGAAATCTGACATTTGATGGTTTCTGTTATTTCTTACTATCCATAAGTTCAGAATTTTTGATTTTTGAACAGGGGATAGAACATGAAATTTGGAACAATTCTTTCAACATGAACTTTACCAGAAAAGGTCATTTTCTTTGGTCAATAAATCGCTCTTTTCGGTCATGGCAGATTTGTGACAGATTCGCTAGATAGTCCTTATGCAAAATCACGCCTAGATACGCAAGAACCTTACCACTCTCATACAACGCATTTTCAATTTCAGCTACATATGGTCATGATGCATGCACGTCCTATTCGTCCTCACAAAATAAATTAACTGCCAAATACTTTTGGTCTTACGAGGTTATTTTTCGGTGGCATACACAATACGGCTCTCCTTATAATAGCTAGTCGAGATTTCCTAACCGTTCTTTAACTTATCGTAATCGCGGTTAGTGTACCTGCAGAAGATGGAGAATATATATATTTCATGAACCTTTCATGCCAGCACTCATGAAAGCGTCCGTATTCATTACCGTTTACTTATAGAAACGATATCTGTACAATTTCCGCCGTACAGACGACGTTAACATACGCTAGCGAGATAGCGTATTCACGGGGGTACCGTCATGAGACGGGGGTATGAACAGCGATCGCCATACCCTGCGCCAAACCTTCTACTCCCAATATGTTCAACTAACAGTTGGCATATTGGCAGCACCTCAAGTAAGCCACTGCTTGAGGGCAGCGTTCGGTTCGCATCACCGACAGGAAGGCCAAGCTCTCTCAGTTGGCTGAGGATCCTTACCTTCTTACCTTAGCGATGAGTGCGTCATTACCGAAATTAAGGTCGGTTGTGCATGAAAGTAAGTTTTGACAGAAAGTAATGTGCTGGAAGTCAGTTGATAATATATAGAAGTTAGATAGCCACCTAGTAACTTTCCCAATAATCCTTTAGGGCTTTACGAACTAGGCACCATCCTTAACGTACCAACGTGTTTTGCAACACATCCTTCTAGTCAAGTTTTATGAAAATAAGTTTTTAAGGCTTGTCGCATTCTCTGGCGTATGTATTTTGGCTCTGGTGTCAGTTGTTGCCAGCTGTGGCACCAGCTACGGCTCTGATACCAGCTGTGGCAGAACCACCTGAATTAATCCGGCTCAAGTGTATTAACCATCACCATTAAGTCAATCTCGGTTAACCTTACACTTCAAACGGAGTAATCCACTGGTCTGTCGGGTATAACCTCCCGATACAACCACGGTAGAGCGGATCGAATGCCATACATACAAACGCTCATGCGACGATGAGCCCAGAGAATACCACATTCCAGCAAATATTACAACATTATCATAAGTAAATATTACAGACCAAGTTTTGAGTTTAGAAACCAAGTACTTTAGTGATCATAACTAATAAGTTCTTCAGAGTTTAAGTTGCAGCGGAAAATAAAACAACGAAAGCTACTTCGACGATAAGGATGTCTCGATGAAGCCCGTACGAGACATCACTCGGCATTATCTCCATTGGACGGGGGCGCATCCCATTCCACCGACCAACCAGGGGGAAGAGTACACGGCCAGGTCAAGCTAGCAATCATATCTTCGAAAGTCTCACCTGAAAACGAGCCACAAGCAAGGCTGAGTATACTAATACTCAGCAAGGCTTACCCGACTAATGGGGTATACTTAGCCGACTCCTAGACATGCGAGGCTTTTGGCTTAACGGGTTTGTTTTGCCAAAAAGCATATATAGTAGGTCCTTACTTTCAGATTTTAGCTCCAAGTTCTAGCTTTCTTTAACCATTCTAGGTAAGCAACTATCCAATATCATACATGGTGAAGCATTAAATTTTCATCCAACAAGTTTATTCATCATCATTGTTCCTCTTCTTACTCTGTGGGTAAAAGTGGTTAAGCAGTCTCAATAGCCGTGAGAAACGGACGATTCGAATCGAATTTCTTAACCTTGCAAGGGAAACCTAAACACACATCACGTGGTTACTCCCAGAGTCACACGTGCAACTTTTCCCTTCAATTCCCGCTTCACGGAACAGGCCCACCGCCCTCGACTACACCTCCCCACAAACCTCGGTACGTCGGGCTGTGGCGGCCGATGCACCCGCCATTAGCTAGATGTGAACGAATTCAAGACAGTGGGGAGTATATTCCGGCCTCGGTTCAATCCGGTACTTAAGCTTACCGATTACCATATTCTCGGCATGTGGTTAGTACGTTCAAAGACTTAACCACCACTACCACACACTGCGGCCTTAGCATTTTTCACTATACAGACGGGCCTCAATCGTAAACATCGTACCATAGCCCGTCCGTTGTCCTTATGATTGCAGCGTGTAGTAAACAATCAACTCCTAATTTCTCGCGAGTGACAGGAAATCACTCGACTTTTACCGAGTCCTATTAGCATAGCATTCTATCGAACCTGACATCTAGTGTTCAGAGCATGGGTATCTAGTATCATGCAACTAAGTTTTCATCCAACTCCTATAAACTTAATGCACAAGTAAAGTAGAGTAATAAGTTGCATAAGTTTAGAAAATAGGGTTCATGCTCCGGGGCTTGCCTTCTTGCGAAAAGTTAGTCCGGGGCTCTTCCGAACTTGGGCTCGGGTCTTCAAGAGCTTCAGTTAGATTTACTTGAGCTTCACACTGCTCACTCTCGGACGCGGGTACCAACTCGTACGTTCCGTCGGCGAGAGTAGTCGTTTCTACATGAATGCACAAGTTTAAGTAGTGGTGATAGTAAATGACATTATTTCCTTCATGATAAAGTTGCAGTTCATAAGACATAGGTTTTGCTGTGAAGTTATTTACTTTAACATTTCCTGGGCAATCGTTAATAGAGTTTATCTTAATCTATTTAATCTATTTACCACCAATTCATATGAACAGGTTACATATAGTAAAAATATTTCTAAATTTTTCTATGGCCTCTAGGTATTACTACAACAACACAGAAAAAGTTTCATGTCATTAAACATCAAGCAACTAACTCACTGCCCAAAATTTAGGGTCAGCAATGATCTACAACAGTGGGTACAAAAGAAGTCCATTAAACCTTCCATTTAATCTAGAGCAAAATATATTGAGAATCTGAGAAACTTTATGTAACGAAAGTTGTAGAGTTTCTTCTAAGGATTCCAGAACAGTTGAGTTTGCATTTTTCTGAATTTTCTACGATTTTATACGAATTTTACAAGTTCACTGATTTGGTTAAAACTTTCTTTACAGAGGGGTCCCTGAAAACTAGCAGAAAACCCCCTAGGAAGATTTGGGCGTTTGCAATGTAGTCCCTGGTCGCAAATTCACGGCGGGGATCATCCTGTCCGGCCGAATTCCGGCGAGCTGGGTCGCCGGCGGCGAGGGCAAGGTGGGGGAGCACGGAGAGGGAACCAGGGCGCACCTATTGGTGGTCTTGGAGTGGCTCGGGGTGGCTGGGGGCGGGCTGGCCGCGGAGAGCAGGGGCGGCGGCGGTGGGGCGGCGCGGACGGCGGCGCTCCGGCGATGAGGGCGGCGGGGCTCGGGCTGGGAAGCTTCAGCGCACTGAGGAGGACCCGTTTCAGCGCTTGTCTCGGGCGGAGATGGGCCGGAGAAAAGGGCCCCGCGGCGAGGTGGGGGTGCCAGCGGCAATAGAGCTCTGCTCTGCTCTATTCTGTTCTGGCGGGGAAGAAGAAAGGAGAGGAGGGAGGGGCGCTGTGCCGGGCTTTATAGCCGGTGGAGCTCATGGGGGCGGCTTGGCACGGCCGGGGCGTTGGGTGGAGGGGGCGGCGAGGCTGGGCGCCATTGGGTGCGGCCGGCGGTGACCAGCGGCCGGCGGTGACCAGCGGCCAGAGGCGCGCCATGCGCGTGGCGTGCGTGCGCTGGGCGCGCACCGGGGCGCGACGTTGCGTGCGGACGACGCGGGCGTGCGGTTGGCGAGCTGGGGCGGCACGACGGGGCACTGGGTGGAGGGGGCGGCGGCCAGCAACTGGGCGGCGGTGCGGTGCTGCAGGGCGCCGGGTTGGGCAGAGGCACGGCGTGGGGGGGGAGAAGAAGGCGCGGCCGCGTTTGGGCGAGCGGGGGCGGTGCAGCAGGGCGCCGTGGGTTGGCTCAGCGCCTGGTGCCGCGTAGGCGTCGAGGGCCAGGTGGCCGGCGGCGGTCGGGCGAGGGAACGGTGCAGCAGAGGAGGGGCAAGGGCCTAAATGCGAGAATTCAAAAATTTCCAGGGGGCTGGTTGCAAACAGGACGTTTTCTCCACTTTCTAATTTGAATTTCAAAATCTTTTGAACATGAAAGTTGTCCAGAATAAAAAGTTCTACAAGTTTCGTTTCAGGCCAAAGTTCATTTGAGCTTTAGTTCCAAAGTTATTTTAAAAACTTAAAGAAAACTCTATTCGGAGGGCGCGTCGTTTTATTTCAAAATTTCATTTTCTTCCCTAGGCTTCAACTAAACTTTTATTTGTCATGCTAATACTGGTGTGCTCATTCAAGTTCATAGCCATATTTGCTTTGATGTGAAAGTTATCCAATTTGTTTCATTAAAGTACATGCATTTATGCACATACAAACTTTTAAAGGTAAAAGCAAAACCAAACTTAATCCATTCCTTTTATTTTCTTAGTTAGTGATGCATTTTATTATGCCAGTAAGACTTGTTTAACAATTAAAACACCTGAGGTGTTACAGTAGTCAATGCACATCCTCATGGATCCGTCCTTCTTCTTCACGAACAACATTGGTGATCCCCATGGCGAAGCACTAGGCCTGATGTACTGTTTGTCCAACAATTCCTTCAACTGCTTCTTCAGTTCCATGAGCTCTTCCACTGACATTCTGTAGGGTCGTTTCGCAATCGGCGCAGTGCCTGGCACGAGGTCGATCATGAACTCAATTTATCTGTCGGGTGGCAACCCTGGTAACTCTTCCGGGAACACATTTGGGTACTCACATACAACTGGTACGTCAAAGAGTGTCTTCTCCTCTAGGTTGCTCAGATTGTACACCTGGGAAACATCTTGTGACTTTAGGGGTACTACCTCTATCTTCTTCCCGCTGGGGTGTTCTATTGTCACGAGTCTGGGTGAGCAAGAAATAACTCGTTTGTGCGGTGTCAACCAGTCCATTCCCAAAATAACATCTATCCCATCTGACTTTAGCACTATCAAGTCAGCTGAGAACTGTAAACCCTGTATCAAGATCTTCACTCCTTTGCAGGCAAAAGTGCATCGGAGATCTCCCATCAGAGAACTGGTGACTATGGGACGACTTCTAAGGGTCATCGGGAGTGAGTTTTGTGCAACAAACTTGGTAGAAACATAGGAGCTAGTAGCTCCGGAGTCGAATAAACCAATGCTTTGGAGCCATTGACAAGATACTCGCCAATCACAACATCAGGTGCATCACGGGCCTCCTCTTCGGTTAGGTGTGTGAGACGAGCGCAGTTGGTGGTGCGCGAAGTCTGAGGTGGCTTGCTTGCAGGTTCAGGAGCTTGGATTGGAGTCTGGATCTTCTTCTTGGGGCAGCTATAGGATTTGTGCCCGGGCTCGCTGCAGGTGAAGCAGACAGTCGGTGTGGATTTGGTGTTGGTCTTCGGTGTCGGCTGCGGCCGGTCGTAACCTTCTCCTTCTTGGGTCACCTCATCATGGTTCATGTCATTGTTGGCGTATTGCCTGCTTCCTCCATCGAAGTCCTTGATCAGCTTGGTGGGTCTAGTGCGGAGGTAGCTTCCGGGTGGAAGAGGTGGTGCACTGCTTGGCTTCTAGGGGGTCCTCTTGTGAGGTTGGTGCTGGGCCTTCCTCTTCTTCTCGCGCTAGCGGTCTTCCCATCCTAGCCTCTTGTTCTCCACGGCGATAGCACGGTTGACCAGGTGGCGAAGCGACTGGTGGTCACTCCCAAGTAGGATCTGGCGAATTCAGTGGTGTAGGCCGCGGGTGAACCAGAATTGCTTCTTTTCATCAGTGTCCACATCTTCTGGAGCGTACCACATCATCTCGAAGAAATGGCGCTGATACTCCTCTACTTTCATCGTACCTTGCGTCATGGTACGGAACTCTTGTGCCTTCTCGATGAGAACTTGCTGGGGCACGTGCTGGTCATGGAATGCCCTGGCAAACTCCTCCCAGGTGATGTTTGCTGGGTCGGCGTTGGAGTCACAGTAGCTATCCTACCAGGACTTGGCAGGTCCTTCAAGCTGATGTACGGCGAGTGCCACACACTCTTCTTCGGTGCATGCGATCAAATCCAGCTTCGTCTCGATTGCCCTCAGCCAATCTTCGGCATCCATGGGATCCTCCGAGTGGCTAAAGGTTGGTGCCTTTAGGCGTATGAATCTCTTGATCTTGCACAAAAGGTCTTCTACTTGAGGTCCCTGGTGATTGTGACAACCCTGATAAATTACATTTCTAAATCAATGTCATTAGCCTAACCCTATGCTTAACCAACTAATAAAAGGGTGAAAAGAATTAGAACAAGTTAAGTTGAAATTCAAATTGAATTTGGGCACATTTGAATACTTTTGAATTTTTAAATTAACTTTCAAACCATAAGCCAAATGAGATGTTGCCTGAAACCAAACTTGTAGAACTTTTTATTCTAAACAACTTTCATGTTCAAAAGTTTTTGAAATTCAAATTAGAAAGAGGAGAAAACACCCTGTTTGCACCCAGCTCCCTGGAACTTTTCAAATTCTTGCATTTAGGCCCTTCGCCCCTCCTCTGCTGCACCGCCCCTCGCCCGACAGCACCGCCAGATGGCCGGCGACGCCTGACCGGCGTGAGCCGCCAGGCTAGTGGCCGCCATGCTTCGCCCCCGAGCGCGGCTTTGCCCTCCCCCCCCCCCCCCCCCCCCCCCCCCCCCCGCTGCGCTGCCCAGTCCGCGCCCGCGCGTGCGCACGTCGTGCCGTGCCCCGGCTCGCCGCCCGCCGCGCCCAACCGCCGCGTCGCGCCGTGCCGTCCCGACCCCCACACCCCGCCCGTCGCTGCGCCTGCCTCCCGCCTGAGCCGCTGCTGCAGCTGTTTCCCCAATCCGCACGCCGCGCTATCTCCTCGCTCCCACGCAAAATCCCCGGCCGCCCAGACGCGCCGGCGTCCTGACGCCGCCCACCGTGGCCAGTGGCACGCCTTGGCCGTGCCTCCGCCCCGCGCGTCGCCCAGGCACCCCCACCCCCCCCCCCCCTCCTGCCCCTATAAAAGCCGCGCCCCCGGCCGCCCGCGCGAGCCACCAGCAGCTAGAGCACCTCGCCGCCGCCATTACCGCCGCCGAGCTCCGCCCGCTCGTGGACAGCCCTCCACAGCCGCCCCCTGCCCAAATTGGAGTGCCAGCCACCACTACATCATCCCACTGAAGCTCGCCGACCCGCCCAACACCGCTCAGGACCGCCGGAGCGCCGCCGCCCGCGCTGTCACCCGCCGCCGCCGCCCCTGCTCACCGCGGACAGCTCGACTCCGACCTCCTCCGCCCAAGCCAAGCACCCGAGCAGCTTCCCCACGCGCCACTGAAGCTTCCCGTCCAGACCAGGTCGCCCCAAGCCCGCCGGAGCACCGCCGTCGACGCGTGCCGCCGCCGCCGCCGCCTCTGCTCCAACGCCGGCGAGCTATTTCCGGCCGTCCCCCACCCGAACAAGACCCCCACGAGGTAGCCCTCGCACCCCTGATCCTTCCCCGACCCTCACCCCTCGCCGCCGGCGAGCCCCTCGCCGGAATTTTGGCCGGCCACCGTACCCGAGCCACCCGAGGACCCAATTGCAATAATTGAAATCTTTAGAAGGGTCTGCACGTAAGATTCAAGGACCCAGTTGTAAAAGAAAGTTTCAAATCTAGATTCAACTTCAGTGAACTTGTAAAATTCGTATAAAATCGTAGAAAATTCAAAAAAATGCAAACTCAACTGTTCTGGAATCCTTAGAAGAAACTCTACAACTTTTGTTACTTAAAGTTTCTCAGTTTCTCAATATATTTTGCTCTACATTAAATGGAAGCTTTAATGGACTTCTTTTGCACCCACTGTTGTAGATCAATGCTGATCCTAAATTTTAGGCAGTGAGTTAGTTGCTTGATGTTTAGGACTGTGTAAAAAGATCAGGCCCAAATTCCATCAATATCTACCCTGTTTATTAAACTTAGTTTCATACCACAAGTGGCTAAATATTTTTATCCCTGCAGTTAGGTTATGAATCACTTAGTGAAACTTTTTCTATACTGGTGTAATGGTACCTACATGCCAGAGAAAAATTGGGAGACTTATTATCTCACAGGAACCTATTTATTTGATTTATGTGCTAATAAAATACATTAAATCAAGAAAATAGTATCTTAGCTTGGAAAATTCTCATATTTTTACTAGAAGATATTCAGTGTTAGGGGATGCTGTGTAAAAAGTTTCATGGACAAAAACCATGTGTAGGATCCTGTAAAAATAAATCCTTGATTAACCTAGGTGTATAATGTCATATTTACTATGCTCCGAAAACTGCATAATAAATCCTATAAAAATTACAGTAGCTCCTGCATGGTTATATGAAAGCCCTGTAAAAAATCTTAGACCCAGTTTTTGCACCATTTGTTCTGTACAAAAAGAACAAGGATCTAGCAGCAACCATGTAATATATTTTTCATAATTAATCTGCTGCACGGAATTCTCTGAAAATTTTACAGTAAGCATATCTTTCTCTGATGTGCCTTGATCCAAGATTTCATGACCAGAAACTACCCACTGTAGTTGTTGCACTTAAATCATGTTTCCATGAGGAACATAAGTTCCCCATGAACACCCACCCCACCTTGCCTAACGAAGTTACTTATTGTACTATTCTACTCTATTAACGATTGCCCACGAATAATAAAGTAACTCATTTCACAACAAACTCGTGTTTTACAAACTGCAACTTTATCGTGAAGGAAATCATGTCGTTTACCATCACCACTACTTAAACTTGTGCATTCATGTAGAAACGACTACTCTCGCCGACGGAACGTACGAGTTGGTGCCCGAGTCCGAGAGTGAGCAGCGAGAAGCCCAGGCGAATTTAACTGAAGCAGTTGAAGGCCCGGGTCAACGTTCAGACGATCCCCGGACTAACTTTTCGCAAGAATGCAAGCCCCGGAGCATAACCCATTTCCTTTCCTAAATTATGCAACTCACTACTCTTTTGCTTATGCATTAAGTTTATAGGAGTTGAATGAAAACTTAGTTGCATGATGTTAGGAACCCATGCTTGAAAACTAGATGTAAGATTCGATAGAATGCTGTGCTAATAGGACTCCGGTAAAAGCCGAGTGATTTCCTGTCACTTGCGAGAAAATAGGAGTTGAATGTTTACTACACGCTGCAACCATAAGGACAACGGACGGGCTATGGTACGATGTTTACGATTGAGGCCCGTCTGTTTAGTGAAAAATGCTAAGGCCGCAGTGTGTGGTAGTGGTGGTTAAGTCTTTGAACGTACTAACCACATGCCGAGAATATGGTAATCGGTAAGCTTAAGTACCTGATTGGCCCGGCAAGTGGATAGCAACCTACCCTTTGAACTTCGGTCCCACTATATGGCGAGTGCACGAGTGGTCACGACCCGGCGGCGAACCGTGGCGTGGGACTCGTGTACTCTCGAAGGGTAGCCTCGATCCACAACCCGGAAAGAAAGGGGAAAAGTTGCACGTGTGACTCTGTGAGTAACCACGTGACGTGTGTTTAGGTTTCCCTTGCAAGGTTAAGAAATTCGATTCGAATCGTCCGTTTCTCACGGCTATTGAGACTGCTTAACCCCCTTTACCCACAGAGTAAGAAGAGGAACAATGATGAGGAATAAACTTGTTGGATGAAATTTAATGCTTCACCATGAATGCTATTGGATAGCTGCTTATCTAGAATGGTTAATGAAACTAGAATCTTGAGCTAAAAGTTGAAAGTGAGGACCCACTTGTAGATGCCTTTTCCGGCAAAACAAACCCCTGAGCCAAAAAGCCTTGCATGTCTAGAGTCGGTGGAGTAGATTCCACTACACGGGTAAGTCTTGCTGAGTGTTAGTATACTCAGCATTGCTTGTGGCTCGTTTTCAGGTGAGACCTTCGAAGATATGATTGCTAGCTTGACTTGGCCCTGCACTCTTCCCCCTGGTTGGTCGGTGGAATGGGATACGCCCCCGTCCAATGGAGATAATGCCGAGTGATGTCTCGTACGGGCTTCACCGAGACATCCTGTATCATCGAGTAGCTTTTGTTGTTTATTTTTCCGCTGCAACTTAAACTCGGAAGAACTTATTAGTATGATCACTGAAGTACTTGGTTTCTAAACTCAAAACTTGGTCTGTAATATTCACTTATGATAATTTTGTAATATTTGCTGGAATGTGGTATTCTCTGGGCTCATCGTCGCATGAGCATTTGTATGTATGGCATTCGATCCGCTCTACCGTGGTTGTATCGGGAGGTTACCCGACAGACCAATGGATTACTCCGTTTGAAGTGTAAGGTTAACCGAGATTGCCCCAATGGTGATAGTTAATACACTTGAGCTGGATTAATTCAGGTGGTTCTGCCACAGTGATGGTCCTCACTGCTCCTTTGCTCGGTTGCCTCGGCTAGGCGCTGCAGTAGCTGGGTCTGCATCGCCAGGATCTCGGTGAAGTTTGGCAGCGATGGGGGTGGTGCTCCTTGCTGCCAATCGACTCCGCCGCTACGCCTTTGTTGTGGTGTGAGTTCGACTTCTTCTTGAGCAGCTTCCTTGAAGCGTGCCATCAGACGATTGGATCTTTGAATTGTCATCTATTGAAGATGAGATTGGCGAGGATCTAACTATATTAGCGTAGGTCGCTCACCATAAAAGAGCACCCAATCTATATGCTACACTCAATGGTAAGAATCAAAAGAAACAGACAAAAGCCAAACAAGAATCATGCACTCAAATAGTCATACATTCTAGAAAGGCTATCTAGTGTATTTATCGGTATATCAACTACGTAGCTTTTTGAATAGGGTAGTTTTTGCTCTATATGACTTGGGGTCTCTTGTTTGTCGACTAGAGTCAATTAAGTCTTTTCCTATAGGTCTTCGTGAGAAATTGCATTACCGTAGGTAAGGGAATGAGTTAAGTGAAGCTAAAAAGAATCAAGGGTAGTAGTTCATAGTTCAAGGAGGTATGGTAAGTAGATGGAAACGTTCAGATAGTCCTAAATCTAACGACCATTCCTATGGCTTGTACTACGGTCAAGTATAGCTCTGATACCAACTGAAACGAACCGGGTTAATGAAATGAGAACCTGATTTCTTGTATCGTCGTGATAGTACCTAGATCAGTAGCTATCACATACAAAACTCATTTCAGGCCAATATCACAGTCATACATCGCATAGATTCAAACAAGGATTTAAATATTATATAATCCGAAGGATTGTATTATGACTTTTCAGTACAAGGCCCTAGGGCTAAAAGGTTCAAACAGAAAGCGGAAGCGGTAGCTAAACTTCAGGGCCATCCTTCATCCTGAGGGAAGACTTCTCCACAGGCAAACTTGAGCGAAGCACGAGCCATCCTGGAAACATCCTTCAGCGTCGGGGTTGAGCTTTGGGTCGAATCCTGCATCTACCGACTATCCCCAAGGAGTGGGATAGACTCACATCACTATCCGTATGCAAGTTTTAAGTGGAATGCAAGAGGTATAAAAGTAGCCAAAGGATAAGGCTGGGGTCTTCCTATGCATCAGCAGCATGTTTATAACAACATCCTTCTCCAGACTCGGGCCATTCCGGCATCCCGGACTCCCAATCCACACACACCTTCCATAACCACTAAGTCGATGCGAGAACTCCCTCTTCTCGCACCTCAACTGCCCCAGACAGAATATATCACAACTAGGGGGAGGTAGAAGAATAGTAACACTAACTAATGCAAGTAACAGAAAACTAGGGATGTACATGACCGAGTACGCGGCTATACGTATAGTTTGCACTCTGTAGGGGTTGTACACCTGGACCCACTCGAATCATCGCCAGCAGGTAATGAGCCGACTGACAATGAGACTAACGAGAACTAGTAGCCATGGCACCATCCTGCTTTCCCGGGTTTGGGTGCTTCCTCCTGCAAGAGGTCGCCAAAGGACTGTGAAGCCTTCTACACCTGGACCATGCAAGATCCAACCATTCGGGGGACATGAGGTCATCACCTCCTCCCCTTATACTGATACACTATCCTCCTACAGGCTTGGCACCACATTTGCTAGCTTCGGACCGGATCCACCCGCATAGTGGATCAGTGGCGTGCACGCTCACAAAATCCCACGGATCATAGTTACCACAACAGGTCCTCATATGCCGAGGCAAGCATATTCCTCAAGTGACATATCCGGCGCAACGGTCCGTAATCGGCACCCATTACAGGTATGGTCCTCCAACTCCTCAAGTACCACCAATCGTCCACAAAGGACCAACGTCCATAAAGGACATGTGCCCGCAACAGGTACTCCGTAGGGTATGCCCAACACACACCCCAAGCCTCTGATCCGAGGATCAGGTTAACTTGCTCGCCCCCAGCTAAATAGCCCTATTCACCAGATCCTCATATATGTGGCTCACTCACACCTAAACTATATCCCCATATCCCACACATACACGTGCAACAGTAGCCAAAGCATCTCATATAATACCATTCAAGGTAAACATAGGGGAACAAGGAGTCTAGGTATAAATAGGCTATGCAGGTTCATTTCATTGCAACACATCACAGAGCAATATCATTTCTAGCAAGCAATGCCTAATAGGTATTCAATTCGTAGATGGGCGTGAACCTGGTGGTTCTTCGTAGTCTCTCGAGGTCCTCTAGCGTCCGGGTAGTCCTCCTGGATCTTCTGGTCGTCCTGGTCGTCGGTCAGCTTCTCGGCGACAGGTCATATTTGTAATTACATATAAATACAGGGGCCAAAGTGCAAAAGTACAGAAAATACCCAAGTAAGACTCAAATCACAACAAAACCTACTCTAACGGGTAGATCATGATTTTAGAAGAATTATGAAACTAGTTTCATAATTTTTGGAGGTCCGGTTAATTTATTATGAATTTTCTAAGCTCAAAACATTTTGTGAAAATATAAAAAGGATTAACAAAAAGAAAAATCACACAGTCAGCCACGTGGCAGCCTCTAGGCGTGCCACATGTCATGCTGATGTTAGCGTTGACCTGGTCAACAGGTCAAGGTCAGCAGTTAAAGGGGCCCACGGGTCACGTGTCAGTTTGGTTTAACCGAAAAAGAAAAAGGCTAAGGTCAGCGGCTCGGTTATTGGGCTCAAAGTGTTGGGCTGGCTCGACTTGCCCAACACGGCTCGGCTTGGCTCCATGGATCACGGCTCGGAGCTCAGCTATGGTAAGGTAGGATGGCTCAACTAGCAGCTAAGGGGTCGGCTCCGGTTCGTGGGCTGGCTAGGCAGGCTTGGCTCGCTTATCGATTTTTGTGCCGGATCAGCTACGCAGGTCGGCCCAAGGTCCCCTGCTTCCTCTTTCCCCTTTCTTTCTCTCCATGACAGGGCGGGCCCATAGGTCAGTGCAGCGGCTCCCACTGACAGGCGGACCATACCTGTCAGCCACTCCCGGATCGGCTGTGGCTGTGGAGATCCCGTGCGGATGTGTGAGCGTGTGGTCCAGCGGAGAGGTGTGTGTGTGTGTGTGTGTGCATCTGGGATGTGCTCGATGAAAGGCCACAAAGGCCTGGACATGCCGTGAACACGATGTTGCGGTGACGTGCGCGACCACCGTGGCCAAGGCACAGCCATGACGCGGCGGCGACAGCTTAGGCGGAACGAGCGAGGCCAAAGGCGGGGCCTTGGGTGGGCGAGCATGCGCGCGGGGCCCTGGTGCTCCAGGCCCGCGGCGGCGCACCGCCGGTGGTAAGACAAAGGGGCTCGGCACGACGGGGCGAGGTCAAAGGTTCGTCCTTGCGGCCAGCTTGGATCAGTACACGTGTGCGGGTCCTCGGCATCCCGAGGCCACGCGCGGCTGTGCCTTGGCGAGGCACCAGCGCCTCGAGCTCACACGACGGCGTGGCGGCGCTAAGGGCATAGAGCGACGGCAGTTGCGGGTGGAGTGTGGCGGCTCGTTGGGTCCCTGCAAACGTGGCGGCACGATGGCCGGACAGAGAGGGGCAAGGCAGGTGGTCCTAGGCACCCTAGAGAAGGTTCATCGGCGACCGCTGCTCGCCGGTCAGCATGAGGGAGGCGGGGAATGCGGAGGCAGCACCTATCGGTCGGCTCGAGAAAGATGGGTACGCGGTGCGGTGGCGAGCTGATGCCAGGATGAGGTGATGCAGTGCAGGCAGCGCACGGGCGTCGACATCATCGTACGGGGCGCTGATCTGGCATCGGCGTTCCTCCTCGGCTCACGCTCTTCTTGGCACAGTGGCGGCGTTCCTTCCTCTACCTCCTCTCCCTTGGCACAGTGCCAGCGTTCTTCTTCCCATCTCCTCCTCTCCGCCTCTTCTCTCCACTCCTTCTCCGCTCCTCCCTTGGCTCCCTCCCTCCCTGCTTTGTGGCGGCGGCGGAAGGGAAAAAAGGCAAGATGGCTAGGGTTTGCGTGGGTCCGATTGGGACTTTAAAGGAGCGACACTAGAGCTCGGGGGCACGGACGGCCGGCAAATTTCGGCATCCGGGCCAGGACGCGTGGCGGCCATCGCGCGGTGCGACGTAGCGCCGGCTAGGGTTTGAGGGTGCAGCGTGGGGATGGTGGCCGACAAGGGAGTCGCGGGTGGTTGCAGCTGATGTTGGCGGAGCAGGCGTGTCGTTGCACTCTTCTGTCGCGACACGGGGGAGGGGCGGAGCGGCGTGGGGCGACGCGGGTGTTGTGGTGTCCAGGCGGTGGCGTGGGGAAGAAAGGGCAACAGGAGAAAAGGGAGGTGTGCGACTGACGGGTGGGGCCGACTCGTCAACGAGTCAAGGTGAAGGAGTGGTGCGGTTGTGCAAGGCAGGCCGGCTGGCATGCAAACTTGGGCCGCAAGTGGGCTGTGCGGGGTGCGGGGTGCTAGCAGGTCGGGTTCGGCCGCTGGCCTTCGGTCAGGCCGGGTCAGCTGGGCTGGGTGCCGGGCTGGTGATGGGGTAGGGGTAGCAGGACGGTGTAGGGGGGTTTAGGCCCAAAGGCAGGTTAGGGTTTGTTAGTATTTGAATTTAGTTTGAATGGTCGTATTCAAACTAAATTCCTCACAATTCAAACAAAAGCATTTGAATAGATTTTAAACAAGGAAGATCATAAAATCCAATTAAAATCCAAATGATTCACACTAGCATTATAGTCCTTAACACATTTAGAATTTTATTCTACTAGGATTTAGAGAGAGATAGAAGATGTTTTTAAATTATTCTAGCTACTAACACATTCACACAAAAAGTTTTTGAAAACCTACATTTTTGAGATTATAACATTCCGTAAAAATACGGGATGTTACACCGGCCAGCCTGAGGTAGGTTGGCCGGCCCCACCTTGTCAGGTGTGGGTCTCGGTCTTCTGGAGACTTCCCCTCCTCTCCTCTCCTTCTGGGTTTTAGGTGCAAATGAGGCTAGAAAAGGGAAATGAAAGAAAAAGAAGGAAGGAAAGAGAATCTAGCCTAAGATATGGCCTATTTAAGGTCTGATGATGACCATAGATGCGGGCTCTAACTCGGATAACTCGTAGACGTCTACTTCTTTGAGTTCCGGTATTTCAGGCTTGAGGAATATTTCAATCCTTGGCCATTTGCCTTGAAAACATTTTTGTCATCGTCCTGGAGGGTTATAGCGCCGTGATTGGCGGCATTAAGCACTCGATAAGGCTCTTCCCACTTACTTCTAAGCTTGTCATGACCAAATAAACGAATGCGAGAGTTAAAGAGGAGTATCTTATCTCCCACTTTAAATTTCTTGATCTTGATCCGCTTATCATGCCATCGCTTCATTCGCTTCTTGTGGAACTTGGAGCTGTGGTAGGCCTTTGTTGACGCTCGCTACGGACCAACTTCGAGCGTCAATTTGACCAGAAAATTGGCATGACTAGTATACTCAACTTGCACATTTACCCAGAATAATATCATTTCCACACTCCTCTTGGATAATTTGCATTGTAGGGAAATTAAGCAGAAATCAAGTGTAAACAAGCTCCTCAATCCAAGGCAAAAGGCGTCGACCAATCGGAGCACGTCGTTCGGCCTCCCACAGATCAAAGGACCCACCAGGATATGCAACCGACCTAGGATAGAACCAATTCATGCCTAGGAGTGACCAGGGCCCACGTGTCAGCCTCTCAGCGAAAGCTGAGGTCGGTTGGTGGCCAGGCCGGTTCGGCCGAACCAGCCAGGTCAGCCAAACCAGGCCAGGCGCCACTGACTTACCTGCTGCACGTGGAGTATTCCTAGCGTCACGAATAAATCTGCAAGTGCACGGATACCGTTGTAGCTTTCACCCAGGAGTTCCAAGGGTATCGTATCCACTGAGAAACGTGTGTATATTCTTAACGGTTTAGGTTCGTCCAAGGACACCACACCCACTAGAGGTGAGGGTAGAAAGGATCCCTAAGGCTAGGTATCAGAGATAAGATAGAACTGTCCTAGTTGCTCACGTTGGGCTACTGGTTTCCCCCAGGAGTTAACCTGCTGAGCTCCAATAATACGGCACTGGGATATACCCGAACGGAGAGGGTTACGCTGGATAGACAGGGCTGTCACCACCTTCTACCTACCTCATCTAACCATGGGATATACCACAACCAACAGGTAAGTCTAGTCTAGACACCACATCTACACTATCGTTACTACTCTAGCCTATGGCCTTAAGCTAGAGCACCCACTATAAAATAGTGAACTACTGATATGACAAAGCAACTAGAGAGCTAGAGCTATAACTTAACTAAGAAACTAGGCACATAAGAAATCATGAACACTTACTATGATTGATAAGTATCCATCGAGGTACAAGCTGGAGAAGAGTGCGGACAGACCCAGCACTTCCCCGAACTCCTCCCCACTCTCTCCCTCTCTAATCACCTCTAGAGATGAGCCTAGAGCTCATGTATACAAGAGAAACTCCAAGAGGAAGATGGAGAGGGATGTGAAGGTCTGTCTCTCTTAGAAGCACCCCCCTTGTATTTATAGGGGTGAGTGAAGGGTGCTCCTACTGTGCAACGCGCTGGTGCCTGCCCAAACCGACATTGGGAACCAATGGGGAGCCTCCACGTGCAACAGGTAAGGCGGTGGTGGCCTTCCTAGTTTGGCTGACCCACCTAGTTTAGCCAAAAGGTTGGTCACCAACTGACTTCAACTTTAACCAGGGTGGTGACACATGGATCCTAGGGGTGCTGGTAGATGAGTGGTCCCGGCCTTATATGGGTTCCTTGCTCTGGTGGGCCCATCTTGTCCATGCGATGCCGAAAGGCGCATTTTGGTTTTACGCCTTGAATCTTGCTTGCTTATTTCCTACATTTTCGCCTTGTATTTGCTTGCATAAAGAAATCAAACCGCACTCGTGGAATTCGTTATAAAATGCCCTATTCTAGTGTTGATCTTTGGATATATGTTGCTTTTATGCAGGTTTTGACGGTCAAAAAGTGGTCCGTAGTGAGCGTCAACATGATACCCCATACTTGGCCCTTTGCTCATCCTTGAGTGAAGGCAAAAGAACCAAGGCGGAACGGCTGCTTTGGTAAGGTTCCTGCATAAATGTTATTCTAAACACTTACCTTTGTTCGCGAACCTTGAAGTATCTGCCATTATGCTGCGGGCAGTTGAAGGATGGAACGATGATGACTCAAGTATCCTTCTATGCTCACCTGCTAACTTTAGGATTTTTGAAAAAAAAAATTTGAAGAAGAAGATATTCCATGGTCTTACCCTTTGTGCAGAACCCTCAGTCACTCAGAGTTGTAACCCTCTCTCCTTTCCTTATAAATGTGACTGAAGTGGAGCTTGGTAGGAGATATACGAGTGCGCTCTTGTGGTACATCTGTTGCAACATCAAAGGTTGGATCCATGGAGATAATGTATCATTCATCTGCTTGATCAAAAGAGTGCATGTGTGGTGGACGTGAACTCTTTTGGTATTGATCTCTCCTTCCCCCTTATTTCTTTCTTCTCTTTTTTTATGTCATGCTTCTTTCGCATGCCATCTTTTCTCTCTTTCTCTCTCTTTTTTTCAACAGGGGTCTTTGGTGAGTGATCATATACCTTCGAGAGCACCTTTATTTTGATGATGATGGATGATGGTTAATCTTCAAGTGCTGAGATTAACCCGTGTGCGTGTCTCTTGATCAAACAAACAATGAAACAGATCTCACTTGGGTCACAATATTTGATAGAGCTCAATGTAGCAACAAGACGCATGTATGTGGGGTGTATATGGTATCGAGCAACTGCATCTGGCTATGGTAAGCAGAAGGGTATGCAGACCATGGTATATTTGTATTTTTGTTTTCAAAATAAAATATTCCTAAGTTCAGCAAGAGAAGCAGATATGGAAACTTGCATCAAGACCATATCTCATCGATCAACAACTTAAGCGTCATGAGTTCCCTAACTAGTGGTTCGCAAACTCAAGCATGGTAAAGAATAAAGTTTATGTATGAACCAAACAACGGCACAACGGGTTTCTTATGAGTTTGACCATTTTAGATTAGGCATTTGATATCATGTTCAAAACTCAGAGAACAGGGAGAAAACGAGTGAGGATGTGCAAACCGTGGGGTATGAAGGAGACGATGTTGAGTGGTCGTTAACATACGAGTCCATCCTGTGGTGCACGTGAGTCGTGGGGGTGTAGCATGTGTGCATCTATAATGAGGATCTCCCCCACACTTATTTTTGAACCTGTCTTTATTCAATCAAAGCAAAAGATAAAATGCAAAGGGGCTCTACGGGCATTAACATCGGGGAGCCAAAGTTTTTATTTAAAGCAAATGGGGGCGCTCACAATGATGAAAACAAACTGAGATGAAACAAATTAATCGAAAGGAAATAAAACCAGATCCTAGCGCCCTGACTAACTAAACTAAGGAAGATCCATACTAGTATAGGTCTTCCTGTCCTACTGCCGCGTAGAGACGCTTGAGCTTAGCGCTCAACTCGCTGCGGAAAGAATGGAGGTCGTCGTGGAGCTCCTCGACCTCAAGCCTCCGCTTGGCTAGCTGATCCTTGAGCTGCCTGTTCTCCAGGCGCAGCTCCCTGACCATGACTGTGAGGTCAGCTAGCGAGAGTTCCTGGGGGCCTCGTCATCGCTACTCTCAAAATAGCCCCCAGGCCTCTTGATGGCGGGCTGTGACCAATGTCGCCTGACCCGTCCTGGAGTAGCCTGCCCCTCTTGCTCCTTCCCCTTCGCGGCGCGAGAGGGAGTGAATACCGGAATCTAGTCCTCCAGGCGTGGACTCTTTGGCTCCTCCATGGGTGGTGCGGATGGTCCTGGTGTGTCATTTCTCTTCTGCTTCTGAGGCGCCACCGGCTTCTGCCGAGCCAAAGTGCCTTTAGGCGGCCTCTAGTAGGGGCTCTATGCCCGAGCCCTAGGTTTCTGGCTCTTAAGAGGTGATGCGGAGCGCGTCAACGAACGGGGGTGCAAAAGGTTGCGGCCCCGGTTCGGCCGAACTGGGGGTCAGCCGAACCAAGGTCGGCTTCTCTTGGCCCCCCGTTGCGCACAATGATGGGTGCAACGGCCAGGGGCACTATTGTAAGCGCATGGACCTCCTCCACTACCGGTTCGATAAGGATTGGAGTGTTAGGGCTATTGGCAGGTGTCAGAGCCTCCGTCGGGTGATCAACGGCATCGGAGTTGGTGAGCGGAACAATTTCCTTGCCAGCCATGGAGTTTTTTAGGAGGTGTAGATGGGTAAGTAATTTATTCATCATAGAAAACCACTTCTTTCATTGCAAAAAGAGCAAAACACTTTTCAGAGCAAGTTCCTTTCGGCGTCTCAATTCATTTGTCCCCCAACTCTAATTAATATCATCTGAATCTAGCACCTCAACTATCATCAATCATCAATACTATTTAATTTTGGTTCCCTAACCTATTTTCAGCTGTTTGTGTTAAGTGACGTAAAATCAACTACCAGTCAGGCGCACTTGACCCTACAAACATATGCACCCCTAACACAATCATATAAAAGTCTTTAAAAGATTGGGTTGCCAGAATAGATTGTCGAAGTTACCGTAGAAGTATCGATATCGTTGTGTACAATGCCTAAAATAAAATAAAGTACTCACTTCATTCTTTTTTGATAAACCAATTTCTAAAATTGAATTTTTCTCTTATGGTACTTCTATTTGAGTTGATATCTCAGATCTGACACGCACGGACACTATTTCAGTTCCCGTACAGAAATAACTCCTCTAAAAAATGATGTATGTACATGAGACGTCGATGAGTCCTCGTGGTAAATAGTTTCCACTAACGAGAAGTTCATATTAACATGATTACTTGGATGATAAGCACAAAATCCTTCTCCTTGATCATTATGTTAAGATGAAAATGTGAAATATGTCTATCTAAAGAGAATGAAGGGAGTAATTAATAAAACTAATCTGGTTGGACATGTTCCATTAGTAAAAATTTGAATAATACCGCTAATGTAACCCATCGTCACCGTCATCTCACTTCTTTATCTGTTTCGAAAGAACGGATCGTTTCTATGGTACATTAATTTGATCCGTCGTGCTGAGTCCCACAACTTTTCTATTCCCTTTTCTATTCCAAAACATAATGTGCGACGATGTAGGCCGGCTGGCTTCCGTTGCGGGCTTGCAACTCGTAGCACAAGGGGACAGACTGGCCGCCGCCCGGCGTCGGAGAGGACTCCTGTTCGGCTGCCTCACGTCCCCTCTACCCTAGCCTCTCCCATGCGCTAGCTGCCGCTTGTGCCCTAGCCACCCTATGTGGCATCGCCATCCTGCTGCATGCTGCCGACGCTGACAATCGGCCGCCGCTAGTGCCTGGCGTTTCTGGTGCGGTGGTGCTGCCTTGAGGCCCCATCTGCAATATCTCTCTGGCTGAACTATCTTAATTTAATCGGAATTGTTACTTTGTATTTTAACCCAGTGATTATACTACCTGTGCTCGATATGGTTCATTTCAGTGCTCTTTCTCTCGGTATGGTTCACCACATGCGTGTGATCGATCCCTCTCAAGCTAGGTTTGGTATCGGTATCGGAGAAGTCCATCATTGAATTGAAGTGGTAGAGTGGTAAGTGGGCGTACGGTCTATGTATTTCCTATCAGTGGCATTAGTTCCTTTTCATTCTCTAGATAGATGGGCAGAACAAGCTTCTCTTTATATTCTATTCTACAAAGGATCAAGGGCTCTCTCATCTCCTATTTGTTTGAGCCATTCATTATAGTGGTGGTGCCGGGAAGGCAGCTTAGCACTCTAGTCCTTTTGAGTAAGGAATTGTAGCATGGGCAGGTAATCTCTTCGATTGATTACCCTCCAGTTCAGGAATTACTTTCATTAATTAGCCGGTCCACGGAGTGAAATATCGAACTTAACCTATAACTTATAAATAACTAGTATCTCAAAAAACAAAATAAAAAGCTTTCTTTTAAGCTTGCTAATGGAATTCCACAGGAGTCAAGCGCTAGCAAAGAAGAATTGGAAATCAGTCGCTTCCCTTCTGGACTCAAGTCAGCAGAAGAGTGAACTTCATATTAATAGGTAAATCCTACATCAAGCGTAAAGGAAGTACACTTATTTGGATTTGGCGCATTTCATGTAACATGTTTGTATGGTCCTGGGATATGGGTGTCCGATCCTTATGGACTAACTGGAAAAGTACAAGCTGTAAATCCAGCGTGGGATGCAGAAGGTTACCATTGATTTAGTCTTCCTATTTAACAGATGTGCTTCCTGTATATCAAAATTGATTATGTCCATATTGTTCAAATATCTTATCAGAATTTGGATAAGTATAGCTTTGAAAAATGATAAGCACTATAAAATATGAGAAAATTCCTTATTTAACATCAAAAGATGACTCAATTCCTTCTTTAATCCTGAAAAAAAAATTGAGTTCTCATGTGAACTCAAGTTTCATTTTTGTTCCGTTTACGACACTGCCGTGAGTTTAGTGCACCGACGATGTGAAGTGGACTATGAAAAGACTATACTGCCCCTTCTAATCAGTGTGAAGGTTTTCTTCTCGTTTTCATGTATCGGTTGGAAGCATTAAGCATGGCGCCCCTGACCATGGTGTCCTTCGGGCCGCCGGCCAGTAAGCCTGCGGCCTGAGCGCCGCTGGCCGGAGCGCCTGCGGCCTCCGCCCCGTAGGCCTTTGCGTGCGAGGCCTCCGCGCCGCCGGAGTAGACGCTCACGGCCTCGTGCCGCCGGACTCGGCGCTTGCGGCCTCCGCGCCGCCGGACTGGATGTGTGCGGCTTCCACACCGCCGGCTTGTGCGCTTGAGGCCTCCGTGCTGCCGGACTGGCCGCTCACGGCCTCTGCGCCGCCGAACTGGATCCGCGAGGCCTCCGCATTCGCGGCCTCCGCGTTGCCGGCCTGGCCCCCGCGGGCTCCGCGCCGCCTGACCCCCACGACCTCCGCGCCGGCGGTGTAGGCGTTCGCGACCTCCGTGCCGCTGGCCCTGGTGCCCTTCCTGCTGCTGGCCATGTTGCCCGATCTAGGATTCTGAGAAGGACCAGTGAGGGAGGGAAGAGATGGAACGGGAGAGAGAGAGAGAGAGAGACGAGGAGAACGAGACTGGAGGCGGAGGGGGAGTCAATGCGGTCAAGATGCAAAGGGCAATTTTGTCCATTTTTGTTGAGTCTGACATGGATCCAAGGGCAACTAACGGGATTGTGAGATGTAATTGACGGCAGTGTCATTGGAGAAGCAAAATAAAATTTAAGATCATGTAAGGTTTTTCAGGATAAAAAAATTGAGTCATCTTTTAATGTTAAATAAGAAATTTTCTCATGAAACATATGGATCAGATCATCGGAAGCTACCGAATGATGATGTTGAAGTGATAAATACCTGTAGCAACGCACGGGTACTTATGTACGCCAGTAATTACACAATGGTATATTGCACACACAGTAACTGCAGTAACATTGTCCAGGGGCAACGACGGATTGACATCAGCAGGCAAGGCACGAGGGCAGTGACACCATGTCAACACCTGGAGCAACAGGTTCACCGGCGCGGGGCAGGGGTACTGTGGGGGTGGCCGCGGCAACTTGCGCCCCCACGACGTCGCCCCCCGTCGCGCCCCCACGCTGCCTCCCTCCGACACCTCATCCCGGCAGCGCGACGAAAGGCACGTACACAAACAATACACGCGCGGCGCCCGCAGTTGCCCGTCCAAGCAGCAACCTCTCCCTCTTCCTCCCCACATCATTATTGGGAGAAGTCGTGCCGTGCCAGTCGCTGCCGCCTCCCTCCCCTCCCTGTTTCTTGGCCAGATTCCCCCGTCTCTGGCGCTGGCGGCCGGAATCCCCGATTGGGTTCTTTGATTGACCAGACCGCCGATCGTGCCGCTACCGACGAGAGCCCGATTCTTGCCCTGACTCCTCCGCGGGCTGATTGATAGGGGAATTGGGGGTAAGGATTTCTCGGATGTTTTCTTGTTGTGTGCTGCGATATTATCTGTGTGGGTTCTTCGGCCTTTGGTCCGATCATCGGGGCCGATTACATTGACGATTATCCTGGCGATGTTTAGTGGTCCGGATTGGTGGATTGCGCTTAAAGGTAGAGTTTTTTTCTGTACCGATTTTCGTAAATCGTGACCAAATTTCGTGGATCCTGTTCGTCCGTCTAATCGGAACCTTTCCTTTGTTGCTGTCAGTCAGTACTGATATTTTGCCACCGATGATGAATCTCGCTTGTGTGCAGCGCTGGTGAACTGAGGATATCGTTTGATAATTGTTGGATAGGATAAGAAAGGTAGCTTTTTGGGGGTGGAGTTGGGGGAATATGCTTTCTCTCTGAAGGTTTCCAGTGGCACCATCTTCCTCTTCAGGATCAAGCTTCCCCTCTCCTGCAATCTCCTTCGTGCAGAGTTCTTAGTTGAGTATAAGTGCTGCTTGAGATTCTAACTGCGCCCTTCCTTCTTCTTCTTGATATTCAGTGTTTGGTTTGCATCTCTGTCTGTCAAAGCATAGTCTCTGTCTGTGAGTTCTTTAGGAGATCGGATATGCTCTGTTTGGCTATGATTCTTAATTGTTGTGTGGATTGGTTGGGTGGATTCTTTCTCATCCACTCGTCTGGTTTGGCTGACTAATATAATAATCTCTTGTTTAATTGTGCTAGACAAAGGGTTGTTGATTAGCTTATTGCGAAAGTAACCCTCAATTATTGATTGTGGATGCATGTCATGGTATTAATGCGTTTCACATTGCAGGATGGTCCAGGGTCTTAGTCGACCACTGTGTAGAATCCAAGATCATCACAAATTTGTTTGAGATAAAAGCATTGGGCAGTGCAAGTTCCAGCCGTGGCTGATGGATGCCACAACCAGCCGCGGAGCTTCGTCATCTCTCCCCCTCCACCTCATCGTGGATGACACTCTTGCTCTTGTTACTCCATTGCAGCAATCATTTCAGCGGTCGCAGCGCCTTTGCTTTGGTAACTCTGCTCCAGGGGAGTTCCCATTGGCTGCAAACCCGTCAATTGTCCTCCATGTCCTCACATCGTGCAATCTGGACCCTGAGGACCTCGCCCACTTGGAGGCAAGTAATGTTTTGTACCTTTCCTTCATTGTAGAATTGATATTGCCACTGATGGACCTTCTGCTTGCAATAGGCAACATGCACATTCTTCAGGAAACCTGCCAATTTCCCTCCCGATTTTGATTTGTCAATGTCGGAGCTCGCAGCGTTGGATTTGTGTCAGAAAAGGGCTGTCTTTAAGCCTATGACTGCACAGGAAAGAGAACTTTTTAAGCAACGCTGTGGTGGGAGTTGGAAACTGGTTCTTAGATTTATAATGGCAGGTGAAGCATGTTGCCGGAGAGAAAAGTCCCAGGCAATTGCTGGGCCTGGTCACAGCATTGCTGTGACAGCAAGTGGTGCTGTGTATACTTTTGGGTCCAACAACTCTGGTCAGCTTGGCCATGGAAATTTAGAAGAGGAGTGGAGACCTCGTGTTGTCAGGTAACGTCCAGAATTTACAGTTTAATTTTAATCTTGATGCAAATGCCACTGAACAGAGCGCTCAACATCTGTTGCTGCTCCTGTAGATCATTGCAGGGGATTAGAATTATTCAAGCAGCAGCTGGAGCAGGACGGACAATGCTCGTCAGTGATGCTGGTAGGGTGTATGCATTCGGGAAGGACTCCTTTGGAGAAGTTGAATACGGTGGCCAAGGCTCCAGGGTTGTGACTACGCCACAGGTGGTAGAATCACTGAAGGACATATACGTTGTCCAGGCAGCTATTGGGAACTTCTTTACTGCTGTGTTGTCTCGGGAGGGGCGTGTATATACATTTTCATGGGGGAATGACACGAGACTTGGTCATCAGACAGAGCCAAATGATGTGCAGCCACATCTTCTCACAGGGGCTCTTGAGAACATTCCAGTTGTGCAGATTGCTGCAGGCTATTGCTATCTCCTTGCTTTAGCATGCCAACCTACTGGCATGTAAGGTTCTTCACCCAATCACGCAAAAAATGATCAACTTTGTGATGTTTGACTTCTAAAATCTTTTTCTATAAAGGAAAAAACTCAGTCTGCATTGCCTCACAACCTGTTTAGTTTACCATGATGAAACCAATACATGAATCAAGGTCATCAAACTGCATTCCTATGTCAAAGTAAACCTTAGCATGAAAGAGATACAAATGCTATGGTCTCTTTACAAGCCGCATGATTTCTGAGTTATACATAGGAAATTCACCATGTTTAGAACAAGCTTCTGGAAGGGTCTGCTAAGCTAGTCAATTAATTTATTTCTCTGTTATTCTAATGCATCTATTATCAATTAATTTATTTATCTGTTATTCTAATGCATCTATTATTCATTATCTTGATATACTTCATTGGATCCTTGTTTAAATTTCATATGATAAGTGCAGATAATAGATTTCCTCATGAACTTTGTCGATATTACAATACTTGAACACAAATTTATACTTCTCTTAATCACAGTGCTTCATAGTTATGACCAACAAGAGAATGTCCTAACGCTGGAATCTCCATAATTTTGCAGGTCAGTTTATTCTGTTGGTTGTGGGTTAGGAGGGAAGCTTGGTCATGGTTCACGAACTGATGAGAAATATCCTAAGTTAATAGAGCAATTCCGAAATTTAAACATACAGCCAGTGGTAGTTGCTGCTGGAGCATGGCATGCTGCTGTTGTAGGCAAGGATGGACGTGTTTGCACCTGGGGATGGGGGCGTTATGGTTGCTTGGGTCATGGTAATGAGGAATGTGAATCTGTTCCCAAGGTAGTTGAGGCTTTGAGCGGTGTGAAGGCTGTCCATGTAGCAACCGGGGATTACACAACATTTGTAGTATCAGATAAAGGTGATGTTTACTCGTTTGGATGCGGGGAATCGTCAAGTCTTGGTCATAACACTATAACTGAGGTTAGACACCCTACTTTGTTATGCCCTTTTATGTTTTTAACAAGAACATGTGCAACCTGATTTCGATTTCTCTTGTATATTAGAAATAGCATATTGATGTCATGTACAATCATTTTAATTGCATATATCTGCCACTGCAACACCAGTAAATACCACAGATAGTCAAAGTTTTCAATGTATTATATTACTGAGGTTCTTTTTACCATAGTTATCTGTAATGAATTCTTTGTTTGATGCATTAAAATCTATATTTCTGGACAAACGCTTTTGTTATTGCTATCTGGGTTCAGGAAAAAAACTCTGTCATTTCTGTCTTTAATGCAATGGAAGTAAATATGGTTTAATAACGAGCTGCTGCAAATACTTGCATGTGGTCTTTTATCCGGCTGTTTACATATCAAATAAAATTCATTTTAAGTGGAAATATGAAAACCATTTGTAAGAACAAAATAGATATGGAACCTCCCCAGAAAAGATTTGAAGTTCATGTTCTTATTGTCCAGAGATAAATAAAAAAGTGAAATTCGCAACACGGACTGGAAATTTCCCTTAATTCGTTTGGCGCTTTAACCTTGAATTATTAAAGGAGACGCAATTCGCCATAGACCATTTCCTCTTTTTGGAATTTTTAATACAGTTTTGCTGCTCAAACAGAAAATGACTTTGTATAGAAGAATGAAAGTTCTCGCTAGGTACCATTTTTCTGTAAACTCATATTTCTTTATGCCTTGTAACTTCCCTTCTCTTCCATTTAAAAAATATCATCTCTTTTTCATACTATGTCCTCTTTTTATTCTGAATGTAATGTTATTTCCAGGGTAACAACAGGCATACTAACGTACTTAGCCCTGAGTTGGTGACTTCTTTGAAAAGAGTTAACGAAAGGATGGTTCAAATCAGCCTTACGAACTCCATATACTGGAATGCACATACATTTGCACTCACAGATTCAGGGAAACTATATGCCTTTGGCGCAGGGGACAAAGGGCAGCTAGGTACCGAACTTGTTGCACAGCAAAGTGAGAGGGGGACCCCAGAGCGAGTTGAAATTGACCTCAATTAGCTCCAACTACAATCACCCTCCTCGCTGCAGATACGCTCGTCTAACCTTTGTGGTCTAATCTGTTGTTCGGCTTAGCTTGCCCCCCTGCATATGTGCATGCAGTCTCAACCTGCAGCTCATCTGATCATTGTGAAATAGTTACCAGCAAGGTAAACAACCTGTTGTTCATAAGATTGGTTCTCTTTAGCAAACTTGTGTCGTGTAAATATAACAGTCAGGTCTCATTGCCAGTCCCATCCAAACATAAGTGGGTGGCCTGTGATTGATGATTTAACATGTTGTGAATATTTCATCTTTGTTTCGCATGAAGATTGCCATGCTTTTACTCTCTGTATATAGTTCAGGTAACTTGTATTGGACGGGTATCTCCTTGACTTCAACCGAAGGAAACTCAAACTTGCAGCCTTCTACTACTGATATTGGTTGTTGGAACATAATAACATGTATAGTCCATGTGTCCTATGTGTTTAAATCATGTACCGGGAGTTAAGTGCAACAGCTTAGGCCTTCCATGTTTGGATGCCATAGTTTAAAAATACCTATGGCATTGAGAGGTTGTTTTAGAAACCAAAGCCATTAACACTATGGTATAGTTGAAGAGGTCGTGGGTTGGGCTCCAAGATTCTAAGGAGTAAACTGCATGGTTGGACCTTAAACTTCAGCTGTGTCACTTAGGTCCACTTAGGTCCATATACTCAGCCACCGTGGCACTAAGAAATGCAAATGCTGCAGGCCCTTCATTAGCTCCTCAAGTGCCATGCAGACGTGCTTGTTGACATGGTTGCAGATAGACGATAGGGATATGATATGGCCAACGGCTGGTCTGCTATCCAAACATCTCTCGAGAAGGTGGTTCGGGTTCGGCCCGTTATGATTAGATTCTATTTATTTGAAAATGCTTTCAAGCTCAAAAAAAAAAGATTTCGTATAAGTTACAGAAAATATTTTTAAGTCATGAAAAATATCCCAAACTTTTTGGGAAAACCCTAGAGGTAGTTTGGGACACAAGGAGTCCGAATAAAATACTTGAAGCTTATCAAAGGGATTTTAGATGCTTGCGAAAATTGGATTAGCTCTAGAAGAAAGGAGAATAATTTCTAGAAAGAATCTCATAAAACCTAAACAAAATAATAGTTAAGTACGTTTTAAAAACTACTCACATCCTAAAATTAAATATTTTGAGGTGTGATAGTTTGATACATTAGGGTGTTTTTTTGTTGTAACGCTGCAGGTTCCAAGCTGTGTTTCAAGCATCACAACACCCCATGGCCTTAACACCAGTTGTCCAATTCCGATTTCAACTTTTAAGGTAACTATATTGAAGTCATCTAATAGACAGTCTCATGCAATCACATGTAGTCTTGAGACAACTTAACATGTAACCACCATAATAGATTTTTTTGTCTCGTAGTAGTATCATATCCCTTAATTTGCGTAATAAAAGAGAGAAATATTGTGAGTAGAATGATAATAACAACTCGTAGAATAATGTGGAAGCATTCTCATAGTTCTTAATTTTAGGAGTAACTCACATGTGACGTCCAAATCATCATTTTTTGAAGTATTTCAACTTATGTGAAGCTTACACATGGGTTCAAATTTTATTTTTGAAATTTTCTACTCAACTCTCATATTTTCTAATTTTGTTTTAGAAACTTGTTTCAAAACTTTATGCTGAATATTTTTTTCCAATATTTCCTCCAAAATTTATCATTTTTATTTCGTAATTTTTAACAAAATTTGGTCATATCTTGTTTTACAATTTTTTTATACATAGTAATTGGTATTATATTTGTGTCTATATTTTTGTATATAATTATTTATTTGAACAACTTATATATCTTTTGATTTGCTTCACGTGATATGATTAGCAAGTTTACATAATAGAATGTGCATTTTAAAGGTTTGGGGACCGGCCCGAACCAAGTTTGAGGATCGACAATGCAATTTTACTCTAGTTTTAGCCTATGAGATGGTTGTTTCACGAAGCAGCCATCTCGTTCTCCTTCCTCATCCTCTCTCCTCCATGTCATCAAAAGTTTTATGTATAATTGTATGACAACCTATGAGACCGTTGACGTGTAGCAATGTATTTGTCCTCACTGAATTCCTATTGGGAGGGTCGGTGCGGTAGATGGAATGGGAGGAAAGGAAGAGACACCGGAAAGAAGAAAGGAATTGGTCTTTTTTGAAAGGATGCGTGTGTAATGGGTGATAATGGTGGGTAATTTTCATAGAACTCCATAAGGAGGTATGAAAATAGGAATTATAGAACACATAGGCCTTGAGGAGCTCTAAAAAAACATAAGAGCTGATTTTTAGATCCATATTCTTTTCTGAAACTGGAGTTCGTAGAGCTAGACATGTTTGGCATGCAGTTTTGGAGCGAAGCTGGATTTCGTGAAGTGAAGCCGTCACAGAACATGATTTTCAGGGTGTATTGTCATTGTTGCTCTTGGTTCGCGGGGCCCACATGTCATACTCCAAATCCCAGGCGGACTCTGGCCTCCCGTCACTCATTTCCGACCTCACCTCCCTCCTCCTCCACTCCCCTGCTACCCCTTCCGGCGCCGCCACCCCCGTCTTTCCCTCCTCCCCCCCTCTCCATCACGCCCCTCCCGCGCCCAAGCCCAATCCCACGCTCGCCGCAACAGCACCCACCCCTCCTCGTGCGTGCTGCTATCAGGGCCTGCGCGGGGCGCCACAGCGGAGGCCTTCACCTACGCCGCGATGGTCCCCATCGATGCCGTCAAGCCCGCCTCCAGGCCGCCGCCTGGCAGGTCTTCCTCGACATCCATCATACCGACGGGCCTCTTGGCCTCTACCGCGGCCTCTCCGACGTCATGGGGCCGCGGCGGCTGGACCATTGGCATGGGCAGGAAGGGCAGGGTTTGTGCCGGCAAGGGGCGGGCAGTGGCGACGTTAGAAGAGGGCCAGAATGGACGGGAGGGCGGGGTGGCACGGTCCACGGCCGCCCAGGGGCGTCGGCCACGACCTGCAGGGGGCAGGCACCGGCGGCCTTCCAGGAGGGCGGTGAGGAAAAGGAAGGTGGGGTGGTGGAGAAGAAAGAAACGAACCGGTATGTGTGTAATGAGCGGAAAAGTTGGGTATTTCTCCCGAACTCCACGTCGAAGTTCAAAACGAGATATTTTGGAGCTGCGGGAGAGGTGATCCAAAACTCCAACCCCATTTGCACTACAGCTCCAGAGTTGGGGACGTTTCATGGAGTTTGGAGCTGGGGTTTTTGGCTAGAAAATTGGTTGGAGTTGGTTGAGTTCACACTACTACAAAAATGATTTCTAGCAACGTCCCCTTTTTTCAAGGGGCGGATCAAAATGTAACTCGTTCCTACAAAAGGAGCGCGATTACTTTAGCGGCCACCCCGCCCCTGGAAATCCATCTTTAGGGCGGGTGTTGGCACTAATTAGCCTTTACAAACTAATCTGCAAGCGTATGGATGTCGATGTAGCTTTCACCAGGAAGTTTACATGGGATATCGAATCCAAGGAAGGCAGATGCAACCACACCTAGAACTATTAAACTGGACCCACCAAGAGAGAAGAGATAAGAGGGTAGAGGGCCTAACTTCAGTTAGCCAACTCACCCAGATAACTAGCTACTTACTAACCCTGATCTGCTTCGGCGGCTGGCGAGGAAGGACTTCGAAAAGGAATGAGAGGGGAGTCCAACGGCACCAACAATATACTGCTATGAAAACACCCGAACATGGTGGACTACAACGGACGGACAGGGCTGTCACTACCTGTCACCTACTACATCAGTTCCATGGGGTGGAACACAACCCAAGGTAACTATCAAGTCTAAGCAGCACGCTTCAACTATCAAGTTACTGACTTTCACCTCACGCTAAGCCAAGAAGAAACCTCAAATGGCCAGGCTTGCTGAACCATGCAGACAAGGGATCCCGCAGATCAAAGAAATGTAAACTAATAGATACTGAAAGTAAGAGAAAAACTAGCGAGATACTGAAGATAAACGAGGAACTTACTTTGATAATATTCCCCTAAGGTGGATACAAAGTTGGAGTAGGACCAAGAGAAAACCTAGCTCCTCTCCTAGCTTGGCTCTTGCACAAGCTCTCACCTCACTCTCTCCCTATTCTACAACTGAAGTAGAGTAACTAAGAATCTCACTTCTCTCTGGAATGGTGTGTGTTACAATGTGAGGTAGGGGGTCTATTTATACTAGCTTGAGGTCGGTAACAGAGCATATGCTTCAACTGCACGCATCTTTGACGGTTATTGTAACTTCCACACGAAGTTGGGCTCGAGTGGCCGCCATGTGGGACCGGCCGCCCTCCCCCAGGCCAGCCGGCCTAGGGATGGTGCCACTTGGCACCGACTTCATGTGGATGGTCTTGATTCTCTTGCCAAGGTCGGTGACAGTTGCTTTTCTAGTATTAACCGACTTCTTGCAGGCAGGTGGGCCCTTTGATCCGTGGTTGAAGCCTTTCGAGTCATTGGATTTAACTGACTTCAAATGCACGACTCTTGATCATCCTATTTGTGTTTCCTTGCACCTGGATCTGTGACGTGTCCATTTGGAGAGGTGCCAGGCCGGCCGGCCTAGGGGAGGTCGGTCGGCCTAGGATTTCTCCCAATTTAGCCCAATTTCGCACACTAAGTTTCTGAAATCAAATATGTGACAAAACTTGTGGAACTTGTTGGTGTGGTTAGTTCTAGCTTAGAATTACCTCAGAAACCATGAAATCAGAAGCAATGTTGGCGGTAAAAATCATTGAAATCGACCGCCAACAGCGGGTGATGCCGTCACCCGCCCCTAAAGATAGCATTTTCAGGGGCAGGTGATGGCGCCACCCACCTCTGGAAATTTATTTGTAGGGGCGGGTGGCACCATCACCTGCCCCTAAAAAGACCCATAAAAATCTAAGTCCGTGGGCATTCTTCCTCCTCCCTACAACATAGTCTTGCTCGGGGGAGGTGCTGCCCGAAAATCAAAAAAAATGGGAGGGGAGGTTTTAAACTTGATTTTCTTCGAGTTTGGGTCTCTAGGAGGTAAGTTGATGCTAATCCAATATCATTTCTTAGCTTTTAGGATTGTTTTAAGGCTCAAATGGAGCTCTCTTACCTCTAGCTAGATCTAGATCTCCATGATGTGGGTTTGCCATTTGAGGCAAAAGGGGCTCCATTTGCCTCAAATTTTTGGGTGAAGTTAGGTTATTGTTGTAGTAGAACAAGGTTATGTAATCATTTGGTCCCAGTCTTTATGTTTTAACCTCATTCATAAGTAATCATATTCCTAGATCCATGGAGGAGAGAGTGATGAAGCTTTGTTTTTTCCTATATTTACACACATGCATGATAGTTTTTTTAACAAAATTTAGTTGTTCAATAATATGTTGGGTTTTGATTTTTTATAGATTTTACATGTTAAATTCACTTTTTCCAATATCTACGCACATATATATACATATATACATAGCCCCAAGCTAAAGGGAGCCCTAGCCTCCCTAGGAGTCCGAGCACACGTGCCCACGCGTCAGGGCGTGCTATCGCACCAGGTCTCCCGCATGCATGCGCTGGTGACCCATCAGGAGAGAGAAAAGAGACGCATGTGTTGGTGACCCACCAGGAGAGAGAAAAAAGGAGCCCACGTGCATGCAAAAGACATTTAGCCTCTTTTTTCCACGATAGCTTTTCACTCGGATGTCCAGTTGAAAAACGGTTTTCACCACTAGATTGCTGGTATTTTTTTTGCATCATATGAGATTCATTTTGAATATTTTTTTGAAAATTTTTAAAATTTGAATCTAGGCATCATAGATACCCATAGTTATAGTCATAGATGCATCTGTCCTGAAGCATGGCATAGAATCATATGCGTGCAGTCATAGAAACATATGTGCAGAGGCACAAAATTCCCTCTGCATTTTTGAACTTCGAATCTTCTTGACCCATATAAGTCACACTGTCATACATGTCATAGAAGGCAGACATAGAAATCCCAGTAGCATGTCATAGACTTTACATCCAATAGCTTTTAAGAATCTTATACGTTCGAATTTGAATCAGACTGGCACAGAAACATGTACGTTGAAGCTATATAGAGTCATATATGCATCTGTCCTGGAGCATGGCATAGAATCATATGCGTGCAGTCATAGAAACATATGTGCAAAGAGGCACAAAATTCCCTCTGCATTTTTGAATTTTGGATCTTCTTGACCCATATAAATCACACTATCACACAGGTCATAGAAGGCAGACATAGAAATCCCAGTAGGATGTCATAGACTTTACATCCAATAGCTTTTAATGATCTTATACGTTCGAATTTGAATCAGACTGGCACAGAAACATAAATGTTGAAGCTATATAGAGTCATAGGAGGCAGCCATACAGGTCATAGAAGGTTGTAGATGGCGGTATACAGGTCATAAAAGGCAACGATACAGGTCATAGAAGATCATTGATGGTAGTTTATATTGTATACATGTCATAGAAGGCAACGATAACATTTCATACAGGTCCGTAGAGCTCGAACGTTGGCATATACATGCATGAACATTGGCATATAATCAGATGTTGCGATCATAGAATGTAGTCGTGACAATCATAGAAGGTAGTGGTGACAAATCATAGAAGGCAGTAGTGACAAATCTGAATCCACTGCCACGTAAAACCTCAGTATCATAGAAACTACTAGTATTCATTTACACATCCGGGAGGTCACCCCAATGCAGTATATAACCCATGAAACAAGATCGTAGAAAAACATTCATGAGCAGAGCATAGGATGATCCGTAGAAACCACTCTAGTTCTATATAATTTTTGAAATATCCTATTGGATCTTAAGTATGTGTATATTGCTCTAAAATTTGAATTTTGAATCTAACTAGCATACAAACATCTGCTTGCAGTCTTAGATTTCACACTACACGGGCAAACATCTTTAAGGTAAATTTCTACATGCACAAAGACATGCTTCGAGACAATAGCATAGAAACACATGAACATTAGCATAGAGATCCAACAATGGCATATAAACACATCAATAGAAACTGGACAATGGCATAGAAACATATCAACATTGGCGTAGAAGCCGAGCAATGTCATAGGACACGTCGGCGTAGAAAAGTTACACCACACATAGAACCATTTTACAGAGAATCATAGAAACAAGAACACAGGAACACATCCGCGCAGAAACTTCAATCTGTGACAAAAGAAAAAAAATACTGCGTAGCCGGGGCGTCGTCGCTCCCCATCTCCAGATCTGGGGGCGCCTCGCACCCACAACGCCGCCGACGTCACCGCACAAGACAATGGAGGAGGGAGTCGCCCATCTGGACTCGTCGCCATCGCGGTTGTCGTGGTCTCCCCGGATGCCGCCCTGAAAACGGGGCCACGAGGTCCGAGGACGGGAACCCACCGTGCGCCACCGCGAGGTTCGGAGCAGGGACCGTGGCGCCGCTGCGAGATCCAGTGGCAGGAATCGCACGGCCGGCGCGATGTCCAGGGTAGGGGGCGTGCCACCACCGCAAGGTCCGGGGCAGGGGAGCGCGCCGCTGGGGTCCAGGGTTCCGTCGCTCGCCGTCGCCGCCACGCTCCCGCGGCCGCCGACGTAGCTGTTGGAGGAGAGGTGCGCGGAGGGCCGTCGCGCCGCCGGGGGCCACCGCGCGCGCTCCTTCGCTCGCTGGGGACCGGGGGCTGGAACGCCGCCGCGCGCTGGTTCGCTCGCCAGGATTCGAGAGTCGGGGCGCCGCCGCGCTCCCGGGCGACTCACCGCGGGGTGGGGTAGGCGGGGAGGTGGGGGAGGCGGCCAGGGCAGGGGTCGGGTTGGGGGAAGCTAGGGTTTGGGGTGGGCTGCTCGGTTTTTATAAAGTGGGCTGGGAACAGACTGGGCCGGGCCCAATTCGAGGCGGAGGGAGGGAGCTGGTTCGGTTGGACCAGCTCGTGCGCGTGACTATGGCTCTCTAGTGAGCCCGGGGCTCCCAATAGCATTCGGGGCTCTATTTGTATCAAACTTTTTGAGAAATGATTTGGACCCAATCTTTATGTTTTAGCCTCATTTCTAAGTAACAAATTTCCTAGATCAATGGAGGAGATAGATAGAAGAAGATTTTATTTTCTTTTTTAGTTAGTAGATGTTAAACCATTATGTACGAATATATATAATTATATATTAATTTACCATTTATGTATCAAAATATTGAAGAGATTGTTTTAATTCTTTTAAATTATTTGTTGATGTTCAAAGATCGATAGGTCATGGATGTACAAAGCATGAAGGACGGAGGCCTATTTCCGTGGAGAACTTAATAAATTCATTCAATCTGCAGAAAAGCACGCAAGAAGTGAGAAGACACAAAGGATACATTGCCCATGCAAAACCTGCAGGAATTTGAGAGTATTTAGCGACGCAAGTACAATCAAATCGCATGTGATGGTGTGTGGTTTTGTAGATAACTACATGATCTGGACATATCATGGCGAGAAAGCACCACCTCTGACGGATAATCCAATCGATGAGATCGTACAAGACATCGAGTTAATAGGTTGTTTGATGCTTATGATGATTTTGATGATGCTGGCGGCAATGATGAAGATGTTGGTGGAGGCTATGCTGATGGTGTCGGCGAGGGGCCCATCGATGGTGCTAGTGATGAGGGCAGTGCCGACGAACTTGATGACGCCAGTTGTTGCGCCACACCAAAGCAGAGCTAATGGTAGGTACTGCAAAGGGGTTAGCAAATTTCGAGACGGTGAAAAAATCAGTAGGGAAAAATATATACGAGTGATCAAAGAGATGTCTGAAACACTGTACCGTGCTTCGTTTCATACTTGAGTTGTTGACTCTAAAGGCTAAGCAGAGTTGGTCAGACAGTAGTTTCAACGATCTCCTGCGTATGTTGCTCTGGTTCCTTCCAAAGCCAAATAAAGTGCCCGCCAATACCTATCGAACAAATAAACTTGTCAGTACGTTCACGATGGGTGTGGAAAGACTCCATGCATGTCCAAATCATTATATCTTGTATCGTGAGGATACTTTCAAAGACTTGGAGAAATGCCATGTTTTTTCTGCAAGTCGATACAAGAACAATGCTAGTTATTGCGGTGACAGCATTCAAGGTCCATCCGATGGGAATAAAAGGAAGAGAAAGTGTGCAAGGAATAGTGTTGCCTCTGATGAGCCAGCAGATACTACTTTAGGCATTTCTGAGAAGCATAGAAGATTTCCTGCCATAGTTATGTGGTACCTTCCAGTTGCGGATCGCCTGAGGCGTTTCTTCTCCAACCCAAAGGATGCTGAACTAATGCAGTGGTGGGATTCAGATAAGCGCAAGAAGGGCGACGGAAAGCTCCGACATCCAGTTGATGTTCGCCAATGAAAGAAGTTCGATGAGCAGTATTATATGGAATTTGGAAAGGACCCAAGGAATGTTCGGTTTGGGTTGAGTACTGATGGAATGAATTCGTTTGATGATAGAACTAGCACTCATCACATGGCAAGTGATCTCGACGATATACAACCTGCCTACATGGTTGTGCCAGAAGAGAATGTATCTTTTGTTATCGATCCTTATACAAGGCCCCAAGCATACCGACATCAATATAAATGTTTTTCCTGAGCCTCTGATGCAAGAGATGGAAACTCTATGGAAGGAAGGTATCAATATCGTTGATGGTTTTACACGGCAGCCCTTTAATCGGAGAGCCATTATCTTTGTCACCATCCATGATTACCAAGCTTTGTTTGTCCTTTCGGGACATATCAAAGGTAGGATGGGATGCACTGTCTGAATTGATGACATTGTATCATTTTTCCTGGAAGGTTCTAGAAAGGTAGTTTACCTTGGGTACATAAACTTCTTGGTGGAAGGACATCGGTACCAAAGTAAAAAGTTCTACAACTTTTTTGATGGGAAGCCTGAGTTACATTAAGCTCCAGCAAAAAGAAACGGACACTATATTTTCGAAATGGTTAGGGCCATCCAGGTCACCTATGGGAAGATGACAAAAGATGGGAAGAAGAGAAATAGAGATAAGGCACCTATCGAAGGCGTCCCATTTAAGAAACAGTCCATCTTCTACAAGTACTTGCCGTATTTGGGGATCTTGAGGTCCGCCATGCAATCGATGGTATGCACGTAAAGAAGAATGTGTTTGGTAACACAATTGGGCTCCTTCTGGAGTCATCAGCAAAGACAAAGGATACCTTGAAGTCACATCAAGACCTGGTAGCCATCAAGATAAGAGAAGATCTTCACCCTATGGATAAAGGGAATGGAAGATATGAACTTTCCCCGGCTAGCTACAACTTAACACATGATGAGAAGAAGGCAATGTGCGAGAGTTTACCGGGGATCAGAGTCCCAAGTCATTTCTCATCCAACATAAGGAAACTAGTCTCGATGAAAGACCTCTCGCTATGCGGCTATAACTATCACGATTGTCATGTGTTGCTGACGGTATTCCTCCCTATTGCAATCAGAGCGATCAAGCCAGTGTACGTGAAAATGGTAATCACGCGGTTGTGTTACTTCTTCAACAAGATTTCTCAAAAGGTGATCGACGAAGATGAATTGAAGGATCTCCAAGAATTGATTGGGGAGACTGTGGCGCACCTCAAGATGTGCTTCCCTCCGGGACTTTTTGATATAACAGAGCACCTAATGATTCACATGGTCAACCAGATTCGTACACTTGGTCCATTTATCTACACAAAATGTGGACGTACGAGCGTTTCATGTCCATTGTAAACCAGTATGTACTGAATCGTGTGTACCATGAGGGGTCCATGATAGAGGGATACAATATTGAGGAGGTCATTGAGTGTTGCCTAGGTTACCTAATGGAGGATAAAGTAGGTATTGGTTTGCCTATTCTACGCTTTTTTGGGAGGTTGGAAGGGGTTGGCACAGCTGGGAGGAAAACATTCATCGATAAAGATTTGAAAGGTGTGCGGCAAGCACATTATAGCATCTTGCAGCATCTCACGATAATGACACCTTTAGTAATGAACACTTGAGAATGATTCGTGTAGAAGTGGTTGCTCGGATGATTGGATCATGAGAGAGCACAAGTGTCGATTGACTGCGTGGTTGAAGGAACTGGATCTACCAGATGGGGAGACCGTGGAAGAACAAACAATCAAAAGATTGGCTGATGGCCCATCGAGCCAGGTCATGTCATGGCAACGGTATGATATTAATAGATATCTGTTTTATACTGCTGCAAAGGACAAGAAGACCGTATCTCAGAACAGTGGTGTTCATATTAAGGCCTTAGCTGAGAGAACAGACCAAAGTACCATATACTATGGCGTCGTAAATTACATATGGGATGTGCACTATGGTTCCAATATACAAGTCCCGGTCTTTCTGTGTCGTTGGGTCAAACATCCAAGAGGTGTTGAGGTGGATGGCTATGGGCTCATGATTGTTGACCTCAATAATGTCGGTTACAAAGATGACCCATAGGTATTTGCTTCACAGGTCGCACAGGTACTCTATTTAGCTGATCCTGCAAAGAAGTCGAAGCACGCTGTTGTCCCTGGAAAACAAGATATCATAGGAGTTGATGGTATCGAAGATGTGGAAGAATATAATCAATACGATGAAATGAAGCTCTTCAGAGACCTACCACAGAAGATAAGAATTATAGAAGCAACAATAAGAAAACACGATAAGTCATAGGCACGCAAGGACGGAGAATCAAGAATTGTTACGGCTTAAATATATAGCTAGCATATTATTTTCGAGTCCATATAATCTCTCTAATGTCTCCATCATCCATGTATTCTAAATAAATTATATATATATATATAAGACGTAAGGACGAATTTGGTAGATGCATAAAAGAGTTAAGAAGATTTGTTTTTTAGTACTTATCACGCTCACACACACCCTAAAATAAAATATCATTCTATATACACTTGAAGATTCTTTCCAAATTTTTTCTATTTCTATATGGCACAATAACCATTAGATAAAAATTTCACCCTTTTTTTAATGTTATTTTCTATATTTTTTGAATTAATTGATTTGAGGGAAAAAATTGAAAAAGATTTTCAGGGGCAGGTGGCGCCCCCACCCGCCCCAGAAATTATTTTTCATATTTCTTCTAAAAATTCAATTAATTCAAAAAGTATAGCATGTCACATCCAAAAAAAGGGAAATTTGTACCCTAAGGCTATTGTCACCTATAGAACAAGAAAAAATAATCCAAGCACATTTCAACACAAATAATGCCTAAGAGTGGAAACCACAAAGTATGGCTTGAGTGGTATGAGAGAGTGATTAGGGGAGAGGCCAACATTGTTGTTTCAACGCTCTTAAACGTTATATACACTAAAATATAATTGACATAATTTTCTCGAGTTCTATAGGTGACAATAGCCTTAGGGTACAAATTTCACTTTTTTAATATGATTTGCTATATTTTTTGGATTAATTGAATTTTTAAAATAAGTTTGAAAATGATTTTCAGGGGCGGGTGGCGCCCCCACTCGCCCCTACAAATCCCCTCCTATAAAGGCGTGGTACGCTCCGGACTTAGCCATTTTATCGTTCACTCGCGCGGGACGCTGTTAGGCTGCCAAAATTTGGACTCGCCGCTGCTATTGCCTACTTCCTCCCTGAGCTGCCACCGCCGCCGCATTCCTCCCCGCGCTGCCACACCGCATCTCCTCCGCCCATCTCCACGCGCCGCCTCCTTCCCGTTGTGGGTGCCCCGCGGGCGGATTCCTCCTCCCTCCTCCACGCGCGCCGGCCTCGTGTTGTGTCCCGATGCCCTCCTCCCGCGTCGTCGTGCATCCTCTCCCCCCTCCGACCTCCTCATCGCGTCCACGCATGTCGAATCTGCCCACGCCGGCCTCGTCTCCCGCGCCGCCGGGCCTCCGCAGCTCTCGCATCGGCCTCCTCCCGAGCAACTCCAGCAGACCCTCTAAACAAGACCCCTACTCTAAATTTAGAGGCAAAAGTTAAAAAACAAATTTCAACATACCCTCTACTACGGTCCCTATTCTAGGGAGGCCTCCAAATTCTCCCCCACATCCCTAGTCCTGAGGGCTCTCTGAGTAGCCCCCATCCACAGTTTTCTTTCGCGGGCTGAAATATCCGATAGCATCAAGTCTTGCGCGATAGTTTTTTTCCCGTCGCCAAGACAAGAGGCGGCGCCTCCTCGTCAGCCGCCGCCGCCGCCAGCCGTCCCCGGCTCCACGCCACCGGCAACCCGGCACCACGTCCCGTCCTCTGCACAGATCGTGCTGTCCGCAAAGTTCAACCGCTCATCCTCGAATCCAACGCGGCGGTGACGCCTGCCTGGCTGCCCACAGTCGAGGTCGTTGGGAGTTGAATCGTTCCCACGTCATGTCCCTGATGCCAATGTCAATTCTGTTGCGCCATCCACCCAGAGGTGAGCCATTTCTTCTATTTGTTTTTTTAATTGAACAACAAAGTGGGTACCAAACAAATTCAATTGGCATCGTTTCTAGCAGTGTGCCTAGTAGCAAATAAAGCCAGTCTCAATGGGGAGTGTCATTGCACAGTTACCAAGAAGGGATTCTTAAGAACTGTGCCAGCGGAGGATCATGGTGATGACACTCCTCTCTTATCCCATGACACCCCCTCCTCTCTCCTCATAAATAACTCTGCCATGTCAGCAAATTTGTTGATGTAGCATGATATTTAATGCTCGTGACACTCCTATAACACTCCCACTGAGACTAGCCTAACAATATCTCCCGTGCATATTGAGAACCATCTTGGAATTGATGATGTATCCCTAGAAGTCATGCTGATTAATTGCAGATGCATTTAGTACAGTAAATCATGTGGCATTAATAGTTGTTTTGATAAAGTTGGACACATGTTACAAATAGCAACAGCAATTTTAGTTTTGTTTAAAATTTAAAGCTGATATTTTTGCAATGTTATAGATGGCCTTCTCAGATGATGATGATCTATTTGCTTAATGATGGGAGAAAGACGAAGAGAAAGAGGAGGAGTCCGACGACGATGATGATGACCTCATCACAATTCTTATGCTTGCCGACATGGACCATGAGAGACGCAAGAAGAAGCGTCGCAGTTCAGTCCCAGGACGCCAGGTTGTTCCTAGGGACATGTCTAGTGGCAATTTGCGTATTGTGGCCGACTATTTTGCGGATCCTCCGATATATAATGCAAAATTATTTAGGAGAAGATTCAGGATGTCGAGAGATCTCTTCTTGCGTATAGTGGATGGTGTGGAGGCATATGATGATTACTTCAAGCAGAAACCAAATGCAACGGGTCTTCTTGGCGCCACTGCATTGTAGAAGGTGTTCGGATCATTTCATATGATTGCATATGATGTTCCAGCTGATTTAATGGATGAAGTTGTGAGGATAGCAGAGAGCACCATATTAGAGGCATTTCACCACTTTGTGTGGGCTGTGGTTGAGATGTTTGGGGAGCAGTACTTGAGGCCACCTACTATTCGGGACACTGCAAGGTTGGTGGCTATGAACACTAAGAGGGGATGGCCTGGAATGCTTGGTTGCATCGATTGTATGCATTGGAGATGGAAGAATTGCCTAACTGCATGGAAAGGGCAGTATTCAGGGCATGTGGATGGACCAACGATGATACTTGGAGCTGTTGCATCTGAGGATTTGTGGATTTGGCATTCTTTCTTTGGTCTACCAGGCTCTCTAAATGATATAAATGTTTTGCAGAGATCGCCATTGATGTAGCACTGGCCCGATCTTCCGATAGGTATTGGTAGATTCGATTGGTGGAGACTCGACGTTGGCGATCCGGGCTTCTAATCAGACACGATTCGAAGTCTTGCAACCGTTACACCACTGCTCCTTAGTTATCAACCAAGCACAACTTGATTGACCTTGCCAAGAAGGCTATCCTGCAAGTGAATCGAAGAACACAAGCAAGAGAGGGTAAACATGCAATCTGAAATTGCAGATGTGTATGAAGCAAATTACGAGATGAGGTTCGAGTTCGAATCACAAAAGGACTAATCGCCACAGTGGTGAAGAACAAGAACAGGGGGCCCTGAATTCACAGCAAAAGGACTCGACGTCACAGTTACAATGAACAAGATCTGTTTCTCAATGAAAAACTAGACCAAACAAAACCCTAAACCTAATCTGCGGAGGCTACTGAGTTTATGACAGCAAAGGGGGCGTCCTAGGGTTGGGGGCGACCAGGGAGGCGCGCCCACAACATAGGCTTAAGGCCCAACACGATACAAAGCCTGAAAAGGCCCAAAATAGGTGACGCAGCACCTTGTCGTGGTCACACGGAATGATCCACGAACCTTCTGGAGCTGGGACCAGAACCAAAAGAAGCGTATGAGGGAGATATCGCTGTTTCGGTGCAGGACTGTCGGCTGAATCCGAACCGAACTTGCAGTCCAAGTTGGCGACGACTTGGAGCTCGTTGATGAGGCTGACTCGTGCATGTCCAGCGTGGTGATGTCCTCATCATCCTCCCCTTCTTGGATTGGAGTCGTACTCAACTCCATCCCATCATCAAACTCCTGCAAAAGGTTAGGAACAGCAAGATGCAAATTGCTAGACATAGTATTATCATCATGTGAGATCAAAGTATGTTTGCAAAGCATAGTACGACATGGTGAACCATCAACATAATCTGCAACATTCAGAGATGTTTGAGCAAGTAAAGCACCTCCCTTCAACTTAAATTTTTTTGGACGGATCACTATGAGTGTCTAAAATATCATCATTCTTACAAATTTCAACAAGCTCTTTGTCATGTTTAATAATTTCAGCAGGTGTTAAAGGAAGCAAAGCAATTTTCTTTCCCTTATGCATCAAAGTATATGTATTAGTTCTACCATGGTGTAAAGCATCAATATCATATTCCCATGGATGATCTAATAAAAGTGAGCATGCATGCATAGGTACAACATCAAAATCAGCATAATCATGATATGACCCAATGAAAATGTGTATTCTTGCTGATCGAGTTACCTTTGCCTTACCACTATTGTTGAGCCATTCAAGATGATAAGGTTGCGTATGAGCACGCATAGGCAAACCAAGCTTCTTGACCAAATCTGAACTTACCAAGTTGTTGCAACTCCCACTATCAATTATTGTACGAATACGACAATCCTTGACAATGAGAAACATATTGAATAAGTTGTGACGTTGTAGCTTCTCCGGCTCCTGCTCAATTTGTGTATTCAACACACGCTGCACAAGAATAGACTTGTAACCCGCAGCAGCAGTCATAGGATCAATGGCCTCTTCTTCTTCGCTCTCCAAATCTGCACTATGGTCAGCAACAAGAGCCAAATCATCCTCAACATCACTAGCACTTACATACCCTCCATCATTAGTAGCAATGAATGCACGACGACTTGGGCAATCCTTCATGACGTGTCCCATGCCCTTGCAGCGGTGGGATACGATGTTTGTGGAGCGGCTCGATGAAGATCTAGTGGAAATAACCTTCTTCTGTTGGTGGGGCTGCACAGAAGACACATTACTCACCTTGGAAGTAGGTGGACTAGCAGCAACAACAGCAGGTGGCGTAGCAACAGGCGCCTTGGGCTTGTCGACGTTCAAGCGTGGCGGAAAGAATCTTCCAGTGGTGGATCTGAAAGCCTGTTGATGTTGTCGGCCCTGTACTTCTCGTTCAGCCTTGAGAGCAAGATGATACAATTGGCTGAACCTGGTCCAATCTTTATAATTAAATATATCCTGTATGTCACGATGCAAACCACCAAAAAATCTAGCACAAATATTGTCATCATCCTCATGTATGTTACAATGTGTTAAACTAATGAGTAGCTCCTGATAATATTCCTCTACCATCTTATCTCCCTGTTTTAAAGTTTGCAACTTTAAACGCAAATCACGTTGATAATAAGGAGGAACAAAATGAGATTTTATATGTTGTTTTAAAGCATTCCAAGTTTGAGGTAAAGCATTGACATTGTTAGTGCAAAGATCATTCCACCAAAACAGAGCAAAACTAGTAAACTCACTAGTAGCAAGTCTAACTCTATGCTCAGCAAGAACTAAATGAGAATTAAACTTTTGCTCAACAGCAAGTTCCCAATCTAAATAAGCCTCTGGATCAGCAGTACCAACAAAAGGAATCATGGTAATCTTAGCTTTAGCAAAAGGATCATTATTATTACCACGATTATGATTACCTCCCATACCCCGATGATTGCGCCGAAGACGATCAACATCAGCATCAACATCATCGTCCTCATCTTCCTCAATTGGAGAAAGTCGTTGTTCAACATGTTCAATCCGGGTGACCAAAATGTTAATAGTCTTCATCATATCATCAAACTTCTCGGTGATGTAGGTGCACTGGTCATCAAGATGCCTTGTAAGCTCATCATTGGACACATACTCATTGAAGTCCGAAAGGCACTCCGCTTCTTTCCCTGATCCTGACATGGTTAGAAAAAAAAGATAACACAAAGGTATTATCCTATCACTAACAGCTATCTATTTGTGGTGAAAGTGGAGTGCAAAATCTCAAACGGCTTACCACCGTCTTGCAAGTGTTCTTACCAAAGTCTAGCAGGGGTACAATCTGTTATAAGCTTGAGTGTAACAGTTACAAGATGAACCTATGCTGGTCAGAAGTATATGTGGAGCTTGGATAGACACAATATGGTAGCAAGGGATTAGCAATAATTGCAACAGATTAGTAAAGTTCAATAAGTATTCAAAGTACTAGTCACAGTTACTGGCTAAGACGTGTCCTAGACGTAGCACAACAAGTTGGAACAAAGAACGATGGAAACAGTTCAAAGAACAAGCACACAACAACTCTGCCAAAGGAATTTATCTTTTTCCTGATTTTCCTCTGAATTTTTGAAAAGGCACTAGTAGGAATCAAGATTTTTTTTCTGCACTATTTTTTTATATTTTTCTCTGAGCAAGGATCACAAGAGATGGAACCACAAAAATTGGGAACTTAAACAGAGGTTAGATGTGGTCTAAAGAAAAAAAACACGTTCTTTGAAAACCTGAATTCAACTTGAATGATTTTTTTTTATCTTCCCGTTTTTTTTTGAATTTTTTGAGAATCCAAACCGTACTTAGTAAGGTTTGGGTATGTCCCAAATGGAGTCACGAATCTGATGTAAAAATTGAGCCAAAACGGAGCACCGAGCAAAAAGTTATGCCTGTTTTACTAAAGGTCCCTCAAGTTATGGTTTTCAGAAGGCACAACTCGGCAAAAGCTATGGCGATGGTTAGGGAAAACCTTCCCTACCCAAACACGGCTGAGCAAGGTCTCTCAGCAACAAAACCAAGGGCACAATCTTCCCTGGTAGGTAGCAAGCAATAGGTATTCGCCAGATGAAACAAGGATCAGGTATGCTCTACAAAGGCAATCAAAGTGGCTCGCAACCTATCTAGGGTTGGCGCGGCGAGAGTTCACACAAGGCGGCTCGCGGGGCAAGTCAAGTAATGTGGTGACTCGAATTGTTGTATGGCCAAAGTGGATGGGATAGCGGCAGAAACAAACAAAGAGCGACGGGCGGTTGACACTACGACGATGAACACAACCTAAACCAGCAACAAGACTCGACCACGGACACAAACTGAACAAAGCGAAACTGAAACGAAATTGCAAGGCTAAAGGGGTGATAGGACAGCGAAAATTGTAATTTTTTTTTGCTTTTTGTGGACTGTAGATAAAGACACGAGATGAATCTAAAAGAGAACACGAAGTTATACCTCACGGTAAACCTGAATCTTGATACCACTTGATGTAGCACTGGCCCGATTTTCCAATAGGTATTGGTAGATTCGATTGGTGGAGACTCGGCGTTGGCGATCCGGGCTTCTAATTAGACATGATTCGAAGTCCTGCAACCGTTACACCGCTGCTTCTTGGTTATCAACTAAGCACAACTTGATTGACCTCGCCGAGAAGGCTATCCTTCAAGTGAATCGAAGAATACAAGCAAGAGAGGGTAAACACGTAATCTGAAATTGCAGATGTGTATGAAGCAAATCACGAGATGGGGTTCGAGTTTGAATCACAAAAGGACTAATCGCCACAGTGGTGAAGAACAAGAACAGGGGGCCCTGAATTCACAGCAAAAGGACTCGACGTCACAATTACAATGAACAAGATCTGTTTCTTAATGGAAAACTAGATTAAACAAAATCCAAAACCTAATATGCAGCAGCTACTAAGTTTATGACAGCAAAGGGGGTGTCCTAGGGTTGGAGGAGACCAGGGAGGGGCGCCCACAACATGGGCTTAAGGCCCGACACGATACAAAGCCTGAAAAGGCCCAAAATAGGTGACGCAACACCTTATCATGGTCACACAGAATGATCCACGAACCTTCTGGAGCTGGGACTAGAACGAAAAGAAGCGTCTCGTCGTCAGCTTTCCAACGCATCCAAGATCACCTCATTTGGACGCCGTATGAGGGAGATATCGCTGTTTCGGTGCAGGGCTGTCGGCTGAATCCGAACCGAACTCGCAGTCCAAGTTGGTGACGACTTGTAGCTCGTTGATGAGGCCGGCTCGTGCATGTCCAGCGTGGTGATGTCCTCATCACCCATTATTTCAAATGCTAACTTCAGGGACAACGCCACCTGTGGAGTATATGGTCAATGGGAACAAATACACCATAGGATACTATCTTGCAGATGGGATCTACCCTTCTAGGGCGACTATTGTGAAGAGTTATCGCAATCCACAAGGTAGCAAGAAAGTTCACTTCACAAAATCTCAAGAAGTAGCGAGGAAGGATGTGGAGAGAGCATTTGGTGTTCTTCAAGCTCGATTTGCTATGGTGAGGGATCCTGCTAGATTTTGGGACAAGGACATTCTATGGTACATAATGACAGTTGCTGTTATCATGCACAATATGATAATAGAGAATGAGCGGGATGAAGAAGAGGACTACAACTATGAACAATATGATGGCAATATGCTCAGACCGGAGGAGTACCAACGACGTGATCCACTTATACTTGAGGAGTTTCTCAAGATACATCGTGAGATCGAGGATATGCAAGTGCATGAGAGACTTCGTGGTGATCTTGTGGAGCATTTATGGGCACGTCATGGCGCTAGCTAGTACGAGCCATTCTAGTTTGATCATAAATTTTTGTGCAATGAGCTATGTGGTGTGCTGGATGATTTCGATATGCCTGTGTTTTATGTTTAAAATATTTAAATTTTTCATGTTTGAAATTGTGAATTTGAATATGGTTCATTCTATGTGATAAAAATATTTACATTTGAATTGCAGTGGTATGATGAATGATATATACAGAGAGTGTGTTGAAATAGAAGAGAAAAAGAAATAGAGGCTAAGATTCAGGGATTTTGCTGGAGTTGAGTGTAAAAGAATAGGCCTCTAGAAATAGAGGGAGCCATACCCAGCAAAGTAGGAACTCTGATTTAGGGGGCTACATCGCTGGAGGTAGCTCTTACCGGTAGGGAAAAAACAGAGGAAAAAAAGGAAAAAACTCAAACGAATCCCCTTCGCAACGGGCAGGCGGCAGACGACTACAGGAGGAAGGCAGTGGTGTTCCCAACACAACAAAAACCCCACAAATCTCCCACGCCACCGACGCCGACGATGGAGGCCTCCGCCGACGGCTCGCGCGGCCGTTGGGTCCTCCGCTTCCTCTGCCCCAAGAGATCTCTCCTCTCCCCGCCCTCCGCCTCCCCTCTCCTCTGGCTCATCGGCGCACCTCGCGTCCTCCCTCCCTTCACCGTCGTCGCCACCCTTCGACCCCTCCACGGCGACCACGCCGCCCCCGATCTCCCCAGGGAAGCAGGCAAGTTTCTCACCCGCTTTCCCACCGAAGCCCCCATCCCGGTGGGACCCGACGATCTCACCGTACTTCTGTGCCTCCCGCAGACGAAATCCGCGGTTTGCTGCCGCGCGGGTTCGACATCGTCGGGGCGCTGCTCGTGGGCGGCGAGGGTTCCGATGCGGACGCCGCTCGCGCTCTGGAGCTGTCCCGGTCGCTGAGGGAGCAGCTGATCGGCGCGGCGGCGAGCCATGGCATGGTCGGTGGCTGCATGGATACCGCCTCCGGGGAGATTCGGTTTGTTGCCTCTGAGAGCGGCTGGACGGACGCGGTGGGAGGGGTGGAGGTTGTGTGGGAGGATGATCCTGGGAGGTTACTGTGGGAGAAGGGTTGCCTTCTGCGCTGTGAGCTGCCGTTAAAGCTGCCACTCTATGTTCCAGCGGATGAGATTTCTGGTAAATGCTCCAAAGTTTATACCAATCTATTAACCTGTTACTGTAAAAAAATTGAATGAGCAGAGATAGAATCGAACATGATATGCTGTGTGCCTGTGTCCTGATATCTATTAGATGAACTTGAGTTCAGTGTGTTTACTTTTGTTGAAATCGTCAACATCCTGCCAATGGGCTCATTGACGATGTTGTTTTTTCATATCAATACATTGTATTATGATACTCTTGTACCTTAATTTTTGCATAGAAACAATTATTCTTCTTAACAATTCTTACAATCATGATAAGATGTGTCCTTTTGTTGCAATCGATTCAGTTTTATTTTCTATCGTGTTTGGATACTGTCTACCTTAATATGTGCAACTATCATTTCTTAACAATTCTCAGTTTTCTATTCACCCCATGACTAGTGAAGCTACATTATTGGTTGGATAAGGGGCCAAGTTGATACAACTTGCACAGTTGGAGGGTCATTCATACTCCTATTTGATTTCTTAAGACTGACTTATATCAATCATCCAAGAAACCGAGCACAGTGAGACTTTTAGAGTGCCTGTGCATTGCCGTAGCTATTCAATAAACACGAACAAAATCTAAATTCTAAAACCAAATAGTCTAATTCTTGATATGTACATGAATGGGTGGATCACCCCTTGCTTCTCATCATAACGGAAACTAAAATTTTGCATCAAGTCGATGCGCTAAAATGAACATTCAAATTAATCTAATTATAAAATGGCTAACCTAGTGTCTGGGAACATATTTATCATGCATCTTTGTTACTAATTTGAAATTTGCATATAAAGTTTGCATGGACGTGCAATCTTAGATCCATTCATAGAAGATCCTCCAGAAGTGAAGGTGGATGCCACTAACACCAGCCTAATTTTTTTAAAGTAACTAGTACAGAATAAAAACGTTTGACTGCATAATCATGTCTGTCTGCACAAGTTTTTTTATGAAATCTGTTTTTCTTTTTTCATTATAAAATAATTGTATTTTGTATTTAGGTCAGTTGCAAATCATCTGCTTCTGAAGGGAATGAGATAATTTTATATATGTGTTACTTTTTTGCAGGCATTGAAGAACGTTTTTCTTCACTTCTTGAATCTACAGTTGCTAAACTCAGAGATCCTCATGTTTCGTACCTAGTTGAGGGGCCAGTCGCATCTAATGAATCCCGTCATTCTATCATCTTACATGGTGATGATTTAAGTTTTGATTCACATCTACCTGGAAATTCAAGAACAAAGGAATGCACTACAGGTAGTGTATCTTGTTCAGAATTCTTCCCAGAAAAGAGGTACAACCTCTCATTGACGAGAGAGGTAAGCTGATACTCAACCAAATTTGTTACTTGTTATGTAATGTTCTTTTTGAGGAGTATATAGTATCTAATTCATTCCCTTAAATTGTATGGGTGTCGAAATACTTGTTTCAGTGTTTGATAATTACATCTTTCATGAATATCTGTGTTGAATTGTCTTAAGGGGTTGTGTATAAATATAAATATGTGAAAGACAGCTGCTAATGAAGACCCATTTCTTTCTAAACTCTGCATTGTAGGATAAATTGATAATGCAGACTGCCATCTCCGTGCACACTTCTGTATCACATGACATCTTGGGTCAAAACTTTCTAAAATTTTTGTTTGCTAGAATGCAGATGCAATTGAAATAACTGTCCTGTCCAATCAATCAGTAGGTAGCTTGAAGCCTGGCACCACCCCTGTGGTAGAGTATTTTCCAGGTAAGTTTCCCAGTGTTCAAATTCTGTTTCTTAAAGGTAATTTTTCACCTTAATGCCATTGATCTTACCAGCGGACATAAATTTCTTTCTTAACAAAATTGTTTATCAGAAGTTTACTTATCTGTTTCCCTTGACTCTTACTTGTTTTCCTTTTTCCAATTCACTTGAAGTGTGGTATTTTGTGTCCTCGTGTTACTGAAAATATCTTTTCTTTTTCAGCCCCAGCACCTGCCAGCCTCAGATTAATCAACTTGAAGCTTGATATACTGTGCTACTCGCCAATAGATTTTCCTGTGCCAGTTGCTGTATCTGAACTTGTTATCCCAGGATTAGCTGATCAGATGAGTGTAATGAAGAAGATTATTGCATCAGAGATAACTCAACAAGCACAGGTATGTGATTTGCTTAATCTGATAATGCTCTTACTGAAGCAGCACATACATGTGCAGCATATATGCCTTTGTAGAATCATGCCAGGACAGTTGCTTACTTGAAGTCTTAAGTCTATCAAAATACAAAATCTGAAAGTTGCTGCATGTTTTGGAGTTTAAATGGTTTGTCAATGTATTGTTTAGATATTAATACTGGAATCTAAAACAAGGTATGAACAAATCCTTTATTTTAATAAAAGCATTTTGTGGGGATTACATATATTTCAAGTGGTTCTCTTGTCCATTGATAAAAGACGATTTAGTGGTCACAGTTTTTTTCCAACATCAACCTTTTGTTGTCAGCCATGTGGAAGATGTTACACAGTTGAAAACTTGAAATATGTCACATAATCTGAGGAAGTGGTCCATGTTCCTTAACCATTTCTAAACATCAATTCTCCACCTTACAATACCAAGCAGCAATGCCATGCTGAAATGTAGATCATGAACTTTTATTTCTGAGCTAAGTATATTTCATGTTCTTTCATATTAGACGACACTATGACCATCGTGTCACCATGTTGTTTATTACTCCATATGAGAACTCTTTCCTTTTGCCACCGTTGATAGTTGATAATCATAGGCACACATTCATTATAGGCGATAGGCAGTCTGCATTTGATTGTCAATCTATTGGTGGAATTTGCACTTCACTACTTCTAACAGAGAAGTAAAATATGCTAATAAAGATCCCTGTGGGCAATCGAGCAATTGATGCTTGGTGTTTTCTTTCTTGGATATTTCTATTCCAATGCATGCACACCAAATCAAGTTCTCTTAATCATTAACCTCGGTTCTTTTAGTGTCATTCGTATAAACATGTTTTCATTTAAAGTTTTAGTTTCTTATCTGAATGCTTCCTCAAATACTTCTTGTCTTTGTTTGCAGCTTTGTCCGTACCATTTCGTTCCTCCAGGATTGCATATTCCAGTAACAACCATATATGATACAAGATACGGGGAGATCGAGGAGAAGCAAAGTATCAAAATTTCTATGATGCTACTATTTCTAAAGTTCATAAGTTATTTCATTAAGAACGGCAGTAAATGTGGGGCCTTTAATACCGTCTGTTTGGTTCTGCCTAAAAAAATCCTTATTATTTACAGGTGAGCTGAGAAAAGTACTGCACATAAGGCTAGGGCTTCCCTTAGATCGGCCTTTGTTGCGAATTTCTGATGCATTGGCTTTTGGTGGCATGGGAAAGAGGGTGAAAAGCACGTCAAGAAATGGTATTCATTATGCATATATTGCAACACTATACTCCATTACGCCTTTTCTTTTTAATTACATTTGGGATCCATGTGGTCAAACTTTGTAGAAATATGTATCAAAGAATATAAATTGGCCAAAAATCATGTTGTACTATGTGAGAAGTCAATAACATCTTCAAACATGTACAAAATGACTATTGTCTTATTATATGCAATCTTCTTCTAGGTATCTTTCCTTTCCTCACAAAATAATTTGTTTTCATGCATTGTGGTATGTTGTAACTTTCAGGTTCTTCACTGCTTCGAAATGTCCACAGAGATATTCCATCTAGTGGTGGTTAGTGGTTCCTCTATTTCTTACTTTAAGTAAAGTAATAAATTTGGTGAATGCATCTTCTCAAAGGAGATAGTGACATAAAATTTTATGTTCATTGCAGTATCCGGAGGAATTATGTCTTTGATTGACGGTTCATATGAGTATTATCATTACCTTCATGATGGAATTGATGACAATGTAATGTCCTGCTGGCTGCAACCAACCAATTTGAGTTTTAAATTGTTACTTCAGCGTTTCTTTAGATGCATATGATCATTTATAGGGCTGTACGGAAATTTCCTTACCCAGACCTCATAATGTGTGGGGGCTTACAGCACTGGGTTCACCTTTATTTCAGTATTTCTTTAGATACATAAGATCAATTTTAAAAAAAATGTTTTTTTGTTGCAGTTTGTTTCATATAGAAGTTTGGATTGTAAATATGTGAAAGAAGCATTTGCAGTCTGTATTATTCAACCTGTATAGTAGGTTGCTCGCCAACCTTAATAAAACATCATAATCCATTTATGATGTTGCTGCTGGGAATAAGTCCTTGTACTATAGTTTTTTGGGTCTCAGTCTTAGGACAGCTCATGTGCTGTGGTCTTGCTGCCCCTAGGACAGCATCTAGAGGACAACATCTTAGACCAGAGGACAACATTTTAGCTTTAGCTGTTAGGACAACATCTAGGCATCTTAGACCAGTTTGCATAAGCTTAGCTGCCCAGCCAGCTATAAATATGTAACCCCAACCCCTCGGGTTGGCTTGGCATTGTGTGAGAAATAAACAAGAAAATTGCCCCAACTCTCCTATTATCATCCTCTCGATGAGAGCAACAATTCAGTTTTTAACAACTGGTATCAGAGCCGTTCTTTCCTGCAACCTAAACATCTCCTATTCCTCTCCCTACCACGTCTCCTTGCTCTCAGCCAGCAGCAGCAGCACCTGCTCCCCACGCAGACAGCACGTCTGAGGCAACCTCCTCCCCACGCAGCAGCCCCCCATTAGCACGCCATGTCCGAAGGGCAGTCTCAGCGCTCGGTCGACTCGAGCGCGCGGCACCGGCAGGAGGCCGAGGTTGCCGCGGCAGAGGAGCGCGAGCGAGCGGCAGCAGCAACTGCAGCGACGGCGGCAAGGGCGGCAAGGCTGGCAGCGGCGGAGCTGGCAGCAGCAAGGGCGGAGGTGGAGGCAGCGGCAGATGCGGCGGCAGCGGAGCTCGAGGTTCTGCACGGCAGCAGCTCCGGTAGCTCTGCCTCCGCCAACGGCGGCACCGACGTGGACCTCGGGCTGGCAAGGGAAGCAGCTCGCTAGCGGGCGAGGCAGTGGGCAACTGCACACCCCCACGGGGGTGGTGGCGACGGCCCAGACGGGCGCGGACACGCCGGCGGCGCTCCAGGCGCGGGCGCGCGCGGCGGCGGCGGCCCAGACAGGCGCGGACGCGTCGGCGGAGCCCCAGGTGGGGGCGTGCACGACGGCGGTGCTCTCGGCAACGGCGGCCGGGTCGACGGAGAGCGCGGCCCTCACAGGCGGCGCAGCTCTCCCTCCCCGGACCGGCGCCATGGCTACCATGGCGTCCATGCGGTGGTCAGGGACCTTGGTCCCGGTGGTGGGTGGCCTACCCTCACCAAGACCAACTACGTCGAGTGGGCTGTAGTCATGAGGGTGAGGCTCCAGGTGCAGCACATGTGGGAGGCAGTCCGGTACGGCGATGTCGACTTCGATGAAGATCGACGGGCGCTGGATGCTCTCATCGCTGCAGTCCCGGCCGAGATGCAGTTCACGCTTTCCAAGAAGCGGACCGTCAAGGAGGCCTGGGATGCCATCGCTGCGGCTCGCATCGGCAGCGACCGCGCCCGCAAGTCCACACTGCAGGCACTTCGCAAGGAGTGGAAGAACCTGGCCTTCAAGCCAGGTGAGGACGTTGATGTCTTTGCTCTCCGTCTCAACACTCTGCTACAGAAGATGGTGCAGTACGGCGACGACACCTACGACGAGGCGACAGGTCGCCTCAAGGTCGTCGACAGTGATGAGCCACAGCCTCTCTCGAGGCCTATCACCATTGGCGGGAAACTCCATCTCACTCGAGAGCAGTAGGAGGCCTCCCAAGGTGGCGGGAGGAAGGAGGAGTCCTCTTCCTCAACAGGCGGCCGCAAGCGCGGCAAGCCGCGCAAGGCGCGCAGAGGCGCCCAGGCCGGGGCGCGAGGACGTACCGAGGGTGGCGCTCGTGAAGGCGCCCAGGGCGATGCCGCCGGCGCACGCAAGCCGACACGAGACGACACCTGCCGCAACTGCGACGGGGTTGGTCATTGGGCCAGGGACTGTCGACAGCCACGACGCGGCCAGGCCCACGTCGCACAGGTGTAGGAGTCGGCTCTCCTTCTAGCACACGCAAGCATCGAGCTACCTCCAGCGGCATCGGCCGTAGCAGCTCTCCACCACCTTGACGAGTCGAGGGTACACGCCTTTCTCGGCAACGCCTCCAACAACGACAAGATTGATGGGTGGTGCCTCGACACCGGCGCCACCCATCACATGACCGGTCGGCAGGAGTTCTTTTCCGAGCTTGACTCCAACATCCGAGGCTCCGTCAAGTTTGGGGACGCCTCCGGCGCAGAGATCAAGGGTGTCGGCTCCATCATCTTCACCACCGGATCTGGTGAGCACAGGCTGCTCACCGGAGTCTACTACATTCCCGCGTTGAGAAACTCTATCATCAGATTGGGATAGCTGGATGAGAACGGTTCGCGCGTGGCGATCGAGGACGGAGTCATGAGGATTTGGGATCGCCATCGTCGCCTTCTTGCCAAGGTAACCAGAGGTGCGAATCGACTCTATATCCTTAAGCTGCAGGTGGCACAACCTCTCTGCCTCGCCGCTCGCCGGGATGACGAGGCATGGCAGTGGCACGAATGCTTCGGGCACCTTCACTTCGAGGCCCTGAAGCGGCTCAATGCCAAGGAGATGGTGCGAGGCCTGCCATGCCTCGACCACGTGGAGCAGTTCTGCGACGTCTGCGTGGTGACGAAGCAGAGGCGGCTCCCCTTTCCCCAGCAGACGAGCTTCCGAGCCGCCTCGGCTCGAGCTCGTGCACGGGGACTTGTGTGGCCCGGTGACACCGGCCACACCGGGAGGACGACGTTACTTCCTGCTGCTCGTCGACGACCTCTCCCGCTACATGTGGGTGATGGTCCTCGGCAGCAAGGGAGAGGCTGCGGACGCCATCAGGCGCGTGCAGGCTGCTGCGGAGGCGGAGTGCGGCCGCAAGCTGCGCGTGCTGCGCACCGACAACGGCGGCGAATTCACGACGGCTGAATTCGCGTCGTACTGCGCTGATGAGGGTATTCAGCGCCACTACTCCGCGCCGTACAGCCTGCAGCAGAACGGCGTCGTTGAGCGGCGCAACCAGACAGTTGTGGGGATGGTTCGGGCCCTCCTCAAACAGAGGGGGATGTCGGCTGTCTTCTGGGGAGAGGCGATGGTGACAGCTGTCTACATCCTCAACCGCTCGCCCACCAAGGCCCTCGATGGCAGGACACCGTACAAGGTTTGGCATGGGTGCAAGCCGGCGGTCTCCCATCTGCGGGTCTTCGGTTAGCCTCGCGTTCGCCAAGGAGCTTGGTCACATCGGCAAGCTCAACGACAGGAGCACTCCATGGGTGTTCATCGGCTACACGGAGGGCTCGAAGGCCTACCGCATTCTCGACCCGGAGACATAGCGTGTGCGCACGGCGCGCGACGTAGTGTTTGATGAAGGGTGAGGATGGGCATGGGACAAGACGGTGGACGACGGCTCGACACCGACGTACGAAGACTTCACTGTCGAGTACGTCCACATCGAGGGAGCTGGGGGAGTAGGCAGCTCCTCACCGAGCGTGCCTACCCCAGTCCCCGAGTCTCCACCGACTCCGGCGCCCGCTACTTCGGCAGCGGCACGCTCTCGAGCCACGACTTCGACTGCGATGAGCTCTTCGCCGACTCCACCACAGCCGGCGACCCCACGGACTCCAGCACCACCAGCTACCCCTCCGGGCACGCCTACTACAACACCAGCTCGTGTCGAGTATAGCCCGGTGGAGTTTGCCACTCCTCTCTCCGACGACGAGGAGCGCATCGACGCGTACCACGACGGCGAGCCGTTGCGGTACCGCACAATGGAAGACCTTCTCGGCGACCAGCCGGTGCCGGGACTGGTGCCTCACGACCTGGAGGCGCAGTTGCACCTTGCGTGCGACGACGGCGAGCCTCGGTCCTTCGCAAAAGCTGAGACACACGCGACATGGCGTGCCACGATGCAGTTGGAGATGGACGCGGTTGAGAAGAACCGCACTTGGGAGCTTGCTGACCTTCCTCGCGGTCACCACGCGATCACCCTTAAGTGGGTGTTCAAGTTGAAGAGGGACGAAGCCGGCACCATCGTAAAGCACAAGGTCCGCTTGGTGGCACGAGGTTTCGTGCAGCAGGAGGGGATCGACTTCGACGATGCCTTCGCCCCCGTGGCACGGATGGAGTCCGTGCGACTCCTCCTTGGCGCGTTCATCACATGGACATCAAGTCGGCGTTCCTCAACGGCGATTTGAAGGAGGAGGTCTACGTACACTAGCCGCCGGGTTTCGCGATCCCCGGCAAGGAAGGCAAGGTGCTACGCCTGCGCAAAGCTCTCTACAGCTTGCGGCAGGCACCGAGGGCATGGAATGCCAAGTTGGATTCCACGCTCAAGGGGATGGGCTTCGAGCAAAGCCCGCACGAGGCGGCCATCTACCGGCGGGGCAATGGAGGAAATGCCCTGCTGGTGGGTGTCTACGTCGACGACTTGGTGATCACCGGCACCAAGGATGCGGAGGTGGTGGCGTTCGGAAGAGATGAAGGCCACCTTCCAGATGAGTGACCTGGGACCTCTCTCCTCCCTGAGGATCGAGGTGCACCAGGATGCTCTGGGATCACGCTTCGACAGACCGCCTACGCCAAGCGCGTCGTTGAGCTGGCTGGGCTCACCGACTGCAACCTAGCTCTCACTCTGATGGAGGAGAGACTGAAGCTGAGCCGTGACAGCATGACGGAGGAGGTGGACGCTACGCAGCACCGGCGTCTTGTGGGGAGCCTTCGCTACCTCGCCCACACACGGCTGGACGTGGCATTCTCCGTCGGCTACGTTAGTCGGTTCATGCAACGACCGACGACGGAGCATCAGCAGACTGTGAAGAGGATCATCTGCTACGTTGCGGGGACTCTCAACCACGGTCTCTACTACCCGAGGTGTCCTGGGGAGGCACACTTCGTCGGGTACAGCGACAGCGACCACGCCGGCGACATCGACACTAGCAAGAGCACAAGCGGGATCCTCTTCTTCCTCGGCAAGTGCCTCATTAGCTGGCAATCGGTCAAGCAGCAGGTGGTGGCCCTGTCCAGCCGCGAGGCTGAGTACATAGCGGCCTCCACCGCTTCGATTCAGGCGCTCTGGCTCGCTTGGCTCGCTCAACTGCTCGGTGATCTTCTCGGAAGAGACACTGAAGCGGTGGAACTCAGGGTGGACAGCAAGTCCGCTCTGGTCCTGGCAAAGAACCCCGTTTTCCATGAACGGAGCAAGCACATCCGGTTGAGGTACCACTTCATCCGAGGCTATTTGGAGGAAGGAAGCATCAAGGCGAGCTACATCAACACCAAGGACCAACTTGCGGACCTGCTCACCAAGCCCCTTGGGAGGATCAAGTTCCTTGAGCTTTGTTCCCGGACCGGGATGGTCCAGCTTTCCCACAAGACGACGCACAAGACTTAGGGGGAGAATGCTGGGAATAAGTCCTTGTACTATAGTCTTTGTGGGTCTCAGTCTTTGTAGCATCTAGAGGACAACTCATGTGCCGTGGTCTTGTTGCCCCTAGGACAGCATCTAGAAGACAACATCTTAGACCAGAGGACAACATCTTAGCTTTAGCTGTTAGGACAGCATCTAGGCATGTTAGACCAGTTTGCATAAGCTTGGCTGCCCAGCCAGCTATAAATATGTAACCCCAACCCCTCGGGTTGGCATGATATGGCATGATATTGTGTGAGAAATAAACCAGAAAATTGTCCCAACTCTCCTAGTGTGATCCTCTCGATGAGAATAACAATTCAGTTTCTAACAGTTGCTTACTTTAAATTTTGTGGATGGTGGATTCTTTGATCCTATTCCTGGTACATGATAATACATCTGTTCATTGTTTGGACCTAAGTGATGAACTTGCAGCAAAAACAAAGGTTTTGATTTGAAACAACTTTGCACATGCACTCAGTTCAAATCTCAGATACAATATTGGCAACATAAACTAAATATTTGAAGTTCATTTCAAATAAAATTTCAATTGAAACTTTGATGGTTTTGAATGAAAAAATCATGCCTATAGGATTAATACAAATTGATATTTCTCAATATCTTCAAAGTGAAAGTTGTAGTTGAATTCTTGTTGAGATTAACTTCTAGTTGCCGTACCCATTGGGCATGTTTCTTTATTCATCTATTGTGAAACCTTTAGTTGAAACAACCAAATGTGGAGCACAGATTGCAACGTGTAGACATACAGTTTTATGCAAATATAAAACTAGAGATCAGCATTAACCCCATTACCAGACCTGAATGCAGATCGTGATAGTATTCCTGATCACTATTTTATTTATTCTGGACATATTGATAATAAAATGCAGTGAATTTTCTAATCGCATCTGTATATTTGTTACAAAATTCATTAGTGGCCATAGAATATATTGTTCAGAGGGCATGCATGCTTTATTGTGTATGCTTCTTCTGTTGATGAGGCAATGTAGAGGATTGTGTTACAAATTGCATTGTTGCATTTTGAAAACGTTCCTTTTTAAAATTGTCCTGTTAGGCCCATTAATGAGCTTTATGAATTTCCTCACTATTTTGGAGAAACTAAACTGATGCGTCCTCTATTGGTTTGGTAAATCTTACATTTCTTCCCCATGTTTCAGGGATGGGGGTGCGCATATCGGTCCCTACAAACAATTGTCTCTTGGTACAGATTGCAACAGTATTCATCAATTGATGTTCCTTCACACAGGTTTGTGCCTTTTTTCCTTGTTGACTTGAATAACTAGGTCATTTCACAAGCTGACCCTAAGATTTGGGCAGTTGATAATTCTTACTGCTTGGCATTACTTTATCAAACATTTATTTTTCTTAAAGAAACATGCAATTCTACCAGCATTTTTACATAAAATGAAAAGGTGGTGATTTGTAAACCAGTATAGAGAATTGTTACAAAAACAGCAGCTTACGATCTGCACCCATGCTGCCATGCAAATTCAGAAAATAAGCATACCTGCATTCCAATCTGTCTCAGACAAGAAACATGCATGAAGATTCTAATGATGTTAATGATAATGTGAATCAGCAAACACCTCTTTCAACCATTCTTGATTCATTTGTTCTTAAGGGACTGAGGGAAATGTTTTCATGCCCCATACCTATATCTATACTATAAAGATCCTAAACAATTGAAAATGTTTCTCACCTGAATCGGGCTCACCGTACCCCTCACGCTGGGTCCGGCTGTCGGGACCAAGGGAGGTGGGAGGAGGGGTAGACCCATAGAAATAAATAGTTAGAGAGCGTTTCTGCCAAAAATGGGTTATTTTTTTCACCCATCGCGGTCGTACCCGCCTGCAACGCTCGCCTGCCACGGCACCCCACCCCCGAGCTCCCTCTCCCACAACCCCACGCCGTTGGCCACCGCCTGCACCGGAGAATCGCCGAGCCCGGGCCGGAGCCACACCGCCCCTACAGCCGCCGAATCGAAGCCCACCGCTGCCGCCTTCGATTTTTCCCCTTCCGTGCCCCACTCGTGTGCTGCAGCTGCCGTTTGCCCTCTAGCCGTGTCTCGCTGAATTTTGGGCCAGAGCTGCCGCTGAATCAAAGCCCCCGGAGCCGCCGTCCCTTCTTCCTTTGCCACCCGTTCGGCTGCTGCACTTGCCGAATCAAAGCAGATCGCCTCAGGGCAGAGCACGCGTTCGCAATCGGGACCGGCATAGCAGCGGTGGAGCTCGCTCGCTGGCCAAATCCGCGTCGTCGTGTGGAACCTTGCCCCCCCCCCCCCCCCCCCCCCCCCCCCCCCCGGCCAACTCCGCACAGCTGACCCCGTGGAGCTTGCCCGGCAGCGTGCGTGCCGACAGGGAACGAGACGGCTCTGTGCCGGTCCACTCCGGAACCAACAAACATTTACCTCAGCTCGGGAGCGGCTCGAGAATTGACCAGCTAAATTTCTTGCTCGGCTCGTTAATAAAATGAAACAAGCCCTGCCGATGTACTCCACCATCGCCAGCCGAAAGCTCTTCGTGTTCCAGACCAAAGCCCTAGAGCGGAAAACGGTGGACGATGCATGAATCGCCCCATCTATCCTCCTGAGGAGAATGGTTTCAAACTCCGATTCAAACAGGAGGATTCCGCCATGCTAATGTGCCTTGGATGATCCACATCTTCAGGTAAGGCGCTGATGAGCACATTGAACTATCCATGTGGCTGAGAGCCCTCACAGCCCAGGCACAGCGACGCAATTATCAGGGGCGCGCTCTACCACTGAGCTAATAGCCCATCGCGCGGGCCTCCCAAAGGGAGGCTTGCTACGCCAAAAGCGAGAAAAACTTCATCCCTTTCCTTTTGACATCCCCATGCCGCCACAGGGGGGGGGGGGGGGGGGGTACATCACTACATCAGGGAGGTGCTAAGATGGGATGATGTTAAGAACAGCGATGCTTTCGGCAGCGTTGACGAGTTGTTGTGTAGTATGGACATGAGCTTATCGTCATAGTTTGCATTTGTTGAGAAGGAAATTTCACCACCATCACTAAATTTTGCCTTACCCAGATTTGACATACTGTCACAAGATGTGATGCGGAAAGCTGAGCCATGAATCTTTGATCTGCTGTACTCACTCTGTTGGACAGCTATATCCGTCGGACAATTTAGAAGTTTTATCTGTGGTCATGATTATCATGTGCATTGGTGCATATAAATTATTACAAGCCCCTGTTTGTTTCCCTAGCTGTATTATAAAATCCAGCTTATATTGATCTTGGTCTTGACCCCATTTCTTTTTTTTATGTTTAGAAAATTTGATTCCGTGGGGAGAAATAATGCATATAATTTGTTCCCAATTATCTGTTATAGTCCGATCCTGTTACATTAGATTTGTGTCGATCTAACCTATGAGATAGCAGTGACGTTTGTCATGATACAAGTTTTTAGAATTTATTTAGAATATTAATTTAATTAATACTTAATTAAATACACTTTTGAATTAAAATCTAATTAGATTTCTTAAATCACGTGTGTGTCGCACGTGCGTCTATGCTAGTGCTGAAAATGATGCAGGTGTTAGGCATAGCAAACTATCACACTGCAATTGATTTGTCAACATTATGATTATATAATTTATGGTTGATAGAAGAATCTTGCCTGTTACTGAAATATATGATGTCAGTTTGATCCATATTGCTGCTCCAATGTTCCTATTCAGGGATATTCAACAAGTTCTTGTTGAAATTGGTGACAAGGATCCATCATTTATTGGATCTCGTGAGTGGATTGGAGCCATTGAGCTAAGCTTTGTCCTCGACAAACTGCTCGGAGTGAGTTTCACTATTAGATCTTCAAATTTCTTTTCAACCTCATGGGCAACTGTTTTGCTTTTTTTTTTCTTATGGGATTGGAAAGACTTGTTTGGCATATAGGCAACAGGAAGGTCACATGATCAACTACTAGAAACTCACAAAAGACCGAAAAATAAGCAGCAAACCATAATGTGGTTACCTTACAAAACTGATATATGGGACTCAAAAAACATCTTGTCCTGCGATTTACTCCCTACTGTTCTAGAAGGTTAATGAAGCTGCGATGGTTCTAACTAATATTAATGCCAAGTAATGCTAGTTTGATGTGCTTTCCATCTGTTCATTATATTTTTCTTACGATATGCCTTGCTCCTAGCTTCATCCTTAATCTTTTGTGCATTTATATGACCTTGTCAATCAGAGATTGTTTAAGAACCTTTCTTGAGGGGTGTTGGCGTTATGGGTGTTGGTGGGGATTGATTATAAAAAATACAATAGGTTATCTCTGTACTATGTTATTCAGTACAGTGTTACTGAAATTTGTAGTTGTGGTTAAATGTAGAGTGGAAATGGATAGTAGTAGCATTCTAGGCTCATTGTTGTGCACCCTTACTATTATAGTTGTTTAGTGAAACAATCCGCCAAGTGCTCACTAAACATTACGTATTCTAAATCTGGCGTCAAACTATCTAACTTGTTCTTGACATTCAGTTTTCTAAACACTAATCTATTGATCTGAAGTTGCGATCATGTTGCATGAAGGTGTCTTTCTCAAAAAAAAATGTTTTCATTTGTCAAAGGCTTCTGCCTTTTCATCTCGTCTGGTGAAGGCCATTGTGCCTTTACATCCACGTTTGCCACAGTTCCTGAGGTCTAATTATAGTATGTCTCACATGTTTGACAACAGCCATATTGAACCAATTGCCTTTATGAATTTGATTCACTTTAAACATCAATTTGCCTCTTGTTCGTGTCAAGTGCACTCAGATCTCACCCTGAGGCTTGGGGCGGAGTTTAGTGATGACCAAGGGTGGCCATGCCCGGCCCACCCCACTCCACCCCACCCCACCACTCACCCACCCACACACCCTCAAATTAGTCTTGGCCCCCCTCATTTTCCATTCAAGCTCCGCCATAGTAATCGGGTTTGTTGAACCATGCCATGTTCCTCGACCCGGGAACTTTCTTACTACGCCGCCATGGGCTCAGGTAGTCAGGTGTGAGTCAGGCCTGAGCAGGTTGCTAGCCCAAGATCTTATCACAAAAGCTGACAATGGGTTTGGTAGGCCTACTCAGCTACTTGGTCTACAGCAGATTTTGGTCTAAAACCTGACCAATCTATGAATTTTACATGGTTTGGTTTAGACGGGTCGGTCGGCTTGTGTGTTGTCACTCTTGCATTGAATGGCACCTCGACGTGATGGTGACCCTCATTGTGGTGCTTGTGCGGACGGCTTGTCGACTGTAAGCTCTACCTCACCTCCAAACTCAAACTCACACTCACAGCTCACACCCGAGAGGTAGAAGATGAGAGAACCTAGAGCACCAATAACTTTGTGCTGCTTGAACTGGTTTGAGCTGCAGCTGCTCTTCTACTTTATAGAAGCAAATGTCAACTATCTAGTACAAACATACTTGAGTACTGCTACCAACTACACTACTCACTACCAGTACTATGTACAAGACAGGGCATACAGCCCAATACTCATGTCACTGCTATCCTATACAACAGGCAGTAGACAGGGGGCTCTACCTGCTCCATTGACTTTGTGAGGGAGAGAAAGAGATACAAGGGGCTGATCAATTATGCAACAATTCTTCCCCTAATTGTGAGGCCCTTCCTTAATCTCTTCAACACCAATCTTGGTCCTCAGCTCCTGGAGACGAAGGCGACCAAGTGGCTTAGTGAGAATGTCCCCGAGTTGCCGAGTTGTCTCGACATACTCGAGCTTGATCTGTCCTCCATCGACGCAATCACGGATGAAGTGAAACTTTGAGTCGATGTGCTTGCTTCTATCATGGAGGACAGGGTTCTTTGCCAAAGCAATGGCGGACTTATTGTCCACCATTAGGGCTGGTGCTCGAGCTTTATCTCCGGTGAGCTCTGCCAGCAGCCGCCCCAGCCAAACTCCCTGACAGCACGCCGTCGCTGCTGCAATGTACTCTGCTTCACAGGTGCTCAGCGCGACGACCCTCTGCTTCACAGACGTTGGGCTTCCTCCCGTGCCATGCCTCAAATGGCGTTGTCCCCTTCAAGCTCTTGGTGGGCGCGCGGTTCAGGATGAACACCGCCGTGCTCCCCGCCTCTCCCCAGAACGTCGCCGGCACTTTCTTGGTCTTGAGCATGCTCCTAGCCATGCCGACCACCATCTGGTTCCTTCTTTCGACGACGTCGTTCTGCTGCGGTGAGTAAGGCGCAGTGAGATGGCGCTCAACGCCTTGTCCCGCACAGTAGAGGCCGAACTCGATCGAGGTGAACTCGCCACCGCGATCTGTTCGCAGTACGCGCAGCTTCTTCCCCGTCTCCGTCTCCACCTGCGCCTGGAACATCATGATCGGCGCCGGCGCCTCATCCTTGCTTGTCAGCAGGTGCACCCACATGAACCGGCTGCAGTCGTCCACCAGGAGCAGGAAGTAGCGCCGCTTTCCATGCGTCGCCGGCGTGATTGGCCCGCAGAGGTCGCCATGGACGAGCTCGAGGATGTCCCCGGCGCGGAAGCTCGCCTTCTTGGGAAACGGGGCTCGTCGTTGCTTGCCAGCAAGACAGCTGTCGCAGAGCTCGCCGGCGTGCTCAATCAGCGGCAGCCCTCGCACCATCTGCTGGCTCGCCATCCTGGCCAAAGCATCAAAGCTCAAATGGCCGAGGCGTGCGTGCCAGTGCCACGCGTTGTCGTCGTGCCTTGCAGCCAGGCACACTGGACGCGCGATGCGTAGCTTCAAGGTGTACAGCCGGTTCTTGCTGCGCTTCACCTTGGCGAGCAGCTTGCGCTCGCGATCGCGGATGTGGAGCACGCCTCCGTCGATCAGCACCTGGCATCCCCGCTCGTCCAGCTGACCGATGCTGACGATGTTGCTGCGGAGCTTGGGAATGAAGTACACGTCCGTGAGCGCCTTGTGCTCGCCGGACTTGCACTGGAACACGACCGTGCCGCGGCCTCGAATGTCGACGCCGGAGTTGTCGCCGAACTTCACCGTGCCGACGACGCCGGTGTCGAGCTCAGAGAAGGCCGTGCGGTTTCCCGTCATGTGGTTGCTCGCCCCGGAGTCCAAGTACCACCACTCCTCTGCTCCATCCCCTTCTAGCCCGAGGTTGACCTGTGCGCGCGTTTCGTTGAGCACCACGCGCGCGCACTGGTCCTCTGCTTCGGCGTTGATGGCGCACACCTGCGCCACGAGCAGCGTAGGTTCCTCCTCATCTTCCGCCGTCGCCAGGTGCGCCCTCTCCCGGTGCTTGGGCTCCTTGCGGTCACGGGCCCAGTGCCCGACCTTGCCACAGTTGCGGCACCGGTCCTTGTTGGAGACGTGACTGGCGTCGTCCTTGCCGCTGCCATCCGTCTTTCGCCACGGCTTGCCACGCCTCCTCCCGCGCGCGCCACCACCGCCGCTGCCGCGCGAAGCAGAGGAGCCTTCCCCCTGCTTCCTCTCGCGCATGCGCGGCGCCCACTGCTCCTTTGTCATCAACAGCTGGCCGCCGGCGGTCGTGCGAGTGGGCTCCTCAGCGCGGTCCTCGACCGCCTTCAGCCATCCGGTAACCTCCTCGATCGAGAGCTCTTTTAGATTGAGCAGCGTCTCGATCGAGAGCGCGATCTGCCTGAACCGGGGTGGCACGACGCGTAGGTACTTCGCCACCACCTCCTCCTCGTCGATGATGACTCCCACCTGCGCCAGCTGACTCACCAGAGAGGTCAGCCGCAGCGCGAAATCCTCAACAGCCTTGCCGTCACGGAACGTGATGGCCTCATACTCCCGCCGGAGCTGCTGCGCCTTCGCCTTGCGTACGCGGTCGCCGTCGAGCCGCATCGTCTTCAAGCTCTCCTAGGCCTCCTTGGCGGAGTCCTTGGCGCCGAGCGTGGTGATGTACTCCGACGGCACCGATTTGAGGATGGCCTCCATGGCCATTTGATCCTCTTCTTCATCGGCCGCGCCCGTGGTCATTGCTGCCCACGGCCGGCGCGCCTTCAGCATCACCTTCATCAGCACTGCCCACTCGGCGTAGTTGGTGCGGGTAAGCATGGGGTACTGCGCGCCGCCGACGTCCCTCACCGTCTTCTTGAGGACGTAGGTCGTCGACCCTTCCTGGCGTCCATCCGCCGAAGAAAGTCGCGCGCCGGAGGTAGACATGGCCACCGGACTCCAACTCAGGCTCTGGTACCACTTGTAAGCTCTACCTCACCTCCAAACTCAAACTCACACTCACAGCTCACACCCGAGAGGTAGAAGATGAGAGAACCTAGAGCACCAATAACTTTGTGCTGCTTGAACTGGTTTGAGCTGCAGCTGCTCTTCTACTTTATAGAAGCAAATGTCAACTATCTAGTACAAACATACTTGAGTACTGCTACCAACTACACTACTCACTACCAGTACTATGTACAAGACAGGGCATACAGCTCAATACTCATGTGACTGCTGTCCTATACGACAGGCAGTAGACAGGGAGCTCTACCTGCTCCATTGACTTTGTGAGGGAGAGAAAGAGATACAAGGGGCTGATCAATTATGCAACATCGACTTCCACCTGCTGCACCTCATCACATCTGCACACCACAGCAATTAGCATGCTCGCTGCATACTCTCCTAGTGTCTCTTCATGCCCAGACATGGTGCACCTCCGCTCCATCAAGGCCAGCACAAGCAGCTCTAGCTCCCCTGTGCCACTGGCTCACCCTTTGGCACGTGCGGTGCAGGAGTTACTGTGAGTGTCTGATTTCTCCATGGCCTGGCAGATCGAAGGTGTGATGAGGCCGTCCATGTTGATGGCCCTTGCCTAGCATTTAGCTAGGCCACGTCCTGCATGACAGTCCTGCTTCCCTTGACTCCAAATGTCACCTACAGCCCGCAGAGTTAGAAGATCATTCTGAGCTTCATGATCATCTCATCTCATCCTGCCTTTCCGTTCCTCCGACCTCATCCTCCCTGAGCCCGACCAGGGCAAGCATGACATCTGCCGCCCATTAAGGTCCAGTCCCAAGTCTGATGAGAACACGCAGACAATGATCTCAGATAACATTATGGTCGATTAGAAAGAAGTATTGCATGATCGTCGTTAAACATGATTGGTGATGGGTTTCACTGGTGCTTTGCTGCAAAAACCATTTTGGTGCGGGTTAACTTGATGGTTTCAAGGGTTTGACGCTAAAGGATTTGTTGTTCCAGTTAATGAGCAAAAGGTGCAGCTTGATTCACCTCCTTAATTTTGTGAACTGAGATTGAGTTGAGCATATAACAATCCATTTATGGGTGCTCTTTGTCCAATTTGCACCTCCCTCTTTTCCCCTCACATTAAGGCAGGTGATTGTCCTTTCTGTCCATTCATCCTGAATACTACCTCCCTTTTCCTTGCCACTCTATTTATTTATGTGATTCACATGCATCATTATTTATGCTAATAAGAAAGGAGATAATTACATGCTTTGAAGTAATTCATGTCCATATCATACTATGCACCTCCATGGCCGGCTGAACATGAACTGGATCTTGCAGGTGAGTTGCAAGATTATTAATGTGAGATCTGGCGATGAGCTTCCTGAAAAATGCAGAGAACTTGCCAGGCATTTCGAAACTCAGGGAACTCCAGTGATGATCGGTCCGTGATTTTGTCCAAAAGTTCTATTGTTTGATGTGTTTGATATACCATATCAAGATGACTACAGTTGATTCTATGAGTACTGCCTTCCATTGAATTAATCTCTTTGGCAAATCAATGCAGGTGGTGGAGTCTTGGCTTACACCCTTCTGGGAGTTGATTATAATGAAGCCAGTGGTGACTGTGCTTTTCTCATCCTTGATCCACACTACACTGGTACTGACGATCTGAAGAAGATTGTGAATGGCGGATGGTGCGGGTGGAAGAAGTCTGTCGATAGTAAAGGCCGAAGTTTCTTCTTGAAAGACAAGTTCTACAACCTTCTTCTACCCCAGAGGCCCAACATGGTGTGAGATTAAGAGGCAATCAAGCTTTGGTGATCATAGACAGGAACGAGTACAGTTTTATCCTAAACATGTGGATTGGTTGGCATGGACTTGTAAGGAAACCTGCTGTGCGCAGTTCGCTCAGCTGGACAGTGCAATTAATTTCAGTGATATTTTGCAACCATTTCTCGCATGTTGACGTCCCGAGATTCCATTGTAATTGCATGAGAGAAGATATCGACAAACTAATTTCATTATTATTGCATCCTTACCATGACCTCGTAAAAATTCCAACTCAAAATTAGCCTTCACGGAACCTGAGAAGTTTGTGGGCAAGCTAGTGGCGTGTTTGCCGTTAACTTTATACTATGAAGCTGCTGGAGCTGTTTGACGTGGTCTGTTCTTGGTAGAATGCATAATCTGTGCTGCGTTTTTGCCAACAGCGAACCAGGTTGGAACAGATCGATGGCAGTCCAGTTGCCAACCCACCATCAATGACTTAGGTGACCCCACCTGTTAGTGAGAGTGTATTGACCCCACCTAAGATTGGCAAATAGTAAAGTATTCTTGGAAAGCTTGAAAGGAAGGTCAGTTCTGTCAAATTTATTTTTCCTAGAAAATCAATCCCATGCAGGAAAATTGGAAAGTTGGGATAACTAGAATTAGTTATATTGTTCAACGGCAGATGTAATCTTCTTTTTGTTTGGTCTATGATAGTTTAATTAGAAACTGGTGAGTACGGATGTTTGCTAACAGAGATCAAGAAGAAAGACTACCTCTCCTAGCTTTAAGAGGAAAATTAACAGTCTGCGAAATAAGAACTCAAGAATTCCATGCTTCTCATATCCAAATTGCAGTGATGACAATTTTGCATAATGGGAGGACATAAATTACTAAAGAAACGGATAAAAACTCCTATCAAACAAAATTCAAAGATTGAATCTCAGTTATGTATGGGTCTTCGCCGCTTTGACCGTATGTAGTCAGTGTCCCACCACCATGGCAGCTTCTCCTTCCTAGGTGCCCCAGCTTCTTCATGCAACCTTGTGGCCTCTCCAAAAGCTTCTCCCCAAAATAGAAATCCATGGAGAGGACGTTAGTACTCAGTTGTTTACCTGAAGACGTGGATAGACCAAAAAACGAGAGGTCGAACTCACTAACCTTCTCTTTGTTGCAGAGAAGCAACGGCAACAAACAGGGAAGCAACTAAAACAAAGCACAGAACTGTGGAAGCTCTCATGAGGCTCCTCTGCGGCGCTGCTTCTCCCTCCCCCTTTCGTTCTAATCCCTCTACTGAGTCATGTTGTCTCGTTGGTAAGAGGAAGGGATCCAACCAAGATAAAGCAACACCAGTTTTATACTGCTTCAAGTTTGTCTTCACTTGAAGTTGAGTAGACCTATGAGTACATACATCCAATGCCCTAGGGACAAATTGCTTTTTAAATATTTTTTAGGTGTTTCCCCATTTTAAAATACCTAGGGACAAAATCTTTGTTGTGTCAAGGATTGGTGACAGGATCTGGGCATAGTTCCAAAGCTGTCCCTTGTAGCTTTTGTGAGAAACCCTCTTAATGGTAGCAGTTTTAGATAAATGCTTTATGAGTTTAGGTGCTTTTATATTTCTTAATAAACAAACATTCAAATTTTTCTACATTATGAAGTTAGAAATATATCAGATATTACGTTTTTCCTACTTCAACAAACTGGAGGAACATAAGCAATTCTTCCAGGGATATTTGGACCCTTCACTATTAATGTAGTCTCTGCCTCCTCTCTCCTGTGAGCCAAGAAAGACTAAAATAGACCAAATTTTGTTGTCATGTGACCTTCCACTGTTTTAGGCACAAGCTTGTCCTCACATATGGCATTCTAAGCCAAAACAAAATACCACTACCACACTGATGGCTAGTTCCAGGCTTTCAGCATAGGGTAGGACAAAGTAAGCGAGCACCGAGAAATTCTGTCTCGCATTAGCGGCCATTTCGAGGCATGTTTTGCGGGCGAACCACATGATTAAGTGCTAAACCACATAGGTGTAATCATAATGAACACATGCGCACTACAGCATTTGAGCCTGTGAACAAGATGAACAGCATAGAAGAGCAGTTTGGACTTTAGATTGCCGTGCTCCAGTGCCGGTAAAGACATCAGCCATTTTACTGAGGTCTAGTCAAGGAGAGCATCCAAGGTAAGAATTACCAGAACAGTGCAAGCTAGCTGTTGATGAGGTATGCAAAAGGTACTGCAGAGGTGCAATTCTTTCGCTGAGAGCATTTCAGGATCAGCCGGTTCTATAACGTAGTGGACTGACATGGTTTTTTGCATGTTTCCTTTTGGCGCCAATTCTAGAGCCATTTCGGAGGGGAAGGCTTAGGATAAGGCTGTTTGGATTCGGGTGACTAAACTTTAGTTTTCATCACATCTGATATTTGGATATCAATTAAGAGTATTAATATAGGCTAATTACAAAATCAATTGCATAAATGGAGGCTAATTCACGAGACGAATACGTTAAACCTAATTAGACCATGATTTGATCAAGTTGTGCTTTCAGCCTTCCGCCGGAATCTGGATCGAGAATTGTGGGGACCGGGGATTTTAAGAAAAGAACAATTTTTCTCTTGAGGGTCCATGGCGCACACAAAATACAATCCCCATGCTCAAGCCGCTGGTGCTGCTTCGATTACCGATGATTTCTATAGTGGCAATGCATGATTTTCCTTTTTTTCTAAAAAAGAAAAAAATCTATAGTGGCAGATTTCGGCTGGTGAACAGAGTGGTGAAGGATCTATGGCCATCTGCCCATCTCCATTACTCCCAGACGAGACTGGTGTGCCTGTCGCCGTCGTCAGATTCCTCAGCCTTACGATGGTCCCAGGCAGCAAAATGTAGCGACCCTTCCAGCCCGACTCTAAGCTGCCAATGCATACAAACTCATCCGTGGAGACGTGGAGTCATCCCCCTGTACAAGAGTAGCAACGGAACCTTCTTGCCCAGGCACTCTTTGCAATACCACATCGTTGCTGCGGCGATTATGTCATCTTGCAATTTACGGAGAAAGGCGCCCGAGGAGTGGAGGTTTTTGGCTTTTTGCCACCACGAGCCTCGTCAGGATGCCGCACACTCCATTCCGGCGGATATCGACCACTTCCGGATTTGTCAAGCTCTAGCTGGACATGAGCGAGGATAGATGTCAGGGAAGTGGCGTAGTACACGCTGTTGCTGGGCCTGGCCCGTTATGTTGAGCCCAGTGTGGCCCGTGTCGTGAGGGAGGGACTATAAAGGGAAGAGAGGGAAAGGCCTGAACGGCCATGTAATCAAACTATCATTCTGAACCTCTGAATCAACCTGTCCTCCTCGGTTCCTTCCAAGTTCCTCCATTCCCAGTCCCAAATTCTTGCTGTTCCTCTCTGATTTCCTGTCTGATTCCCTTCCGGGGCATAACAATAGAATGGAGGAAGAAAAGGAAAGAAAAATCTAAGCCATTGACGGGGGAAACCCACCTGTCGCGAGACAGTATCTAGGGAGCTAACATTTAGGAGCTTTTGTTGAAGTCGTAGGCTAGATCTGAAGTCCGAGAGAATAGAGGATTCAAATTTAGGGGCAATTGATGTAGAGCAACTCTCACTATCAATTGTGATTTTCGCCTCATCTGGATTGACCGTTCCTGCACTTGGTCAACCTGTGACTGAGAAGCTCAACAAAAACAACTATATATTGTATGGGTACCATAGTACCTGCTATCCCCTACTCACCATAGCAGTGCAAAGCCTAGATGGGGCTGAGGGCATTGATGCTCTGCAGATGCGTGCTAGTGCTCAACACAAGGATTCGCGACCAAGGAAATTGGCAATATTGACATTCTTTTACCATGTATATGTAGCCCGCAAAATATTTTCTCTGCGTCGAAACCCTCTGATGCATGCTACTAGTATAACACAAGCAGGGTAGCTAATAGCTACGGCAACCCTGGAGATACACTGTTCTGGCCGAATATGTCCGGAATGCCGTCCCAGTTCCTTTTCTCCCTTGCTTCCCAGTATCCACCAACATAGCGGTAGCTGTCGTCATCATCCTTCTTAAACCACCTTGGTTTCCATCCTTTTTCTTGCAGTCGCCGAGCCTGCAAAAGTGCAACAGTTACAGCAGGTAAAGCACCGAGAGGAGCACAGAGAATACTTGTTTGGCCATGAACTCAAAAACCAACTAACACGTTGCAAATTAGAGTAAGAACTTTAAGATTTTTGTTCGCTATAAATAATGTTCAAGGAACCAACATATTGTGAGCCATAAGATGGCAGCATAAAAGGTAACTTGTCATTTGTCTCATTCAGTGACATGGAAGCCTCAAAAAGTTAGCAGCTGCATGTTTATCACTAAAAAGTATGATTGCTTTATAACAGGAATGCTAAGCAAGTCAAACGAATGTAGAGACTTGTCCCCCCTCATGCTGTGCTGATAAAATGAAGGATAAGTGTGTTAAGTGTTAAAAGATCAATTACTGCACCTATTTTTTATTTGCTGACATACTGTTCATCAATCCAAGTCGATTGGTGCTGATATAGTTCAGATACAAAAGATTCACTAAGAGGGAGACATCAGAGATTCAGACCATCACATTGCATGTCCTAACAACTTTATTTATGAGATGAACATATTATGAAACTGTCAATTGTTATCACTACATGACAACATGCAAAATTACAGATGCCTATGGAGATGAAAAACACAAGTAAAAACATATATGACAAATAGGCCAAGTCAAATCAATATATAATTGGTGGTTACCTGCCGTTGCAGTTGTTCAAGCCTAAGTTTCTCTGCATTTGCCATCTCATATTCACCGTTTTCCAGATGCCTTTGATCAGGCCTCAAACGAGAATCAGTAGGAGGCAACTTCTTCAATAAGTGAGGTGTCAATTCATTTAGAGAAATTGCAAAAGGGGAAAGGTTGTATCGTGTCTGATTAAGAGACTTGTCTCTCTCCCATAAGAGTTCCGCTTCTGACATTGGGTCATACCCCTTGGGTTTCACACTTGGATCCCCAAGCACATAATACATAGCTTCATCCCATTTCCCAATTAGCATGGCTACTTTTTGCCCTGTTCTATTATCTTGCACAAATCCATGTACCTGCACAATTGATTTGAACAATTTAAAAGTCAGAACATAAGCTTGTTCAAATATATATTTAAATAATTGTACAGCTACAAAATAGACTGCTCCTGACTTTAGCCTACCCTTGAATTTCAGCCAAGGCCCCAGGGTAACAAGGTAAGCAAAAGCAAATGTAACATCATAACTGGTTCAGAAATCAGCAAACATCACCAACAGTTCTCTACAAATATCAACATATTAAAGGACAGCCTAGAGGTTTGAGTTTTTTTTTTCCTTTTTTTGCAATTTTAAACACTTAAGGCTTGTTTGTTCTTCACAACAGTTTAGGCAGGTTGGTTTGACCTACTGCAGCAGTTTTGACCAACAGTAGTTGGTGTTTGATTCAGTGCAAGATATGTGGCATGCGTACTTTTTTAGCAGTGCCAAATATTGCCTCAGTTGTGGTAGACAATATTTCCAAAACAAAACCTGTGCAAAGCCAAACTTTTCGCACAAACAGGGCCTCAACTGCGTACAGCTTAAGAAAGAGACTCATTTCAGACGAATTGTTATAGCTTTGTAGCAACGTAGAAGTAAGCAAGATCTATTATCAAATTTAGGCAAACCACAATAATCTCCTTTACACAATACTCTGTTTTTTTAATGTATCAAACTACATATAATAACAGATATGTAATTGCAAAAGTATAGAAGCCCATCAAAATAAAACAAAAGCACATGATGAGTTCCTAGGCTCAGTGCCGCTGTATTGTCTCTTTCAATACAGTATTCCTTTTAACAACTATTTCATGCAAAAAAGAGACATATATTAACAGACGTATAGCAAAATCTAAACAAAATACAACAGAAATACATGACTCGGTCTCTAAATCTTCAAAGTTTTTTTTTTTGAAAAAACATAAACTTAGACTTTGATGTAAAAATAAAGCAAAAGATACTTTGATCAGTTCACAGCACACAAGTATCTATATTTACTTGATATAAATTCATTCTATGTAGAAGTTACCAATTTACCTGGTGTGGATTGCAATCAATTATCGACTGTTCTTTGAATTTAAGCTTGCAGGAGTACTGGCCACTCCCATTGATACGCATGGTGCCATAGTGATCACAATAAATTTTGCCAATTATGATATTGTAAATGGAGGTAGTCACTTTACTCCACTGAAATGTTTCTCCGTCATCAAATTGGAGGGTAAGAACTCCTATAGGATCAAGCTGAATGGACCGACCCCAGAACTTCCCTTTCAGATTGGAATCACCCCAGAATCTCCAACCTCTACCTTCACAGTGGCATGCAACAACCACTGGGTGATGGCTGACCTGAAAAAAATATTACTTTTCGTAAAATAATATATTTTTAATATATGTTAAGAATACTTTTTTAATCAAAATACTTCAGAGCTCTATAGGTACTACTAGTACCTTGCATGGTACTAACAAAAGAAATAGGAACTAGGAATTACACTAACAGCTATGCAACCTTTTCAGAGAAAAAGCGAAGTCCTTTATCTGGATAGTCAGCTTCGTATGTTTCCCCCAGTAAAGGATTAAAGGGTTTGCATTGCCGACCTTCAGTTGAAGCATAACCTGATACTGCAAACGCTGCTACATGAAGTATTCTCATCAAGCTGTCACCCTACATTGTATACCAAGAATCGTTATATTGCAACAAAAAAAGTATTGACAGGGTGAAGGTTACAAGAATAACATTTTTTTTAAAAAAAGAAGCATATTGTATGCCATAATGGCAAATAAAATATGTAGCATCACAAGAAACCAGAGGAAACAGGATATGCGGTTTTTTCTTCAATTTCTACCTGTACGTTGCCATCACACCCCCAACACACACTAAAATATGTAGCAAACGGCAAGTGAAATAATACAATATCAAATCCTCCTATGATTAGATGTTGATGGAGGTTATTTTCTCTAATGATATCAGAAAATTTATGATGAAACACTTAATAGGAACTGTATAGAACAGAGCCAGCATCTTGTGACTTAATAGGAACTGCACAGAACAGAGCCAACATCTTGTGCCAAAAGTATGAATGATAGGGACAACACCAAAAAAGTAAAACATAGTAAACTTATTCAGAGCTACACATTAGCTACTACAGCTATTCAATTTCTCACATCACTTGTTTGGATGAACCAAAACTGGCTACGATTTCAGCCCAATCCAGGACTATTCTTGGTTGGCCAGGATTGGACTAGCAAAAGAAGGCCTTACATATTGGTCTTGTTATGTCGACCAAGTTTAGTTACTTCAAATGTCACACATAAAACACCCAATGTACACTGAGATTGCCAGACAATTATAGTTACCAAAAGAAAAAGCATCAGCCACGCGCTAATAGTTAAAGTTTGGCCTATATCAAGATTTTTCTCCCAAAAATGTTTGATTAAATAAATGAAGAAATATAGGGAAGATTTTACACAATTAAAACAGAACTATCAAGAAACACCAAAACAAAATTTCCACACAATCAATCCTTTACAGAATGTGTTGGAATAGCTTATTACTCTACCTGTTTTCCCCACTGTAGTGCATGGTCAACCAAGTAAGAGTACTCCAAATCTTCGAAACATTTTTGTAAAGAAGAGAGAGGCTCATTGAAATAAACAGGTAGACAAACACCTGAGAGATCTTTCCCTATATTTTCTTTAATTATTGACCACAATCCTATAGGTTTCTCTTTTTCCTTCGGCTCCGGTAGCTTATCTCTACGTAGCACAAAGGGATATTTAGTAGTTTTGATAGTATTTGCAACAGAATCTCCAACATATTCTGATCCATTGCATCCATTTGTCATAATCTCTTTCCTTCGACATGAAGCACTTCGTAAAGATTCTGCAGATAAAAAGTCTCTTGTATCGAAGTATGTTACTTCATCTTCCTCGGTTTCAACTTGAGCCACTTGACTTGCAGTGTCAGGGTCTGATTCACTTGTACTTCCTCCTGACAAAACTGAATAGAAATCTGCACATTTGGAAAACAGTCAAAAATAAGCTCGAAGGGTACGATTTAGGAACGCGTCGGACATAAATTTAGTGAACTCAAAATAATTTATAGTTTCTTCTTGCCAACAAAATTCTAAGTTTCCATACATAGGGGAAATATGCAGGCATCCAGGTGTATATTGCTGGAATAAACCGTACAAAATGTGTTACTAGCCAAGGCATGTTAACTAGAAATGCCTATGGGCACAGGTTATGATGCAAATGTAGCCTAATAAGGTAAATAGCATCGTACAGACAGAATATTTAGCCTAATAAGATAACTTATGTTAGAATTTTTCTTTTCCATATTTGAATTTTAAATACTTATGGGCACAGGTTATGATGCAAATAAAAAAAAGTAAGACCTCACAAATTGTTAAAGATATAAACAAAGTAATAAATGAAGCATCTGAACTATTTTTCTGCTGAAAACAATGTGAGAGGAGACTATATGGAAGTACATAATTTGTATTACAGTATTCCATAATATGGCATATGTAATGGGGACCAAAACAACAAGCCATGTGACTACATAATCTAAGACAAGAAAACATAGAAGTGAACAGCCATCTCCTGAGACAAGCTTTATAGAAGAAAGCCAATCATATAAACTTTGCAGAAACTAACAAATTAAGGCTTGCTAACTAATTACCTCAAGCTGTCTGATTAATAGAAACACACAAAAATAAGGTAAGCTAGTCAGCATTGATGTTTTAGTTCTTGAACTTTCCATCTTCACTGAGCAGCTATTTACAAAATATATTACGCATACCAGCTACAAGGCTAGATGACTAAACAGACAAAACTATGCCCATATCTCACAGCATTAGGCCATTAGTACATGTAGAGCAGAATATACTTGTATATAAATACAACTAAAGTAGCACTTAAGCCTTATATCTAACACAAGGGAAAGCAAATATCGAACTGTTACAATTAGGCCAACATGCAAGACTGCTCAAGTTCTTAATACATTGGTATGGCATGTAGCTTTCTTTTCCTTTTCATTCATCGCAATAGAATCTGAAGAAGCATGTGAAGAAAACATCTTTACAGAAGGACAATCTTTGGAGAAAGTTTTTGAAAGTTGGAACATATGAACAGACCATCTTGAAAAATATTGAAAATTGAGCATTCAGCAACAGTTGCACAAGTACTGAAGTGGTGAGAGCAAAGAAAGCGAAAATGGTTGGACAGCACAAACCTTACTAATGTCTAATAAAAAGGGACAAGTATGTTTAACCACACTCCTTCGGATGGACCTTGGCTAGTCATGTAAATTTAACAATTGAAACTATGACTATCATCATCAGATCAGCTTATGTAAATGTGGAGCTAAGTCAAGCTGCATAGGCTAAATCCTAGCATTTTGCTACAAATGAATAATAAAGCAGCACAAAGAGGTTTTAAGTATTTTACACAAGAATGGCATAAGAGCTATGTCAACCATAAAAATTCTGGAGGTTAATAATGTCATTGAAACTCCGCCTGTGTTGGTTCTCAACATAGCCGGTCCCAAGCCCGGATAAAGGAGGAGGGTTGTGTTAGGTTTGGCGAACCAGCGTAAAAAAAACAGCCACTCTAATGGATATGAAACCCATAAGAAACTCGTTGGGGCATAACCCTCTTAGCGACGCGCTACATCGGAACCCGGGTGTGGTGTTAAATGGGCAAGGGCCGGGTCGCCATCCCCCCAACGGCGCGTCGTATCGTGACCTGGGTACGATGAAAAGTGAGCAAGGGTCGGATCGTCACAGCCTGAGTGGCGCGCTACATCTGCGCCCGGGTGTAGTTGAAAATGAGCAAGGGTCTTCGCACTTCTCTCGACGGGTGCGAAGGGTAAGGAAGTTAGCCGAACCAACTAGGATTCGCATAGGTAGTTGGAACGTAGGATCCCTAACAAGTAAGTTGCGGGAGCTAGTTGATGCAGCAATTAGGAGGCGTGTAAATATTCTATACTTTAAGGAGACTAAATGGAAAGAACAAAAGGCGAAGGAGGTTGAGGATACTGGCTTCAAGCTTTGGTACACGGGGGCAACACCGGGTAGGAATGGTGTAGGTATCTTGATCGATAGGAGCCTTAAGGATGGACTCGTAGAGGTTAGGAGGCGAGGCGACCGGATTATCCTGCTCCGGATGGTAGTTGGAGACTCAGCCCTGAATGTGATCAGTGACTATGCCCCTCAGGTAGGTCTCAGTGAGAGCACCAAGAGACAGTTCTGGGAACACCTAGATAGCATGGCTAGTACCGTTCCTAGCAGCGAGAAACTCTTCATAGGAGGAGATCTCAAAGGCCATGTGGGTGCGACTAATGTAGTGTTCGAGCGAGTGCACGGGGGTTTTGGGTATGGTCGCAAGAGTCAAAAGAAGGAGGATATTTTGAACTTCGCGTTGGCCTACGACTTGTTGATAGCGAATACCTAGAGAATCCCATCTTGTGACCTTTCATAGTGGACAACACACGAGCCAGATCGACTTTATCCTTGCTAGGAGGGAGGATAGACGGGATTGCTTAGATTGTAAGGTAATACCCGGGGAGTGTGTTGTCCCTCAACACAAGCTTGTGGTGGCGGACTTTCGTTTTCGGGTACGTGTCCATCGAGATAAACGCGCAAAGATTGCGAGAACGAAGTGGTGGAAGCTTAGAGGGGAAGCGGCGCAAACGTTCAAGGAGAGAATGCTAGGTGAGGGGCCTTGGGAGGAAGGAGAAGATGCAGAAGACATGTGCTAAAGATGGCAACATGTGTTCGGAAGGTGGCCTCAGAGGTGTTTGGCGTGAGTAGGGGAGGCAAACAGAAAGGGAAAGACACCTGGTGGTGGAATGACGAGGTGCAAAGGGCTATTAAGGAGAAGAAGGAGTGCTTCAAGCGTCTCCACCGTCATAAGAGTGCAGCCAACATCGAGAGCTATAATTTAGCGAAGAGGGTTGCAAAGCGAGCTGTGAGCGTAGCAAAGGGTAAAGCGTATGATGACATGTATCAGCGGCTAGCGACAAAGGAAGGGGAGAAGGACATCTATAGGATGGCTAGGATCCGCGAGCGGAAGACAAGAGATATCAACCAAATCAAATGCATCAAGGATGGAACAGATCGACTTCTAGTGAAGGATGAGGAGATCAAGGACAGATGGCGAGAGTATTTTGATCCATGGAGGCAATTTTCTTAATCCAACAATTGATGGAGAGATATAGAGAGCAAAAGAAGGACTTGCATATGGTCTTTATTGACCTTGAGAAGGCGTATGATAAAATACGAGAAATATCATGTGGTGGGCCTTGGAGAAGCACAAAGTCCCAACTAAGTACATTACCCTCATCAAGGATATGTATAAGGATGCGATGACGTTTGTCCGAACATGTGATGGTGACACCACTGACTTTCCTATTAACATAGGCCTACATTAAGGGTCAGCATTGAGTTCTTATTTATTTGCCTCGGTGATGAATAAGGTCACAAGGGACATACAAGATGACATCCCTTGGTGTATGCTCTTTGCTGATATGTGGTGCTGGTGGACGAGAGTAGAGAAGGGGTTAATAGGAAGTTAGAGCTGTGGAGACGCACGTTAGAGTCGAAAGGGTTCAGACTTAGTAGAACCAAGACCGAGTACATGATGTGCGATTTCAGCGCAACTAGGCATGAGGATGGAGATGTTAGCCTCGATGGGCAAGTGGTGGCCCAAAAGGATACTTTTCGGTATTTAGGATCGATGCTTCAAAAGGATGGCGACATTGATGAAGATGTTAGATATAGAATCTCAGCTGCCTGGTTGAAGTGGCGTCAAGCTTCTGGCGTCCTATGTGACAGAAGGGTGCCACAAAAGTTAAAAGGTAAATTCTATAGGACAGCGATTCGTCAGACAATGTTATACGGTGCTGAATGTTGGCCTACAAAAAGACGACATGTCCAACAACTGAGTGTAGTAGAGATGCGGATGTTGCGGTGATTTTGCGGGCACACACGAAGGGATAGATTCCGGAACGAAGTTATTCAGGATAGAGTCGGGGTGGCACCAATTGAGGAGAAACTTACCCAACATCGATTGAGATGGTTTGGACATGTCCAACGGAGACCCCCTGAGGCGCCGGTGCGTAGTGGGGTTGTAAAGCAGGCCGAAAATGTAAAGAGAGGTAGAGGTAGAGGTAGACCTAAACTGACTTGGGACGAGTCGGTTAAGAGAGACCTTAAGGAGTGGAATATCTCCAAAGACGTAGCTTTGGATAGGAGCGCTTGGAGACTCGCCATCCACGTACCTGAAGATCCGTGATCTTTATTTTTTTTATGGGTTTCATCTCTAGCCTACCCCAACTTGCTTGGGATAAAAGGCTATGTTATTGTTGTTGTTGTTGTTTGTTAATAATGTCATTGAAAGATGATGTAAAGCAGGTTGCGAACACAAAGCGCTAGCAATATTATTATAGCATGAGTAATGAAATTACTAACCACTTTGTCTGCCATTGGCGTAACCATGTGTTTCCCTCTCTTTAGTCTCATGTACAACTGTTCTCTCCAGCTCAACTTTCTCTGTCTGCACCAAGAAATGGACCATGTTGACCGTTAAAGTTATGGTCAAATTCTTTTAATTTAGAAGAAAAAATCATCTGCATAAGTTAAACGACAAAAGAATCTTCAAGGAAGTTGGCAAAAATGCACTTATACAGTTTAAATGTGCTCTGTAGCCAATACACATTTTAAAGCACTTGTGTCAGACCAAGACACAGATAAACATGCGTTGCTGCAGACCAAGTATTTCAAAAAAAAAAACGAATGGTTTTAACACAACTAACTTGTCTCCAATAAACAAAATGGAAATGGAAATGCAAATGACTCCCATTTATGGACAGTACTCTTATATCCCTCAATCAGATATAGCCTGTATTTAAAAATGTTTGTGATTTCTTCACACAAAATATGCTAGGAGCACATTGCGTGCATATCAGCATATGATAATGGCTGACCTTATTATTCCTGTCACTTGTCAGCACCACATAATAATGAAAGTGAAGCTAGCAATGATGATGCTATGCTAGCATATATAAGACAAACAAGTTATGCAAGGTATTAATGGTTGTACTTAGAAGATAGCATGTAATGTAAAGCCCTAACTCAGATCAAGCTCTGTTCCAAATCATTATTTATATATTTACTTCACTAAAATGGATAGAGATATTTTTCTACTTTAGTATTTTATTAATAGTCATCTTCACAAGTATTTAAAACAACAATAATAATAACAAAAGAATAATCAGAACATCAAGATTAGAGATAGAAGACTACCTCCAACTGCCGGAGGCGGTCTATCAAAATAGAATGTTGCTGCTGCTGAGACTTTATCTGGTTGTGCAGTTCCAGCAGCTCACTCATCATAATAGACTCACACTCCTTGACCACTGCTTCACCGAAACCCTCCTGCAGCAGCCGACCCCTCAGCTTCTCTGTGGACAACATAATGTCCGCCATGGGACCAAGATCATTGCTAGTGAGCGACCGCGGGAAGCGATCCTTCGCCGCCAGCAACACATCTATCCAGGCGTTCCTGTCCTCCTCAGTTTCACACCTCAGGTGTAGCGTCTTCGTCCCACTGAATATATACAGCCTCTTATCATCAGACTTGCTTGCACGAATTGATGAAACCTATAAACAGCAGAGAAGGAAATCCCTATAAGATTAAGAAATCCTGGTCTTGCTTGCTCCAGCATTGTGCCAAATCATTCAGATGATTCCATAACTATGGTCAATTTCCTCATTAGACTAAAGTTTCTGCATGGACGCGAGCATATCTATGACCAGGGCTCCCTGCCATGACATGTCATCAGTTGCAAAAAGGCAAAATGAGAGCTTAAAAAGAGTGCCCATCGCCTTCAATTGCTTTTAACCGCAAACTCATCTACCCCACTGCGACTCCGCGAATACAATATTCATCGCCCAATCATTACCCGAGCAATGCAGCTTCAAAAATCTCACTCCTCCCAGCCGCCCGCAACCCCATGGCAGGCCTAAGCAGACCCAATCCGACGCAATGCTAGTGCTAAAACGCCGCCGCGGCACCGTACGTACCTTGAGGTGTACCTCGCCGAACGGCCTCCACTGCTTCCCCGCCACCGCGGCCTCCTCCCGCGCCCGCCGCAGCGCGCCCCCCTCCCCGATCACCCTCGCCGCCGCGAATGCGGCCGCCTCCCCGGCGCCGCCAACTACGCCCCCGCCGCCGCGGAGCTTGTAGTAGGAGAGGACCCCGTCCTCGAGCACGAAGTAGCGCGACCGCCACCCCTTCCCGTAGTTGACCCACTTGTGCAGCACCCCCGCGACCGCCGCCGCGGGGGCCGCCGCTGCCGCCGGTTGCGGAGGAGGAGGCGGCGTCGCGGCGGCCAGGATGCGCGGCGACGGCTGCTGGTGGTGGTGGAGGTGGTCCGCGGCGTGCTCGAGCGAGACCGGCGCGATGCAGCAGAGCGGGTTCATCGCGCCAGCGCCCGCCGCCCGCGCGCGGATCGGGGCCCCGCTCCCCGCTCAGGCGGAGGATGCCGCCGCCCCGCGCCCGGCGCCCCCGGCGCCTAGGGCTCGCCCGGCCATCGAGATCGCCTCGCCGGCATCACAGCAGCAGGAGTACTGGCCAGTACCGCGGCGCTGGTAGTGTGTTTTGATGGCGATTAATAATAGCGACGGCAGTAGAGAGAGAGAGAGAGAGAGAGAGACCAACAAAGCTATCGCAGGCAGGCAGCGAGAAGGGAGGCGAGCGGTAGGGGGATGGGTTCGCGTGGTGGGGTACAGCTTCGGTGCAGCATCGCCGCTCGCGCAATCGACGAGTGGGTCCATGGAGTCACCGGGCCCGCATGTCAGTGGGAGCAAGGCGTGCGAGGTGGGTCCGGTTGGGACGGCGGCGCTGGGGAGTGAGACGGACGGAGACCGTTGGTGTGGTGCTTGCGCGTCGGGCCGGGCCCACGCGTCAGCGGGAAGCTGGCCCCTTTTATTTTTGTGGGCGATCCATTAACGTCGCTGAGCAGCGCAGCAGCACAGACAGCGGCAGCAGCGGGTGGGGCCCAACGGGAAAGCGGGCACGGAGCCCCGCGACGGCTGCGGTCACACCGACGGGTGGGTCCTGGGCGGACGTGGAGCCGACCTGCCATTGGCCAGGCGGGCGCCGCGTCAGGTGGGCGATGTAGGGCGGGCAGCGGAAGGTGGTGCGGCGAGGCCGACGTGAGTCGCGCGGGATCCGGTGCGGGCGGCAGCGGCGTGGCCTGGCTATGAGGTTTCGCCACGTTAAGGCACAGGGAGCGTACGGGGCACGTGGAGACGTGTGGGTGGCTGGGAGGAGGGATCCGCTGCGCGGGCGCCGGGTGGTGGTGGTGGCTGCTTCTGCAGGGGCACGTGGAAGGGAGGGTGGCGTCGGTGACGCGCGTCGAAGGCGGTTGGTGGATCTCCTTTGGAAGGAAGGGTGGATGGATCCACGACCACGATGATGGATGGATGGCCGGACGGGGCTTTAAACAGGGACACGCTTTGGACGAAAGCCGGGAGTGGAGTGACCACCGGTGGTAGGTTCGACAGGATCACATAAAACTCGGTCACGTATGATGCATTGCATCCCACACTTTAGAACAGTGCAAGTTTGAGCTCGGCTTAGTAAATTCGGGCATTGTTCTAGCAAATAGAGAGAATAGTACTATATTTCGCAAAAAAAGATAAAGATAATAGTAGTGTACAATAGAGAACAGTGCAAGTAGTCTTACAAAATAAATTATTTTAGAAAGTTTATGACAGACCAATAAAGATATAAAATAAGAGCCCTTTTACAATGCTTAGAAATACTTCACAATACTTTCAAATGCCTCCCAATGCCTCCAAAATTAGTATTTTTTGTTAATTTTATTATTCCAAGGGCAGTATGGTCATTGCACATCCTTAAATAAAAAGGGCACTACCGCCCAGCGCCTACTCCACGGACGCTCGCACGCCGCTGACGTTGTGCCCTCGCCCTCGCCTGGTGATCGCTGGCCGCCTCCAGGAGACCGCCTCCCTCCACGCTCCCAGCGGCCTCAAGCAGCACGCTTGCCTCCGTCTTGGCTGCTCCGGCCAGCCTCGAGGACGCCGCCTGCCTCCGCGCTCCCAGCGGCCTCCTCCAGCACGCCAGCCTCGGCCGGCCGCCAGAGCACCGCCGCGTGATCACCCGGCGATCGCCCGCCCTCGGTCCCCTGCACTGTCACCTGGGCCCTGTTTGGAACATTAGCCCAGGGCTAATTTTGTGGGCTAATATTTAGCTTTGAATTGGTAGGTTAAGAATTAGTCCAAGGTGGGTTGTTTGGATCCATGGGCTAATTTTGAGGGCTAATGCTTGGGGATGTGTGTGCACACTTACCTTTTCATGGAGCCCACATAGAATTAGCCCCATTAGCATACCTCCGAGGGGCTAAGGATTTTGGGGGGGCTAATTCACTTTAGCCCAAAATTAGCCCACCCGTTAGCCCCCACCTTTTAGTCCTGAATTAGCCCACATGTATCCAAACAGGCCTCTGGTACGCACTCACCCCTTCATTAATTTGCATCCTAAACCGTAAAATCAGTAAACCCTAATTTGCTTCTCTATGATTGTCGTATGATACAGTTAGTATTTGATAATTATTGTTGAATTGCATCTTTCCTTGTCTCATGTAATTTGCTATTCCCCTGCACCACCCATGGTAATTCCACCTTTGCATTAGTAGCGTTAAAACCATTTGCATGTAAATTGTTTGATGGCATAAGATAGTTTCAAGAAAAGCAGCAAACAACATATTCAATCTAGTAAATAAGCACTGTGTGTGAAATTTAGACCTCCAAATGTAATGGCATCTCTGTCCAGTTAGGCTGGGCATGCTCATTTTGCATGATATTAGTGTTGTTAGTTATCATGTTCATTGTGCCTTACTCAAGAATAATATATACCCCAATCTGAGCGTTTTCCATTCCTCTGAATATGTCTACTCTTTTGCCTTTGTTTGATACCTATAGGATCCAATTTTATTGATGCAGGAGGGAATGCCGGGTCCTGAGTACAATGAAATTGTTAGAAAGGTGTTTGATGATGAAGAACAAGGATACGAGTTTTATAACAACTACGCTAAGGGGAAAGAATTTAGTGTTAGGAAAGACTATTGTGAGTGGGACATTGGCCACATTGAGAGGACTCTTCGGCATTTTGTTTGCAGTTGTCAAGGTTTCTGCAAAGAGAAGGAGCTAAAGAGGGAGAATAAGAAGCGGAAGCCACGGAATATTACTCGGTTCGAATGTCCTGCTAAGCTTGTGATTGCACGGGATTAGAACACAAGGCAGTGGCATGTGAAGGATTTCATCTGCGAACACAACCATCCGATGGTGGAACAAGATCTTGCTTGTCTTCTGCGTTCACATAGAAGAATCAGAGATGAGCAGAAAGTTGATATTGTGGCGATGCAGATTTCTGGCATCCGCAAACACCAGATAATGGATATCATGGAAATGTTGTATAGTGGGTATGATAAGGTTGGATTTACAAAAAGGGACTTGTATAATTTCTGCCATCGCAATAAGGTGGAGACAGTTGCTGCTGGTGATGCTCAAACAGCATCAGTTATCTGACAGAATATAGATGTAGGGATCCTGATTTCTTCTTTGACTTCAAGACTGATGAGAAGGGGCACCTCAAGGGACTTTTCTGGTGTGATATTCAAAACCGGCTTGATTATTCAGCATTTGGTGATGTCATAGTATTTGATAGCACGTACAAAATGAACCGGTACAACATGTCCATTGTTCCTTTTGTCGGGGTGAATCAGCATGGCAGCACGGTTCTTTTTGCATGTGGAGTTACTTCCTGGGAGACAATTAAGTCATACGTGTGGATGCTTCGCACATTCTCTGAGGCCATGGCTCAGAAGCATCCGATTTCTGTGATCACTGATGGAGACCTTGCTATGCAGAAAGCAATCAAGCTGGTGTGGCCGAATTCATCGCATAGGCTATGCATATGGCATATTGCATAGTGCATTGTGCGTAATTTTCACGATGATGGTGTCAAGGATGACTTGAGGCATTTCCTTTATGATTGTTGGTCCATAGAAGAGATTGAGAGAAAATGGCTCCAATTCTTGAATAAGCATAACGTTACAGATACAGAGTCGTGGTTGTATGAGATGTATGAGAGGAGGCAGGTCTGGTGTGCTGCGTATCATGTTGGTAAGTGCTATTTAGGACTAAGTGCTATAGCATCTGTAGTACCTCCGACCTGGATTATCATCACTCCACGAAATCCACCGTGGTGCCTTTCTGTTGCACAGACACACCACGGTAGGCTCATAAGCTAGAGTAGAGGGCCTTCTCTGTAGGGCACCTGTGGTTGCGACCTCAGAAGCCCGTGGACACCATGACTGCCTACACTTATCCTGGAACCTTGCGAGCTCGACTCTGCCATGCCTGCAGCAGAAATAAAAAAAACATAAGGACTCTGTGATTTTTCAAAGCTACCGTAACATAAGGAATACATCCAATTATCCTCTCATTGTATCCGCAGCAGTGATACTTTTGATTCTTGAAGATATGACTAATGTCATTCTGAAATTGAAAAGCCAATTCAAACCACATCTGGTAAGCATAACCTAAAAGCCTACAGTACCAAAAGCAGGTCTTGCTTGATTTAGCTGAAGCTATCAGAACAAAATAAACCGGTGTTTGCTTTGAATGTACAATTCCAACCTAGCAATAGCAAGTTAAAATAAACTGGCCATAACACTATCAAAAAAGAAAGCATTCGTCCATGAACGTTAGTACCGGTTGTGCATGAGCCGGTACTAAATCGTCACTTTAGTACCGGCTCGTAAGCACAGTGCTTATAGGAGCCATTTAGGACTGACTGGAGCCAGTAGTCGGTTTTAAAATGGCACCACCGACGCTAAGAGCAACCATTTAATACAAGCTGATAGCTCCGATCAGTATAAAATAGCTCCGATCAGTATAAAATGATACCCATAATATTTAATACCGGGTAGAGGCACATAAAGTAGTCTATTAGTACCGTACCCGGTCCTAACGCGACCATCCTAAAAAATCTGCTGGGCGAGTGGCCAGGAGCGGCAGCCTTATTCTTCTCTTCATCCACCACGTCTTCTACCTTATCCCTTTTCTCTTCTCTCTTCTCTCTTTCCTTCTCCCTTCTCTTCTCTCCATCCCTCCCTTCTCTCCTGGCCTGGGCGAGCACGCCGGTGGCCGCAGGGTGGTGACCCCCACGGCGCGCGGCACCCCCGGCCGGCCTCGGTGTCGGAGTCTCGCGCACGCGCGGCCACGGACGCGGGCATGGGTGCCGGCCGCGGCGTCGAAGACGCGCGCGGTCGCGGGCGCGGGCACGAGCGCCCCCCGGCCGGCTGCGGCATAAGAGGCGCGCTCGGTCTCGGTCTCGGGCGCGGGCGCCCCCCGTCCGGACGCGGCGTCGGAGACGCGCGCGCGGCGCCCCCCGGCCACGGGTGCGGCCGCAGGCCGCGACGTCGGAGAGGAGCAGCGCGACGCCCCCCGGCCGGCCGCGGTTCAATTCTTCCTCAGGCCGTGGAAGAGGGCGGCCGGCGGTTGAGGCCCTAGCGAGCTCTTTATTTTTTTTCAGATAGTTGAATGTTGAATCTCTCATGTTGTATCTCTGTTGAATCTCTCCTGTAATTTTGGGTCTTTGTAATTTTAGCTTGAATGTTGTAAATTTGTAATCTAAGTGAAGTTTTTCTGGCTCCTCACCTCTTTCTTTCTTCTCTCAATTTTCTTCCCATCGCTTTTTGCTCATCTTCATCTCTGATATGGAAGAACAGAGGAGGAAGACGAAGCAAAAAGCGTGGAAAGAAAAATGAGAGGAGAGAGAAAAGGGTGAGGAGTTGGAGAAGCAATCTAATTTTAATTTTTTTAAGTACCGGTTTGTGTTAGCAGTACTAAATGAACTATACCACCGACTGTAGCGACCGGTACTAAATCAGCCGGTATTAAATGAGGTCATTTAAGTACCGATCAGCCTGTACCGGAGTACTAGGTTGAAACCGGATAAGTACCGATCAGCCTGTACCGGAGTACTAGGTTGAAACCGGTACTAATCGGGTGTTCCCATCCGTTACATACACATATGCAGAAGATTCTACAGATGATTCTAGAAGTGTAAAGGCTCTGATTGCTTAAATTGTTGCTTAAATCTAGAATTGTACACGAAAGATCAGTATCATTTCTACGAAATAAAAGAAGGTAGATTTGTTATTCCTACGGGAGGAAAAGCGTGATAAATATGAATAGGAACTAGGACGTTTGTTGGAAACACAATAGTTTCACATGAATCAGTTTCATTGCTGGTGGATTGAAAATTTTTTTTTGAAAAGAAACAAATAAAGAGGCGACCAAACCTGTGATTCGGTGAGGCTAGGCAGACACCGGGACGCAAATTTCACATCGACAATCACGAAACATCCCCGTGAGCTTATTGCGACGGACCAGACACCGGGAGGCAAACACCAAGGCGCCACCTAAGTGCAAATTCTTCTTATGGCTTGCTCTCCATGACAGGTGTTGGATTGCACACCGCTGCTTTAAGCACAACCTGCAGGACAATGACAGATGCAACCTCTGTGACCAGCACTCCGAAACCATGGACATCTCTTGGTTCAGTGTCCGTTCGGCAGGTATGTCTGACATCGTTTGCTCTCACCTTTGGGTTTGCACAACGGAATACAACCTCGCTGATCGGTGGGTTTGCAGAGGCTGACATAAAGGCTTTTGACGCCTTTGTTGTGCTTGTGTGTTGGTTGGTCTGGAAGGAAAGGAACTCGAGGGTTTTTGACCAAAAAAAACAGTTATGCCCTGGGTGCTCTCTGAGAGCATTTACGCTGAAGGGAGGTTGTGGGGATGGCGGGTTTACTACTGTTTTTATACCTACAGACGCGGCGGGGGGGGGGGGGGGGGGGGGGGGGGGGGGGGGTGTTGTTGTAAGGTCCTGTGTAACTCTTTCTCACTTCCTCTTAATGAATAGCACGTTCAAAAAAAAAATGACCCCGGTGGGGATGATGCTAGTTTCACATTGAAACCACGGAATGTACCGGAGATCCCGTGCAGTTCTGCCACTAAACGAGCTCGTCGGAAATGTATCGCAAATCGGCTTTTGAACAACTTACACTTTCATCTTATTGCCTTGCTCGTTTAATTTTATCTTATACTAGTAGAGATGTACGTACCACGGGCACGTATTTAAAAAATAAATATTTAAAAATAATTGAATTCATCAAGACTACTAAAAATTTTATTTATTTATTAATATATCGTAGCAATATAATCTAATCTAATACAAGCTAATCAAATATAGTGGAACATCAGCATGATTATATGGAATTAGTGGATGAATTCTTATATCTATACTATAAAAGTTGAAACAATTGAAATCATTTTTCACCAAGATTAGGCTCCCGTACTCCTCACGGAGGTCCCACTTGATAGCCCAAAAGGTTTGACGAAAGGGAGTGGAGTCCTATTTTTTTATAGAAGGAAAATGTTTCCACCTAAAAGCTAAAACTTTTCTCACCAAAGCCTTTTACATACCCACCCGGTGTACCCGCCACATGGAGCACCCTCACGCGCACAATTAAGGGAGAAAATTGATCCCCGCATATTTCTTTCCTTATGCACAAATAGGAAATAGAGTAGTATAAATGGAAGAGCATAAATTAATTAAGTTGTATAAATTCTTTCCGTACTAAATAAATTAATATATTCTTATCAATCAATCAATCAATCAATCAAGAGGCTAATTGCAACATCAAGAAGCGCACAATTAAGGGAGAAAATTGATCCCCACATATTTCTATCCTTATGCACAAACTCGACTTATGAATATTTCTTTCCTTACTTATGAATATGACAAATAGAAAATAGAGTAGTATAAATGGAGAGGCATAAATTAAGTATTAAAAATTCTTTCCATACTAAATTAAGATATCCCTATCAATCAATCAAGGGGCTAATTGCAAGTGCCCTGATTGCCATAGGAAGCCTTTCCAAAAGCATGATGCCTCCCTACCTTCTATCACCACACCTATAAAGTCATACACCTCTAGGATTAATCATTCACCCCATTATTGCCACTGCCACACCAATAAGCTCCTATCATCCGATTTCTTCTTCCAAGACAGGACCTCTCCGCCGATCGGAAGGAGACTAAAGCTGTGCCAAGCATCTGCTGCCACAAGAGCAACATGACGTCGCATCCAACGCTATGGTCACATCCCCCGTTCTCCCTACCCCTCCTAACGTCGCACATTGTGTGGTCATTGGCACTAGTGTTCGTTGTCCTGAAGGTCACATGCGCCTGTTGTCCCTGTAGGTCACCAGCGCTCCTGTCCCGCTAGAAGCCGGCCCTAGAGGTGCAAATTAAGCTGCGCTGGCCGTTTCGTCGCTGGATGCAATGGTGCACAGAAATTTGTAGAGGTAAGGTTCTATTATCCATTTAAACATTTCATTTATTTTTTTATTGCCTGCATATATGCTTTCGAATGTTTACTTGTCACCCTGTGTTGATCCTCACTATTGCTGCCCCAGCCCTGGTGTGCTGCTCGCCACCGTTGCACTAGGACGCCACTCAGCCTGCCCTGTATTTCACGTTGACGATTGAAGATCGAGATCTTTGCTTCTGCTAGAGGTAAGATATTGTTCTGATTTAACTTTTGATATATATTTTTTTTAATATGGTTCTTATGTATTTTAGGTTTTTGTGTTTATAGATCCATGATCCATGTATATATACTCTTTTTACACCAAAATCTTTATCATACCCACCAACACTAACAATATTTTACTTTCCATTTGTTTGGATTGACAATTCCTTTCTTTTGGCAATCACCGATGACTCCTTCCATTAATTCGGCCGAGCTCTTTCCATTTGTTTTGGATTGGCAATGACACCTCTCTATTTATTTGGATTGGCAATGACACTAATCTCTAGATTTAAAGAGAAGAACCCTGTACTGGTAGGGATACAAAATTAATGTTGGTTTCTATTGGATTTGCTTGCTTTGGATCATGTATGAAATATTTGCTCTTTTATTCCTGATTACTCGATGATCGATGTCTATGAATACATCAATAACTATGGTAGTTTAGCATTATAATTAATTCCTTTACCATCGTTTATGGTATTAAGTATTTTGATATATAATATAAATTTTGTTTACTGGATTTTTAGAAACATGTTCTAATTTGTTGAATATAAAAATATGGTATGGGTTATTTTTTTATTATTGAATATTTTAAATATATTTGATACTAAATTGTTAATTACTATATTTTTATTTACAAAATTATTTTTGAAACTATGTTGTCTCTGTATGAACACCTTTACTATAATATATAAAATTATTATTTACTAGACTTTCTATAAATTTAAAATTTGTATTTAATATATTTTTATTACACGTGCGTGTGGCACGTGCGTCTTCACTAGTTTTTTTTATAATTAGTAAAGGAATTAGTGAATCAATTCAAATACGGAAATAACTGATGATATACATGAAATATTCATTGGACGCATTCACTCAAAATGCATATATATTATTAGGGTACTATATGCCTAAATGGGATATTCAATGGATGCATTCACTCAAAATCGCGATTCTTTGACAAACCGGCCAAGAACTGAGATGGGAGGAATCCAAACCTGCAGGTGCTCGATGAAAGAGGGTCATGCTTCACTGGATCCTTTTTACCAGCATCGGTCCACATCCATCTGCTCACGGTTGCAAGATAAATCAGAAGGTGGATGAACGGGCGCTGGTGCTGACGACCACACAATGTACGACTTTAGGAGGGCAGGGAGAACGGGCAACACCACTGGCGACGATCAAGGAAATGTGGACGATACGGAACGCTGGTGATCTAAGATATGATTTCAACGCCCTGATGAACAACATCTCCCGTCTAACCAACAACATAAAATTGCTATTCACAACAAGCATTGCAACATGGGGAAGAGGCAGACCTTGGTATTGGATGCGACGTCCTGTTGCTCTTGTGGTAGCAGATTCTTGGCGCAACTTTAGCCCATTCCGATCAGCGAAGAGGTCTTGTCTCGGAAGAAGAAATCAGATGGTAGCAGCAATGGGGGTGAATGATTAATCCTAAAGGTATATGGCTTTATAGGTGTGGTGATGAAAGGTAGGGAGGCATCATACTTTTAGAAAAACTTCATGCGGCAATCAGGATACTTGCAATTAGCCCCTTGATTGATTGATTGGTGTGGATATCTTTGATTTAGTATGGAAAGAATTTATACTACTTAATTTATGCTCATTCATTTATACTACTCTATTTCCTATTTATGCATAAGGAAAGAAATATGTGGGGATCTATTTTCTTCCTTAATTGTGCGCATGAGGGTGCTCCATGCGGATACACCAAGTGGATATATAGAAGATTTTGATAACAAAAAATTTCACTTTTAGTGGAATCATTTTTCTTTCCTCAATTTTTTGGTCTGCCTAGGCGTTGTCAAACAAATGCCCTTACATGTGGACCGTCAAGATATGTTTTGTAAGGAGTATGGATGTGTTATCCTTTTTTTCTTGAGCATTAGGTGGGTTAATCTTGGTGAGAAAGCCTTTCAATTGTTTCAATTTTTATAGATATAGATCTATATATATTATATAGGCAAGATGGCAATCTGCTTGGACTAATTAGCTGAGCAAGCAAACTATTTTTTTAATAAAAAAACTAATTTCACTGCAAGCGATCAAGAGTCAACTCGATCGATCAAATGTATAAATCCCTGCTGATCATCATGGAACAGCCAAGAACAACCATAGTTACCTACTACTAGTACTATTTTTTACAGTACACTTCCGGTTCCAGATTGCTAGTTGGCCGAACCCAACTAAGACAAGGACCCAGATTGCTGCGCTACCTACTACTGATGATTACACAAAGCGTCAAAGCCGGCAGCATCCATCGTCTGATTATTACATTTACACGTACTAATAGCTAGCATAGCAACACAACACCTCTAGGCTGTATTGATAATCTATTTACCGAAGAGCTCTTCGCTGCGGCGGCGGACCTCCCGCCGGTACTGCTCCGCCTGCGCCTCCGTGTACCCGGACACGTCGGCCCGCAGGAGGAGGCGCGCGTACCCCCGGAGCCGCCGCGCCTGCGCCCGGCTCTCCGCCACCTGCCGCAGGAGCGCCTCCCTCTGCGCCCGCAGCGCCGCCTGCCGCGCGGCCGCCCGCCGGCGCGCCCCGGGGCTCGCGCCGCGGAAGAGCTGCGCCACGACCCGCGCCTCGATCTCGTCGTCCTCCGCGGGGTCGAGGAGGAGCTCGTCCGCCACGGCCTCGAAGGAGTCGTTGCTGGTGGCGGTGGTGGTGGCGGCCACGCCGCCGGACTTCGCGGACCCGGATGCCGCCGCCTCGTCAGACATTTTTGCCTTGGAGGGCGAGACTGAGTGATGGAGGAGACGTGTCCCTCCTTTTCAGGGAGAACGGGAGGTTCGTGCCACGGCTAATTTCCGGTGTCCCCAGCCAGGGCTACGAGAGCAAGTAGTATAGGGAGAACGGAAGGTTTTGCGTTGCAGTACACGTTACGGCCAACTTATTATATGAGCTGACTATTAGATTGATTTAAGATGATATGGTAATAATATATAGCTAATAACTAGCTAAATTATGAATCTTACTCATACGGATTTACGTGCATAAATCAAGTTTGGTCCACCATAAACTCCATAAAAGTATAAAAAACATATCCAAGAAATATTGCGTGAACCATTAGTAGCTACAAATCAAAATAGTGCAAAAAATAGATTGAAATAAATATAGTTGAATAAGTTTTAGACACACATTATACACATTATTTGTTTATAATTTCACCAAGTCTTGGCCAAAATTTATATGTTTCTTATTTTTTTTGAAAAAGAAATAACACGACCACAGGGTGACACTCCTGTGGGCTTTGCTCTATATTTTATAAACAAATTTAAGATGAAATCCGTGTTGTATTTTGCAAAGATGGAGTAGTTCATTTCCACACATCTTCGTATGCTTAATATACTATTGCTTATATCTCCTTATCTGCAAACCTAGTTTGCATATTGCTTATCTCCTTATCTGCAAACCTAGTTTATATCATGTCATATTATTTGACCAATTTGACGCATAGAGTTTTAGGTTATATAATGAAACTTCATGTTAAAGAGCTGGGATTGCTTTTTGTTCAATTGTAAGTTTTAGGTCGTCCATGTTGAAGAGTTCAATATTCTGTGTTTTCAAACTTTAGCTAACCTCATCACGAATCAGCTCAATGTATTAGGTAATCTCCTCATAATGCATGGCTCAAAAAAGGAGCCGTGGAGATTTCTCATCATTATACTTGCTCATGAGAGTGAGAGTGATAGCAGTTGTTGTAACTTGTAAGCAAACTCAGCCAATGTATCTGTATCTCTATGCCAATTTAGTTGCCCTATTCATTGATGATCTTCGGGCCAATTTGTATCGATGTGTTGTGGTGATATGGAATTATATCCAAATAATGGAGAAGAGAGCAACAATATTACGAAGTTCTTGGCCCATATGGATGACGGCCTCTCACTGTTCTTGCTTGCCCCCAATTGTTTTCAGTTTTCACGATAAGTTTTCTTATAAAAGTAATGTCCACTCCTCCCACTTTATCTCCCATTATACTATCAATATTCCCCCGGACAAAAAAAAGTAATTACATTAAGCGGGTGCTCACTAGAACTTGAAGCAACAACATGCAAAGCTGCTTCACCTAAAACCATTCAAATCAAGCTTTTATAGAACAGAACAGAACTTTCAAATCTAGATCATAAGCTTTCCCTTTCTGCACGTTCTCATGGAATTCAGAACCTTCTAACTGGCAAAAGGCAATGCTTTTACTCAATTTTTAAAAAGCCTACAAAAAAGCTAAGGAGTCTCAACTAAGATTAAATACTTTCATGCGTATTTGAATCGTCATTTTACACAATGGTGAAGGATTTGTATAACTTTAGACACGAGATCAATAGGGAGTTGAATCGGCTTAACACAATGGAGAAGGTTTAGGGTAATTTTATCATTGGGATTGTTTGCTATGGTGATTGCCATGGTCATGAAGCCAAAGGCCATACACCACATTTGCTGTCTGCCAGTCTCCATCGGTGTGATGGTGAATTGTATTATATTAGTCGGGCTGGAGGCTGGAACAAATGTAAGTGACTAATTCACGCAATTTTCGGGCACTAATTGCGTATTATACTGAATGCAAATAATAACTAAAGCAAGCTGGACGACCAAGTAACTGAGGCGGATAATGCATGAACAGAAGTGAGTGTTAGATATGTAGCATAGCTGGCTTGGGCCTTTAGGCCCGGTGCTGCCCTTGGCCCATATGACCCGTGCGCAAGTGTAGATGGATTAGGGTAGGGATTCCTACGGTGATCATACTTTCATAAACCAACCTAGGTCACCCAACCTTTATATGTGCATGCATTCTACATCCATCCATCAATCTACTATCGCCATATTCCGGCTTACAGTGTGCACCGCCAAGATTTAGGAAACCTGATATAGGTCTTCTGTTCCAGCTGATGTTCTTAGACGTTGGTATAATAGTGTTATTTTATTGTGATTTTGTGAGAGGTGGCTCACAACTGTCAGCTGAAATTCCCAGCAGAATGCAACAAACTATGCATTCTATAAAAACAGGGAAACCTTCTTTAAAAAAGGCATAAACACTAAGAGCATCTGCACGAATAGGTAAGATCAATTCAACTAAAGAGAAGAAAACATTATTGGTACAAAGCAACAGATTATACACAATGCTGCCATGTCTAGTCCCAAATGCCATTCAGTTTTAACACCCCTAACAGAATAACAATTTTGTTGAACACCAACATACACGTCTTCCACCACATAAACACCATCACAAGTTCTACAGAGAAAACCCTCGTCAGCGATTAGCTCATCTTCGCTCCTTTCTTTCTGTCGGCAAACCAAACTCTTATGCCACACCTTCCAGCACATGGGTGAACACAGATAAATACAGAAGTAAAATCCCCAAAACAACCGACCCCCATGTATAACCTGTATAAGATGTTAAAATGTGTTTTTCTCAACTGGCCCAAATCCTGTCCAATCTGTCCACGCTCTTCCGCCCACAGTCCAGCTGCTCAATGTTCCTCTTTGGCCTCTCAAAGATGTCGACACTTCTCCTGGATTTCTCAAACTGATCGAATGAGATCTTTAGTTTGTCCACCTTCTCGACATTGCTATATCTGTGCTCAGTATTTCTCGTCCTGTCTCGGGTTGACCTTGATTTCTCCCTGCGGTCTGTGCTCTTTCGCGAGGGTTCAAAGAAATCAATGCTCTTTCGTGACGGTTCAATCCGATCCACACTTTCCCTCCAGGCTTGCCTATGGGATGGTGAGTTCTCTACTGTATGGACAAATTTCTTGAGGTGCCTGAGGTATTCTGGGAAGAGCTCTAAATCACAGTGTTTCCCTCCCCTGAGCCATAAGGGCTCGTATTTCTCTTTGCAAAGTTCCCATAGTTGCTTACCATGAGACCAATCCACCACTTCATCAGCAGTTCCCTACATATCACCAAAAGAGTTATCAACACCAGTAACCAAGCAAATAACATGCAGAGTGAATTTGAATAAGTTAAACCAAGAAATGTTCTGGTTAATGTGAAAATGTTATGCACTAAATTTATCCACAGCTAAGGATAAGTTGCAAAGTAATCCCTGTAAAGTTCCCATCTATTCCATGTGCATAACAGTAACTCCAATTATTTGTGTGCGCTGGCGTACAAGCTCAGACCACATGAACATTGTTCCATATTGTCAGATGTGCCATTCAAATGGCATGAGCTGCAAGGGTCTGACACAGTTGACTGCAGATGGGGAAAAAAGGTAATGTGGCTACGCATATTAGGGCACTATGACTTGATTAACAAATTAACCCGCTCTGAGCTACACCGACCTCAAGTCTCACCCATCTGATTTCAATGTTATATAGCTCATGTGATTGAGAAGGCATGCTCTACACCATAAGTAAATACTATGTGGATACGAGTTCTAAACCATATATAACTTCATCCAGTATGCGCATTCATTCATAAAAAGTAGGCCAAACTATTAACATCAGAAATTATGCACATCACACCTTCAAACTGTTTTTGATGGCTGCGATACAATCATGGCCCAGTTTTTTTCCAACAATGTTGACCTCTAATACCTAGAGTCATGGGCAGGACATGTGAACACAAAAATGGTTATGCATGGTGTACCCAAAGTCCTATATGTGTTCAGCTGGTCCACATGTTACAGACCATGATAGGTCCAATTGTTTATGTTCTAATAAATTTTGAAGGAAAAATTTATTCAATCAACAGATTACTAATAGAAGAAATTTACAACATTTTTTCAAATGATTCTTATTTTTGCCAAGTTGATGCCCAGGGGACAATCATTGTAAGTATTGATTTTAGACCAAAATTTTCTATTTTGGCTTTCTATTGAGTGTGCTGTTTGCTCAGCTTACTTGATGTAAGATCTAGATACCTAATTAGATAACACAATATTTCAACTCTGAAAACTGCATTGCCAGAATGCAACATATTCATAAATAACTCAATATTCAGACGAGCAGAGAAACTGAAACTCAACTAGATGAATGCAAGTTGCTGTATCGTGTCAATGAAGTTAGCCTAGGGCATTTACTTACACTATTAACACCAGAAGACCTCCAGTTGATATATTTAGTGAAATGCGGTTCAAAAAAATCTCAAGGGTGTACAGGTGCAACAAATTAGTTTTTTTTTTAAAAAAAAAACTCAGAGGCATATAGGTGCACAAATTGAACCTGAGTGCACTGAAATAATGTGTTTCCAGAACAGACCAAACAATATTTTAGTGTGCAGTTACTGTCATCTGCTTATCTCATACTATCTTGGTATCAAGCATAACAATCAGATATTCAAGAAAACAGAAAATTTAACAAATCATTTGCACTTGTCCCACTATCCTGTCTTTCACAACTTTTATGTCGGATGAGGGTTTAAGTAGATAAGAACTATACACTGATATATTAGCTATTCGCCACAAATTATCCAGTTATCAAGAAGCAACCCAAACATTTAAAAATAAGAAGTGTGTTCAATACATGGATAATGGTTTATCAGACCTTTAAATAGTTCTTTCATTTTGGAAAACTAAAAGTACATGATAGACCAAAGTAACAAGCACTGGCTTGTATGAAACTACTATAATTTAACTGCATCACATAGAACAGAGCAACAAAGACCAGACTAATAGATTATTGCGTCTCAACTGACAAAAACAAATGCAACTAAATAAATATAAGGATTCTTCAACATTGAATTTTATTCAGCAACTGGATCCACAAAAGCTTAATCTGTTGAGGAAAGGTGTGTTATATACTTCAACACTTGTAACTAATCCAAAAAAAAACCGCAGATGCGCAGAGAGCTGCATATCATTGCATTAAGAAAAACACAGAGTTTGCAACACACCCAAAACACATGCACATGTACCCACACGGCAAGACTTCAGTTACTCACGCCTATGACAACAAACAATGACCCAACCAGATAAACAACCAGACACCTATATGGCAACCACCTCCAAATGTACTAAGCCCCTAGCAGTAGCTTATCTGAATTTCAGGTGGGAATGCAAGTTGATGGGCAGGTTAATAATAATTTATGTAATCCAAATTTAAGGTTTTACCTCTGCTTTTATAGCATATAATTGAAATATTTTTCTCATATTGTATAAAGCAACAATTGAAAAGCAAATATACCTATTGATTATAACTTGACATCTGACTATTGATTGTCAAATTGAATTTGAGAAAGAGAAAAAAATGTAAGTTGGAGATACACTTACATGTATAATGAGCACAGGACAGCTAACTTGAGGGATTTTATCAATATTCTGGAAGCAAATGAAAAATAGAGAACTGTCAGCATAAAATAGAGATAGTGCAGGACATGAGAGCATAGATCAGGTGAGTCAATATTGAAAGCAGTGAGTAGCAGATCATAACAAACCTTGTATATGTCAAACCAATATGTACATTTCACAGGATACATAACTCTCAGCCCTGACAATATAGGACTATGCAGGACAACAGCTCTCAGCCGAGGCAATCGACTCGCCAAATCTACTGTAGGCCCACTCCCAACAGATTGTCCATAAAGAATTATTTCTTCTTCCTTGGCACCAAAGTTCTCTATGAGGGACTTGTAAGCTGCCTCTATATCAGCATAAGTATTGTGCTCACTCGGCTGAAACCGGACAAGAGACACTTAGCGAAGTAGATTTTACTTGGTCTTGTTACGAAAAATAACATTTGCTCATCTTCAACATACCTTTCCTGATGATTGCCCATATCCTGAATAGTCATACCTGCATAGTTTCATAGTTACTATTAGCCTCTGGTTACAAGAAAAAACCAAGTAACAAGCTGCATATGCTGTTTGTTCACACCATACAACTTACATAGGAACTGTGTTCTTTATGTTCTATCAAAATTCAAAACCAAGGAGTTCTCCATATTATCAACGTGCAAACAAATTCATAGGTTGAGTTCTAGCTATGTGTGCCAAAATACTTTTGATTTTCCAAAATTCATTTTATGCAAGCTACAAGACAATACGACTGAGTTTCTGTCATACCCCTTTTGTTTTAGGAAATGATTATAAGACAATATGACTGAGACCAAATTCCTTCAAATAGATTCATCTTGAGATAAACAGAGGCGCCTAAGTTAGAAGACCCCAAGGAACTTTACAGTACTTTACAGATCAGTTACAGTTCATTGATGAACTTCCCATAAAGGATATCATGAAGCAATCTTGAAGTATGCCAATTGACAATCAAGCACTACCAACGCATCATAACATGCCAAAACAAACTCTATCAAACAGTCCCATCCCATAATGGAAAAGAATCCAGTGCTAGATGCAGCATAAATTGGAATCTATTTAGAGCCCATAAAGAAGATAGCAATAATGGAAACATATCCAGATAATGATTTGCCATGAAATTAGTATATTGGTCTCAATCATCGACATTACATTTTAGCAACAGCCATCTATAGCACGGCATAATTTAGACATACTCCAGACACAATATGCAGTCTGAGATAAAATCATCAGAAATGTCTATTTGATTCAAAAGAGATGAATTTAGCAATGCCAAAACCTCTCTACAAGCAGAGACATTGAATCTGTAATGCAAGAAGGGCGCATAGAAAAGAAATGTTTAGTCCCACAATAAAACAAGAACATAGCTTCTTGCGGTCCTCGGGAAAAGTGAACGCTCCAATCTCCAACCAATTAAAAGAGAAGAATAAGCTAAACCAGCTTTGAAGCTGTTTTGCTCTACAGCGGAAGTACTGCCCAGATCATGTGTAAAGAGAAATCTAAAAATGTACCAGTGATGCACCAGCAGCACCACCCAGGAACTAGCAAAGCCAAGCCAATGAGCCAAGTCTACATGAATGGGTATTTTTGTTTGATTTATAATAAACCAGTTTGCACATACAAGCTGACCAGGAGAGACTATATCATTTATTTCATATCAAACAAAATCTAGGACCATCAATGACTTCTCCCTTGGATAGGATAAGTCAGCTCCTAATCCAAGAGTGGTGTAAGCACAGGATCAACTGGTCAACCCCAAAATGAAGTGTAGAATTATTTTTTTTTTAAAAAAATCACAGCTGAAGAATTCCAAATTCAGCAATACACTCGAAGTATAGCAAACATTCGAGAAAAGCTGGCAACCAGAAACTATCATCATGACAGGCCGACTGCCCTGCGCAAGAATCTGTTTCCCTCTTCAAGAAAAGCTGCTATACCAAACCCCAAAATAGCCAGGCAGGATCTTGAGCGGCGCAGAAGTTTCAGCCCAGTAGCTGAACATTCCGTGATACTGATACCATGAACAGATCAGAGAAAATTCCAAGAGAAAATGAACTCCCAGAAAAATATATCGCTTTCCCCAAAAAAAACAGTAATCCGAAATACTAAAAAAAGATTCTGAAAGCACAGCCCATTTGCATCAACTTTACTTGCAAAGTAAACCCAAAATTCGAGGCATCATCATATATCACGTCATGTATATCCCCAATTCGGCGACAGGAAGCCTATGAAGAAGGAAATGAATATTCCCACGCCAAAGCGTAAAAATCCTCAAATATGGGCATACCCGCAGAAGATTACGGGAAGTCGACTAATTGGGACAAAGGAAAGCCAAGTGAGACAAGCATACCAAAAGCACGAAATTCCCCCCAAATTTAGTAAAATCTAGAACAAACTAGGGAGCAAAAGGAAAGAATTTGGCATCAAAACATGACATTTCACACATCGACGGCGACAAATCGAGCAATCCCGTAGTCCAGGAGCACGGCAACTAAGAGGCGCGTGCCTAAGAGCATCCGCAGATCACGCCAAACCGAGAAGGGGACAGGACAGCAAGCAAGGCGAAGCTAGTCACACTAGGGGAAAGCGGGCGAGGGAGGCGAGCTCACCCGAGGACGTTGACGCGGAGGTTGAAGGAGAGGTGCAGGAAGAGCTGGTAGAGGTGGCCCAGGTCGGCGGCGTTGCCGTGGGAGTAGAGGACGGTGGACGCGGCGTCCGGGTGGCGCACGTACATGGCCGCCAGCGTGTTCCCCTTGCGCGTGCGGAGGCGCAGGACCTCGACGTTCTCCCGGTGGGGCTGGCCGCTGAGCGTGGTGACCCCAGCCCCGGCGTCCTCCACCAGCGCGTACGACGGCGGCGTCGGCGGGAAGAAGGCCATCTTCGCCGCCACGCTCGACGTCACCCCTCCCATCCCGCCCCTCCTCGATCTCCCTCTCTCGCTCCTCTGAGCTCGCTCAGGCGGCCTTTCTAGCTCGAATCCGGAGGGGAGCTAGCTGGCCAGCTAGAGCTTCTTGTTTTTTTTTCTCCCCTCCCCTCTACCGCTCCCTCCTCCTCGGGTGGGTTGCCTTGCCTCCTTTTCGCGTGCTCGATGGTTTGGTACTCGTGAGACGGTGGAATGGAGTGGGTGGTGGTGTGGGGATGGGAGCGAGAGCGAGCGAGCTGCCGGTGCTGCGCGGCGTGCGAGGAGGTCAGGAGGTCCTCGAGTCAAGCTGAGGCAGGGGCGAGTCGTTTCACGCTCGATCGGCTCTGGTTTTGGACGGTGGCGGGTTGGCTGCAGCTGAGCTCACCTCGGCTGTTGGTGCGCCGCCGGCGGCTTCTTCCCAGCTGGTGGATAGCTCGTCGAACCAGTAACGCATTTTCAGTACAGGCACCCTTTCGGGAATTAAGCAGTAGTCAATAAATGTTCTAATTTTAGAAGTAATAACTGAACGATTTGGAAGTTAGTAAGTAAATGATTTCTATAGGTACATAATGGTAATAGGTCCTTGTAGTATCTCGGATAGTGACGAACCTCCTATGGAGTTACGTGGACGGCTAATGTGATCTAAGCTTATGGTCAGTCCATAACCTTGGATACCGAAGGTGTTTTTAGGGTGATCTCGTAGTTCCTATAGATGAAAACAATAAGATCTTTCTAAGAATTTTCTTCCTTTTTGCAATATTTTTAGTTACCCGCTCACAATGAGGAATCGAGGAGTACATAATTTACATTAATTTGGTGGAGTAGAGAAACTTATTCCGCTTTGGTAAATAAAAGAACAAAAGAATGAGTGATTCATCATTCATGAGAAGCTGTCTGTAGCTACCAACTATCAACTCCGTTCGAATTAAATTCTACCAGTACGTACTGTTTCCAGATGTACCTTTCCAGACCATGTACAAGCGATGTACCTTTCCGGACTAAATGTTTAGCAAGAACAACCAATATTCGTGTAGCATTTCGAGACTGATGGAAGTGAAAAGTGCCAATTTAAAAAAAATAATCTTTATCGACGTCGTTTTCAACGGCCGTAAAAGCTGGGGGCATGATGTATGTATATCCAAACATATGAATAATCTAGATGCATAGAAATCAGAGTTGAAAGGAACATTGGTGCTAAAGAATCTTTTGAGAGACGTTTCAATGATTGCTATTCAAATGTGCTGACTGGTGACGGGATTAGAGAGGAAGAGTTAAAAAATGAAAATTCTTAGATTCTCCGCACTCGTCGTACTCTATTTTCATCATCTGAAAGGAATATTCTATCCTGGTCATCAAGATTCTCTCCTCTATACCAATTTCTCCTGCACCCATCGTACTCTATATCCCATCCTCTATACCAATTATTACATATTTTATTCAACTCTCTCCAACTACCATCTCATTTTAACAAACACATTTCTTCATAACACAATCATTTGGAATGGTTATTCTTAAATAATATAATCTAAAATAATTAGTAATCAATTTTTTAATTAAGTAATAATTCGTAGTAGTACTATTTAATTAATAAAATGCTGCCGAGGGAGCGGAGATGTCTACCTGTCCGATGCTATTTTTACTAATCTTTAAACTAGAGAAATATTAGATTAGAATATGAGTATGTGCATGTAATGAAAGTTGTAGTGCTTGTCACAAAGAACTCAAAACAGTTGAGTTTGTATTTTTATGATTTTTCTACGATTTTATACGAATTTTACAAGTCCTCAAATTTGAAAAACAAAAGTTCAGCTCAGGTTTTACAGTGTAGTCCTCGGGTTTTTGCATAAAGGACCCTAAATCTATTTTGACGATTGCAATGTGGCCCCTGGCAGGAGCTGCCATGGTTGGGGGCTAAAATCCAGCGAGAGCGAGGTTCACCGGTGGCGAGGGAGGGGTGGGGAGCATGATGGAGGCGAGGGCTACTCGTTCCGGGGTTTTTCTCGGGCGGCGGAGGAGGTGCGGAGACGGGGGCTCGATGGTGCGGCGGCGGCTCGGTTCCGGTGAGGTCTATGCGGGGCAGGGCGGTGGGGCTGGTCAGCGAGGTCCAGGGAGGCGAGGTGGAGCTGGTTGGTCCGAGGAGGGGCGGGAAGGGGAGCTCGAGCTCATCGCGGCAATGGCGGACGGAGGTGGCGGATGGAGGTGGTCGGACCTCGCCGCACTCTACCTCCCCCTCTCTCTCTGGCGGCGCAGCGGGGCGGGGTGCCCTCCAGCGGCGCGCCAGCGGCTTCCGAAGGTTGGGCCTGGCGGGCCCCGCGCCACTTTTGCACGTTGCGGACGTCCGGTACATACTCTGGAAATAGTGGATGCTGCTCCTCCCGCTTCGGTAGCGTGTATGATAGAGGACGCTGGTGCAATAGTTTTTACTCTATATCGGTACTGGAGGATGGATAGTGTTTACCAGTGCGGACGGCCTTATGGTAGTAGAGTAAGAGCTCCAAGTTGGTCATGAAAGGTGGAGAGAGATATGAACATATTGTCACGACACAACACACATAGCAATTTATATTTGGATCCCGAGTGATACAACAATACAAGTTTAGGTCAAAATTATTCGAGGGTTTTATACAGTTCCCCAATTATTAATTTTTACAGCTAGGTCCCTAAATTTATTAAGCACTTAACTCAGGTACAAACGTATTTATTTGCAATTGATCTGCCTAAATGGCATTTGTGTCGTCGCCCAAAATTTTCATTTTTATCTATCGCTATTGGTCCTACAAAACAAGCAAACAAAAAAAAGTAAAATTCCATTGTGTCCCACGTGTTTTCCTAACATCCTCTCTACTCTACTCTCTCTCTCTCTACTCTCTCTCTCTTCACGATTAAAGCTCCAAGTTGGTCATGAAGGATGGAGGAGAGATGGCCATATCACCCTGTCATAAAAAAGGGTAATTATATGCTAATTATTGATACTTGGACATCAATTGACACAACTAATAGGATTAGAAACTTTATTAGTTCGTTCAACTATGTGGCATTCTCGAACAAGTTTGATAACTGCCGATGGACTATATTCTTTAAATAAAAAAAGAAATTTCATTATGAATGCCAAAAGTACCCACTCTAAAATGATACTGAAATTTATGGAGGCCAAAAGTACTCAATCTAAAATAATATTGAAATTTATGGAGGCCAAAATCACCCACTCTAAAATAGCAATTCTCCTCTGAGAATTTTACATGAAATTTACAAGTCAAGGTGAAATCAATGAGCTGTTTAATATTTTTTATGGGACCATGCTGAACAACAACTGTAAGCGTTCAAATATGAACGAGTTATATTCAACAATCATTGCCAACCTCCTATTTTCCGTAGCTGGGTTTGATGTATGTCATGAAATATTTAGTGTAATTTGTAGTCATACAATTTAAATAAACATTGTTGCATGATCTCGCAAATGAGTTATTTGTTTCTCGAAAACACAATACCGACATACTCATACCATACGCACTCCCCCTATAAATGGGCACAGATTGGACAGCATATTACTTAAGGACCTATTTGATAGAGCTCCCAGAGCACCTTCTAGGCTGAATACAGAAGAAACGCTAACAAATAGTTTTCTCTTAGAGAAGAAACGCTAACAAATAGTTTTCTCTTAGAGAAGTGATTCTATGCCGTTTCTGTGGAGTTATCCGTGAAATGAACTAAGAAGCTGGGAGCCGAATAAAGTAGTTTCTTCTAATTCACTTCTCACCTGGATCTATTTTTTCTATAAAGTTCATCTTAGACAATCGTAGAGAATCACTTTCAGCTAGTGAAGTACTTCTCTTAGAGAATTAGAATCAAGTGAAGCTATACCACACTGGCCCTTCGAATACTTCATCAAGGGGCGAGGGATGATTATTTATGCAAATCAACAAGGAGAGACACCACGAAAACAACCGGTGTGAAGGCTGTCTCAATGTTACCTGTTTCTTCTCTCACAAGAACATTGCACGGACTCTCAAATCTTCAAGGTACAAACTTTGACATTTTAGATTTTTTTTTTGGTGAGAGGTGGGTGGGTGTGTACGTGTACTGGTTGTAGTAAGCTTCGTTCCATGTATTTGATGAGTGCAATTACAAGCAAGGACATTTATTGTGCTTTATTTAAGTTTTCTATTTTTATGTTTCTTCATATCCGTGGCCAAGTGCGGGGAGTCCTAATTTTGCGGCACTTCCTATATTTTTTTTTGTTTTTTGGTGTACTCTATTTTGGACAGCGTTTCCTCGTCGAAAGTGCGATTCTATCACTCCTTAATCAGGTAACCTTGATGCCTTGATCATGCCTGCCCTGGCAGCCATCCTGTACCGCCGCGAGGTGCCATCCTGCCACGTAAGCACGCGAATAGTAGCCGCCATCTGGACAGACTGTTCCGGCATGATTGCCTCAGCGGTCGACTTGGTGCAGTGCAATCACTGTGCAGCGTGCGCGCACCGTACCGTACCTTGGCCGGGCACCCCTCGCCCGCTCGTTCGTGCGGGCCTTCAACGCCGTCCGTGGGCACGTGTACCGGAGCTACCCTCTGGACCACGCGTCCTCGTGCCTCCTTCCCGGTTCCGGTCCGGGCCCCCGCTCCTGCACGAATGCACGATCCTATCTATCGCCTTGAAGAAGGATGACGACGATGCGTCGACGCATCGGCTGCATTCATGGCCGGAGAGGTGTGGAGACTGGAGACGCGACGTCCGGCCTGCAGGCAGGCAGGCCGGCCTACGGCGCAGCAGCTCCAGCCAGTTCAGCAGGCACCAATCGCAAGTGTCGATATTTTGGAGTGTTTTTCCCCCTTCTTGCAGAGGTAAAGTCCCGTCCCGTCCGTGCGCACCCGCGCGCGAGCGCGGCGTCCCTCCCCCGTGCGCGCTCGGCGTCGGCAAATCGGAACGGACGCGTGCGTGGCCGCCGGTGTCGCGCGCGGGCGGGGCAGCGCGGCGAGGGCAGGCCCGAAGCCGCGGCGCGTGGTCCGCCCGCCGCTTTACACCGCGGGCGGAGGGAGGCGTGCCGTCACGTTCCAGCAATGATGGTGTTGACGTCAGATTTTGACACGTGTTGAATCGGCGTCAGGAGGAGAAGATTGGCCGATGCGGCAGATCTGGAGGCTACAGTAAAGAATCGGCCGATTGGGGTAACAGTTGGAAATCGGCCGATGGGTGATGCAGCTTGCGCTAACAGGATGGGACTACTTCGGACGGTCCCGGTCAAAAGTTGGTCAACAGAGCGACGCTAAGTCGGTCGGAAAGCAATTGAAAAAGTTCTGATTGGATTAGGAAACGGCGGCGGAAGATTCTGCGGGAGTCCGTTTCCTTTTTAAAAGATATTATAGATATAGTAGTTTTCCCATTTTTAAATAAGGTTGTAACGAGTCGTAATCGACCAGGAGTCTTAGTTTTAGGGTATAAATAGGAGTCGTCAGGGCTTTGCAGAGATATCAACACATCAATCAACAACAATACTTCTACTTTTCCAGCAATTTACTTTCAAGTCGGCGACTTCGCCAATATTTTCTTCTTCCACGAGTTCGTACGGATTGGCAGGGCTGCATCAACTTGATCTCCGGCCAATTGGTAGGTTCCGCTTACCGAGTAATATCCGAGCTTTAACTACGGGCGCATCATTGTGGTTTCGTTTGGATTTATTCACCAGTTATCGATATTTACTAGAATTGCAAGTTTTACCTGTTATTCTAGTATTATCACCAGTTATCCAGCTTGAGATCAGAGTAATCGGCTTCGTTATTTTTCTCCTTCGATTTATCATCATACAGCCGATTAGATCTATTTCAAGTGTTGCTTCTGTAGTAATTGTTTAGATCGCTCTAGCAGTCTTCTTTACAATTACTATACGATCATCGGCTGATCCATAGCCGATCATCTCTACAGCAAATCGGCCGATTCGCCGCCGACGCGCTCCTCAGGACAGATCGGAACTCCAGCCGATCGACGCGCCTGAAATTTAATACTCTATTTCCTTGTCAATCAACAGGTCAGATTGACTGGCACGCCGCGCGAACCGCACCAGGGCGATAACCCGAACAGGAGCTAAGCAGATTCTCCCGGGTCGTGTGTCCGACGCTGAAGACCCATCGGCCGATTCCTATCCGGCCGATTTTAGCGCCAACACACTTTTGGCACGCCCGGTGGGACCATCCAAGATCTGATATGTCGAAAAACGCAGAAATCTCTGACAGCAACATCATTGAGGTCACAGAAGCTGATCTCAAGGACGACCAGAGGGAAGAATTGGCCAAACATCTGGAAGATTACAAGAAGATGTACCTCCAGTCGTTCAGTCGTACCAGAAGCGGGGAGGCAGTCAAGAAAGCCCCTATTCTAGCACCTCGCCACATCACCATTGCTGAAGACTCGGGCAAGATGTCAGAGATGATTCAACAGTCCGTGTATCAAGCATTCATCGACCAATCCTCGGTGATGAGCAACACGGTGTATAACGCCGTCGTCAACTCTCTGGCCAGCGGAGCCATTCAAGGCTATCAGGGACCGGCATATGCCCCCCCAACTACTCTGCCAGCCAGAAGCCTACCATACACATCCCAATCGGCTCCTCAGCCGATATTGACGCAACGCGAGGGGTACAGCTCTCCACCACCTCCGGCGTCTCCAAGATACAGCGGTGCACCATGTCTCCCATCGCTAGCGCCGCTTCAACCCGTTCAGATGGCTTCTGTGCAAGAACTACCTACAAGCTCAGCGTCTTGGGGGACGTCAGCCACAGCGTATTTTTCCCGAGCCAGCGAACGGGCATGGCACTTATCCGGTTCAGGTGCCATACCAACCGGCCGCCCGGCCGACGGTTTCCCAGTATCAGCCGATCTTACCAGAAATCGGCAGGGGGGCAAACACTGTGGAAGCATTCAGAGGCACGGCGCCAGCAGTGACGTACGAAGGGGGTGCGGACTCGTTTCACCATCAACAATCGGCCGCTCAGCAAAATTCGCCGATTCATCACCCGGCCATACCAGCCCTTCAGCATATGCCCGGGCCGCGAACAACTGTTCATCAGCAGCAGGTGGACTGGACGGCAAGAATAGCAGAAGTAATCCAGGATCAGTTTGGACTGAAGCCGAAAGTTCAAACTTATACTTACAAGACGCCGTATCCATCGGCCTATGACTCGCTGCCGTTCCCACTCCGCTACAAAGTTCCTGATTTCACCAAGTTCTCAGGGACGGACGACACATCCACTGTGGAGCATATCAACCGATTCATCATCCAGTGCGGAGAAGCTGCCACGCAAGATGCTCTGAGGGTGCGTTTATTTTCATCATCTCTGTCCGGATCGGCCTTCCAGTGGTTCACCACTTTACCGCCAAATTCTATCGTCACGTGGGCCGATCTGGAGAAACAATTCCACAAGTACTTCTATGCAGGAGTACACGAGATGAAGATCTCGGATTTGACTAGCCTCAGGCAGAGGAGCGATGAACCAGTGACAGGGTATATACAGAGGTTCAGAGAAATCAGGAACAAATGCTACAGCCTGGCTCTGACCGATGCACAGTTGGCCGATATCGCTTTCCAAGACCTCTTGCCACAAATCAAAGAGAGATATGCTGCCCAAGAGTTTGAGAGCCTGAGCCAAATCGTCCACCAATTATCAGGGCAAGAGGTCCGACCGTTTGAACAGCGGAGGAACTTCTAAAAGAAGGTGGCATACTTGGAGGGATCTAAATCCGATGCGGAAGAAGAAATCGGCCTGGCGGAATGGTTAAAAGGGAAAAAACCAATATCTTGCCCCTTTGGCAAGAAGGAGCCAGAGACATTCGGCTTTGACACGTCAAAGGCCGATAAAATTTTTGATCTACTGCTTCAGGAGGGGCAGATTAAGCTGTCTCAACATCACACCATCCCTACGGCCGATCAACTTAAGAAGATGAAATACTGCAAGTGGCACAACGCTACTTCTCACGATACAAATGAATGTAAAGTCTTCCGCCAGCAGATACAATCGGCCATTGAACAGGGGCGGCTTAAATTTGAAACACCAACCAAATCGGCAATGCCGATGAAGATAGATCAGCATCCCTTCCCGGCCAACACGGTTAACGCTGGAGGAGACTCAAGTCAAACCAAGGTTCTGACGTCAGAATCGGCGAGAAGAGGCGGCGCTATCGACCCCAGGAGGCAGATCACGACGGAAGAAATCAGAAGAAATAGGCGAGGGCCAGAACGACCACGCAAACCCGTCACCTCCCAATTCTTACTCAGTAAATATCGGCAGCAGCAAGAACAGGCAAGATACCAGGAAGAGACGATACGCCGGCATGAAGATCACTGGCAATGTCCGTTCTTCATCCACTGTTGGGAGAACGATATCAGATTGCCATCTGCCGACAACTGTCCGGAGTGTAACGGATTGAGCCGCAATGATCGCCCGAGGCCACACTCTAGGGACAGAGGATCAGAGCCGATCAACAGAAATCGGCGTGAAGAACGGCGCGTTTCGGTGCATGATCGGCTGGGGGGCATAGTTGACCAGTACAACAGGTCAAAAAGTAAGATCGGCCAGCGAGATGGACTGGGGGGCAGAATCAGCGCACACGATCGGCTGGAAGAGATGGCCGATGACAGGGTATCAGACGAAGATCCCCTAGGGAGGGAACCAGATTGGGAACACGCCAGATCATCGGCCAAACCAGTGAATCCCAGGTGGTGTCCCGATGGCCTATCCAGATCCCAGAAGCGGAGGATCCAACGCTTACGCCAGTGGGAGCATCAAGAAGAAGAACAAAGACATGTGCCAGAGAGAAGGAATGTTAAATCTCGAGTTTGGCGCCCAAAGAAAAACGATCAGGAAACGAACAACCAAGAATCGGCAGCCGAAATTGATATGGTATTCATACTGCCGATGGAGTTCATGGCGCCCAATGATCGAGATAAAGTAACAAGAACAGAAGAAGAACAAATGGCACAACTGGTATTAGAGCCGATGACGGCTACGTTTGAGAAACCAGAAGAAGAAAAACGGCAGCATCTCAAAGCGTTGTTTCTCAAGGGCTATGTCAACGGGAGACCCGTCACCAAATTACTGGTAGATGGAAGCGCGGCAGTTAACATCATGCCATACGCCATGTTCCGCAAGCTGGGCAAGGGCGATAATGACCTCACCAAGACGGACATGATGCTAAAGGATTTCGAAGGCAACGTGTCACCCGCCCGCGGAGCGCTCTGCGTCGACCTCACCATCGGCAGTAAGACCCTCCCTACTACTTTCTTCGTTATTAATGGCAAGGGGTCCTATAATATGCTACTTGGTCGCGACTGGATACACGCAAACTGCCGTGTCCCATCTACTATGCATCAATGCCTTGTGCAATGGGTCGGCGACAGTACAGAGATAGTCGCTGCCGATTCCGTCTACAGCGTTACAGCGGCCGACACACAACAGTGGAGCTGCGAGCACGTCAAGTGTATATCTGGCAGGACTTGGGACACTGACTTTCTGAAAGTGTCCGATTTCGATCTACAGCCGATCCAAGCAGTCGGCTCTGATGATTCAGAATAAATGGATCAGCTCGTCCGAGAAGATGGGAAGCTTGGACATGGGTTTACGTCGGCCGATTTATTAGAGACGGTAGATTTGGGAGATAGCAGCAAATCAAGGCCGACGTACATTAGTGCCAATTTGGATTCTGAGTACAAATGTAAATTGATAAGTTAATTAAAGAGTTCAGGGATTGCTTTGCTTGGGAATACCACGAGATGCCAGGACTAGACCGGTCTATTGTTGAACACCGGTTACCTATAAAATCAGGATATCGGCCGTATCAGCAACCTGCACGACGGTGTAACCCCAAGATTCTACCTGACATAAAGGCCGAGATTACAAAGTTGATTGAGGCAGGATTTATTCGGCAGTGCCGCTACGCCGAATGGATTTCTAACATTGTGCCTCTATACAAAAAGAATGGAAAATTGCGTGTGTGCATCGATTTCAGGAACTTAAATCAGGCTACGCAGATGGATGGATATCCGATGCCAATGGCCGATATCTTGGTGGATGCTGCCGCAGGCCACAAAGTCATAAGCTTCATGGATGGGAATGCCGGGTACAATCAGATATTAATGGCCGAAGAAGATATTTCGAAAACGGCTTTTAGGTGCCCAGGCCATCTGGGTTTATTTGAATGGGTGGTTATGACTTTCGGCCTGAAGAACGCCGGCGCTACATATCAACGGGCCATGAACTACATATTCCACAAGCTCATTGGTTCATCGGTGGAAATTTATATAGATGACGTCGTGGTCAAGTCAAAAGGTCACCAAGATCATCTGGCCGATTTACAGGAAGTGCTGGAGTGCACAAGGAAACATGGGCTGAAGATGAACCCAAACAAGTGTGCATTTGGTGTATCGGCCGGACAATTCTTAGGATTTATGGTGCATGAGCGTGGGATAGAAGTCAACCGCAAGACCATAGACGCCATCAACAAAGTGGTGGCCCCACAAAATAAAACTGAACTGCAGTCCCTCATCGGCAATGTCAATTTCATCAGAAGATTCATATCCAATCTATCAGGACGTATTCAGGCTTTTACCCCTCTGTTGAAATTAAAGCCCGACCAGGAATTCACATGGGGAGAAGGACAGCGCAAGGCACTGGAGAATATCAAGCAGTATCCGGTTTCACCTCCGGTGTTAGCCCCGCCACAGCCTGGTAAGCCGTTCAAGTTATATTTATCGGCTGACGAACAGGCTATTGGATCGGCGTTGGTACAGGAGTTTGAAGGGAAAGAACGAGTGGTATACTACGTCAGCAGAAGACTTTTAGACGCCGAAACAAGATATTCCTTGGTGGAGCGATTATGCTTGTGCTTGTACTTTTCGTGTACTAAGCTCAGGCACTATTTGCTATCGGCAGAATGCATAATCGTGTGCAAGGATGATGTGATGAAGTATATGCTATCATTGCCGATTTTGAAGGGACGGATTGGAAAATGGATCCTGGCTTTGTCAGAATTCGATCTAAGGTACGAATCGGCTAAAGCCGTCAAAGGTCAAGTGATGGCCGATTTCGTAGTTCAACATTGTGGACCAGAAACTGCCACCGTTGAACCAGTTCCATGGACTCTATATTTTGATGGTTCTTCGTGTGGGGTCGGATTAGGAATCGGCATTGTTCTTGTGTCGCCTCGGGGGGCAACTTATGATTTCTCTCTGCCGATAGAAGCCTCTGCAACTAATAACCAGGCGGAATATCGAGCTATTCTGAAAGGCATCCAATTATTAAGGGAAGTCAGAGCTGATACAGTCGAGACCTTTGGGGACTCCATGCTCATTGTGGATCAGTTAACAGGACGATCTGAGTGCAAGGATGACATCTTGAGGATTTATTATGAGGATTATCTTCAACTTTTGAAAGAATTCAAATCTGCAATAATTGAACATATCCCCAGGAATTATAATGGAGAAGCCAACAGACTGGCTCAACATGCTTCTGGGTATCGGCCGATTCAGGGAACGATGACGCTAGAACTCGCGGCCGATGACTGGCGAAAGGAGATCGCCGATTACTTGAAAAATCCGTCCCAAAAGGTAGATCGGCGAACACGTTTTCAGGCTACAAAGTATGTCTTGCTTGAGGATGATTTATTTTATCGGACGATTGATGGAGTTCTTCTCAAATGCTTGGGAACAGAAGAGGCAAAGGTTCTGATGGGAGAAATCAATGAAGGCGTGTGTGGAGCTCATCAATCGGCTCACAAAATGAAATGGATGATCAGGAACAATGGATATTACTGGCCGACCATCCTTGAAGATTGTTTCAAGTACTACAAAGGATGCCAAGACTGTCAGAAGTTTGGCAATGTGCAGCGCGCACCAGCATCGGCTATGAATCCAATAATTAAGCCGTGGCCGTTCAGAGGATGGGGAATAGATCTCATCGGACAGATTCATCCTCCATCTAGCAAAGGGCATAAGTTCATATTGGTGGCTACAGATTATTTTACCAAGTGGGTGGAGGCAGTTCCTTTAAGGAACGTAACGTCGGCCGATATGATTGAATTTGTTAAAAGCCATATTATATATCGATTTGGCATTCCTGAAACCATCACAACCGATCAAGGGACAATGTTCACTTCTGGAGAATTCGGGGAGTTCGCCGCCGATATGGGAATTAGATTATTAAATTCTTCTCCATACTATGCTCAAGCCAATGGCCAAGCGGAATCGTCTAACAAGGGGATAATCAAGCTAATCAAGAGGAAGATAGAAGAGCAACCCAAGAAGTGGCATATGTCTTTGGCTGAATCTTTATGGACATACCGCATGGCTTGTCATGAGGCCACTAAAATATCCCCTTATCATTTGGTTTATGGTCATGAAGCGGTCTTGCCATGGGAGATAAGGACAGGGTCAAGACGCATATCGCTACAGGATCAGTTAACGGCCGATGACTATTCCTTTCTCATGAAAGATGAACTTGACGATTCGGCGGGTTTGCGGTTAAGAGCCCTGATTAGTATAGAAGAAAACAAGAAAAGGGTGGCCAGATGGTATGATAAAAAGGTCAAGGTTAGGCAGTTCTCTCAAGGAGATTTGGTATGGAAGTCGGTGCTGCCGATAGGGTCTAAAGATCCCAAATTCGGTAAATGGTCACCCACTTGGGAAGGGCCGTATAGAATCGGCCGATGTGCCCCTGGAAATGCATATATTCTGGAGACAGTCGAAGGGGAGGAATTCCCAAGAGCTTTAAATGGACGATATCTGAAGAGGTACTATCCAAGCATTTGGGTAGACGCATAACTTATAGCAAAATATGTCAAGGTAACATGGCCGATTTCTCATCGGTTTTCTGGCTACACATCTGGTGAAAGAAATATTGGGATTCATTATTGAATGGAAATTACAGATTATATGGCCGACATGGTAGAAGTCGCCCTTAGAATAAAAATACTGGTGTGTCTACTGATTACGCCTACGCTGGATTTCTCTCTCGATGCGACCTAGTTTTATCATGAGGGTGAGCCTTTTCTCTTTCAAGTCCTCTGCAGTGGCTCCAGTTTCAGCTTGGTTGCAGAGTTCTTTCAGCAGGCGGGTCTTCTCCTCTTCCAGATCTTCCATGGCAACTTCAGTTGTAGCTTTACAAGGAAGTGAAGGATTTTTGTTGGAAGATGGTCGTTTGCAGACCAAAAAATGAGCACTTATGAGGTCCGAATATTCCTGGACAGTGGCAGGAACATGATCTCTGAGTTCCTCAGCATGAGTTCTTATCAGATTTCTGTCTGCCTGTGATAATGGCTCTTCTGAATGCATGATTTCTATTGCTCGTTCTAGATCAGGGCTGAGACGGGTTGGCTAAACAAAGATAAAAGGAGTTACCCAGTATCGGAGCGATTGAGATGCTTAAGAAAAAGGTAGAGGGGGAGTTCATACCTGGTTGACAGAGGAAGAGGATGAGGAGGACGAACAAGACATCTTGCCGTTCAGTTGGGACAGTAAAAGAAGAAGAAGAGATAAGTGATGCGTGTGCCTCTAGAGAGGGTAAACGGTCTGCGTATAAATGAAGAGGAGGTGGATGGATGGTGAGACACGTCCTATCGGAGTAAATACGTACATAAATGCAAGGCAGACTGAAAAGGCAGTTCAGAACCAAATCGACGTAGTGACGTTAAAGGAACAATAATGTTTAACATATTTTTTACAGCCCAAGGAAAGCATCTATAGCTACGATCGCTCGTCGTCTAATTTGATCGGCAGAGTCTACTATTCTCTGATCATTGTCGGCCGATCCTGGTACTTCTGACACGCGGCGACGGAGTCTTATTGTCTCACGGGCCAGATGTTGTCTTTCTTGCTTCAGCTCGCCGATGATGGTTGGGAGTTCTTGGAGCTTTTTCTCTTCAGCGGCTATCTCTTTGGTTATCTGTTCCATCTCCTTGGCTAGTTCTGCTCTCCTCCGTTTCAGCCGATCTATTACGCCGACGATGTCCGGACGGCAGTTCTCGAGGAAATTGATCCTGTGGTGTACTTCCTGAGCCCGGTGCTTATATGAGTCGACCTCCTCCTGAGTTTTGGCCATCTGAGCACGATCGGCCATACGTTGCAGCGCCCTGGAGACCGGAATCTGCATGCCCTCTATATAGGCAGCATACCCCAAGTCTTCCGACACTTCATCCGGGATGTGACCTTTGACCTCATTGAAAAGTCGTCGGATCGGCGATGCGTCTTCCACCAATCGGCCGATGTCACCTTGGAGGAGAGTACGAATGCTTTCGAGCTTAGAGCGGACATCGTCGGAGGTAGAGCTCGATGGAACTGCGTGTGAGGCAATTTCTTCTTCATCGGCCAAGGAGACAGCAAAGGAGAAGATGGTATTGTTGGGAGTATCTTGCTCCTGTAAGGGAACAAAGTAAAGGGTAAGCAAGCGGTGAAAGGAAATCGGCCGATTCTGATGGTAAGATTGTTACCTCTTTGAAACGAATCTCTCTTGCCTGCGCCGGTGGGAGTGTTTCCCTTGTTTCAAGGACTGGTGCACTTGGTTCGCCAGAAGAAGAAGATTCGATCATTATCAGTGCTCCGCTTGGGCCAGCTTCCTGAGGAAGACATAAATTCCTGTGAAAATACTATGGGAAAATGAAATGAGATGGTAATGGAAATTTGCCATGCCTCTGTGGGTCTCCCGGCCGATTCCTGCTGTAGAGTTATAATCGGCGTACCCAAGTCGACCTGCATCAAAATTGGTTAAGTTTTCTGAATATTAAGGATGCAGGGTAAGAGATCATGTACCTCGGCAACAGGAGCTGCTGTAATCTCAGTCACCACTTGAGACGTGGCCGATAGTTGCGGGGACTGCGGAGCCTGGCAAAGGAATAGAATTGATGTCAGTAGAAGATTTGGGGAATATATGAGATAAATAAGGTTACCTGGACAGCTTCTACTAATAATGATGCTGCAGCGGCCCCGACTTCGGCGGTGACTTGGGGATCGGCCGTCTCGACAACTGGTAGGGGTAAAGGACCTGAGGCCTCGGCGAGTATCACCTCCATTTGATCGGCCGATCCAACACGGGGAGTCTCGGCCGATACTGCTGCCATCTGGCTAGCCGACCCGATGCGGGAGATTTCAGCTGATGCTAGTGTCGCCTGATCGGCCGATCCAATGCGAGCTCGCACCCGACGGCTGGTTATCTTTGATGTTGGTCTTTTGGGCGCTCGTCTTGATCGGCCGGTGGAGATATCTCTGATAGATGGAGCATGGAAGCCGATGAGTGGGTACGGTGTGTATTGGTGATGGCTATCAATCGGCCGGCCGCTTCGGCTCCGCATCGGGCGAACATGGCTTTCAGACTGAAGGGATAAACATGAGTTAACAACGAGATGATAATGCAACATTGAAATCGGCTAAGGGGAAAAGGACATACCGCTGCATTTGGGTCGATGTTCTCTGGGTCCAGAATGTTGCAGTAAGTTGATGGAGATTTATAGAAAAGATGCTGCTTCCATTCTGCCCACCATAATTTATATTGTTGGGTAGCGAAAGAGGAAACTGACCAGCCGTTCAAGTCAATGGTGCTGGAGGCGGGTACTAAATCACACAATCGGCTGTAGTCAAGACTTGAAGTTAGTCCGTCTCTGAATTTTGCTTGGCCGGCGAAATAGACTCGAATCGGCAGTTGGCCAAAACCCAGTTGCCTTGCTGCAGCCGACGGGCAGTAGAACTCATAGGTGGGTGAGTCCTTTCCTGAGAAGAAGTTGGCCGGCAGAATTCCCGGCTTGATCAAGACGTCCATTAATTCTCTGTCAAATGTATGGGTGGAGAAATCGAAGCATACAGGCAATTCGAAAATCGGCTCTGCGGTCTGATATGGATGTCAGATGATCATCTCCTCACTAAGGCCATTATAGAAACATCTGAAATATTCAGCTACGCGGGTAGCGGTAAATTGGCAGCCAGGAAAGGCCGATACCGCTTCTCCAAAAGATCTGCAGCGGCGACGGACCGATGGATTCTCCTCTGATTCGATGTTGGGAAAGGTCTTTGTCTCTATCCGCTGCTGAGAGACCTTGCTCATGTGTAGATTGAGCCAGAGGGTGATGAACCACCAAGGACCGCCTGGATTCCCTATCGGCTCTCCTTTCGACAGCTTGACGCCGATTTGGTGCATCAGATGGTATGCCGATCCCAGCAAATGTTTACCAAGGGGGATGGCCGATCCTTGTGAAAGAGCCTCTGCCAAAGCTTGAGTGTTGGAAGAGGGGCCGACCGCTCTGCCACAGAAGAAATGTTTCTCCAGCCACATCATCAAGAAGGCAGTGTGCTCCCTCTGTGAGACTGTCCCTGTCTTCATGTTTTTACTGATGTATCCTTTCCACCCGCCGATTCCTTTTGTCTCCAGCCGATGAGATTGCTTGAACAGATAATTGAAGGGGATATCGGCGGAGGAAACATCTAGGCCGGTCAGCAGCAGGACATCGGCCAAGGTCGGGGTCATGGGTCCGTGTCCAAAAAGGAATGCGTTAAGTGCATCGGACCAGGAGTAAGAGGCTGCCATAACCAAAGGTTCGTTCTTTTCCATCTGAGACAGAGATAGGTCTATGCACTGGCCGATTTTAAGTTCTTCCCATTGGACCTTCCAAGACCCGGCTAACCTCTGGTACCATTCTCTCCACCCGGGTGTTTCATTCGGCCAGGATCTGAATGTGCCTACCCAATGATCTAAATCCATAGATGACTGCTTAAAGGGGATCCTATGAGTTTCTAAACTGATCAGATCCGTTGGATCAGGGCTCCCCATAGGGCCTAGACAGATGAGGTCAGGGGACTCTGAGAGAGGAATGGTGATTCTGTGCCTAAGGGCCTAAAAAAGGGGAAAAGGGAAGAAACTAAGAAAGGGTCCGGAAAATACTGAAGCAGTAGAAAGGCGAAAAGGGGAAAAAATTTGAGCATTTACCTCTGGGATGGAAGCCATCGTCGCCGATGACGCCGCTGGGGAAGCCGCCGATTGGGCCGCCGCCGCCAAAGGAGCAGCCGATGGAGCCTCTGTAGATGGGGTGGTCGCCGATGGAGACGCCATTGGGGGTCGGAGCAGGCCGCGGATGAGATCGCCGGAAAAGGGGGAGCGCTTGGAAATCGAAGGAGCTTGGAGGAAGACGAACAGTGATGCGACAGAGAGAATGCTAGATTCGTGGAGGAGGAGAGGCGGAGAAAGCCAGTACTTAAGAGAGATCAGGGGAGCAAGGGCAAAGATGGTATTTTTACCGCGCCGTCTACACAAGTTCCAGGGGAGCGGTCGTTTCGCGCGCCCGGTTCGAGGAAATTGCAATCATTGTGCCGCGGAACGGAAGGAGATTTTTACTGCGCCCGTTTCGGAGGAGAGGATTAAAGAAAAGAGTTTCGAAGGAAAAGTTATATTTTACTCCGAAACTGGGGGGCATGTGTTGACGCCAGATTTTGACACGTGTTGAATCGGCGTCAGGAGGAGAAGATTGGCCGATGCGGCAGATCTGGAGGCTACAGTAAAGAATCGGCCGATTGGGGTAACAGTTGGAAATCGGCCGATGGGTGATGCAGCTTGCGCTAACAGGATGGGACTACTTCGGACGGTCCCGGTCAAAAGTTGGTCAACAGAGCGACGCTAAGTCGGTCGGAAAGCAATTGAAAAAGTCCTGATTGGATTAGGAAACGGCGGCGGAAGATTCTGCGGGAGTCCGTTTCCGTTTTAAAAGATATTATAGATATAGTAGTTTTCCCATTTTTAAATAAGGTTGTAACGAGTCGTAATCGACCAGGAGTCTTAGTTTTAGGGTATAAATAGGAGTCGTCAGGGCTTTGCAGAGATATCAACACATCAATCAACAACAATACTTCTACTTTTCCAGCAATTTACTTTCAAGTCGGCGACTTCGCCAATATTTTCTTCTTCCACGAGTTCGTACGGATTGGCAGGGCTGCATCAACTTGATCTCCGGCCAATTGGTAGGTTCCGCTTACCGAGTAATATCCGAGCTTTAACTACGGGCGCATCGCTGTGGTTTCGTTTGGATTTATTCACCAGTTATCGATATTTACTAGAATTGCAAGTTTTACCTGTTATTCTAGTATTATCACCAGTTATCCAGCTTGAGATCAGAGTAATCGGCTTCGTCATTGTTCTCCTTCGATTTATCATCATACAGCCGATTAGATCTATTTCAAGTGTTGCTTCTGTAGTAATTATTTAGATCGCTCTAGCAGTCTTCTTTACAATTACTATACGATCATCGGCTGATCCATAGCCGATCATCTCTACAGCAAATCGGCCGATTCGCCGCCGACGCGCTCCTCAGGACAGATCGGAACTCCAGCCGATCGACGCGCCTGGAATTTAATACTCTATTTCCTTGTCAATCAACAGGTCAGATTGACTGGCACGCCGTGCGAACCGCACCAGGGCGATAATCCGAACAGGAGCTAAGCAGATTCTCCCGGGTCGTGTGTCCGACGCTGAAGACCCATCGACCGATTTCTATCCGGCCGATTTTAGCGCCAACGGATGGCTGCCTGATTAACGAGATGGAGAGGGAGGTTCACCAAGGCGACGGCCGCGCAGATGCAGCGCGCACGGAAACAGAACATCGGCCGCCGCAGCGCACGCAGCCTTGCTCTGCCGGTCGACACGGCAGAGAGAGCAGGACTGCAGGAGCAGGGCGAGAGCAGGCAGACGCCCGGCGGCCGGGGGCGGCTTTTGGCGCGTCCAATCGCCGGCCGGAAAGCTAGGCGTGCGGAGGGAGACGGAAAGGGGGGAGGGGGGCAGCGCAGCGGCGTTTGGGGATCCGCGCCCGTGCAGGCGCGTCCGTCCGTCCGTGTCTGCCTGTCACTCGCGCCCGCTTTTCCCACGGAAAGAGGCGCCACGTGCGCGCCTGTCGCGTCCCTTTGGCTCGCGCCTCGCTTTCTTTCTTCCTCTAGCTCTGCCGGCCGGCCGCCATGGCCATCGGCTGCTACGCGAGCTTCCCGCCCGGCTGTGCTCGAGGCTGCCTCATCAGTTTCAATCTTTTATTATGCTCGGCGTTGGTGTTCTCCTTTTCCGTGCACCATCGCATTCTCTTCTGAGCCAATAGGGTCTTGCCAACAACGCTGTACCACCACCACCCTTTCTCGTGTGATGCGCACAATAATCGTCAGCTCGTATAGAGTTCCTGCTTTGTTTCCTCCTCCTACTTTACCATCAACGAACTCATGCGCAAGTACGGTTCATTTACAGTTGGGCTGCCGCTAGCCTCTTCCGTCTCGTGTGTCCACTACAACCATTGAGATGGAAACAACTAATGGGCACGATGGTCATACTACCGAATCTGATACTGCTTAGTCAATAAAAGCCAAATCAAAAGACGTCAATGGGCCGGTTGATGTCGAATTTGGGGATCAATCAAGTAAGCAAGCCCAGAAGCTAGTTGGGCTCTTGGCCAGGCCTTTTCTCCTAAACCGCTGCAACGCTTGCTGGGCCAGCCCAGTCCTAATATCTGATCGATAATAATACATCCTGTCCGCGAGCCAGCGTCTCGCATCCCCGCGGGATCTCTTTCCACGGTCCGATTAGAGGTAACAAGTATTATTGGCATCTGATTCATCGCAGTCGTAGGTTGGCGCGCCAATAGGGTCCTATTTGGGGGCACACGCTCGCGTGACCCGAGTTGATTTGTCCCAGATGGTACGTAGAGGGCTGGTTTATATTTGGACCGTGAATTCGTGCAGCTCCACAGGATTGGAACAAAAATTGTTTCGCTGGAATAAATTATGCTATTGAAATAAAAGTTTCATCGGCACAAATTGTTCCGTCGGAATAAATTTTTCTATTGGAAAAGAAGTTTCACAAAAAAATTATTCGGTTGGATCCAATCTTACCATTGAAATGAAAAAATATTCCAATGGAACAAAAGTTGTACCATTGGAACAATGGAAAAAAGTTGTTCCATTGGAATTACAGGAGAAAAGAAAAAGAAAAAAGAAAAAAGTTAGCAAACTAGACCTTAAACCCACCAGTGGGCCGGCGAACCACCTAAAGCGCGGGCTGACCCCAAGGCCTTATTTAGTTGTACCTGTAAATTTTTTAAAATGGAATTTTTTCACATTTGAAGTATTAAACATCGATTAATTAAAAAATTAATTGCAGATTCCATCCGTAAATCGCGAGATGAATCTAATAAGTCTAATTAGTCCGTAGTATATATTTATTGTAGCAATACTGTAGCAATTTATTATCTAATCACGGCCTAATTAGGTTTATTAGATTCGTCTCGCGATTTACAGTCTATTTATGTAATACGATTTTTTAACTATATTTAATACATCATGAATGTATCCAAATATTGATGCGTAAAGATTTTGACGTGCAACAAAACAATCCACTATTGGCGCGAATAATCGCAGTCGCTTGCGGGTGCGACTGCTGCTGTCGCAGAAGCGTGTGGACGCATTAAATGGGTTTAAATGGGCCCGATTTCATTTACTGTTACGATCTGCTGCTATAGGCCTACAGTTGATGCGGTCCTTGCATGTGGCTGGCAGGCTGGGATCTTCTACTACCGCTGCTGTGCACTCCGGTAGGCAGCCTCTATTCATTTAACTTTTATTTCTTCATTCTAATTTCTATTTCTTCCTACCTCTCATTTCTTTCATCTTTTCCGTGCTCCCTTCTTTATATCTTTTTTGTGCTCCATTTTTATCTCTTCCATTTCTAATCTTCATATGTTCTTCCTTTTCTTCTTAGTTAGCATCTTTTATATTTTTTCATGTTTCTTCTCTCCTTTCTATTTATTTTTATTTATACTTGATGTTGATTTGTTTGCATTAAACAATTTTTTTAAGTTTTCCTATACTGCTAACGTTTTGTTGCACGGCAACAAATAATTTTTATTTTGATTCCTTAAGTGTTCAAAATTAACGAATATACATTTCTTTGTATTAAACAAATTTTATTTCTTTTTTATATACTATTCAGAATATGTTCCAAGATAACAAACTGAATTTATCAGTATCAAATCAATTTTATTTTTGTTCATAGTAAATAGATATTTTAGTGCATGACAATAAAGTTGATTTGTTTGCATTAAACTAAATATTTTTCATCTTCTTCAGCCAATGGAAAAAAGAAATTAACTTTTCAAAAACAATTTCCATATTAAATAAATACACATTTGTTCATCTTAAACATATTTTTTTCTCTACGGTTCAATATGTGTTCTTAGGTAACATACTGCATTGTCTCTAGAAAATATTTATTTTATTCCACGCCAACATTATTTTAGATCATCATAAAAAATAATTTTTTGTTCCTCATTCCCTCCAATTTTTTCAATGGTTTATTTGTATGTAAACAAATTATGATTGTTTAAAAGTATTTGTTCCATTGAATCTAATATTAATTTTTGTTTCCTGTAGTGCTCAAATTTTTATTCAAGACAAGATACTCATTTTGTTCCAAGTAAACAATATTTTGTTCGACAGCAACAAAATTGATTTGTTTGCATTAAACAAATTTTTAAGTTTTCCTACACTACTGATATTTTGTTACACGGGAACAAATAATTTTCATGTAGTTCCTCCAGTGTTCAAAATTAACGAATATACGAAAACATTAAATAAATTTTATTTCTTTTTGTTTCTCTATTGTTCAAAATATATTCCAAGATAACAAACTACATTTATCTCTATCAAGCAATTTTATTTTTGTTCTAGTAAACAAATATTTTGTTGCGCGGCAATAAAGTCCGTACTACAATACTATTTCGCCCAAGATAATATTTGAACCCTAGCAACTGTGAATGAAACTTATTCTAAAGTTTCAGAAAAAAGATTCATCATTCTATATGTACCGGTTGCTGAACCTATCTAGTCTTATCTACCAGAGTCTTTCTTATGCATCCGTGAATCAATCATCTTTTTTACGAAATATAGTAAGACGCAGATGCTCATAAACATGCACACACACTCATTTATGTGAATACACGCAAGTAACCCTACCTCTATGAGTATCTCCGAGAGATTGAGCAGCCAGATCCTTGAGATTAACGAAGTCACCACATGCACCTCGCTATCGACGGGCACGTTGACGGACACGTTGCATCCCACTGAAAGAATAGAGCCAGTTAAATCCTGGAATAAATACCGAAAAATGCGAGCAGCAGTGCTGAATCGAGGACTCGAACCCGGGTTGACAGGTCCCACCACAACGAACCTTAACAGTTAAGCTATACTCTCAGTTCGCTCGTGAATCAATCATGTACTATGGTTTCATTTTAGTTTCATTTGTTTTCAGTTATTAGTTCAATCTCATAATAGAAATAATTAAGAAATTAAAAAGATGCGGAATACAACAATATATGTTCGCAAAACAGACTAATACTTGAAAAGCGTGTTCGCTAGGCTTTTCACACACTCGAGAACATCAGTTTTCTAAAAAAGCTTGACCACTAAGGAATTGACCTCCCCTGAGGTTTGACACGAAATATAGATGTTTTTCTCTTCCGCAGGGTCGAGAAAAGCTCATGATCCCCAGCTATTCAGGACGTGCCACTAACGGCGAGGGCGCGCCTGCAAGTGGCCTTCTTTTAACTCCGTGCGAACCCGTGTCGAGCAGCGCTCGAACCTGGACGACAGGCACTCCACCGATCTACCTTACCAAGGTGCTAAGTGCTCGAACCTTACATTTTGTTTTTTTAAGAAACATGATCCAATTATATTAAATAAATTGTGTACTGTCTATCTATTAAATACTTCATCTTGTAAACGTTCTTTGAAGCTAAATAAATTCTGGGAAGCATTAGGGTCGCAGCAATTCTTTTTTATTTGTTCTTCTCGTTTTTTGTTCGTGTCATCTATGAATAAAGAAAGAACGGATGAAAGAATCATATTTCCTGAGAAGAAAGAACGTTGGATAACTACACGATGAAATGTTCCTGTTCAACCGCAGCTGATCACTTCGTTTTTGGGTTCGTGTCGTTTATGAAGAACGAAAGAGCGGATGAAAGAATCAAATTGAACTGAAACCACCCGCGCACCCTGATTCCACGCATTGTGTCTTTTGGGTCCAAACTTAATTCATAATTGTTCGGCCCAATTATCTCCCACGCTCCCCTGAAATCCCTTCCTGCGATACTTCATATGGCAGTCACATGGGTTACCCCTAATGAACCCGGTTCGTGCCACGGAAGGTTGTTTCTTGGGCTGATATTTTCTTCCTTTATTCTAGCGCTGCCGGACACCCGCTCTTTGCCGGCCCGATCCTCCTTCTGCTTTCTCTCACCGGTCTTTTTTATACTGAGTTGGAACAATTTTATTGGAAAGATGAACAATTTTTCCAACATACAAAAAAGAAATATTGTTCTTGAACAATGTTCTAAGAAAAATTATTCCAAAATAAAAAATACGAATGTTCTATTAGAAAATAGAGGTTATTTTCAGAATGAAAAAAAATATTCTGACAAAATTGTTTTGGAACAAAACAAAATTGTTTCAAAAGACATTTCATCCAAACATATTCAAGTCTGGTTTAGTTTCGAATATAATCAGTTAGCAAGCAAACCATAGCTTTTTTATTTAAATATAAATTTGCACAAAGTTCTATGGGTCTTGCTACATGAGACACAGCCTCTGCACGTGCGTCAAGCCCGGATCGCTGGGCAAGCGCTCTTTGTTGGGCCTCTGCATGCACGAATCAGACGCCTGAGCTGCTGCATGCGTGCATCAGGCTTGCGCTGGACTTATCGTGATGGATCGACAGGCAGTCATCACGCGCGTCACCTGTTGTAATATTTTCATCTTTCCACGACAGCTCGTTCATGCACGCAATACGTCGGCGACATAGGCCGTCACCTTGCTGGTAAGCTCAACATCCGGATGCGTTCGTAGTGGCCGCGGGAGAAGCTCAGGTCCGGGCCAGATACTCGATGCTCCGGTCACTAGTACAGAAAAGACTTTTTATCCACCCTTTTAGGCCGAGGTTTGTCGGAACTAATGAAAAGTTAGTCCCGAATCCAACGACCCAATTAGTGGCTTAAACAAGAATAAATCTTTAATTTCGGTTGATAACATTAAACCGGACTAAAGGATTCTGTAGTCCCGGTTGCAGTTACCAACCTGGACTAAAGGATCCTTTCAAAGAAACGTACCTCAACTAGATTTACATGTGCGGTATCGCTGACGTGGTAAGAAAGTTTCAAAAGCTCTCGGCTTCGAATCGCGCGTCCTTGCACACTTCACCCTGCCGCGCATCATCCATTGATCCCTGCCGCCGGCACGCTCGCGGTTCTGCTCATCAGCATAATATCAGTTCACTATATTGATCTGGGCAGAAAAAATGTTTATGTGTAAGCTTTTTTCCTATATAACTAAGTTCACACAAGATATCTATCACGAGATTAATAGCAACGTAGTATTCCAAAAGCTCTCTGCAGTTATTTTATTATTTTTGACAACCGAGATCAGAATGGATGATGCATTTGCAATGCATTGCAGGGTGAACCTGATCTGCACCTTTTGCCCTAACTTGCCGCGCGTCATGGGCACCACCGGCCGTGGCCGTGGCCGCCTCTGCCGCGGCGGCGGCGGCGTCGACCGCATCAGCGCCCTTCCGGACGAGCTCCTCCTCTGCATCCTCAATTCCTCACTCGCCTCGGTTGCATCCAAGCGGCCGCGCGCACGGGTATTCTCTCCAGCCGGTGGCGCGGCCTCTGGACGCACCTCCGCGAGATCTCCTTCTCCAACGGCGCCAAGCATCCGGCGTCGCGCTCCTCGATCCTCGACGCCATCGACGCCGCCCTCCACGCCATCGACGCCGCCACGGAGCTGGACCGCCTGAGCATCGACGTGACGACGTCACGGACGCCGCCGCCGAGACGCTGCACCACCCCGCCGTGGCCGCGCGCGTCGCCCGGTGGCTGCGCCTCGCGTCAACGAGGATTTCCTATCCTATGGCGTAGCTACCCATAGCAACGGAGCGCCGTCGTCTTCGGCTCCGGCGGCCTCGGCCGCCTCGTAGGTACGCCGTAGGATAGCAGAACTTTAACGCGCCTCGCGTCGCGGCGCCTGGCGGGCGAGGGCGAGCTGCGCCTCCGTATTGCGCCGCGGTGGCTCCGCAGGTTCGTGCAGGCCCGGGAGCTGGAGCTGCCCGTCTGCGGGAGGGCGGCGGCCATCCGCGTGAGCATCTCGCACTTCGGCCTGCAGCCGTGGGTCCCCGCCGCCGGCGCGTTCGCGGCGCTGCGCGTCCTGCGCGTCGCCTGCTTCGACTTCCGGAGGCTCGACCTGGAGCGCGTCGTCTCCTCGCAGTGCCCGCGGCTGCAGGAGCTGTCGCTGGAAGGGCTGATGGGGTCGTACGGCGTCGCCGGCCTAACTGTTAAATATATATACAGATCTAAAGTATGCCTATCTAAGAAGAGGTGTCTATAGAGGAAAATATATCTATTGATCACTAATTAATTAAATCTAATTAATTTTAACAGCATCGATTGTGTTTCATCTTCTCCACAAATGTAGTGGTATAAAAAGGCTGGTTATTGAGTCCCTCGGCACAATGGTATGATCTGTTTTTTTGCGTCATTATTCATAGGCCTTATTATAAAGCATATACAACAATAACTTATGTGTACTTGTTTTTTGAAATTACCTTTCTGAAGTATGAATGCCTTCTTTATAAAAAAACAAAGTAAGGCTTGTGCAAAAAAAATTGTTATAGAAGATCTAAAGTTTCCTCCTTACGGATCTATGCTTTTATCCTTTCAGATGCGTACATGCGATTCGGATTGTCTTTTGTCGTCTTTAGGACAATCAAAGATCTGAAGGCATCGTCCACGATTTTTTTTTATGGTAAACATTATAAATTTCTCCTCCTCTTAATGAAATACGTGCCCAGGCACGGTCACGAAAGAAAAACATTATAAATTTCAGAGGAACTGACCAAGAGGAGGTATTTCTGAGGCTTCTACTTACCTGAAAGGCAATTCCTACGGTGTCCATTTATGCATCGCTTGGAATTCGGTATGTATTGAACATGGAGACCTGCCAGAAGGTTGCAAGTTTCTCTCACCATGATACAAGGGTTGAATTCCATGGTCGGTTGAATGGAAGCTATGGTGCCATGTGTACACTAATACACGGAAGAAAATTCGGTGGGGACGGTACCTAAAGAACTCACGGTGAGGACCTACTCTGGATTTCTGCCACGTGGCCACCTCAGTGGATCAACGCCCCAACGATCACGCTCGTGAGCCCGGCTCTCAACGCATGAGGCTTGGGCGCTCGTGCCCCAGGCCACGGCTCAGCTCTTTTTTCCCGTCAAGCGCCTCCGCTGCATGCCTTCATCTCATCTGCAAGCCGTCGGCTCCAGCGCCCTACACCGCTGCCGCTGCCGTGGTTAGCCTCATTCTCCTTGTCCTCCGTCACTGTCGCCGTCGTCCACCGCGTGCACAGTGCACTCACGCCTCCCTCGACCGCCTCGTCCTCCGTTTTCATCCCCGCAAGTCGTCCACCATTCACGCTGCCTCCTGGTGTCAAGTGATGGGAGACATCTCAAGTATAAGATGCAAATGCATTTTTCTCTCCCGCGCATACATTTGGTCTCCTCGGGCCTGACTCCCATGGAAGCGAAATGACCAAATATATGGATGAAGATGGAGATGAATTTCACCTGGAAGCGACCTTCAAGCTAGTATTATGGAATGACCAAATTAACTGTGATATATTAATGCATTGTATTGATTACTTGATTTGCATCTTATTGGTTTTGAATCTCCGCAACATCTTCCCCAATCCTAATCACAAGCTCATCGTTCTCTGCCAATGCCATCATCTGCCGCACCGTCGCCATCATCCGATGCAGTCGCCTCACCATCTCTCGATCGTCTCGTCCATCGCTGTCATCGCCTCCATCGTCCGCCGCCGCCGCTGCCTAACGAGCATCATGGGATGGGAACAGGATGAAATTTCGAGCAGGAGCTGAGGGCCTGAGCTGAGCCAGAGGACGTTGGAGAGAGCCGAGTGAGAGAGCGGCTCATCGTCGCTCCGCAAGCGGGCTCGCGAGCGTCTGGGGCGTTGATCCATTTGGGTGGACACGCGGCAGAAATCGAGAGCAGGTCCGCACAATGAGTCCTTTGGGGACCATCCCCACCAAATTTTCTTCCCTAATACACATATGGACTCAGGTGTACAAATGGGCAGTCTCACCCTTGTAAAAAGATAATTAATGCACAGTTTACCTTTTTTTATTAGAAAAAGGGAAGTTCTATTAATTTTGAGATTGTTATATTGATGTGATACAAAATCCTTGAAACTCTCTTGACCTCTACATAATCAGGATGCACACTAATGACTCGCAATATGTATACTAGGCAGCCACACCCATCTGCTCGGGTAAAAAAAAACTTTGGCCACCAACACCAAGCATTGAGATACCACCACAACCAAATCCTAAGATACTAGCGTTTGGAAGATAGTCCAAGTACGAAAACAACATATAACTAAGTAGATAATTTGCAACCAAGAAAAAGATTATCTTTTTTTTAAAAAATCATTTCTGTATTACCACAAGGACCAGAAAGTGGCAAACCAGCCCTATTAATGCCAGTGATTTTAGATCCTTACTAAGACCTCGAAGCCAAGATCCCCACATATTAGCCACACTTTGAGGTTGTAATAAACCCGCGGTGACATGAATATTTTTTGATATTATGCGCTAAAATTTCTTCTGTAGATGCAACCATATTGAATCTGAAGCAACCGACTCAAAGGGGACGAAGAAGACGAAGATCAGGTGCTCGTGCAGGGAGGCTAGCTGCTCGTTTGGCTCCTTAAGTCTGATGTTTAGGCTGCACATGTAATAGCTTGCTACCAATATATTCGTGCTTTTGCGGGGCATGCATCTTTGTGCTTTTATTGGTTGCAATTTGTGGCGTTTGATTACTATGCGATTGTTTGCTTGAATACTGTTCAAATATTGTCAAATATTTATAAAAATGCTATGAAAATTCAATCAAAATTTAAACATAGTGCTAATCTAATGATTTTATCTATCATATTATGCACATAGGCTGTTCAAAATTCATCCAATTTCAAAAACTACTTATGATGTCACAAAAGGTCCACATATGCCAATTATATTGAAAAAGTAGGGGCAAAGAAAATTTTTAGCGTTGACTTGACAACATTTAAGTGGACAAAATAGATAGGGGTCCAATTGTGCATTTCGAAAAAACGGTGCAAACATGCATAGTAAAAAAGGGTAAATTAGTAGTAGAGTTCAAATTAATAGGAGCACTTGTACAATTGCCTTAAAAATGTTCTAGCTAGGCCGCTTTTATAGAAATAAAAGGAAGTAAGAAGCTAGGGGCATATTTTCAAAAAAAGAATATTTGTGCATAGAGATTTAGAAAAACTTTATATACATATCCTAAAATCCTAAAATGATTCTAGTTATTTTCAACTAGCAGTCGTGATTTCCTACCTTTATTTAGATCAAAATCCCGTCTTTTCCCTCTAACCCTAGCTATCCATCCACTTTATATATATAGTTAGAAGACATACACTCCAAATTCCCCTCCTCAAGCCGCCGCCACCTAACCCCTCTCCCCCAAACATTTGCCGCCCCCCTCCTCCCCCACCTTCTCTATACCACCGATCACAAATCGATCCCATCTTGCAGGCGAAATCAAGCATCTAGATCACCATAAAATTCGATTCTTCTAGGCACCGATACTAGCTCACGTGGTGCCGCTTTCGTGTTACCAAGCTACCACTCATCTACCTCCATCATAGTCACAAAATTGAGTGAAGCAGAACTCTGAAGGCAAGGACTCGATGAAGTCCGGCAGGGCCGGAACTTGAATATCTTCATCAAACCCTATGGTGAGCAAATCTTTGTGAAAATGATCTTTTTTATGATTCTAATAAGACATCCTTGAAGCTTTAGGTAATAGATGATTATGCAAATCTTTCTTGTCATTAGGTGATAGATGATTATGCAAACAAAATTAATCAAATCTCACTAAACCTTGCTTTGGATTCAGAATGGAGCACCCTGCTACCATGAACTAGAGATTTCGTAGAAGTGTTGTCTCGCCGTGCTATTTTGCATAAGCTGCTCAAAAAGCTTACGCACATAGTGCTGATCCTTGTAATTGTATCTCGCGGCAGAAACTAGAAACTAATGATCCTCGAATGTACAATTTGTGTTCTTACCATCCTTGACATGACAATCGAGATTCCAGATACAGATTCATCCACAGAGATGGAGCAAGACGGCAGCCGCCGCCGGCGCCGCCGCCTCGGGCCGACGTACCGTATCAACGACCTACCGGACGACGTACTCCACCGCATCCTCCTCCGCCTCGGCTCCGCCCCAGCCACCGCACGCACCAGCGTCCTTTCCCGGCGCTGGTGCCACGTCTGGGCGCGCCTCCCCGGGCTCGTCTTCCGCGACTACGGCCAGCTCCGGAACCGCTCCTTCCTGAGCTCCATCGACGGCGGCCTCGCCCGCTACTCGGCCCCAACGCTCCGCGTCCTCCACATCTCGATGTTCCACGTGGCGTCCCGCGTCCCCGCCGCCCGCGTCGCCGGGTGGCTGAGCTTCGCCGCGGAGCGCGTCGCCGGCGACCTCTGGCTCTGCCTTCCCTGGCGCCCGGCGGACGGGGACGCGGAGGAGCTCGGGCTCCCGCTCTGCGTGAGGGCGAGGACGATTCAGCTCGGCATCGGCCACGGCTTCCGGCAGCTCCGGCTCCCCCGGTCAGGGGCGTTCGCCGCCCTGACCTTCATGGTGATACGCGACGCAAGGATCGACGCCCGCGACCTGGAGAGGGTCGTGTGCTGGCAGTGCCCGTGCTTGCTCGAGCTCCAACTGGTGGCGATCTCTCTGGTCGCCGTCTCCGACATCATCTTACGCTCCACCTCGCTCAGGCGGCTGAATTTCGAGGTCGGAAACACCAGCCGGCTGGTTCTCGACACTCCGTCCATCGAGGAGCTGAGCGTATCTAAGCTCGCCAAGGTGTCTGTTGTCGCCCTCAAGCTCGCAGAGATTGGTCCCCGCCGTGACGCGAGTGGTCCTCGCCGCCGGCTTCTGCAGGGACGGCACCTGCGGTGGCTGGCGGTGAAGGGAAGTCACCAGGTGATGCCTGTGCTCATGCGGCATTTCGACACCGTCGATCAGCTGGATCTCGATCTCGCAGTTTCATCGGTATGCAAAATAATTTGTTCAATTAAGTAGAGTTCTTTCTTGACACTTGATCCCTCTTGGTGTTGTACTAGCTAGTTGTGAATTGTGATACTCCTTGTGGTATTATGAATATGCAGGGAGAGGAGTACAAGTCCTTTCTGAGGGCAACGAACAAGCTTGCCAAGTGCGATGTTTTAGTGGTAAAACTGACAACAGAATGGCATGCCTATGAGCCAAGCCTGCTGTATCTCCTCAGGAAATTAGCTGGTACAAGAAAAGTTGTGGTTCATCTGCCATGGATGGTAAGCTTCCGGCCATTGTACCTTCCTTTTTGTTTCTGTGTTTCTGGTACCAAACTTATTTCGATCATGACATACATGGATTTTCCCTTTTGTGTAACTAATTAAGCGAATCATGTTTATTTTACAAGCATGTTTATCTGATTGAAACTCATGCATCTGCCTGTTCAGGAGTGTTCCCCATGCACGGCTGGCTGTAATTGTGACCGTAAAGGGAGTCTGAATACCGATTACATTAGGCTTGAGTCACTTGAGGAGGTGGAAATCAACGATTTCACCGGAGAGGATCATCAGGTGAAGATTCTTAAGCTGCTGCTTTTGTGCAAGGACATCTCTGCTAGCAGGATCGTCGTCAACATATCACGCCTCCTTCGGTCGCTAAGCGAAGGGGCATGCCAGAGGATAAGGGACGAAGCTGATCCGGGTTCAGATATCAAGTTCAATGTGTGGCTGAATGGGAGGTGGGAGCCATATGCATGAACTGATCTTGGTCTTTTATATTTTGTTTGAGAGGACACATATTGGTCTTCTATAAACTGTAAGTGATAGCAATGAATTGATTTTCATAGCCAGTTTTCAGAACTGTCTACTATAATAATATCAACGATTTTCAGTGTCACAACCAGTGGCAGATAGAATCCTAAGGCCACTAGAGCCATGACCCTAGACGTGGGCCGAATTTTTACACTGTGAATACTGTAGCACAAGAAAGATTCAGAAGACTTAGCATATTCGGTCCACGGAGTGGCCCCAGGCGCTGGGCCGGCCCAGGTCCGCCCCTGGTCACAACATTGGTTGCTGACTGTACCAAAGGCACCGACTGCCAAAGTGATATGTAAGACATATTTGCATGTTTCCAAGATGCGACTCTTGCATTGCTTTCAGTTATAATTCACTGTCATATGCACTCCTTGCTTTAATCCTATTTGATGTTACTTCCACACCATCACTAGGCACGTAGCGCACACGGTTTTGGTAACATCTAAAATTCTGGGTCTGTTGTAATTGCTTGATGATTTCAGACGGTTGCAATCTACTACCTCCGACCCAAATTACAATTTGTTTTAGCTTTTTTAGATATATATATATATTTTATTATGCACTTAGATGTACACTGTATCTAAATATATAGCAAAAATTATGTAACTAATAAAGTCAAAATAAATTATAATTTGGGACCGAGGAAGTAACTATCTAGGACAATGACTTTATGGAGAAGAAAAATTATGCAGCTGCATTTGGTCCTCGTGCAAATGAATTTTTTTTAATAATATTATTTTAATGAAAAATTGCAGAAATAAATAGAAAAAAATTGCAGATCCAGCATCATGTCGGCTACCCAATAGCCGACAGGCTACTTATCGGCAATTGAAAGGCCGACAGGTTGGGCCACGTTGGCAGGCATTGGCAGGGGCCTGCACCCCGTGGGTTGTCGGGCCGACTAGGGCTAGTCGGCATTTGGATGACTGACAAGGCTGTCGGCCCGATATGACCCCCTATTGCCCACTGGAAGGCCGACATGATTCTTTTTTTTTACCCCTGGTGCATCTCTTCTTCCTCCTCCTTCTACTGTTTTTGTTTTTTACCATCGCCGCCGGCCGCCACTCGCCATCCTCGCGCGTCCATCTAGCCGCCTACCTCGGGCCTCCGCCCCCAGCGCCCCGCGTCCTGCTGGCCCCCGTTGCCCATGTTCTGCCGCCGCCCGCACCCACTCGCCTCCCGCGCCTGCTGGCCCCCCGCGCCCGGCTTCCCGCCGCCGGCCGCTCCTGCTCTCCACCTGTCCCCTCGGTGAGCATCTGCACTAAGCAGTCCCCATTATACATGCATTTTAGCCAATCTTCTTTGCAGTTCTCATTAGTAACACCCCTCTTGCTCTCAACTGGAAACTCAAACACCACTTTCCCAAAGAAATCAGGATAAAGAGACCCCTCCCATACAATAGGAGATCCCTTCCTCCCCCTCCTCTCCCAGTGCCGAAACCCTTTCCACTAGATGACCCTACAGACATTACTACTCCAACAACATTCTCGTATGAAGTTAGTAGCAATGCATCCAGCGATGCGTATATATAGACGGAGGAAGGTTAAGTACCCGTTATGTGGAGTCGTGAATGCACTTGGAAAAAGCTATGCCGGTATCACCGAAAAGCCTCTTTCGAAAGACACTGAAAAGCCTATTCAAAATCAGACTGCAAAGGCTATTTCAAATCAGATTGAAAAGCCTATTTGAAAGCACACTAAAAAAGCTAGATTTGTAAAATATAAAAAATGTGCAATCTTTCCGTGCAATTTAGTTTAATGGTCAACCTTTTCAAATCCAATTAAAAACTAAGTTTTAAAAAATATTCAGCAACTTAATTACTTCAAAAAGCTATGAAATAGCCTTGTCGGCCTCTCACTAGCCGATACGCGGATATGCCTATCGTCACCGATAGGGGTGCTGCGGGATCCAGTCGGCCCTCAAGGAGCGGACAGGGCCATGTCCGATGCCACACCGGCTGTTGGCCCTTCAATTGCGATAAATATCCTGTCAGCTATATCTGTAATTTTTTCGCTATTTATTTCTACAATTTTCTGTTAAAATAATATTATTTAAAAAATGTTACTGCAAATATATTAGAAACTTTGCAGATCAACAGAAAATAGTATTTACATTTCAAATTGAATCGGTAGCCTTTGTTATTTTACGAGCAACTAGTGTAGATCGACCCACACTACACAGGATTCTGAGCCTGCAGGGGTTGAACTGGACGTATCGGCGGCATGATTTTAAGGGGATAAAATAGGAGTTTTGAGGGCCAAATCGATTGACAATCTATATTTATATCTATAGAAATAGTATATAAGGTTTTCATCTAAATGTTTGGTTAGTCCGTCTTGCATCATTCATAGGTGGGCTTTAGTCCATCCCGTATGCGAGTCGGATCAGCCCTACGTCCACAACTCGATCACATAGATCTGTACATATTAACGTATAAGCAACTATACATATCTGTCGTTGTAAAGATTGGTGATCAAGACTTAGACTAGTAAATTTCTTTTATGCGCGTGCGGTCTCAGATGGTTGCGCGGGTGACACGGGATTTAGACTGGTTCGGACGTGAAGAAGCCCTACGTCCAGTATGGGGAGCTGCTCGTGTTACCCACGCGGGTTCTGTAGTAGGGGTTACAGCAGGGCGAGAGAGGGAATCGGTCCCAAGTCTCTAAGGTGTGCAACGGGGTTCTAATGGAGCAGGTGTGTTCTTCTTTGCCGGGAAGAAGAAAGCCTACGTGAGGAAGTGTGTGTGTGAGCGTGTGAGAGTCTGAAAAAATCCCCCCCCCCCGTCTCCTAGGCCTGGCCTTCCCTTTATAGCTCCAGGGAGTCGACCAGGCACATGCGAGACGTGCGTGGGGGTACACAGAGAGAGAAAGAATGGAGGGGGAGAGGGAACACGGAGTCCAAGAAGAAGATTCGTGCTTCCCGGACGCCGCGGCCGTCTTCCGTCTCCTTGCTTCGCCGGGCGGCCTGCGCTGATCTGGTCACTGTTTTCCTCGGGAGCCGGTTACGGCGGGCGTGCGTGATGATGGCGGTGGCTTCCGTCCCGTCGGGGCTGACGGCTGCCACGACTGTCCCTGTTGTGCTGCAGGCGGCGTGAGCGGCGCGGACGCCCTGTCCCTGTCGCCGGAATCGCGGGGTGCGAGGACGGGTAGGCGGAGCGCGGACGGTCAGGCGTGCTCCTGTGCCAGGCGACGTGGGTCATGATGGCCTGACAACGAATCAGAGAAGACTGAGCCGCTGTACCGCGCGCGGCGCGGTCGTGGGCGGGTAGGTGTGACGGGTCACGTCAGCGGCGTGGACGCCTTTCCGCACGCCTGAGTCGTGGAGCATTTAAGGCAAGGCTGCGCCCGAGTCTGATTTCCGTCCGGCGGACCCACGTGAGTCCGACCCTAGGACCCTGGGTCGGGCGAGGCGGATCCTTGCGGCAAGGGGTCGGGCGAGACGGACCCTTGTGGCAAGGGGTCGGGCGAGGCGGACCCTCGTGGCGAGGGGTCGGGCGAGGCGGACCCTCATGGCGAGGGGTCGGGCGAGGCGGAGCCCGCTTGCCTGGGGATCGGGAGCGTCCGACCACGAGTGACGGGGTCGGGCGAAGCGGAGCGCCGCCTCCTCGTGTTGGGCTGACGATGGTCGCCATTGCCGCGGGTCAGTCCGGGCCTCCATAATTGTTGCCAGAGCAGTCATTAGATGACCGTTTACTTTTTCCCCCTGACAGTAGCCCCCGAGCCTGTGGTGGAGCGGGGACGCTCCTCCAGAGGCTGTTACCGTTGTTCGTCGGGAGCCCTTGCCCGCCGTGTGGGCTGCTTGGTGATTGTCTCGATATGAGGGGAATCTTGCCGTTCCGGGGGTCTCCCTCCGTATGGAGGCCTCATGTTGTGACCATCCGCGTGGTCACCGGTTGCGAATCTAGCCCCCGAGCCCCCGCTCGTTGCAGGAGACCGGTCGGGAGGCCGGACTGACTTTTGTACGTTACCCCTCAAGCGTCCGTTCGTTGGGACGGAGGGGGTGAGCCGTGCCGGGTTATCCTCGTTGGACGAACCGCGGTGCTCGTTTGAGCTGCAGTCGGTTCAATTCGAGTGGGGTCCCGGTCCCCGTTCGGGGGGGTCCGGCCTGGGCCAAGCTGGTGGCGTACCCCAGATTCCGGTCGGCCAGTTCATATAGTTCCCGAGCCCGTTCGATGGGACCCGGTGGCTCGTTGCCTTTCGTCGGGTAAAAACCATGAATTTTGATGCCGGCCGGACTCGAATGTGAGGTCGGGACGCCCTGAGCAGTCGGGTGCCCGGGTCATGGCCGCTAGCGGACCCGTCCCTTCTCACCCCTAGCTCAGGGTTATCCTAGGGCGGCTGTCGAACCCACTGTGGGTCAGCCTTCGAACCCCTGGACCGTAACGGGCCGTAGGGACGTTTTCAGTCCCGTATCCCTTCTTACCTTTCCGTCGCGCCTTGGGCCGAGTGCGGAGGGGATCGTGCGCGCGTACTTCTCGGAAGACGAAGTGGCGGTTGGTGCCGACCCGCGAAACGAGAGGGCGTAAACATTTCCCGCAGAGTCGTGCGCACGGAAGATGAAGTGGCAGTAGGTGTCGACCCGCGAAGCGAGGGGGAGTAGACGTTTCCTGCAGAGTCGTGCGCACGTCTTCCGAAAAAGGAGGGGAACGGGCGTGATGAGGTGTACCTGACGCCGCATTAACTGCGACGGGCGCGTCCGTTCCGCTCCACGCGTCGCCCTATAAGACGGGGGGCCACCTCGCCGGTTCCACCCCACCTTGTGCTGAGCCTTTCGCCTTCCTCTTTGCCTTTTGGTTTGCTGCGCCGGCCATTTGCCTTCTTCTTCCCCACTGTTCCGGCCTTCTTCCCCCTCCACCGGCAAGCTTTCCCCCATCGCGCAATGGCGACCTGGAAGCGTTCCAGCTTCGGAACCTCGCGTGCTGAGGGCCTCGTGAAGAAGGGTCTCCTTTGCAACAGCACTGAGCGATATGAGTGGCTATTCCCCGACTCGGAGGAGGCGCCGGCTCCGCCCAACGGGTACATCGTCTCGTTCGCCCACTTCCACGAGCGGGGGTTCGCGGCGCCGCCGAGCCTCTTCTTCTGCGGGCTGCTGCACTACTACGGGCTCGAGCTGCAGCACCTCAACCCCAATGGGATCCAGCACATCGCAGCATTCGTCGCGCTGTGCGAAGGATTCCTGGGCATCGAGCCCAATTTCTCGCTGTGGAAGTATTTTTTCACAGTGAGTCTGTACCAGAAGGCCGAGAAGCGGAGTGGCCAGCCGCGGGCGACCCCGGGGGCGATTGGATGCGCCGGGATCCATCTTCGCCAGTCCCGTGCCAGGGTATATATGGCGATGAAGACTGCGGCGTCCCACAAGGGGTGGCATCAACAGTGGTTCTACGTGAAGAACTACTCCGAATCCCCCTTGCCGGAGTTCACCGGCCGCGTCTTCGAGGCGGCACCGGAGGTGTGGGCGTACGGCCCAGTGGAGAAGGAAAAGAAGCGAATCTCCAGCCTTCTCCGCGCCATCGAGTACCTGAAGACGAAGGGGCTCACCGGAGCCCGAGTCATCGGGGCGTACCACTCTCGGAGGGTGGCGCCGCTGATGCTTCGTGTCCGCCCGCTCGCCGAGATGGTTCCTGATGCTCCAACCGTGGGGACCGTCCTTGCGACGGGCGTGCTCTCTACCTCCGAGATTCGCCAGCGTGTCCGGGAGGCGCTAGAGGACAAGGATGTCGTCTTCCCGGTGCCCGGCCGCCCTCCGATGCGGCCGGACAGGGGCTTTGTTGATCTGGTAAGTGTTTCGTGCGCCCGTTGCTTCTCCTCGCGCCCCTTGACTCGTCATTTTGACGCAGAGTCTTGCGCTTGCAGGGCCAACTGACGAACGTCGTCGGCGCGCGCCCGCCTGTCCCTGAGGACGCGGAGCAGCGGCTGCGGAACCGCCTCTTTGCTGAAAAGCAGAAGAAACGCAAGGACGAGAAGGAGGCGAAGAAGCAGAAAAGACTCGCCAAGGAGTTCCAGTGGCGGCAGAAGGGTCCGGTCCTCTCGGACGATGACGACGATGATGATGACGATGATGACGATGATGATGACGACGACGACGAGGAAGAGGAGGAGGATGAGGAAGAGGAGGAGCGCGTCCCGGTCCCTCAGCCGGGCGCGTTAGTTATCCGGGAGCGGCGCTCCAAGGCGGCCGCGGGGGACGGCTCGAGCGGCCCGTCCACCCGGGGCCCGACCCCCCAAGGCCCCGAGACCGCGCCTCAAGAGTCGGCGCGGGGTGCGCCCCAGGAGTCGGGAGGGCCGACCCCTGCTCCGTTCGCCCGAGGTCCGCCTCCACAGGGCTCCGAGGCCGCGCCTCGCGGGTCGGCGCGGGACGCGCCCCAGGAGTCGAGGGGGACGACCCCCGCCGCTCTGCCCCTAGCCCAGGAGCAGAGCAGCAGCGGCAAGCGGCCGTTGCCGGATGCCCCGGGGTCGGCCTCGGGCTCAGAGGCGAAACGCGCCCGCCGGCCTAGCGCCCGCAGAAGGCAAGTTGAAAAGTCCTTGTCCGCCTGTTTCCTTTTCCTTTATCAAGTTGCTTTTGGTGACGTCACTTGTCGCCCTGCAGCGTCCCTTCCCCGACCTGTGTTCCGCCGGTGGCGGCGAAGAAAAAGCTGCAGGCGCCGTCCACCTCCGTGGGGCGGACCGCGGTCCTGTCGGCGGCGAGAGGTGACGCCAGAGGGGAGACCGCGGAGGTTGCTGTCGGGGTGGTTCCCACGATGGCGGGTCCCGCAGAGCGGGGGATCGTCCCCGCGGGCCCTCGGATCGAGGAGGTAATAAACCTCGATGATGAGGGGGAGGAGGAGCGCGCCGCTCCGGCGGTGGCGACGGGAACGGAGGAGTCCGCCCCCGCGGCTGCGGCGGGTACGGCGGCGGAGGAGGCGAGGACGCATGCCCCGACGGTCGCAGCGGAGGCATCGGAGGTGGCAACGCACGTATCCACCCGGGACGCCGCGGCGGGGGCGACGGTGGCGGCAGAGGCGGAGGTGCCTGCCCCGGCGGCCGTGGCGGGGGGAGGGGCGCTCGCCCCGGTGGTTGCGGCGGAGACCGCGGCAACCTTGGCAGGGACGGCGGTGCACGCGACGGAGCCGCCGTCGAGGCCAGCGGAAACCGTGGCGGCCGTGCCCGCCCTTGCAGCGGCGTCAGGGACCGCGGAGCCGGGGCCCCTGCCCTCGCTGGGTGACGCCGAGGAGTGGGAGAAGTGGCGGGCCATGCAGGATGCGCTCGACAGCGCTCGTGCAGCTCTGGACGGCGTCATCGCTCCCGTCGGTCAGGTATGACATTTCTTGCGGTGACCATTCCCTTCTTCGCTGTTCTATCGCTGATTGTGGGTTGTTTTTGCAGGCCCTCTAGGAGTGTGGCCGGGGGAAATCCAATCTCCTTCGGCTTGGGCAGGAGCGTCTCTCCGCGGAGGAGCAGCGGTCCAAGGAGCTGGCCGCGCAGGTCGTCGCCGCTCAGCAGGTCATCGATGACCTGCGGAGGCGCGAGCAGGTGGCGAAGGACGGTTTCCAGGCCGCCGTCGAGGAGGCCCGTTCTGCCTGCGTGGACCTCAAGGCCGTTGTCGACAAGGCCCAGCTTGATGCCGCGGAGCTCCTTCGGCTGAAGGAGGAGCACGAGGCGGTGAAGAAAGAGCGTGAGGCGGTGAAGAAAGAGCGCGAGGCCTTTCAGAAGACCGTCGAGCGCATCCGCCAGGAGAGACAGCAGGCCTGGCAGGACCGGGATCTTGAGGCGACCCGAAGGGTCGAGGCCGAGAAGATGGTGGCCAACCTCGGGACTGAGGTTGGTCAACTCCAGACCGCCGCGACCGCGTTAAAGGCGCAGTCTGAGGGTAAGGCTCTTCCCATCCTTCTCCCTTTGCGATGTTGGCGGGGTTTCTGACCCGGCGTGTTTTTTCGCACAGGTCTTGCGGGCGAAGTCGTCCAGCTGAAGGGGGCTCTTGATGCGGAGCGCGCCGAGCACGACAGCCTGCGGGACGCGGTCCACGTTGTCTGCACTGGCCTCGGCGTGGTCCGGGCTGAAGGGGCGAGCTCGCTGGCGGCTCGTGTCCTCGGGGTGTACCGGCGGACCCGCGAGATTGCTCGTGAGGCGCTTCGCGTTGGCGTGAGGCGGGCTTTCGGGGTCTTCGGGTCCCATTACACTAGCCTTGATTTTGACCTGATGAGCGAAGGGTACGCCCCCGGGTACACCGAGGCTGAGCTGGACGAGATCGATGCGTCGGTGCTCGGCCCGGCGGATGCCTTGGCGGTGCAGCTGGAGGAGGAGGCCGTCCCACCGGAGGAGCCCTGAACGGTCCAGCTGGGTCGGGTTCAGATACCCGGCCATGTAAATGTGTTAGTGTTTTTTTGGACTCGCTTTTGTAATGGCCGCGGGGGCCGTTTTTGCAATTTTATCAATGTTCAGTTCTGATCCCCTTCCTTGTCCTTTTGGGTCTGGAAAGGTTAGAATACGGGTCGGATGCGTCAGTAAGCGCTGATGGGCGATAGTACCGTAGCCGCTGGGGCGTGGGCTTTCTCGCAGTCCGATCAGTCTTGCCTGGGCATCGTTTGCGCACTCTCCCCTTTTCATGCTCAAACGTCTAGGAGGGGGGGGGGGGGGGGGGATCGGAGAAAAGTTGTTTTGGGAGGACCTCGGGTGACTTGGGCCAGAGCCCCTGATAGCCCCCCGAGGGATATGCGACCCTGAGGCAGGGTCAGGGTCGGATATCCCTGAGCCGCAACGAGACTCAAAAAAGGTCGACTCAAAACTGCTTTTTCCCGTGGGCTAGAAATTTGCAAGGATGTGTGTGTTTAAACTTGGAAACAGAATTTAAGGGTAGAAGCGTCTTAGCTGTTCTATGTTCCAAGCGTTGCTGAAGATCTGCCTGTCAGGGGTTGCCAGCTTGTACGTGCCTGGACGCAGTACTTGGGCAATGATAAAAGGACCTTCCCACGGAGGGGTCAGCTTGTGCCGACCCCTGTTGTCCTGGACGAGGCGGAGTACCAGGTCCCCGACGTTGAAGGCTCGGCCTTGCACCCTGCGACTGTGGTGTCGTCGCAGGGCCTGTTGGTACTTGGCTGAGTGTAACAGGGCCACATCGCGTGCCTCGTCGAGTTGGTCTTGCGCGTCCTCGAGCGATGTCTGGTTTCCCTGTTCGTCGTACGCCCTGACCCTCGGCGATCCGTACTCTAGGTCCGTGGGGAGGATTGCCTCGGATCCGTAGACCATGAAGAACGGGGTGAAGCCAGTGGCCCTGCTGGGGGTCGTCCTCAAGCTCCATAGGACCGCGGGGAGCTCCGCAACCCACCGTCCGCCAAACTTTTTGAGGCGGTCGAAGATCCGTGGCTTGAGACCCTGGAGTATCATGCCGTTGGCTCGTTCAACCTGCCCATTCGTGCGGGGGTGCGCCACGGCCGACCAGTCCACTCGGATGTGGTAGTCGTCGCAAAACCAAAGGAACTTTTTCCCGGTAAATTGCGTGCCGTTGTCTGTGATGATAGAGTTGGGGACCCCAAAGCGATGGATGATGTCGGTGAAGAATCGCGCCGCCTGTTCAGATGTGATCTGCGCGATGGGTCGTGCCTCGATCCACTTAGAGAACTTGTCGATAGCGACAAGCAAGTGGGTGAAGCCCCCGGGCGCTTTCTTGAAGGGCCCGACGAGGTCCAGTCCCCAGACCGCAAAGGGCCATGTGATGGGGATAGTCTGGAGCGGTTGTGCGGGCATGTGAGTTTGGCGTGCAAAAAATTGGCACCCTTCGCAGGTGCGGACCACATGGGTGGCGTCGGCGACCGCCGTTGGCCAGTAGAAACCCTGCCGGAAAGCGTTCCCGACGAGGGTTCTTGGCGCGGCGTGGTGGCCGCAGGCCCCTGCGTGAATGTCGTGAATTAGTGCCCTTCCTTGCTCGATCGGGATGCATCGCTGGAGGACGCTGGTGTGGCTCCGTTTGTAGAGCTCCTGGTCGATGACGATGAATGTCTTGGCGCGGCGCGCGATCCTTCGTGCCTCCGTCTTGTCCTTCGGAAGAGTCTCGCGGACGAGGTAGTCCAGGTACGGAGTTCTCCAGTCGGGCGGGGGGTCGGGCCCCGTGGCTGGATCTGTGTCCACCTCCATGACCTCAGGGTCGGACGGAGCATGGGCTACATCTGGGTCGGCGCCCGAGCCCAGGACAGGTGGCGCGCCGCCGACCTTTCCTGGTTCCCAACAACGGACCGAGGGCTCGAACTGATCGCTGATGAAGACGCCATCGGGAACGGGCTTTCGGCCGGATGCTGCCTTTGCCAGTTCGTCGGCTGCCTCGTTAAAACGCCTTTCGATGTGGTTGAGCTCTAGCCCGTCGAACTTGTCCTCAAGTTTGCGGACTCGTTGTAGTAGGCTGCCATTTTGGGGTCGTGGCAGCTCCATTCCTTCATGACTTGCTCAACGACCAGCTGGGAGTCGCCTCGGACGTCCAGCCGTCGGATGCCCAGCTCGATAGCGATTCGGAGCCCGTTGAGGAGAGCCTCATACTCGGCGACGTTATTAGACGCGGGGAAATGGAGGCAGATCATGTACCTCATGCGGACGCCGAGGGGAGAGATGAAGACTAGGCCTGCTCTGGCGCGAGCCTTCATCACCGACCCGTCAAAATGCATCGTCCGGTACTCCTATTTCTCCGGTGCCGATGGCGTCTGTATCTCCGTCCATTCTGCCATGAAATCAGCGAGCACCTGGGACTTGATGGCGGTACGGGGGGCATAGGCGATGCCCTGGTCCATGAGCTCGAGCGCCCACTTTGCGACCCGACCCGTGGCGTCTTGGTTCCGGACCACCTCGCCGAGGGGAAAAGACGAGACGACTGTCACCGGGTGCGAGGTGAAGTAATGGCGAAGCTTCCTCTTCGTGATGAGGACGGCGTAAATGAGCTTCTGGATCTGCGGATATCGCGTCTTGGACTCGGACAAGACCTCGCTGACGAAGTAGACTGGGTGCTGTACCTTGAGGGTATGTCCCTCTTCCTCTCGCTCTACCACTAGGGCCGCGCTGACCACCTGGGTGGTTGCCGCGATGTAGAGCAGAAGGGGTTCCCCGTCGGCGGGTGGCACCAGGATCGGAGCTTTTGTCAGGAGTTCCTTGAGCCGGTCAAGTGCCTCCTGGGCCTCTGCAGTCCACTCGAAGCGGTCGGTTTTCTTCAGGAGCCGGTAAAGGGGAAGCCCTCGCTCGCCGAGGCGCGAGATGAAGCGACTCAGGGCTGCCAGGCATCCCGTGACACGTTGGACCCCCTTTATGTTTCGGATTGGCCCCATGTCATTGATGGCCGTTATCTTCTCCGGGTTGGCTTTGATGCCGCGTGCGGAGACGATGAAACCTAGCAGCATTCCCCTTGGAACCCCAAAAACGCATTTCTCTGGGTTGAGCTTGATGCGCTTGTCTCTCAGCCTCTTAAAGGCGAGTTCGAGATTGGGGATGAGCTGGTCACCCCTCTTGGACTTGACTATGATGTCATCGACATAAGCCTCAACGGTTTGCCCGATGAGGTCCCCAAAACATTTGAGCATACATCGCTGGAATGTAGCCCCCGCATTTTTGAGGCCGAACGGCATCTTGACGTAGCAATAGGGGCCGAAAGGGGTGATGAAGGAGGTCGCGAGCTGGTCGGACTCTTTCATCGCGATTTGATGATAACCGGAATACGCGTCGAGGAAGCTGAGGGTCTCGCACCCGGCGGTCGAGTCGACTATCTGGTCAATGCGCGGCAAAGGAAACGGATCCTTTGGGCACGCCTTGTTGAGACCGGTGTAGTCAACGCACATTCGCCATTTCCCATTCTTTTTTCGTACAAGAACAGGATTAGCTAACCACTCGGGGTGGTACACTTCCTTGATGAACCCGGCCGCCAAAAGCTTCTAGAGCTCCTCGCCTATGGCCTTGCGCCTCTCCTCGTCGAAGCGGCGCAAACCTTGCTTTACTGGCTTGGAGCCGGCCTTGATGTTCAAGGAGTGCTCGGCGACTTCCCTCGGAATGCCGGGCATGTCCGAGGGTTTCCATGCAAAGACGTCGATGTTTGCACGGAGGAAGTCGACGAGCGCGCTTTCCTATTTGGGAGATAGGTTAGCGCTGATTCGGACGGTCTGGCCGTCGGAACCGCTAGGGTTGAGGGGGACCTCCTTGACGCCTTTGGTGTTCTCAAAGGGGGTGGGCGATCGCTGAGAGTCGGGCCGACCCTCGGCACCCTGCGCGGGCTGGGGCGCCGGCCCTTCCACGACGTTGATGGCTGCGGTGTACTCGCAGCACTCAACGTCACACTCATACGCCTTCTGGAAGGACGTGCCGACGGTGATGACACCGTTGGGTCCCGGCAGCTTGAGCTTGAGGTAGGTGTAGTTGGGGATGGCCATGAACTTTGCGTAGCTCGGCCGCCCCAGGATAGCGTGGTAGGTTCCACGGAAGCCCACCACCTCAAAGGTGAGGATCTCCTTCCTGTAGTTGGACGGAGTCCCTAAAATAACGGGCAGGTCGATCTGCCCGAGGGGCATTGCTTGTTTCCCCGGCACGATGCCGTGGAAAGGGGCCTTGCTGGGGCGGAGGCGGGCGCGGTCGATCCCCATGGCATCGAGGGTTTCGGCGTGGAGGATGTTGAGGCCGCTGCCTCCGTCCATGAGCACCTTGGTGAGGCGCGTCGTGCTGATGATCGGGTCCACAACGAGGGGGTAGCGCCCTGGTTGCAGGACACGCCCCGGGTGGTCGGACCGATCGAATGTGATGGCGGATCCCGACCAGTCGAGGAAGGTCGGCGTCGCAGGCTCGGCCGCGTAGATCTCGCGGCGCTCAAACTTCCGGCGGCGTCTGGAATCATAGGCCGCTGAGCCGCCGAAGATCACGAAGCAGCCGTCCACCTTGGGGAATCCGTCCTCCTTCCCTCCGTCGTCCATCCTTTCCTCGTCGGGTTTCCGCCTATGGTCGCCCTTCACCGGGTTGCCTGCAAAGTACCTTTTCATGAGGTTGCAGTCTTTGTAGGCGTGCTTCGCGGGGAACTCGTGGTTCGGGCACGGTCCCTCGAGCAACTTGTCGAAGAAGCCGGGGGTTCCCTCCGGGGGCGGCTGACCCCGCTTGCGCTCAGCGGCCGCCACGAGGGGTGCCTCGCGCCGCTGCTTGTTCTTCTTCTTCTGCGGACGGTGGGAGGTACCCTCGTCGGCGTCCTCCTTCCGCTTCGCTTCACCCTTGGAGCGGTCGAAAATTGCTCCGACGGCTTCCTCGCCCGAGGCGAAGCTGGTGGCGATGTTGAGGAGGTCCTCCGTGGTCCGCGGGCCTCGGCGTCCGAGCTCATGGACGAGGGGTCGGCAGGAAGTTCCCGCCAAGAACGCCCCTATGACGTCGGCGTCTGCGACGTTGGAGAGCTCGGTGCGCTTCCTGGAGAAACGTCGGATGTAGTCTCGGAGGGATTCGCCCGACTCCTGGCGACAGCTCCGGAGGTCCCAAGAATTGCCAGGGCGCATGTATGTGCCCTGGAAGTTTCCTACGAAAATTTCCCTTAAGTCGTTCCAACTGCGGATCCGTCCCGAGGGGATATGCTCCAGCCAGGCTCGCGCTGAGTCGGCTAGGAAGAGTGGGAGGTTGCGGATGATGAACAGGTCATCATCCGCCCCACCGGCCTGACATGCAAGCCGGTAGTCACCGAGCCATAGCCCAGGGTTCGTCTCCCCAGAGTATTTGGCCACGTTGGTTGGCTGCCTGAAGCGCGGCGGAAATGGCGCACTCAGGATGCGTGCGGAGAAGGCCCGGGGCCCCGCCGGGTCGGGGCTGGGGCTGCGGTCTTCCTCGCTGTCGTAGTGGCCGCCACGGTGGACGTGGTAGCCGCGGTCCACCCCTTCCTCCCTGTCCGCGCGGGAGCGTCTCCACGCGTCCAGGGTGTCACGGGCGTCGCGGATGGGACCGACGCGCCGGTGGATGGATGGAGCCCTGCCTCCAGCGAGTGGTGGCGTCCGTCGTGCGGGCGCGGCCTGGTTCGTCTGGGGAGGAGGCTGGTGGACAGACTCCCCCCGCCTTTCGGACGGCGTGGTGGGGGCCGCCCCGCTGGCGTTTTGCCCGCGTCGCCGGGACGCGGAGCTCTCCGCCTGCTGAACAGCGGCGCACTCGAGTAGGTCGCGTACCTCTCGATGCGCCTGACGCTCCTCGGGTGTCTCCGGTGCCGGGAGTCGTCGAAGCAGGGCCGCCGCTGCGGCGATGTTTTGGCTGGCGCGGGCGAAGAGCTGGGGGCGATCCTCATCAGCGCAGATGCGCTGCTGGACGTCGCGCGCTCGCTGTCACGCCCCGCCCTCGTGGCGGTGGTGCTCGCCCTCCCGAAGGGGTGCCGCGCGCGCCTCCGGCTGTCGTGGCCGCTCCGGTGCCCGGGTAAGGGCTCCCGTGGTGGCCGCGGCGCGTGACGGGGGAGTTTGTTGCATCGTCCCGGCGCCATCGCCGTTGGACCCCTCGGAGTGCGCGTCGGCCATGAAGCACTCGCGCGAGGGGTGGCGACTCCCGCTGCTGGAGCCCGCATCGGAGATCGTTCTCGCCGCGCCCGCGAGCTCGTTGCTCGCAGGCGGCGCGTCCATGGGTCGCGCCAGGGCACGACCGCGGGTGGTCACGGCGCTGCGCTGCCCGGAAAGCCGTTCCGTCGAAGGAGGCCCTCCGACGTGCGTCCGGCCACCCGTCACCACCCTGGCGGCAGAGCCAGAGGCGATGAGGCGAGTGGGTGAAGCAAGGAGAGGGATAAGGTTGATCCCTTCTCCGGTGGCGAGGAAGTCCAGGCTCCCAAAGCGGACCAGGGAGCCCAGGGCGAAACTGGCGTCGTGGCTGGCCATCTGAAGCCGGTGGTGTACGCGCAAAGGCCCCCTACCTAGCGCGCCAACTGTCGTTGTCAAGATTGGTGATCAAGACTTAGACTAGTAAATTTCTTTTATGCGCGTGCGGCCTCAGATGGTTGCGCGGGTGACTCGGAATTTAGACTGGTTCAGGCGTGAAAAAGCCCTACGTCCAGTATGGGGAGCTGCTCGTGTTACCCACGCGGGTTCTGTAGTAGGGGTTACAGCAGGGCGAGAGAGGGAACCGGTCCCAAGTCTCTAAGGTGTGCAACGGGGTTCTAATGGAGCAGGTGTGTTCTTCTTTGCCGGGAAGAAGAAAGCCTACGTGAGGAAGCGTGTGTGTGAGCGTGTGAGAGTCTGAAAAAATCCCCCCCCCCCCCCCCCCCCCCCCGTCTCCTGGGCCTGGCCTTCCCTTTATAGCTCCAGGGAGTCGACCAGGCACATGCGAGACGTGCGTGGGGGTACACAGAGAGAGAAAGAATGGAGGGGGAGAGGGAACACGGAGTCCAAGAAGAAGATTCGTGCTTCCCGGGCGCCGCGGCCGTCTTCCGTCTCCTTGCTTCGCCGGGCGGCCTGCGCTGATCTGGTCGCTGTTTTTCTCGGGAGCCGGTTACGGCGGGCGTGCGTGATGATGGCGGTGGCTTCCGTCCCGTCGGGGCTGACGGCTGCCACGACTGTCCCTGTTGTGCTGCAGGCGGCGTGAGCGGTGCGGACGCCCTGTCCCTGTCGCCGGAATCGCGGGGTGCGAGGACGGGTAGGCGGAGCGCGGACGGTCAGGCGTGCTCCTGTGCCAGGCGACGTGGGTCATGATGGCCTGACAGCGAATCACAGAAGACTGAGCCGCTGTACCGCGCGCGGCGCGGTCGTGGGCCGGTAGGTGTGACGGGTCACGTCAGCGGCGTGGACGCCTTTCCGCACGCCCGAGTCGTGGAGCATTTAAGGCAAGGGTGCGCCCAAGTCTGATTTCCATCCGGCGGACCCACGTGAGTCCGACCCTAGGACCCTGGGTCGGGCGAGGCGGATCCTTGCGGCAAGGGGTCGGGCGAGACGGACCCTTGTGGCAAGGGGTCGGGCGAGGCGGACCCTCGTGGCGAGGGGTCGGGCGAGGCGGACCCTCATGGCGAGGGGTCGGGCGAGGCGGAGCCCGCTTGCCTGGGGATCGGGAGCGTCCGACCACGAGTGACGGGGTCGGGCGAAGCGGAGCGCCGCCTCCTCGTGTTGGGCTGACGATGGTCGCCGTTGCCGCGGGTCAGTCCGGGCCTCCATAATTGTTGCCAGAGCGGTCATTAGATGACCGTTTACTTTTTTTCCCCTGACAATATCCGATGATTATACCAACTTTATTTATAGCAATGCACATAGATATTTATTTAGTTGAGGTACAACAAAAGGAATCGGAGCCAAGCCAAGTTTGGACTCTGAAGCTAGCTGGGACATGATCAAATTATCCCAGCACTCGAGAGGCCAATGTGACCACGGCACACCAATCGGCAGCAGTCCAAGAAAGGTGAGTATGTCACTTAATGTGATAATTATAGGAATCATCACCCGAAGGAGATATTAGACGGGTCTCCAATTGCCGGACTGTTTCGGTGCCTCCCATTGCGGAACTCGTTTCGGCGCATAATGTAAGCCCAACACTAATCAGCTGCAGTTCAAGAGGGTATTTGGTTTCGGAGGGTTAAATTTTAGTCCTATCACATCAAAGAGAATATTACCATTTAGAAATATTGAATAAAGTCTCACTACAAAACTAATTGCAGAAATCCTAAACTAATTCGGGAGATGAATCTAACGATGTATAGTAATTTATGATTAGCGGATGGTTACTGTAGCAAATTATGGATTAATTAAGCTCATCAAATTTATCTTGCGAATTAGCACCCATCTGTAAAAAAGTTTTATAAATAAATTTTTTTAATACTCTAAATGGTAAGATTCTTGTTTGATATGACGGGACTAAACTTTAGTCCGTAGGAACCAAACGGGTTCAAGAACCCTAGCCCAATCACTGTCGGTAAACGCGAGCACTAACCGTGCGCTCAATTCGCCACACTGCCTTCTCAAGGACACACCCGCCCCGTCCGATGCCACGGCGCGGATGACGACCGCATCGATAGAGCGGGTCAGCGACACAGAGAGGAGCGGCGAGCGGCGCTGGCGTCCAAGGACGGCAGCAGCACGGATCGGCGGCGCTAGGGGTATGGCGGCGATAGGCAAGGCCGTCAAGAGTGGCGATGCAGATCAGCGATGCGGGAGGAAGTGGCGAGCGGCGCAGGCGTCAGATTGACGACGGCTGCGTGGGTTGGCGGTGCTAGGGTTTAGATGCGGAAGGGGAAGCGGTGGAGAGGCCACAGCCCACAGGGAATGAACCTCTCATGATACCATGAAAGCGTGTTTAGATGACAATACTTAATACTTAATACTTGACAATACATATATGTAGGCCGGTGGCCTAGCCTGTGTGAAAGGACCATCTAGTGTGAACGGACTTAACTAGTGTGAACGGACTCAACTAACACATGTCTTTTGTTTGTGCTTCTTTATTGGTATCTCAGATAGTCATGCCTAGGAATCTCTTCCCCCAAAAACTTTCGAAATTCCGGAAAATGCTTCCACAAAAGTGGAATTGCAGAGGACAAAACCAGAGATAGACCGAGGAATATTGCAATGTTCATTCTGAATTTTTAATGCAGAAAAAGGCAGATCAGGCCAGTCGGTTTCATAATAGGCAGACGCTCTATTCTTTCCTCCGGAAACTGAATTCTGTCTTGGAGTTTTCGTGCAAGTCAGTTTGTTTAGTGATAGAGGCGTTGCTTAGATCCAAAAAAATTTTGGTCAAAAATATCACATCGAATGTTTGGACACATGCATGGAGTATTAAATATGGGTAAAAAGAAAAACCAATTGCACAGATAGGTTGTAAATCGCGAGACGAATCTAATGAGTCCACCTAATCCATAATTTGCAACAGTGATGCTACAGTAATCATCCGCTAATCATGAATTAATTAGGCTTATTAGATTCATCTCGCGATTTACAATTCATCCGTGCAAAAAGTTTTATAAATAGATTTTATTTAATACTCCTAAATAGCAAGATTCCGTTTCAAATTTTTTTTTTGGCAAAATGATCTAAACACACCTAGAGTTCTGTCTTCGAATCAGGCAGCTCATCCGTTGAGAACATGAGATTCAAAATTTGCAGCAGGAAAGAGATTGCCTTTTTTTCCCTCCTCAACGTGCTCCAAACTAAGAGCATGACAATACTCATCTACAGCTCAACGTACATCACGTAGACTACAAATCTGAAAGGGGCTGAAAAAGAAACTACACAGACAACACAGAGTCAAATAGCTTCAGAAAGCTCGAGGCCTGGAGCCATTGTCGCCTGAAGCCCACCGTTCGCCTCTTCGTTTGTGTCAGCGGCCGATGCCGCCGGAGCAGTCCTCTTACCTCTCCTGCTGCAGCAAGACAGCAACACGTGGATCGCGAAATAGCCGAGCACGGCAACGACGAGCGCGGAGACCCTGACGGATGTCTTCCACGTCCTGCTGGACCCGGCGGCGTAGGCGACCAGGAGGCCGACCAGGTCCAGCACGATCGTCGTGTTCATCACCCCGAGCCACCACGGCTCCTCGTGCAGCGACGGCGGCAGCAGGAGGACGATGACCACCACGGACGCCACGAAGGAGGTGGAGTTGCTGTAGAAGAAGGCCAGGTACCGGGCCCTCCGGTTGTCGTGCATCACCGAGTCCCCCGCGGTGTGCTCGCCGTCGTTGGACTGCCAGGACCCGCCCGGCGGCGCCAGGCCGGCCTGGTACGTCACGCTCGCCGCGAGGATCCCCAGCAGCATCAGGTACTTGCGCTTGGCGTGCAGCAACTTCTTTTTTCGCCGAACTTGCCCTGCCTCAACGACAGGGGCAGGGGTCTGCTCTGCTTCCACAGGTGTCTCAGCTGCAGCTGCGTTGCTGCTGCTGCTAGCATTGTGTTTGTCCTCTTGTTTTCTCAGATGCTTCACAAAGAACACTGCAACCAGCACAACCACAAAGGAGAGAACCAGAGCCGCCAGCGCGAAGATGTAGATGGATGTCTTGAGATGCTGCGTGGACCCAGCGGCGTAGCCACCCATGACGCCGATAAGGCCGGCCGCCGTGCAGACGGACAGCGCGTTGCTCCGGATCGCCGGCCGGTACAGGTTGGGGTTGACGAGGAGGATGATGAGGGCGATGGACAGCATGAAGCTCACCGAGTTGCAGTAGAAGAAGGCCGTGTACCGGCGCGGGTAGTTGCTGAGCAGGACAGGGTCGCCGGCACGGCCGTCGTCGTTGACAAGGAAGCCGCCCGGCGGCGTCAGCCCGGCTTGGTAGGTGATGGTGGCCGCGAATATCGCGAAGAGGAGCAGCCGCTTGCGCCTCTTCTCCAGCAACTCCTCGGCCTTCTTCTCCTTCTCCGGCGAGGCTCCGGCGTGCCCTCCAGAGCTGCCGTCCTTGTGGTCCAGCGTCAAGAAGACGACGTGGATCACCACGTAGACCAGGACGGCGCCGGCCAGGGCCACGGCGTAGATGGAGGTGCTCACGCCCGGCAGCTCCCGGCGGCGTACGCGCCGATGAGGCCGAACAGGCGCAGCACCATGGCGGCCTCCAGCGCGTTGTGGTGGTGCAGGGTCTTCATCCGCGCCAGGATGATGGCGACGAGGGAGGCCACGAAGGCGATCGAGTTGCAGTAGTAGAAGTTCTTGTACCGCCTTGGACTCTCGGTGAGGAGGATCGGGTCGCCGGTCATGTAGCGGCCGTCGCGGTCGTTGCTCTGCCAGAAGCCGCCCGGCGGGTTGAGGCCTGCTTGGTAGGTGATGGCCGCGGCGAGAGTGGCGAGCAGCAGGACAAGCGAGCGAGCCTTCTCCAGGGCTTTAGTTTGCTCTTCGACCTCGTGCTGATCACTAACAAATTATAGAGTAAACAGATCTGTCAAAAACTGAAGAAAAGCCTGTATCGAATTGCATGCTGCAATGCCTGATGAAACCAAGTAGGATGGTGCTCTTTTTGTACCTGTCATTGCCACTGCGAGTCTGCAGACCTTGAGTTTCCTCCTGCTGCTGCTCATCACTGGTCAATAACAAAGAAAATAAACCCGTCAAAAATAAAACAGAAACAGAATTGAACGGCATACTGCAGAGTCACCAGTACTGAACATTTCTAAATAATTGGCAATTTTGACCAATGCATGATTACCAACATGATCAACTTTTCTTAAAAAAAAATGCCCGAATGATTGTATGAAGTTATATCTGAGTGTCTCTAGAACATTGTCAATTTCTCATAGTATTTTATTAGCAGAATAAAAAACTATGTTAATAGGAAGGAAGTGTCAAGTATTTGAACACGAAGGTTTACGAACAGTAATTGTTCTTCAGCCCGTACCTGTCATTGCTATTATTAGGACCATGGGTTTGCTGCTCATCACTGATAAAATGGCCGAGGAAACAAACCCATCAGAAAATTACAGAGAAGCAGAATTGAAATGCACCCTGCAGCATTACTAGTAATGTGTTGTAGTAATGTGCTGTTTAGATCCTAAAAAATTTTGGCCAAAAACATCACATCGAATGTTTAAACACATGCATGAAGTATTAAATATGGGTAAAAAAAAAACCAATTGCACAGATGGGTTGTAAATCGTGAGACGAATCTAATGAGCCTACTTAATCCATAATTTGCAACAGTGATGCTACAGTAACCATCCGCTAATCATGGATTAATTACTATCATTAGATTCGTCTCGCGATTTACAGCCCATTGTTGCAAGAGGTTTTGTAAATAAATTTTATTAAATACTCCTAAATAGTAAAATTTTCTTTCAAATTTTAGGTTTTGTTTTCCTATCTATCCATACCTGCCATTGCCATTGTCAGGGTCTTGGGCTTGCTGCTGCTGCCCCCGCCGCCCACCACTGATAAATGGTAGGGAAAACAAAACCATCAAAAAAGTGCAGGGAAAATAACGTTGAACTGCATACTGGAAATCGATTAATTTGCAGATAGTTGAAAACTGAAGGAAATGTTCTTCCGTCTGTACCTGCCATTGTCATTGCTATTGAAGAGCAGAACAAAAAACACCACTTGGACGAGAACGCACACGACAACGGCGCCCACCAGAGAGGTGACATAGACGGTGGTGTCGATCTGCCGGCTGCTGCCGGCGGCGTACGCCGCGACGAGGCCAAGGAGCGTGACGGCGATGAGCCCGTAGAGCTCCCGAGACCGCACCTGCTGGCTGAAGCAGAGCTTCTTCTCCAGCAGCATGACGAGGATGAGCAGGGACGCGACGAACGCCGTGGTGTTGCAGACGAAGAAGGCCTTGAGGCGCGCGTCGTGGGGCCCGCCCTTGAGCACCGCGTCGCCCGGCCGGTGGCCGTCCTCGTCGTGGTCCCAGAAGCCGCCCGGCGCGCTGAGCCGCCGCGAACGTGGCCAGCAGCATCAGCACCTTCAAGAGCCGCAGCAGGGCGCTCTGCTTGTCCTCCGTGCTCTCCCCCTCCTCCGGCGACCCGCGGGCCTGCCGCTCCTCCGGCGCGCTGTCGCCGTCCTCGTCCTCCTCCTGCGGCGGCTCGCCGGCGTCCCCCTTGGCCGGCGCCAAGTGGACCACGAGGTAGGCGACAACGCCGGCGAGCAGCAGCAGGGAGTAGACGGCGGTCAGTGCGTCCCGGAACGTGCCGACGGCGTAGGCGCCCATGAGGCTGAGCAGGTCCAGCACCATGACGAAGCGGAGGATGGCGAGCACCGGGGACAGGTTGATCCCGCCCCTGTCATGCAGGATGGAGAGGATGAGGACGAGGACGATGACCACCAGCGACGAGGCGAAGTCGGTGGCGTTGCCGTAGAAGAAGGCCAGGTAACGGGCGTAATTGATCTTTCGGATGATGGGGTCGCCGGCGATGCGGCCCTTGGCGCGGTCGGCGGCCTGCCAGACGCCGCCGGGCGGGTTGAACCCCGCGCCGTACGTCACGGTGGCCACCAGCGAGGCCAGCAGGAGGAGGTACTTGCGCAGGCTGTACCCCCACGAGTCATCCTGGCTGCCGGACCTCGCCATTGCCGGCCGGCAAAGCTCGCCTCTGGTGCGGCCTGCAGCCTGCAGCTCTCTTAACTGTGGTCTGGACTCTGGGTGGAGTTGGAGTCTTGGAGACGCTGAACATGCGTCCAGACTGGGAGTTTTCTATTCAACTTTAACGACGACTTCTTGACCCAGCGCGCGCGTCATGTAGAGAGCTCAGCTCGGACAGGAAGGTGGCTCCCCTCTGCCACGAAATTTCTATCTCCAACAGGCAAAGACCGTGTTCGTTGACGCGGAAAAGCAAGGTCAACGCTAGACATTCAGCATTTTGCGGATTATTAGGCAGGGCTTGGGCCGGGTCAAGAAAAAGCCCGATTTACTTTGAGCCTAAAATTAGCGTCCAAGTCCCTGCTGCGCCCTACTGACCGCCGTCTACTCCCTGCTGCTGGCCACGCACAAGGTGACCTAAGACAAACCAGTAGGGCGCGCACATTGACAACCCCTTCCCAATGAGATAATAGTTGTATAGGACTGAAATAGTGTAGATTGTAGTGCGTGACAGAATCCTAGCAGCATACAACCCAGCAAGAATTGGACGAGACCGGAGCCCTAATCCTATGAGCCAGTTCATCTCTGTACATCCTTTTGGATTGTTCTGCACGACGAAGTATAAAATCTGTGTCCCAGCTAGTTGGAGTTTTCAAGGAGCAACCGCACGCAGGCGATCAACAAACGACGGCAGATCGAGCAAAAGGGCCGGGGCACCGGATTAATTAGCTCCAGGTCCGTGTTGGGAGAAAAACGACATGAGGGCGACGATCGACGTGCACACGACGATGGTGGCGACCCCTCGAGGTGTCCGGCGGCACAAGTGGATGGGACGAAGCAGACAGACAAGTGGATGCTTCGTTCTCTGCCTTGTGGAATTTCAGCCGGACCGCGGACCAGTGGTGCCCACTTCAGTTTCAAGGTGTGGTAGTAGACTAGTCTGAGGTGAGGTGAGCACCCCGCCGGTCAGCCTCGGTGGCCGGGGTTTCCTTTTTACCGTTTACAGTTTACAGGTACAGATGTCCAAATGGGCCGCCCGACCCTGGCATGGCCAGGCATGGCCCGGCATGGCCCGGCCAGCTCCGTGTTGGGCTTGGCCCGGCACTACACCCCACCGTGCTGGGCCGTACCAGCCCACGGGCTAAGGCAACGGCCCAAGCACGGGCCCGATATGCTGCCGGGTGGCCCGAGGCCCGGTGAATTCCAAGCTGGCCCAAGGCATAGCGGGCTTCCACAGCGCCGCCGCTGGCTTGTGCTGCCTATGGCCACCGGCCGCCGCTGCCGTTGGGCGCTCGCTTGCGCCCACAGCCGCCAGCTCGCCATCTGCGCGGCCGCTGGCCTGCTCCCCGTCGCGCCGCCTGCTCCCGTGGCTGGCCGCCGCCCCTCCTGCTCCATCCCCGTCGCGCGCCGCCGCCTGCTCCTGCCCGACGCCCCTCCCGCTCCCACCTTGTCGCGGGGCGCTGCTGGGGGTAACACATCGATCGCAGAAGGGTGAGGGTCTGTCTGGTTTACCTTTTGGGCTGTGAATTCATTTTGGGCCGCCGGCCCGCAGCTCTCCCTGGTTGGAAAAAAATATTCCGTTGGAAAAAATTATTCCATTGGATTAAAAAAGGTTCGATTGGAATAAAAATAAAAATTGTTCAGTTGAATCTAATCTTAACATTTGAATGAAAAAGTGTTCCACTAGGATAAAATTATTCCATTGGAACAATGGAAAAAATTGTTCCATTGAAACTTCCAAGAGGACAGGAAAAAAAGAAAAAATAACAACCTGGGCCTTAAATCCACTGGTGGGCCGGCGAACCACCAGGAAAACGCGGGCCATACACTGGGGGACTGATTTTGGGCCGCTTGGGGGCTTCTGCGACACGCGGGATCCCACCCGCGCGCGCGACCCCTATCATTTGCGCCGTCGCGCGCCGCCGCCTGCTCCTGCACGCCACGCCGCCGCCGGCCAGCGGGGCTGCAGACTGCAGATGCGATGGAGAAAGAACCAGGGAGAGGGAGGCGAGTAGGCGATGCTGGGGAGAGGCAGAGCCGCAGAGGGTAGGAGGATGAGGCGGAGGCGGGAAGTCATTGTGAAGAAGGGAGAAAGATAAGGAGAGAGATGGGGCGATGGGCTGTGGCGAATGGGAGACGGGCTGCTACCGGGCTAGCCTGCTAACTCCGTGCCGGGCCGGGCCACTCGGCGTGTTGGTGTGACGGCCAAGCATGGCACGGGGTACCGTGCCGGGCTGGCACGGGCCCGAAGGACTCCGGGCCGTGACGGGTTTGGGCCGGACCAAAAAACCGGACTTCGTGCCAGGCTTGCGGGCTGCGGATTTTGTGGACATCTATATTTACGGGAAATCTGCCTACCTAAATGGAGGGAGGGCTCTAATTGCACTCCATCCATCAGTTGGGTTGTTGACGATTTTTCTATTATATTCATAATCAGATTTCTAGATCTAACTTTATTAGACAAATAATGTTTTTATCCAAATATTATAAGATTATTAGAAAAGTACTCCTTCCGTCTTAAATTATTAGTCTTTTTGACTTTTCTACATACATAGATTTACTATGCACTCAAACATAATATGTATCTTAGATACATAGTAAAAATTATGCACCTAGAAAAACCAAAACGACTAATAATTTGGGATGGAGGTAATATGTTTTAAAGCAACATACTTCAATTGTAGTATGTTAATATTTTTTTGCAAATATATTTTAATAGTCATCGACAGCAACCCATGCCAACTTGCTATCGTGGCACTAAAGATTTACTTCTGCCGCAAGTTCCACTTTGAGGAGATGAACTTTTTATTAGGACTTTCAAGTGTACTATTCTCTACGTGCACAGTCAAATTTTAGGTACAGAAGAAGACAGGCACAGTCGTGGCTACAACGTGCGAAATATAGAAGCGGGCAACTCAGGCTGGCATACATATATATGCAACTTGCATTCTTGTATAATAACGCTATATGTTGATGCTCCGACTTTATCCCTGTCCTGTCCACAAGGAATTTTTATTTTGATAGGGACAATCCATGTTTCCAAATACTTTTAGAGACGGCTTCCAGCTTCTGCGCGTGTCACCACGATAAGAGCATTTTCAAAAACCTAGCCAAATCTCACTCTTCATATTCTCATTTAGCTATCCATTTAATTAAGATTCCCTCCGGTACACTCCATCAAACTAGCCAGATCACTCTCCATATTCCCATCACCACCGAGCTCCATCTTCCCTTCTCTTCTTCCTCTTGGCGCCATCCCCATCACCACCGAGCTCCCGGCATTTCCCCTCCGGCTCCCGGCGGCAGATCCCGGCGAGCAAATCGTGACGGAGCGCGCTCCGGCAAAGAAGCCAGCGTGCGACTTCCATCCCTACTCCCGGAAGCACTAGGCCGGGATCAAGGAGGTGACGGTGCGGGAGCTAGCCTCCGCCACTGACCGCGCCGTCGCCCGTCCCCGCCGATGTGCCTTGGGAAGGAGCTTGGCGCCGTCATCGTCGTCACCTCGGGAGGGAGCTCGGAGCGGCGGGAGACCGCCCAGCCGGAGTACGCGGTTGATCTCCATCATGTACATCCTGCCTACATTCATGCAGCAGCGCCTGAGCACGCGGTCGATCTCCATCATGTACATCCTGCCTACATTCATGCTTTCTTGTTCATGGAGGTGGTGTGTGGCCGCCGGAGAGGAGGACACGGGGCAGGATGCTCACCGTTGCCGCCTAGGGAATGAGGCAGGGGGAGCAGTGCACAATGTCGAAGGAGCGCGGCGGGAAGGGGAGCTTGACGGAGCCGAGGACGCCGATGAAGGCCGGCACGCCGTGCACGAGCGCGAACTGGACCTGCGCCTCGTCGGAGGGAGCTCGACAGAGGCTGCGGGGAGCTTGTGGTTGCCTCGGGAGGGAGCTTGTCGCCTTCATCGTCGTCGCCTCGGGAGGAAGCTCGGAGCAGCGGTGGCGGCGCCCACGGACGACGGCTGTGCTCCGGCGGGTGGGGGCGGGAGCCGAGGGGTGGGAGGGGGGGGGGGGGGAGGCCGTGGGAACAGATGGAACATGCAGGATATCGAGCTGAGGGGCTCGACATCTTTGCCGAGCAAACCTGCGGGGATGGCTAGGACAGCGAAGTGGATTTTTGTAGAGCCTGTTGGATCCAGTTTTCGGAGGTTTTTGTCTTTTTTCAGAAGCCAGGATAGCTAGGCTCTTGGAGATTCTTTAACAAAGGTTTTTCGGAACAAAAGATCTCTGTGGGATGATTTACAAAATACGGAATAATTAGCATGGCGTCATTGTGGTTTTTGGATTGGATAACGTTGTTTGAGACTTGAAACGCGATGGCCGATGGCACATCCTACGGCCATGTGCCCCGCTCTTGGGATCACGGATCATGTTGCGCTGGAACAATCCCTAAACCCGACCTCAACCATCTCCTTCACTGCGGAGGCAGCTCAGCTGTCCATCTTGAGACAAACATGCATTCATTGCGCTTTTTTTCTCAATTTTCAAATGCATCCCCAGCCAGTCTGCACCAAGCATTTACTCTCACAAGAGGCACCAGGATGACGTCACATTTCATGCGTCAGCATCATGACATATTGCGCTGTCATGATTTTTTTTTTGATGCGGATATTTGATCATGGAGGCGTGCGCTACGATGGATCCTTGCCGGTCACGGGTACCAAAGTCAAAGGAGCTATTCTTATTAGAGGTAACATATTCTTGCATGGGGATTTGGTCAATTTCAACACTCATCGGCCCAGTTATTTACGATGTTTATAGTGTGGGTATGTGTATCTATCAATCTATCTATTATATCAATATCAATAGAGAGTGTTAAAAAAATCACCATGTTTATTGAGAGAGGACGTAGAAACTCCCACGTTAATTTAAAAAAAGAAAGATTTATACCGTTGAATTTATATAGATTTAACAGTCTAAATTAACTTAAGAGTCCATATCAAATACGATAATAGCTAATTTTGAAATTAAAAAATTAAAAAAATTAGAACATAATCAAAGAGTCCACGTCGAATAAGAAAGATAAGATTAGTAAATAGATAAATTAAAAATTAGAAAAAATAAGAAAACTAGGATATAATTAAGAGTCCATGTCGAATACAATTAGCAAGTACCTAAATTTGGGAATACAAAAATTAGAAAATTAGCACTTGACAAAAGAGTACATGTTGAATTCCATTAGTAAATATCTAAATTCAAAGTTAAAATCATAGAAAATTAACAATTGATCAAATAATAAAAAATTGATTCTTGATTTCTGTTGAGTTTCGGAAGAAAATTACGTATGTAAATAGCTCATGTAGAGTAAAATTGCTGAAACTACATTTAGAAATATGGCTTGAAAAAATGCCACACTAATAAAAAATGATAGAAAAATTAATTTTTATAATAATCTAATGGTTTAAATTAATCCAAAAAGTTTGTTGTAGAATTAATATGTAGCCCAATTTAAAATTAAAATAATATAAAACCTGTAGTATTCTATATAAGCGGGAAATACAAAAATAAAACATCCATGCAAATAAAAAATATAAATAACGGTGTTGACGCCAGATTTTGACACGTGTTGAATCGGCGTCAGGGAAGGAGGAGATTGGCCGATGCGACAGACTTAAAGGCTACAATTGGGAATCAGCCGATTGGCGCTACAGTTAGGAATCGGCCGATTGGCGCTGCAGTGTTTCGGACGATTGGCGAATGGAGTTGGTGGGGGTCGGCCGATTGAAAGGATGGTGCGTTTGGGCCAATATGGGCTTGCACCAACAGATAAATTATTCATAGAAGGGGGATGAAGCCAATGGAATCCCAAGAGGGGATGTTGAGTCAAGAGGACAGAGGATCCCAGTCAAAGATGACATGACGTTGGTCAAAGAGAGACGCCGACTCGGTCGAGGAGCAATGGAAGGAGTTCGGATTGGACTAGGAGATGGCAGCAGAAGATCCTGCGGGAGTCCGTTTCCTTTAGGATAGTCTTATAGATATAGTAGTTTTTATATTTAAGTCAAGTTTGTAACGGATCGTGACAGATCAGGAGTCTTAGTCTTAGGGTATAAATAGAAGCAGTCAGGGTTTTGTAAAAGATACACATCAATCAATACAAACAATCTACTTTTTCATCGTACTTTACTTTCAAGTCGGCGACTTCGCCAATACATCTTTTTCTTTCACGAGTTCGTACGGGTTGGCAGGACTGCATCGACACGATCTCCGGCCGATTGGTAAGTTCCGTTTATTGAATAATATCTAAGCTTTAACTTCGGGCGCATCGCTGTTGTTTCGTTTAGATTTATTCACCAGTTATCGATATTTACTAGAATTATAGGTTTTATCTATTGCTCTAGTTTTATCACCAGTTATCCAGCTTGAGATTTAACTGTCGGCTTTATCATTATTTTTTCTTATTTATCGTCATATAGCCGATTAGATCTATTTCAAGTGTTGCATCTGTGGCGATTGTTTAATTTGCTCCAGTAGTTTCTTTGCAATCGCTACGTAATTATCGGCTGATCTATAGCCGGTCATCTTCATAGCAAATCTGCCGATTTGCTGATACGCTTTTCGGGACAAATCGAAACTTTAGCCGATCGAGAGCCCCGGAATTTAATACGTTTTCTTTCCTTGTCAATCAACAGGTCAGATTGACTGGCACGCCTCGTGAACCGCACCAGGGCGATCACCCGAACATGAGTTAAGCAGATTCTCCCGGGTCGTGTGTTCGACGCTGAAGGTCATCGGCCGATTTTTAGCGCCAACATAAGGGAAAATGATGAAAAGTATTACGTAAATTTTGAAGCAAATTACTTAAATAAAAGGCATAGGTTCCTAAATTTTTCATGCTGGCCATTTGTTTTCATGCTACTACCACTAGTGGTACATGCTTTTATAAGCAGTTAAGCATTGATAATTTTACAAATTTCTTTTTCTGTTGAGCATCACCACCATATTTTATTTATTATGAACATGATAAGGGTTACACACGCCCACTGGCGGATCGAAGAACCACACATGACGACCTAAATCTTTATATAAAGAAGATCTAGCCAGATTATGAGCATCTACATTCGAGCCTCGACCATCATGGATGAACTGGACGAACTGAAAGTCTTTGGCTAAGGGTTATCCTTCATTTGCCTTATATCCCACAAATTGTTAGAGGTAGGCTGTAGGTGGTGACAACCCTATCGGTCATTAGTAATCCTCCACGTTCAGATATAGCGTAGAGCCGTTGGCCGGAGTCTCCTGACAGATCAGGGGTAAGCCGGTGGCTGGAGCAAGTATTTTGCTTGAAGGATCGACCTTTAACTCTTCTATAGTGCTACCTTAGGAATCCTCTCTACCCTCATCTATCTTGGCGTGTCCTTGGACCGACTAGAATAGAAGTTGGTACACACACGTTCCCTTGGATTCGATAACCCTTGGAATACTCTGAGGTGAAAGCTACAACGATATCCGTGCGCTTGCGAATTTATTCGCGCATCACTAAAATACCCAACAAGCTTTCTAGCGCCGTTGCCGGGGAACACCCATCCTAGTGATGACGTTACGAAATGTCAACAAGCATTTCTGGCGCTGTTGCCCGGGAACGGTTGCTGTACCTATCTTCGTACCTAGTCATCCTCGTATCTTTTGTTTTTCTTTCCTTCTACCTTTACCCCCGCTACCCATGGAGAAGCCATCCTTTCACAGCCTTTGCACCCCAATGGGCGAGTTCAACGAGCCATCATTGTAACATCCCAGCTTTTACTGGAAGGTTAATTAGTGCAAAAATGTGAAATTTTTAAAACTTTTTATGTTTGGTTGTGTAACTAGCTAGCAATCCCCAAGGTTAACTCTCACCCTCTCTCTGTTCATAGAAAATAAAAGAATTCAAAACATAAGGTTGGTTAATGATAGTGTGAAACTATTGGATTTTATTGGAGTTAATGGATCACCTTGTTTATACATGTTGGAATTTAATTTGGACTTTTGTTTATGTGAATTGGGTGGGATTCAAATTAATTTGAGGCCAAATTAAATTGAATTCAAACTAACAAACTAACCTACCCTAACCGGGCCTAAAGCCCCTAACCTATCTAACCCAACCCGAGACCCCGGCTTGCTAACCCTACCCCCACGCCGGCTTGCCCAGCACGCTCGCACGGTCCGCTAAGCGGTCCAGCCCGACACCGACCTACCCAGCACTGTGCACCCAGACGCGCCCTACCCCTCTTCCGCCTAGGGTCACTGACATGTGGGGCCCGCATGTCAGCTTTCCCTTCTACCTCATCCACTCTCTCTCCCTCTCAGACACTCGCCTCACCCCGCATCACCGCCCCGCTCCGCCTTGTGACAAGGCCGAGCAACGGCCTCGCCGCGATGCCCGCCGCGAGCCACGCGCGTCCACCAATGTCACACCGCACCACCACGCCCCACGCTGCGCCCAAACCCTAGGCTCTAAGCCGCCGGATGGATGCTAGGTACCCCCGCGCCGCGGACCCGTGCTCCATCGCCGTCCCTCGGCGTCTGGGCACGCCACAAAACCTAGCTGCTTCTACAAAACCCCCACACCGCCTCACGAAACCCTAGATCCACCCGGGGATTCCTTTCCCCTTGCGCTGCCGCCTCACCTCGTAGCCGGAGGACCAAGAAGGAGGAGAAAGAAGGGAGGAGCCGGATCGCCGCCGTTGACCACCGGAGCTGCCCCGTGCCTGCGCCCATACGACGACATCGACGCAGCGGCTCGGCACGGCATGACACTAGCCCCTCCTGCACCAAATCCTCGCTGCACCGAGCTCGCCGACCCCAGGCCCGACAGGTGAGCACCGCCACTCTCACCCGTCTCCCTCTTGATGCTGGTGTGAGCTACGGGCGCCGATGAGCCCGCGGTGGTCAAACCCTACGTTCCCTGCCCTTTTGTGCTTCATCTGCAGGAGCTCGTCGCGCCGCCGAGCAACCCCGCAGCCCGTCGTCGCCTCAACCCCTGACCTCGCCGCCGTTCCATGGCCGCGGGCCCAGGCTGCTGGTGCCCCTCGTGCACCGGCGGCCGTGATGCGGTTCTGGAACGCTAGGGCACCGCGCACGTGTGCGAACCCCGCCACACCGAGACCTCGCTGCCGTTCGGCACGTCGGCGACATGCCGCGGAGCCAGAATGCCGGGACGCCGCGCGCACAGATGCACACTCGAGCACGAGCACGAACCCGACCGCACCGTGGCCACGGTGACAGCGCACAACCTTGCGACACCGTGGCGTGGCGCACGCGGGCGCCACTACAACATTTCGCCAAGCGCCTCGCATACGTCCACACACCCACGCCCCGTTCAGGGACACATGCACACCCACACACGTGTAGGACCGCATAGGATCCGGGCGATGCCACACCGGATCCGGGAGACGCCGACAGCTGGGACCCACCAGCCAGGGAAGGAGAGGAGCCGCTGACCAGCGGGCCCTACCTGTCAGCGACAGCAGAAGGGGAAAAGGAGGAGCTGGACCGAGATGGACCAAGACGGACCCGAGCCAGCCAGTGTAGCTGCGGACCGAGCCGGCCTGCGACGTGGAGCTAGACCGAGCCGGCCTGTGAAGCCAAGGACCCGAGCCGGCCCGACCAAGCCAAGCCGAGCTAGATGGGCTAGCGAGCCGGCCCGTTCCTTTTTCAACCCGAGAACCCCTGATTGTTTCTCTTTTTGTTAACCTGACCCGAGGGCCCCACGTGTCAGCCTCTGGCTGAGGCTGACAAGTGGACCCCACTGACCCTGGACCGTTGACCGTTGACCGTTGATCAGTCAACGCTGATGTCAGCAGGGCCCATGCTGACGTTAGCCTGGCCGGACCCGCCAGTGATGTCATGCTGATGTCAGCATGCCATGTGGACTGCTCTGGTGGCGCCACATGTCACTGTTGTGTTTTTTTCTTTTCCGAAATGCATTTATTGTTTTCCGAAATGGTTTTAACCTACAAAAATTCATAATAAATCAACCGGACCTCCGAAAATTATGAAACAAGTTTCATAATTCATCTAAAATCATGATCTACCCGTTAGAATTGGAATTGAGTGGTTTGGATCTTCTTTTGGATACTTTTCATGCACTTTTGCACTTTAGCCCCTATACTTATACATATTTACAAATAGGAGCCGACTCTGAGGAGCTGACCGACGCCCGGGACTACCAAGAGGAGCAGGAGTACTACGAAGACACGCTAGGTTCACACCCATCTATGATCTGAATACCTATTAGGCATTGCTTGCTAAAATGCTACCGCTTCTAAGATATTTGATGAGATGAACCTGCATAGCCCTTGTTTATCCTAATTTCTTGTACCCAACTTTATTATATATGAGATGAACCTCTAGATGTGCATGTGTTTGTGTGGGATGATGTGATTATAGTCTTGGTGTGAGTGGAGACTTTTTTGAGGAGTTGGGGAATAGGAACCTAGCTTGGGCGAGTTAAACTTAACTCGATCTTTTGATCGAGGGCTTCGGTTGTGCGTTGGGCACTTCCTATGGAGTACTTGTGGTGGGTACATGTCCTTCGGGATGTTGGGTCCTTGAGGACGATTTGGAGGAGTTTGGAGGGCTATACCTGTAATGGGTGCCGATGACGGACCGTTGTGCTGGACACGTCCTTGGGGAAGATACTCGCCTCGATAATTAAGGCCTGAGTTGGTGGACCTGGAGATGGAACTATGTCAAACGTGCACACCACTTCTCTGTTATGAGGGCAGATCCGAGCTGAGCTAGTGACGCGTGGCACCATGCCTGTAGGAGGATAGGGCATCAGTGTAAGGGGAGGAGGTGCTGACCTCACATCCCTCGAATTGCAGGGTCTTGAGTGGCCCGGTGTAGAAGGCATCACAGTTCCGGGGTGACCTCTTGCGGGAGGAAGCATCTCAAACCCGGGAAGGCAGGATGGGGGCCGTTGCAGCTAGTTTCGTTGACCGGTGTCTCAGAGTCAGACGACTTGCTCCTGTTGGCTTCGAGTCGAGTAGGTACAGGTGTACAACCCCTGCAGGGTGGAAACTATACGTATAGCCGCGTACTCGGTCATGTACAACTCTTGATCCGACTTCGCCTTCATAGTTAGTGCGACTTGACTTCTGCCTCCCTCTAGACTTGTTTTACCTGCCTGGGGTAGTTGTGGTGCGAGGAGTGGGAGTTCTTGCACCGACTTGGTGGGTTTTGGAGGTGTGAGTGACCCGGAAACCTGGAGTGCCAGGACGGCCCGTGTCGAGGAGATGTGGATGATTTAAATGATAGACTTCATTGCGTAGGAAACCCTTGCCTAATCCTTGTTATTGATTGAATACCATTAGAATAGACCACTTAAAGCTTGCATACGGATGGTGACGTGGACCTATGCCATTCCTTGGGGATAGATTGGTACGATGCAGGGTATGACCAGGAGTACGACCCCAACGATGACGGATGGTATGACGATTGAGGGTAATGCTACGCTCAAGATGCCTGTGGAGGAAGAATCGTCCGAGATGAAGGATGGCCCGAAGCATAGTTATCGCTTTACGCTTTCTGTTTGATCGATTTAGCCCAAGAGGTGTGTAAGGGAAACATACTACAAATCCTCTGGATTTATATAATAATTAAACCCTTGAATGCTTTTATTCGAAGAATGACTATATTTACTGCCTGAAATGAGTTCTGTATGTGATAGCTACTGATCCAGGGACTATCACGACGATACAGGGAGTCGGGTTTTCATTTTGAAAACTCGGTTCCTTTCAGTTGGTATCAGAGGCATACTTGACCCTAGCATGAGCCCTAGATATGGCCGTTAGAAATAGGAAGTCTATACGACTCCATCTACTTTATATATACCCCCTTGACCTATACTATACATGTACCTTGATTCTGTTTCCTTCCTGTTGTTGATTTTCTCTCTTACCTACGTTTACACCATTATTACGTTCTTACGCAGTATGGGGGACGCGAAGAGAGTCTCCATGGAGAGTGTGACGCACGACCCCACCACCTACGCGTTGCACTGCTAGAGAGGAGCCCTCCGCTGGCTCAGACTCATGCTAGGAGAGATCGACATCAACCCAGACTACGTCAAGCTGTCAGTAAGAGCGACTGAGTGGCGCGCTTACCTCTGTCACACCGCCACTCTCGTCATACGCCCTAACCCAGAGGTACTAGAGTTCGAGGGAGAGATGACCCACAGTACATCGACACTCAATGAGACCGCCGTGCAGTCAGCAGCAAGGAAGATGATGAAGATCCTACTCACCAAGTTTTGGAGGAGTACCTTCTACGAAAATCCCCTTCAGACTGTTCCCCCGCACCGTCTCGCCAGACGAGGACCTAGAAGCGCTAGACCAGGAGGGTCTGACCGTGACTCGAGCCACCGGCTCATACCTCGCCAACCTAGACCACCTAGTGGAGAGCCGAGACCGTGAGATCGAGGTGATCCACGACGGGTACCACACCTGTGCCAGGCTTACAGAGGAGTACGAGAAGGATGCCCACTACTGGATAGCGTTCAGCGTCACCACCATGAGGAGAGCTAAGAACGACATCCACACTTGAGTGCACGCACAGCTGAGTGAGGAAGCACACCGACAGGCACGGATCTAGGCTGAGGAGGAGCTAATGAAGGCCGAGAAGGAGCTCCAGATCCTTCGTGATGAGAAGGTTGAGTGGGAGAAGAAAGAGAAGGGCTATGTCACACTATCAACAAGCTGGTAGACAGGGTGACGGATCGGGTTGCGGAGTGTTGCAGCCTTCAGGGTGAGGTCGACGACCTGCAGGACTACGCCAACTTCCGGAGCTACCTCGAGAGCAAGAACAACGCCAAGGACTTGGAGTACCACTCTGAGTGCAACAAGTGGAACATAGCTATGCTCACTCGCACCACCGTCTTCTACCGCGACAAGGCTGCTCGCGCCTTGCAGACATGGGAGTTGTCAGACTCCATCCGCGTCAGAGAGCTACACGAGCTTCGAGACCGACTACCTGAGGAGGACCGTCCGCCGTAGAGGAAGGAGAGCTTCAAGCTGATCCCCACCGAGCTTCGCCTACACGAGTGCCCCCACGAGGAGATGCCAGCACCCGTCGAGACTGAGGAGGTGACCGAGGCCATCGACGCAATCGACGCCATTTTCCCCCAGGGCTACCCCTGAGGAGTTCAAGCGTGTACTCCCTACAAGAAGCGTCGTATCATTCAGTAGTCTCAAGAGTCTTGTAGTAGAGCTGATTTCATATACCAGTGGAGTTGTTAGAGTTCCCATGAGAGTCTAGTTTGTTGTACTACGAGTTCACCCTTTTGTACCAGTCGCGTTGAACCTTAGAGCGTGTGTGGGTGTGAGATCTCCAAGGCTTAGGAGTTGCCTGGAGATAACACCATTGTTTCTCTTGTACTGTATGCATGAGTGATTGGATTTTATGATGGAATGTTTATCTTAATTTCATGGATTTTCTCATTGAGTGACTTTAAATCTATTTTCTATGTTTGTATTATACTCCTATGTCGCTGTTGACGGCCATTATTCAACCATCGTCCATCAACATCTCGGGAATAATTTAGAGTTTTGCATTATGTTCCATGCATATTTTATTTAAACTAATCAAATTCCACAAGTTTTGGATGAAGTGTCTATACAGGAGCAAGTGTACCAAAGATGGGCCGTTTTGGGAGAAATCCCAGGCCGGCCGGCCTCCCCTAGGCCGGCCGTCCTGGTCCCCCTCATCTAGCCACGTAATTAATTCAGGAGTCAACAAACACACCCAGGAGGATCATGCATCGTACACTTGAAGTCGGTTTGATCCGACGACCCGAAAGGCTTCACACACGGATTCAAGGGCCCACCTGCATGTCTGAAACGGTTGCTTAATTAAAAAGCAACTGTTACCGACCTCAGGAGGCAATCAGGAGCGTCCACGAGAAGGTCGGTGCCACTTGGCACCCACCCCAGGCCGGCTGACCTGGGGGAGGACGGCCGGCCCCACCTGGCGGCCACTGATGCCCAGTCTTCGCGTGGAAGCTAAGCAACTGTCAAGGCTGTGTAATCTTGATGCTTTTCATCAGTTACCGACCTTTAATAGCTATAGATACGCCTCCCATCCTCACTTGTAAGACACACACTGAGAAGGATTTCTCTCTTCACTTCAGTTCTAGAATTAGGTTTAGTAGTCTTGGAGTTAGATTCGAGTCGAGCTTGTCTCGGGATTCCGGAGTCATCCTCGGAAGTCTAGTATAAGCTCTTGTATCCTTCCTTTGACATTATCAATATAAGTTATCTTTTTTATCTTATCGAGTCAACTTTACCTTCTGCTTTTATTTATTTATTTCCAAGCTCTTGCTTGTGTGTGGAAGTTCTATCCTTTAGCTTAGGCTTTGTTCTAGTCTTAGTTTGTCGGGACCTTATCTTGTGGGTTTTCTCACTCGGACTAGGGGGCTCAAGTCAGTTCCCTAGGTTGAGGGGGATTTCTCTTAAAGGCCTTAGGGAAAATCCTAAAACCGAGTGCAAACATGGTGTCTGGCTTAGTGTTAGCTAGAAAGTGTGTTCCACCCCACGGAACTGATGTGGTAGGCGGCAGGTGGTGACAGCCATGTTCATCCCTTGTAGTCCACCACGTTCGGGTGTTTTCATAGCAGTAGATCATTGGCCGAGTTGGACCCCCCATTTCTCCCTTAGTCTATGGTCCTTCAGCCCCAGCCGCCGAAGTAAGCTATGTTGTCCCGACAGCTAGGTTAGTTCAGGTTTAGGTTAGAGAGGCTAGCTCATTAGTTTAGAAGTGTTTTAGGAGTCTTTCTCGCTCGTTATCCTCCCAGCTACTCTTTAGACCATACATTCAATTGATACTCTTTAGACCATAACGCTTCCCCATGGAAATTCGATACCATAGAATACTCCAAGGTGAAGTGCTACAGCGGTGTACTTTGTGCACTTGCGGAATCTCTATTCTATTGGGCATAAGAAACGCCAACAAGTTGGTACTTGGTTTTCTTGCCACTCTGCCAGAAAATCGACTAGGGCTTGCGACTTGATGGCGGTGCGTGGCTTGAAGTCGATGTTGAGAACCCCTAGTTCCACTGCCCACTTAGAGATATGTCCAGTGGCATCCCGATGGTTGAGTATATCCGCCAATGGAAAGTCAGTGACAACTGAGCTTTTGTACTCGTCGAAGTAGTGGCAGAGCTTTCTGGAGGTGATGAGTATAGCGTAGAGAAGTTTCTGAATCAAAGGGTAACGGAACTTCGACTCAAAAAGGACTTCGCTAATGAAATACACTGGCCGCTGCATGCCAAATGCATGGCCCTCCTTGTTTCGCACCACCACTATAGCCGTGCTGACTACGTGACTAGTCGCAGCGATATAGAGTAGCAGGTTCTCGCCTGGGTTCGGAGCCGTGAGGATGGGGGGGCGATTGGAGGTGGGCCTTGAGGTCTTCCAATGCCTGTGCCACTTCCTCGGTACACATGAAGTTGTCCTGCCGCTTAAGGAGCTTGAAGAAGGGTAGACCCCATTCCCCAAGTCGAGAAATGAATCTATTTAGCGCTGCCATGTATAAGGTGAGCTTCTGCACGTCTTTGATCTTCTGTGGAGCCCCCATGCTTGTGATGGCGGTTATCTTTTTACGGTTAGCCTCAATTCCTCAGTGACTCACGATGAAACCAAGGAGCTTCCCTTGAGGTACGCCGAAGACGCACTTAGTTGGGTTGAGCTTCCACTGAAATTTGCGCAGACTGTTGAAGGTTTCTTCAAGATCAGAGATGAACTTGTTGGGATTTTGGGTCTTGACGACCACGTCATCCACGTAGGCTTCAACATTGCGATGTAGCTGATCAGCGAGGCATAGCTGTATGGCCCGCTGGTAAGTTGCACCCGCGTTCTTTAGTCCGAACGACATAGTCATGTATGCGTAGGCACCAAACGGGGTGATAAACGGAGTCTTGATCTGGTCTTCTTCCTGAGGGAAATCTGGTGATAACCCGAGTAGCAATCAAGGAAGGAGAGCAGGATGCAGCCGGCGGTGGAGTCGATAACCTGATCGATACGGGAGAGCGCGAAAGGGTCTTTCGGGCAGTGCCTATTGAGGTCGGTATAATCGACACACATCCTCCATTCATTATTATTCTTTTTAAGAACAAGTATAGGGTCGGCTAGCCATTCTGGGTGGTAGACCTGTTTGATGAAACCTGCCGCGAGTAGTTTAGCTAGATCTTTTTTGATGGCCTGCCTCTTTTCTGGAGAGAAACGACGTAGTCGTTGCTTTTTTGGAGTGGCCTTGGGATCGACTTTTAGAGCATGCTTGATCAAATCCATGGGCACACCTGGCATATCCGCTGGTTTCCACGCAAAAATGTCTCGGTTAGCCCTAAGGAAGTTGAAGAGCGCGAGTTCCTATTTGCTGTCCAGGTGCCCGCCGATCAGGGTGGTTTTGGACGAGTCACCCTCCGGAAGCTGGATGGTTGATGCCGACGTCGGGGTTTGGCTTCACCCTCGACTGGCTTGGCCTCTTGTTCGCCGCCTCCAGCTCTATCTTGGAGAGTTGTTGTGCGGCCACGAGTACTTCGGATGAAGACTCTAGCATGCGTGCAGATGTAGCATACTTGATCGCCTCCTGGTCGCAGTCGTAGGACTTCTCGATGTCGCCGCGGAGGGATAGTACACCGTTGTTACCTAGAATTTTAAGAACCAAGTTGATGTAATGGGGTACCACCATAAATTTGGCCAGGGCTGGTCTGCCAAGGATGGCATGGTACAAGGATTCGAAGTTCGCAACTACGAACTTTATGTACTCCGTACGGAAATTGTCAGCTACCCCAAAAGTAACTGGCAATGTAACCGAGCTGATCGGTGTAGCCGTGTTACCTGGGACGATCCCGTAGAATGGAGCCTTGTTAGGGGTGAGCATCTTGGCGATGTCCAACCTCATTTTCTTTAGAGTACTCAGAGAAGCTTGTCCACTGATCCTCTCTGGATAAAGAGATCGGGACCTCACTGTGTCTCAGAGGACGTGGCACGGCTGGCTCAACTGACAGGATTTTACGCTGAAACAGCTTCTGCACGCGCTTGGTGAGGATGCCGTCGTCGCCTCCGAAGATGACGTTGACGGTATTAGTCGGGTGTTGGAAACTCGGAGGCCCTATCTTGTCGTTGCCTTCGTCCCCCATGTCCTTGTCTTTCTCCTCGTCATCAGGAGGAGGCGGTGCGTTGAGACTTTTGCGGAGGACAGTGCACTGAAACATTGTGTGCTTGGCCTTTGGGTGCATCGGGCATTGCTTGTGGAGGATCTTCTCGTACTAATCTTGGAGGTTGCCCGACTTCTTGCTGCGAGGGTTGCGCTCGATGTTGGCCACTTGGTCCTCGGGCTTCCTCTTGCGAGCGGCGTCTAAGTTGTTGTACTAGCCCTTGTCGGAGCGGTTGTTGTGGTTGCCCTAGTCGCTCTTGCGCTTGGGGAAGCGTTCGTTCTCCTCGTTTTCTTGATCCACCCATCGCTGCATCATGTCGCAAAGCTTGAGTACGGTAGTCGGGAGGTTTCTCCCGAACTCCCTGTACATTGGCTTCATGGCCAGGCCATTGCGGAAGCAGCGGATGACCTCCTCGTCGGCGATGTTGGCGATGGTGGCGCGGGTGTCGAAGAAGCGGCGCGTGTACGACCTCAGGGTCTCGTTCTCCTCCTGCTTGACCTGCGACAAGTCGTGACAAGTACCTGCCGGGATCACGGAGCCCTGAAAGTTGTCGATGAAGACCTGCTTCAGAGCCTCCCAGGAGTCGATGGAGTTTGGCTGGAGAGTTTCCAGCCATGTAAGTGGTGCGGTTTCCAGGGCCATTGGGAATTAGAGGGCTTTAGTTGAGTTAGAGCCGTCACACACTTCGATGGCCACGGAGTAGCACCATAGCCACTGCCGCGGATCCTGGTTCCCATCATACTTCGGGATGTTTGTGGGCTTAAAATCCCTTGGGATCTCGCGACTGGTAATATTTTCAGTGAAAGCTGGGAAGCGATCACTATCTTCGCGAGCGGCGTTTTCAAGCCGTTCGCGTTGTCGATTGGAGATGACGGTGCACGCGTTGCGGTTGCTTTTGATGTGCTGCCTCAAGTCGCCGAGGGTGGAGGTAACTGGTTACCCTGGTGGCCTTGGCCTCCCGCGGGTTGTCCTCCGCCTCTAGGCCTTGGGGCCTGCTACTGCTGCACCTCTTGTTCGGCTTGTCGATTGTTGCGGGGGTTCAAGTGACCGCTAGTAGTACGACTAGCCTGGGGCACGGAGCTGCCATGGCGCTCGGATCTGGAACGAGTGTGCTGGACGGACTTCAGCGGGTCCATCTTGTCGAGCTCGATTGCGGCTTGTTTGACAAGTCGCATGATCCGCAGAGTTGCGTCTGTTTGTGGGATTTTTTGTAGGAGCAGGGAAGCTTCGTAAATGTTACCCATGGGGGTGACAAATTCTTCGTCAGTCGCTGCTTCCAATTCCCCTCGTAGGTTTCTTCGCCACTGCCGGTTGTGAGCGCGCTCCTGAGCGTTGCGCCTACGCTTGTTCCGCCTGGAGTTTCTCAGGCGGCAACGTCGCTTCTGCTCTTCATCTTCGTCTTGAGGAGTGTCGACAGTGTTCTCCTCGCCTGAGACGTCGTTCTCGAGTTCATTGTCGAACTCGATCCCTGCCTCATCGTCGTCGACGTCGCGGAGTGAAGCCATGTAACCTCGCGTTCTGGCGAGTCGTCGCCTGAGTAGTCATTGGTGACAAGTACGGTTAAAGCCGTGGAGCCGGATCCTTCCTCCTAGATGGGGGAAAGTGGTCTGCCTTGTTGGAAGGGCAGTTCCTTGATGGTGGCTACCAGGCAGTCATCATTATCGAGTAGTTCAGAGGGCTCCATGCCCTTCCAGTACATGAATCTATCCTGCGTGGTAGTTGTAATGCTCAAACCCAGATGACTAACCGCCGAGGAGTCGGGGTCACCATCTGAATCCGAGTAGGCGTCGAAAATGGGAGCCTCCCAGCTAGCGGTGGCAGCCTCATCTCCGAGCTTGAGTAGGAGATCCAAGTCCTCCTCCAAGTCGAAAAGGGACTTAGATCGTTGGGCCTCCCTGTAGGTGGAAGCCGCATTGCGTAGTCCGAAGAAGAATCGGATACACTTTTCCCCAGATCGGATCGGGTCCGAGCCGGAGAGTCGTGTCGGGACACGAGTCGAAAACGCGTCGGTGACGGAGTTCTCCTCGGTCCCGGGGTGAGAGGCAGATGCATCTCGTCGAGGCTGTCGATGAACTCGTCAAGTCCGCTCGAACAGCTAGATGCTTCGGGCTCCATGGTGCTGACTAGGTGGCTGTCGAAGCCGCCTGAGCCGTTGGCGACGCAGATCCAGGAGCCGAAGACGAAGATTGTGCCCTTATCACGGCGCTGGTGAAGTTGTGCTCGATGAACACCCCTACCTGGCGCGCCAGCTGTCGGTGTTTTACCGCCAAGCCCACCGAGGGATACCCCCAAGGTGGTAGGTTGTAGGTAGGGTGTCGCCAAGATCAGAAACTCGAAGGTGCAAGGAACACAAAGTTTAGACAGGTTCGGACCACCGAGAGCGTAATACCCTACGTCCTGTGTGGTTTGTATTGCCTTAGAGGTTATGAGATTGCTTTGGAGGGGTCCCTGCCCGCCCTTATATAGTATGGGGGGGACTTACATGGAAATCCTAGTCGGGATGGGCTGAGGAGTCCTACCCGAGTACGTTGTTGGGTAGTTTCCTTGAGTCCGACTAGTCCTAACTCTATACGACTAGTTACAATGAGGATAAGGTATGACCCATGCGTCATCCTCTACTATAAGAATATGTACGCCAAGTGTGCAGTCCCGCTGCCCCGGGTCTAACATATCCTATCAATAAATAGAGGGGGGTCGCAATTCTGAATGGGACCTCATAAAGTCAAGCATAAGTACAAATGGGGTGCACTGTTGAAGGTGAACAGTGGGAGGCTGACCCTCTTTTGGCAAGACATCTGGGTGACACAAGCCCCCACTAAAGTTACTCTTCCCTAAGATATATGATTGTCGTTGCTGTGATAAAGAGGTTGTATGGTCAGTGATTCTAATGAGGATGGAGAGTGGATAGTAGATAGTAGACTAACAGATCCTTTGGGAGTGAGGAAGTCTAGGAATGCGGAGAACTGCTGGCTATTTTAAGCTAATACTTGCCAAGGACAAGGTGGTTTGGGGTTTGGATCGAGAAATCTTGGAAATATACCACCATATCCATGTACAGATACCTATCCTTTATAGGGGTGACAAACACTCGGATGAAGAAGCTGTGGAAAACCAAAATGCCACTGAAAATATAAGTTTTCACGTGGGTAGCACTACAGGACAGATTACAGACAGTCGTGGTCTTGAAAGCAAAAAAATAGAAATGGAAGGGAGATCATTGATGCATCTTGTGCGGTGTCCCAAAAAAATGCGAACCACATTTTCATTAGCTGTGATGTCGAGATTTACATGGGCTTGATGCAAAGAGGCACTGGGCTGGGTGGCCACCCCAGTCTCGATGCAAAATTTCCTAGAGGAGTGGATCCCCCTGTGAGGCGCTTTTCAAACCTTAAGCTTTTCATGTTTTCTATTGTTTTTTTGGGGATTTGGAACTTCAGGAACAAGATGAGGATTGAGAGGGTGTTTCCACGATCAGCTAATGAGATCTTGTACAAATGTTTTTATCCCTTGCTTAAATGGCGTATCCTGTTGAAAGCTGCTGATCAAGCTTTGTTGGATGACTAGATGAAATAACTGAAGCTTTGGATGGAAGGGTTCGCTGCGAGGATGAGAGAAGTTGCTAAAGAAGCTTTTATTTAATTTTCTCTATAGTTCCATCTCTGTTAGTTTGTGTTTTGAGGTCACGAGTGAGCCTGTCTTTTCCATTTAGCTGGTCTCTAAACGTGTTTAGTTGGTTGTTAACGCGGGCTGGTACCCAAGCGGTGGTGTGGGTGTGTGTGGCTCTCCCCAGGGAGTCTGTAACTCTGCATCAGAAACTATATGCATTCCTATAAGCAGGGGTAATCCTTTGTCAAAAAATTAGCCTAATTATATCTCCAATAATACTTCCTTTCTGTTTTTTTTTTTGCTCCATCCTTGCCGATCCCATCAACACTGGGATCTTACGTGCGGTAGTGTAGAAGACAAAGACACAACCGCCAATCGCATCTCAACCCAACAGGTTTCCTAACAGTGTCCACATTCGACAAAACAACTGTCTGTCGCATGTCAACCCAACAGGTTTCCCAACAGTGTCCACATTCGACACAACAGCCTCGTACAAGGGGAATGAGGGAGCACTGAGCATGATGTGCTTGGTGCCAAGCGTGAGATGATGAGCTGCAATGTGCATGGTGCTAGAGGAGAGGGGGGGGGGGGGGGGGGGACACTATTCTTTTCATCAATTGATGACTTGTGATAATCAATCACAAAGTTAGAGAGTTGAGCAGATACATTACACAAAACTTGTATTTCCTTCATCCTGTCGGTGCAGAATGGTGGCTACCACTCCTTTAATTTGGTTTAATGACACCGCTCTATTTTCTTGAAACAAAATGATTTTGTGCACATAGTTCTCACATGTACTCTTCAAATGTCTAGTTAGATTCATCCCCGCTACTCCAAACACCAAGCACATCGCGCATGTCTCGTATAGGGCTCCTTTTAGCATCTCTGCGAAATCTGGCCAGACTGGTTTGGTCTAGTTCCAACGAATGCTCATCCGGGGCTTGGATTGAACTAGGCTGGGTAGGTAAATGTGGCAACTCCTTATGTCAAGAAATGAGAGAAGAACAAAACCTAAAATGGTCCTATAGGTTTCTCGCATTTTTATTATTAACCTCCTTTGGTTGTCCACGAGCTGTACATGATCTGCAAATTTTCCGTTGTGTTATCCCATTCAATACACATTTAATCAACTGTTCTTTTCCTTCAGATGTTCTTTTATCATTTGCCATTTTATTTAGTTAATTGAAACATCAAACTTCATCTCCACTTGTAGTTGTTTGAGATATAACCAAAAGGTCGAGGCAAATAAACCTACAGCAAGTCGGTTTACATCTACTGAAGTCTTTTTAAGCAATCCAAGCCTAATTATATCTCCAATAATAGTTCCTTTCTATTTTTTCCTCCATCCCTGTCGATCCCATCGACACGGGGCTCTTACGTGAGGTAGCGTAGAAGACCAAGACACAACAACCACTGGTTGCAAATTGCAACACAACGCAGGATTTGTTCTATGTGTTTTCTTGCATGCCTGCAAACTTGAGCCCGGGACGAGCCATGCCGTGTTCGGCCAAACACCGCCCTCTGACCTAGCTCAGTTTGGGTTTTGGCGTGTTGCCTCCCTGCACCAAAGTATCAACAAAACATGTGGAACTCTATTAGTTTAATAAAATAAATATAATTCTTGTCATATACTCCATTTTATTCCTAGAATGTGGTGGTCGATTATCGAGATAATGACCGCTACAGTTGGCAGGTCTTCTTTTTGGATAATATGGATGTTGGTTCTTATAAACTGCCACACAAAGTCTTTCTTCGAATAAGGGAGTTTGATACTGAAAGGATGAAAGTTATGATTCAGCATAGGGTACGGTGTGAGGGTGCTGATGACATGTTTGCATTTGCACTGGTAAGCAACATTGCCTTACTGAATCCTGATAAATACATGTGTATGTAGAGTCATTAATTGGATCTGTAATTTTTATGCACTGATTTGCTGAGTTAGTAAATGCATGTAATCATTTGCGACTACTATAATTTGTGATGATGTTATGTGTTTATAGTACCAATTTGAAGAAGTGCTTAGATTGATTTAACTTGCATCTTGCATTTTGAGTATTAGCCACAGCCTAGAATTGTTGTAAGTGTGTGCTACAAGAGGAGTTTGGAGAGGTCTGTGTCAAGGGGCGGAGCTGCCACACCCAATTGGCTATGGACGTGGAACTTGTGAGGTTCTTGTACCCAAGTAGTTTCTTTGAGTACCTGAAACTGAAGTACCCAAACATTATAATTAATATTTTGTTTGGTTGCGTTCTGTGCGGTTTTGCATGAATCTCACCAGATTGGTAATGTTGTGATGGACTTGTTGAAGAGGCACAATGCAAAGTGTGTAAAGCATTATATAGATCATTAGCATGCTATTATCAATGAAAACATATTACAAGCAGATGAGCTAATTGAGATATTAAGGCAAGAACACATTCAGGCTATTGGTAGGGGTCGGACATCATCTGGTTTGAAGTCATCCATTGGTATGTTAAGTAGCTACCTGACAAATAGCACATTCTAATCATATTGGTTTGGTTGATCATGCTATAACTATTTTTTTTAAAGGTGGAAGCAGAGGTGTGAGTGACATCTTGGTGGGACATCGACTGCAATTTGATGCATCTGAGGGTATTGTTTGTACTAGGCCGTAATATTATACTGAAGTAAGAATACTTGTGCATAAGTATTTTTTTCAAAAAATACCTTGTGCGCACATGGGTAGGTTCCCCATTCAACGCCGTTAGCCTCCCCATAGTTTCTTTGTGTCAGTGCACCCATATTTTTTTGTCTTTTTACGCCATTGTTCTCTTGCTCCCCCACTCCATACACACATAGGGCTTGGATCGAAATAGATGTATAGCACTTAGTTCATAAAATGAATCATAACTAGATAAATTTCTAGCATTTTATTCAACAAATAATTTATGTACAAATCCAATTAACATCTTTTTTCCCGAGCTGACTTTTATTGTCAAAAGTTTCTAATACAATTTAGGATTGGATTATTCTAAACAAGAATCAAGAAGGAACAAGAGAAACAAGAATGCACACAAACTATTTGAAATAAGAAAGATCAGTTGAAATTTGGAGTTCAATATCCGGATTTTGGATTTCTGAATTCAACAAGAAACAATGGCAAAAAGATAACAATGGATTTTGGAGTTCTGACTCTGACAAGAAACAATGATAAAAGCATAATAATTTTATGTCTGTTCACAATGCTTTTGATGCCAAAACATGCATCAGCAAAGAAATACTAGGAGAGGACAAGAGCTAGATTTATTCATTCAAAAATAGACAAGAGATTTAGATGGAGCAGATTCAGATGCACGAACAAAGCAATCAGCGGCTGGCTGTTCGATATGATATACGCGCCCACCTTCGTTGTGCCTGTCTCCACCGCCACCGTCGCATTCGACGTGCTTGCTGCTGCTGCGCGCCTCCCTCGCTGCAGCCGATGCTGCTGCCCCCACCGCCTCCACTGGGAATGCCGGTGGCCACAAGCTGCCCCTGCTCGTGCCGCCGCGGCTCCCGCATGCTGCCCCCACGCTATCCCCACCACTGCCCTGCGCCTCCATGGGCGATGCTGCTAGCACCCGCCTCCGCTGCGGCTGATCCTGTGGCCATGCGCCGCCCCTGGTCGTGCTACCACCGCCCCCGCGTGCCGCCCCCACACGCCTCATGGTGCCCCGGCCCCTGCACGCAACGCTGCTGCATGCCTCACCAGCATCACCCTTTGGTGCTAATTCTTCCAAGGAGGAAGAACGAGAGAGGCTGCGAGATTCAGATGGGGTGCGCTAGCTCATGAGGGAGAGAGAAAAGGAAAGAGAGGTGAAAGAGACGGACATGGGACCCAACAGTAATTGCGGCAGCCGTGGACTAACGGCGTTAGCTTCCAAGATGAAGCACCACCATTGACATTTAATCGGACGGTCAAGAATCTGGGTGGGTAGATGCCCATGTGCGCATAAAAACCATTCTCATTTTTGTTTTTACTTGATGAAAGGACAAGATGAGAGCTAAGTGTCAAAGAGCAAGACACATGATGACTAAGCTTTGTGAAGTGATAATCCCTCTAAGAGAGGGATTTTCTCACATGTACTCTTCAAATATCTCGTTAGATTGATCCCCGCTACTTCAGACAACAAGCACATCACGTTTATCTCACGGAGGGTTCCTTGTAGCAGCTATGCAAAACCTAGCCAGGCTAGTTTGGTCTAGTTCCAAGGAAACTCCAACGAATGCTCACCCAGGAAGAATCTTGTCGGGGTGAGTGCATCTTGGATTGCCCTAGGCTGGGTAGTTGGGGCGATTCCATTTGTCAAGAGATGAGAGAAGAACAAAATAAGGCTTGAAAAGTAAGGTAAAGAATAAAACCTAAAACGGCCATTACAAATTTGTCTCGTTTTTATTATTAACCTCTCTCGCTTATTCACGAGCTATACATGATCTGCAAATTTTCCTTTATGTTATCCCATTCAGTACATATTTAATCAGTTGTTCTTTTGTTATTTATTATTATTTTAATTAATTAATTGAAACATCAGACTTCATCTCCACGTGTAGTTGTTTGCGAATGAATAAGGTAGAGGCAACTAATCCTACGGTGCAAGTCCGTCCATATATGCAAAAGTATTTTTAATCCATCCAAGCCCAAGTACATCTCCAATAATGATTCTTTTCTATTTTTTCCTCCATCGCTGCCGTTCCTATGAGCACTGGGCACTTTCGTGAGGTAGCGTAAGACTCCAAGACACAAAACACCAAGCACATCACGTGTATCTCACAGAGAGCTCCTTGTAGCAGCTATGCGAAACCTAGCTAGGCTGGTTTGGTCTAGTTCCAAAAAAACTCCAACGAATGCTGGGAAGTATCTTGTCATGCTGAGTGCATCTCAGATTGCCCTAAGCTGGGTAGTTGGGGCAACTCTATTTGTCAAGAGACGAGAGAAGAACAAAACATAAGGCGTGAAAAGTAAGGTAAAGAAGAAAACCTAAAATAGTCATTACAGATTTATCGCATTTTTATTATGAACCTCCCTCGCTTGTTTCACGAGCTGTACATGATATGTAAATTTTTCTTTATGTTATCCCATTCTGTACACATTTAATCAGTTGTTCTTTACCTTCAGCTGTTCTTTGGTCATTTTTTATCATTTTAATTAGTTAACTCTTTTGCGAGGAATTAGTTAATTGAAACATCAAACTTCATCTCCACGTGTAGTTGTTTGCGAATGAATAAGGTCTCTACTGAAGTCTTTTTAATCCATCCAAGCCCAATTATATCTCCAACAATACTTCCTTTCTATTTTTTTTCTCCATCCCTACCGTTCCTACGAGCACTGGTTTCTTTTGTGAGGTAGCGTAAGACTCCAAGAAACAGCACAACCACCGGTCGCAACCAAACGGTGTCCGCATTCGATGCAACAGCCTTCTTGTCCTCACGTGTGTCTCGCAGAGAGCTCCTTGTAGCAGCTATGCGAAACCTAACCAGGCTGGTTTGGTCTAGTTCCAAGGAAACTCCAAGGAATGCTGACCGACCAGGAAGAATCTTGTCAGGATGAGTGCATCTTAGATTGCCCTAGGCTGGCTAGTTGGCGCGATTTCATTTGTCAAGAGATGAGAGAAGAACAAAATAAGGCTTGAAAAGTAAGGTAAAGAAGAAAACCTAAAACGTCCATTACATATTTGTCTCGTTTTTATTATTAAGCTCTCTCGCTTATTCATGAGCTATACATGATTTGCAATTTTTCTTTATGTTATCCCATTCAGTACATATTTAATCAGCTATTCTTTATCATTTATTACCATTTTAATTAATTAACTAAAACATCATATTTCATCTCTGTTGGGGATTTAACTTCTCCAAGACAGGCGAGAGAGACATAGAAGTTACAAGATGAAAAGAAGACACAAATAATAGAGCAAGTCAGGAATGCTCAAGGTGAGTCCCCTCCTAATGACCTCTTGGGTCATTTATATAGAGGAGGGAGGGTGCCAATTTGCATCCAAACTCTTGGTGGGTACAAAATTTACAAGTAGGCCCTCAGACCTTCTACATGAGGCCCATTTACCACATGGGTTGGGATATTTCCCCAACAGTAGCTTCTTGTTATCGCACGTAGACTTCTTGCGCAGCCCCACACGAGAACCTGGAAGATTTGCTTTACTTCAGTGCAGGCTCCACTCTATCTTTGCATTGGTGCAAGGCGTGCCATTCAATTTGACTTGAAATTGGCAAAGGATAAGATAAACGTTAAATTCTAGAACGTATTGGCTGGTGTTCCGAATTATTCTGCAGGTGTATCGACCTTATGTCCAATACAGTTTGTAGATGCAATCGGCCAAATAGCCGATTCGAGGGTGAAGGTTGCGTAAGATTTACTTAGCGAAACCTCGAGAGCAACATCTAGATCCAAATCCGATCGGCTATGATCAAGATGATAATAAACAACAACAAAACAGTAAAAGCCGATGGATTTAATAGATCTAAGATAACTGTGATACAAGCTATGCTGGACGAGACAAAATAAAATTAATCTAGTAAAGCAAGCCAATATTGATAACTTTGATAACAACTAAAACAAGCTAAACTAAAGAGATTAATCTAACAAGAAGAAACTGATATCGATAACTTGTGAACAAATCAGACCTATATCTAATTTGCTCGATAACTTTGAATAAAACAGATAGACTCGATAACTTTGAATAAAACAGATAGAGGAAGAAGTTATGCGCCATCAATCTTGAGCCTATCTACGTTACTCGACACAGTACTTACCAGCAAGCCGGAGGTCGAAGTCGATGCAACCCTGCAGACCGGAAGAATTCGTGAAAAGAAAATTTACTGCAACTAGAGTTTGGCGAAGTCACCGAAAGAAAAGGAAAAACAGATGTTGTATTGATTTGGATGTCCTGATTACAAGCCCGAAGACTGATATATATAGCCTTAAGCTATGACTCCTTCTCGATCACGACTTCTTGACAAAAAAAAAGACTTTCTAAACAAACTAATGACTCAATACAACTAAAATAACTTGCTGACGTCATCTGCCAGCAACGATTCGCCCCATCGGCCTTCGATGCTTCATCGGCCAAACCTTTTTCCATCAGCTCTTCCTTCATTCTCGCATCGGCCAGACATGTGTCAAAAAACGGTGTCAGCATCCCTCAGCTACTTTGGTTTGGCTGGTATGAAAAGGTGAAGTAGCTGAATATATAGGAAGTGGCCCGGATCCTATCTATAACCTTGGCCACGAGGAGTGTCCTCATGACCGCCCACTCGAATGTCTCGCTAGAAACTCCATCTGAAAACCCAGTGGTGCAAAACATATGGAGAGCATGCAAGTCTAGTGGGTCCACACATACATGACAGCAATAATCTAGCTAATGATTGACTTCGGTCTTGATAAAGATGTGGGCCTTCTGTGATGACGAAGGCGGAAGCTTCATCACTTGATTTTGTCGTGTAGGCTTTGAAGCCTTGGTTCTCGAGCGCTCGCACCTTCGGAGCTAGTTAAGCCTCGCCGTCTCCTTGGATCGCTCTTCATCATAGCCGATGTAGTCGAAGTAAGGGATGCAGCGCCTTCGGATCTCCGCTCACGAGCACCGGACAAGACTTGATGCACCTAGTGATGCTTGTCCACCATGGCTTCACCATAGCCCCTCTTGCCCGGGGTTCATAGCGGAGGTAGCAAACGTGCTTCGGGGGGGGGGGGGAGGGGCATAGTCGAAGCAGCCGACGTTGTGGACGGACTTGAAGTAATCGTCGCCGAGCCCCTCGAGCCGAATGCTCTCGTGGAGGACGAAGGCAAAGCAGTTGTTGTTGAGCCCCTTGAGTTGAACACCGTCGACGAGGATGAGGGTGAAGTAATCGAGAATGCCGAAGGCCACGGCAAGCCCTCGTGTTGTCGTAGCGGCGGAAACGAAGTCGTTGATGATGTCGAAGGTCACAGCGAGCCCCTCGTGCCATTGTAGCGGCAGAGGCGAAGTTGTCAAGGATGCCCAAGGCCACGACAAGCCTCTCGTGCCGTTGTAGTGGCAAAAGCGAAGTCATTGACGATGCCGAAAGTCATGGCAATGCTGATGTAGGTGCTGAAGCCTCATATCGAAAGCCAGCGAAGTCGCATGAAAATGCACCTGAGTCTTTTGAAACTTAAGAAAACACAAGCTTTTTACCTACTGGAAAGAATGGTTAGTCCTTTTCATATAACATGCATGAATTGACGAAGGCCAATGGCTGACGAAAACCCCATACTAACAAAGGCCCCTGAATGATGAAGCCAATTTCTATAAAACTCCATGACTGACAAAATCCGGATGAAGGTCCATTCAATTTCTGACAAGTCCCTAAATGACGAAGTCCATATGGGGCGAAGGCTCTGACTGGAGAAGCCAATTTCCGTTGAAGCCCTTACTAACAAAGCCCATTTTGAACGTAGGCCCTGACTGACAAAGTAAATTTATGATGAAGGCCAATGACCGATGAAGTCCAATGACTGATGAAGGCCTATTATGCTGACCACTTGTTGTTTTTTCAATAATAATATGAAGGCCAGAGGTAAAATTTTATCATTCTGAAGTTGATAGATAATATACCTGCAAAACCCTTGGCCTTTCGCTCAAGAGGGTTTCATTCTTCATTTCTATGAATACCTTCGGCCTTTTGCTCAAGAGGGTTTCATTTTTGGTTCTTCGGATGCCTTCGGCTCTTAGCTCGAGAGGGCTCCGTCTCCACGGAGCACTTTTGGCTCTACGCTCAGGTGCAATGCAATGCAGCGTGATGCAAAGATTGTAGTATGAGATGAATGAATGAATGCTATTACAATAAGAGTAAAATGAAGGGCTAGCGAGACAAACAAGGCTCAACCTTCGGTTGAGTCTTACTTTCTTTTGTGATGAAAACCCCATGAGTTAACTGGTATCAAGCAGTACCGAAGTCCAAATAGAATTCCATGAGACCAATTTGATGAAGTGTAATTGATATGGTATAGCCATTTTCGACTTAATTATGGACTGAGATAACTGAGGTTCCATACAGAACTTTATTTGCTTCGGGTGAAAACCAATAACCCGAAAGTAGGGGCTTGTATAGGACTTAGATAACCGAAGCCTCATATAGAATTTTATTTGCTTCGGGGTGAAAACCTTTAACCCGAAGGTAAGATCCTGCATGAATGTGAGGAAGTGCACCTACAATGCATGATAATTCACGTGATGTATAAATATATAATGCACTTAAGACAAACATATAATGCACTTGAGACGAGAAAGTACGAACATACTGAAAACGAAGGGTAAACAAGTTAGAGTTTCTTACCTTGGTGAAAAGGGCCTACAATGCAAAACAGAGGAGTATAGTCCTTCGATCCGAAGGGTTAGTGTAAGCGTGTAAGCATTGGATAAAATAATCTTACAAATGAAGGGTAAAGGAAAAGATATTCATGAAGAAACACAATCTGAAGCATTAACAATTCTTTAAATGATGGATAACTCAAGTGTGTTGATAGCCGATGGGCTAAGAAAGACATGCACATTTCACGATTAAGCAGGCAATGGACATCATTACTCTGAAAGTGAGGATGGACCATGGCCGCTTATCATGGGCATTTCAGCCCCTTTCGCCCATGACAACACCCCTTTGCAGGGGCGACGCCACGTTCAACTAGGGTGGTGCACGGGCACCAGGTAAGAGAAAATATTTAGCACTTGAACCAAATAAATCAATGTAAGTTTGACATCTTTTTACTGTTGTGCACCACCATGAATTTCATGCTAGCTTCGCCCCTGCCCCTTTGAACCGAAGGGTAGGTTGCTTTGGTGATGAAAAATAATTTTCGGTGCATAAAAGGAAGGTTAGAAAATTTTATATATATATATATATATATATATACATACATACCTAGAACTCCGCTATTGGGTACCCTGGGTACCGAGCGAACCAGGACTCATCCCGTCGATCCAGGCGCGTGCCGCTCGGTCCCTCCCCGCGCACGTCCCGGCCGGTTTTCCTTCCTGTCCCGCGCACGTCCCGACCGGTTTTCCTCCCATCGCGATCAAACCTGGAACCGCTCGCTGGTTTTCCTCGCGAGGCCGCCGTCCTGATCCTCGTCGAGGCCGTCCCTGGCCTGTCCCTGTCCGGCGCTGGCGAGGCCGTCCCGGGGACTCACGAGGCTGTCCCCTGCGGCAGTCACCAATCAATCTCGTGCCATCGTGATCCTCGACGAGGCCATCCCTCTCCGGCGCGTGCGAGGACGCTGGCGAGGCCGTCGCTGGAACTCACGAGGCTGTCCCTGGCGGCAGTCACCGACGGCCGGCAACAGCTACTGGTCATCCAGGCCGTTGGCGAGGACGTTCCTGATCCCGTTGTCGATCAACCTGACGATTGGCTACCGGTAAAATCCTGTTGCCTGGTGCAAGCACGTCTCATCCTTATTTGTTGTTACTCAAGGGCTCAAGGGCTAGGCTAAGACTTCGGCGTTGATTGAATCTTTTGCTACCATTGATGTTTGTTTGGGCATAGAATTTATTCAAACGAAAAGCTGCATGTGCATGGGGAGACTTCCTGTAAACAAATATGTGATCGTCCTTGATGACTGTGTAGTAGCAGTCATGTTACTGCTTCACTGGATTATTGTGCAGATCGTGAGGCTAGCATTTATGTGCATTTGACGATCCAGTATGCTAGCAACAACTTGCAAGTACTCTCATGTGAGTTCTGTTGCGTAGATGCCATGTGAACAGGGTCTGACTAGGTGAAACTCCAGTGCATTCCAGAAACTTCATTGCGAAGAACGGATCGTCAGTTGGATACTTCTGTAACGGAACCTCAACTTGCACATGTCTCCAATTCCGGAATGATGGAAATTTGTGCGGTGCAGCCTTGGACAAAGCAGCGCTAAGGCGCTGCATGATTGTTTTCCCCATGATGGAGTGATACATGTCCCAGCTGATGTCACTTTGAGAGCCGTAGTCCCTCGAGTCAAGGACATCAATCCGTGATTGGTTCAAGTTCACACAGTACACTGACCAGTGATCCAGGTGTAGAACTGGAAGAAGAATCTGCACAATGTGTGATGATGATCCGCATGGAAAAAAATTAGAGATAAAACATGTATCCGCACCGAAAGTTCAACATCAAGAAATATTCTGTAGCCATGGCATTCCGGTCTAATGCAAAGTGGAATTAGGGGAAGTTTGCTAATTAGTGGGTGGGGATAGAAATATAGACAAAGTGCACGTACCATCTTGGTCTTCTTAAGGTAGCAAAAAGGGAGGCATCTCTGGATCGATGCCACTGCATCAAAAGGACTATATTTGGGAGCGGAAGTATCCCTTTTGATCCGTTCGGCATTAAGAATTGCCTGATTCGAAAAAATGTCATTGAAGCATCCACTAGTATGAATCATGGAACAAAAGCGGTGTAAAATCCAACGTAAGTGCAACTAACAACGTACCGAAAGTTCAACATCAAGAAATTCTGTAGCCATGGCATTCCGGTCTAATGTAGTAGTCATCCCAAGAAAGACATTTGACAAAACCTGACATAAATATTGAATCTAGAAAGGAATCGACAGAAAAAGAATGTGCGATAGAGGAACCGGTCAAAGGGGTGCTGCCAAACTGTATAACAGGAGTACTGCAAAGTTCACAGACAGCTTGTCAACAAGTGTAAACTAGAAATTAAGAACTATATAGAAAGGGATCAGGTCTAACCTACTCAACGTGGAGTCAGGTGCGCACAAGTGTCCATGCAAATTCAAAGCTGCAGCCATGTTGGGGGGAGGACGAGACATAATTCCAATCTTAAATGGTGAACAAAATGAACAAAATTTAGCAGGCTTCCGTGTCAACCGTTTCCCCTCTATCCTCGGCTTCGGCACATATAAGGTCCCTGTAACCTCACTTGGAATTACAGAATCTGATTCTGGTGCTAGCTCGTCAATTGTGACAAGAGGCTCATTTGGATGTGGTGTGCACTCAGGAATTTGTCGCTCAAACTCAGTGTTTGGGTTCTCAAGAGCTGGTTGGTGCATAGAGTGTGACGACGGATCCTTTGCATATAGCAACAGATAAAGTTTAGGAAACAGGAACTATTTGATTGATAGTATAGGGTGTGAGAGTTAAACGGGCTAAAAAAACTTACAGCGAATGACTGTTTGAGGTACTGTGCAGAGGATGGCGCATGTGCAGAAGGCCCCTGGGAGGAATCATCCTCTTCATTGATGGCATCAATGAGGTTGTTGAGTCCACCTAAGTCATGATCGCTGCTTGCTTCATCGGATGAGATGGAAGCCGATTGTGCATGACCTGTAACAATTTCCATGAGTACAACGTGATGTGAGCATCCAACTGGTTGCTGCATATGATCTATTAAGTTTCCCAACTACATAGTATGCATAGAATGAGTAATTGGAAGATTCAAGAAGCAAAAAAAAAAAAAAAAATACACATGCTGGCTGCTGAAACAATACACAGGCATGCCATATAGTAGATGGGGAGCAGGAGTCATTCACATGGGCATAAAGTTACATACACATGCTGACTTAACCAGGAATTTAAGCTAGCATCTATAACATTTTTTGCAGGATTAATTAGAAGAGTAGAGTTCTGGCACAAAGAGACATGGTGCACAAAGGTTAACAAGAACCTGTGAAATTAGACGTATGTGCATCATTTTCCCTGCAAGCTTCTTGATTGGTGGGGACTGAAGTTTGAGCAAGGTGATAATCATCTGAGAAGAAACATTATTCAATGGTCAGAAATTCATTAATGGCAGGAGGGAAGTGACACAAGGTTACCCAGTACATAGAATGTGATAGTCGCCAATGCACCGAACCTGCATAATAAGTGTTTTGGTCGGTACCTGCACTAGTGATGACATCCACATTCGTAGGTCTTGGTCTGATCGTTGTCGTATGACCACGCTCGGATACTACATGCACAAAATAATTAACGAAATGAAACTAATGCAAGGGAATTCATTTTTTTTATCAAGGCATTACCCAGCTTTTAAAGAAAGCATAAACAGTTTGATTACAGACCAACCATCCCGAGCTGGGGATACCAGCGTACCTGAGAGAACAAAACCACAACTAACGAACTAGTCCCAAGAGCATCAGCACCCACGCTAAAACAACCAGCCAAAAGAAACTAGACATCACATAAGATCCTCCACCTCCCTCGGTAGAACAAATGTTTAATTTTCTGAATCCCCTTCCAAAATTGGGACACCCCCCCCCTCCCACCCCTGTGCTACAAGCAAGATTCTTAGTACCCAAGTACTTCTTCCTTAGTAATTTACAGCACAGATCCTCCTCTTTATTCTCATGTATCCTCCAAACCCATTTGGCAAGCAGTGCTTCATTCATTCTCCTAGTATTGATCACACCCAAGCCCCCATAATCCTTTGATAAGCAAACATTCTCCCACCTCACCATATGATATCTGAATTTATCCTCAGTTCGTCTCCACAAGAACCTGACTCTGACACTGTCCATTTGTTGGTGAGTGGTTTCATATAGCAAATACATCCCCATAGTGTAAGTTGGGATACTGCTCAGAGAAGAATTAGTGAGCACCAGCCTCCCTCCCGAAGATAAATGTTTTCCTTTCCATGGCTTAAGTTTCTTTTTCAACTTGTCTACTACTCCTCTGAAGGCATTCACCCCTAGATTCTTCACGCTGATATGGAACCCCAGATAGTGCATAGGGAAGGCACCCAATTTGCAGTTAAGCATATTAGCCACTTGCTGTTGAGTTGCAGCATCCACCCTCAAAACCATAACCTCGCTTTTATGATAATTGATCCTCAGCCCCGTCATCCATTCGAAGCAGTACAACAGAAACTTCACATTTGTGATAGAGATCTGATCACACCCCATCATAATAACAGTGTCATCCGCGTATTGTAATTGCGTCAATCCCCCCTCCACCAAGTTTGGTACTAGACCTTCCACATAACCCTGCCGTTTTGCTTTATCCAAAATATATGCCAGGGTATCAGCTGCTAGGTTAAACATGAGTGGCGATAAGGGATCCCTTTGTCTGAGCCCCCTGTGTGTTTTGAAATACTTCCCATATTCCCCATTGACATTGACACACACTCTCCCCTCTTTGACTGTACTCATAATCCATTTAATCAGCTTATCATCAAACCCCTTCCTCTGCAGAACTTTTTCCATGAAGCCCCAATTAATGCTGTCATAGGCTTTTTCAAAGTCAATTTTAAGGATAACCCCCTTTGATCTCTTCTGTTTCAGTTCATGAATCACCTCATGTGAGTCTACCTTTAATGAATGCTGTCTGACATGGATTAATCAGCTTAGAAGCCACCACAGACAACCTTTCCATGAGAAGTTTAGCGAAAATCTTGAAGCTTACATTCAAGAGACATATTGGTCTAAATTGTTTGACATTCTGCGCATCACTTACTTTCTGAATCAGTGTGATCACCCATAATTTAACCTGGCTATATCCAGGTTCCCCAGGTAGAAATCATTCATCATGTCCACAAGCTCTGGTTTAATCACTCCCCAGCAACTTCTATAGAAACTGATTGTAAAACCATCCGGGCCCGGAGCAGTATCCTCTTTCATGTCAAAAATGGGTTTTTTCAGTTCTTCTTCCAGTATTGGTCTAAGCAGCATCTAATTATCCTGCAAGGGATAATGCAAGGGAATTCATTATGACTTGAAATGTATGGAGAAAAAAAAAGATTGAAAGAGGGGGGATGGATCACCGTTGTGACCATCAACCATGTCATTTCCATTTTTAGATAAAGGAATATTTTAATATTCCGGCCTCTATATCACAGTGTGAAGTATCCAGCCATTATTACAACAGAAGAATCATGAATGGAAGAAAAACGATAAATTTAGTAAATAGCTTATTATAAACGCCTATTACTAAACCGCCATCCATTTTTTTGCGAAGATCTCTATAGCCATGGACTCCAAACCTCTACAAGCCTCTGATATGGTACTCCTGTCCTCCTCCTTCTGAAGCAAAGCCCAAAATCTTATCCAGTGTGTCGCCCTAAAAAGGATCTGTAAGCAAGGTTGTATTCACTTTATCAAAGATAATATTATTTCTACTTAGCCACATGGCCCAACAAACAGCACTTACGCCTGTAAGTATTAAATTCTTTTCCTTCCACCCAATCCCTTGTAACCAAGTTCCAAACATATGAATGACATTGTTAGGTTTTTGTAAACCAAAGGTAGTACGGATTATTCTCCAATTAATCTAGCCACATGACACTCAAAAAAGAGATGTTGTATAGTTTCATTATTACTACAATAGCAACATTTCTCATTCCCATGCCAATTCCGTCTTTAGTTAGAATAACCCCTCGGTGAAGGAACCATAGAAAGACTTTTACTTTTAAGGGGATTTTTAATTTCCACAAAGGTTTGTTAATTGGAATGACTCTGTTGACACCAGATTTTGACACGTTTTGAATCGGCGTCAGGGAAGGAGGAGATTGACCGATGCGACAGACTTAAAGGCTACAATTGGGAATCGGCCGATTGGCGCTACAGTTAGGAATCGGCCGATTGGCGCTGCAGTGTTTCGGGCGATCGGCGAATGGAGTTGGTGGGGGTCGGCCGATTGAAAGGCTGGAGCGTTTGGGCCAATATGGGCTTGCGCCAAAAGATAAATTATTTATAGAAGGGGGATGAAGCCAATGGAATCCCATGAGGGGATGTTTGAGTCAAGATGACAGAGGATCTCAGTCAAAGATGACATGACGTTGGTCAAAGAGCGACGCCGAATCGGTCGAGGAGCAATGGAAAGAGTTCGGATTGGACTAGGAGATGGCAGCAGAAGATCCTGCGGGAGTCCGTTTCCTTTAGGAGAGTCTTATAGATATAGTAGTTTTTATATTTAAGTCAAGTTTGTAACGGATCGTGACAGATCAGGAGTCTTAGTCCTAGGGTATAAATAGAAGCAGTCAGGGTTTTTTAAAGTATACACATCAATCAATACAAATAATCTACTTTTTCATCGTACTTTACTTTCAAGTCAGCGACTTCGCCAATACATCTTCTTCTTTCACGAGTTCGTACGGGTTGGCAGGCCTGCATCGACACGATCTCCGGTCAATTGGTAAGTTCCTTTTATCGAATAATATCTAAGCTTTAACTTCAGGCGCATCGCAGTTGTTTCGTTTAGGTTTTATCTATTGCTCTAGTTTTATCACCAGTTATCTAGCTTGAGATCGAACTCTCGGCTTTATCATTATTTTTTCTTATTTATCATCATATAGCCGATTAGATCTATTGCAAGTGTTGCATCTGTGGCGATTGTTTAATTTGCTCCAGTAGTTTCTTTGCAATCGCTACGTGATTATCAGCTGATCTATAGCCGGTCATCTTCATAGCAATTCGGCCGATTCACTGATACGCTTTTCGGGACAGATCGGAACTTTAGCCGATTGAGACCCCTGGAATTTAATACTTTTCTTTCCATATCAATCAACAGGTCAGATTGACTGGCATGCCGCGCGAACCGCACCAGGACGATCACCCGAACAGGAGTTAAGCAGATTCTCCCGGGTCGTGTGTCCGACGCTGAAGGTCATCGGCCCATTTTTAGCGCCAACACACTTTTGGCACGCCTTGTGGGACCACCTCAATATCCAACATGTCAAAGGCCGCCGAAATCTCTGAAAACAACGTCATCGAGGTTACGGAGGCAGATCTCAAGGACGACCAGAAAGAAGAACTGGCAAGACACCTAGAAGACTACAAGAAGGTATACCTGCAATCTTTCAGTCGTACCAGAAGTGGGGAGACCGTCAAGAAAGCTCCTCTTCCAACTCCCCGCCAGATCAAAATCGTTGAGGACTCGGGCAAGATGTCCGATATGATTCAACAGTCCGTTTATCAGGCTTTCATGGATCAATCCTCAGTGATGAACAACACGGTATACAATGCCGTCATCAGTTCTCTGGTCAACGGAGTAGCTCAGGGATATCAGGGGCCAGCATACGCCCCGCCTATTGTAGCTCCAGTCAGAAGCTTACCAGGCACGTCTCACTCGGCTCCTCAGCCGATATCAACACAACACGGAGGATACGACACTTCATTGCCTTCAATGCCTCTAGGATACAACGGTGCGCAATGTTTTCAATCACAAGCGCCGCCTCAGCCTGCCTAGATTTCTTCCGTGCAATCACTGCCCTCAAGCTCAGTGCCTTGGGGGGGCACCAGCAACGGCGGCTGTCCTGGACCAATCAGCCGGTCATGGAGGCTCTCCAATCCATGCACCATTCCAATCGGCTATCCGGCCGACGGTCCCTCAATATCAACCGGCCACGTCAGAAATCGGCAGGGGGGTAGATGCTGCGGGAACACTCAGAAGCGCGGCGCCGATGATGTTGTACGATGGGATGGCAGATTCGCTACGCCACCAGCTATCAACCGCTCAGCCGGCCACGCTGCCGCAAAATCCGCCACACGCTTTGATCCATCACACGGCCGTCCCACCGCCGATCCATCAACATGTGCTGATCCCCCAACCAGTTGTTCATCAGCAGCAAGTGGATTGGACAGCAAGGATAGCGGAGGTGATTCAAGACCAATTCGGGTTGAAGCCGAAGGTACAAACCTATACGTACAAAACGCCATACCCACCTGCCTACGATCTACTACCGTTTCCCCATTGGTACAAAGTTCCTGATTTCACCAAGTTTTCGGGGCTGGATGACACCTCAACTGTGGAGCACATGAATAGATTCATTATCCAGTGCGGGGAGGCCGCCACACAAGATGCTCTAAGAGTGCGTATGTTCTCGTCGTCTCTATCTGGGTCGGCTTTCTAGTGGTTCACTACGCTACCACCCAATTCCATCGTTACTTGGGCCGATCTGGAGAAGCAATTCCACAAGTACTTCTACGCGGGAATCCACAAGATGAAGCTTTCAGATCTGACCAGTCTCAGGCAGAAGAGCGACGAACCAGTAACTAATTACGTACAGAGGTTCAGAGAGGTCAGAAACAAATTCTATACCCTAGCCCTGATTGACGCTCAGCTAGCCGATATCGCCTTTCAAGGTCTCCTGCCACACATCAAGGAGAAGTACGCCTCACAGGAGTTTGAAAGTGGGTCCCGTCTATAATGCACCAATGCCTCGTACAGTGGGTCGGCGACAATACCGAGATAGTCACTGCCGATTCCGCCTGCAGTGTTGCTGCGGCCGATACGCAACAGTGGAGCTGCGAACACGTCAAGTGTATATCCTGTAGAACTTGGGACACCAATTTCCTGAAAGTGTCCGATTTTGGCCTACAGCCGATCCGAGCAGTCGGCTCTGAAGATTCAGACTAGATGGATCAGTTTGTCCGAGAAGATGGGAAGCTTGGGCACGGATTTAGGTCGGTCGATTCATTGGAGATGGTGGATTTAGGAGATGGTAGCAAGCCAAGGCCGACGTATATTAGTGCTAGCTTGGATCCCGAGTACAAGTGTAAATTTATAAGTTTATTAAAAGAATTTAAAGATTGTTTTGCTTGGGAATACCATGAGATGCCTGGTCTAGACCGGTCCATTGTCGATCACCGGTTGCCTATAAAACAAGGATATCGGCCGTATCAGCAGCCTGCACGACGATGCAACCCTAAAATTCTACCTGATGATTACAAGATTGATTGAAGCGAGATTTATTCGGCAGTGCCGTTACGCCGAGTGGATTTCTAATATTGTACCCGTATACAAGAAAAACGGAAAGTTGCGCGTATGCATCGACTTCAGGAACCTAAATCAGGCTACACCGATGGACGGGTATCCAATGCCGACAGCCGACATTTTGATAGATGCCGCCGCAGGACATAAAGTCATCAGTTTCATGGATGGTAATGCTAGGTACAATCAAATATTAATGGCCGAAGAAGATATTTCAAAAACGGCTTTCAGGTGTCCAGGCCACCTCGGTTTATTCGAGTGGGTGGTAATGATCTTTGGATTAAAGAACGCCGACGCTACATACCAACGGGCTATGAATTATATCTTTCACAAGCTTATTGGTGTATTGGTGGAAATCTACATCGACGATGTTGTGGTCAAGTCAAGAGGTCATCAGGAACATCTGGCCAATTTACGAGAGGTGCATGGGTTGAAAATGAACCCAAACAAGTGTGCATTCGGTGTGTCGGCCGGACAATTCCTAGAATTCATGGACCATGAGCGCGGGATAGAAGTCAACCGGAAGACCATAGCTGCCATCAATAAGGTTGTGGCCCCGCAGAATAAAACTGAGCTGCAGTCCCTAATCGGCAAGGTCAACTTTATCAAAAGATTCATATCCAACTTGTCCGGGCGTATTTAAGCTTTCACTCCTTTGTTGAAATTGAAACCCGATCAGAAATTCGTGTGTGGAGAAGAACAACGCAAAGCATTAGAAGACATCAAGCAATATCTAATTTCGCCACTTGTATTAGTCTCGCCACAGGCTGACAAGCCGTTCAAACTATACTTATCGGCCGACGAGCGGGCTATCGGATCGGCGCTGGCACAGGAGTCCGAAGGAAAAGAACGGGTAATATATTATGTCAGCAGAAGACTCCTGGACGCCGAAACGAGATATTCCCGATGGAACGGCTATGCCTGTGTCTATATTTCTCGTGTACCAAGCTCAGGCACTACTTGTTATCGGCAGAGTGCATAGTCGTATGCAAGGATGACGTGGTGAAATGCATGCTATCATTGCCAATTTTGAAAGGACGGATTGGAAAGTGGATCTTGGCTCTGTCAAAGTTTGACCTAAGGTACGAATTGGCCAAAGCTGTCAAGGGTCAAGTCATGGCCGATTTCGTGGCTCAACATTGTGGACCGGAAATCGCTGTCGCTGAACCAGTTCCATAGACTCTATACTTCGATGGTTCCTCGTGTGGGGCCGGATCGGGAATCGGCATCATTCTCATATCGCCTCGGGGGGCAAGTTATGATTTCTCTCTGCCGATAGAGGCATCCGCGACCAACAACCAGGCGGAATACCGAGCCGTCCTAAAAGGTATCCAATTGTTAAAAGAAGTCAAAGCCGATGCGGTGGAAATTTTTGGAGATTCCATGCTCATTGTGGATCAATTAACGGGGTGATCTGAATGCAAAGATTATGTCTTAAGGATTTACTACGAAGATTGCCTCCAACTATTAAAGGAATTCAAGTCTGCGATTATTGAGCACATTCCCAGAAATTACAATGAAGAGGCCAATAGGCTTGCCCAACACGCGTCCGGGTATCGGCCGATTCAAGGCGCCATGACTCTGGAACTTGCGGCCGACGATTGGCGAAAGGAGATTGCCGATTACTTGAAAGATCCGTCCAAGAAAGTGGATCGCCCAGTGCGTTTTCAGGCCACGAAATATGTGTTGCTCGAAGATGATTTGTTTTACCGGATGATTGATGGGGTTCTACTCAAATGCTTGGGAACAGAAGAAGACGGGCGATGCGAATGCCTTTGGAAATGATACGGGGCCTCATACTTATAGAAGGAAGAGGGTGAAGGAATGGTAGGATGCGTCCCATCGGAGTAAAAGGGTTAATAAATGAAAAGCTGCCGAAGAGGACGGTCCAAGTTTGAATCCGCACGTAAACGGCAAGAGGACATTAAATGTTTACAGAGCATTCAGTACTTTTACAGTTCACCCGAGGAGGGCATTAATAGCCGCAATCACTCGTTGCCTAACTTGATCGGCCGAGTCTAAGGTTCTCTGGTCGTCATCAGCCAATCCAGGGACTTCTGGCATATGACGATGAATTTTTATTGCTTCGTGGGCTAGGTTCTGCCTCTCCTGCTTCAGCTCGGCGATGACGGATGGGAGGTCTTGGAGTCTTTTCTCTTCAGCAGCTATGGCCTTGGTCACCTGCTCCATCTCCTTGGCTAGCCCTGCCCTTCGCCGTTTAAGGTGGTCTATGGCACCGACGATATCTGGGTGAGAGGTTTCAAGGAAGCTGATTCGTTGATGCACCTCTTGAGCTCGATGTTTGTAGGAGTCTTCCTCCTCGAGGGCTTTCGCTAGTTTGGCGCGATTAGCCATATGGCGCAAGGCCCTGAACACTGGAATCCGCATTGACTCTATGTATGCGATGGGTGTCAGAGCCTCTTCCGCTTCCTCTAGAACTCGGCCTCTAATTTCACTAAGAAGTTGCCGAATCGGTGAGGCGTCTTCCACTAGTCGGCCGATGTCGTCTTGGAGGAGGGTCCGTATGCTCTCAAGCTTGGCACGGACGTCATCACGGATCCAGCTTAGTGTGACTTGGCGCGAGGCAACCTCTTCATCATTAGAAATTGCAACCACAAAGGAAAAAAGACCGTTGTTGGGAGTGTCCTGCTCCTGCGAAAGAATAAAAAAAATAAAAATACGGATTAGCCGATGGTATGGGGAAATCGGCTGATTTGGGTGACAAGTTTCTTACCTCTTTGAAGCGGATTTCTTATGCTTGTGCCGGCGGGAGTGCTACCCTCATCTCGGGAACTGGCGCGATTGGTTCATCGAAAGAAGAAGATTCAACGATTATCGGTGCCCTGCTCGGGCCAGCCTCCTGGAAAGGTATGGGAAGCGGATTTTTATAAGTATAATGCAAATGATTAAGTCTGATGATATATAATCACTGCCATACCTCTATGAGTCGTCCGACCGATGGTTGTTGGAAAGGTACAATCGATGCGCCCAGGGTAGCCTGCATCAAAAATCGGTTAGTTTTTGGTTAAGAATCAAAAAATTGAGTTAAGAGACTCTCTACCTCGGTGGGAGGAATTTCTGGCGTTCCGGTTTCCGCCTGGAATGTAGCTGATTGCAGCGGAGATTGCACTGGGGCGATTTGCGCAACCTAACAGAAAGAAGAAGTTAATATCGACAGAATACTTAGAAGGATGTGAGGTATGCGAAATTACATGAACAGCTTCTACTAGCAATGATGCAGCAGCCGCTCCAGCTTCTGTAGCAGCCTGGGGATCGACTTCCTCAATAATCGGCAGAGTCGGCGCAGTTAAAGGTTCAGCCGATGCCGCCGCCGACTGATCGGCCGGTTCTATACGGGCACGCACTCGGCGGCTCATCTTCTTTAAAGAGGGTTTCTTCGGCGTTTGTTTCGATCGGCCGGTGGTGATGTCTTCGATGGTTGGGGCATGGTAGTCGATGAGTGAGAATGGTGTGTACGGGTAGCTATTCTCTATCGGCCTACCACTTCGGCTCCGCGTCGGAGGAAGTCAACTTTCGGACTGAAAAGGGAAATCAGAGTTAGCGGCATTTGTAGCATAAAAAGTAATAACATCGAAATCGGCCGAGAAAAGGGGAGTACCGCTGCGTTTCGGTCGATGTTGTCAGGATCCAGATCATTGCAATATGTTGCAGAAGATACACAAAAGAGATGTTGCTTCCATTCTGCCCACCATAACTTGAATTGTTGGACAACAAAAGGAGCCACTATCCAATTGCTTAGATCAATGGTACTGGAGTACGGTACTAAATTGCACAGCCGATTGTAGTCAAGGCCCTTAGTGAGCTCATCTCGGAATTTTGCGCGGCTGGCAAAATAAACTTGAATCAGCAGCTGACCAAGGCCAAACTGCCATGCTGCAACTGATGGGTTATAAAATTCATAAGTTGGGGAGTCTTTCCCAGAGAAGAAGTTCGCCGGTAAGATCCCTGGTTTGATCAAGGCGTCCGTGAGATCATTATCAAAGGAGTTGGACGTCGAGTCATAGCAGAAGGGAAGCTCAAAAAGTGGCTCTGTTCTCCGGTACGGGTACCAACTGGTAGTTTCTTCACTAAAGCCGTTGTAAAAGCATCTGAAATACTCGGCTGTCTGGGTGGCGGTGAACTGGCAACCAGGGAAAGCTGATGCCGCTTCGCCGAAAGAGGTGCACCGTCGTCGTACTGTGGGGTTTTCCTCTGACTCGATGTTGGGGAATGTCTTGGTCTCTATCTGCTGCTGGGAGATTTTGCTCATGTACAACTTGAGCCAGAGGGTGATGAACCACCAGGGGCCACCAGGGTTACCAATCGGCTCTCCTTTTGACAGTTTGACGCTGATCTGGTGCATCATGTGGTAGGCCAATTCTAGCAGATGCTTTCCGAGAGGGATGGCAGCTCCTCTTGACAGGGCTTCAGCCAGAGCTTGTGTGTTGGAAGAAGGGCCAACCGCTCTGCCGCAGAAGAGGTGCTTCTCTAGCCACATCATCAAGAACGTTGAATATTCTCTCTCCAAAATCATCCCGGTCCTCATGTTTCTGTTGATATACCCTTTCCACCCGCCGATTCCTTTCGTCTCTAGCTGATGGGTCGGCTTGATCAGATAATTAAAGGGTGTATCGGGGGAGGAAATGTTGAGGCCGGTCAGCATCAGGACATCAGCCAGAGTTGGGGTCATGGGTCCGTGCCCAAAGAGAAATGCGTTGAGCGCGTTAGACCAGAAATAGGAGGCTGCTATTACCAGGGGTTCATTATTCTCCATCTGGGACAAAGATAGATTGATGCACTGGCCGATTTTTAATTCATCCCATTGAACTCTCTTAGAGTTGGCCATTCTTTGGTACCACTCTTTCCAGCCGGGGGTTTCATTCGGCCAAGATCTAAAAGTGCCTGACCACTGGCCCAAATCCATAGGTGATTGCTTGAAAGGGATTCTATGAGTTTCTAAGTTAATCAGATCAGTCAGGTCCGGATTCCCCATAGGGCCTAAGCAGATGAGACTAGGAGCTTCGGAAAGGCAAATAGTGATTTGGTGTCTGACTACCTAAAAAAGGTAAAAAAGGGAAGAACTAAGAATAGATCTAAAAGATGCATGGGCGGTAAAAAGTAAAAAGGAAAAGTTTCGGATGTTTACCTCCGCGATGAAGCTCATCGTCGCTGATGGAATCGCTGATGGAACTGCCATCGCCGATGGAGTTGCTGGCGGAGCCTCCGTGGCTGGTGGAGTTGCTGATGGTGCCGCCATTGAAGGAATGAAGCGAAATGTAGACGAAAGAAGGATCGCCAGAGAATGCGGTTGGAAGCCAAAAAGGCGCTGGGAGAAGATAGAAAGTGATTCGCCGGGGAGGAAGTTACTGAGCTCGTGGAGAAGAAGCGGCAGGGAACGCCAGTATTTAAAGACGGTCCGAGAGAAGGGGTAAAGGCGGGATTTTTACCGCGCCGTCTATACGAATTTCGGGGGAACGGTTGTCTCAGGTGCCCAGTTCAAAAAGATTGCAATCATCAGGTAGAAGACCGCGAAATAGAAGGAGATTTTTGTCGCGCTTGTTTTGGAGGAGAGATTAAAAAAGAATTTCAAAGTAAAAGTCATGTTTTACTTCGAAACTGGGGGGCATGTGTTGACGTCAGATTTTGACACGTTTTGTATCGGCGTCAGGAAAGGAGGAGATTGGCCGATGCGGCAGACTTAAAGGCTACAATTGGCAATCGGCCGATTGGCGCTGCAGTGTTTCGAGCGATTGGCGAATGGAGTTGGTGGGGGTCAGCCGATTGAAATGCTGGAGCGTTTGGGCCAATATGGGCTTGCGCCAAAAGATAAATTATTTATAGAAGGGGGATGAAGCCAATGGAATCTCAAGAGGGGATGTTGAAGTCAAGATGACACAGGATCCCAGTCAAAGATGACATGACGTTGGTCAAATAGCGACGCTGACTCGGTCGAGGAGCAATGGAAAGAGTTCGGATTGGACTAGGAGATGGCAGCAGAAGATCCTACGGGAGTCCGTTTCCTTTAGGACAATCTTATAGATATAGTAGTTTTTATATTTAAGTCAAGTTTGTAACGGATCATGACAGATCAGGAGTCTTTGTCCTAGGGTATAAATAGAAGCAGTCAGAGTTTTGTAAAGGATACACGTCAATCAATACAAACAATCTACTTTTTCATCGTACTTTACTTTCAAGTCGGCGACTTCGCCAATACATCTTCTTCTTTCACGAGTTCGTACGGGTTGGCAGGGCTGCATCGACACGATGTCCGGCCGATTGGTAAGTTCCGTTTATCGAATAATATCTAAGCTTTAACTTCGGGCACATCGCTGTTGTTTCGTTTAGATTTATTCACTAGTTATCGATATTTACTAGAATTATAGGTTTTATCTATTGCTCTAATTTTATCACCAGTTATCCAGCTTGAGATCGAACTGTCGGCTTTATCATTATTTTTTCTTATTTATCGTCATATAGCCGATTAGATCTATTTCAAGTGTTGCATCTGTGGCAATTGTTTAATTTGCTCCAGTAGTTTCTTTGCAATCGCTACGTGATTATCGGCTTATCTATAGCCGGTCATCTTCATAGCAAATCGGCCGATTCGCTGATACGCTTTTCGGGATAGATCGGAACTTTAGCCGATCAAGACCCCCGGAATTTAATACGTTTCTTTTCTTGTCAATCAACAGGTCAGATTGACTGGCACGCCGCGCGAACCGCACCAGGACGGTCACTCGAACAGGAGTTAAGCAAATTCTCCCGGGTCGTGTGTCCGACGCTGAAGGTCATCGGCCGATTTTTAGCGCCAACAGACTCCTCCATTTAGGATCTCTCTATACATTGATTGAATAGAGAAGAGTCCATTTTTTTGCATGGGCCATAAGAACCTGTCTGGTTGATCTACAAGTTGAACACCTGCTACCTTTGTTACCAACTCATGCCAATTCACAAGATTGTTTCCCCTTAGAGCCCTCCTAAAAGAAACATTAAGAGGAGTAGAAGACATGATCTTTTTAACTGTATCATGCTTCCTAAGTACCAGATTGTAAAGTGTTGGGTATTGATTCTGTCTTCATTAATAAGCTTGAAAAGCCATTTACTTAAGAGACTTTTATTCTGCACATCTAAATCCAAAATTCCTAGACCTCCTTGATCTCTCGGTCTACACACAATATTCCATTTTGTTAATATGTATTTTCTTTTTGTGTCCATCCCCTTGTCAAAAGAATCTAGATCTGAAGTAATCCAGTTTCTTAAGAACTTCTTTGGGGATTACAAAAAAGGAGATCATGGACATAGAAAGATTGCTTAGAACTGAGTTGATTAGGGTTAGCCTACCTCCATAGGAGAGCATCTTGCTTTTCCATGTACTCAGTTTCCTCTCAAATCTTTCCTCTATTAGTTTCCAATCTTTGTTGAGGAGTCTAGTATGGTGCATTGGGATGCCAAGGTAACGGAAAGGAACTTCCCCAACCGGACACCCAAAAATATTCATGTACTCTTGTTGGGCCTCCTTCGCCTCCCCATAGGAAAATAATTCACTCTTATGGAAATTTATCTTGAGACCAGAAAGATGCTCAAAAGCTGTAAGCACGAGTTTCATATTCTTAGCCTCTTCGAAGTTATGTTCCATAAATAGAATTGTATCGTCTGCATATTGGAGTATGGAAAGACCATCATCAACAAGTTGTGGAATTAAGCCTGAGATTTGCCCATCCTGCTTTGCTCTTTCTATCAAAGTTGCGAACATATCCGCATCTAGATTAAAGAGTAATGGGGATAGCGGGTCTCCTTGTCTCAAACCTTTCTTTGTTTGGAAGAATCTTCCAGCATCATCATTTACCTTAACGCCCACACTACCTTTTGAAATGGACGACTCAATCCACTTACACCATTTTTCTGTAAAACCTTTCATTCTTAAGGTTTGTTGAAGGAATGACCAATTAACCTTGTCATATGCCTTCTCAAAATCAAGCTTTAGAATAACCCCATTCATTTTCTTCTTATGAAGTTCATATAAGATTTCATGCAAAATGACCACACCTTGCAAAATGTATCTTCCAGGCATAAAAGCAGATTGATTAGGCCGGACTATCTTGTCCGCAATGCCCGTCAATCTATTAGCTATTACCATGTCATCTCCATGTCCTTCATTCTCTCTCCGTGAGGATTCACCGGTAATGTTAGTATTAAATGACCTCTGTGCGGCAACCATCTCATCTATAAGCGGACGTCAGTGTTCAGCTAGATGGAAAGGTGCCCTGACGACATTTGTTAGAGATGCATGGATGGCCCTGGTGTTCTCCAACAATGCTTGGTCAAACTTGTCAAATATTTCGTGAAAAACTTGCAGTGGACAGCCTGTGAGACAACCTAGTTGCGGCGATAACAAGTCGCGCATGCGAGGGACATGAAACCGGTGCATTTCTTGATTGATATTCTCGTGGCTTGAGTGACCCTAACATGGGAAACATTGTTTCGTGCAATTAATAAGCATAATCAACGAAGGCATACTGCAGACTATCACTGTTGGAGGGAGACGGTTAACTGCTAATATAAAGAATGTAGATACTGTGGAACATAAACAGTGACTATAATTATATTACAGATTGAGAGCGGTAATTGTTGTGGTTGTGTGCTTAGGAATCACATGCACTGCAATGACAGTGATAAATTGACAAGTGCAACTAGTTAGCGTAAAGAAAAGTCACCAATAAGCCTATATAGGTGTGGTTAGGGGACATACATAAGTGATAAAATGCATTGCATGCGAATTTGTAACCCTGCTAGTCAAATTTGTTATTCGGTCATTACCTCCATGTTTCCCTGCGCAGGAAAATAATCAGTTAATCGCCGTGAATTGTCGGAACCAACGTTCTTTCCCCTTGGATTACGGTGTGAGGATCGTGGAGTCTTCCTCCCGCGAGCACCAGCATCCGCCATGAAAACACCAGATGGATCCTCGGAATCATTCCTCTTTCGGCGAACAGACTTCTTCCGACCACGGGCATTATTAGGCGCATCGGAAACTTTCCTCCTTGGGCGAGCAGGGGGGTTGGGTTGCTGGTGTAAAGGCGGCAGAGGGCCACCACCCATTGCATAGGAGGACCAAAGCTCTGGACGGAGAGGAGCCTCGAACCTGAAATGAAAGGGAAGGTTGTTGTAAAAGCTGGTACAAGAGACAAAAAATGTACTGAGTAGCCCCAGTCAAGATGTTATAAATAAATGGCATGCAGAGACCTCTCCTGTGTGCTAATAAATGCCATTTTCTTCGGGTTTCTGGACATCCGATCCACCAACCGCTGACCGGTATCCATGCTAGCAGGAAACGAAACTAGATGTCAGTGATGAACTAATTCTTGTTAACTAATTTATTTACTAATTCAGTCAAATAGAATTGGACTTCATAGGAATGGAATAAGCACATGGGGACGAGGACGCCAAATTAAAAGGAACAAGACAGACACAAAAGCAGATTACTGCGCATGGGGACTTGCGGTGAACTTCGCTGAGCATCTTCTGACTGGGCGGGCATGGGACCTAAAGGAACATGGAGATTAGTGCCGATAATAATAGGTACAAAGAGTTATTGGTCTATGACAATGAGTGGCAAGCTACGGCATAGAAGATTTGCAGACTAAGACTATTTAACATATAAATGAATTGGATGGAGGACGGACTGACACACCGGAAGGATCCATCCGAGAGGGTGGTTACACATACACGCGGGATAAGAGCATCTTCAACAGTTCCCGATCTCTGTTTCCCATCTTTATTTTTTTAGAAAAAGATAAAAAATACTCTTCAATAGTTCTTTATCCTAATTCCCCATCTTCTAACAATTGGCAAATTGTTCTCTTTTATACATAAAAATAAGCACACCTTCGCGGCTCCAGATCCCCCTCCCCCGCGGCCTTTTTTTTCTCGCGCGGCTTCTTCCCCACGCCGCCCCCCTCCTTCGCGCCATCTTGCAAGACCGAGCTACTGACCGCCAGGGGACTCGGCGACTTGCTCTTCCGCGTCAACTCCCGCGCCGCTGCGGTGCCCGGCGTGGTCCCGTTGGCGAGCATCTTCCCCAGCTCTGCTGTCGTGGCGCACCGTCCGGCGCTCCTCGCCACACCCAATCTGTGGCACCGTCCAAACAGGGGGCGGCGGCATGTTGATGGGGGATACGCAGGCATCTTGTCGCCAGTCCTCCGGCCGCGGCGCATCGCTTGAATGCTCCTTGCCAGCCCGCCTGCTCCGGACGCGCCGGCTCCGGCGAATGATGGATTGGACTCGACGTAGCTGGCAGTCGTGCGCGCAAAACACTAACACTGACCTTGGCGGCGCTCCTCGCTGAAGAGCTCGACGTTGTTCTTTCTCCTCTTAGTTCTTCCAGATTGCATAATTGAACTCGACATGCCTCCAAAATCGAGATGCTGACCATCAAAATCGAGCACTCATGCTTTGAATTGAACCCTCGCGTTACCCCAAAATCGAGTTCTCTGTAGCTGCTTCCGCTTCCGATCTGGCTGTTTCACCATTGCCGCACATCAAGAAGCTCCGTACAAGAGCAGAGACAACTCAAATCTCAACGCAAATTCGGTTTCCACTGGTTCGCTGCTTGTCCACTAGTTCGTTGCCATGGCCATGTGTGGAGTCTAGTCCTCGCATACATGCATGTCGAGAGCAGCACGGAGAAACCGGCGGTGGCGTAGGCGAGCGGGATGGCTGCGCCGGTGCGCAGGTGAAGCTCGGCCCAGGAGGACGGGCGGCGCCGCTGGATGATGCAGGCATGCAGTCGGCCTCCTGCAGTCCTGCCTGCATCCGCGACAGGGGGCGATGGCGCGGAGGCGGCGGGCGGAAAAAAAAGATGGCGCGACAGGCCGGACAGGGGAGATCGGGGAGAGCACAAATTTCGTGGATCCAAATTTTATATTAATGAGGAGGAAAAATAGGGAATTTTTGGAGAAGGATTTTTTTTTCTCCCCATACCTATTTCGGGAGTTGGCAATCAATAAATTTTAGAAAGAAAAAATAAGGAACCATCGGAGATGCTCTAAGAAGACGGTGTACAAACTTGCTGAAAGGGAGAATGGCCGCATGGCAGCGACGGCTTAGACTATTTTGGGATGAAACATTATGTCCATCAAATAATCTGCAAAATTGAAGAAAAAGGAATTATGCCTTAGCGGTCGGACAATTGAAATATGAAGCCTGTGGATTAATTGTGAGTTGAGAATTAGACCACTAAAGCATGTTGTTGGTGGAGGGTACCTTTCAGAGGAAAGAAGCACCACAACAGCCCGTGGAAACAACTAAAACAATAAACAACAATGGACAACTAAAAACACTTCGGATTCTCCAATGAAAAAACTTATATTGCACAGGGATCCGTCCCATCATTTACAGTTACAGGGATATTTATGTAACCACCCCTAAGCACAATTACACCTTTTTCACCCTAACGGCTATATTCCCGGAATATACTAGGGGTATTTGGTAAATTCGCCTCTGTACATGCTTTACAGCTCAGCACGCTCGGTGCTCCTGGCCGAAGCCGGCTTCGTTGGCCTTCGGGCTTCGTTTTTGCTTCCCCTTCGGTGCGCTTCGGTCATGTAGCCCTTCGGTCATGACCGTAGCCGCGTCTCCAGGGCTTCGCCTCCTGATGCGATCCTTTCTTGTTCTTCGGCGCGTGATCCTTCGGTCATCCTTCGGTGAAGCGCCCTTCGGTCGCATGTCCTTCGGCGCGATCCGAAAGTAGCGCTCCCCAACAGTAGCCCCTCGAGGCCGAGGGGCTCTCGTGGGCTTCGGTTTTGTTGACGAAGACCCGAGGCCTCGACTCCCGAAGCGCCACCCCTGGATCGCGAATGTCTTTTGTTTCACGATCAAGTTGACTCCTGCACACAAGTAATCAAAGCGGTCGAAGGGTAGAAAGGTCAACAAGTTGACCATTGCTCGAGGCGCGAAAGTACGAAAAACCCCCAGGCCGTTCACGGTGATGACTGTGTTGACCGTTCGACTTCAGGGCAACAACGTCTTTTTGGCTTTCGTGCCGCGGGGGCGCCGTATAAAAGCGCCGCCCCCGGAAGTTGTCATTTTCATGCTCCCTTGCCTTCGCATCCTCATTCGTTTCTGCACTCTTGGGTTAGTCTCTTCGGCTTTGTTTTGAAGCTTCGTTGGTTGTCCGAGGATCGCCCTGGTGTCAATGGCTCCGAAGATGGCCCCGAAGGCGGACCGGCTGAAGACACGGGGGGCTTGGGAAGAGTTTAGTTTCTGAAGACTCTCTTCAAGACATGGTTCGTCGAGGCTATGTCGCCGAAGGGTTCGCCCGAGCCCCGAGTGCTGACGAGGTTGTGGCCCGTCCGAAAGGTGACGAGGTCATTGTGTTTCGAGACCTATTCACCGCGGGTCTTCGGTTCCCCTTGGATCCCTGTTTTGTGGAGATCCTTTGGTCTTGCGGTATGTTCCTGCACCACCTGACCCCGAACTCCATTGCTCGACTGAGCATGTATATGTGGCTGGTGAGGACCTGCAATTTCACCCCTTCGGCGGAGCACTTCTCCTTCATGCACCAAGTGCACTACCAGCCGAAGGTTGTCACAGTGATGACCGCCGAAGGGAATGAGGCCGAAGCCGAGACTCAGTATGGCTGCTACAATTTTACATACAAGAGTCATGTTTCCAGTCCTGTGACAGCGTATAAGAACAAGTGGCCAGTGGACTGGACCTCTCATCGATTCTATCACAAGGTCACCCTGGACTCGGAGACCCGAAGCCACCCCCTGGTGACAGACCGGATCCGCAACCTCGGGGATACGCCACGTCTTGTTGCTGATGAGACTGAGGACCGCTTGGGCTTTGTGGAGATGCTTCAGCAGATGTCGAAGGTGTTCAGCACCCGGGACATCATCGAAGAGTACGTGTCCTACCCGTTGCTGGCCTTTGAAGTCCGGATGGTCGATAAGGGGGTGGCTGCCGAAGGGCGAGTGGGTCGAAGGCATTCCCACCCCCAACTTTGTGAAGTCGTTTAATTTGAAGAAACATCGTGAGTGATACGCCATGCTTTCCGTGCTTATTTAGGCGTTTAGCTTTGCATCTTACCGAAGCTTTTTCTTATTTTCAGAGGTTAATCCAAGTTTCGTGGAAGGGTGGGCCGATGAGATTCTCAGCGCGAAATCCATCGACGAATACAAGCTGATTTTGAAGCAGCTGGGCGGGACGCGCACTAATCGCGTCTTACGTACTCTTGGCGTCGACGCCCCGGCGCGAGCGGCTTCGGTGCGGCATAAGGTCGCCGAGGAGAAGCGCAAGGCGAAGGCGGTGGCTGTCGTCAATGTTGTGACAGCTGAGGAGAGGTGCTCTGCCCAGCCGACGCCGAGGTTAGAGAAGCGCAAGCGATCGAGGGGCCAGGTTGTCGGCGGCCCGCCAAAACGGTCGAAGGCGGAGGTCTTGCTCTTTGGGACTCCCCCGCCCCTGAAGGCCATTGGGGATTCGGAGGATGCTGAGGGTGATGAGGAAGGTGGAGCTGCACTGGCTGCGCCCCCCCTTTGGTCTGTGTCTCCCGTCTCGGCTCCTCCGAAGGCATTTGCGGGTGGTGTCGCGAAGTGCCTCGAGCTGGAGGTCAGCGAGATGGAGGCCAAAAGTGACGACAGCCTCGCTGGAAATATTTTGTCGACTCGCCGGCGGGAGAGGGAGCCTCGCGCCCGGGCGCCGCCTCGCCGTTGAACCTGAGTCCCCACCAAAGCTCCAGCGGGTCGAGTGGGTCTTCCGCTTCATCCACTGCTCCAATCACTTCGGGGGTCGTCGGCGAGAAGGTTCTTTCTGCCCGAGTTACGGCTGACTCTTCGGCTGGATTTTCTTCTGGCAGTGACAGCTGCTTCGTTAGCAAGGGTGACCCTGTGGCTGTTGCTAATGAGCTCGGGGCGTCTTCGGCGACGCTAATTGGAGGCAACATCGTTGGCGCCCTTCAGTTCGAAAGCCGTGACCGGGAGCATGAATTCTTATCTAAGGCTTCGTACTCATTTTGTTTCCCGCTGATGGAGAGGAGGCTGATGGCCACGGGGATGCCTCAAATGCTTCAAAGTGTTCAGGATCTGTCCTTGAAATCGTTCATTGCGGCCTGCTGCGCGGCTCGTCAGCTTGATGCCGAAGCCTCGGCCAGTGCCCGCGCTGCGGAGTTTGAAGAGAGAGTTGCTGCTCTGGAGAAGGAAAAGATGGAGCTGCAGAATATTGTTGCTAAAAAAGATGTTTCCCTTGCTACTCTTCGTGACAAGGCTACTAACGCCTTAGCGCTGAGAGACAAGTACTCCCAGGATCTGGCTCCCGCCCAGGTCAAGGCTGAGCTGGCCGAGGCCCAGCGAAGAATATGGAGGAAAAGTAGGAAAAGTCGCGGGACTTCTTCCGTCGGTATTGCCAGTGCTTCACCCGGGGAATTGACAGCCTTCGGACTGATGTTCCTCGGGTGCTGGCGTGCCACGGTCTGGCTGCTCCGGCCTTGCCTGGGTCTGAAGATGTGGAGATCGGCCAATTTTTCTCATGGCTTCGGTCGTGCTTTGCCATGGCCGAGTTGGGGAGTCGCCTTCATGGTGATCTCTGCGCCATGGTTTCGGCACGCACTATGGCGACTTCGATTTGCAAGCTGGTGATTTGTCCGGAGCTATAAAGGCATGTCTTCGTAAGCTGTGGGAGCCTGATTTCAGCTGGCCTAGTGAGGACGAGTGGCCCCCGAGAAGCTACCCGTCTTGCCAAAGAACATCGCAAAGAATTTTCTTGGGATGTTTTTCAAAGGTGTGGGGGCTTCTCTCGTTGAGCATGAAAATCTTCAGATGAAAGAACAAGTGGGTCCTTCGACTGCATGAGTGTTTATGTTTTTGCTTGAGTTGCTTTTTTCTGACTCCCTCTTTGGTGATGCAGATTCAGATGAAGGCCGAGGCTATCGCACAGGAGGTTCTTTCCAAGACGTCGCCCGAAGCCGCTCCGGGGGATGCTTCGGCTGTACCTTCGGTGCTGGTCCCCGTCAACCCAGCGTCGACGTTCGACGACCAGGAAGAGTCTGCTGCCCGGGAAGGTGTGGCCGCCGAACCTGCTGCCGCCGAGGACGCTATCGTGACCGATGCCAATGACAACACAGCTGCCGGCGAGGTGTGAGGAGGGCTATTTGTCTTAGTTTGCGCTTGCGTTGTAAATATTATTTTGAGACTAACGCCTTCGGCCATGCGCAGGACCCTGCGTCGGAACCTGTGCAGGTGACCAAAGGTATCATGCCTTTGACCATGAACCGTGATGACTTTTTTATGGGCGGGCACTGTTGGATCAAATTTCACGCTTTGCATCTGAATATTTCTTTCGATGACTTTTGGAATGCAAAGCTCATGCTTTATGAACGCCGCAACGCTGCAGCGAGGGCATTTTTTACTGATTTTGAAAGTGATCTCGTTAGGCGTGATAGGATACTCGCTGATCGCGCCCTTCGTCGCGAGCTCCGTCGCATTCGGAACAGCTCAGTTCCTTATACTCCTCCCCAAGGGCTAAAAGAGCCGAAGGAGGAGCCAATAGAGGACGATGTTTGTCCTTTGAGATTCATGTATCGACTTCGGAAATGATCGGGTCGTTTCCTTCGGCTGCAAGTGTCCCTTCTGATGCCGTGCTTCGTCTGATGGCTGAAGCTATTGTCGCCGTTGCAGTGAGGAGTTTGATTGATGAGATTGACCGAAGGTTGTTTGATGAAGGAACTTAATTCCTTCGTGTAGATTTGTGTCACGCCTTCGGCATGCTATAATTGTTGATGGATAAATTTTTGAGTTGCAAATTTATCGAAGCTTTTTGCTTCGATTGAAATAAATTGTCCGTTTGTAGCTTCGGCTCGTTGGTTAAGTAAAACGCGATTGCGAAGCGCCCTCGCCCCTACTTGAGCGGGGTGCCGAAGTTTTTGCGATTTTCCTAGTGTTACCATGTGAATCGCTCATTGAGTGTTCTCCCTCGGCAACGCGATGGCTCGATTGAACAAGTTTATAGGTCGAAGCACCACCCCCCCCCCCTTTTGCTCGATCGGGGCTTCGGATTGCGTTTACTGTTCGTTCCGGATACCCTTCGTCAGCATCGCGACGACCTGGTTAGGCGGAACTGCTATGCAAAGCGCCACCCCCCTTCGCTTGATCAGGGCGTCGAGTTGATGGCGATTTGTTTTCTTGCGAATGCCATTGAATCTTGTTCAAGAGGGCTTCGTTTTTATTTACGAATGCCTTCGGTTCCTGTCTGAGAGGGCTTCATTTTTATTTTATATTTGAAGTGAAGCAGAGGGGTGACGAGCATTTCCAGCTTCGGCGACCCGTGATCACTTATCCTCAGCATTTGGTATGCTGCGTGCCGATGACAACCCCTCTTCAACGGAAGTAGGTTAGTTGCTTCAGCATTCTTTCTTCCCCTGTGGAGTCATTCTCTTGGGGGATCCTTGTTTATATTTTACAAGGGGTTACATAGGATGACCACCCCATTAAAAACCTCACACCTTCGGTTACCATGATGGTGACCGAAGGCTTCCCCGTGATGAAAAGAGTACGGGTCCTTGATACATGGTTGGATCGTGGTCCGATCGAAAGAAAAATGAAAAAAGTAAACTACAGTGAGTTCTATGAGCCCCTTCAGTTATTTTTCCTCTAGGTGCCCTTACAATTGCTTCCTACACAAAGTACTTCTGGAGCATATCTTTGTTCCATGAGTATTGGTCGTCGACGCTATCGAGGTTCCGAAGCCTGCAGGCCTCGGGTCGTGCCATTTCTGTTACCAGGAATGGGCCTTCCCATTTGCTGTTGAGCTTGCCCTTCATTTTGCCCTTCGGTATGCGCCATAGGACGAAGTCGCCTTCCTTGATTTCTCGTGGCTTTATCTTTTTGTTCTTCCACCTTCGGGTCTCTTCTTGGTACTTGTTTAAGTTTTCGGCTGCTTGCAGCCTTGCTGTTTCTATGACATCAACGGTTGCCGCCATGTCCTCATGTTTGGTGTTGTCTTCGGCTGTTCGCAATGAGCCGAGCTTGAGTTCCTTCGGCGTCATGCACTCTTCTCTGTACAGAAGCTTGAATGGGGAGAACTTCGTGGTTCTTGATTCGGTTGTGTTGTGTGACCAAATGACTCTTGGGAGCTCATCGACCCCCTTGCCCTTCGGCTGATCGGTGATATTCTTTTTGATACCGATAAAGATGATGTTGTTGGCTCTTTTTACCGCCCCATTGGACTGAGGGTGGTACACCAAAGCAAAGCATGGCTTCGTTCCCAGTTGTTCATAGAATGCCCGAAAGGTCGCTGAATCGAACTGTTTGCCATTGTCTACAGTTATTTCCCTCGCACGCCGAAGCTAGACACAATGTTTTGCCAGAAGAATTTTTGGAGGGCTCCGGCTGAAATGTCCTGGAGGGCTTTTGCCTCAACCAACTTGGTGAAGTACTCAACAGCTACTTCTGTGTATCTGTAGTTGCCCGGGGCCATCGGTAGTGGTCCGACAATGTCGATGCCCCATCGGGAGAGAGGCCATATCAACCGGATGAGGTGTACCTCTACGGGCGGGAACTTGCTATAGTGTATGTGCTTCTAGAAGTTGGGACATGTTTTGACTATTTTGTGAGCATCTGCCACTGCCGAAGGCCAATAAAAACCCTGTCTGAATACTTTTCCAATGAGAGCTCGTGTGCCGATGTGAGACGAGCACATGACGGAGTGTATTTCTGAGAGTAGCTGCCTGCCTTCGTCCCTGGACACACATTTTAGGAGCGGTGCGCACACCCCCCCCCCCCTTCGGTATAGTTTATGGCCCAAAGTGCCATTCTTTTTTCTTCCTTCTCATCCTCCGGTGCAAAGTGTTTTCAGAGGTATGCCATGATTGTGGCTCTCCAGTCTTCGCTGGAGATGGCATTAACAAACTTCACAGGTTCTTCACCATTGTGGATTGATGACTGTTTCAGTGTTTCGAAGAACACGTCTGGGGGAAGCGGATTCTGCTGAGCGGCTGCCTTCACTAATTCATCTGCGTCTTTGTTCAATGCCCTCGGAAAACTTCTGACACCGAAGCCCAAGAAGTATTTCTCCATTCCCCGGACTGCTGCCAGATATTTCATCAGCTCCGGGTGTTGTGCCTTGTACGATTTGTCTACGTGCCCAGTGATGAGCTCTGAGTCGGATTTGATGGATAGCCGACAAACTCCCAATGCTCTCGCCTTCCGAAGCCCCAAGAGTAGGCCTTCGTATTCTTCCACATTATTTATGCAGCCGCCGAAGTCCAGTATGACTGCGTATTTCAGCTTTACGCCCGAAGGGGCGACCAAGATGGCCGAAGCCCCTGCTCCCTTCTCACAGTATGCCCCATCGCACGCCATGTGCCAAATGACTTCTATTGTTGGTTGTTGCTGAGTTGGGGATGAATGTGTCCAGTCTGCTATAAAATCTGGCAACACTTGGGATTTAATTGCACTTCAGGAGGTGAAATTGATTGTGTGCTTTGCAAGCTGTGCTGCCCACTTGCCTATTCTGCCGGAGGCCTCTCTGTTCTGAAACATGTCCCGAAGAGGGTACGATATTGGTATGGCAATTATGTGGCTCTGAAAGTAGTACCGAAGCTTTCTTGCTGCCATGACTACTGCGTATGCCATCTTCTCCATCTTTGAGTACAATAATTTCGAGCCGCTGAGTGCTTCGGACACAAAGTATATCGGCACCTGCTTCAAACCCCTTCGGTTCTACGCTCCTCGACTAGCGCTGCGCTGACTGCTGCTCCGGAGGAAGCAATGTACAGTAAGAGCTCTGCCTTCGGAGTGGGACTAGACATGACTGCCAGCTGTTCAATGTAACTCTTCAATTCTTCGAATGCTTTTTGTTGTTCTGGCCCCCACTAGAAATTGTTGGAGCCTTTGAGTGCCTTGAAGAATGGTAGGCATCGTTCAGCGGACCTCGAGATGAATCTGTTTAACGAAGCCAAGCGGCCCGCCAATTTCTGCACGTCTTTCTGATTCCGTGGAGCTTCCATATGCCTGATGGCTTCGATTTTTTCCGGGTTGGCTTCAATTCCTCTCTCGGAAATCATGAATCCCAAGAGTTTCCCCTTCGTCACCCCGAAGACACATTTCTCTGAGTTTAGTTTGAGCCCGTGTTGCCAAAGGTTTGCGAAAGTCTCCCGAAGGTCTGCCACATGGTCTTCTCTTTTCTGGCTTCGGACCACAACATCGTCCACATATGCTGAGACGTTTTTGTCCAACTGGGACCCGAGGATTGCCTTCACCGTCCTGTTGAAAGTGCTTCCTGCATTTTGCAGGCCTTCGGGCATCCTCATGTAGCAGAATGTGCCGAACGGTGTTGTAAAACTGGTTTTGTCTTCATCGCACTTCCTCATCTAGATCCGATGATAGCCAAAGAAGCAATCTGCATGCTCATCATTTCTGACCCTGCGGCTGCATCTACCAATGTATCTATTCTAGGCAGTGGGTAGTCATCCTTCGGGCATGCTTTGTTGAGATTTGTGAAATCTATACAAATTCGCCACTTGCCATTCTTCTTCTTGACCATGACAACATTTGCTAGCCATTCTGAGAACTGGACTTCTCGTATCACCCCGACGTCTAGTAGTTTCTGGACTTCGGCTTGAGCCGCTTTATTACTTTCTTCGGACATTGTCCGAAGCCTCTGTTTTATTGGTTTGTGTTTCGAGTCCACTTTGAGGACGTGCTCCATGACATCTCTGCTTACCCCCTTCAAGTCTGCCGACGACCATGCAAATACGTCTTCGTTATTCCGAAGGAAATGGACAAGTCTTTCTTCTTCGGCTTGCTCCAAGCCTTTGACGATGGTTACTGTGTGATCTGGGATATCTTCGCATAAGGGCACCCTTTTGGTGTACTCTGCTGGTTGCAGACCTTCGCTAGCCTCTTGGGCTTCGGTCTCCTGTTGACTGCCTTCGTCCTCAGTTTGCTTTTGGTCTTCGATGGCATGCACATTTTTTGAGGACTGAGAAGTGTTATCTTCACACCTTCGGCCATCCTCTTGGCTGCCAAAAACTGTTACAACCCCTCCGGCCGTGGGAATCTTCATGCACAAGTAAGGCTGGTGGATGACAGCAGCAAACTTGATGATACTGTTTCTGCCGAAGATGGCATTCGATGTTGAAGGTTATGACCTCCGTTCTCATTGTTGGCCCTTGGCCGAAGGTTACATTTATATCTGCCTTGCCTATTGCTTCGATTCTCTTCCTGCCGAAGCCTACCAGCGGGGAAGTGGATTTTTTCAAATCTTTTTCCGTGAACCCCATCTGGACGAAACATCGCCATAATATGAAATCTGCCGAACTACCGTTGTCCACAAGGATTCTTCCGACATCATTGTAGAAGAGGTGTACCGTGATTTTGCCAATGTTTGCCCTGATGACCAGGGGGTCATTGTGTGGATAATACTGAAGCCTGAGGTCTGCTTCGGTGAACGTTATGGGGACGTGGGACCATCTAGTCTTGAAGTGCTTGCCTACGCAGACATGGTTGACTGCCCGAAGGTAGTCTTTTCTTTGTCGCTTCATCTCATGAACTGGCTCGTTTGACCCTCCGGATATGGCGTTGATGACATTTACCATCGGGCCTCCGGAGTAGTTGACCTTCAGTGAATCGGAGGACTCGGGGGTTTGCCCTGGCTCGAGCTTCGGTGCTGGTGGGAGTTGATAGTTCACGGGGTCGTAGACCGGGATTACTGGGGTGCGAGTCCAGCCAAGGTGATATCCAGAGGATGGTGGGGTGTGATAGTTTGCGGGGGGAGCACGGTGCTTGAAGCAGGTTCTGCGTGCTGGTGCATCGGTGGCGCCGGCAGCTGTAGGTAGGGCAGAGCGTACGGGAGTAGGTTGTAATTGTACGGTGGATAGGACGGTGCCCATTGGCTTGATGCCGAAGGCGTGGACTTGTTCTCTTCCGAAGTGTAGTTTACCGGCTTCGGGGGCTCTAGGGCCTTCTTCTCAATTTCATCTTTCTTCTTCTTGAAGTACTGGCATTCATTTGTCCAGTGACCCTTGTCTTTGCCATGAAAATAGCCAAAAAGGGGTTTTCTGATGCTGGCCTCGGCCTCCGCGACCTCCTCGGCCTTCTTTTCCCCCTCGTCCTCGGTTGGACGGGGTATGCGAGTCGTTGTGCTCGGTGCCCTCTGACACCATGTTCACCTGCTTGTGATCGTTGTGCTTGGGCTGGTCTGCATGCCATGGCTTCGATTGGTTCCACTGATTTTGTTTCGTTTTCTTCTCTTGGTTAAGGGCTTCAATTCTCCTTCTTCGGCCTCAATCGAACTTGCAATATTCTTGCATGATGTCAAAGAGTTCACCCACTGAGTGTGGCTTCCATCGATCGAGGTATTCTTGGCACGCGCCGACCCCAAGGCTGCTGATTGTGGCTTCAATCACGGACAAATCTGCCACGTTTGGTGCTTTTGCTCGCATCTTGATGAAGCGCTGCATTTAGTCTTGTAGGGGTTCATCTTGGCCTTGCTTGCAATTGTGGAAATCGCATGATGTCAGTTCTTCCATGTTGAGCCCTCGGAAGCTTGTCAATAGCTTCGATCTTAGTTGGCTCCAGGAGTGGATGTAAACCTTTGGGAGACTTGCATACCGGTGCTGTGCTGAACCCTTCAATGCTAGGACAAAGGCCTTCGCCTTGATAGCTGAGCCACCCCATTTGACTCTATGGATGCTTCGTATTTTAGCAAGAACTCTCTAGGGTCTGCCTCCCCGTCGTATTGAGGCAAAATCACTGTGTTGAAGCGCGGTGGCCACGGTTCTTTATCCAAGTCCTCCGAGAGCGGGGTACGAGGACCGTCATGATGACGTGACCTTTGGCGCTCGGCCCTTTGGCTCCTGTAGTATTCCTCTTCTGAGTCCTTTGGCTCATCCACAACATGTATGGGACTGGGCCTCGGTGGTAATCTGGTGTTTGTACCCCTCGGTTGTTGAGCTTGTTCTTGGCTTTCGGTTCTTTCTGTGTTCTAGGGGGGAACATGCGTACTCTAGTGCCCACTTCTTCTCCTGTATCTGCTTATAGACGAGCTCTAGCCGAAGCTCGTCTTCTCTGAGGTGCCTATACTGTTCTGTGGCTTCATTGCTTGCTGACTCGGTCTCTTTACCCCTTCCTCTGGTCATCATTTGCGAAGTGGATGGTTGCACTGCTCTTGTGGCTTGTCTCGCGTTGGCAGCGACTTCGGCCAGCCTAGCTTCGATTCTTCGGTAGGCTGCTATGTCTTTGGCTGAGACTCCGCACTCCTCGAGCTGGACCTCGAAGGTGTCGTTCGCGATGTCTTCGACTTCGTCAGCTTCGGTGCTCTTGCGGCCTGCCTCCGGCGCGGTGATGACTGCTCCAGCCTCTTCAGAAGATGGTGCTGAAGTCCCGCCGACCTTCCTCTTCGGAGCCATGGGGTGTGTTGGAACGCACCACGGTGGGCGCCAAAACTATTGGTGGAGGGTACCCTTCAAAGGGAAGAAGTACCACAACAGCCCGTGGAAACAACTAAAACAATAAACAACAATGGACAACTAAAAACACTTCGGATGCTCCAATGAAGAAACTTATATTGCACAGGGATCCGTCCCATCAGTTACACTTATAGGGGTATTTATAGGGGTGGTTACACCTACCCCTAAGCACAATTACACCTTTTTCACCCTAACGGCTATTTTCCCGGAATATACCAGAGATATTTGGTAAATTCCCCTCTGTACATGCTTTACAGCTCAGCACGCTCGGTGCTCCTGGCCGAAGCTGGCTTCATTGGCCTTCGGGCTTCGTTTTTGCTTCCCCTTCGGTGGGCTTCGGTCATGTAGCCCTTCAGTCGTGACCGAAGCCGCATCTCCAGGGCTTCGCTTCCTGATGCGATCCTTTCTTGTCCGATCCTTTCTTGTCCTTCGGCGCGTGATCCTTCGGTCATACTTCGGCGAAGCGCCCTTCGGCCACACGTCCTCCGGTGCGATCCGAAAGTAGCGCTCCCCAACACATGTGACTAATGTAGCTTGTCATCAGGTGCACAAAATGTACATAAAAAAATAACCTAGTCATGAAGTTCAGTAGACATGGGTTAAGAATAGAGAATAAAACAGAAGGTTAATGAAAACTAAGCACACGCTGGTTCATTTAGCAAAGCAATGGCATCAACACTCTAATCCAACCTTGCCTGTGTGCTTTGAAGTAGTACACAATTAAGAAAGCAATCCCCACATGAGATCAATTGGGCAGAAAAAATCTGGTGCAAGATATTAAACAAAAAATGAACCACTTCTGAAAGGATGGTGCTGACGCAATCTGATATAAATAACAGCAACATGAGGGGGGATTGCATCCATTGAGTGAGAGGCATGTTGCAACGATGAATGACTATTACTAATAACCCAATGAAACAGAGGGCTACATATTGCAACAAAAATCCTAAATGACTGAAACAACAGGAATTACAGAGCATACCACATAAATTGAGCTACATGAGAAGGGATTAATAACAGGAGCTGCATATTGCAACAACCTACATCCTAATTTGAGCTACATACCACACAAATCAACAGCATGGACAGAAATTAACAATAGGAACAGAAATAGTTGGGCAAATTAAGGGGACCTTGAGCACCAGTGGGACACAGAAACCCCAAGTACGCTGCTGATGGCAGTGGAGGCGGCGTCGGGATGAGGGAGCGGCGTCGCCGCGACGGGGGTCAGGAGCAGCGCCGGCGGCGGAGGTCCAGCACTCCCGTACCTGCACGCGGGGTCCAGCAGCCTCGTCAGGGGTGAGTGAGCGGCGTCGCCGTGACGGGCGTCAGGAAGGGATCTGCTCTGCTCGCGTCGGGGAAGAAACCATGGCGTCGGAGGAGCAGAGGGGCGACGGGAGAACCTGAGGCGCCGCGAATCGGGTCGCCATCGCAGGAATAGCCAGGAGGGGTGGGGGAGCAGGGGAGTTGCGGCTGCTCTGCTCGCGTCGGGAACGGGGGGTGCGCGGCGTCGGCAATCCGCTCGCGAGCAGGCAGGAACGGCGCGCCCCGCGCGGCTTCGGAGGAGGGGAGGGGCGACGGGAGTGCCTACGCCGCCGCGAATCGGTTCACTGTCGCAGGAACCGCCGGGAGGCGTGGGGGAGCAGGGGAGCTGCGGCGTCACAGGGGTTGGGTGCGGGGGGGGGGGGGGGGGGGGGGGGGGGCGCGCGGGGGGCCGAACGGCTCGCCGTCGCAGGAACCGTCGGGAGGCATGCGGGAGCATGGGAGCTGCGGCGTCACGGGGGTTGGGGCGGGGGAAGGTTCGGGGGTGGGGGTGGGGGGCGCGCGATCCAGAAAAAAACCGGGCGCCGGGGGCAAAACCGGGCGCGGGACAGCGGGGCAACGAACGCGCGCGGGGCAGGCTAGCTCGGGTACTCAATAATATTCAGTACCCAGGATACAGTATAGTACTGCTATCTATTAAGCTCACAGTATATTGAATAATATTTAGCGCACAGCGGAGCGCCGCCGGCTCACCGGCCCATCGTTAAAATTTCACAACCGTAAAATGCCCAATCAAATTACTACAACCTCGTTTTGCAAAACTGCAGCACTAAAAACACCAATCAAGTAGGTAGTTTTGCCGCATTTATTGTGGTCATTTGGCTCCCTAATTGGTGGCAATTAGTTAGGTGCTATTATTTTCTTATGTATTAATACTCTCCTCCCTAGTCAAAATTGTTTAGCTAGAACTCATGGATCAGAACAACGGGGTCCGAGCTCCAGGCTTCCTCTCCGTCCTCCATCAATGGCATGGGGGATACGATGGCGACGCAGCACCGGTATTTCGAATTCGGCACGACGCGGTGATCCTTGGTGGCTGGAGCAAGATGCTTCCATCGCCGTGCTCCTCGAGCCAAGCCAGTCAACGAATCCAATAGCGGCGCGGCCTGCTGGACCGGGTGAGGCGGCCTCCTCCTTGTGCCTCACCGAGCCGGCCATGGTTTGGAAGTCTGACTTCTAGCTGCTCATGGCATGCTCACCTGCGCTTACCGCACCTGTTGTGCATGGTGTACGGGCTCTAGCTCGCGCTAGGGTACCTTAAGGCACACATTGGTGTGTGCTTCATCTTCTGCCGGCTGTAGAAGGATGACCAGCACATGTTGGTGCCGCTTGAATCCTCGCCACGGCGATGTGATCATCCACGACGGGTGCGAGGAGAACCTCAACGGCGGCAAGACGTACACGTTCTGACGGCAACTCTACGCCAACAAGTCGTACAACTACGTGATGAAGGCCGAGATGATATCTTCTTCCGGTTCAGTCTGTTGCTTCATATTCTGCATACATTTCATTGGTTTTTGGTTTTGTAAGGATTCGATCTGTTTCAATCATTATGGGCCAAAATTGAACCATGGGTTACGTTAACTAATTCCCTTTTGGGAGTGCAATACAATTGTTTGTTGTTTACCAGTCAATATGGCTTTGGAATATGTGTTGAAACAGACATCACTTGCATTGAGAGTAGTACTGTTGGATCCTACAACTCAATTCATATTTGCTACTAACTAGTTTACGTGTTATTTTTGCCAGAAAGGAGAATTTGATGGTGTGCATGATTTCTTATGAATCTGAGCATCTTCCCACCCAGCTTTGTTGGGAATAGGCAAACGTAGTAATTACCCGATACACAAGAATAATCGTCCAAGACCAAAGGAGTAATTTTGTAAGGAATAATTTCTAAAATTGTGCTTACCTAGACGAATGGATTAATTGACCACATAAGGAATAATCTTTCAGAGATTAAAGGAGTAATGTTGTAGAACAAGGAATAATTTGCTATATACACAAGAAAAAAATTTGAGACCAAAGAAGTAATCTCGTAGAATAAGGAATAATTTTCAAAACTTACCTTTATATGGACGAACAGAGTAATTCACCATATACACAAGGACTGATCTGATTTAACAAGGATATTTTTGCCATATACACAAGGACGAACAGAGTAATTCGCCAAATCGTACCGAAGATTGCTAATCTGATATTATTGTGAGACTAATTCAGCTTTTCAAGAGGCTGGGCGCTTAACTATGATTCCAAGTTAAAGAATTTATTTTCAAACCTAAAGAAGTAACTTTACAATGACTTAAACGAGTAACTTTCATAACTAGAGTAGTATTTTTGTTTTAATAGCTAGATCATATCAAGTACCGTATTTTTTGAGCTTAAAAAGTAATATTCAAAACTACTCTTTTATTCATAAAGAGATTGTGTGCAGCAAATCGCATATCAATAGGTATGCATGCGCATGCAAGCAAAAGATGTAAACTAATAATTCCGTTATTGACGTAGCCATCCATTTGCATGTAGACGTGCAGAGCATCTACTGCGTTTGAAGCATAAGGGTCTCCATGACGTGTTATGATTTACTAGTGGTTGTGCTCGTTTAAAAGTAGTATCAATAATTGAGCACCTAAATATAGATCAACTATACATGATCATAATGTACTCAATGGTGTAAGAGTTGAACCAAGTGGACAGATCAAGTAATATATATTTTGTGTTGGTGAGCACCTAATGAACAAAAATAATAACAATAATAATAGTTTAACACAAATATTGCTGCAGATCCATCATAAGAACCTGTCTTAATTCATTATTGATACAGAAAATTAAAATATGGCCTAATTGTTGTAGCACCACCACGCAGGATTCCCAAAAATGTGGCAAGATCTATCCATATTTCTCCCTCAACGTCTGTGTACACCAAAATCTTCTCCATTAGCCCACCTGAAACAACAACAACAACAAAAATAACATAGCCTTTTTTATCCCAAGCAAGTTGGGATAGGCTAGAGATGAAATCCATAAAAAAAACAAAGATCACGGATCTTCACGTACGTGGATGGCGAGTCTCCAAGCGCTCCTATCCAAAGCTACCTCTTTGGAGATATTCCACTCCTTAAGGTCTCTCTTAACCGACTCGTCCCAAGTCAGTTCAGACCTACCTCTACCTCTCTTTATATTTTCGGCCTGCTTTAGAACCCCACTACGCACCGGCGCTTCAAGGGATCTCCGTTGGACATGTCCAAATCATCTCAATCGATGTTGGGTAAGTTTCTCCTCAATTGGTGCCACCCTGACTCTATCCCGAATAACTTCATTCTGAACTCTATCCCTTTGTGTGCCCACAAAACCACCGCAACATCTGCATCTCTACTACACTCAGTTGTTGGGCATGTCATCTTTTTGTAGGCCAACATTCAGCACCGTATAACATCGCCGGACGAATCGTTGTCCTATATAACTTACCTTTTAACTTTTGTGGCACCCTTCTGTCACATAAGATGCCAGAAGTTTGACGCCACTTCAACCAGGCAGCTGAGATGCTATATCTAACATCTTCATCAATATCACCATCCTTTTGAAGCATCGATCCTAAATACCGAAAAGTATCCTTCTAGGCCACCACTTGCCCATCGAGGCTAACATCTCCATCCTCATGCCTAGTCGCGCTGAAATCGCACATCATGTATTCAGTCTTGGTCCTACTGAGTTTGAACCCTTTCGACTCTAACGTGCGTCTCCACAGCTCTAACTTCATATTAACCCCTTCCTTACTCTCGTCAACCAGCACCACATCATCAGCAAAGAGCATACACCAAGGGATATCATCTTGTACGTCCCTTGTGACCTCATCCATCACCAAGACAAATAAATAAGGACTCAATGCTGACCCCTGATGTAGGCCTATGTTAATAGGAAAGTAGTGGTGTCACCATCATATGTCCGGACAAACGTCATCGCATCCTTATACATATCCTTGATTACCCTGATGAGGGTAATGTACTTAGTTGGAACTTTGTGCTTCTCCAAGGCCCACCACATGACATTTCTCGGTATTTTATCATACGCCTTCTCAAGGTCAATAAAGACCATATGCAAGTCCTACTTCTGCTCTCTATATCTCTCCATCAATTGTCGGATTAAGAAAATTGCCTCCATGGTCGACCTTCCAGGCATGAACCCAAACTGATTTTGGGTCACACTTATCACTCTTCTTAGACGGTGCTTGATAACCCTCTCCCAAAGCTTCATTGTATGGCTCATCAGCTTAATCCCACGGTAGTTAATACAACTTTGAACATCTCCTTTGTTCTTGAAGATTGGTACTAATATACTTCTCCTCCATTCTTCAGGCATCCTACTGGACTGAAAAATAAGGTTAAAAAGTTTAGTTAAACATACTATCACTTTGGCACCTAGGCATCTCAACACCTCAATGGGGATACCATCAGGGCCCATCGCTTTACCCCCTTTCATCCTCTTCAACGCCTCCCCGATCTCAGCCTCCTGAATTCTCCTCACAAAGCGTCTGTTGGTGTCATCAAAAGAGTCATCTAACTCAAGGGTAGGACCCTCATTCTCCCCATTAAACAACTTATCAAAATACTCTCGCCATCTGTCCTTAATCTCCTCATCCTTCACTAGAAATCAATCTGTCCCATCCTTGATGCATTTGATTTGGTTGATATCTCCTGTCTTTCGCTCGCGGATCCTAGCCATCCTGTAGATGTCCTTCCCCCTTCCTTCGTGACTAGCCGTCATCATATGCTTTACCCTTTGCTACGCTCACAGCCAACTTTGCAACCCTCTTCGCTAAATTATAGCTCTCAATGTTGGCTGCACTCTTATCAAGGTGGAGGCGCTTGAAACACTCCTTCTCCTTAATAGCCCTTTGCACCTCGTCATTCCACCACCAGGTATCTTTCCCTTTCTGTTTGCCTCCCCTACTCACGCCAAACACCTCTGATACCACCTTCCAAACACATATCTTCTGCATCTTCTCCTTCCTCCCAGGGCCCCTCACCTACCATTCTCTCCTTGAACGTTTGCGTCGCTTCCCCTCTAAACTTTCACCACTTCGTTCTCGCAATCTTGGTACGTTTATCTCGATGGACACGTACCCGAAAACGAAAGTCCACCACCACAAGCTTGTGTTGAGGGATAACACACTCCCCGGATATTACCTTACAATCTAAGCAATCCCGTCTATCCTCCCTCTTAGCAAGGATAAAATCAATATGACTCGAATGTTGTCCACTATGAAAGGTCACAAGATGGGATTCTCTCTTCCTAAAAAGAGTATTCGCTATCAACAAGTCGTATGCCAACGCGAAGTTCAAAATATCCTCCCCCTCTTGACTCTTGCAACCATACCCAAAGCCCCCGTACACTCACTCGAACCCTACATTAGTCGCACCCACATAACCGTTGAGATCTCCTCCAACGAAGAGTTTCTCGCTGCTAGGAACGAGATACTAGCCATGCTATCTAGGTCTTCCCATAACTGCCTCTTGGTGCTCTCACTGAGACCTACCTTAGGAGCATAGACACAGATCACATTCAGGGCTGAGTCTCCAACTACCATCCGGATCAGGTTAATCCGGTTGCCTCGCCTTCTAACCTCTACGACTCCATCCTTAAGACTTCTATCGATCAAGATACCTATACCATTCCTACCCGGTGTTGCCCCCGTGTACCAAAGCTTGAAGCCAGTATCCTCAACCTCCTTCGTCTTTTTCGTCTTTTGACCCTTCCATTTAATCTCCTGAAAGCATAGAATATTTACACGCCTTCTAATTGCTGTATCAACTAGCTCCCGCAACTTATCTAGCTCCCGCAACTTATCTGTTAGGGATCCTACGTTCCAGCTACCTATGCGAATCCTCTATGCGAATCCTAGTTAGCCCACCTAAAAACGTATGAAAAAATATTATTAGGAAATATTTATATATAGCTGCACGGTACTTATGGCAAAAGAGTTTACATCAGTTAACATGAAAGGGTAAATACCTGTAGTTCTCTATTGCATTTTTTATAAGATTATCTGCAAATGAATCCATGTGCTGGGCTATATCATAAGACATAGCTATCAGCACGCCACTGATATACGTGTCCCTTTCACTGATGGTTATATCATACTTCGCAGCCAGCACGTGATTTTCATGAAGAGCATCCCTTGAAAATTTCTGAAACCAGCACACACCCTGGGGTATCAAATGAAGTTCTGCTTTAATAGCTCGTTCGAGCTGCCCAGATCTGCCAACATAGAAGAACTTGAGTCTATGATTTCCAAACCAAACTTATCTGCTAAGAGACCAATGGTGTTGTACATGGCACTGTTTGCATCTTCAAATTCATTGGATCTCAGATTCCCTTGAACACAATGCGCCACTAAATTACCTGTTCCTGAACTCTCTAAAGGAGTAAGCTGCACACTACCCTTGTACCCCTTATCATGCTCATATTCAAACTGAATCAATGGTTTCTAAAACCCTGTCCTACAAGCAACTTCTTCTAAAACCAATTTAATACCACAATTTACACTAAATGAACCCTCCTGCAAGCAATTTTTGTGGATTTTTTGTGTAGTCAGAGAATATATTTTATTAAGTCACCTATACATCACAACATATACAGCTGACTGAATTTTGGTTTAAAAAAAATTAAGTGATGTCCGAATTCTACATTTTCGAAGATCTCAAAATATCAGGATGAGGCAAACAGAGTGTACTTATTAAACTTTGTTCATTCAAAAACCGAAGAACTGCAGACTAAATAGGTTAGTGAAAAACTATCTATCTTTTGCAAGACATACCTTCAAAGACCACAACTCCACCAGTGAGTTACTGAGTAGAAAACAACCCCCCCCCCCCCCCCCCCCCACCCCAAAAAAAAATGCCCATAGTTTTATCCAAGAGCACTTCCTGTTTGCAGATGATTATGTTAATCAATTATTAGCTCAGGGACTGAAAGAGAATCAAGTAGAAATAGAAACTCATAATGTCTTCCATTGCCTAAAGAAGCCAAGGATGAAGGCACATAACCATGCATACCATCTTTTCTAGCATGCCCTGTCTTGTAAAAGAAAAAGAGGAACTTTAAACATCAATCCATAGGACATACAACAACAAAACCTTATAATTCAGGGAACATAGTAAAACTTTAAAAGTAAAATATATGAATAAAAATCATAGCAAATATGTTGAGGATGTGACGTCCTGAAACTGCATAGTATGTCCAAACATGTGTTATTCCCTTTTTGCTAAGAGATTTCACATATAACTTGGTATAATTCATTATCTAGCATGTGTGTTTGCTCTTTTAATCATCAGCTGACCTACTTCCGTAGTAAGATCAATAGCATATTGTCTATAGCATTGTCCGTACTGCAATTTCCAATCACATTAAAAGGATTATAGTAATCATTTTCTTAAAGCATAGAAGTTTATACATAAAACTCATGGAGGGCAGGTAAATCAAATTGGAAAAGAAATATTCGGATGCATATTTCTAATTTCGCTCCTCACAGCACATGCAAATACAGTGGCTTGCAAACACATTTTACATGCCAATAAGATCAACAAATACACTCTCTTCAACAGTAGCCCGTACCAATTTGACCATTTGATGCATCTATCAGACAATGTGCTCACAATTGAGAGCAAAAACATATATTTCAGTCAGTCACATATGCACCACAGCATACAGCTAATTGAATTTTGGATTTAAAAAACAACAGTGTTTGACTTCTGTGGTTTTGGAAGGTCTCTAAAAAGTAGAATGAGGAGGCAAGCATAGTGTACCTATTAAACTTTTGATGCTTTGCATGCACCTTGCTCCAAGAAACTTCACTGAATGGAGACCTAGGAGATGCCTCAGGTGAGGGAGAGAGGATGCAGCCTGCAGCAGGAAGGTTAACGGTGCCTGCAGCATTGCATCTCTGCAATTTAAGGTGCTAATGGTGCAAGAACCAGACCATAACTACGCCCAGACCATTTTAATAATATATGTTATCATACTACAGATCGCTACAGACCGCTAACTTCTAGAGCCAAGCTAAACCGGACTGCATATATTATTTCAACCAAATCAAACAACCACATCTTCTCAAATTACTGTTTGAAACCTCCGGCCCCTGTCTATTTTCCTACATGCAACAGGTGTGGTGGAAAGAGATGAGGCGTAGAGGACTGAGAACCAATGGAATCCAATCCAAATCGGTCCAAACTAATCTCAGCTGGAAAGCAACCCCAACCAATTTGTTTCTCTAGGCCAACCAAGTGCCACCGAACTGGTCCAACCATGTCAAAGCCCAAACCGAAAAAACTGGTTTCAACCCAGACCATTACCACCTTTATCTGCAATACTGAACCTGCATCTAACCATGCAAATTCTATCTATTATATGCAATACCAATGAATCTACATATACCAAAGTCCAAATTACAGGAACTAACCTTGTCTTGGTTGTTGCAATATCCCCTTATCCTTTCATACTTTTTTACAATATTTTTCATTTGTTTTCCTTTTTGCACTACAAAATCATAATAATTTATTCAGAATTTCCTGTATAAGACCATATACATTATTCATGTGTTTAGGGACACCCCTAAGAAACAATCCAGACAGGTACTATCAGATAAGAATAGTAGGAGTAAGCTTGAGTAAGGATCATCACTATACCTTGAGAGAAAAAAAAACACAAAAAGAAGCAGAAGTGTAGCTGCATGCAATGGAAGGGAGGGGAGTGAGCATATGCATTTTTGTTTTGCTTAGCACGGGATATTTGAACAGACACCGCGGTCTAGTCTATCCAACTATCTATTGTTTTTCTTTTATTAACATTTGTGGCTACAATCTAAACAGTAACTATTAATAAAGGAAGGGCACTCAAAATTACAACCTGGGAGCTAAGCTAGATATCTATTCAAAGGTATTGCCCCATCTATTTTCCAGAATTCAGTTGAGAGCAAAAAAGTTTCATATTACTCTTTTTTGCAACTTTGCATGGTAAACTCTCAAATCATTAGATTATAGACTGAAAACAAATGTTGCGGGACTAATAATCATATATTAAATTATTGTGTCTATTACCTAGCTCTTTCCATCTATAATTACTCTCAGAGTACCTACAGCTACAATCAAAGCCTTCAATATGTAGTAAACTTTAATTTCATAGAATTTTGAAGTGAGATTTTGCATCCATACCATTTTCAACCTCAACCAGGCAACTTTCTTCAAGCTTTTTGCACAATTTCTTGGCAGATCAAGGCTAGTGAAAAATTATCTATCTTTCACAACACATACCTTCAAAAACAAGGAGCCTCAGTGAGCCCATACTCAGGCAGGAAGCGATCAGACTCATCCCTCATCGTGTGCTTGACCTCCATGCTCATGTACTGGAAGTTCTTCTAGCAGTCGGCAAGGGGAACCCCATCCTCGCCAGCTTGAGCTTGAGCTTGAGCTTCTTGAGACCATTGTCACTCCACGTCTTGAGCTTGGTGGCTACATAGGAGGAGCAGAGCACGGAGTCGAACAAGCTCCACTCCCGCAGCAGCATGAGCCTGGGCTCGTCCTCATAGGCGATACGGGAGGTCTCCCACGCCCGGATCTTTGTGCCGTCCTTGAGCGTGAGGACGGAGCCGAAGCCTGAGGGGTCGAGGTTGCCCGAGTCGCTGATGTGCTGCTCGAGCTCCATGACGGCGGCCTGGTAACGCTCATTGGTGATGCGGTCGTGGACGAACTGGTCGGTGAGGGCGACGCAGGCGAGCCAGAGGAGCTCGTTGGTGTTCTTTCTCAGCGCGTGGGCGAGGTCGTACATGAGGCATCCCGACGGCTTGCCGTGGAAGGTGCCGAGGCGGTAGTACTCCCGACGCAGATGGGGAGGTGTAGGCGCCTCCGCTCGCGGCCACCACCGCCTCTGCCTCGCACCGGCCAGATCCGCCGGCCCACGCGCAGCCACCGCCACGCACGCCACCACCGCCACAGTCGTGCGACCTCCTTGCCACTGCATGCTCCACGGCGGTCAGCACTGCTAACCCGCACGCCATGGTCGGCCCCGAGCGCCGCAGGGGCCCCCATCGCGTCGCGCCGGTCGGGCCTCGCCCCGAATCAGGCGCGCGTCCGCCCGTCTCCATACGCGGCTCCGCCCGACGAATCCGCCCACGGGAGCGCCAGATCCGGCCAGCACGGCCCCGGATTCGCCAACTCCGGCCGCCGCCGCCATCGCCGCGCCCTGCGGCACGGCAGGCCGAACGGAAGCAGGTGCACCCCGAGACACGAAGCTGCCCTACTCAGCGGCGGCGAGGGGAGGGAAGGGCACGGGAGGGGTGGCGACGGAGCTCGGTGGGGGCGCCGCCCGTGCCGCCCCCGGAGGAGACGACGCGCCGCAGGCCCTCCTGCTCGACAAACATGGAAAGAAAGAAAATTATGCCTGCTGATTTGCAGGAAATTGTTTCCATCCAACCAGGCGGAGGGAAATTCACATTGTGGGTACACGCGGGCGGGTAGAACTGATGCGGTGACAAAAAAAAATTCAGTTTGGGTGGAATCATTTTCTCGATCCCGTCGAGCACCCAGTTTTAAGTGTGGGCCGCTAACATGTGTTTTGTGAGAGGAGTGGGTGGGTTAATCTTGATGATAAATGTTTTCAATTCTTTTATTAGACTATAAGTCATGTGATCATATCATGCTAAAATTACTTCTATACAAGCAAAGAGAAATTCTACAGGATATTAATCTTCAAATAACCTGAAATTACTTCTAGAACTAAGGCGGCCGTGAATGTAACCAAATGAATAGAATATACTACAACATATACCAGGAATCTGTAATAGTTTTCAGTGCACCCTATAATCACATTCCAAATGTTGCATCCATGCACAGATATCTCTCTCCAAAACCGTCTTCAAAAATCCCTCGTGCTGCAATTTTACAATAACTGCATATTCAATGCATTTTTTGAATACACAAGGCATGCGTATATTCCTCTCGCAAATCTCGCTCAAACTAATAGGCATGCATGCAGGTTTTAACTGCCTCCTAAAATTGCTCTCCCCTGATGCAATTAATTTGAAGTTAACTTCAATGGAGATTCCTTGCATGAACAGCATGCTCAAAAGATTTTGCATGACGATGCAAGCACTCTATGGACGAAACATATTTTTTGTTACCTGCAGCTTTACGGCCACGGCACAAAATAGATGGATTTTACACCAAAATCGTATCAAGGATGTTGTGCAATTTTTACTACTCCCAATGGAAATGAAGTAAAAGTTGTCTAGAAGGCTCTTTAGAGTTCCAGCCAAAAACTGCTGTGCAGCTGAATATTACTCGTCGAAACTCATTTTTACGGTTGTGGGATGTATGTGCTCATGAATTACGGTCATAGGACGTCGTCAGAGCTCTGGGAGGCAGATGTTGTTAGTTTTTACGTGTAAGGCACAAAATAGGTGGTTTTTACGGTCGCGGAGGCTTGCTGGACTTGCGGTTGCCAGCGCCGCCGGAGCTCTCGAAGCACCAGTCACGGATCGGTCACTGAATGATCCAGTCAAGACAGCAGAATCCAGTTAGCCACGGAATAGAGAGGGCTTTCTTTTTACTCCCACGACACCATAAGCGCTCGCCGGAGCTCCATGCGTAATGTCAACCCAATCAGTTTTTATGCACCAGACGATGACACATGTATGCAATGTAAAGCCAATCATATCGGATATGCCTAGAATATCTCGTAGTACCAGCAAATCAAAAAGGTATTAAAATAGATGCGCAATATAGGTTGGATTTGATTTTTACTACAACGCATGAAAACTGAGTAAGGACCTCCAGTGGAGGCTCCACCGTAGATGTTGAATAATATTAAGCTCCACCGTAGATGTTGAATAATATTAAGCTCCAGGGAGCTAAACAGTCCAATCCTATATAATATTCAATTACTATTTACGCTGCGGAGGCGGAGGCCCAGATCGGCCGCCCTATTGCCGCGATGGAGGGGCGGGGGCCGAGATCCGCCGCCGGTGTGTCGTCTACGCGTGCCGGGTCAGGCCGCCTCTCACGTCTCTCTCCGCCGCCGCAGTGCTCGGCTCGGGCGAGCCCACCGAGGCGGCCGCGCTTCAGGCCCGGCCGCTGCCCCTCACGGCCGCCACGACGCTCTTGTCCGCCTTGATTAGCGCTTCCGGCGTCTCGGGGCTCGTCGACGCCGTCGGCGGCGACGTCTCCTCCCGTCTCAACTTGTCCCGTGCCTCGGGTGGCCATGGTAAACCCTCTTGCTTACCCGTAAGGTATGACTAACCACCGGTTTTAAGGCTAAATCAGTCAAAAACCTCTTGCATGACATGCATGGCATGACTTACGGATGTCAACACATGTTTGGCCCCCTTGAAGTGCCACAATGCCTTCAATTCCTCCTTGACTTGACAAACACTATCTTCATCACCATATACCTTTTGCCCTTCATATGCCCATTGTAGACCACCCATGGTCTTGCATGGACTTCTCGAGTCCCTTGGACCCAAGCCCTTTGTTCGTCTTTCACTGCACATGATCCCTTGGCATGAACACCGATTGACCTTCACCACCACTCGCCATCAACCACCATATTGCATCCAATACATGCACATCACAAGCCAAGAGACACAATATACAAGATATGTTTTACATACACAACATAATACCTCCGGTTATCCTTTAGCATAATCAAGCATATATGAAATATGAACTAATCCGAAAAAGGCTCAAATCATCTAGTCAAACACTCATGACAACTATAGATCAAGGTACATTTTAACATGTTCTTTGATCTTAACATGTTTATTTAATACGTTCAGTGCAGTGGCTACCTACATGTCCCGGTACCTCCCCTACGAGCTCTCCACGGGTGATGTTGTCCTCACCGCTTTCTGCAACCACGGCATCGAGATCATGATGGCTGTCCTTGCCACGCCAGGCGCTAATGTGCTGCTGCCGCGGCCAGGGTACCCATTGTATGAAGCACGTGCCGCGTTGAGCGGACTCAAGTTCCAGCACTATGATCTTCTCCCAGAGAACGGATGGGAAGTTGACATTCAAGGTGTAAAGACCCTTGCGAATGAGAACACCATCGCCATGGTTATCATCAACCCCAATAACCCTTCTGGAGCCGTGTACTCCTCTCCTCACTTGGCCAAGGTTAGTGCCTAATGCATTTTTGATTTCATAGTATTATTTGATAATGTTCTTATAGTTTGGTATTAGAAAAAAACTATTGTTGTTACTAGTGTTCGTACACTACGTGATGGAGACACGAATGACTTCCCAATTAAAATAGAACTACATCAAGGCTTAGCTTTGAGCTCTAATCTATTTTGCCATGGTGATGGATGACAGGCGCGTCCCTTGGCTCGTGTGAGTAGACCAGCAGCAAAGGGCTCCCAAATTTATAAAACTCAACCGGGTGGGATATGACGGCCCCAACCATTTTTCCTTAAGAGGAAGCAATCGGCTTCCTGGTCGAGAACCCAGCGAGGGTTTTTTTTTACCCATAGATGGAATTCGCCCCACACGGGGTTCGACCCCAGACCTGTAGGGTGCCACCGGAGTTCTTCGACGAGCTGGTCTATATTACTTATTAATTCTACGGCTAACATCTTCATCAATATCCCTGTCATCTTCATCAATATCCCTGTCTCTCTGTGACTGATGTCAATGTCACAGAGAGACAGGGATATTGATGAAGATGTTAGCCGTAGAATTAATAAAGCCGGGTGGATGAAGTGGAGCTAATGGAAGCATCCGGCATTCTGTGTGACAAGAGGGTACCACAGAAAGTAAAAAGCAAGTTTATAAAACGGCAATGACAATTAGATCTGCAATGTTGTATGGTGCAGAATGTTGGTATGGCCGACAAAAAGATGACATGTTCAGCAGATTAATGTTGCTGAAATGCATATGTTGCGTTGGATTTTGGTCATACAAGAAGAGATCTAGTGCGGAATGATAATATACGTGATAGGCTAGGGGTAGCACTGATTGAAGAAAGCTTGTCCAACACTGGTTGAGATGGTTTAGACATGTCCAATGGAGACCTCCAGAGACCAGAAGCACCAATGCGCAATGGAATCCTAAGGCACGGCAGTAATGTGAAGAGAGGCATGGGGAGGCCGAAACTGACATAGGAGGAGGCAATAAACGGAGACTTGAAAGGTTGGAATATATCCAAAGAGTTATCCTTTTATAGGAGTGCATGGAAAACAGCTATTCACGTGCCTGAACTTTGATTACTAGCTAGTTCTGCTGGGTTTCAACTGTAGCTTAACCCAACTTGCTTGGGACTAAAGGCTTTGTTGTAGTTGGTATTAAGATGGCCTGTTCATATTATTGATCAGTAATTAATATCGTCCATTTCATTTTTCAGTTGCGATCTTAAGTTCTCTCTAGATTGCAGAGACTGCTAGAGAGCTCGGGATAATGGTAATCAGTGATGAAGTTTATGAACATTTTGTTTTTGGAAGCAAACCATTTGTGCCGATGGGCGTGTTTGGAGAGATTGCTCCTGTAGTTACGCTGGGAGGCATATCCAAGAGGTGGATGGTGCCTGGGTGGAAGCTGTGCTGGATTGCAATGACTGACCCAAAGGGAGTCCTCAGGAAAAAGAAGGTATTCCATGCCCTAGTCAATTTTAGTCATGCATGAGCTTTCTTGTTGCATTTTACTTATTCCATGTATCTGCTTATTATTAAAGAGCTCGTTTCTCCAATATATAGATTTTCGAATCGATCATAGTCTACCGCGGTATCTCAGTGGACCCTGCAGCAATTGTTCAGGTTAGCACTGAGAAATCTTGTAAAGACCACTCATTTGGAGCAGAACACATACATTAGTATAGTTGTGATTAAGGCCCCCGAAAAAATTATGAGCATGGAGCTATACCCCAAATCATTGCAAACACGGACGAAACATTCTTCACAAATGCAATGAACGTGATGAGAGAGACAGCAGAGATATGCTACCAGAAACTGAAGGGCATCAAGGGCGTCACTTGTCCTCACAAACCAGAGGGATCTATGTTTGTTATGGTTAGTGTACATTAAACCATTGACATTTTTTCCCCGGAGTTTGTTATGAGCATTTGTAGCTTGATATGCCTACAGATAAAGCTGGACATGTCATGTTTTTGTGGCATAGACGACGATATTGATTTCTGCTGCAAGTTGGCTAAAGAGGAGTCCGTGGTGATAAGCCCAGGTAAAAGAAACTAGGATTTAACACCTATATATATTGCCCATGCTTTGCTAGCTAGTAGAAGGTTGTTTCAAATTTGAAAGAAATCTACCAACTTGTCATGAATTCTACCAACTATGATTTGGAACGGAGGGAGTAAAAGCCATCTTAGTTAGCAAATAAGAAAGGAGTACCACGTCATTCAACTCATCTTAGTTAGCAAATCAGAAAGGAGTACCAAGTCATTCTGTTATTGATCAACGAACCAGCAGTTTAACTGTGTGAATTCAGAAAACATTTTTAACTCAAGCTTTGTGCTGCATCATCTGCATGATACTAACTGGAAACACTTCATGGTACACATATATGCAGGGAGCGGCCTGGAAATGAAGAATTGGCTCCGAATAAGCATGGTGGTGGATCCTCCGCTGCTGGAGGATGGCTTGGAGAGAGTCAAGTCCTTCTGCCTTAGGCATGTCAAACCCATCATGAACCAGGCCAGCTTTTCGTGAGGAGCAGATAGATGATAGTCAGTATTTGGAGTGCTTGTCTTAGGAATAAATGAAGCTATTTTGCTCAGCTATCTGTGCGAATACAGCCATCCCACTTTGTTAGACTTGTACCGGCCCATATGAAGTCCATCAGGGTTTTCTTTATATCCACGGCTTGTGGCCTACATATGTAACTCCTTGAAGCATGATTAATACAAGTTGTCAGTCCTTATTTTCTTTTATACCAGTAGAAGGATTCTTCCTACGTCCGGTTCCAACCAAAGTACCAAACCCTTGCCGTCGGCAGTGGCTGCGGTGACTCCCCCCGCAGCCACTGGGCGCTGACCCCCTTGCCATGGTGTGCCACCCTTCCCTCTCCGTGTGCCTCCTTATGTGCAGTCCTGCCCTCACTGCCACCACTTCCATGGCTCGTGAACCACCAATGGAGGTCAAAGGACAAGCCGCCGACTAGAAATGGCATGAGGATGACACCACGCTCAAGCAAGGCTGAAGCCGAGAAGCCTTCCAATTGGCTAAGGAAGCTGCTCTCAAAGCCGAGAACGAAGCTGGATGAACATTGTGCCGGTCCAGGATGATCGCCTCCATCACAGCGCTGCCAATCGCGTGGCCAAGGCCAAGGTCCTGCAAGTTGTGTCCAACATCAGGTTGACGGTGCACCACGCCCTTGACCACACGTTGCCACATTACTCCGGTAGCAGGATTACTTCCTCAACGATCTCGACGACCTCTCCAACGGTGACTTCTCTAATAATATGCACTGGACGTGGATGTACTGCACAATAAAATCATGACTCTATGCCACGGTTATTAGGATCTCCTGGAGACCCTCCTGGCATCATCCCCGGTGGCCCACTCCCTTACCTCTCGCTCCATCTGGTTGGGGTTGGAGCAGCAGTTCATGAGCAAAAAGGAGACTCGCACACTCCTCCTTGATGCTAAATTCCTCACAGTTGTCCTAGGTAACTTGTCAATTTTTGAATATTGTCGTCACTTGAAAGTATGGAAGATGCTCTCACAGATATGAGCGAGACCATGTATGATCACACTCTCATCCTCAATCTTCTTTGTGACCTCAATAAGAAATACTCCTATATGGACCGTTGATAGGACCGACGGAATTCAATTGAAAGGAGGTGTTTCACTTGCTACAAAATCTGATCTTGTTGAAATTGTTGATAATATATAATTTCATATGCTTTGCCTTGATTTCTTTAAATATTCCATTCTTACCTGATAATATACCTAGTACATTATATTGCCACCTCCTATCACTAAACTTTTGCAGAAGTTTGTGGATGTGTTTCTGACTAAGATAACACCAGGGCTGCTACATTTGAGATGAATCGAGCACCAAAGTGAGTTGATCCCAGAGCGAGTTCGCCAAATCATGCTGCATATAGGATACTAATGAAGATCATCGAGAAGTCCATGATCTTTTGGACCATAGGTATGTATGAGAAAGCCTTGTCCTTATTTCTTATCTGTACTCAACCTGTAGTCCATCGTAGTGTAAAGTATTTACATTTCAGCCCTATTTCTATTGAGTAGACCCCTAAGCTTCTTTATAATAGAACATGCAGTCCATTTATTCTCTTTTGCATCGTAGCCCTTATAGTTTTGAATATAATTACTTTTAGTCCTTAATTTATTTCTATTTAGACCATTTTAATATTTTTATCATGTTTAAACCCTTACAGACTTTTTATTAAAAATATATCTTATTCGTTTTAGCTCCAATTTAAGTGTTTCTTATTTCATACGATTGTTGTATCGTGTAATAATTAGTTTTTACTCTATTTCACTTTGTCATGCTAATTGGTGTACTTTTTGTTTATTTATATTTGTTTGCATGTACGTGGCTATGGTTGATTGATTGGCATCGTTAGTGACAGTAGACAAGAAGCCGTGCATGAACTTCCAAGATGAGCAGGCCGTATACTGGGCAGTGCAAGTGGAGCAATGGCACAGGGCCCCCAAAAGTCAGGGGCCCCAAAATCTCGCACATGCAAACTTGTCTATGTATACATGTGCTTCACTTTCTTTTGACTATTCCTTACCGCCCTGATGAATGTATGCAAGGATCGCATGCGTGCTTTCCTTTCTTTTAAACACGTCCACAAAATCTGAATGCATGCTTGCTTGCTTCTCTCTAGCTTCCTTTCTTTTTCTTCACCCAAAAACTCCACCATGCATGCAATATCCTATTATTTGCAACCTGACTTTGATCTAACTAGTTTTAACTGTACAGCAGATTAAACTCAAAATCCAACCAAATAAATTACTTGATCACATTCTCAGATCAAGCTTAAGCCATTGAAGTTGTCAAATTTTGCTATCAACAACTAGTACTTAGTCACTAAGCAGAAAAAAAAAGTTCAGCTAATCCAATCTGCTGCAGATTCATTTTCTTTCATGTATCAATCATAATGCACTATATAATTAAACAAAAAACATTTTAGTTACTTGTATTTTTTTCTAAATATAGGGCTCCCACTTTATGTTCGTACCGGGGCCTCAAAATCTTAGGTACGGTCCTGAAGATGAGTTCGAGTTTCTGAGCAGCAGCAAGAGCCCGAATAAGACAAGTTATTCCTCGATCATGCTTTTATCCTAATAACATTTAACTACAATATTCATCCATGTGTTAAATATACTTTGGTTGTGGGTGATTTACGGATAGCAATAATTGAAACACTGCTAGTTACCACTTTATGATCAACTGACTTGTTTAATAATAATAGTTAAATTAAACATAGAGTGACCATCCATGATAATAGTGCAACCATGAAAACTAATAGTCTATGGTTAGAGCTAAGTAATTAGATGTCTCTAATTTAGCAGTCACTCTAACGCAGGAGGGGGCCCTGTGTTCATTGTCTTCTATACTAATTTGTTTGGTTTTAGTTATGCTTTGGGGAGGTTCACTCATGCAGCTTCTATAACTTTACTTTACTGGGTTACTAGCTTATTAGGGAGTCTACGAAACGCTCCGTAGTCAAGGGATTAAGGCTTACCGCACTGGGTACGCTAACCCATCCGGAACGCCATCCTCTAGTACCGCTATAGCGTAAAAAACCCCGCAGCGAGATACTGGAAGCCATCGGCTACGGTAGCGGAAGCTCGCCGATACTCCAAATCCAGCGTCTGCCCGTTCGTCTGCTTTCAGACCACGTGGCGCGAGGCCCGCGCCGGGACCAGCAGCAGCTTCGAGCCGTTGCTTCCCCGTCGCTGCTGCCACTGTCGTTACTTCCCCGCCGCCACTCCCCTGCTCGCGCACGGCCGCCGCTCTGCCCTCCGCCGCTCGCGCCCTCACATGCTCGCGCCCGGCCGCCGCTCGCGCCCTCCCCTGTTCGCGCCCTGCCCGCTCCCGCACGCGCGCCTGCCGCCGCCGCTGCCACGCGCCAGGCTCGCCCGCGCGTGCGTCTGCTGCCGGACCTCCCCCTTCTCCATGCGCCCTCTTCTTCTATCTCTGGCCAGACAAAACCGGTCGCCCGAGCTTCCTCTGTCCGCCAGCCGATTCCCTCCCACTCCGGCTGTCTCCCTCCAATACCTCACAACCGAAGTTCCCTAACCTCCCTAGCTCGCTCATGGACCACTTCATGCCGAGCTCTGGCCACCGGCCGGCCGGGAATCGAGGATTCCCCGTCCGCCGGCCATCCATGGCCCTCAAGATCCGCCCGTCGTCGATTTCACCCCTCCGACCACCGTTCCTCTCGATTAGCGGCTCAAATCGACTGTAAGCCACCTCCTAAAGGTGATGCTCTCCACGTTCCGCCGCGTTCACTGACTTTCCATGCTAGTTCAAGCGCCTCGCCGCCGGCCGGCGCCACCTCCACGCCGCCGGCCATGCTCGGCCCTATTTCTTCATGCACAGCAACCATGGATGGACGTGTCTCGTCTCGTAGGTCGTGTAGGTGCCGCTCTTCGTCGCCGGTGAGCTCCCCGCCGGCGGGAGCGCGCCGGTCAAACTGGCAGCCGCGCGACTTAACTGTCCAGGGGTCACATTGGGATTTATGTTTTCATTCTGGGTCCTGCGTGCGAAAATCCAAGGGCCTTTCTGTAAAGGTGGGTCCCACTCATCAGCCCTGTAAAGGTGGGTCCCACTTGTCAGCCGCTATAGAAAGGGTGGGTAGAGTAGATATAAAATGTTGATGACTAGGATATAGAGTACGAGATATACAGTACCACAAGTGTGAGAGAAATAGGTATAGAGCAAATAATTTAATGATAAGGACAAAATATTCCTTTTAGAGGATGAAAATAGAGTATGATGAGTGTGTAAGAAACATGACCCATAAGATCATAATTGTGATTTTGGTGATTGAGTGACAACACAGTCATTGGGACTAATATGTTTGTCAAGAATGAATATTTGTAGGGTTTTATAGGTTCCAAAGATGCAGCATTAGAAAAACCCCAAAGTTGGGATAATAAGAAGAATGAATTGGAAGTGTCCCATGGATATTTATATTTTGACTGGTCAAATGGGTTATATTTTCGAAGAATCCTATAGAGAATTTCACAAGCTTTCCATATAGTCCAAGATCATCAAAATCGGAGTCGTGAGTAAAAAGTTTTGATCAAAACACAAAGGCAGCAAAGAAAGAAAAGAAGCGACGGATCAACCAACGCAGTATCGGTCTTTTGGCATTGAACCGGTGCTCAAATTATAATCTAATGAGATGGACTTCAGCAGAATCTTATAGATCATCTTACAAGCTTTCCATAGAGTACAAGATAATCAAAATCAGAGTTTGTAGTAGAGAGTTATGACCAAAATATGAAGCATCATGAAGTTGATCCGTGAGAGGGACTGGTTGAACCGAGCCAAGAGTAGTTTAAACCGACGGTATAAGGTTACAAAGCATCAGTGCAATGAGGAGAAAGCATTGTGACCATTTGGAGAAGTGCTAGAGGCACTGGTTGAACCGACGTGCTACAAATACAAAGCGTCGGTGCATTGTTAGGGCATTGGAGGGTCAATTGGAAAACCCTATTGCATTGGTTGAACCGACGCCCTGCAAATACAAAGCGTCGGTGCATTCGTCTATGCATTACTCAGTACTTCCAGAAGGGTTTTCAAGCCAAGTTCTTAAGGACCGGTTGAATCGATGGTTCAAGAGAAGGTGTCGGTACAAGTATCGGTGCAATGACATCAGCAACAGAGAGACGCTGGGAATTCAACGGTCGGCATGCAGGGCTAGAGTGACCGGTTCAACCGATGGTATGGACTGGTTTAACCGACACTTACATGCTTTTCAGGGTAAAAGCATGTAACGACCAGTAGAGGATTGCTAGCCTATATAAGGCCTCACCCCTGGTCATTTGAGGTTGCTGGAGCTCGGGAGAAGCACTAGAAACATTGCAGAACACCTCCAAGCCACCCAAGAGCATATTGATCACATCCTTAGGCTAGCAGAAGCTTTGTGAGACTTAGTGCTAGGATTATCTCTTGAGAGAGTGAGTGAGCAAGGTGTGAACCTTATGTGCTGGTTCTAGAAGTGAACCACAAGTGTATCTTGGTGTGCCGCCCCCTTGGAGCATTGGTGGCTCGCCGGCAAGTCTACAACCCTCCAGCTTGGTGTGGAGTGGCGTTAACGACTTTGTGCGGGGGACGTGGAGACCCCCTTCCTTGGTGGAGAAGCTCCTTAGTTGAAAGCGGGATCAAGCTGACTGTGGCGACTTAAAATAGCCTTGGTAGCGAGTCACGAAGAGTCCCGAAAGAGACTTGGTTGCCGAGAAGCAATACTCTATGTGAGTGCTTCAACAACTTGGAGTAGGATTGGCTTTGTGCCTAACCGAACCACGAGATAAATCTTCGTGTTGAGAGTTTGCTTCCCTTAATCCTCTACTAATAAGCTTCCGCATTTCATATTGTAATCTTGAGTACCTTTACATTCTTAGTGTAGTATCTTGCTAGGATTGTGTTGGCGCTAATATCGACCAGACAGGAATCGGCCGATGGTCTTCAGCTTCGGACACACGACCCGGGAGAATCTGCTTAGCTCCTATTTGGGTTATCGCCCTGGTACGGTTCGCGTGGCGTGCCAGTCAATCTGACCTGTTGATTGACAAGGAAATAAAAGTATTAAATTCCAGGCGCTCCGATCGGTTGGAGTTCCGATCTGTCCTGAAGAGCGCGTCGGCGAATCGGCCGATTTGCTGTGAAGATGATCGGCTAAGGATCAGACGATAATCACGTCATAATTGCAAAGAAAACTGCTAGAGCGATCTAAACAATTATTACAGGTGCAACACTTGAAATAGATCTAATCGGCTATATGACGATGAGCGAGAAAAAGCGATGATAGAGCCGATAGTTCTAATCTCAAGCTGGATAACTGGTGATAATACTAGAATAACTGGTAAAACTTGCAATTCTAGTAAATATCGATAACTGGTGAATAAATCCAAACGAAACCACAGCGATGCGCCCGTAGTTAAAGCTCGGATATTACTTGATAAGCGGAACCTACCAATTGGCCGGAGATCAAGTTGATGCAGCCCTGCCAATCCGTACGAACTCGTGAAAGAAGAAAAGGTATTGGCGAAGTTGCCGACTTGAAAGTAAAGTGCTAGAAAAAGTAGAAGTATTTTTGTTGATTGATGTGTTCATATTTTGCAAAGCCCTGACGACTCCTATTTATACCCTAAAACTAGGACTCCTGGTCGAATACGACTTGTTACAACCTTATTTAAAACAGGAAAACTACTATATCTATAATATCTTTAAAAAGAAAACGGACTCCCGCAGAATCTTCCGCCGCCGTCTCCTAATCCAATCAGGATTTTTCCAATTGCCTTTTGACCGAATCAGCATCGCTCCGTTGACCAACATCAAGCCATTATTGACCGGGATCCTCTGTTGTGGCTCCAATCCGCTGGCGCAAGCTGTATCACCAATCGGCCGATTTCCAACTGTTACCTCCATCGGCCGATTCCTTACTGTAGCCTTCAAATCTGCCGCATCGGCCAATCTTCTTCCCCTGACGCCGATTCAACACGTGTCAAAATTTGGCGTCAACACATGCCCCCCAGTTTCGGAGTAAAACATAACTTTTTCTTCGAAACTCTTTCTTTAATCCTTTTCTTCGAAATGGGCGCAGTGAAAATCTCCTTCCGTTCCGCGGTCTTCTGCATAATGATTGTAATTTCCTCGGACCGAGTGCGCGAATTGACCGATCCCCTTGAATTTGTGTAGACGGCGCGACAAAAATACTGCCTTTACCCTTGCTCTCCCGGATTATCCTTAAGTACCGGCATCCTCCGCCTACTTTTCCCCACGAACCTAGCATCTTATTCCAGCGAACCACTGTTCATCTTCCTCCCGAGCCCTCTCGATCTCCAACCGCTCCCTCCGGCAATCTCGCTTGCGATCTGCTTCAACTTCCCAATGGCGTCACCATCAGCAATCTCTCCAACCACGGAGGCTCTGTCGGCAACCCCTTCAACGGCGGCAGCCCAATCGGCGGCTCCACTGGCAGCCCCATCGGCAACGATGATCTTCATTCCGGAGGTAATCATTCAAAATTTTTCCCTTTTGATTTTCTACTGCTCCAATATTTTCTGGATCCCTTCTCAGTTTTTCCCCTTTTCCTTATTTTTTAGGCACTTAGGCACTAGATCACCATCCCTCTTTCAGAATCCCCCGATCTTATCTGCTTAGACCCCATGGGGAACCCCGATCCAACTGACCTGATCAATCTAGAGACTCACAGAGTCCCATTCAAGCAATCACCCATGGACCTAGATCAGTGGGTAGGTGCCTTTAGGTCCTGGCCGAATGAGACCCCCGGCTGGAGAGAATGGTACCAAAGAATAGCCAGGTCTAGGAGAGTTCAGTGGGATGAACTAAAAATCGGCCAATGCATAGACCTCTCTTTGTCCCAGATGGAGAAAAATGAACCCTTGGTCATAGCAGCTTCTTACTTCTGGTCCGACGCACTCAATGCGTTCCTTTTTGGACATGGACCTATGACTCCAACTTTGGCCGATGTCCTGTTGTTGACCGGCCTTGACATCTCCTCCGCTGATATCCCCTTTAACTATCTGATTAAGCCATCACATCGGCTAGAAACCAAAGGAATCGGCGGATGGAAGGGGTACATCGGTAAAAATATGAAGACTGGGACAGTTTCAGAGAGAGAGCATACTGCGTTCCTGATGATGTGGCTGGAGAAACACTTTTTCTGTGGCAGAGCAGTTGGCCCTTCTTCTAACACCCAAGCTGTAACACCCAAAAATATAGGAATCAAAATTCTAAAAGTATTTTTATAAAAGTCTCAAGATAAAATTGTGCATGCATCTTTATTTCTTTTCTTCTCCTATTCTTTCTTTCAGCCCAGCCCATTCTTTCTTTTCTCTTTCTTTTCTTTTTCCGCGGTCCAACTCAGTAGCTAATCCGCTCACCCGACCCTTTCTTTCACTGACGGCTGGGACCCATCTATCGGTGTCTTCTTTCTTCTTTCCTTTCTTCTTCCTCAGCTCCACATCGCTCCCGCTCCTCTGTTTCCTTTCTCCACCGCGACAGCAGGCGCGCCGCGCCATCGTCCGTCCTTTTCCTCTTCCTTCTTCCTTCCATACCTCGAGTCCGGATCGACTCCGCGTCGTCACCCGCATCTCTCTTTCCTTCTCCGTGACATAGACATGCCTTGCCTTACTAGCCGCAGTTCCGCCCTTTCCTTCACAAGAGCCGCCGCCTTCCTTATTCCCGGCCACTCCGCCCCTATAAAATCCCGCTGGAGCCCCGCTTTGCAACCAGAGCCATCCTCAAATATTTCCTCTACTCAACACCGACGCACGCCGCTGGAAGTCGCACACAGGAGGATCGCCGCCGCCCCGTGTCGCCGCCTCTCCGTCGACTCGCCGTTCTGCAGCTTCTCCGCCGTCTTCAACTCTCGCCAGAGCTCCGCGAGTTGGTGAGCATCAAGCCGCACCAGATTCCTCTCTCTCTCTTGTTCCGCCGCAAACCCAATTTCTCGCCGGACCCCTGTTTCCGCCCGCCGCCGTGGCCGCCAGTTTACAGCCGTCGCACATCCATTCCGTGACTACCCTCGCCTTCGCCGTGCCGCCCACGCCCTTCCCAGCATAAATCCAGCTTGAATCAAGCCCTGGAACACCGGATTCGGTGAAGCTCCGGCCGTCCGCCGCCGCACTCGCTCGCCGCCGACGCCCAGCAAAGCTCCGATTCGCCCGACCCTCTCTTGACTCAGCCGATTTGCCCGACCTTTTTCTTTACTCAGCCGATTTACCCGACCCTCTCTTCACACCGCCGATTCGCCCGACCCTTACTCCGCCGATTCGCCCGACCCGCCGCACGATTCTGATCCAACGGACCAGATTCACCCGACCCTAGCCGTACCCGAAACTCTTGCAGAAAGATCCATAGGTTTTCCAGAAATCAACCCGCAGTCCAGAACAGTAGAAAAATAATTAGAACTGAGCCCTTTCTTTTTCTGTCCCGACCCTTGACTTTTCTAGAATTAGTACCCGCCGTCCAGAACCTATAGTTTTGCACCCCGACCCACTGTATAAGGTTTAATTATATTTTAGCCCCTAATTTCATCAGATTTAGCCCCTGGAAGTTCAAAACTCTCGCAGTTAGGCCCCTAGACCACTGTTTTAGCCATATCTTCATCGTTTCAACTCCGATCTCAGCGATTCTTGCGCTCACGCGATCCTTGCATCATGAACTACAACTTTAGTATTGTTTGTTGTATTGTTTCTTATTTGTTTGTGTATGCTTGTTTGTGTGATCGCGTAGACAACGTGACGTTCGAGCCAAATCAAGAGCAAGCTTACGAGGAAGAGAACCAGCAGCTGTTTGAAGAAGGCAAGTGGATTTCCTCCCCTGCATATTCTATTTGATCCCAACAACAGCATGAAAATTCACTTTACTTCAATTTTGCTTGCATAAACTTGATGGGTTACCTATACTAAGGACATACCTAGTCTTTTACCCCAAACCTTGAAACACCTGGGTTTACTATTCATGTTGGGTAGTCATGCTTAGTTGCAAACTTTGGGATTGGTATTGAATTACTCTTATGGCAACGTTGATCACGTTTCATATTGTGGTTTTATCGCGTAATTTCAAGATCAACTTTGTTTAATGGGAACATGGAGAACCACCCAAGAAAACAGTGCAACCATAAAGTCATATGGCTCTGACCTTAGCCAATTAATTAGATGTGTAGTTTGCTGGTGGCCTTACCGAAAGGGCAAGGAGGGGGTCGGTGACAGGGGTCATAGCCCAGTCCTCTTGGGGTAGCTGCCTTGGCTAAGGAGCTGACCATTAGGGAGGTTTATGGACCACACTGCTACTGAAACTCTAGCGGGCTGCCTAGCTCTCGACATGTCTTTGTAAAGGCTTCGTAGTGTACCCTCGCCACTCACCTCGGAAGTGTTTAAGGGCCTTGCAAACCCGGGTGACTCAGGGAAACACGATTTGTGGGTAAAGTGTACAACCTCTGCAGTGTGTAAAACTGTTATAACAGCCGTACTCACGGTTATGAGTGGCTTGGACCCTCACATGATAATGAAACTTGAAGATTAATTAAACTGTGGTTCGTGGTTAATACTTATGTGGATGGTATCTTTGTGTTTTTGCTAAAGTAGGTTGGTATAAACTTAAACCTAGTAATAGATGCTTGTTAACAAATATTTGACCAACTAAAAGCAACCGCTGCTGCAAACCTTAGCCTATCCTTGATGGCCTTGCATATTCACACCACTTGCTGAGTACCAACCATAAGAGTACTCACCCTTGCCCCCTACTGTTCAGAAGAGAACTTTGAAGAGGAGATCTTCGACGACTTCGAGGAGTTCTAGGTCCTGCGTTCACCAGTCATTGCCTGTGGAAGACGGAGTTTTTTTTGGAGACTTCGTATAGGGTATAACGGTTTATCGTTTAAAGACATTTGTGTCCCTTTTATACGGAGTGTAATATTGTTAAATACTTTATTTAGTTACTTTTGAGCATTGTCTTTGATATATTACACTTTCCGTCTACCATATGTGTGTGAACATGATCCTGGCGCACATATGAGATGCACCTGGTTCTTTCTGGAATCGGGTGTGACACAAGCCCTGGCAGAAGCTCTATCACTGGGATCGGCCGTTCCCCTTGGAAAGCATCTGTTGGGATCGGCCTACCATATGATGCACCAAATCGGCACTAAGCTGTTAAAAGGGGAGCCGATTGGGAACCCTGGCGGTCCTTAGTGGTTCATTACCCTCTGGCTCAACATATATATGAGCAAGGTCTCTCAGCAACGAATAGAGACCAAAACTTTTCCCAGCATTGAGTCAGAGGAAAACCCAACCGTCCGACGACGCTGCAGATCCTTTGGAGAGGCGACATCAGCCTTCCCTGGCTGTCAATTCACTGCTGCCCGTATGGCTGAATATTTCAGATGCTTCTACAATGGCCTTAGTGAAGAGATTCGGGTTTATTTTGCCGGTCAACTGCCGATTCGGGTTTATTTTGCCGGTCAAGCAAAATTCAGAGATGAACTGACCAAGAGTCTTGACTACAATCGGCTGTGCGACTTAGTGCCAGATTCTAGCACCATTGACCTGAACAATTGGTCAGTGGCCCCTTTTGCCGTTTAGCAATTCAAATTATGTTGGGCAGAATGGAAGCAATACTTTTCTGCAAATCTCCATCAACATATTGCAACATTCTGGACCCAGAAAACATCGACCCAAGTGCAGCGGTATGTCCTTTCTCCCAGCCAATTTCAATGCTATCTCTTTCCATACTTTCATCTTACCATTAACTTACATTTATCTTCTTAGTCTGAAAGCCAAGTCCCTCCGATGCGGAGCCGAAGCGGCAGGCCGATAGAGAACAATCATCCATATACGCCATATCCACTCATCGGCTTTCACGCTCCAACCATCAAGGACATTGCCACTGGCCGATTGAAACGAGCACCGAAAAGGCCAACCTTGAAGACAACAAGCCGTCGAGTGCGTGCCCGCATCGGATTGACTGACCAAACAGCGGTAGCATCGGCCGAAACTCCGATTCCTTTATCTTTGCTAGCTGCCAAGATGGCCGATTCTCAAGTCACCGCAGAAGTCGGAGCAGCTGCGGCATCACTGCTAGTAGAAGTTGTTCAGGTAATCTTGCTTATTTCATATACCTCTAAGTGCTCCACTAACACTAACTTTTCCTTTCTGCCAGGCTGCACAAGCCGTTCCAGTGCAGTCCCCACACCAATCGGCCACATCCCAAGTGGAAGCCGAAGCTCCAGCAACTCTTCCCATCGAGGTAGATAATCTCTTACCTCAATTTCTCGATATTCAGATGATTTAACTGATCCTGATGCAGGCCGATTTGGGTATGTCGACTCTAGCCCCACAACAAACATCGGCCGGAAGACCAACAGAGGCATGGCAAATATCTCATATCATCTTATTTCAATTACCCATAGTTTACTCATAGGATCTGTTTTTCCATACCTTTTCAGGAAGCTGGTCCAAGCAGAGCATTAATAGTTGTCGAGTCCTCTTCCTCTGACGAGCCGATTGTACCGGTCCCTGAGATGAGGGAGGCGCTCCCACCGGCGCAAGCAAGAGAGATTCGCTTTAAGGAGGTAACAAACTTATCATTGGAATCGGCCGATTCCCCTTTACTGCTTGCTAACCCTTTTCTTTATTCTCCCCATACAAATTCCTGATCGGGCTTTAACTTCAACAAAGGAGTAAAAGCTCGAATACGCCCTGACAGGTTGGATATGAATCTTCTGATAAAATTGACCTTGCTGATGAGGGACTGTAGCTCAGTTTTATTCTGTGGGGCCACAACTTTGTTGATGGCGTCTATGGTCTTCCGATTGACCTCTATCCCGCGCTCATGAACCATGAATCCTAAGAATTGCCCGGCCGATACACCAAATGCACACTTGTTCGGGTTCATCTTCAACCCATGCTTCCTTGTGCACTCCAGTACTTCTTGTAGATCGGCCAGGTGTTCTTGGTGACCTTTCGACTTGACCACGACGTCATCTATATAAATTTCCACCGATGTACCAATAAGCTTGTGGAAGATATAGTTCATGGCCCGCTGATATGTAGCACCAGCGTTCTTTAACCCAAAGGTCATCACAAACCATTCGAATAAACCAAGATGACCTGCACACCTGAAAGCTGTTTTCGAGATATCTTCTTCGGCCATTAATATCTGATTGTACCCAGCATTACCATCCATGAAACTGATGACTTTGTGTCCTGCGGCAGCATCTATCAAGATATCGGCCGTTGGCATCGGATATCCATCCATTGGTGTGGCCTGATTTAAGTTCCTGAAATCGATGCACACACGCAACTTTCCATTCTTTTTATACACGGGCACAATATTAGAAATCCATTCGGCTTAGCGGCACTGCCGAATAAATCCTACTTACATTAACTTTGTGACCTCGGCCTTTATATCAGGTAGAATCTTGGGGTTGCACCGTCGTGCAGGTTGCTGATATGGCCGATATCTTGATTCTATAGGTAACCGGTGTTCAACAATGGACCGGTCTAGACCTGGCATCTCATGATATTCCCAAGCAAAGCAATCCTTGAACTCTTTTAATAGACTTGTCAATTTACACTTATACCCAGGATCCAAGTTAGCACTAATATACGTCGGCCTTGATTTTCTACTATCTCCCAAATCCACCATCTCCAATGAATCGGCCGACGTAAACCCATGCCCAAGCTTCCCGTCTTCTCGGACGAGCTGATCCATTTATTCTGAATCTTTAGAGCCGACTGCTTGGATCGGCTGTAGACCGAAATCGGACACCTTCAGGAAGTCAGTGTCCCAAGTCCTGCCAGATATACACCTGACGTGCTCGCAGCTCCATTGTTGCGTATCGGCCGCTGCGACGCTGTAGGCAGAATCGGCGGTGACTATCTCCGTACTGTCGCCGACCCATTGCACGAGGCATTGATGCATTGTAGATGGGACACAACAGTTTGCATGTATCCAATCGTGACCGAGCAGCATGTTGTAGGACCCCTTACCATTAATAACGAAAAAGGTGGTAGGAAGGGTCTTACTGCCGATGGTGAGGTCGACGCAGAGCGCTCCACGGGCGGGAGACACGTTGCCTTCGAAGTCCTTTAGCATCATGTCCATCTTGGTTAGATCTTCATCGCTCTTGCCTAGCTTGCGGAACATGGCATATGGCATGATGTTGACCGCGGCGCCTCCATCTACTAGTAATAAATCGAAAATCTTATCGGCTTTTGATGTGTCAAAGCCGAATATCTCTGGCTCTTTCTTTCCGAAAGGGCATGATATTGGTTTTTTGCCTTTCACCCACTCTGCCAGGCCGATTTCCTCTTCTCCATCCGATTCAGACCCTTCTATATATGCCACCTTTTTTTGGAAATTACTTCGCTGCTCAAGCGGACGGACTTCCTATCCTGCCAATCGGTGAACGATCTTGCTTAGGCTTTCAAATTCCTTCGAAGCATACCTTTCCTTGATTTGTGGCAGGAGGGCCTGGAAAGCTATATCGGCCAACTGTGCATCGGTCAGAGCCAGACTGTAGCATTTATTCCTGACTTCTCTGAATCTCTGTATATATCCAGTTACTGGTTCATCGCTCCTCTGCCTGAGGCTGGTCAAATCTGAGAGCTTCATCTCATGTACTCCTGCGTAGAAGTACTTGTGGAACTGCTTCTCCAGATTGGCCCAAGTAACAATAGAATTTGGCGGCAAAGTGGTGAACCATTGGAAGGCCGATCCAGACAGGGATGATGAAAATAGACGCACCCTCAGAGCATCTTGCGTGGCGGCTTCCCCGCACTGGATGATGAATCTGTTAATATGCTCCACGGTGGATGTGTCGTCCAGTCCCGAAAACTTGGTGAAATCAGGCACCTTGTAGCGGTGTGGGAACGGCAGCAAGTCATAGGCCGATGGGTATGGCATCTTGTATGTGTAAGTCTGCACTTTCGGCTTCAACCCAAACTGGTCCTGAATTACCTCTGCTATTCTTGCCGTCCAGTCCACCTGCTGCTGATGAACGACCATTCGAGGTGCCGGCATGTGTTGAAGGACCGGTGGTGGTACGGCTGGGTGATGAATCGAAGCATGCGGCAAATTTTGCTGAGCAGCTGACAGTTGATGACGAAGTGAATCCGCCGCCCCGTCGTACATCATCATCTGCGCCGTGCTTCTGAGTGCTTCTACAGCGCCTGCCCCCCTGCCGATCTCTGGTGAGACTGGTTGATACTGAGGGACCGTCGGCCGGACGGCCGATTGGAATGGCGCCTGGATTGGATAGCTCCCCTGCCCGGTTGATGGATCGGGGAAAGCCGTCGTTACCGATGCCCCCTAGGGTACTGAGCTTGTGGGTGACGATTGCACAGAAGCAATCTGGACGGGTTGAAGCGGTGCCTGTGATGGGAAACATGGTGCACCGCTATATCTTGGAGACGCTGGAGGCAATGGAGTGTTGTATCCCTCGCATTGCGTCAGCATCGGCCCGGGAGCCGATTGGGACGTGCCTGGTAGCTTCTGGCTGGAAGCGTAATCGGCGGGGCATACGCTGGCCCCTGATAGCCTTGAACTGCTCCGCTGGCCAGAGAGCTGATGACGGCATTGTACACCGTGTTGGTCATCACCGAGGACTGGTTGATGAACGCCTGGTAGACGGACTATTGGATCATATCGGACATCTTGCCCGAGTTCTCAGCAATGGTGATGTGGCGGGGAACTGGAATAGGAGCTTTCTTGACAGCCTCCCCGCTTCTTATACGACTGAACGACTGCAGATACATCTTCTTGTAATCTTCTAGATGTTTAGCCAATTCTTCCTTCTGGTCATCTTTGAGATCCGCTTCTGTGACCTCAATGATGTTGCTGTCGGAAATTTCTGCGTTCTTCGACATATTAGATCTTGAAGTGGTCCCACCGGGCGTGTCAAAAGTGTGTTGGCGCTAAAATCGACCAGACAGGAATCGGCCGATGGTCTTCAGCGTCGGACACACGACCCGGGAGAATCTGCTTAGCTCCTGTTCGGGTTATCGCCCTGGTACGGTTCGCGTGGCGTGCCAGTCAATCTGACCTGTTGATTGACAAGGAAATAAAAGTATTAAATTCCAGGCGCTCCGATCGGCTGGAGTTCCGATCTGTCCTGAAGAGCGCGTCGGGGAATCGGCCGATTTGCTGTGAAGATGATCGGCTAAGGATCAGCCGATAATCACGTAATAATTGCAAAGAAAACTGCTGGAGCGATCTAAACAATGATTACAGGTGCAACACTTGAAATAGATCTAATCGGCTATATGACGATGAACGAGAAAAAGCGATGATAGAGCCGATAGTTCTAATCTCAAGCTGGATAACTGGTGATAATACTAGAATAACAGGTAAAACTTGCAATTCTAGTAAATATCGATAACTGGTGAACAAATCCAAATGAAACCACAACGATGTGCCCGTAGTTAAAGCTCGGATATTACTCGATAAGCGGAACCTACCAATTGGCCGGAGATCAAGTTGATGCAGTCCTGCCAATCCGTACAAACTCGTGAAAGAAGAAAAAGTATTGGTGAAGTCACCGACTTGAAAGTAAAGTGCTAGAAAAAGTAGAAGTATTTTTGTTGATTGATGTGTTCATATTTTGCAAAGCCCTGACGACTCCTATTTATACCCTAAAACTAGGACTCCTGGTCGATTATGACTTGTTACAACCTTATTTAAAACAGGAAAACTACTATATCTATAATATCTTTAAAAAGGAAACGGACTCCCGCAGAATCTTCCGCCGCCGTCTCCTAATCCAATCAGGATTTTTCCCATTGCCTTTTGACCGAATCAGCATCGCTCCGTTGACCAACATCAAGCCACTATTGACCGGGATCCTCTGTTGTGGCTCCAATCCGCTGGCGCAAGCTGTATCACTAATTGGCCAATTTCCAACTGTTACCTCCATCGGCCGATTTCTTACTGTAGCCTTCAGATCTGCCGCATCGGCCAATCTTCTTCCCCTGACGCCGATTCAACACGCGTCAAAATTTGGCGTCAACAGATTGGCTATAGGATGCAAAACTCTTTTGGGATGAGGGTTTCACACTAGAAGAACCATAGTTGCACATCTAGTTAGCATGTTTTATTTTATGTCTTGTGCAAACTAGATTGAGCCATAGGTTAAGGTTTTAAGTTTGCCTAATTCACCCCCTCCCTCTCTTAGGCTATGAGCACCGATTCCTTTCAGGGTGCAGACAGCTTGAGATCATGTGCCAGGAAAAAGAACACACTAATTACACTCAATCCATTCGTTAGTCAACCTAGGAGGCTAGAATAGCAGATCATGTGTATGGAAAAAAGAACACACTAGCTTATAATGGCTAGGTTGAGTTTCATTAGCACTATGCCCCTAGGCAGTACCATATAAATGTTTTTTATTTTCCATTATTGAAATGAGTCCTTTACAGTGGTTGGAAGGTACCTCTAGGTGGTTGGAAGGTACCTCTAGGTACCTCCCTAAATTAATTCGTTTAGGTAATTTTAATCCCTCAAGGGGTAGTATGGTCATTTTTCCACCCAAAACCCCACCCCCACCTCAACCCACGTACCCCAAACCGCACGCATTGCCTAGCTGCCCGCGCCTCCTCCATGCCTTGGCCCCGCCGGCGCCCTCGCCCTCGCCATCGCCCTCATCCTCGCCATCGCCCACGCCCTCGCTCGCTCGTTTTCAACCGCCCTACACTGGCCAGCCGCCACCAGAGGACGTCGCCCCACTCCGCTGTCGGTAACCTATATGTGGGGCTGCCATAGTCGGCACAGCCCTGCTCCGCCGCCACCTTTTCCCTGCCGGTTGTGTTCTCTACTTCCCCAAAGGATCCCATTACGACCTCGTCACGCCCTTGCAGCCGCCTGCACTAGATTCGTCCGCCGCCATCCGTGTTTGGTCATCTAGCCATAGGTTGGACTTTGCCTTCAACTCATTTTTTGTTTCTTGATATGTTTGTGTTCATCAGATGATAACTTCCACGAGATAGTACTCAATGATTAGAGCGAAGTGTTTTGTTTTATACCGCATTCTCAAGTGACAAGAGGTGTGAATTTGTTATGTGGATATCTAATTTGTACAACGCTGTTGATGGATGCAGGAGGCAATGGCGGATCTTGAGTCTTTGCTGGAGTACAACCAAATTGTTAGTAAGATGTTTGCTAGTGAAGATGAAGGATTTCAGTTTGATAATGCATACGGTCTTGAGAAAGGATTCAGTGTGAGGAGGAGCTATGTTGAGTGGGACGCTGGCCATAATGAGCTGACCCTTCGGAAGTTTGTTTGCAGTCGTGAAGGTTTCCGTGATGAGAAGCACGTGAAGAGGAATAATAAGCAGCGGAGACCGTGAAATATAACCCGTGTTGGTTGCCATGCGAAATTTGTGATTTCACGAGATAAGAACACGGGGCAGTGGTTGTTTACGCTCGCTACCGAACAATTTTGAGCGTCAATTTGATCAGAAAATTGGGATGACTAGCATACTTAACTTGCAAATTTATCTAGAATAATATCGTTTCCACATTCCCCTTGGAGAATTTGCAATGCAGGGAAATTGAGCAGAAAACAAGTGTAAACAAGCACTTCAATCCAAGGCAAATGGCATCGACCAATCAGAGCACGCCGTTCAGCCTCCCATGGATCAAAGGGCCCACAAACAAGCACAACCGACCTAGGACAGACTCAACTCACCCACAGGAGTGACCAAGGCCCACGTGTCAGTACCACAGAAGAAGCTGGAGGCGGTGGGCACCTAACCTCGTTCGACCGAACCAGGTGGGTCGGCCGAACCAGGCCGGGCCCCACTGACCTTCCTCTTCCATGTGGAGCTCTCCCATTAGTTCTCAATGTCGGTTCATGGTGCTAGGGGGTGAAGGGGTGCCGAGAAGCTGCTGCACACCCCCCTCACTCACCTCTATAAATATGAAGGGGGGGGGTGCTACTAAATGAGACACCACAAGTTGAAGCCTCTCTCAAGTTCCTCTCTTGCTTAGTCTTTAGGATAGTGGAGTTTAGGTGAAGTAGCTCTTCTTCGATTCCCGAGTCTTGCCTAGGAGTGTTCGGTATGGGTTTTACTCTTCCTCTCCTTTGTAATATTCGGAATTCCTTAATAGAGTTATCTTCTAGTTTAGCGTATTCGTATAGTATGTGTTCTATGTATTCAGATGTGTATGCTATGCTTAGATTATATCTTGGACTTATATCTTGCATGATTAGACATGGTAAGACATCTAGACTATGACATCAGTTCCAGTATTCGCATGTTTGCTCTAGTGTGATGTCTGTCCATCCGAAGGTTGGGGGCTCCGCGCGAGGCATTAGAGTATTGCTTATTAGTGTAGACGTGGTGTCTGGGCTAATTAGTGTTGCTGGATGCGGCTCTATACCATGGTTAGATGAGGTAGGCGGCAGGTGGTGACAGCCCTATCCGTCCAGCGTAATCCTCCTCATTCGTGTAGTAGCTGTAGGAGCTGCATAAAATAGCCGTGAAAAAGATCTAGTGGCCACCTAGCCATATCCTGTGCGGTCTCCCGGTGATGCCTGGGATTCTAGATTCTGTTCCTAATCATGTGTATGTATGTGAGTTACTAGTATAGACTGTATGCTTAGTTAGGAATACATAAGTCCTTAGATTAGCTTTCTTCTTCCTTTCTTCCTTCCTGTAAGCTTTGCATAGTGTAGAACTTGAGCAACTTGTGTTTCACACTACCTCTTTACCATATATTATCTTACCCCTGTTTATTCAATAGAATATCTATGCCAAAACTAATCAACATACTAATCTAATCCAATAACCGCCGCCTTCCCCGCGGAAATATAAATACGACCCCGTACTCACAGGTAAATTGCTACAACGGTATTCCGTGCGCTTGCGGATCCTTCTGTAACGTAAGAAATACCCCACGATATTTTTGACGCCATTGTCGGGGAATGGATTTTATGTCCATACTTGGTGACTGCGTTATGAAATGCCAACAAGCATTTTTGGCACCGTTGCCGGGGAAGGCACTGGTTAAAAGAATAGGTCAAGTGGTTGATGAAATTCTAAAATAGTGTTCCATTGTCTAAACAGGCTAACTTGGCTTTGTCTTCTCTCTTTTGTGTGAAGACAGGGTAGTGTATGACTGGTTTCGATCTGCCGCAAAATTTCACTCAGAATCCGGAGTCACTTTTGAGAAGAGTTGGACCTCGTGTCGTTCCTCCTCAGATTACTCTCTCGACAGGCGAAACAGTCAATATCGCACCATCAACTTCCAAGACTATGGCTCAGAATACTCTTCATGATTACTCAGCTCCTTTGGCCGACAATGTCCCAATTAGGCCAAATGTTAATGCTGAAGCTGAAAATTTTGAGATGAAGATGGGTCTAATCACGATGGTGCAGGCCAGCCCATTCTGTGGCAAGGCTAATGAGGATGCCAATGCACATCTCCAACAGTTTTTGGAACTGTGCAACACTTTTGTCATCAAAGGAGTCACAAAGGATGGAATCCGACTTTGTTTGTTTCCATTTCCCCTTCTGGGGAAGGCGAAGCAGTGGTTCTACACCAACAAAAGTGCAGTCACTACTTGGAATGAGTGCGCCAAGCCATTCCTCGTGAAGTTCTTCCCGTTGGGTAAAACCAACGCTCTTCGGGGAAGGATTTCTAGTTTCCAGCAGGCGTCAAATGAGTCAATAACTGAAGCTTGGGAGCGGCTTCAGGAGTATATCCTAGTGTGTCCTCACCATGGGATGGACGCTTGGCTCATTCTACAGAACTTCTACAACGGGCTGACTCCAACGGCCCGTGATCATATAGACGCTGCTGCAGGTGGTGCCTTCTTCTGGCTAACCATTAACAAGGCCAAAACCTTGATCGAGAAGATGTTGTCCAACCAATGGTGGAACGATGAACGTCTCCAACCTCGCCAGCGGGGCATGCACTCCGTCAAGGAGACGGACATGATCACCGCTAAGCTCGACCTCCTCATCAAGAAGATTGATGAACGCCCCCAAGAAAAGGCTCCAACTCAGGTACTACAAGCCTTAGATTTTTGTATGACTTGCGAGGTCTGTGGGAACATCGGACATTCGGGGAATGACTGCCCCGAAACCCCTGAGGATGTGATGTACATGAACAACAACAACGGGTTTCATCCACAAGGAGGTCAGTGGTGGAACCAGTCGCGCCCCTACTACCTAGGAGGTAATGGTAATTCAAATTCCTTTAATCCTAACCAACCTTCCTTGAGGGATCTTGTCTTAAGCCAAACAAAAACCAATGAAGCAATATAGAAGAAGCTTGCCGCTAACGACAAAACCTTGGAGACTATCCAAGCGAAGATGGATGGCGTCTTCTCAACATTCAAGAACCAGCTGAGCTTCAACAAGATGTTTGAAACTCAACTCGCTCAGCTGGCCGCCGCTGTTCCTTCTACAGAGACAGGGAAGATCCTGGGGCAACCCGAGACTCCCCTGGAGAGCGTTAATGCAATAACCACAAAGTGGGGTAAGCCATCGCGTGGTAAATTCTTTACTAACTATGCAGAAAGACTTGAACGCCCTCGAAAGAGTTCCTGGGACGATCTAGCGGTAACTATAAAGGAGGATCCCGGAACCCCAATGATCAACTGCTCAATATACGACCGTTATTATGAGCATGCCCTCTGCGACCTTGGAGCAAGCGTCAACATCATGCCCAAGGTAACCTTCGAAGAACTAGCTTATGCTGCTGTTTCCCCTACTTGCATGTGTGTGCAGCTGGCCGACTCCACAATACGATATCTCGAGGGAATCGTGAAGAATCTCCTGGTGCGAGTCCAGAATTCATTCGTCCTCGCGGACTTCGTAGTCCTTGACATGGAGGGAGATTTGGGAATCTCGCTCATCCTTGTGTGACCATTCCTAAGAGACGCCAAGACCAGAATAGATGTGGGTACCGGAAGAATCAGTTTCCGGATTGGGGAGAGGACCATGAAGTTCAGGTTCCGCAACAGACGCGAACAAGTATACCTGCTTCATGAGGATAGCAAAGAACAAGGGCTGGGGACAGAACCGAAATGGTTCAAAGACTGGGAGATACACAGCCTATGACCCGAGAATCCAACTCCCACACCACCGACAACACCAAAGAAGAAAATCCAAGAAGGTGTGGAGAATGAAGAAGATATCATCGTCCTCTACATCCTCTCTAGGTATGGTCGATTCGACCTCAAGTTAAACATGTATGGAGAGGGTCCTGCTCATCGGACCTTAAACCAAGAGCTAGCTTGGGGGAGTTCTTCCACTAAGTGAATTGTATCCTTTACTGCTTTCAATAAAGATTAAAAAACTCTAAAAGAACCAAACAAATATTTCCCTCTTTAAATTTCCCTTATCCATATGCTTGCTAAGAATGTTCAGTCTTCCCAAGTTTAAAGGATGAATAATTGTTATGCTCTTACTTGTCTGTCCTACTTAGTCCTAAAGCATGTTGTTCCCTAAGTTTGAGTTTGCTAGCTTTTTAAACCTTTGTGCCATGAACCCGAACATCTCGTGGGTTGCACATGCTTTATCCAAGTCTAGGTTTTTGTGAGTTTAGATATTGAAGATGGAGATTTATAATCTTTCCCAAGTGAAGCATGATGTCTGGAGTATTTTTGTTTTCAAAAATTTAAAAAGGGAAAGACAAGTTCTTCAACGAAGTTCCAAGTCCTACCAAAGCCATATGTCATTTACATTGAAAAACCCTACACATATCTTGCTTGCTATTTCATTGACCTTTGTCAAATTGTTGTGACCCTAGTGAGATGCTTTTCATATCCTCTTGATCAAGATCACGCACATGTTACACCCATTGCAACATTTCTACAATGGGAATTAGCAAATCCATCCATCCATCAAATAAATGCTTCATGAAGTTTGTGATCTCTCCTCGTGTTATCCCTAAAAAAGAAATTAGACTTGGTCATCCCCAAAAAAAAGAGAGAAAAAGAAAAAGAGAAAATATGGCATGCCCAAGAAGCATGACCCAAAAAAAAGAAAAGAAAGAATAAAAGGGGATAGCCATGTCTAAACGAAAATACAAAAAAAATAAAATAAAGAGGTGAGAGATCACAAACCAAAAAGGAGTAAACATACCTCTCATTCATCCACACACCACTGAGCGACCAGAGTGAATCATTCGAGGAACTTAGTCTTATTTTAATATTTCCAAAAAGAAAAGAAAACCTCCAGATGGATTGTTGAACAAAGGGAAGTTAAGTACTGCTTTATCGACTGTTCTAACTCTCAACAGCTCAAGATGAGGAGAAGCTCATAAGCCCCATAGATGATGAAGCTAACAAGGGCCAGGTACTCATGCCAACATTACTCATTCTCAAGGTGATCATCTATGCCTCAGACTTGACATGACAACAGGTAATGAGTCTAACAATTTTCTGATCAACATCCTGATTTGTCCTGTTTTGCTCGGGACGAGCAAAGGACAGCTTGGGAGTTCTTGTTGACGCTCGCTACGGACCAATTTTGAGCGTCAATTTGATCAGAAAATTGGGATGACCAGCATACTTAACTTGCATATTTATCTATAATAATATCGTTTCCACATTCCCCTTGGAGAATTTGCAATGCAAAGAAATTGAGCAGAAATCAAGTGTAAACAAGCACTTCAATCCAATGCAAATGGCGTCGACCAATCAGAGCGCGCCGTTCAGCCTACCATGGATCAAAGGGCCCACAAACAAGCACAAACCGACCTAGGATAGACTCAACTCACCCACAGGAGTGACCAAGGCTCACGTGTCAGCACCATAGAAGAAGCAGGAGGCGGTGGGCGCCTAACCTGGTTTGGCCGAACTAGGTGGGTCGGCCGAACCAGGCCGGGCCCCACCGACCTTCCTCTTCCACGTGGAGCTCTCCCATTAGTTCTCCATGTCGGTTCAGGGTGCTTAGGGGATGAAGGGGCGCCGAGAAGCTGCTGCACACCCCCTCACTCACCTCTATAAATATGAGGTGGGGGGTGCTACTAATTGAGACACCACAAGTTGAAGCCTCTCTCAAGTTCCTCTCGTGCTTAGTCTTTAGGATAGTGGAGTTTAGGTGAAGTAGCTCTTCTTCAGTTCCCCAGTCTTCCCTAGGAGTGTTCGGTATGGGTTTTACTCTTCCTCTCCTTTGTAATATTCGGAATTCCTTAATAGAGTTATCTTCTAGTTTAGCGTATTCGTATAGTATGTGTTCTGTGTATTCAGATGTGTATGCTATGCTTAGTTTATATCTAGGACTTATATCTTGCATGATTAGACATGGTAAGACATCTAGGCTACGACATCGGTTCCAGTATTCGCATGTTTGCTCTAGTGTGATGTCTGTCCATCCGAAGGGTTGGGGCTCCGCGCGAGGCATTAGAGTATTGCTTATTAGTGTAGACGTGGTGTCTGGGCTAATCAGTATTGCTGGATTCGGCTCTATACCATGGTTAGATGAGGTAGGCGGCAGGTGGTGACGGCCCTGTTCATCCAGCGTAATCCTCCCCGTTCGTGTGGTAGCTGTAGGAGGTGCATAAAATAGCCATGAGGATTTAGTGACCACCTAGCCATATTCTGTGCGGTCTCCCGGTGATGCCTGAGATCCTTGAGTCTGTTCCTAATCATGTGTATGTATGTGAGTTCCTAGTATAGACTGTATGCTTAGTTAGAGTACATAAGTCCTTAGATTAGGTTTTTTCTTCCTTTCTCCCTTCCTGTAAGCTTTGCATAGAGTAGAACTTGAGTAACTTGTGTGTCACACTACCTCTTTACCATATATTATCTTACCCCTATTTATTCAATAGAATATCTATGCTAGAACTAATCAACACACTAATCTATTCCAATAACCGCCGACTTCCCTGCGGAAATATAAATACAACCCCGTACTCACAGGTAAAATGCTACAACGGTATTCCGTACGCTTGTGAATCCTTCTATAACGTAAGAAATACCCCACTGCATTTTTGGCGCCGTTGCCGGGTAATGGTTTCTATGTCCAAACTTGGTGTCTGCGTTATGAAATGCCAACAATTGAGAAACTCCTCTTTACGATGACTACTTTATCCTTTCTTTTCCTGCTTGTACGGAACAAGGCTGTTGATCTACATCTTCTTCGTGCGCGACTTGTGATAGCAAGGACTTCTAATCAAGAGTATGATCGATGGTAGGAATGGAGATCACCAGAGCTGGGTTTAATTGTTCTTAACTCTTCTTTTGCTAGCACATTCATTACACTCAGTTTACCAAGGATGTATCTCTGTACACATTCCTCGCTAGAGTTGTAACCAAAGTATCTCTAGACAAAAGCTTGTTTGCCATTAAGTAAAATCTTCGTGGTACAAAGAATCCCCAAGAATTACTTGTGTAAGATTTGACATTGTCAAATATGCGGATAGATCCAGTTGACACCGTTTTTTGACACATGTCAACCTGTTGGGCAAAAGGCTGATGGAAATTGGGCCGACGATGGATTAGAAGCAAAAAGTGGAACATGATGGGCTTTTTGGGCCAGAAGAAGGGTTGTGGCTAATAGGGCATAGAAAGAGCTGGCGAAGCTACGTCAGCAAGTTATCTTTTAGATTCTTGTTTAGGAAAGTTTTGTTTTCTTTGTTGTCAAGAAATGTAAGTCATCATCGACTAGGGTTTGTTGCTTAGGCTATAAATAGCTGGACTCGGGCATGTACCAAAACCATCCAATGATCCATACACAAACCCTTTTTTCCTTTTTTCTCTTTTCGGCGGCTTCTCCTTAGTTGCAGTAGATTTTTCTTTTATGAGTTCTTTCTTGCATGTGGGGCTGCATCGACTTCAATCTCCGACTTGCTGGTAAGTTCCGTGTCGAATGAGGCAGATAGGCTTAAGGTTGACGGCGCATCGCTTCTTTCTCTATCCTGTATTAGTTCAAGTTATTGAGCAGATTGGATCTAGTTCTGGTCCGTTCACCAAGTTATCGATATCACCTTGTTCTTGTTAGATTAATCTGTTTAGTCTAGCTTGCTCCTTGCTGGTATCACAAGTTATCGGTATTTGCTAGATTTGACAGGATTAGATCCGTTTGATCTTGTTTTTATTTAGTTCTTACCACAATTTATCCAGCCTAGATCTAAATACCATCGGCCGACACGCAGCTCGTCTGTTGCTCATCGCCTGGCCGATCGGGTTCGGATCTAGGTGTTGTCTACCGAGGCTTCGCTAACTCATTTTGCACTGCCTTACCTGCACAATCGGCCGGAGCTTTGGCCGATTGATCTATTGCCGTATCGGACGCTTTGGCCGATGCACGTGGCGGAATGATTCGGAACACCAGCCGATACGTTCTGGTAATTTAACATTTTATCTGTCCCTTGTCAATTGCAGGTCAAATTGACTAGCACGCCCTACACCACCACGCAGCCGTTTTGGACGCCGCACAGGAGCCAAGCAAGAGGCTTTAGAATCCTCGCGTGTGCCAGCGTTGGAGGCCGACCTACGGCTTTTTTTGTCAACACGCTTTTGGCACGCCCAGTGGGATATGACAACGATAACACGATGACCAAGAACAACGGGATGGATGGTTACAAAATCTTGTTGCCTACCATGGATGATCTCAACGAAGATCAGAAACGTCTAGTCAAAGAAGCCATGAAGCAGTCTCAAGACGCCTGCCTCAGGTCGTTCATTCTGACCAAGGAAGGGTAGGTAATACAGAAGCAGCTGCTACCAGGGCCAGGGGGCATCTCCATCACTCAAGACTCAGCCAAGTTCAAAGAGATATTCGATCAGTCCATAAGCCACGCACTAATCAATTAGTCAGGGGTTCTGATCGAGACCATGAAGGACGCTGTCAAGAATGTCCTAGCAGAGGGATCATCGTACTCCAACGAGGGATCATCGGCCGCTGCTGGTGTCATAGTATCAGCGACAATGGCCGATGGTGCTCTGCCCAGTACAACAAGTGTGCAGATGGCCGGCGCTGGAACAAGCTCATCGTCTTATGTGTTGAGGCGCCCAGGACCTTCGGCAGCACATACTTCATCGCCACCGACAACGACATTCGCTGTCAATCCTGCGATGCACGCGTCAACGCCAAATAGAGGCGTGTTCAATACTCCAACTGGATTTATACCTTCTACGTTGGGCATGCCAATGGAATTCTAGCCGTACATCTATCCACAGATGTTCGGAGAAAGTAGCAACACGGTGAACTTCCCTACTACCACACTGCCATTGGTGCCGCCTGCTCCGATAATTCAGCATCCACCGTAGACTCCGCTGGCACCAACTCAGACTGGAGGGCATCTCGCAGATGCATCGGCTTTCCAGCCGATAGAAGATACTGTGGGACAGCCAACGAGTCCTCAAATCCTGAGGACCCCTCAAGACGCAAGCTTTCAGATGCCAAACCTCATGGTGCAACAGCCTGAAGTTGATTAGGCCAGCAAGATAGCAGATGTGATGAAGAATCAATTCGGCTTGAAGCCAAAGGAGCCTGCATTCATGTACAGGAAGCCTTACCCAGAAGCCTACGATCAGATTCCACTACCTCATTGGTACAAGTTGCCAGACTTTACCAAATTCTCTGGATAGGATAACATGTCGACCGTTGAGCATGTCAGTAGGTTCCTAGTGCAATGCGGGGAAGCTACAACAACAGACACCTTGAAAATCCGCCTGTTTCCGCTATCTCTCTCTGGATCGGCCTTTTCCTGGTTTGCATCACTGCCAGCCAACTCCATAATCACTTGTGCTGACCTCGAGAAGCAGTTCCACAAGTACTTCTTCACAGGGGTACAAGAGATGAAGATCACTGACTTGACTATGGTGCGACAGAGGAATGATGAGCCCGTCCCGGACTACATTCAATGATTCAGGGACGTCAGAAGCCGTTGGTTCAATCTGTCTCTTAGCGATGACCAGTTAGCTGAATTGGCCTTTCAGGGACTTTTGCCGCACATCAGGTAGAAGTTCTCATCCCAGGAGTTCGAGAGCCTGAGCCATCTAGCATCCAGGCTTGCTAATGTTGATGTTCGAGCCCACGACGCTAGGAAGAATGTGTTCTAGAAGATGATCAACTATGTTGGTGATTCTTCTGAATTAGAGAGCGAAGCTGAAATCAGCGTTGCTGAATGGGTCAAGTCCAAGAAGCCGATCTCATGCCCGTTCGCCAAGAAGGAAGCTCAAAGCTACGGGTTCGACGTCGCAAAGGCCGATAGGATCTTTGATCTACTATTGCAAGTGGGTCAGCTCAAGTTGCCCTCCAACCATGTGATTCCATCGGCCAACAAAATAGAAGGGTGCAGGTATTGTAAGTGGCATCACTCTGTCACTCATAATACTAACGACTGCAAGACATTCAGGAAGGAGATCCGGACGGCCATGGAGCAAGGAAGAATCAAATTCGACAGGCCGATGAAGATCGACGAACACCCCTTCCCAGCCAGTGCGGTTGATGTGGGAGCCCAGGATGTCGAAAGAAATGCAAAGGTATCACCTTCTGATCACCCTGATCATGATGCTGAAAATCCGAAGACTCGTGTATCGGCCAATAGCAGGGGGAACCAAGGCCGATACGAACAAGGTGGGAGTTTCAGTAGACCACGTAGAGTTGTAACATCTCAGATGCTCCTGAACAAATATCAGTGCCAACAAGAAAGAGAAAGACGCCGTCAAGAAGAGAAAGACAGGTGTGATGAAGAACACTGGACGAGCCCGTTCTTTGCATTCTACTGGAATGAGGGTTTGCATTTGACATCGGCCGATGATTGTACTGAATGCAATGGGGCGTAGGAAAGCCGATACGATCTCAAGAGGCAGTGCCATGAAGACAACCATCAACAGTCGACTATAAGAGGCAAGCACAATCGTGTCTCTGTTCATGATCGACTGGGTCCACGTGTCCCTGAGCAAGCAAGGATTGAAGAACAAGCTGCAAGCCCGGTAATTTAACATTTTATCTGTCCCTTGTCAATTGTAGGTCAAATTGACTGGCACGCCCTGCACCACCACGCAACCATTTTGGACGTCGCGCAGGAGTGAAGCAAGAGGCTCCCGGGTCCTCGCATGTGCCGGCATTGGAGGCGGACCTACCGCTTTTTGCGTCAACAGATCCAAGAAGTTGAAAGCATTTCACATGAGATGGAGTTGATTAGTTCCTCTCTTACTGCGCCCACCGGTCCGGCTTGTGGGACAATATTACCGTTTTGTTTACCTTTAGGTAAGGTTTTGTTGGAACTGTGATATCAACACAATAGTTGGACCCGTGGTGTAGTCCGGTGCCTGGAATAAAAAGTTTTGATGCAAAACTCCAAAGACATTACACATTCGACCAGTGCTACCAGAACGGTTATCACCGATCCCCCTGATGAGTTGAAGCACAGTGTGGCGTTGCATATCTAAGATCTCATCCAGTGAACGTCTAGTGACTTCACAGGTCCATCTAGTGAGTACAAAATGGTCCATAACTTACGTTGATGCAAGGTTAGTCTTCTTAGCCGTTATATTTGAAAACCAAGCATCCACCAAGGAGATCCCAGGACTATACAGCATAGCTAAGCAAGCACCTAACAAGCACAACACAAGCAACCACGAACACAAGCACAGATAGGGCCTCGGTACAAAACGGAGCTGGCTGGCAAGGTTCAACGACTAGCCCTATTACATAGTTCATCGCTGGCCTGGGGCAGCGGAAGCAAAAGGAGACACTGATCCAGTCTTCATGGGGTGACATTAGTCCACCCCAAGCTTGCGCTTGTTGAGGCATTCAGCAGCAGCAGCAACCGGGTCCAGGGTTTTGTAGCAGTGGAGGTCGGGGGAGCCAGGTTCCGCAGGTGCCACCGCGTTGGGGAGAGTCAGGTCCACCATGGTTGGGCCCGGCAGTGGTTGAGGTGCCCGCGACATGGCAACCGCAGCTGGCGCGGGCTGAACCACAGTGCCAGGCGAGGCTGGAGCAGAGAGCGCCATGTCAAGGAACCATGGATCCATCCCGATGATGTCGTCCAGGTTGAGCCTACCATCGAAGGAGCCGGCCTTGTTGCAAGCTTGCATGTTGAGGTCGAGGGAGTTGAAGCTCGGGGTGCGCGGATTCCCCTGACCCAGGAGAGCGGGGGCCGTAAGGGAACCAGTCTGGCGCACCAGAGTAGGAGCAAGTGGCAACGTGGGCTTGGTGACCACGGTCACCGGCGCAGCGGGAGAGGGCGGCCCATGGCATTCCTGCTCCTTTGGAGGTAGAGGCCCAACTGGGATTGGCCCAACAGTAGGGAAGGAGCGCGGAAGGCCCCCGACATCTAGTAGGGACAGGTTCCCTGGAGTAGCCGTCGGCCCGGAGCAGATGACGTCGACGGAGAAGGTGGTGTGCCTGCCTGCGCTGACCGAGCTGACCTGGTGGAGGAAGCCGATGGTGGCCGAGCACAAGTTGACCACCAACATACCGTGGTCTCCACGAACGTCGGTGCGGAGGGGCTGGCTGGGGACTTTGAAGTATGTGCGGTTACCGCTGTCATCGATCGCCCAAAGTTCGTAAAAGGAACCGCAGCGCGCACCGATGCCCACCTTGCTTGGCTCTGTGAGGATTGGGCGCCCACATACCTTCAGGAGGATGTGTTCTCCCTTATGGCGCTCGAAGGGAGCCGGGAGGATGTCATCCAGCGACATCGGCCCAGCACCTTGACGCGGAGCAGCAGATCCGTCCAGGAACGCATGTGCAGGGGCGGGGCCATTAGCTGAGCGCCCCCCACCCTGAGGCCAGGATTCGTGTTGAGCGCGCCCAGCCCAGCTCCAAGGATAGAGCCGCTCGACTGCGCCAGGGTGGACAGTCCGACACCCCTAGGCAAGGGAGGACTAGAAGAATCCGAGCCATAATCGGAATCTCCCACAATCTTGAGTCATGCCAGGGCACCCACTCCACAGTGGTTCTTGAAGTATGCCTGAAAAGGAATGTTGGTGACCCCTTCCGCCTTGACGGTCAGAATGACAGCGGAGAAGTTGACGCCCTGAACGCACACAGGGTCAGCGAAATAGGGGTTGGCGTAGGGGCCGGCGGAGAAGATGATGCGCTCGCGGCTCCAGTGTTCCCGCTGGTAGTCCTTGATGGCCACCGTGACGAACGCCTCGTGCTCGAAGTAGTGGCTATTGGGAGTGTCGTCGTGGCGCACCAGGGTCACGGTGTGTTCCCGCCCCAAGAACGGCTTGCGCTCAACGGCATTCTCGCGGACGTTGTTGCTCTTGAACCAGACCAGCATGGCACCAATGGTGGACAGCGCAAGGGTGACACAGGGGTTACCTCCTTCGCTGACCAGAGCGTCTCGGACCACATGAGTCGGGGCCGTGGTAGGTGGGTCAACCATCGCAAACGCCAGGTGGGAGAAGCGCGATAGCCTCACGGGTGGCATGTAGACTTCGGTGGAGCCCGAGCACTGGGGAGGAACAGTGTCATCTCTAGCAGAAGCGGCAGCGCTCTCCCGAGCAGGAGGCAGCTCCCCCTCCTCGAGCTCCACTTGCGTCTGCACCGGAGCCGGCGCACGGGTGCGGGACACGGGGTCCTTCCCCGAGGAGGAAGACGGGGCAGAGGTGCGATGCGTCACGAGCCCCGACGAGGATGACCCTGTAAGGGCTCCAATGAAGGGGAGACCCGGCATGGCGTTTGCTGCCAGAGCTACACGGGCAGCCCAGGAGGAGTGGACCGAGCGCGCAGCAAACGCCAAACGGGATCACGACAGTCCGCGCACCGATGGTCTTTGGCGAGGCAGCGGGAGTAGCGGTTGTGGAAAGACGGGAGCTGCGGGGGTGAGCGAGGCGAGGTTTTTTTGTAAATGGGGGGGGGGGGGGTCGGGAAGCCGCGATAGATGGCTGGCCCGCGCTCCCGCTCCCCCTCTCTCAACCGCCTGTGCAGGGCTCGGCGATCGCCGACGCATCCGGCTACGGCTGCGGCTCTGGCTCCGGCAGCGCCTCCGTCAACTTCCAGGGCTGCCCGGTCGCCGATGCCTCCATCAACCTCCAGGGCTGCCCGATCACCTATGCCTCCGCCACCGTACTTCCATGCGCTCTTCTATCCACCTTCTCCTACTCCGGCATGGGGCGCGAGCGAAGATGCAAGAAAAGGACGCCTGAGGAGATGGCGGTGACAGTGATTGGATGCCGTGGCCGGAGATCACGCACACGATGTCTAGGTGGGATGAGTCGCAACCTTCTTCTCTGAAGAACGTGGGAGGAGGTTGAGGCGACAATAGTTGGACACCGACGCCGTAGATTACACCGTAGATCCAGTCGGCCGGTCCCTCTCCGAGGAGGCATGAATGGGTTTCATTCCAGGTGAAACTTCTCCACATGATGGTAAAATGTGACGCAGCAGCGGTGGTGAGCTATCTTGAAGAAATCCAAGGTAACCCACCATAAAGCCGCATTATCGTTGGATTGGACACAGAGTGGAAAAAAACTCGATGGCGGCGCCTTCACGGCGGCCCTCTTGCAGTTGTGCGTCAGAATTCGTGTCCTTGTGTTCCAGGTCCTCTATGCCAATGGCGGCGACCTCCCGCAGTCTTGAAGAGGTTCCTGATAGAGGAGGACCAAATCTTCACCGATGCACACATCAAGAATGACGTGAAACAGCTACGGGACAATTTCAACATCACAATAAGCAATCCGACTGACCTCCAATTGGTAGTCCCCGAAGCCGCTTGTAACACCCAAAAATATAGGAATTCAAATTTTAAAAATATTTTTATAAAAGTTACAAAATAAAATTATGCATGCATCTCTCTCTATTTCTCTTCTCCTCTTTTCTTTCAGCCCAGCCCAAATCCTTCTCTTCTCTTCTCCTTTTCTTTCTTCCCCGCGGCCCAAACCACACACCCCAATTTGCATTACTCACCATCACCTTCCTTCCACCAACAGCTGGGACCCGCTTGTCAGCGCCTTCTCTCTTCTTTCCTTTCTTCTTCCTCCGCACCGCTCCCGCTCCTCTGTTTACTTTCTCCGCCGCGACGCCAGACACCCCGCTGCGCTCCATCCCCTTCCTTTTTCCTTCCTCATCCTGAGTCCGGATCGACTCCGCGCCATCGCCCGCGTCTCTCCTTCCTTCCCCGCGATGCTGGATGCCTTACTGGCCGCGGATCCGCCCCTTTCCTTTGCCGCCCGCCGCCTTCCCTTTTTCCCGGCCGCTCCGTCTCCTCTCCGGCCCTATAAAACCCCACCGTAGCCCCGCTTTGCACCCAGAGCTATCCTCAATCCTATACTCTACTCCACACTGTCACACGCCGTTGGAATTCGCACACCGAAGGAACGCCGCCGCCTCGTGTTGCCGCCTCTCCGTCGACTCGCCGTCCCGCTGCTTCTCCGCCGCCTTCAACTCTTGCCGGAGTTCCGCGTGGTGGTGAGCATTAAGCCGCCGGCGCCCAGCACAGCTCCGATTCACCCGACCCTTTTTATTCAGTCGAGCCGACCCTCGTTCCACCGCCCGATTTGGATCTCACAGCCGGAACAGATCCGAGCCGCGTTCGTTTCGTCCGACCATTACCCCGCCGCCGATTCTGATCCAACGGACCAGATTCACCCGACCCTAGCCGTCCCTGGAACTTTTGCAGAAAAGCCCCTAGGTTTTCCAGGAATCAACCCGCAATCCAGATCAGTAGAAAAATAATTAGAGTTGAGCCCTTTCTTTTTCTGTTCCGACCCCTGACTTTTCTAGAATTAGTACCCACCATCCAGAACCTCTAGTTTTGCACCCCGACCCTCTGTATAAGGTTTAATTATGTTTTAGCCCCTGATTTCTTCAGATTTAGCCCCTGTAAGTTCAAAACCCTCGCAGTTAGGTCCCTGAATCACTGTTTTAGCTATATCTTCATCGTTTCAACTCAGATTTCAGCGATTCTTGCGCTCACACGATCCTTGCATCATGAACTACAACTTTATCATCATTTTACTTTCTGTTTGTACTGCTTGTTGTACTGTTTCTTATTTGTTTGTGTATGCTTGATTGTGTGATTGCGTAGACAACGTGACGTTTGAGCAAGATCAATAGCAAGCTTACGAGGAAGAGAATCAGCAGCTGTTTGAGGAAGGCAAGTGGATTTCCCCCCTGCATATGCTATTTGATCCCAACAACAACATGATAATTCACTTTACTTTAATGTTGCTTGCATAAACTTGATGGGATACCTATAATAAGGACATACCTAGTCTTTTACCCCAAACCTTGAAAAACCTGGGTTTACTATTCATGTTGGGTAAACACGCTTAGTTGCAAACTTTGGGATTGGTGTTGGTTTACTCTTATGTCAATGTTGATCACGTTTCATATTGTTGTTATACGGCGTAATTTCAAGATCAACTTTGTTTAATGGGAGCATGGAGAACCACCCAAGTGAACAGTGCAACCACAAAGTCATATGGCTCTAACCTTAGCCAATTAATATAGATGTGTAATTTGCTGGTGGCCTTACCGAAAGGGCAAGGAGGGGGTCGGTGATAGGGGTCATAGCCCGGTCCTCTTGGGGTAGCTGCCTTTGCTAAGGAGCTGACCATTAGGGAGGTTTATGGACCACACTGCTACTGAAACTCTAGCGGGCTGCCTAGCTCTCGACATGTCTTTGTAAAGGCTTCGTAGTGTACCCTCGCCACTCACCTTGGAAGTGTTTAAGGGCCTTGCAAACCCGGGCGACTCAGGGGAACACGATTTGTGGGTAAAGTGTACAACCTCTGCAGAGTGTAAAAATGTTATAACAGCCGTACTCACGGTTAAGAGTGGCTTGGACCCTCACATGATAATGAAACTTGAAGATTAATTAAATTTGGTTCATGGATTATGTTATTGTTGATGGAATCCTTATGATTTTACTAAAGTGGGTTGGTATAAACTTAAACCTAGTTAATAGGTGCTTGTTAATAAATAGTTGACCAACTAAAAGTGATCGCTGCTGCAAACCTTAGCCTATCCCTGATGGCCTTGCATATTCACCCCACTTGCTAAGTACCAACCACAAGAGTACTCACCCTTGCCCACTGCTGTTCAGAAGAGAACTTCGAAGAGGAGAACTTCGACGACTTCGAGGATTTCTAGGCATTGCGTTCACCAGTCATCGCCTGTGGAAGACGGAGTTGTTGCAGACTTCGTAGAGGGTATATCGGTGTATCGTTTAAAGACCTTTGTGTTTCTTTTATTCGGAGTGTAATATCGTTAAATACTTTATTTAGTCACTTATTGAGCATTGTCTTTGATATATTACACTTTTCCGTCTATCATGTGTGTGTGAACATGATCCTGGCGCACACATGAGATGCATCTGGTTCTTTCTAGAATCGGGTGTGACAGAAGTGGTATCAGAACTATGTTGACTGTAGGACGCTAGCCTAGATAGAAATGGTCGAAATTAAGGATTTATCTTCTAGCAAGCCATGTCAGCATAAAAAATTTCCTTGTGTTTATTTGATATTTCCGCATAAAAACCTATGTTTACATAAACCTTCTATTATTTTATTTCTTTAAAAAAAAATATTTTGAGTTTTACTCCCGCTCTGTCAGATGGCCAGGACTTACCAGACTGCTCGCAAGCGTACCGAAGGTCGCCAAGTTCGCATTGCCCCAGCTGAGCCAGCTCCTCCCGCCCCAGTTCCAGCCCCTGTTCAAGAGGAGGAAGCTATGGAGGAAGAACCCGCGGAGGCCTACTACTTTGTGGATGGTGATGATGGCTGTATCATGGCGATTGATGAAGAAGGGAATCGGTTCACACCGCCGGCATCACCAGTAGTTGAGGCACCACCACCACCCCCAGTTGTCCCTGCTCCAGCTCCCGCTCCAGCACCGGTCGTCGCTGAAGGAAGCCTGGGTAACTCCGAGGGTATTGATGATGACGAGGACAACGACAACAATGAAGACAACGACGATCACGGTGATGATCCTCCAGGGACGAGGCAACTCTGCTGTGTTCGCACTTCGGACAGAGAGCTCGGTCTCTTGTCTCTGGTGCTGCAGGGTGTTCTACAGGAGTTGGGCAACCACGTGAGACCCCACTACCACACGCACCACTACATCGACCCTACACTCGGCGACTACTACCTCACTCGCGTCCACATCAGGATGGATACAGAGAGTGCCAGAGGCCTGAGGACTCTCGCTGCACACGACTCCGCCACACCCCACGCTACTTACGACGCCGCCGTCAGCAGCGCCGCCAGGAGAGCTTTGTGGTCCATCTGCCACACCTACCGCCTGGAGCTTCAGAACACGGAGTATCGCCACCTTCCTCGCCGCCTCAGTGGAACTGAAGAGACTTTGATTACTCTGGGTGGAGATGATGAAGACCGCCTCAACACTCTTGCTCGAGTCACCTCCGCTCTCAACATTGAGCTGGAAAGCGTCGTCACTGAGCTGGACGATACTCAAGACAAGCTACTGGAGGCCCATGATAGGATCCGCATACTGGAGGCCCGACTTGAGGGAAGGGCGCCGCCACCTCCACAGCTGGATGAACCCCGCTTCCCCGCTTTGTCACCGCCCCGCAAGAAGCTTCGCCGCGGCGAACCCGGCGCCATAACTTGCCCTCAGGAATAGGCATCTAGGCTCTTAGGCTAGTATCTCTTAAAGTTCTCGTTAGAATCATTTTCGCTTGAGAGGACGATGATGTAATAATGTTTGCTTGAGAACAAATGTTTGCTTTTGTGTGCTTGGTTGGAAACCTTGAGAATTGCTTGATATAATCTATCCATTAATATAAGTTGGAGTCCTTATAAATCCATATTTTGTTAAGATCTTATCTTCTACCTACCTATATCTAGTACACCTGTCTTATCCTGGGTTTATTCCCTAACGATTAGATGGTAAACACCAGGACAGGTGGAGGATAGAATATCCCTAGCACTAGGCGTGCTCACGTAGTCAACTGACAGAATCAGTTGCCACCACCACCCAACCCAACAATGGAGCAATTCTTGGCAGCACAGATGCAGGTGTTGCAGAACCTCACTGCCACCATCCAGAACATACAAGCTTAGCAGAATCAGCAAGCACTGCAGCAAAACTAGCCACCAAGAGACAAACATAGAGAATTCATGAGTCACCACCCCCCTACCTTTTCTCACTCAGTGGATCCCTTGGATGCTGATGACTGGTTGAAGGTCATCACTAAGAAGCTGGACATCACGCAATGCAGTGACCGTGAAAGGGTCCTGTATGCTGCAGGACGTCTGGAAGGTGCAGCCGCTGATTGGTGGGATGCTTTCACTGCTGCCCACGCCAATGCCAACACAATCACCTGGGAGGAGTTCAGAACCAACTTCCGCAGCCACCATATTCCAGCAGGACTAATGAAGCTCAAGCAGAAGGAATTCCTGTCCCTGAAGCAAGGCAGCATGACTGTCAGCGAGTACCGAGACAAATTCACTCAGTTGTCTCGATACGCACCCCATGAGTTGGATAGTGACGCAAAGAGGCAGGAGCGCTTCTTGGAAGGTCTGATAGGGCCGCTCAACTATCAGCTGCGCAGTCACACCTTTCCAAACTTCCAGACTCTGCTAGACAAAGCCATTGGTCTAGAGAGCAAGCGCAAGGAGCTTGGGGAACAGAAGCGAAAACTTCAGTCCCAGGAACAATCCAGCAGCAACACTCGTCCCCGCTACAGCACACCCCAGGGATTTCAGTCGAGCTTTGGAGGACAAGGCGGAGGATATCCGCAGAGTCAACAGAATCAACGAACTCCACAGCAGCCTCAATGCTTCAACCAGCAGACTCAACACAACTCCAACCCGCAATCGTACCATTCAGGCTATGCCACAGGTGCACTAGTGCGGACCAACAATCCAGTCACACCGGTCCAACCCAATGGCTGTTTCAAATGTGGAGAACTGGGACATTATGCTAACAACTGCCCGAAGCGTAACATGCAGACTCCCCAGGAACAGTGGGCGGAGGCAGACTCCTCAGCAGCAGCTGCCGCGCAATAGCAACCAGATACCACTGGGCAACAGAGGTCAACAGAACTACGTGCGCGGAAAGGTGAACCATGTGGCTGCAGAAACAGCTGAAGAGGTTTCCGACATTGTGCTCGGTATGTTCCTTGTTAATTCAGAACCTGCATCAGTTTTATTTGACTCTGGGGCATCACATTCATTCATTACTGAGCAATTCGCTGCAAAACATAATTTACCAATGAGCCCTATGAAACAAATATTTCTAGTAAGCTCCCTGGGCAAAGAATTGAAAGCCAGTCACTTATGCCCGAGGGTCAGCATGAATATTATGGGAGTAGAATTCCTAGCCAACCTAATAGTCCTAAGGACTAGCAGCATTGATGTGATCCTCGGAATGGATTGGTTATCAGGATGTGATGGTGTCATTAAGTGTCGTAAGAGATCAGTGCTCTTAACCAGCCCTCAAGGAGATAAAATAGAGTTTGTGGCATCAGCTTCACCCAGTGGAGTTGGGACAGTGAACCAAATGAAGGGAATGCCTCTAGAAGATATCAGAGTTGTCTGTGAGTACCCCGATGTCTTCCCGGAGGATTTACCAGGTATGCCACCTGTTCGTGACATTGAGTTCAGTATTGATCTTCTGCCTGGTACTGCACCTATCTCTAAAAGACCCTATACAATGGATGTTAAGGATCTAAGTGAACTAAAGAAACAAATAGAAGAAATGTTAGCTAAGGGATTTATCCGTCCTAGCTCGTCCCTGTGGGGAGCACCCGTGATCTTTGTCGATAAGAAGGATGGCAGCAGAAGGATGTGTGTAGACTACAGGTCGCTGAATGATGTGACGATCAAGAATAAGTATCCACTGCCCAGAATTGAAGATTTATTTGATCAGATGAGAGGTGCCAAGGTTTTCTCCAAGATTGATCTGAGATCAGGCTATCATCAGTTAAGGATCCGACCAGAGGATATACCCAAGACAGCCTTCACTACCAGATATGGTCTGTACGAGTTCACTGTGATGTCGTTTGGATTGATCAACGCTCCAGCATACTTCATGTACATGATGAACAAGGTTTTCATGGAATATCTTGACAAGTTTGTGGTTGTGTTCATTGATGACATCTTGGTGTATTCACAGAACGAGGAAGAACATGAAGAGCACTTGAGGATAGTGTTACAGGAACTCCGAGAGAATCAGTTATATGCCAAGCTGAGCAAATGTGATTTTTGGTTGAGAGAAGTTTCTTTCCTTGGACATGTTATCACAGATGGAGGAATTGCAGTAAACTCGAGGAAAGTTCAGGATGTTCTAAATTGGAATCCACTGAAGTCTGTGCCTAAAATCAGAAGTTTTCTCGGACTTGCAGGTTACTACCGTAGATTTATTGAAGGATTCTCAAAGATCGTGAAACCCATGACTTGTTGGAAAAAGGGAAAGAATTTAAGTGGGATGCTGCATGCCAGAAGTGTTTTGAAGAGCTGAAAACAAGATTGACAACTACTCCTGTGTTGATAATGTCGGATATCCACAAAGGGTTTGATGTGTATTGCGATGCTTCATGAATGGGACTTGGATGTGTGTTAATGCAAGAAGGCAAAGTTGTAGCCTATGCTTCAAGACAGTTGAGAAAGCATGAGCAGAACTATCCTACCATGACTTGGAATTGGCTGCCGTCGTGCACGCATTGAAGATTTGGAGGCACTACATGATCGGAAACAAGTGTCAGATCTTCACGGACCATAAGAGTCTGAAGTACATCTTCACGCAACAGGATCTTAACCTAAGACAACGCAGATGGCTAGAATTAATCAAGGACTATGATTTGGATATTCAGTATCATCCTGGCAAGGCTAATGTTGTGGCAGACACCCTAAGCCGGAAAGGACAATCTAATATGATGATTGCTCGATTGATGCCTCAGGAATTATGTTGGGAGATGGCACGTTTGAACTTGGGAATTGTCACACAAGCGGAAGCCATGACTATGGAGATGGAACCGACATTAGAACAAGAGATCAGAAAAGGACAGTTGACAGATGTTAAGATCAAAGAGATCAAGATTCAAATTGGTTTAGGCAAGACTAAGGATTTCACCGAAGATGAACAAGGAACTGTTTGGTTCAGAAAGAGGATCTGTGTACCTAAAATTGATCACCTTCGTGAACTCATTTTGAAGGAGGCACATGATTCCGCTTATTCCATTCATCCTGGAAGTACCAAGATGTATCAAGACTTGAAAGAAAGGTACTGGTGGTATGGTTTGAAAAGTGACGTAGCAACTCACGTGGCTTTGTGTGATGTGTGCCAGAGAGTGAAAGCAGAACACCAGAGACCAGCAGGTTTACTCCAGCCATTGAAGGTACTTGAATGGAAATGGGAAGAGATTGGTATGGATTCATTGTAGGGCTGCCTAGCTCTCGACATGTCTTTGTAAAGGCTTCGTAGTGTACCCTCGCCACTCACCTTGGAAGTGTTTAAGGGCCTTGCAAACCCGGGCGACTCAGGGGAACACGATTTGTGGGTAAAGTGTACAACCTTTGCAGAGTGTAAAACTGTTATAATAGCCGTACTCACGGTTAAGAGTGGCTTGGACCCTCACATGATAATGAAACCTGAAAATTAATTAAATTGTGGTTCGTGGATTATGTTATTGTTGATGGAATCCTTATGATTTTACTAAAGTGGGTTGGTATAAACTTAAACCTAGTTAATAGGTGCTTGTTAATAAATAGTTGACCAACTAAAAGTGATCGCTGCTGCAAACCTTAGCCTATCCCTGATGGCCTTGCATATTCACCCCACTTGCTGAGTACCAACCATAAGAGTACTCACCCTTGCCCACTGCTGTTCAGAAGAGAACTTCGAAGAGGAGAACTTCGACGACTTCGAGGAGTTCTAGGCATTGCGTTCACCAGTCATTGCCTATGGAAGACGGAGTTGTTGCAGACTTCGTATAGGGTATATCGATGTATCGTTTAAAGACCTTTGTGTCTCTTTTATTCGGAGTGTAATATCGTTAAATACTTTATTTAGTTACTTATTGAGCATTGTCTTTGATATATTACACTTTTCCGTCTATCATGTGTGTGTGAATATGATCCTGGCGCACACATGAGATGCATCTGGTTCTTTCTAGAATTGGGTGTGACACCGCTCCTAGATATGAGTACCTCGGCAGACCCCATCCACTTTATGGAGTAAGGTGTTCGTCGCTCGAGAAGATCTCAAGAGCGGTACTATGCCTAACTTGTCTCTGCAAGCCGGAGGGCGCTGACCACGATAACTGACACACGTGGTATTTGTCACCCGCGTAGGTGAAGTATGCTGCCACAGACGCGTACCTATCCTATGAGATCATGAAGCAACTGGAGATCAAGGATGGCTTTAGATTTTAAGTAGTTTTGAGTCTAGTGAACTGTAGGTGTTGTGTTTCAGATCTCCAGTGTGTTGTTGTAACCGTTGGTGTTGTGTTTGGAATGTCTAGATCTCCAGTGTTAGTTTCCGTAACTGTATGTAGTTGTTGTGTTTGTAATGCTACTGACAATGAATGGAAATATCATCAGTCTTTTTGTGCTGTTAGGCTGTGTTTAGATGGTACCCATGGGAAGCCATGCATGCCGGCCATGCATGCCAAATGCAAGCGTGCATGCAGGCCTTGGGCCACTAGGGCCATGGCCCTAGGCGTTGGGCTAATTTCTATACACTGTAGGCTACTGTAGCAAGAAGGCCTATTTTAGCCAGACCAACAACTACATTGAGTGGCCCTAGGCGTGGGCCTGGCCCAGCTCCAAAACATTTGGCAACATTGTAGATCTAAACATGGCCTTATTTTGTGAAAATACAACTTCAATGACTGAATGGCAATAATAATCTATTTGCAATTCTAATAATTGAATGTCATGAGCTTGTAATGGCAAAATGGGTCACAAACAGTTTGCATCAGCATGAACTTATATCACAATTTTCAGATGGAGGTTCATCCAAATGGAAAGAGATGGAGGTTCATCCAAATGGAAAACGTTCATTAGTAGAACCAACGCAGAACGGCATAGCTGAACACCGCGATCACCGGATACCTTTGGAGGTAAAACCGGTCAGACTCGTGCTGCCACGCAAAGGAGCAAGAATATGCAATTGTTCAATTATGATGTTGCCACACATTCCAAAGAATTCACAAACGCAAACAAGCGCTTCATATCAGGGTAATACTTTGGTTACAATTCTACCAAGGAACTGGTGTTTGCGTGCACAGAACGGACCGAATTGTCTATCCGGTGAGCTCAACAGTCTTTCTGGTGAAACCTGTCATGTTCTACTAGCATGGCACCATGAATTCTATGAATGCAACAATAAGCACAGCAGCTGATGCAAAGTAAATGAAGCATCGGTACGTATCCTTGTATCGTTTGAAGATGAAAGTACTTTCATAATATAGCTATGGTGAATGCTGGTGTTCAGAACATGTCGCAACCATTACAAAACCACCGAAATACTTGGTTTATCACTACATACTAATAAGTTCACAAATCAGGCACACAAAGTACCATCCTCCCTCTTCAGGCCCTTGTGAATCTCCTCCTTCTTGCAAGGCCGAGCTTCCATCTTCAAACTTGCAATCTGCTCCTCCCTCAGAAGGACTTCTTTCTCAGTAACTAATGTTCCATTCTCCTCTTGCAAGACAAATTTTTCTTGGAATGCTTCATTTCTCATGGACATTGCAATCACCAGAACAGCTTGGGCAGACCTGCATTCCGTGTCCCCACTTTTTGAAAAGTACGCCATGGGAGGCCATTCATCATCCGTCATTTGCATTAACCTACACTTGTTAGCATTGACATGTCATCAACCAAAGAACACAAATTCAAGGCATGCAACAGTTTGTTGATTGTTTCCTCACTAATGCAATCACATCAACTGTGTAATACACATTACCTGCAGATAGAGCGCAATCATATCAAATTTAGCAATGATCATATCATTACTCCGCCCCTCCACTGCCAAGGGCATCGTCTCTACTGGCACAGTCATCTTCATCCACGACGAGGGCCAACGAGGACCTGGATGTTGTCCCCTTCTCCGTTGATGTTGTCGTCCCATGTTTGCATCCCTCCCTTCTGTCGAGGGAACGCCGCATCTCCTCCCTCCTCCCACGCCGGGCAACTTCTGCTCCGGGCCGCTGGAGCGCGTGCCGCTCCCTCCCTCCTCCCACGCCAGGCAACTCCTGCTCCGGGCCGCTGGAGCGCGTGCCGCCTCCCTCCCTCCCTCCGTCGCTGGAACGCGCCCCCCTCGCTAGCAGGAACCCTAGGTCCGACCTAGGGTCTAACCTTAGTGGGCTCAAACTATATTAAAACAACCATTCAATGAAAACTATACTACCAAAACATTATTCCAATCATAATAGATTGACTATCTTACCCTTGATACAAAAAATTAATCCCGAAATGGCAATTACCCCACATATTCTTTTTTATGCGGACCCCACCAAAACGGTATGCACCTGGTGCATAGTGGCCCACCATCTAGCATGCACCAGGGTGCATTCTAGGTACCTCTCTTTTGGGTACCTCTTGGTACCTCCACAACTTATCAGCCGTTGCATCGAGCGACGTGAGCCATCCATTTTTCCCCAACTATAGAAAAAATTGTATTGAAATTACTAATATTAGGGGCATCATTATGAATCATAGGCATGCAGTAAGATTTAACTAAGAACTTTCTATTTATGTGTTAGTTCCAGGGAAATTCATCCCTCGCTTGACACAATATTAGTGATATGTGGAAGTAGATCGTTCCACGCAACTAACATTTTCCCAATTAGGTGGTGATGTGCCTAGCACTTTTGCTGCAGAATCTTGTTGTTTATGCCGGACTACATTATAAATGCAATAATGTGAACCCTTTGCATATCATATAGAATCGTCTACTGTCGCCGATGGAATGTACGAGCTAGTGCCGGAGCCCGAGGATGAGCAGCATGAAGCCCAAGCTAACCTAACTGAAGTTGTTCAAGACTCGAACCAAGTTTTGGAAGAGCCCAAGGCTAGTGTCGATCAGGAAGGCAATCTCCGGTGCATGATCCCAATATTTTTGACTTATGCAATTTATGTTCCTATTTACTTGTGCATTTAAGTTCATAGGAGTTGATTGAAACCATAGATGCATGATCCTAGGTACCTATGTGCTGAACACTAGAACTGGAGTTCGGTTAGATGCTATGGTAATAGGTTCGGTAGAAGTCGAGTGATTGTCGATCACTCGCGAGAATTTTAGGAGTTGATTGTTTACTACACGCTGCAACTATAAGGTCGACCGGCGGGGCTGTAGTACGCTACTTTTGAATGAGGCCCTGTCTGTATAGTGAAAGATGCTGAGGCCGCAGTGTGTGGTAGTGGTGGTTAAGTGTTTGAACATACTAGCCACATGCCGAAAATGTGGTACTCGGTAAGCTAGTTACCTAATCGGCCTGGCAAGTGGACTTTACTTTCACCCTACTTGAACTAGGTTCACATGCTTGCAACATGCGGGTGCAGGGCTAGGCCGTGTAGTCGAGGATGGTGACTCTGATCCACGACCCAGAATGAAAATGGAATGGTTGTTTGGGGTGACCCTTCAGCGCTCCAGACGTGTGTGTTAGGTTTGCCTTGCAAGGTTTATACACTTGATTCGAATCGTCTGTTTCTCGCGGTATATGAGACTGCTTAATACTTCTGCCACATAGAGTAACAAGTGGAATGATGATGATGATGAATAATCTTGATGGATGATTAATGTTCTACCATGCTTGAGTAGAAATAGATGCTCACTTAGAGCCATGCATCTTTAGGAGTCGGCTAAGTATATACTAATAGTCGGGTAAGCCTTGCTGAGTATTACTATACTTAGCCTTCCTTGTAGCTTTGTTTTTAGGTATGACTTTTGAGGATATGATAGCTAGTTTGACTTGGCCTTGTACTTTGCCTCCTGATCGGTCCGTGGAATGGGATGTGTCCCTGGCCAATAATAACACTGCCGATTAATGCCACGTACGGGCTTCATCGTGGTATCTGCATCGATGCTAGATGAACGTGTTTTATTTCTGCGGCTTTGAACTCTGAATAAATGTTTTATGTTGCACCGTGTAGTACTTGTTTCCTAAACTTGTTTTATGAACTCGGTTTGTAATAATTAAGTATCAGACTCTGTGTTGTAAAATTTGCTGGATGTTGTAAACTCTGGACATGCCTTCGTGTGAGTTATGTGTATGCTTTGTTTCGATCGAAATAATCAGTGGTCGCATCGGGATTTTCCCGACAGACTGTCGGATTACTCCGTTTGAAGTGCATCGAAGTCGTTTCATCTTTAAAGTTGATGGTTAGTGCACTTGAGCCGGACTAATTCGGGCGGTTCTGCCACAGTTGGTATCAGAGCAAAAAGTGTACACCAGAGGATGCAACAGACCTTAAAAATCCGTTTTTGATAAAATTTGACCACAAAAAGTTGTATTTGAAAAGTGTGTTGGTTTCATTAAGGATGTCGCTTAGTTCGTAAAGCCCAAGGGAATTATGGGGAGTTACTAGGTGGCTATCTAATTTATGTTATTAATCTGACTTCCAGCACTTTACTTTTAGCACTTTACTTTCAGTCATTTAAATACTGTCTAAATTCCGTAACGACGCACTCATCGCTCAGGTAAGAAGGTAAGGATCCTCAGCCAACTTAGGGAGCTTGGCCTTCCTGTCGGTAAAACCAATAATGGATTTGTTTCTGTCTTTTCTTGAATCTTTTTCACGGCTCGATAGAGAATTTGATAAGCCAATGATTTTTTTCCGTCTTTCATAATACGGTTAACCACCATGTTAACTAATCGATTACGAAAAATTGGATCGGATTTTGCGGTTCTTTTTTCTGCAGTACCTCGACGTGACATGAGCGTGAAAGAGGTTCAAGAATCCGTTTTCTTTTTATAAGGGCTAAAAATGAATCACTTATTTTTTTGGCTTTTTGACCCCATATTGTAGGGTGGATCTCGAAAGATAGGAAAAATCTCCCTCCAAGCCGTACATACGACTTTCATCGAATACGGCTTTCCACAGAATTCTATAGGGATCTATGAGATCGAGTATGGAATTCTGTTTACTCACTTTAAATTGAGTATCTGTTTCCCTCCTTTTCCCGCTAGGATCGGAAATCCTGTATTTTCCATATCCATACGATCGAGTCCTTAGGTTTCTGAAATAGTGTAATGGAAAAAGAAGTGCTTCGAATCATTGCTATTTGACTCGGACCTGTTCTAAAAAAGTCGAGGTATTTCGAATTGTTTGTTGACACGGACAAAGTAAGGGAAAACCTCTGAAAGAATTTCCATATTGACCTTGGACATATAAGAGTTCCGAATCGAATCTCTTTAGAAAGAAGATATTTTGTCTCATGGTAGCCTGCTCCAGTCCCCTTATGAAACATTCGTTATTGGGTTAGCCATACACTTCACATGTTTCTAGCGATTCACATGGCATCATCAAATGATACAAGTCTGAGCATTTGAGATATGAGTTTCTTGGATCTGATAATACATATCCTGTTATTGTGAGTTCTCGTCTGACTCCTATGGAGATTGACCGTCTTCTTGAAATTCTTCATCGATATCAAGCTTAGGATATTCTATAGATGATATTAAGGGTATCAGCCCTACAGTCTGCATGCATCAAATCTTTCTCGAGGATGATGTTAAGCCGACGCGTGAGCACCAGCGTAGGCTTAATCCTCATTTGCAAGAAGTTGTAAAGAAAGAGGAAGCTTCTTGGTGCTAACATCATTTATCCTATCTCTGACAGTCAGTGGGTCAGTCCAATTCATATTGTACCCAAGAAAGGAGGCATGACTGTTTTAGCAAATGAGAAAGGTCAAATGATTCCCAGTAGGACTGTCACCGGTTGGCGCATGTGTACAGATTATCACAAGCTTAACAAGGCCGCCTGGAAGGATCACTTTCCTTTGCCTTTTATTGATCAGATGCTTGAGAAGTTAGCATGTCATTCTTATTTCAGCTACCTCGATGGGTACTCAGGCTTCTTGCGGATTCCGATACATCCGTCGGACCAGGATAAGACAACATTTACCTGTCCTTATGGTACATTTGCTTACCGACGGTTGCCATTTGGTCTCTGTAATACCCCAGGGACTTTTCGGCGATGTGTCATATCTATCTTCAACAGATTTGATTGAGAAAATCATGGAGGTCTTCATGGATGATTTCACTGACTATGCAGTTGCTTGTCTCTCTGGGTCAAGTGCTTACTTATCAATAGACTGAATCAAACGTTCTGTTTGCAGGATTCAAAACAGTTGCTTCCTCCACCCTATAAATTTGCCTACAAATGCATGTTGGAAACGAGGATATGAGCGCTGAATTCTTCTTTTCCGAGGCTGATTCTTCTTACCTGACTCCCCTGTTTGTTACAACTGATGCCCCGCCTATAAGCAGGTAGCTTGTGAGCTATCGATCAATTATGAATGTTCTCATAGAATTTTATCTTATTCACATAAGTCTTTCATTCGTACATGTTTCCAAGAAAGAAATTAGGACAACCAATTAAGCATTGGATGAGTCAAAGGCTTCTTCGAGCATTTCCAGATCAACTAGGACAAGACACAATAAAGTCACCAATGTTGCTGCTTGCTTGACTTTGCTTTTTTGAATCTACTTCTTTGCTTGTCTCGCCAATGAAGATACTACATCATCTCTATACTTGCTAGATAACCAACACTTTGCTTCCCATTTCTTTTGCCTTTGGTAGAATTAGATCGATCTCCCAATGCTTATATATGTGGTGCCCCATAGTGATGAATGGAGCAAAAGCTAGGCAGAATTAGGAAGCATCAGCCCGGAATGACCCCAAGACTTATTTGCTGGAATCATAGCCAACCAATAGAATTACTCTATGAATATAGCAGCGGTGACGCCATGGATCAAGGAAGAAGGTTTTGTCTTATCCCAGCAGCAATGAGAGCCTCTTTCTTCTCCTGATGTGAATACACAAACCCCTATAGCGTCCGACACCACTCACATACCCTAAAAATTCTTGTTGTGGGGCAAGTGAAAGTACTTTGATATGCCCCAGTGGTCTTCGAACCTTGGTATTTCGAATCAGATTGATAGCTTTTTGAATGGCTGCGGTTCCGGGACTCTAGTCTTTAGTTTACAGGTTCTACATTAGGTTCACGAAACGGATACCTATCTACACTGCAAGCTTCTTCAACAGGTCATTGGACATCACCCTCACTTCTTCTAGCAGGAAAGCGCGTTAAGAGGTAAGATCGTACCTCAAGTCAAAGGGCCTCGTTATAGTTGGAGGCAACACAACACACGCTGAACAAACCTCAACTTGCCTATTTTGTGTAACTGGTTGAAACTACTAATTTCCAGTTCATCTTACGATGGTATACGGTGATGGGCCAACCTTCTATACTAGTGCATTCATAGGAGGACGAAGCAGGAATTAGGAAGCCCTACACTTCAACCGGAGCGAACTTCACACTCGAACTTGGATATAGCAAATAGATCAAATAGGCTGAGAGAGATACGGGGCATAATCAAAGAAAAAGAACCGTTGGAGTGGCAATACAGCTAGATAGATAGATAGAAGGTCTGATTCTAAACTCAGTCTGATCTGTCACACCCAGCCATAAACAACCATTCCAGATTCCCAAGATGAAGTGGAAAGAAAGAGGATGCATTCAGGATCTCATACTTCGAGAGCTCAACAGCTGTTAGGAACGTCGAGTCCCGCTAAGAACTGCTAACGTCGAGGGCTTTGATTCTGATATTTCCTACCCAACATAGGCAACACTAGACTGATTAGACTCAAAAGACTACGCCTTGTCTTTTTGTCCTAAACTCAGCCGACTCTCCATATTCAACTGTTTATGCCCCCCATAGTCAAAACCACTCACACCAGTTTTGCCTAGTAGAGTGTACGATCAAAGTGAACTTTTTATGCCAGCTGTAGTCAAAAGTCCTACTTTCCTTTGCGCATCCATTTTCTTGCTTGGGGCAAAAGCAATAAAGCCTGTTTTGCCTTAACAAGTTCGTTTTCAAACAAAACATTTTAAGCCAGCCTATAGCAAAAGCGCTACTTTCTCCCCGTATTGCTCCTATCGTCCAGCTTTGTCCTTTTGGTACATGAAGACAGGAACCCAAAAACTCTGAGGAGCTTCACACTTTGTGGAGAGCACGGGAGAATTAGATGCACTGATGGACACGACGAGTGCTTCCTCCGGGGAGCCTTCCGTGAATTAGGCGACGCCTTCATTCCATCCTGTTGAGCAGGAGGTTGAGGATGGAACTCCTATAGCAATCGATGTGGAAAAAGGCAACAGCCGAATACAAAGCAGAAAAAGCGAGTGAGATCTTGACTTTCTATTATCATACAACATAGAAGTATTTAATCAAATCAGAAAGTGGGATTTGACCAAAACGGCATAAATGAAAGCTCTCGTCTCAGTCGCTCGCCTAAGAAAAGGTACCGGGTTGCTCCGTGATGATGAATAAGCAGCCCAGAGATGAGAGGAAGAGGCTCAGTATCCACTGGCTTCAGTAGTAGGAGTTGCCCATTGTTCACCGAAGTCGTCAGAGAGGGAATCCTCTCACTTTTCATTGGACAAAGAGGCTCTCCCGTGATCGGCTAGAACAGCCATCCATCCAGGGCTTGATGAGTCAAGAGCAGGAGAATAACTTTTATAAAGGCAACAATTGTCTGCAAGGCTGGATCCATATTCCATGGGGGAACTCACGTGGACAGGAAAGCGCTTCTTCTTGGTCCTCTTTCTTTGTAAAATGGGCATCACTATGAGGTGTAGCGACTATGGTAGTTGATGTATCAATTCCGCCTTGACCGCTGAGAAGCAACTACTCTTTTTTTTGGTCTAGGGAAAGATTCCGGATTTTGTCCTTCTTCCTTTGATTCTGATACTTTTCTTTTTTTAACTGCCAAAATGTTATATAACTTTGTATCTAAAAAAGTCTTTTAAGTATGCAATGACGTCATTCTCATTTTGACTAAAACAATATAGAGCTAGATATGTCTGTATCTTAGGGAGAAGTACTTCCTCAAGGTTGAGCATTTTCTTTTGTCATTTTTTTTCTTATTTGTTTTTAAGGCATTCAGAGGAATTTATTCATGGGTGCCTTCATAAGTCCGTCTGAGTGAATTGAGACAAGTACTCCTAATATAATATAATATAATATAGTTATAGCAGGGTTTACTGACTTCGCGAATGAGTTCCAAGCTTTTTAAAAAGAGTTTGAGCTTGGCCAAAGACTCTTTCAACATCTGTTGGAAGCTTTGGCTTACTCTTTCAGACTCTGGCCCCTTCTTAATAGCAAATACAAAGTTATCTGCATATATAACAACAAGAAATTCCTTCTTTTGACTCAAAATATGAATCAACATGATATGTTTCTGTAAGAAGATATTCAAAAGAATTGGAGATAAGGGGCTTACCCGCTGTATTCCTTTAAAAATGAATGCATAACTTTTTCGATTCTGATCTTTGATATCACTAGCTTCAATCAGATTACAGAAGGCATCATTACCTTCCCAATATGCGCGCTTAATGTTGAAATGAAAATCATAATATTAATATTATTAAAATAACCAACTATATCTGCTTGAATGAGTCTATCAACCTTTCCCAATTTTTGAACATGAGCGCAAAAGGGGATGACTCCTCTCCCTTTTCGAAACCCATGGGAGTACGTTAGAAAGATGTCTTCAAAAACGATGTTCAAAAGCCGTATCCATGACAATGATGTCTGCCTTATGAGGCTGTCTAATGGAGCGCATCTCCCCCAGCTTATGTGGTTTAGGAATGCATGATCGATACATCGAAGAGAACTAAAAGGAAGAATTCTTTAATGACCTCTTAATCTCCTCCACTTGGGACTTGTCAAGAACTTAAAAAGTAGAAAACTTTTCCCAAAGCCAAAGGTAGTAAATAACACATAATAACATCAACAAATAATCTATAAATTATCTTATCCTCCTTTTAAAAAAGAATAAGTCTTTCAGACCTTTTTTTTACATTTGAAACTCATGTTCATGGTCTGTGTTATTCCCAATTGTTGCCCGTGTGAAAAGAAAGAAGAGAAATTGGACCATGTTTCCCGAGAGAGACTGCCTATGAGCGACTAGGCCGATCTTTTTTTATATGTTTTGGCCACGTCCGTTTCCGCTCCGAAGAGGAAGGTTTGGATCTTTCAATCTTATGTCGTGAGGGATGTGACCTATGTTAGGTCCATAAGATACCACAGCTTTTAGTGTTCTATGATTCACCTCCGAATAATGAGTAGGTAGTTCGATCCTTTTTATTCTTATCTTCCTAGTAAACGGGGATCCGGAGCAATAGGTCGAATTTCTATATAAAGAAGACTTGTAAACAAAAGGACTTATTGCTCTTTTTCGGTTTTCCTCTTTCTCCTTCCTTCTTTTCAATAAGAAGAAGTATTTGAAATGAAACAAATTCCTCTTCATTCTGTTGTGCTCATCGAAGGAACTGCTTAAGCATACTTTTGCGGATCCAAACTTCTTTGTTCTTTCTAAGTCTTCTTCTTGCATATAAGAACGCAACTCTTGCAAAAACCCGGATTTGAGTAGTAAGTGGCATCCCCTCTGAGTTGTGAGTAAGCGGAACCATTCTGTTTTTGTTCTTCTCCAGATTCTGACCGGTAGGAATTTGCCTATGATTTTTCCAACTGATATGTCGATATAGAAAGATCTCCTTATTTCTTCACCGCGGTTTCTCGCGTCATTTTCTTTAAAAGATATTAGATCACGGTGGGAAACTTTCAAATGAGTAATGGTTACCAGTCCATTATTCAAACAAACCCTTCGATGACTTATCGGCTGCCTTGCTTGAGGAAGTGTCACTAAAATGGAGACGAACTGGAATCACGTCCGATCTTGTTTCTTGATTGAGTAAAAAAGGGATATATGAAGTTCGTTTTCTTCCTCTGTGCATCTCCCTTATGGGTAAATCCCCATAATAAAGGGACAACTTTCCTGTAGTTTGTGATTTGATGTTACTGTTTAGATTTTCTCTCTGAGAAAGATTTCTTTTAATCGATCTCCTCTTGTTCCTCAATCTTTGGAGAATGCGGCGTTGGATTAGAGAAAGTTCTCTGTTCCGAACATTTCCTGGAAGTAGACGACATGTTTTAAATCTTAATGCTGGCATATTTCACTAAATCAGTATTTTTCGCCACATCGCGTATAAAGGGAATCGAACTCAACTCTTCCACGAACCCCCCAATGGTCCTCCCTTAACTCAATGAACTTTGAGAATTCCTTTGCCTAGTTTTTTTCTTTTCAGTTCTCATAAGTCCTTGATATACTAGCTGAAAATCAATACTTGACCGACTGCATCACAGTGCTCAGGTAAGGTGGCAGTAGTTCGAAAGCGCGAAAGTGGGAATAACTAAGATAGAAAGGTTTTGCAGGTGAAGTGAAGGATGCACTGAACACTAAACAAGATCTGGTTTTTGCTGGACAAATGCATGTTCCCAATCTTGGATTCTCGTCTTGTTTCACTTGCATTTTCTTTTGTTCAGTCTCGCTCTCATTCATGAGTGGAATCGAACCACTAACTCCGTTTGGATTTACAGTCCAAAAGGCCCAGGCCCAGCGAACGAAAGAGGATTTACAGTCCCACGCCCACTGCCCCGCCAGAACCACAAGTTTGATTGCTTGATTTTTATACGATTTTTTGAGCAACTAGCGCGAAAGCCGTTGCGCTAACGCGCATCCATTTTCTTGTTTGATTTGTTGATTCTTCTTCTCCACCACACCAAATAGTTGAATAATAAGACACAAACTAGATACGGAATCGCTACGCTAAGTTTCTTTCTATATGGGTAATAAGTGTAGGGATTGACCTCACCGAGTAAAGATAAGAACTCGTACCAGGATTTACCATTGTTGGCTAAAGCATTGTTGGCGAAATCTTACTTACCTAACAGGCGGCGCATTTGCTACTTACCTAACTAACAGAGCAGGCAGGCGCATTTGCCAGAACAGGCGCATTTGCTGGTCCAGTTAATTACGGATTGGATATGACAGTTCATTACTTGAAATTCTGGGGACTGCTCATTTCTTTGTTTAGCATTTCTTTCCTGAATCAGAGTTTTGAGTAGCCCGAGTGAGGGATGGACATGAAATTAAGAAAGAGCCCGCATGCATGCTTCTGATCTAGATGCACTGAAAATGGCTATAAAATATCTAGTTTTAGAAAACAACACTCACTCTCTCTTTACGAGAATTTCAAGTGGGTTGGTTCAATTCCTAGTTTTTTGGATTTGTATTGCCTTACGAACTTGCTAACTAAAAGAAGGTAGGTCCACAAACAAGTCTATATTGGAATAGATAGAGAGCATTTTTCCCCTTTGTAATTTCACAAAAAGTGGAGAGCCCTAGCATTGAATCAACGTAGTTACTTATCGAATTACCTGAAGTGAAGGAATGACCAGACTTATTTACTTGTCCGAATAGATTGACTCGGTAGGCCGTAGGAAAAGATAACTCATGCCTACTTTACTTACTTGCCCAAGCCCTACCTACATATTTGACTAGTAGTTCTTTGGGAGAATTACTCTCTACCTACCTATAGTAGATTGAGTCGAGTAGTGGTGAGCACTTATATATACCAGTCCGAGTACTGAATCGAACTAACTCATACATAGGAATTCCTTTCTGGTTGTCTTGCATTTACTTTTTCTTTTATTTGTCTTCTATTCCCGAAGAGACAGGGAAAGCTTTACCAGTTGAAAACTGCAGACGGATTAGCCTTAGTTAACTTATTAGTAAGTAAGATCTTGGCTTTGTATTGCCACTTTTCCTAGATATAGCATAGTAGTGCGTTTGCGATAAGATTGAATTGAAACTCGAAGTGAGAGCATGCATTTCCAGCCATACGGAGAGAATTACCCGCCTACCTGGATGGCTTGCCTAGTAGTTCTTTTGACCTGGATGGTCCGCCTGCCCAGTAGTTCTTTTGACCTGGATGGTCCGCCTGCCCAACAGTTCTTTTGAGAAGAAGTGCGCGCACATCTTAATTCCACGCACACCCATTTCATGGATTTTCTCTAGCTACCTCATTTTAGTAAAGTTAAGCGGGTCGCCCTTTAAAGCCCTAGATTACCTGGTGGGGCTAGAGTCTATTGTTCAAAGCTAGCTAGTCGAAGTCTTAACTCCGTCCGTTTGTCTCAGTAAAATAGTATGGGAGAAAATCCCGTATTTTAGTTAGGCCCCCTCTTTCCCTCGAGAAAAAGCAACTCAAAAGACAGTATGTAGACTCGGACCTCTACCTAGGACTTGATTGACTTGTTTGAAAAACTTTTTATTATCGTATGGGAAAGTCACCCAACACTTTCTCTATAAGGATAGAGAAAAGAACAACAGACAACAAGACCAAATCCAACCGTTCTTCCTCTTCTTCTTTTTTCCGTCTATGTATAAGGCTCTTTCGAAGCGGAATGTATTCTGCTAATGTGCACCACGGCACGGAGTTTAGATGAAATCCTGGTGGACCTTTGGGCTGCTTTATCTCATTCCACTGCAGAATTGGGGGTTCACAAGAACTTTGACATCTTTCTGCGAGAGCTGGTAGATCATCCACTCTTCATTGAAAAGTGCGTAAATTGCCTACCCTACCTAGTTTTCTAATTAATTTGAAAATGAGTGTCACAGCAGTAGCTTTTAAGATAGATGGTAGCCGACGTGGGATGAATAAGGATATAAATGAGAGGAGTGAGTGTGAGGAGAACTTCCCATTTGCTGTTCTTAGACCCAGTAATAAAAACTTTTGAAGCTTCCTAGGAGCGAGCGGAGTGAGTCAGCAATTTCGCTCGTTTTCCTGGTATCCAGACTTTCATAGTAGGTCTCGTAGCCAATATCCCTACCAGACAATCCAAAAGGGAACCTTAGAGTGCTTTACCCATGACCTTTCTTGTTGCTCCCTGGGCAAATAGAAACTATATCTTTTTCTATAAATAGGTCTGCCGCCCTGTTAGTGCTCTATTAAACCGGCTTTGTTTAGTCGTCCAGGTCTGATCACTGATCATTTCACATGAACTCAGCGATTAGAAACTCGATGTCTTTTCGGCTATTTTATTAGCAGCGTTAATAACCCCTTCTGCTCTACGTTCAAAGACTTCGTTTTTATTTGAAACAATAATAACAGAGATGAGGGTAGCGGCTCTTACTGTGGCTGAATCACCGGCAGCATTAAAAAGGAAAGCAAAGACGTACGTGTATACTAAAACCCTCCAAACAATAGGTCTCCAATCCAGCGAGTAGATGAACAAGCCGACCAATAGGTAGGAAGGAAGGAGCGAGCCCCCCTTTTGAGAGGAATGGCTCATCCCCTCAGCTTTAGGAAAGAGCGAGCCATTTCTTGCCGGGGCGGTATGAGTTAGCCATTCATCTGTTGGATGTATGGAGCCGACTCAGTTGGGGCCAACGCCAGTAACCTAAGAAGCAGAAATTAGAGACATAGGCATTTTGCAAATACATAGAAATAGAATATACCTGGCTCACAAATCGAAAGCAGCAGAGTAAGCAATTGTTAGAAAACCAAGACAGGTCAATTGATCCATCTTAGGTAAGCACTGTCTGTGTGAACTAGACCGCCTAGTAAGGAGATGCTTATTGCTATGTGGTTTCCACTCTTTCTTACAAGAGCTAATGAACAAGAGCTATTCCCTTCCTCAGATTCAATTTATAAGCTAAAAACATCAGTAATGATGGAGGAAAGAAAGCCAACCTTAGCGGCCTGAACCAGGAAGAAAAAACTATGCTACGATAGATATAGTAGGAAACCTCTCTCAAACTAGAAAGTAAAGAGATCCACCCATTCCTAGTAGCTTATAGAGAGTACATCATGCTGCTAATGTACATCAGTCTTACGCAGCGGGAGTGATGAAGGCCGGGTCAAGGCTAGACAAAAGCCATATTGACACCAAGTCTTATTTCTTCTTGGAGAAGGCGCGCGCGCAGTGGGAAAGCAGCTGCCGGACTGGGAGGTCATTGCTTTTCCTGTAGGGCGTCAGATAAGGAGTAGTGGAAACGACGCATTAGTTAACATTAGGGCATTGGGATTTGCTTCTTGACCTTTCCTATATGCCGATATGGAGTAGCAGGTCACTTCGGTAACTCTCCACTCTTATCTGTTCTCTTATCACTAACCAAGGAAACATTGCTTTCTTTTGAGAATAGGGATTGTGACTCAGGAAAATACTATGGAAAGCAGGGGTAGTAAATAGAAAATGTTTAATAAGTAAGAGTAGTAAGTAGAGCAGTTAGCAGAGTAGTAGTTATTGTACGTAATCTAGCTACCGGGGATAGGCATATGATATACCGAATACAGCTCCGCCTGAGATAGGTCTTTCTTGGGTCAAAGTAGGGGCGGGCACTAAACAAAAGAATTTCTATAAGTAGTAGTTCTTAGGTCAAATCACAAGTGGGGCTATACCTGGGATAGATGAGTTTATGGATTTGCTGCCTAGTTTAGATATGACTTGATTGAGTTTTCACCACATAGGCATGAGTTTATGGCGGAGTTTATCTATAAGGGAAGCTGCCCTATTAGTACTACCATAGGGCATTGGCACTTCTTATGGGCAAGTCTAACTCCACTAGCACTTTTGTAAGCAGAAAATGAGGAATTTTGTAAACAGGTTGGTCAAGCAGGTCACTAACCTATAGATGAGATAGGAAAAGTCTAATGTGGCTAGGTAAGAGTTTCTGTCTAGGTATTGGTTTATTAAGTGAATTCTTGGTTGCGGTCACCTACTGTTTATTTATTCCTTTCTAATAGAGAGCGAAGACTAGGCTTATGATGTCTCATATATAGTGGATTTGTCAACCGATGGATCTTCGCTACTTGCCTACTGATCTATGAGTTGTGTTCTTTTCTTGTTCAAGCAGAACTCAACTAGAGGGTTTATGTCAAATAGAAGAGTTGTTCTTAGGGAAAGTGTGTCCGTGCCCACTGCCGGGATAGGTCAAATAGGTGGTGCATACCTGAGAGAGAGAGAAGGAAAAGCAAACTAGATATTATATTACTCCTCTCTTGTCTTATTTGTATGCGTCACTAGGATTCCTTCCTTTCTGACTACGCAGGGTTCTTGCTCTCCTCCTCTTCTCTAAGCTAGGAAAAAAATGTATTGGTTAAGCAACAACAATTCAAAAGGTATGAAGTGAATCCCCTTTGTACAAAGAGTAGGAGCCCAAGACGGGCTAACTAAATGTCGAGTATACCCCGGAGGAATACTAAGTAACAAGTGCGAGCGCTAGGGGTACCAAGTCCAGTGCCTGCGAGAGAATACCCTGCGGCAGAAACGGGAGGGAGCTGAACCATATTTGGAATGAGCGCTTGCTTTTTCGAAAAGTTATTTTTACATAGATGGAAAAAAGATAGGATTGAGGCGCATCTCTCCAATTGATCGGCTAATACAAAGCAGTTCAAAGCAAAGGTTTTGTTATTGAAAGCACTACTTTTACATATATATGAAGATGAGTTTTATCAAATCCTGTGGTGACTTCCCAAGGTAAAAATGTGAAGTAAGGATTTCCCATATATATGAAACTAAAATGAACCCTCCTCGGCTAAGGTTGAATCAGATATAGAAGAAGCGGAAGCAGGTGTGAGTTGAGTAAGTCTTGTCAACAACGCTTCGCACAACTAAATACTAACACACTGTTTACTTCTGTACTTCTCCACCGCCAAAACACAATGACTTATGCAATTCATACAGGCAGGAGCGAAAAACGAGCTGAACGAGTGATCAGGTGCTTCGACCTCTCTTTCTACGGTTGGTTTCTGACATCGATCGAGATTCAACATTCAGTAGGTTTGCTTTGACGAGTTCAAGGTGGAAGCTTCGAAGCATCAGTGAAGAGAGTGACCCGGAGCCCATCCTTCCTGTACGCATTTCTTCCTTATTTTGAAAAGCAGCATGGGGACTTCATCAGCCCATGATTGATTCCCTCACGAGGGCTATGATTTGTATATAAAAAAAGGATTCTATATAATCCTGACGTCTACACAGAAAGGAAAGGTTGGTATTGTCGAAACCGAGGATTCGTTTGGGGTTGGTTAAACCCTTCCTAGAAAAATAGGTTCCTTCCTTTGGAGGTTGATTTTGATGTCTTCTTCGTTCTCAGTCCCTATGGTCCATTGTAGGATGATTTTCCTAAGGCCCTGAATTCATTGGCAAGGTGATCAGGGTCCTTTCCCTGGTCCTATCGAACCAGTGACTTCTCTCCTGGGATTAAACATGTTTTGCCTTTCCCCGATGATTCCACATTCCAATGTGGGTAGGAAGCATAAGAGAAGAGTGTAGCGAAGCGAGTATAATACTTGTCGAATATAAGTAGTGTCAAAGCCTACACAGGCTTAGCTCTGCAGTTGTTTTCAGGACGAAGATGGTGATACGATACCACTCGCCAGTGATGATAAGATTCACTCATAGCACAGGTGGAAGATCCATCCAATTTTCTTTCTAGATTTTTTTGTTCAAAGAAAAGACGCCTAAAAATCATTCTAGGAACCTACTCTTGTTATCCTTTACCATATTCACTTTCCATATTCCCTTGCTTTAGTTCAGACGCTATCGTACCTCAGGGAAAATGGAAATTTCTATCAACAATTCCCACCCAACTCTGGAATGACTCTCCCCTCTCTCCCTTAACATATCAAAGGCCTCTTATCGGTCAACCGCACCTTAATAGCTCAGACTTCCGAGCCTTGCTGGATGATGCAGAAGGGCCAACATCAGAGGATCAATTGAATAACCAACTCTCCCGCCCCGCAGCCGCTACAGCTTGAAAGCCAACAAATGCACTTGCTCATCCCAAGCATCACTTTCCACAAATGGTAATGTTGACGCCAGATTTTGACACGTTTTGAATCAGCGTTAGGGAAGGAGGAGATTGGCCGATGTGGTAGACTTAAAGGCTACAATTGGGAATCGGCCCATTGGCGCTACAGTTAGGAATCGGCCGATTGGCGCTGCAGTGTTTCGGGCGATTGGGGAATGGAGTTGGTGGGGGTCGGCCGATTGAAAGGCTGGAGCGCTTGGGCCAATATGGGCTTGCGCCAAAAGATAAATTATTTATAGAAGGGGGATGAAGCCAATGGAATCCCAAGAGGGGATGTTGAGTCAAGATGACAGAGGATCCCAGTCAAAGATGACATGACGTTGGTCAAAGAGCGATGCCGACTCGGTCGAGGAGCAATGGAAGGAGTTCGGATTGGACTAGGAGATGGCGGCAGAAGATCCTGCGGGAGTCCGTTTCCTTTAGGAGAGTCTTATAGATATAGTAGTTTTTATATTTAAGTCAAGTTTGTATCGGATCATGACAGATCAGGAGTCTTAGTCCTAGGGTATAAATAGAAGCAGTCAGGGTTTTGTAAAGGATACACATCAATCAATACAAACAATCTACTTTTTCATCGTACTTTACTTTCGAGTCGGTGACTTCGCCAATACATCTTCTTCTTTCACGAGTTCGTACGGGTTGGCAGGGCTGCATCGACGCAATCTCCGGCCGATTGGTAAGTTCCGTTTATCAAATAATATCTAAGCTTTAACTTTGGGCGCATCGCTGTTGTTTCGTTTAGATTTATTCACCAGTTATCGATATTTACTAGAATTGTAGGTTTTATCTATTGCTCTAGTTTTATCACCAGTTATCCAGCTTGAGATCGAACTATCGGCTTTATCATTATTTTTTCTTATTTATCGTAATATAGCCGATTAGATCTATTTCAAGTGTTGCATCTGTGGCGATTGTTTAATTTGCTACAGTAGTTTCTTTGCAATCACTACATGATTATCGACTAATCTATAGCCGGTCATCTTCATAGCAAATCGACCGATTCGCTGATACGCTTTTCGGGACAGATCAGAACTTTAGCCGATCAAGACCCCCGGAATTTAATACGTTTCTTTCCTTGTCAATCAACAGGTCAGATTGACTGGCACGCCGCGCGAATCGCACCAGGGCGATCACCCGAACAGGAGTTAAGAAGATTCTCCCGGGTCGTGTGTGCGACGCTGAAAGTCATCGGCCGATTTTTAGCGCCAACACACTTTTGGCACGCCCAGTGGGACCACCTCAATATCCAACATGTCAAAGGCCGCCAAAATCTCTGAAAACAATGTCATCGAGGTTACGGAGGCAGATCTCAAGGACGACCAGAAAGAAGAACTGGCGAGACACCTAGAAGACTACAAGAAGGTATACCTGCAATCTTTCAGTCGCACCAGAAGCGGGGAGACCGTCAAGAAAGCTCCTCGTCCAACTCCCCGCCAGATCACCATAGCTGAGGACTCGGGCAAGATGTCCGATATGATTCAACAGTCCGTTTATCAGGCTTTCATCGACCAATCCTCAATGATGACCAACACGGTATACAATGCCGTCATCAGTTCTCTGGTTAGCGGAGTAGTTCAGGGATATCAGGGGCCAGCATACGCCCCGCCTATTGTAGCTCCAGTCAGAAGCTTACCAGGCACATCTCACTCGGCTCCTCAGCCGATATCAACACAACACGGAGGATACAACAACTTCATTGCCTTCAATGCCTCCAGGATATAACGGTGCGCCATGCTTTCAATCACAAGCGCCGACTCAGCCTGCCCAGATTTCTTCTGTGCAATCACTGCCCTCAAACTCAGTGCCTTGGGGGGCACTAGCAACGACGGCTGTTATGGACCAATCAGCCGGTCATGGAGGCTCTCCGATCCAGGCACCATTCCAATCGGCTATCCGGCCGATGGTTCCTCAATATCAACCGGCCACGTCAGAAATCAGCAGGGGGGTAGATGCTGCGGGAACACTCAGAAGTGCGGCGCCGATGATGCTGTACGATGGGATGGCTAATTCGCTACGCCACCAGCTGTCAACCGCTCAGCCGGCCACACTGCTGCAAAATTCGCCACACGCTTTGATCCATCACCCGGCCGTCCCACCGCCGATCCATCAACATGTGCCGATCCCCCAACCAGTTGTTCATCAGCAACAAGTGGATTGGAGAGCAAGGATAGCGGAGGTGATTCAAGGGCCAATTCGGGTTGAAGCCGAAGGTATAAACCTATACGTACAAAACGCCATACCCACCTACCTACGATCTACTGCCGTTTCCCCATCGGTACAAAGTTCCTGATTTCACCAAGTTTTCGTGGCTGGATGACACCTCAACTGTGGAGCACGTGAATAGATTCATCATCCAGTGCGGGGAGGCCACCACATAAGATGCTCTGCGGGTGCGTCTGTTCTCATCGTCTCTATCTGGGTAGGCTTTCGAGTGGTTCACTACGCTACCACCCAATTCCATCGTTACTTGGGCCGATCTGGAGAAGCAATTCCACAAGTACTTCTACGCGAGAGTCCACGAGATGAAGCTTTCAGATCTGACCAGTCTCAGGCAGAGGAGTGACGAACCAGTAACTAATTACGTACAGAGGTTCAGAGAGGTCAGAAACAAATGCTATACCCTAGCCCTGACTGACGCTCAGCTGGACGTTATCGCCTTCCAAGGTCTCCTGCCACACATCAAGGAGAAGTACGCCTCATAGGAGTTTGAAAGTTTAAGTCAGATCGTTCACCGATTGGCCGATCAAGAAGTACGTCCGTTTGATCAGCGGACGAATTTTCAGAAAAAAGTAGCGTATTTAGAGGGATCTGAATCTGAAGAGGAAGCGGAAATCGGCCTAGCAGAATGGGTCAAAGGGAAGAAGCCGATATCATGCCCTTTCGGGAAGAAAGAACTAGAAGCGTTCGGTTTTGACACGTCAAAGGCCGACAGAATCTTCGACTTACTTCTCCAAGAGGGGCAGATCAAGCTCTCACCTTACCACACCATTCCGTCGGCCGAGCAGCTCAAAAAGATGAAATATTGCAAGTGGCACAATGCCACGTCTCACGACACAAACAAGTGCAAAATCTTCCGTCAGCAAATACAGTCGGCCATTGAGCAAGGCAAACTCAAATTCGAAGTCCCGGCGAAGCCAGTAAAGCCGATGAAAATTGATCAGCATCTTTTCCCCACTAACATGGTTGACACGGGAAGAAACGCGCTTCAAACTAAGGTGCTGACGTCAGAATCGGCTAAAAGAAGCGGCGGCGTGGACCCCAGAAATCAGGCTACGATGGACGATGTCAAAGGGAAAAGACGGGTTGAAGACGAGGGCGAAGGATCAGAGCGATCGCGTAGACCCGTCACCTCCCAATTCTTGCTCAACAAATATCAGCGGCAGTAGGAAAGTTTGAGACACCGCGAAGAGATGATACGCCGATACGAAGATCATTGGTGATGCCCGTTCTTCATCCACTGCTTGGAAAACAACCTCAGATTACCACCAGCTGATAATTGCCCTGAGTGCAGCGGACAATATCGCAACGATCGCCCGCTCAAGAGGTCACGCTCCAGAGACAGAGGATCAGAGCCAATCAGCAGAAACTGGCGCGAACAAGAGGATCGGCGCCTATCAGTGCATGATCGGCTAGGGGACAGAGTTGACCGGTATGATCGGCCAAGGGGCAGGATCGACCAGCACAAGCGACTGGGGGGCAGAGCCAGCGCACACGATCATCTAGAAGAAATGGCCGACGCTAGGGTTTCAGATGAGAACCCCCTAGGACGAGAACCAGACTGGGAGTGTGCCAAACCGCCGGCCAAACCGGTGAATCCCAGGTGGTGCCCTGATGGACTGTCCAAATCCCAAAAATAAAGGATCCAACGTCTGCGCCAATGGGAACAACAAGAGAAAGAGTAGAGGCAGATGGTGGATAAGAAAGACGACAGGTCTCGAGTCTGGCGCCCCAAAAGAAACAACAATGAGGAAGGCGACAATCAAGAATCAGCAGCTGACGTCAGCATGGTGTTCATCTTGCTGATGGAGTTCGTGGCGCCTGCCGATCGAAACGACGTGACAAGGATGGAGGAGCTGATGGCGCAATTGGTTTTGGAGCCAATGACAGCCACTTTTGAGAAACTGGAAGACAAAAAACGACAACATCTCAAGGCTCTATTCCTCAAAGGACACGTTAACGGACGACCTGTCACCAAGCTACTAGTAGACGGAGGCGCTGCAGTCAACATCATGCCGTATGCCATGTTCCGGAAGTTGGGCAAAAGCGACGAAGATCTGACCAAGATGGACATGATGCTCAAAGACTTCGAAGGCAACGTGTCTCCCGCCCGCGGAGCAGTCTGCATCGACCTCACCATCAGCAGTAAGACACTTCCCACTACTTTCTTTATTATTAATGGCAAAGGGTCCTACAACATGTTACTCGATCGCGATTGGATACACGCGAATTGCTGCGTCCCGTCTACAATGCACCAATGCCTCGTAAAGTGGGTCGGCGACAATACCGAGATAGTCACCGCCGATTCCGCCTACAGTGTTGCTGCGGCCGATACACAACAGTGGAGCTGCGAACACGTCAAGTGTATATCCGGTAGAACATGGGACACCGATTTCCTGAAAGTGTCCGATTTTGGCCTACACCCGATCCGAGCAGTCAGCTCTGAAGATTCAGACTATATGGATCAATTCATTCGAGAAGACGGGAAGCTTGGGCACGGATTTACGTCAGCCGATTCATTGGAGATGGTGGATTTAGGAGATGGTAGCAAGCCAAGGCCGACGTATATTAGTGTTAGCTTGGATCCCAAGTACAAGTGTAAATTCACAAGTTTATTAAAAGAATTTAAAGATTTTTTTTGCTTGGGAATACCATGAGATGCCTGGTCTAGACCGGTCCATTGTCGAACACCGGTTGCCTATAAAACCAGGATATCGGCCTGCTGACGCCAGATTTTGACACATGTTGAATCGGCGTCAGGAAAGGGAGAGATTGGCCGATGCGGTAGATTTAAAGGCTACAGTTGGGAATCAGCCGATTGAGGCTACAGTTAGGGATCGGCCGATTGGCGATGCAGCTTGCGCCAACAGATAGGGGGATGAAGCCATTGGAATCCCAACAGAAGATCTTAGTCAAAAATGACCTGACGTTGGTCAAAAGAACGATGCCGACTCGGTCGTGAAGCAATGGAAAGAATCCGGACTGGACTCGGAGATGGCGGCAGAAGATTCTGCGGGAGCCCGTTTCCTTTAGGAAAATATTATAGATATAGTAATTTTCTATTTAAATCAAGTTTGTAACGGATCGTAATTGATCAGGAGTCTTAGTCCTAGGGTATAAATAAGAGCCGTCAGGGTTTTGTAGGATATACATCAATCAATCAACCAAACAATCTACTTTTTCATCGTACTTTACTTTCAAGTCGGCGACTTCGCCATTACTTCTTTTTCTTTCACGAGTTTGTACGGATTGGCAGGGCTGCATCGACACGATCTCCGGCCAATTGGTAGGTTCCGCCTATCGAATAATATCTAAGCTTTAACTTCGGGCGCATCGCCGTTGTTTCGTGTAGATTTATTCTCTAGTTATCGATATTTACCAGAATTATAGGTTTTACCTATTGTTCTAGTTTTATCACCAGTTATCCAGCTTGAGATTGAAACTATCGCCTTTATCATTGCTTTCCCTCATTCATTATCATACAACCGATTAGATCTATTTCAAGTGTTGCATCTGTAATAATTGTTTAAGTTGCTCCAGCAGTTTTCTTTGCAATTATTACGTGATTATCGGTTGATCCATAGCCGGTCATCTTCGTAGCAAATCGACCGATTCGCTGATACGCTTTTTGGGACAGATCGGAACCTCAGCCGATCGGAACGCCCGGAATTTAATACGTTTATTTCCTTGTCAATCAACAGGTCAGATTGACTGGCACGCCGCGCGAACCGCACCAGGGCAATCACCCGAACAGGAGTTAAGCAAATTCTCCCGGGTCGTGTGTCTGACGCTGAAGGTCATCGGCCGATTCCTGGCTGATTTTTAGCGCCAACACACTTTTGGCACGCCCGGTGGGACAACCTCAATATCCAATATGTCAAAGACCACCGAAGTCTCTGAGAACAACATCATTGAGGTCACGGAAGCAGATCTCAAGGACAACCAGAAAGAGGAACTGGCAAAACACCTAGAAGACTACAAAAGGATGTATCTGCAATCTTTCAGTAATACCAGAAGCAGGGAAGCAATCAAGAAAGCTCCTCTTCCAGTGCCCCACCACATCACCATCGCTGAGGATTCGGGCAAGATGTCCGATATGATTCAACAGTCCGTCTATCAGGCTTTCATAGACCAATCCTCAGTAATGACCAACACGGTGTATAACGCCGTCATCAGTTCTCTGGTTAGCGGAGTAGCTCAGGGATATCAGGGGCCAGCATACGCCCCACCTATTCTACCTCCAGCCAGAAGCCTACCAGGCACGTCTCACTCGGCTCCTTAGCCGATGTTGACGCAACACGAAGGATACAACACTTCGTTGCCTTCAATGCCTCAAGGGTAAAATGGTGCACCATGTTTTCGATCGCAAGCGCCGCTTCAGGCTGTCCAGATTGCTTTCATGCAATCGCTGCCCTCAAACTCAGTACCTTGGGGGGCACCAGCAACGGCGGCTTTTCCTGATCAATCAACCGGACATGGGAGCTATCCGATCCAGGCACTGTTCCATTCGGCCATTCGGCCGACGGTTCCTCAGTATCAACCAGCCACGTCAGAAATCGGCAGGGGGGCAGATGTTGCAAAAGCACTCAGAAGCACGGCACCGATGACGATGTACGATGGGGCGACAGATTCGCTTCACCACCTGTGGCAGAACCACCTGAATTAATCCGGCTCAAGTGTATTAACCATCACCATTAGGGCAATTCCGGTTAACCTTACACATCAAACGGAGTAATCCACTGTTCTGTCGGGTATAACCTCCCGATACAACCACGGTAATCGGATCGAGCGCCATACATACAAATGCTCACGTGACGATGAGCCCAGAGAATACCACATTCCAGAAAATATTACAACATTAGCATGAGTAAATATTACAGACCAAGTTTTGAGATTTAGGAACCAAGTACTTCAATGATCATAAATAAGTTCTTCAGAGTTTAAGTTGCAGCGGAAAATAAAACAACGGAAGCTACTTCGACGATAAGGATGTCTCGATGAAGCCCGTACGAGACATCACTCGGCATTATCTCCGTTGGACGGGGGCGTATCCCATTCCACCGACCAACCAGGGGGAAGAGTGCAGGGCCAAGTCAGGCTAGCAATCATATCTTCGAAGGTCTCACCTGAAAACGAGCCACAAGCAAGGCTGAGTATACTAATACTCAGCAAGACTTACCCGAGGGGTGGGATCTACTCCACCGACTCTAGATATGCAAGGCTTTTGGCTCAGGGGTTTGTTTTGCCGAAAAAGCTTCTACAGGTGGGTCCTTACTTTCAACTTTTAGCTCAAGATTCTAGTTTCGTTAACCATTCTAGGTGAGCAGCTATCCAAAAGCATACATGGTGAAACATTAAATTTTCATCCAACCAGTTCATTCATCCTCATTGTTCCTCTTCTTACTCTGTGGGTAAAAATGGTTAAGCAGTCTCAATAGCCGTGAGAAATGGACGATTCGAATCGAATTTCTTAACCTTGCAATGGAAACCCAAACACACGTCACGTGGTTACTCCCTAGAGTCACATGTGCAACTTTTCCCCTTTCTTTCCGGGTCGTGGATCGGGGCTACCCTCCGAGAGTACAAGAGCCCCACGCCACGGTTCGGCGCCGGGTCGTGACCACTCTCTGCACTCGCCATATGCACATGGGACCGAAGTTCAAAGGGTAGGATGCCGTCCCCTTGCCGGGCCAATCAGGTACTTAAGCTTACCGATTCCCATAATCTCGGCATGTGTTTAGTACGTTCAAAGACTTAACCATCACTACCACACCCTGCGGCCTTAGCATTTTTCACTAGACAGATGGGCCTCAATTGTAACCATCGTTCCATAGCCCGTCCGTGTCCTTATGATTGCAGCGTGTAGTAGACATTCAACTCCTATTTTCTCGCGAGTGACAGGAAATCACTCGACTTTTACCGGAGTCCTAATAGCATAGCATTCTATCGAACCTTACGTCTAGTTTTCAAGCAAGGGTTCCTAACGTCATGCAACTAAGTTTTCATTCAATTCCTATAAACTTAATGCACAAGCAAAGAGTAGTGAGTTGCATAATTTAGGAAAGAGATGGTTTATGCTCCGGGGCTTGCCTTCGCAGTTCGCTTGGGGCTCTTCCAAACTTGGGCTCGGGTCGTCAAGAGCTTCAGTTAGATTCGCTTAAGCTTCACGCTGCTCACTCTCGGACGCGGGCACCAGCTCGTAAGTTCCGTCGGGGAGAGTCGTCGATTCTACATGAGTGCACAAGTTTAAGTCGTGGCAATGGTACTCGATACGATTTAAGAGTAATTACTACAATGGATAGTTTCTGGTCATGAAATTTTGGATTTAGGCACATTAAGGAAAGATGTGCTTACTGTAAAATTTTCAGCCAATTTTATGTAACAGATTAATTATGAAAAATATATTACATAGTCGCTGTTAGATCCTTGTTCTTTTTGTACAGAACAAATGGTGCAACAACTGAATCTAAGATTTTTACAAAGCTTTCACTTATGTATGCAGAAGCTACTGTAATTTTTGTAGGATTTATTATGCAGTATTCAGAGCATAGAAAATATGACATTCCACACCTAGACTATTCAAGGATTCATTTTTACAGGACCCTACATAGGGTTTTTGTCCCTGAAACTTTTTACACAACAACCTCTATCACAGTGTATCCCCTAGTAAAAATTTAGGAATTTTCCAAGTTAAGATACTATTTTCTTGATTTAACGTATGTTCTTAGCACATAAATCAAATAAATAGGTTACGGTGAGATAAAAGTCTCCTAATTTTTCTCTGGCTTCTAGACACCAATACACTAGCAGAGAAAAAGTTTCATTAGGTGATTCATCACCTAACTGTAGGGATAAAACATTCTACTTAAACATGATATGAAACTAAGTTTAATAAACAGTAAAGCTAGAGATGGAATTTGGGCCTGATCTTTTTACACAATCCTAAACATTAAGCAACTAACTCACTGCCCAAAATTTAGGGTCAGCATTTTTCTACAACAGTGGGTACAAAATAAGTCCATTAAAGCTTCCATTTAATGTAGAGCAAAATATGTTGAGATTCGGAGAAACTTTTTGTAACAAAAGTGGTAAAGTTTATTCTAAGGATTCCAGAACAGTTGTGTTTGCATTTTTCTGAATTTTCTACGATTTTATACGAATTTTACAAGTTCACTGAATTTGAATCTAGATTTGAAATTTTCTTTTACAACTAGGTCCTTGAATCTTACGCGCAGACCCTTCTAAAGATTTAAATTCTTGCAATTGGGTCCTCGGGCGGCTCGGGTACGGTGGCCGGCCGAAATTCCGGCGAGGGGCTCGCCGGCGGCGAGGGGTGAGGGTCGGGGAAGGTTCAGGGGTGCGAGGGCTACCTTGTGGGGGTGTTGTTCAGGTGGGGGATGGCCGGGAAGGGCTCGCCAGCGTTGGAGCAGAGGCGGCGGCGGCGCGACACGCGTCGACGGCGGTGCTCCGGCGGGCTTGGGGCGGTGTGGTCCGGTCGGCGAGCTTCAGTGGCGCGTGGGGAAGCTGCCCAGGGGCTTGGCTTGGACGGAGGCGGTCGGGGTCGAGCTGCCCACGGTGAGCAGGGGCGGCGGCGGCGGGTGACAGCGCGGGCGGCGGTGCTCCGGCGGTCCTGGGCGGCGTTGGGTGGGTCGGCGAGCTTCAGGGGGGATGATGTAGTGCTGGCTGGAGGCTTAATTTGGGCGGTGGGCGGCGGTGGAGAGCTGTCCACGGGCGGGCGGCGCTCGGCGGCGGCAATGGCGGCGGCGAGTGCGTTCTGGGTGCGTGGCTCGCGCGTGCGGTCGGAGCTCGGCCTTTATAGGGGCAGGAGGGAGTGTGGAGGGGCCTGGGCAACGCGCGGGGTGGGGGCACGGCACGGCGCGCACTGGGCGCGGCGGGCGGCGGCAGAACGCCGGCGCGGCGTGCGGCGAGCGGCCTTGATATGGCGTGGGTGCGAGAGATAATGTGGCGCGCGGAGTGGTGGAGCAGCAGCTGCAGCGGCTCGGGCGGAGGGCGGGCGCGGCGACTGGCGGGGCGCGGGAGCCGGGGCGGCACGGCGGGGCGCGGCGACTGGGCGCGACGGGCGGCGGGGCTGGGCGCGGCAGCGTCGCGTGCACGCGCGGGCGCTCACTGGGCCGCGCGGCGTGGGGAGGGGGCAAAGCCGGCCGTGGCGGGGTGGTGCGGCGGCCACTGGCCTGGCGCCTCGCGCCGATCAGGCGTCGCCGGCCACCTGGCGCGCGGCGGTCGGGCGGGGAGGAGAGAGAGGGGGGGGGGGGGGGGGGGGGCGCGAGGGCCTGGATGCGAGAATTTGGAAAACTTCAGGGGGCTGGGTGCAAACAGGGTGTTTTCTCCTCTTTCTGATTTGAATTTCAAAAACTTTTGAACACGAAAGTTGTTCAAAATAAAAAGTTCTACAACTTTGGTTTCAGGCAAAATCTCATTTGGCTTATGGTTTGAAAGTTAAATTTAAAAGTTCAAAAGTAACCAAATGTGCTCAAATTAAATTTGAATTCCAACTGAACTCGTTCTAATTCTTTCCACCCTTTCATTAGTTGGTTTAAGCATAGAGTTAGGCTAATGACATTGATTTTGGAAATGTAATTACCAGGGTTGTCACAGCCTTCCCCCCTTAACAAGAATCTCGCCCCGAGATTCGGTAATTCTTAGTGTGGGCGTGGGTGCACCTACCAGTGGTTGAGATAAGAAACCCAGGGAAAATGTTGGTTCAGGTAGCTCTCAGTTTCCCAGGTGGCTTCTTCTTCCGTGTGGTGATTCCATTGTACTTTATACATTCGAATCACTTCCCTCCTGGTCTCTCTCTCTTTTTCATCCAAAATCTTAACTGGGTGTTCGACATATGAGAGGTCGGGTTCCAACGATATTTCTTGTTGTTCCACAATCTCGGTAGGGACTCGAATACACTTCTTGAGTTGAGATACGTGGAAGACATCATGGGTGGCCGTGAGCTGAGGGGGTAGTCGTAATTTGTAGGCTACGGGTCCGCAGCTCTCAATGATTTCGTAAGGACCAACATAACGGGGAGCTAGTTTGCCCTTGATTCCGAATCTTTGCACTCCCTTGGTTGGCGAAACTTGAAGATAGACATGATCGCCAACTTCGAACTTTAGGGGCTTTCTCCTTTTGTCAGAATAGCTCTTTTGTCGGGCTTGTGCAGCTTTAAGATTTGCTTGTATTACTTCTACTTTCTCCTCTGCCTCGATTACCAGGTCGGGTCCAATTATTTTACGTTCTTCGGTTTGTGACCAGCTCAAAGGAGTTCGACACCTTCGTCCGTACAGGGCCTCAAATGGTGCCATTTTCAAACTCGTTTGATAGCTGTTGTTGTATGAGAACTCTGCTAGGGGTAGGCATTTGTCCCAATTCTTGTCATAGTGTATGACGCAAGCTCTCAGCATGTCTTCAAGAATTTGGTTTACTCTTTCCGTTTGTCCGTCAGTCTGAGGATGGTATGCTGAGCTGCGAATCAGTTTAGTACCAAGAGACGTTTGCAGTTGTTCCCAAAAGCGTGCTACAAACTGAGGACCACGATCGGAAATAATTGTCTTAGGTATTCCATGCAGGCAAACAACACGATCGAGGTAAATCTCGGCATATTTCTTGGTTGAATAGGTGGTGTGTACCGGAAGAAAATGTGCCGTCTTCGTGAGTCTGTCCACGATAACCCATATGGAATCATGTTTCTGGGAAGTGTTTGGTAGTCCCACGATGAAGTCCATACTTATGTCTTCCCATTTCCAGGACGGTATAGGTAACGGTTGAAGTGTACCGGCTACCTTCAAGTGGCTAGCTTTCACTCTCTGGCACGTGTCACATTCTGAGACATACGTAGCAATTTCTCTTTTCATTCTAGTCCACCAGAAGTTTTGCCTTAGGTCTTGATACATTTTGCTACTACCGGGGTGGATAGAGAATTTGGAAAGGTGTGCCTCATCCAGAATTTGCTTGCGGAGTTCACGATTCTTCGGAACGACTATACGACTTTCGAACCATAGAACTCCCTTATGGTCCTGGCGGAAACACTTATACTTCTCCTCACCTAGAGAGAGTTTTTGTTTGATGATCTTAATTCCTTCATCATGTAGTTGTGCCATGACGATTTGGTCGTGAAGAGCGGGCTCAACTGAGATGTGATTTAAAGTGCCTTGGGAAACCATTTCCATGTTAAGCTTCCTCATTTCTGCACACAATGTCTCATGGTAGGACTCCATGGATAAGCAATGGCAATGGGACTTGCGGCTTAGTGCATCCACGACTACATTAGCCTTACCGGGGTGATAGTGCACTTCAAGGTCATAATCCTTGATTAATTCTAGCCATCTCCGTTGTCTCATATTCAGATCGGCTTGTGTGAAGATATACTTGAGACTCTTATGATCCGTGTAGATATTGCACTGTGTACCCATGAGATAGTGCCTCCATATCTTCAGAGCGTGAATGACGGCTGCAAGCTCAAGATCATGAGTGGGATAATTCTGTTCGTGGGGCCGAAGGGCTCGTGAGGCATATGCAATCACTCTATTCTCTTGCATAAGCACACATCCTAGACCAGTACCTGATGCGTCACAATACACATCGAATGACTTGGTATTATCGAGTTGAGCTAACACAGGTGCAGTAGTCAGATGCTCTCTGAGAGTGTGGAAAGCTTCTTCACGTTTCTCATCCCATACAAACTTCACTTCCTTCTTTAACAGTTCAGTCATGGGTTTAGCAATTCGAGAGAAGTCCGGAATGAAGCGACGGTAGTAACCGGCTAAGCCGAGAAAACTGCGAATCTGATGAACAGAGGTAGGGGGTTTCCAATCCATCACCTCTTGTACCTTGCTGGGGTCAACAGCTATGCCTTCGCTGGAGATCGTGTGACCTAAGAACTTTACAGTATCCAACCAAAACTCACACTTAGAAAACTTAGCATAGAGCTGATGGTCTCTGAGTCGCTGAAGAACAATATGAAGGTGCTTGGCATGCTCTTCCTCATCCTTGGAATAGATAAGGATGTCATCGATGAACACTACGACGAATTTGTCCAGTTCGGGCATGAATACCGAATTCATGAGATACATGAAGTAGGCAGGGGCATTGGTGAGTCCAAAGGACATGACCAAGAATTCATATAATCCATATCGTGTGGAGAAGGCAGTCTTAGGAATATCGTAGGGGCGAATCTTGATTTGATGATATCCCGAACAAAGATCAATCTTTGAGAAGACTCTGGCTCCAGCTAATTGATCGAAGAGTACATCGATGCGAGGAAGTGGGTATTTATTTTTAACCGTTACCGCATTGAGAGGTCGGTAGTCCACACATAATCTTAAACTGTCATCCTTCTTCTTTACGAATAGGGCTGGACATCCCCAAGGTGACGTGCTAGGGCGAATGAAACCTTTGTCCAGTAGTTCTTGGAGTTGAATTTTCAGCTCTGCCAATTCTTTAGGGGGCATCCTATATGGTCTCTTGGATATAGGTGCAGTGCCTGGCTGTAGTTCAATAACGAACTCAATGTCCCTATCTGGTGGCATTCCGGGTAAGTCATCCGGAAAGACATCGGCATACTCGCATACCACTGGAATATTCTCTACGTTGGTCCTTCCATCTTATAAGCACAGGAATTCGTACAATCTTGGAACGGTAAGTAAAGGGTAGTGGCTCCGTGACTAGGTGAATTTATCTCAACGGCTCGGGAAGAAAGGTCCAGTGTGACTCCATGCATAGCCATCCAGTTCATTCCCAAAATAATGTCCATGCCGTCAAGAGGTAAAAGGACAAGGTCCGTGTCGATGGTTTTACTACCCAATTTGACTGGTACTTGTCTGACCATTTGATTTGAAGCAATTTTACCACCCGGTGTTGATATCATATATGACCCTTTTGTGTGACAAACATCCAAGCCTACTTTTGCACCGAATTTTGCACTTATGAAACTATGCGATGCACCAGAATCAAATAATATAACTGCAGGCTTGTTATGGATAGAGAATGTACCCGACATGACTGGGGCTCCTTCAGGAAGCTCTGCAAGCGTGGTGAAGTTAATCCGTCCTTGCTTGACTTGCAGGGTTTGTCTCTTGCCCCTGTTCTTGGTGTTCGGGTTGGATCCTTGACCTTGGTTGGGCTGTCCAGACTGAGGGCATTCTCGTGCGAAGTGGTTGGAACTCCCGCATTTGAAACAGCGATTCGCGGGGCTAGGTCGGAGAGATTGTTGAAGAACTGGCCTCGGACCATTCTGTGGAGGCATCGGGGGTCGTACCATGCCTGCCTGCTGTGGGGGTCTGGCAATCCATCTTCCTGGCTGCGGGGCCCTTGGTGGAGCTGTGGGTGCGGTATTTTGCACGATGCGATACCTTGGTGGTTGGGCACTTGATGGTCCTGCGGGTGCCTTTCTCTTCTTCTCTGCCCGGTGTGCCATGATACAGTGTTCCTGGGTAATGGCCATATTGACCAATTCGTTGTAGGTGTCAGCCCTGGCTAGGTTCAGACGTTCCTTAAGCTTGGTGTTCAGACCTCGGCGGAAACGATCACGCTTCTTGGCATCCGTATCGGTGTGATAGCCCGCATACTGGCATAGGTTGTTGAATGCTTGGGCGTACTGCAGCACGGTGTGGGTGCCCTGGGTAAGTGCTAGAAACTCATTCAACTTCCTCTCCATGAGACCCTCGGGGATATGATGTGCCCGGAACGCGGTCTTGAATTCATCCCAGTCGACTACATGATCAGCCGGGAGCATCGCAGAATAATGGTCCCACCACAGACGAGCGGTACCGCGAAGCTGTTGCGCGGCAAAACGAGCCTTGTTGGCCTCTGAGCATGGGGCCACAAGTAGTGTGAACTTGGATTCGATGGTGCGAATCCATGCATCTACGTCCAGGGGTTCCTCGGTCTTATGGAACAAGGGCAGCTGGGTCCCTAGGAAATCCGTGTATCCTGCAGCTTGGGGTTGGTGAGCATTGTGCCCACCCCTCTGCTGGTGTTGTCCTTGCACAATCTGACGCAGCAGCTCGGTTTGAGCGGCCATCACTTCCACCAAACTGGGCGGGGGTGGTGGCGATTGTCGCGAGCGGCTGCCACCGGCACCAAAACCCTCGGGGTTGCCACGGGTTGATCCAACCATCTGAAACGTGAAAGGTTACCATTAGCAACGCGATCCATATTACTTCCTTGATTCATAAATAATTGGTGTAGTCATAGACTTCCGAAGTCACAGCTAGAAGTATGGACAGAATCTCTGTTTGCTACGAGAAAAATCATAGCCTGCTGTGGGTCCATCCAAAACATCTCAAACTTTTGCAGTAGTCAGAGAATTTAGGAATGCACCACTTTGGTATTTAACTTCGGTGCTATAACTGTAGCTAAGGTGGTCGAAAGGCTCGTCCTTTGCCTTACTGTCTTAGCTGTTTTTCAGCAGATTGACCGGTACTGTTTCGCCTATGACTTAAACTAGCGAGGTCCAATGATGCTGAATTTTTGTGAGAACCTAGATCACAAAATTTAGCACAAGTTTGGTATTCAACACTCAGCCAAGTAATGCAAGGAGACATGGGTAAAAATTCCGACAAGTCTCAGCGATTGTGGATTTCATCGTTTACCAACTTACAACGAATCACCCAAGTTTATCGCCGTTCCTTACATGCTGAGGGTATCCACATGGTTCAGGTGTTCCCAACACAAAAGAGTTACTCAACTCCTAGTTAGCCTATTACAACACTTGCCAAAAGTTAGGCTACCCTATCAAGGAGTATGTGCAAAAGTCCTCCTAGGTCGTCATCTAGAAATCATCCAAGTCGTTGACGGACGACTCGCTGTGAGCAGGAGAGTGAGCTCCCATCTGAGGTGCCTGTGGTACCTCACCCTCAAAATCCATACCGGAGATACCATCAATCTCCTGTGGATCCTCCTCATCCTCCTCCATGTCCTCCTCATGGGGATGATCATTCTGATCATGGTGCCACTGAATGTGCTCATTAGCATCCTCCAACTCAAGGCTCAGATCATGGAGCTGCTCCTCCAACTGTGCTATCGTGGCATCTCTCTCACCCATGAGAGTGTCCTGTTCCTGAATTTGGCTCTCAAGTTGGCCAATCTGAGCATCTCTGTCCTCAAGATCCTGACTGAGCTCCTTAATCTGCTCATCCCTGGTATCTGCCATCATGTGGTAGGCCTGAGCAAGATCAGTGAGCTGCTCAAGCGCCTGACTCTGGAGAGTCTGAAGTCGGTAGAGTGCACTCATGCACCGCATGGAGGTATGAATAGTTTCCTGGGCATGAAAGTCTACCAAGTACTGTGCGTGCTGCACCCTGTTGAGCCAAAAGGGGTTGTTGTCCTGGGCAGCAGGAAACAAACCAATGGGAGCGAATGTGACAACCTCGGGACGCTGCGCACAAAAAGTGGTGAGCGCCCTCATGGCTGCAAGCTCCCAAATATCGGCCAAACGGCGACCAACAGCCTCAAGCTCCAAGGCGGGCCACTCCGGGTGTAGCGGGTGCGGAAAGATAGTCACGTTGACACGGCACTGGGTAACTCCATTTTCTGCAAACTCCAGTCCGGCGTAACGTGGGGGAATTAGATAGCCCGTGGTACGCAGAACATCCCACAAAATAGAGGGAAAGCCCTCCCGGTGGAGACACTGCGAGTGTACGTGTCCATCCTCATCCACCATCATAGCAACAGGCTCGGCCATCTGAACAAAAGATCAAATGGAGTGAGATAGCGAAAAACTGTGAACAGCACAAGGACAGATTCTGTATAGTGTGCAAAAATAACCATAACTTCCACAGTTCTAATCCAAAAATTCTCAAATTTCACCAGATCACTCCTAAGGTATTTGTGAACAACTTTTCTAGCCAACTCCAGAGCTAGATAGGTCTCTAGGATGGTCTTTTTCTTCAGGTTTTACCTTACTGTCTACCCAGAATTTTTCAGTGAACAGAGGGCCAGAGTTTCGTGCACCAGGGAAAATCTACCCAGCCAAAATTTACCAAATTTTAACAGCAGCTACCTGGGTAAATTTTGAACAAGTTTTTTGTTGTGCTCTTTTGCAGAAAACCGCAGGAAGGGGGCCTAAAAATTTAAGAGGCAGAAGGGCTTATTCTGGACAGAATTCTGACATTCCAAGGTTTCTGTTATTTCTCACTATCCATAAGTTCAGAATTTTTAATTTTTGAACAAAAGATAGAACACAAAATTTGGAACAATTTCTTCAACATGAACTTTATCAGAAAAGGTCATTTTCTTTGGCCAATAAATCGCTCTTTTCGGTAATGGCAGATTTCGGACAGTTTCGCTAGATGGTCCTTAGGCAAACCATGCTTAGATGCGCAAGAACCTTACCACTCTCATACAACGTATTCTCAATTTCCGATATATATGGTGATGATGCATGCACGTCCTATTCGTCCTCACAAACAAAAATAATTGCCAATTACTTTTGGTCTTACGAAGATAGTTTCGGTGGCATACACAATACGGCTCTCGCTATAATAGCTAGTCGAGTCTTTCCAATCGTTCCTTAACTTATCATAATCGCGGTTAGTGTACCTGCAGAAAATTGACAAAGCATATATATTTCATGAACCTTTCATGCCAGCACTCATGAAAGCGTCTGTATTCATTACCGTTGACTTATAGCAACGATATCTGTACAATTTCCGCCGTACAGACGACGTTAACATACGCTATCGAGATAGCGTATTCACGGGGGTACCGTCATGAGACGGGGGTATGAACAGCGATCGCCATACCCTGCGCCAAACCTTCTACTCCCAATATGTTCAACTAACAGTTGGCATATTGGCAGCACCTCAAGTAAGCCACTGCTTGAGGGCAGCGTTCGGTTCGCATCACCGACAGGAAGGCCAAGCTCTCTCAGTTGGCTGAGGATCCTTACCTTCTTACCTTAGCGATGAGTGCGTCGTTACAGAATTTAAGGTCGGTTGTACATGAAAGTAAGTTTTGACAGAAAGTAATGTGCTGGAAGTCAGTTGATAATATTTCATAAGTCAGATAGCCACCTAGTAAACTTTCCCATAATCCCTTAGGGCTTTACGAACTAGGCACCATCCTTAACGTACCAACGTATTTAGCAACACACCTTCTAGTCAAGTTTTATGAAAATAGGTTTTTACGGCTTGTCGCATTCTCTGACGTATGTATTTTGGCTCCGACGCCAGCTGTTGCTAGCTATGGCACCAGCTACAGCTCTGATACCAGCTGTGGCAGAACCACCTGAATTAATCCGGCTCAAGTGTATTAACCATCACCATTAGGGTAATTCCGGTTAACCTTACACTTCAAACGGAGTAATCCACTGGTCTGTCGGGTATAACCTCCCGATACAACCACGGTAATCGGATCGAGCGCCATACATACAAATGCTCACGTGACGATGAGCCCAGAGAATACCACATTCCATAAAATATTACAACATTAGCATGAGTAAATATTACAGACCAAGTTTTGAGTTTTAGGAACCAAGTACTTCAATGATCATAAATAAGTTCTTCAGAGTTTAAGTTGCAGCGGAAAATAAAACAACGGAAGCTACTTTGATGATAAGGATGTCTCGATGAAGCCCGTACGAGACATCACTCGGCATTATCTCCGTTGGACGGGGGCGTATCCCATTCCACCGACCAACCAGGGGGAAGAGTGCAGGGCCAAGTCAGGCTAGCAATCATATCTTCGAAGGTCTCACCTGAAAACGAGCCACAAGCAAGGCTGAGTATACTAATACTCAGCAAGACTTACCCGAGGGGTGGGATCTACTCCACCGACTCTAGATATGCAAGGCTTTTGGCTCAGGGGTTTGTTTTGCCGAAAAAGCTTCTACAGGTGGGTCCTTACTTTCAACTTTTAGCTCAAGATTCTAGTTTCGTTAACCATTCTAGGTGAGCAGCTATCCAAAAGCATACATGGTGAAACATTAAATTTTCATCCAACCAGTTCATTCATCCTCATTGTTCCTCTTCTTACTCTATGGGTAAAAATGGTTAAGCAGTCTCAATAGCCGTGAGAAACGGACGATTCGAATCGAATTTCTTAACCTTGCAAGGGAAACCCAAACACACGTCACGTGGTTACTCCCTAGAGTCACACGTGCAACTTTTCCCCTTTCTTTCCGGGTCGTGGATCGGGGCTACCCTCCGAGAGTACAAAAGCCCCACGCCACGGTTCGGCGCCGGGTCGTGACCACTCTCTGCACTCGCCATATGCACATGGGACCGAAGTTCAAAGGGTAGGATGCCGTCCCCTTGCCGGGCCAATCAGGTACTTAAGCTTACCGATTCCCATAATCTCGGCATGTGTTTAGTACGTTCAAATACTTAACCATCATTACCACACCCTGCGGCCTTAGCATTTTTCACTAGACAGACGGGCCTCAATTGTAACCATCGTTCCATAGCCCGTCCGTGTCCTTATGATTGCAGCGTGTAGTAGACATTCAACTCCTATTTTCTCGCGAGTGACAGGAAATCACTCGACTTTTACCGGAGTCCTAATAGCATAGCATTCTATCGAACCTTACGTCTAGTTTTCAAGCAAGGGTTCCTAACATCATGCAACTAAGTTTTCATTCAGTTCCTATAAACTTAATGCACAAGCAAAGAGTAGTGAGTTGCATAATTTAGGAAAGAGATGGTTTATGCTCCGGGGCTTGCCTTCGCAGTTCGCTTGGGGCTCTTCCAAACTTGGGCTCGGGTCTTCAAGAGCTTCAGTTAGATTCGCTTGAGCTTCACGCTGCTCACTCTCGGACGCGGGCACCAGCTCGTAAGTTCCGTCAGCGAGAGTCGTCGATTCTACATGAGTGCACAAGTTTAAGTCGTGGCAATGGTACTCGATACGATTTAAGAGTAATTACTACAATGGATAGTTTCTGGTCATGAACTTTTGGATTTAGGCACATTAGGGAATGATGTGCTTACTGTAAAATTTTCAGCCAATTTTATGTAACAGATTAATTATGAAAAATATATTACATAGTCACTGTTAGATCCTTGTTCTTTTTGTACAGAACAAATGGTGCAACAACTGAGTCTAAGATTTTTACAGAGCTTTCACTTATATATGCAGAAGCTACTGTAATTTTTGTAGGATTTATCATGCAGTATTCAGAGCATAGAAAATATGACATTCCACACCTAGACTATTCAAGGATTCATTTTTACAGGACCCTACACAGGGTTTTTGTCCCTGAAACTTTTTAAACAGCAACCTCTACCACAGTATATCTCCTAGTAAAAATTTAGGAATTTGCCAAGCTAAGATACTATTTTCTTGATTTAACGTATGTTCTTAGCACATAAATCAAATAAATAGGTTACTGTGAGATAAAAGTCTCCTAATTTTTCTCTGGCTTCTAGGCACCAATACACTAGCAGAGAAAAAGTTTCATTAGGTGATTCATCACCTAACTGTAGGGATAAAACATTCTACTTAAACATGATATGAAACTAAGTTTAATAAACAGTAAAGCTAGAGATGGAATTTGGGCCTGATCTTTTTACACAATCCTAAACATTAAGCAACTAACTCACTGCCCAAAATTTAGGGTCAGCATTGTTCTATAACAGTGGGTACAAAATAAGTCCATTAAAGCTTCCATTTAACATAGAGCAAAATATGTTGAGATTCTTAGAAACTTTTTGTAACAAAATTGGTAGAGTTTGTTCTAAGGATTCCAGAACAGTTGAGCTTGCATTTTTCTGAATTTTCTACGATTTTATACGAATTTTACAAGTTCACTAAATTTGAATCTAGATTTGAAATTTTCTTTTACAACTAGGTCCTTGAATCTTACGCGCAGACCCTTCTAAAGATTTAAATTCTTGCAATTGGGTCCTCGGGCGGCTCGGGTACGGTGGCCAGCCGAAATTCCGGCGAGGGGCTCGCCGGCGGCGAGGGGTGAGGGTCGGGGAAGGTTCGGGGGTGCGAGGGCTACCTTGTGGGGGTGTTGTTCAGGTGGGGGACGGCCGGGAAGGGCTCGCCGGCGTTGGAGCAGAGGCGGCGGCGGCGCGGCACGCGTCGACGGCGGTGCTCCGGCGGGCTTGGGGCGGTGTGGTCCGGTCGGCGAGCTTCAGTGGCGCGTGGGGAAGCTGCCCAGGGGCTTGGCTTGGACGGAGGCGGTCGGGGTCGAGCTGCCCACGGTGAGCAGGGGCGGCGGCGGCGGTGCTCCGGCGGTCCTGGGCGGCGTTGGGTGGGTCGGCGAGCTTCAGGGGGATGATGTAGTGCTGGCTGGAGGCTCAATTTGGGCTGTGGGCGGCGGTGGAGAGCTGTCCACGGGCGGGCGGCGCTCGGCGGCAGCAATGGCGGCGGCGAGTGCGTTCTGGGTGCGTGGCTCGCGCGGGCGGTCGGAGCTCGGCCTTTATAGGGGCAGGAGGGAGTGTGGAGGGGCCTGGGCAACGCGCGGGGCGGGGGCACGGCACGGCGCGCACTGGGCGCGGCGGGCGGCGGCAGAACGCCGGCACGGCGTGCGGCGAGCGGGCGTGGTGACTGGGCGGCCGGGATATGGCGTGGGTGCGAGAGATAACGTGGCGCGCGGAGTGGTGGAGCAGCAGCTGCAGCGGCTCGGGCGGAGGGCGGGCGCGGCGACTGGCGGGGCGCGGGAGCCGGGGCGGCACGGCGGGGCGTGGCGACTGGGCGCGACGGGCGGCGGGGCTGGGCGCGGCGGCGTCGCGTGCACGCGCGGGCGCTCACTGGGCCTTGCGGCGTGGGGAGGGGGCAAAGCCGGCCGTGGCGGGGTGGTGCGGCGGCCACTGGTCTGGCGCCTCGCGCCAGTCAGGCGTCGCCGGCCACCTGGTGCGCGGCGGTCGGGCGGGGAGGAGAGAGAGGGGGGGGGGGAGGGGGGGTGGGCGCGAGGGCCTGGATGCGAGAATTTGGAAAACTTCAGGGGGCTGGGTGCAAACAGGGCGTTTTCTCCTCTTTCTGATTTGAATTTCAAAAGCTTTTGAACACGAAAGTTGTTCAAAATAAAAAGTTCTACAACTTTGGTTTCAGGCAAAATCTCATTTGGCTTATGGTTTGAAAGTTAAATTTAAAAGTTCAAAAGTAACCAAATGTGCTCAAATTAAATTTGAATTCCAACTGAACTCGTTCTAATTTTTTCCACCCTTTCATTAGTTGGTTTAAGCATAGAGTTAGGCTAATGACATTGATTTTGGAAATGTAATTACCAGGGTTGTCACACCACCCGCTGTCAACTGCTCAGACGGCCACGATGCAACAGAATCCGCCACACGTTTCAATACATCACCCGGCTGTACCGTCGCTGATCCACCAACATATGCCGGCGCCCCGAACAGCTGTTCATCAGCAGCAAGTGGATTGGACAGCGAGAATAGCAGAGGTAATTCAAGACCAATTCGGGTTAAAGCCAAAAGTACAAACTTATACGTACAAGACGCCATACCCATCGGCCTACGATCTACTGCCGTTTCCGCACCGGTACAAAGTTCCTGACTTTACCATGTTTTTGGGGCTGGACGACACCTCTACCATGGAGCACATAAATAGATTCATCATCTAGTGCGGAGAAGCCGCCACACAAGATGCTCTGCGGGTGCGTCTGTTCTCGTCGTCTCTATCTGGATTGGCCTTCCAGTGGTTCACTACCTTATCACCCAATTCCATCGTTACTTGGGCCGATCTAGAAAAGCAATTCCATAAGTACTTCTACTCGGGAGTACACGAGATGAAGCTTTCAGATTTGACCACCCTCAAGCAAAGGAGCGACGAACCAGTAACTGGCTACATACAGAGGTTCAGAGAGGTCAGAAACAAATGCTATACCCTAGCCCTGACCGATGCTCAGTTGGCCGATATCGCCTTCCAAGGCCTCCTACCACATATCAATGAGAGGTACGCCTCACAAGAATTTGAAAGCTTAAGTCAGATCGTTCACCGATTGGCCGGTCAGGAAATACGTTCGTTTGAGCAGCGGAGGAATTTCCAGAAAAAGGTGGCATATTTGGAAGGGTCTGAATCTGAGGAAGAAGAAGAAATCGGCCTAGCAGAATCGGTCAAAGGGAAGAAGCCGATATCGTGCCCTTTCGGCAAGAAAGAACTAGAGGCGTTCGGTTTTGACACGTCAAAGGCCGATAAAATCTTCGACTTACTTCTCCAGGAGGGGCAGATCAAGCTCTTACCTTACCATACCATTCCCTCGGCCGATCAGCTCAAAAAGATGAAGTATTGCAAATGGCACAACGCTACATCTCTTGACACGAACAAGTGCAAGATCTTCTGTCAGCAGATACAGTCGGCCATTGAGCAAGGCAGACTGAAATTCGAAGTCCCAGCAAAGCCGGTAAAGCTGATGAAGATTGATCAGCATCCTTTCCCTGCTAACATGGTTGACACGGGAAGAAACTCACTTCAAACCAAGGTGCTGACGTTGGAATCGGCTAGAAGAAGCGGCGCCGTGGACCCTAGAAAGCAAGTTACGGTAAACGATGTCAAAGGGAAAAGACGGGCTGAAGACGAGGGCGAAGGATCAGAACGATCACGTAGACCCGTCGCTTCCCAATTCTTACTCAGCAAATATCAGCGGCAGCAGGAACGGTCGAGGCACCACGATGAGAGGATACGCCGAAACGAAGATCATTGGCGATGTCCGTTCTTCATCCATTGCTGGGAAAACGACCTCAGATTGCCATCAGCCGATAATTGCCCTGAGTGCAGCGGATCAAGTCGCAACGATCGTCCGTTCAAAAGATCTCGCTCCAGAGATAGAGGATCAGAGCCGATCAGCAGAAACTGGCGCGAACAAGAAGGTCGGCGCCTTTCAGTACATGATCGGCTGGGGGGCAGAGTTGACCGGTATGACCGGTCGAAGGGCAGGATCAACCAGCAGAAGCGACTGGGAGGCAGAACCAGCGTACATGATCGGCTGAAAGAAATGGCTGATGCTAGGGTGTCAGATGAAAACCCTCTAGGAAAGGAACCAGACTGGGAGCATGCCAAACCGCCGGCCAGACCAGTAAACCCCAGGTGGTGCCCTGATGGACTGTCTAAATCTCAAAATCGAAGAATCCAACGCCTACACCAATGGGAACAACAAGAGGAAGAGCAGAGACAGGTGCTGGATAAGAAAAATGACAGGTCTCGGGTCTGGCGCCCCAAGAGAAACAACAACAAAGAGGGCGACAATCAAGAATCGGCAGTTGATGTCAACATGGTGTTCATATTGCCGATGGAGTTCATGGCGCCCGCCGATCGAGATAAAGCGACAAGGATGGGGGAGCAGATGGCGCAGTTGGTTTTGGAGCCGATGACAGCCACCTTTGAGAAACCGGAAGACGAAAAATGGCAACATCTCAAGGCACTATTTCTCAAAGGGCACGTTAACGGACGACCCGTTACCAGGCTGCTAGTCGACGGAGGTGCTGCGGTCAATATCATGCCATATGCCATGTTCCGGAAGTTAGGCAAAAGTGACGAAGACCTGACCAAGACGGACCTGATGCTCAAGGACTTCGAAGGCAACGTGTCTCCCGCTCGCGGAGCGCTCTGCGTCGACCTCACCATCGGCAGTAAGACCCTTCCCACTACCTTTTTTATTATTAATGGTAAGGGGTCCTACAACATGTTGCTCGGTCGCGATTGGATACACGCGAATTGCTGCGTTCCGTCTACAATGCACCAATGCCTTGTACAGTGGGTCGGCGACAGTACAAAGATAGTCACCACCGATTCCACCTACAGTGTTGCAGCGGCCGACACGCAACAGTGGAGCTGTGAACACGTCAAGTGTATATCTGGTAGAACTTGGGACACTGATTTCCTGAAAGTGTCCAATTTTGGTCTATAGCCGATCCAAGCAGTTGGCTCTGAAGATTCAGATTAGATGGATCAGTTCGTCCGAGAAGACTGGAAGCTTGGGCATGGATTTACGTCGGCCGATTCATTAGAGATGGTGGATTTAGGAGTGGTAGCAAGCCAAGGCCGACGTATATTAGTGCTAGCTTGGATCCCGGATACAAGTGTAAATTGACAAGTTTATTAAAAGAATTCAAAGATTGCTTGGCTTGGGAATACCATGAGATGCCTCGTCTAGACCGGTCCATTGTTGAACACCGGTTGCGTATAAAATCAGGATATCGGCCATATCAGCAGCCTGCACGACGGTGCAACCCCAAAACTCTACCTGATATAAAGGCCGAGATCACAAGAATGATTGAAGCAAGATTTATTCGGCAATGCCGTTACGCCGAATGGATTTCTAATATTGTACCTGTATATAAGAAAAATGGAAAGTTGCGCGTATGCATCGACTTCAGGAACCTAAATCAGGCTACACCGATGGACGGGTATCCGATGCCGACAGCCGATGTTTTGATAGATGTTGTCGCAGGACATAAAGTCATCAGTTTCATGGATGGTAATGCTGGGTACAATCAAATATTAATGGCCGAGGAAGATATTTCGAAGACGGCTTTCAGGTGTCCGGGCCACCTCGGTTTATTCGAGTGGGTTGTAATGACCTTTGGGTTAAAGAACGCCGGCGCTACATACTAGCTGGCTATGAATTATATCTTTCACAAGCTCATTGGTGTATCGGTGGAAATCTACATCGACGATGTGGTGGTCAAGTCGAAAGGCCATCGGGAACATCTGGCCGATTTACAAGAGGTATTGGAGTGCACAAGAAAGCATGGGTTGAAAATGAACCCGAACAAGTGTGCATTCGGCGTATCGGCTAGGCAATTCTTAGGATTCATGGTCCATGAGCACGGGATAGAGGTTAACCAGAAGACCATAGCTGCCATCAATAAGGTTGTAGTCCCGCAAAATAAAACTGAGCTGCAGTCCCTCATCGGCAAGGTCAATTTTATTAGAAGATTCATATCCAACCTGTCTGGGCGTATTCAAGCTTTCACTCCTTTGTTGAAATTGAAGCCCCATCAGGAATTCATGTGGGGAGAGGAACAACGCAAAGCGTTAGAAGATATCAAGCAATATCTAATTTCACCACCGGTGTTAGTCCCGCCACTGCTTGGTAAGCCGTTCAAATTATATTTATCGGCTGACGAACAAGCTATCGGATCGGCACTGGTACAGGAGTTCGAAGGAAAAGAACGGGTGGTATATTATGTCAGCAGAAGACTCCTGGACGCCGAAACAAGATATTCCCCGATGGAATGGTTGTGCCTGTGTCTATACTTCTCGCCTCGAGGGGCAAGCCGCAACCAACAACCAGGCAGAATACCGAGCCGTCCTAAAAGGTATCCAATTGTTAAGGGAAGTCAAAGCTGATGCAGTCGAGATTTCTGGAGATTCCATGCTCATCGTAGATCAGTTAACGGGGAAATCTGAATGCAAAGATGATATCTTAAGGATTTACTATGAGGATTGCCTCCAGCTGTTAAAGGAATTCAAGTCTGCGGTGATTGAGCACATTCCCAGAAATTACAATGAAGAGGCCAATAGGCTTGCCTAACACGCGTCCGGATATCGGCCGATTCAAGGGGATATGATTCTGGAACTCGCGGCCGACGATTGGCGAAAGGAGATTGCCGATTACTTGAAGGATCTGTCCTAGAAGGTGGATCGGCGAGTGCGTTTTCAGGCCACGAAATATGTGTTACTCGAAGACGATTTGTTTTACCGGACGATTGATGGGGTTCTTCTCAAATGCCTAGGAACGGAAGAAGCAGAGGTCCTGATGGGGGAAATCCATGAAGGTGTATGCGGAGCCCATCAATCGGCTCACAAGATGAAGTGGATGATCAGAAACAATGGGTATTATTGGCCGACGATTCTCGAAGATTGTTTCAAATATTATAAAGGTTGCCAAGACTGTCAGAAGTTTGGCAATGTGCAGCGCGCGCCAGCTTCGGCTATGAATCCGGTAATCAAGCCGTGGCCGTTCAGAGGTTGGGAATAGATCTCATCGGGCAGATTCACCCTCCATCAAGCAAAGGGCACAAGTTTATATTAGTAGCCACTGATTATTTTACCAAATGGGTGGAGGCAGTTCCTTTAAAGACCGTGACATCAGCCGATATGATCGGTTTCGTTAAGAACCACATTGTTTATCGGTTTGGTATTCCTTAGACTATTACAACTGATCAAGGAACGATGTTCACCTCAGGGGAGTTCGGAGAATTCGCCGCCGATATGGGGATTAAATTGTTGAATTCTTCTCCGTACTATGTTCAAGCCAATGGCCAGGCCGAATCATCCAACAAGGGGATAATCAAGTTGATCAAGAGGAAGATAGGGGAGCAACCCAAGAAGTGGCACATGTCTTTGGCTGAATCTCTATGGGCTTATAGGATGGCTTGCCACGGGGCCACTAAGATATCTCCTAATCAGTTGGTATATGGTCATGAGGTAGTATTGCCTTGGGAATTAAGGACGGGGTCAAGGCGTATATCGCTTCAAGATCAGTTGACGGCCGATGACTACTCCTTCCTCATGAAGGAAGAGCTCGATGATTCGGCGAGTCAGCGACTGAGGGCCCTGGTTAGCATCGAAGAAAAGAAGAAAAGGGTGGCCAGATGGTATGACAAGAAGGTCAAGGTTAAACAATTCTCCCAAGGAGATTTGGTATGGAAGTTGGTGCTGCCGATAGGGTCTAAGGATCCCAAATTTGGTAAATGGTCGCCCACTTGGGAGGGGCCGTATAGAATCGGCCGATGTGCTCCGGGAAATGCATATATACTAGAAACTATCGAAGGGGAAGAATTCACAAGGGCCTTAAACGGGAGATATCTAAAGAGATACTATCCAAGTATATGGGTGGGTGGATAACTTGCGGTAAGGTTCATCAAGACAACGTGGCCAACTCCCATTGGCTCTTGTCTATAAAGCCGATGTAAAAATGACGTCACCTTGAGGAGGAGACATTTTGATTTGGTCCGACCGACTCATTATTCGGTGAAAACAGCAGAGTACATGGCCGACATGGTACAAGTCACCCTTAGAATAAAAAGTACCAATATATCTATTGATCACGCTTTTTATTGATCTCTCTCTCAATCCGGCCTAATTTTATCAAAAGGCGGATGCTCTTCTCCTCCAGATCCTCCATGGTGGCTTCAGCGTCGACTTGATGTGGGAGTGGATGGCTCCTGTCAAGGGGTGGTTTGGATGTTCCCGCTGCAGCATCTTCAAGGGCAACTGAGCGAGGGAGTGGATGACTCCTTTCAGTTGACGGTCGCCTGGAGCAGTTAACATCTATATGGTCCCAGATTTTCTGGACGTCAGCAGGAACATGACCTTTGAGTTCTTCAAAATGAGCTTTTATCAGATTTATGTCCGCCTGCGACAATGGTTCATCTGAATGCATAACTTCAATCACTCGTTCCAGACCGGGACTAAGGCGTTTCGGCTAAAGAAGGAGCAAACAACTATCCAGTGTCAGAGCGATTGAGATGTCAAGGGAGGAAATAGAAGAGGGTTCGTACCTGGTTGACAGAGAAGGAGGAAGATGAAGAAGACATCTTGATGTCTAGCCTGGGAGGATAAAGATCGAATTATTGGAGGGGAAGAAGATGGGTAATACAGACGCCTTTGGAAACGATATGAGATCTCATACTTATAGAAGGAAGGGGGTAAAGAGATGGCAGGATGCGTCCCATCGGAGTAAAAGCGTTAATAAATGAAAATCTGCCAAAGAAGACGGTCCAAGTTTGAATCTGCGCGTCAACATTAAGAGGGCATTAAATGTTTACAGGATTTTTTACAATTCACCCAAGGAGGGCATCAATGGTTGCAATCGCTCGTTGCCTAATTTGATCGGCCGAGTCTAACACTTTTGGCATATGACGATGAATTTTTATTGCTTCACGGGCCAGGTTATGTCTTTCTTGCTTCAGCTCGGCGATGACAGATGGAAGGTCTTGGAGTCTCTTTTCTTCAGCAGCTATGGCCTTGGTCACCTGCTCCATCTCTTTGGCGAGCTCTGCCCTTCGCTGTTTGAGGCGATCTATGGCGCCGACGATATCTGGACGGGAGTTCTCAAGGAAGTTGATTCGCTGATGCACCTCTTGGGCTCGGTGTTTGTAAGAATCTTCTTCCTCGCGGGCTTTCGCTAGCTTGGCGTGATCGGCCATATGGCGCAAGGCCCTGAACACCGAAGTCTGCATTGACTCTATATATGCAGCAGGATCCAGAGCCTCTTTCGCTTCCTCTGGAATTTGGCCTCTGATTTCATTAAGAAGTCGCCGAATTGATGAGGCATCTCCCACTAATCGGCTGATATCATCTTGAAGGAGGGTTCGCATTCGCATACTCTCGAGCTTGGCACGGACGTCATTAGGAATTGAGCTCGACATGACTTGGTGTGAAGCGACCTCTTCATCGTCAGAAAGGGGAACCGCGAAAGAGAAAAGACTATTATTGGGAGTGTCTTGTTCCTGCGAAAGAATATAAAAAAGTAAAAATACGGATTAGCTGACAGCAGGGGGGAATCGGCCGATTTGGGTGATAAGTTCGTTACCTCTTTGAAGCGGATTTCTCTTGCTTGCGCCGGCGGGAGTGCCACCCTCGTCTCGGGAACCGGCGCGATCGGCTCATCAGAATAGGAAGACTCGACGACTATCAGTGCCCTGCTCGGGCCAGCCTCCTGAAAAGGTATGGGAAGCAGATTTTATGAATATACTGCGAATAATTAAGTCTGATGATATAAGATGCCTGCCATACCTCTGTGAGTCTTCCGGCCGGTGTTTGTTGGGGAGGTACAATCGACGCACCCAGATTGGCCTGCATCAAAATCGGTTAGTTTTTGTTGAATATCAAGAAATTGAATCACTGGCGTTTCGGCTTCCGCTTGGGACGTAGCCGATTGCTGCGGAGACTGCGCTGGGGCAATTCGTGCAGCCTGGCAGAAGGAAGAGGTTAATATTGGTAGAATACTTAAAACTATGTGAAGTAAGCGGAATTACCTGAACAGCTTCTACCAGCAATGATGCAGCGGCCGCTCCAACTTCTGTAGCAGTCTGGAGATCGACCTCCTCGGCAATCGGCAAAGTTGGCGCAGTTGGAGTTTCAGTCGATGCCACCGCCGATTGATCAGCCGGCCCTATGCGGGCACGTACTCGGCGGCTTGTCTTCTTTAAAGTAGGCCTTTTTGGTGTTTGCTTCCATCGGCCGCAGGTGATATCTTTGATGGTCGGGGCGTGATGGCCGATAAGTGGGAATGGTGTGTATGGGTGATTGCTCTCTATCGGCCTACCACTTCGGCTCCGCGTCGGGGGAAGTTGACTTTCGGACTGAAAAAGGAAATACAAGTTAGCGGCGATTTGTAGCATGAAAAGGGATAATGTTGAAATCGGCTGGGAGAAAGGTAATACCGCTGCATTTGAGTCAATGTTGTCTGGGTCCAAACTATTACAATATGTTGAGGGAGACGAACAGAAGAGATGTTGCTTCCATTCTGCCCACCATAATTTGAATTGTTGGACGGCAAAGGGAGCCACTATCCAGTTGTTTAAATTGATGGTATTGGAGTCTGGCATCAGATTGCACAGCCGACTGTAGTCGAGGCTCTTGGTGAGTTCATCTCGGAATTTTGCACGGCCGGCAAAATAGACTTGAATCGGTAGCTGACCAAAGCCGAATTGCCGTGCTGCGACTGATGGACTATAAAATTCATAGGTTGGGAAGTCTTTTCCAGAAAAGAAATTTGCCGGTAAAGTCCCTAGCTTGATCAGAATATCCATAAGATCACCATCAAAAGAGTTAGATGATGAATCATAACAGACGGGAAGCTCGAAAATTGGCTCTATCATCTGATACGGATACCAGCTGGTGGTCTCTTCACTGAAGCCGTTGTAAAAACATCTGAAGTATTCCGCCGTTCGGGTGGCAGTGAACTAACAACCAGGGAAGACTGATGCTGCTTCTCCAAAAGAGGTGCACCGTCGTCTTATGGTGGGATTCTCCTCTGACTCGATATTGGAAAATGTTTTGGTCTCTATCTGCTGTTGGGAGACCTTGCTCATATACAGGTTAAGCCAAAGGGTGATGAACCACCAAGGACCACCAGGATTACCAATCGGCTCCCCTTTTTATAATTTGACGCCGATTTGGTGCATCATATGGTAGGCCAATCCTAACAGATGCTTCCCAAGGGAGATGGCGGATCCTATAGACAGGGCTTCTGCCAGAGCTTGTGTATTGGAGGAAGGGCCAACTGCTCTGCCACAGAAGAAATGCTTCTCTAGCCACATCATTAAGAATGTCGTATGTTCTCTCTCTGAAATCGTCCCGGTCCTCATGTTTTTGCTGATATACCCCTTCCACCTGCCGATTCCTTTTGTCTCTAGCCGATGGGTTGGTTTGGTCAGATAATCGAAGGGTGTATCAGGGGAAGAAATGTCAAGGCCGGTCAGCATCAGGACATCGGCCAGGGTTGGAGTCATAGGTCCGTGCCCAAAGAGAAACGCGTTGAGCGCGTCGGATCAGAAATAGGAGGCCGCTATCACCAAGGGTTCATTTTTCTCCATTTGGGATAAAGAAAGATTGATGCACTGGCCGATTTTTAACTCATCCCACAGAACTCTCTTGGACTTGGCTAATCTTTGGTATCATTCTTTCCAGCCAGGGGTTTCATTCGGCCAAGATCTAAAAGCACCTGCCCACTGACCCAAATCCATAGGTGATTGCTTGAAAGGAATTCTATGGGTTTCTAAGTTGATCAAATCAGTTGGGTCTGGATTCCCCATAGGACCTAAGCAGATGAGACCAGGGGTTTCGGAAAGGGGAATAGTGATCTAGTGCCTAAATGCCTAAAAAAGGGGAAAAGGGAAAAACTGAGAATGGATCTAAAAAGTGCTTGAGCAGTAAAAAGTAAAAGAGGAAAAGTTTCGGATGATTACCTCCAGAATAAAATTCATCGTCGCCGATGGAGCCACCGATGGAGTCACTGATGGGACCGCCGTCGCCGAGGGAGTTGCTAGTGGAACCTTCGCGGTTGGTGGAGTTGCTGATGGCGCCGCCATTGGAGGGATGAACCATATGGCAGGCGTGAGAGAAATCGCCGGAGGATGCGGTTGGAGACCGAGAGGGTGCTGGGAGAAGATGAACAGTGATTCGCTGCGGAGGAGATTACTAGGCTCGTGGGGAAGGAGCGGCGGAGAACGTTGGTACTTAAAAACAGTCCGAGAGAGAAAGGGTAAAGGCGGGATTTTTGCCGCGCCGTCTACACGAATTCCAGGGGAACAGTTCTCAAGGGTCCGGTTCGAGAAGATTGCAATCATCATGAAGAAGACCGCGAAATGGAGAAAGATTTTTGCTACGTTTGTTTCAGAGAAAAGATTAGAAAAAAGAATTTTGAAGTAAAAGTCATGTTTTACTCCGAAACTGAGGGCATGTGTTGACGCCAGATTTTGACACGTGTTGAATCGGCGTCAGGAAAGGGAGAGACTGGCCGATGTGGCAGATTTAAAGGCTACAGTTGGGAATCGGCCGATTGAGGCTACAGTTAGGGATCGACCGATTGGCGATACAGCTTGCGCCAACAGATAGGGGGATGAAGCCATTGGAATCCCAACAGAAGATCTCAGTCAAAAATGACCTGACGTTGGTCAAAAGAACGATGCCGACTCGGTCGTGAAGCAATGGAAAGAATCCGGACTGGACTAGGAGATGGCGACAGAAGATTCTGTGGGAGCCCGTTTCCTTTAGGAAAATATTATAGATATAGTAGTTTTCTATTTAAATCAAGTTTGTAACGGATCGTAATCGATCAGGAGTCTTAGTCCTAGGGTATAAATAAGAGCCGTCAGGGTTTTGTAGGATATACATCAATCAATCAACAAAACAATCTGCTTTTTCATCGTACTTTACTTTCAAGTCGGCGACTTCGCCATTACTTCTTTTTCTTTCACGAGTTCGTACGGATTGGCAGGGCTGCATCGACACGTTCTCCGGCCAATTGGTAGGTTCCGCTTATCGAATAATATCTAAGCTTTAACTTCGGGCGCATCGCCATTGTTTCGTTTAGATTTATTCTCTAGTTATCGATATTTACCAGAATTATAGGTTTTACCTATTGTTCTAGTTTTATCACCAGTTATCTAGCTTGAGATCGAAACTATCGGCTTTATCATTGCTTTCCCTCGTTTATTATCATACAGCCGATTAGATCTATTTCAAGTGTTGCATCTGTAATAATTGTTTAAGTTGCTCCAACAGTTTTCTTTGTAATTATTACGTGATTATCGGCTGATCCATAGCCGGTCATCTTCATAGAAAATCGGCCGATTCGCTGATACGCTTTTCGGGACAGATCGGAACCTCAGCCGATCGGAATGCCCAGAATTTAATACGTTTATTTCCTTGTCAATCAACAGGTCAGATTGACTGGCACGCCGCGCGAACCGCACTAGGGCAATCACCCGAACAGGAGTTAAGCAGATTCTCCCGGGTCGTGTGTCCGACGCTGAAGGTCATCGGCCGATTCCTGGCCGATTTTTAGCGCCAACACGGCCGTATCATCAGCCTGCACGATGATGCAACCCTAAAATTCTACCTGATATAAAGGCCGAGATTACAAGATTTATTAAAGTAAGATTTATTCGGCAGTGCCGTTACGCCGGGTGGATTTCTAATATTGTACCCGTATACAAGAAAAACATAAATTGCACGTATGCATCGACTTCAGGAACCTAAATCAGGCTACACCGATGGACGGGTATCAAATGCCGACAGCCGACATTTTGATAGATGCCGCCGCAGGACATAAAGTCATCAGTTTCATGGATGGTAATGCTGGGTACAATCAAATATTAATGGCCGAAGAAGATATTTCGAAAACGGCTTTCAGGTGTCCGGGCCACCTCGGTTTATTTGAGTGGGTGGTAAGGACCTTTGGATTAAAGAACGCCGGCGCTACATACCAACGGGCTATGAATTATATCTTTCACAAGCTTATTGGTGTATTGGTGGAAATCTACATCGACGATGTTGTGGACAAGTCAAAAGGTCATCAGGAACATCTGGCCGATTACGAGAGGTGTTAGAGTGCACAAGGAAACATGGGTTGAAAATGAACCCGAACAACTGTGCATTCGGTGTGTCGGCCGGACAATTCCTAGGATTCATGGTCCATGAGCACGGGATAGAAGTCAACAAGAAGACCATAGCTGCCATCAACAAGGTGGTGGCCCCGCAAAATAAAACTGAGCTGCAGTCCCTAATCGGCAAGGTCAACTTTATCAGAAGATTCATATCCAACTTGTCCGGGCGTATTCAAGCTTTCACTCCTTTCTTGAAATTGAAACCCGATTAGGAATTCGTGTAGGAAGAACACGAAGAAGACATCTTGGCGTCTAGTCTGGGAGGATGGAGATCAAGTTGTTAGAGGAAAAGAAGACGGGCGATGCGAATGCCTTTGGAAACGATACGTGGCCTCATACTTATAGAAGGAAGAGGGTGAAGGAATGGTAGGATGCGTCCCATCGGAGTAAAAGGGTTAATAAATGAAAAGCTGCCAAAGAGGGCGGTCCAAGTTTGAATCCGCACATCAACGACAAGAGGACATTAAATGTTTACAGAGCATTCAGTACTTTTACAGTTCACCCGAGGAGGGCATTAATAGCCGCAATCGCTCGTTGCCTAACTTGATTGGCCGAGTCTAAGGTTCTCTGGTCGTCATCAGCCGATCCAGGGACTTCTGGCATATGACGATGGATTTTTATTGCTTCGTGGGCCAGGTTCTGCCTCTCCTGCTTCAGCTCGGCGATGACGGATGGGAGCTCTTGGTGTCTTTTCTCTTCAGCAGCTATGGCCTTGGTCACCTGTTCCATCTCCTTGGCTAGCTCTGCCCTTCGCTGTTTAAGGCGGTCTATGGCACCAACGATATCTTGGCGAGAGCTTTCAAGGAAGCTGATTCGTTGATGCACCTCTTGAGCTCGATGTTTGTAGGAGTCTTCCTCCTCGCGGGCTTTCGCTAGTTTGGCGTGATCGACCATATGGCGCAAGGCCCTGAACACTGGAATCTGCATTGACTCTATCTATGCGGCGGGTGCTAGAGCCTCTTCCGCTTCCTCTAGAACTCGGCCTCTAATTTCACTAAGAAGTTGCCGAATCGGCGAGGTGTCTTCCACTAGTCGGCCAATGTCGTCTTGGAGGAGGGTCCGTATGCTCTCAAGCTTGGCACGGACGTCATCAGGGATCGAGCTCAGTGTGACTTGGCGCGAGGCAACCTCTTCATCATCAGAAAGTGCAACCGCAAAGGAAACAAGACTGTTGTTGGGAGTGTCCTGCTCCTGCGAAACAATACAAAAATAAAAATACGGATTAGCCGACGGTAAGGGGAAATCGGCTGATTTGGGTGACAAGTTTCTTACCTCTTTGAAGCTGATTTCTTCTGCTTGCGCCGGGGGGAGTGCTACCCTCATCTCGGGAACTGGCGCGATTGGTTCATTGGAAGAAGAAGATTCGATCATTATCGGTGCCCTGCTCGGGCCAGCCTCCTGGAAAGGTATGGGAAGCGGATTTTTATAAGTATAATGCGAATGATTAAGTCTCATGATATATAATGCCTGCCATACCTCTGTGAGTCGTCCGGCCGATGGTTGTTGGAAAGGTACAATCGATGCGCCCAGGGTAGCCTGCATCAAAAATCGTTTAGTTTTTGGTTAAGTATCAAAAAATTGAGTTAAGAAACTCTCTACCTCAGTGGGAGGAATTGTCGGCGTTCCGGTTTCCGCCTGGAATGTAGCCGATTGCTGCGGAGATTGCACTAGGACGATTTGCGCAGCTTGACAGAAAGAAGAAGTTAATATCGACAGAATACTTAGAAGGATGTGAGGTATGCAAAATTACCTGAACAGCTTCTACTAGCACTGATGCAGCAGCCGCTCCAACTTCTGTAGCAGCCTGGGGATCGACTTCCTCAATAATCGGCAGAGTCGGCGCAGCTAAAGGTTTAGCCGATGCCGCCATCGACTGATCAGCCGGTTCTATACGGGCACGCACTCGGTGGCTTGTGTTCTTTAAAGAGGGTTTCTTCGGTGTTTGTTTTGATCGACCGGTGGTGATGTCTTCGATGGTTGGGGCATGGTAGCCGATGAGTGGGAATGGTGTGTATGGGTAGCTATTCTCTATCGGCATACCACTTCGGCTCCGCGTCGGAGGAAGTCGACTTTCAGACTGAAAAGGGAAATAAGAGTTAGCGACAAATTTGTAGCATAAAAAGAAATAACATCGAAATCGGCCGAGAAAAGGGCAGTACCGCTGCGTTTGGGTCGATGTTGTCAGGATCCAGATCATTGCAATATGTTGCAGGAGATACACAAAAGAGATGCTGCTTCCATTCTGCCCACCATAACTTGAATTGTTGGACAGCAAAAGGAGCCACTATCCAATTGCTTAGATCAATGGTACTGGAGTCCGGTACTAAATTGCACAGCCGATTGTAGACAAGGCCCTTAGTGAGCTCATCTCGGAATTTTGCGTGGCCGGCAAAATAAATTTGAATCGGCAGCTGACCAAGGCCAAACTGCCGTGCTGCAACTGATGGGTTATAAAATTCATAAGTTGGGGAGTCTTTCCCAGAGAAGAAGTTCGCCGGTAAGATCCCTGGTTTGATCAAGGCGTCGGTGAGATCATTATCAAAGGAGTTGGACGTCGAGTCATAGCAGAAGGGAAGCTCAAAAAGTGGCTCTGTTCTTTGGTACGGGTACCAACTAGTAGTTTCTTCACTAAAGCCGTTGTAAAAGCATCTGAAATACTCGGCTGTCTGGGTGGCGGTGAACTGGCAACCAGGGAAAGCTGATGCCGCTTCGCCGAAAGAGGTGCACCATCGTCGTACTGTGGGGTTTTCTTCTGACTCGATGTTGGGGAATGTCTTGGTCTCTATCTGCTGCTGGGAGATTTTGCTCATGTACAAGTTGAGCCAGAGGGTGATGAACCACCAGGGGCCACCAGGGTTACCAATCGGCTCTCCCTTTGACAGTTTGACGCTGATCTGGTGCATCATGTGGTAGGCCGATCCTAGCAGATGCTTCCCGAGAGGGATGGCGGCTCCTCTTGACAGGGCTTCGGCCATATCTTGTGTGTTGGAAGAAGGGCCAACCGCTCTACCGCAGAAGAGGTGCTTCTCTAGCCACATCATCAAGAACGCTGAATATTCTTTCTCCAAAATCATCCCGGTCCTCATGTTTCTGTTGATATACCCTTTCCACCGCCCGATTCCTTTCGTCTCTAGCCGATGGGTCGGCTTGATAAGATAATTAAAGGGTGTATCGGGGGAGGAAATGTTGAGGCCGGTCAGCATCAGGACATCAGCCAGAGTTGGGGTCATGGGTTCGTGCCCAAAGAGAAATGCGTTGAGCGCGTCAGACCAGAAATAGGAGGCTGCTATTACTAGGGGTTCATTCTTCTCCATCTAGGACAAAGATAGATTGAACTCTCTTAGAGTTGGCCATTCTTTGGTACCACTCTTTCCAGCCGGGGGTTTCATTCAGCCAAGATCTAAAAGTGCCTGACCACTGGCCCAAACCCATAGGTGATTGCTTGAAAGGGATTCTATGGGTTTCTAAGTTAATCAAATCAGTCAGGTCTGGATTTCCCATAGGGCCTAAGCAGATGAGACCAGGAGCTTCGGAAAGGCGGATAGTGATTTGGTGTCTAACTGCCTAAAAAAGGTAAAAAAGGGAAGAACTAATAATAGATCTAAAAGATGCATGGGCGGTAAAAAGTAAAAAGGAAAAGTTTCGGATGTTTACTTCTGGGATGAAGCTCATCGTCGCTGATGGAATCACTGATGGAATTGCCATCGCCGATGGAGTTGTTGGCGGAGCCTCTGTGGCTGGTGGAGTTGTTGATGGTGCTGCCATTGAAGGAATGAAGCGGAATATAGACGAAAGAAAGATCGCCGGAGAATGCGGTTGGAAGCCAAAAGGGCGCTGGGAGAAGATAGAAAGTGATTCGCCGGGGAGGAAGTTATTGAGATCGGGGAGAAGAAGCGGCAGGGAACGCCAGTATTTAAAGACGGTCCGAGAGAAGGGGTAAAGGCGGGATTTTTACCGCGCCGTCTACATGAATTCTGGGGGAACGGTTGTCTTAGGCGCCCAGTTCGAACAGATTGCAATCATCTGGTAGAAGACCGCGAAACAGAAGGAGATTTTTGCCGCGTTTGTTTTGGAGGAGAGATTAAAAAAGAATTTCGAAGTAAAAGTCATGTTTTACTCTGAAACTGGGGGGCATGTGTTGACGCCAGATTTTGACACGTTTTAAATCGGCGTCAGGGAAGGAGGAGATTGGCCGATGCGGCAGACTTAAAGGCTACAATTGGGAATCGGCCGATTGGCGCTACAGTTAGGAATCGGCCGATTGGCGCTACAGTTAGGAATTGGTCTATTGGCGCTGCAGTGTTTCGGGCGATTGGCGAATGGAGTTGGTGGGGGTCGGCCAATTGAAAGGCTGGAGCGTTTGGGCCAATATGGGCTTGCGCCAAAAGATAAATTATTTATAGAAGGGGGATGAAGCCAATAGAATCCCAAGAGGGGATGTTGAGTCAAGATGCCAGAGGATCCCAGTCAAAGATGACATGACGTTGGTCAAAGAGCGATGCCGACTCGGTCGAGGAGCAATGGAAAGAGTTCGGATTGGACTAGGAGATGGCAGCAGAAGATCCTGCGGGAGTCCGTTTCCTTTAGGAGAGTTTTATAGATATAGTAGTTTTTATATTTAAGTCAAGTTTGTATCGGATCATGACAGATCAGGAGTCTTAGTCCTAGGGTATAAATAGAAGCAGTCAGGGTTTTGTAAAGGATACACATCAATCAATACAAACAATCTACTTTTTCATCGTACTTTACTTTCGAGTCAGCGACTTCGCCAATACATCTTCTTCTTTCACGAGTTCGTACGGGTTGGCAGGGCTGCATCGACACGATCTCCGGCCGATTGGTAAGTTCCGTTTATCAAATAATATCTAAGCTTTAACTTCGGGCGCATCGCTGTTGTTTCGTTTAGATTTATTCACCAGTTATCGATATTTACTAGAATTTTAGGTTTTATCTATTGCTCTAGTTTTATCACCAGTTATCCAGCTTGAGATTGAACTGTCGGCTTTATCATTATTTTTTCTTATTTATCATCATATAGCCGATTAGATCTATTTCAATTGTTGCATCTGTGGTGATTATTTAATTTGCTCCAGTAGTTTCTTTCCAATCGCTACGTGATTATCGGCTGATCTATAGCCGGTCATCTTCAAAGCAAATCGGCCGATTCGCTGACACGCTTTTCGGGACAGATCGGAACTTTAGCCGATCGAGACCCCCGGAATTTAATATGTTTCTTTTCTTGTCAATCAATAGGTCAAATTGACTGGCACGCCGTGCGAACCCCACCAGGGCGATCACCCAAACAGGAGTTAAGCTGATTCTCCCGGGTCGTGTGTTTGACGCTGAAAGTCATCGGCCGATTTTTAGCGCCAACAAGTACCCAACGTGTGTCCTAGCCGCCGAGGGCACTCCACTTGAGGAGGCTGTTTTTGAATCCGATCTTTCTGTCTGCCCATAAGAGCGGGACGGTGAATTACCTTCCCCCCTGCCCTTCTCGGTTTAATTGAATAAGATTAGTTACGAGGACACCTGCTAACTATTAGTAAAAAAAGCAATAGTTGGGCCCTAGTCGATGTGCTCTTATTTGAAATCTATAGCTTTTTGGCCGGGTAAGAAAAGGAAGTAGTAGTCTATCAGGCAGTCTAATTCGTCTTCTCTAAGGTCAGGCAGTGAGGCATTAAGAAAGAGCAGTAGCGGCTTTGTCAAGCGAATAGAAAGAGCTGCTCGTCAAGCAAGGGATGGTCAATCGAAGGGATTGCTTCGGGTAGGCTCCCGAGGAGTCTATCGAACCGTCTTTAGCATCTTCCTCATCAGGAAGGGGCGCCACAAGAGAAGGAGTAAGGAGCCCTAAAAGAAATCTTCTTTTGCTGGTCATGCAAGTGGAGAAGTGGAAGTGAAAGACTGGCTACCAATACCCTCACAGCATCGTTAGTTCCAGGATCTCTTTACTTTGCTGTCAATGAAGCCTATACCAATTGTCTCTACCCTCTCCATCTAAGCTCTGTCTTCTCTAGCAGATCTAGTTTTCCTAGATGAGTAATCTTCTTCATGAGGCCTCCATCTCTATAGGGGTTGTGGTAGGAGTGAATCCCCTAAAAAACCTATGAGATATGGTTTCATTCCACCTCTCTCCTAACATAGCACAGGGTCAAAGGGGCAGTGCTTCGTAAGCATTTTTTTAGCTTTCAAACCCCTCCATCTCATATCGCAGATGTATCCTTTTATGCCCGATGGCTATCCTCTTATCCATAGTGAACCACCGATGGTGGTGTTGTTCAAACTCCGGATTGGATAATAGAAAAGGGATCAATCCCCGTATTGGATAATAGAAAAGGGATCAATCGAAAGATTTTGTGTTTTGAGGAGAAGCTGGGATGCAACAGAGCTTTTACTTCCTTCCTTCCCTTGCGTCAGACAGACTGAACGGGCGGGCTTTGAACGACCTTGGTTTTTTAAGAAAAAAATGACAGTTGTGGATCCAAGATGATTCCCTTTTTGCAGTTCAAAAAAGCATTCTAGCGCAATGGAAAGGCCTCTCAGCTCGTTTCCAAATGGGACTCAAACTCCAGCTGTTCCTGAAACCTCTGAATCGGTAATATTGTTCATCTTTCTTTCTTCATTGGGTGAGTTGGGATTAGAAGAAAGTCTCCGTAGGTCCGCTATTCCCCTTTTCGTTCAATCTTAACTACGCCATGCTTAACAGACAATGGATTATGATTCTCGGTCAATAAATCAAAGAAGATGACTAGTGTGTTTTTTTTTTCAAAGCTATCTTCTTCATCCCGGGGCTTCCCCATGCTATAAGGATGCGTATAAGCCAAACAAACCCAGTACATTACCGACTTGCATCACGAATAGAATGGTTGGGATGAGAGTAGAAGTACTGGTGATCCAAGAATTGGTGCTCGTTAGCCTTCAACTGTGAGAAGTGGACTAAGGTGGGTGGGTTGGTCAGCCTACTCATTCGAATGGGGGGTAGGGGACTTTGTCCTCATTGATGTGTTAAGGGAACTGGAGTCATAGAGCTTATCAGGTTTCCAGATCCAGGTGCCTATGCAATTATTAAGGCAGGGTGCTACTGTACCAGTAGTAGAGTGGGTTGAATCAAATCGTTTGTCTAGAGAGGGTATGGCGATAACCAAAGCTGACTGTACTAGAAACTTGAGATCCTGTATAGGCAACAGGCCTTAGAATAGTGTATTGAACTACAGGACAGGAACAACCCATAATCATTGACGAAGAAGGCTTGGAAAAGGATAAAACATATTGAAGAGAAGCTTTCTAAAAGGCCAATAGCCGATAACTTATGTCACTAGCCTTAACTTCTTTATCTACTTGAAAGCTGATGAGAGTACGACTTTCTTAAATTAAAGGAAGTGTCCGTGCCTATGATATTTTTTCCTAGTAAAGTAAAGAGCCCTTGGATTCGCCTCTTTCCGTAAGCCTAAAGGCAAGGGAAGCTCTTCATCGAGCTTCTTATCCATTGAGAAAAAGACAGACTTAAACTTTAAGACTCAAACCTCCCACGATTTAAGGATTGGTTCGATTCTTTTCCCGAAAGAGGACAGATTTTATCCTTATTTATGGATTTCGGCAGACTTCAGGTTTGTTCCTCTTCCCGGGCATTTTGTCATTCAAAGATATGGTAACCGAACACTATTGTTAGAAAAACCTTGCGTCATCCTTCGGTAGAGCAAAGCAAGGACACAGGGCACAAAGCATTTCCCGACCACGGATAGGTACCATGTGTTACCATTCATTTGTCACTTATTTGATTCTATCTCAAAGGAAGAGTGTTCGTTTGGGCTAACGAAAGATCTCAGAGGGACTCTTACTTCTACAAGAGCTTTTACACAAGTTATCGACATATAGGAATTCGACTACCTCATCACTGTGTGAAGGAAAAGGTTCAGGAAGCTTGTGATGCTCGGGATGGACTGACTCTATATGCGCGAAAGAACTGAGATCTTCAACGAAAGCCCCCCAATTTCATCGACCCTTACTTAATGACGGGTGATGGCGATTTATGCTTTTATTGCCTCTCAGACTTCTCATTCTTACTTAAGCTTAAGATCGAGACAGAATAGTTGGGCACTGGCATTCTAACAGGCTATTGTAAGAGGAGAGAATCGCGCCTTTGATAAAAACAGTCTTTACAAGTAAAAACACCCTCCTATGATTGGCTTTAACTTTTAGAAAGAATCCTCCTAGGGTTGCCGAATCTGTATAAAACTAGTGTGCAGGAAAAGCATATAAAGCGTTGGTTTCCCGTAGTGAGACTGCTTCCGTTGGAGAAATCAACCCTTGCCACTAGTATAAAGCGGTGTCCTTGTTCGGATGGCGGGTCGATAGGGCCCATAATGTCTGTGTCCCACATCTCAAACAGGATGCTGGGTTAAGTAAGAGAATTTTCATTTTAGTGGATGAAGTAACCACTGGTACAAGTTCATTTTATTGGCACATTCAATGCAGTCCTACCTCATTCTATTTAATTACTGTTTCAACTTAGGTCCTTTACTGGTGAGCTCCACATACATATACCGTAGTGGACTTAAGATATGTTTTCCTTCGCACAATAAGAAACTTCGCAACCAGTTAGACCTCTATAGAGTGTGGCATTAGGTAACACAAATCAAAGAGCTATTCATAGCGTGAGTTGTTCCTAAAAAATCTTCACTGCATCATCAGTAACTACTCTTTACTTATTTCACCCACCACTAAACGAAAAGCTAGCAACAAAGCGGAGTCCCGGGGTCTAGCCCTTCTGAAGAGTAAGCCACTCTGTAAAGAACCTCCATACTCTAAATGAACTTGGTTAGGGCTTTGAACTGTAAGGGCAGAGTGATTTTTCCAGTAAAGACTCTGTGGATAATTTGCATGCTGAAAGGTTGCGAATAATGTCTTCTGTTAGATATTGCCATTAGTATTGCCAAAAGTACTCTTTCATATATTGACAGTCCACCCCTAATGCCTTACTTAAGTAAGCACTATCTTTTCCTGAGTAAACACTGCGCCAACTTTTGAATAAGTAAAGTAAAATAGTCAAGTATTTTCTAGTTGGTAAATTTATATAATGAAAAGCTCTAAATATTTCCAATTCGACCAACTTTTCTCTAACAAGGAGCTCAGGCAAAGATGCTTCGATACTAGGAAGGCACAAGGTCTCGTCCCCTTCACCCGCACACCGGAGCAGTCTCCTTTCGTTCATGAGATAAGATGAATCGCTAAGAGTGAGCTTCTGCACAGTAGAGGATCAGAACTCATAAGGCTCGCAGAGGACTCAACGAAGAGTGCTCTAAAAGAAACCTCCTTGCATCTAAGTTTCATAAAACTAGTGGGTGTAAAAATCCCAAATTGACAGATCTCTATCATCATGTACATGAAACATCAAAAACTGAAAAAAAACTACAACCCGAAAAAACAACCACCTGTCAATTGAACCATAGGCAGACCTCTTGAGCTACTCACAGCAAGTCTGGTGGCATTGTAGCCCACACTCGCCCATCCCTATGCTTAAACAACCCCCAAAAGACCCCTATGAAAGCAGAAATCAACAGCTTGAGTCTTCTTGGCAGGTGCCTCTTGTCAGCCAAACTAGCTCTATTTAAATTGTTGGTCGCATGAGCCACCATAATGAGCATTTAGACTTGACCAAACCGTGACAGCATACGGACATTAGAAGCTCAGAAATAAAGCAGACTCAACTGGACAGTACCTGCACATGACATACGGCTTAGAGCAGTGCAGTTGCCTTCTTTCTTTGTTCACCTACATTTTCTTGTTCTTTATTGAATTGGATTTGACTGAGGACAGGACGCGCAGCTAGTGCTAGTTTCAGTAAGCCTGTCTCTTCTAGAGGAAAGCAAAGCAGGTAAGAAGAGCTCCTATTTTCATACTCTAAGCTTGGATAATCCGCATCAAGAAGATTCGAACCCCTGCTAGCACTGCGTAAGACAACCAGTCAATCCGGAGTTTAGTAGAATGCGCTTTTAGTCTTTCTTTCTTGCACAGAAATAGAAGTTTCTAGGTGAAAGCTCAGTTTATCCAATTACATATTAATACCGGAAGATTCTGATGGCATCACTTTCTCTCGCATAAGGTCCAGTTGATATCAAACAAAGGTGGATCCAGCAGATTTTCTCACCTTGTGGCGAAATGCAAGTCTTTACAGTGCCCGGGATTTGGTCCATAAGGGGTAAAGATCCGCATTACTAACCTACAATCCGCGGGTGGATAAGCAGATACACGGTCTTGCGCTTCGCAAACATTTGAAGAACTATCTTCTCGCACCACTGACAACCTTTATTTTTGCTTTTATGATTTCTCCACATTCCCCCAACAAGATAAAACCTTATCTTCCTTAGTGATATCTTCGCTATTATTCTTCAGTTTCCTTTTCACGGCATGGACGGTGGCTACCCCATTGGGGGTACTCAGCCCTTTAATGAATATCTGTAATGGCCAAGTGGCAAAGCTCAAGTATATGACTTCCTTGCCTAGTTGGTAGTTAGTTAGAATAAGTACTCGACAGCCAGGCCAACAGAATATACACTGAACCAAGCCGGCTCTGTCCATTACCCTTCGCGAGCCAAGCTTTTTCCGTTGCCTGATCTTATCAAGATACGTACCTTGAATATCATGACTGTTAGTTAGTATGAACAGGCCAGGCACTGCAAGCCAGAAAGCTCCCACAATTTATTGATTTGAAGCAGTTTGGAGGTTGTCTCCTTCTTCTAGTTACGATTCGCCCTCGTCTGTCACTATAGATGTTCTAGCTTGGCCAACCTTTCCTTTCTTCTCTACACTTATCCGAATAGGTTGGTGTGCCAGCTTCTTCTCCTGCCATCCCGACCTGTTGGCCATACCGTAGTGTGAGCACCATTATTAGAATTGGAGCATCTCTTTCAAGCACGCACATAATGGACAGCGTGGGAATACCTACAATAGGGACAGCCCGTCATAGACCACAGGAATCCATACCCTCGCGGAAAGGAGAGGAAGACTGTCTTCTCGGGGAAGACAGGCTTTCTCGGACTAGAAGAAGAAGAGGAAGAAATCAATACTATGCTAGCTAGTTACAGGGAAGCTGCATCAATGGAAGTTGGATTGCCTAGTTTTGCTTTTGAGTTCGATTTGAACTACTTTTCCAAGGAACCACACTGGGCTAACTTGAATCTGTTTACTTCACTTCTATTTGCTCCTCCCCTCGGTGCATATTATCATATAGAAAGAAACGTAGCGATTCCGTATCTAGTTTGTGTCTTATTATTCAACCATGGATCGCAGCGCAGGAATCAAATCAACGAGAAATACTATACTCGAAATTTCATCAATGGGAAATACAATACTATACTAGAAACTAGAACTAGACTAGACTAGAAATTTCTAGTAGCGAAGGAAAAGCGTGAAACAATGTCATGTCGCGACTCAACATGTTAGAAGGAGCTAAATCAATAGGTGCCGGAGCTGCTACAATTGCTTTAGCGGGAGCTGTTGTCGGTATTGGAAACGTCCTCAGTTCTTCGATTCATTCCGTGGCGCGAAATCCTTCATTGGCTAAACAATCATTTGGTTATGCTATTTTGGGCTTTGCTCTCACCGAAGCTATTGCATTGTTTGCCCCAATGATGGCCTTTCTGATCTCATTCGTTTTCCGATCGCATGCATAAAAATGTCTGGCTCACCATAATAATGAAGTGGCTTCTTCACTCCAGCACCGACAGGTTGGTCTAACAAAAGGAGACGAGAACTACATATGGTCTGATACTTACTTCCTTTTTTCAAGGAAGACAAGTTATGTAGGCGGTATCCATTCATGTAGCGGTTGCTCGACCAAAGCCAGATATAGAATCTCCAACAAGATTAGAAATTGGATCGTTCAAGTCCAAAGGATAGAGAAGAAATCCTATCCATCATGGTCACCAGAAGATTTTTCATCGAGACAAAACGCAGCTAACGCTGTAGTATTGGAATATTTGGACTACTACAGCGAGTGGGAAAAAAAGAAAAACCTTCTGTCGACTAGAGTTTGATGTCGATTTATCACACTTCCATGACTTCTAGAGGAAAGCTAACTGCTTGCTGGCTGGGAGCTGTATGAGCGGTAACGTCCACGTACGGCTCCATGAGAAGGTGGATGGAAATGTCCTTGTTGTACCTCACTCCCGTCTTCAATGGGGTCTGCTCTTTTTTTCTTGGGAGAGTATGCCAATATGATCTTAATGCGGTGCGGGGCTTTGCATCTGACATTCGTTGGGCTTTCCTCTGCGGGAGCCTGCGTCTCGGCCTTTTTGTGCAATAAACCCCTCTGGCCGAAGACTAGTGATAGGTGGTCCCGCGGAGCTTTCGGAGAAGGGTAGCCTAGTGTGTAAGCACAGCAATGAACCGCAGCGAACCCTCAGACGACCCTTCTAAGATAAGGGGGGAGATCCTCAGTAGTGGTGACCCTTTGACTCTTCCACTGACTTATATATGTACCGAATGCTCATACGGGAAAGTGAACTCCTGGGTCTGGAACCAGGGGGGTCGCTCCGAGAAAAAATCCTTTCTTTCTCGTCCACTCCATGGGGTGCGGACACACCTGTACGGATTACAGGTGACGGTTACAAGAATGGCGGGGAAGTGAAGAGTACCCGACGACATTCAGGGATGAATGTAGACCCATCGGGCAGGGATAATCATTCCGGTCCTGGGAGAGGTGGCGACACCAGTCTGAGCTGAGGGAAGCCAGCCAATTGAGTCACTGAAATGACCGCTGGAGGCGCACCCTAAGCCCAGCTTCTCGTAGCTGCTATTGTGAAATACGACTTCCTTAATATCCAAATTTCCACAAGGGGGCTGGGCTGCTCGCTTTCATAGAAAGGCGATCGGGCCTAGATTAGATGTTCGCCTTTTTATAGAATAGAAAGAGAAGGTAAAGGGGGGCTTTATTGGTAATGGTTGAGGTCCATGAAAGAATCGCTGGAGCACATCAAGCGGGCAGAAGAATGAGATGGCTGATACACGGATATGGGTTTTATTTTATTGGCCAAACATGGAAAAAGATTGCAAGAAATACGCCCGAGGATGTGAGGCTTGCCAAAGATACAGACTGATTAAAAACCTGTAAGCGGAAGAATTACATGAAATCATTAAACCTTGGCCATTCCGAGGTTGGGCAATTGAAACAATTTGCAAAATATATCCTCCTTCCAGCACCTTTTAACAATCTTCTTCTGTGTTGAAGCGTAATAGGAAGAAGCCAAAACATTCTTTCAAGAATCTCCAAATCCCCCTTCCTTGACCTACCGGATACAAGTCAAGTCACACCTAGAACCCAGACGTAATCTGGCGTCTAATAGTCGGGGCTACCCCCATCCACATAACCCCTTATTTTCTCTCCAATGGTATATTCGAAGAAATTCGCATGCTCATATCGTGCTCTCATCCCACGAACATCCCCAAGAAAAGAAAACTCAAAGACGAGCCATATGCTTCATATATTGATGGTTTCTTGGAGGGATGGATCCTAATGCAAGCAAGCCGGAACTCTTCCACATAATTTTCAAGGCGACGCTTGGGGCCTTCCATGTTATAGTCAGCCAACTCTATTTTCTCAGGTACCAGAGAAAGAGTAAGAACACCTGCGTTCCAGTATACCATCCTTCCATGCAGTAGTAATCCCCCCCTCTAAAAAAGTAGGTTGAGATTCAAAGCATTCCCATAAGCTAGTAAGTCAATCAAAGCTATAACTCTATTTGTTAGTTTCAGGAAACTGGTACATATTTCTAATAATAATAATATTATTATATATTTATATTATTATTATTTGGTATTTACCAATTTTAGAAAAAGCATAAATTCATTTTGAAAGAAAAGGATTTTTACTACGTTACCCTAAAAAGTCCTCCGGCAGCGTGAGTGAGTACAGGCTCATATTCCTATTTATTTTCTGACAAGGGAGGGATGCGTAGGATTTCTTACAAGAGAGATCGAAGATAGGGAGGTACTCAATATAATGTGTACTCTTTCAACTGAAGATGACGATTGAAGGTACCGCTGCAAATGATCAAATGGACCGTGGGTACTATACTAAGAGTAGTAACAACTATTCCTTCGCAACTTCGCCCTTCGCACTTACCTTTCGTCCGGTACGTTGTTCAAATGTTTTTCTGGGATTATGTTGGTGATCTTGAAGGGTTGTGGGAGTATGCATGGGGGCAGTCTGTTGGTGACAACCTGCTGAACTCTGTTTATGCTATTGGTAAGTGTGTGCAAGACTTTATGGCGGATGAGAAGATTCACAAGCCTACGCTGCTTGGGCCGCATTTTGCTTTGCTAGTAAGAAAATACAGTAAGTTTGTTTTTTTCCGTCCTGTATTGTTGGTGGGTGATTACAGTATGGCTTTAACTACAAATGTTTGCAATCAAAAGGTTTGGCTGTATGAGCATACTCAAGTGGTAAGTCTACGACTTGGTTGGTATCTGTTTCCTCGATTTAGAAACAGGAAGCTTGAGAACCAGGACTGAGTTCGTCCCAAGGGTGGGTTCGTGAGATGGATAATGATAGGTTTATCATGCAGCCTTTGTATACGCTTCTGACAGACAGACGAAGAAGCTTTTTTGATGTATAGCAACGTGCGTGAGCCGTGCAAAGTCCCTATCATCTCGCGAGGATCCAGGAGAAGAATGCCAAATCTCAGGAAATAGGAATTAGAGGCTCGAAAACAAAGTCTGCTTTGTGAGCAAAAGGCTTTGTAAGAGAAGTTGACCTAAGTTTTGTCTGCTCGTGAGAAGACGGAAGAGGAACTTTCTGAACTTCTCGGGCAGGGTCACCAGTTGGCAAATAGCATTTGCGCCTCCCATCCGCACGTGAGAACTTGGAAAGCTCAACTGTCATCGGCTCGAAGCACACTTTCGCAGACTGATCTGCTTAGACTTCGGGCGTTGGGGCTTAAAGGGAAACCACGCAAAGCTCCGGTGATCCACTCTATTCTATGGCAACCTCCACCTCCTGGATGGATTCAAGTTAATACAGATGGATGCTCGAGAGGTCAGCCAGGACCATCGTCATGCGGAGGAATCTTTCGAAACTGCAGAGGTACATGGATGCTTTGCGCTTTCGTTGGGCAGCGGATTCGCATATCAGGCAGAGTGGGTTGGGGTTATGACGGCTATCGCTATAACACACTCCAAGGGCTGGAAATACCTCTGGATCGAGTCAGATTCAACATATGTTGTTTTTTTATTAATATTAATAAGTCAATGGCATCTAGGTAAATTGCTTACTCTTGCTGTGACTAATAGTTGGCCTATTCGCCAACTCGATGTAAATAACGCATTCTTGCAGGGTTCTTTAACTGATGAAGTATTCATGGAACAACCACCTGGGTTTGAAGACTTTTTGACTCCTGATTATGTTTGCAAGTTGCATAAGCCTATTTATGGCCTTCGGCAAGCCCCTCGTGCTTGGTATAACGAGCTTCGTACCTTACCTTTTCAGTATTAGAAGGATTGTGCATCTCACATTCCTCATTGTTTATACTTAACTCCCCATTTTCGGTTATTTATATACTAGTTTATGTTGATGATATAATCATCACTGGATCCGCAGCAGCTGAAGTGAATGCTTTTATCTCTACTCTTGCCAAACGATTCTCTATAAAGCCAGCTTTCTTATTTCCTTGGAGTTGAAGCTCACTACACTGCTAATGGCTTGTTCTTATCTCAAAGGAAGTATATCAGTGACCTCTTGCATCGACTTAACATGGCTGATGCCAAGGCTGTCTCAACGCCTATTGCTACTACTGAAGTGCTTAAATTATCAAATGGCTCGCCACCGGCTGATCAAAAATTATACCGTCAAGCTCTTGGGTCCTTACAATATCTCTCTTTGACTCGTCCTGACGTCTCCTTTGCCATCAACAAGCTCTCTCAGTTCATGCATTGCCCATCCACACTTCATTGGTGTTCTGTAAAATGCCTCCTCCGATATCTAGTTGGCACTCTTGACTAAGGTCTCTTGCTCCGTAAGAATTCTCCTCGCACTCTTCACGCATTTGCGGATGCCGATTGGGCCGGTGATCCTAATGATCGAACTTCCACTTCAGCTTATGTTGTTTTCCTTGGAGCCAATCCTATCTCTTGGAGTTATAAAAAGCAAAAGACAGTTGCTCGATCCTCCACCGAAGCCGAATATCGGGCCATTGCCTCCACTGCCGCTGAAGTCAATTGGATCATGAATCTTCTTCAAGAGCTGAAAGTTCCAATCTCACCCACTCCAGTCATCTATTGTGACAATGTAAGTGCCACTTATGTTTGCGCCAACCCCGTGTTCCATTCTCGTATGAAGCGCATTGCCATTGACTTCCATTTCGTTCGAGATCAAGTTTCTACTGGTAAATTGCGTATTTCTCATGTTCATACTTCTGACCAACTTGCCGATTCACTTACTAAGCCCGTGCCTCGCCGGCACTTTCAAACTCATCAGAACAAGTACTCAATGGCTAGCCAATATTGCGGGGGCATGATTCAATTCTAAGCTAAACCCATTCAACTGCTGTAAAAAGGTCTGAGCCCTGCGTTGATAGAAAGAGCGCTCCTTTCATGAAACTAGAAATCTCGTAAGAGAAGAAGTGAGAAATCGGATCGGCAAAGCACCATTTCCTCCGCTCAAGGAAAATCAATGCCGAAGACTGACAACCAACATCGATTGGTATTACAGTGCGTCTGAGTTATCTCGTACTCGCGTTTGACCTACCCAACCAGCAACTGAAGTGGAAGACTGACTGACTCAGGTGTTGGCTTTTAGCTCACCTGCCCGTCAATATTCTTATTAGACCCGTGTGACAATGGTGTTTCCAACACAAAAAGTATGGTATACTCAAGTAAAGTACTAGCTTCACCGGAAAAACAACAGTAACTCATGTGTGATCGCGGATTCCACGGTAACTGTTGTAGTTCCAGCTCTACATTAGGAGCAAAGGGGCTCTATCTACATACAAAGTTTGACCCACAGTACGATGCAGCTGAAAAAGGTAAGCCGGTTAAGTGCTTTAACCATTTAGTACGAGCTTTAATAGAAAGCATACTATATCTTTTACTGCGTACAAGGACAAGTGGTGGGTAATCACGACACGGAAAGTAGCATCCCTTCTTTTCCATAAGGATGAATTGTTGGTTCAAATCGGATAATCAATCAATAGGGAAAAAGGAAGGGATTACTATAAGATGGAATGCTCGCGTCGGAATTCATTCTTATCATTACGGTAGCCTAAGAGCATTCAAGAGCTCAGTTAGAGCCTCTCAATTGATAGAGGCATGTTCATATGAAGCGCTACGCATATCTTATTTTACCAAAATAGGATGGCACTTTTGGGGCTGGTAATTGAAGATCTGGGATCTATCAGTCAAAGTGGACTACTAAAAAAAACTTCTGTTGCAAGGTAATTTTTTTTAAGTCTATTTAGCTTCTTCGTAGAAAGAAGGGATTTGCTGCTTTCTTAGTAACAATATTCTTATGCTATCTGGCTATCGAGAAGAAGAATGGTTCAAAAAAAGGGAAGATAAACAAACAATTTCTCTCCCTTCCCCTAATCTAAAGGAAAACTTTCCCGAATCTCAAGGAACTAGCCGTAAGATAAAGAGGTGGTCGAATACGGCCACTCATCCGCTTCCTAGCCGTAACAGATGGAATTGGAATCTCACTTAATGAAAGATGCACTATGCTTCATTCAATTGGACAGCTTTGCCCGTCTCTGGACTGTACTCTTTCAGATTCGGCAATGGATCTTTTTTTAACCCTTTTGGGGACTAGTCTAATTCTTAATTAGGAATCTAATCTTGAATAATATCAAGCAGTGTTCCACAATAGCCTGTGCCGTGACCCATCCTCCTGTGACACTGACAGTAGCAGGAATTGTTTTCAGCACCTGGAAAAGGTTTTTAATCGGAGTCAGGCAACTCGAGAGCTCCAAAGGACATAAGAACTTCAAACAACTTTTCAGTGTGAATGAGATAGAAATTGTACTTCTTTTGCTCTTTATGTTCTTTGCCCTTATTTTTCATCTACCGTGGTACAAACTTTTTCGAAACGTCTGTCACGACTTAGTTTGAGCCATTCTTGGAAATGAGATAGCTTTCACCTCTTTCTCCTTAATAATATCCTTCAATTCTGAAGCTCATTCTATTAACTGCGCAAATGTCGTTATCCCAACAGGAGCAAGAGGAATTCTAAATTCATAACGCAATCCTTTTAGGCAAATAGAGACTTGTTTTTTTAATGGGAATAGGCTCCGAACATTGCATCGCCAAGAGTCTGAATCGAGCAATGAACTCCTAGGCTTTCTCTGTCAGTTCCTGGATGCATTTCCTCAAGTCGTCAGTAGTGACTGACTTCTTTCTTTAGAAGGTTGGAATCCGCCTGAATAAATCGCACATACGCTCCCAGGACTTCACGGAATTAGGAGGCACAGAGGTAGGTATACCAAGAGAAAGCTATGTGGGTAAGCAACGAGGGTTAAACCCAAATAACAAGTTTTTGTTTCCAGAAGTATCTCCACGCTGAGCGATGAACCTCGCCAAATGCTCTTTTGGTCCATCTTTTAGGTGAAATTTTGGCAATATGTATCCCGCTGGGTATGGCTCGTAGTCAATCTCTGGAGGATATGGAGGATCATAGGCTAGGTAACCTTTTCACTATTCTTTTATAAAGCTTCAAATAACCAGGTCTCTTCATCCTTATCGGGCACTCCCACAAGAGACAAGTCTTTTTAGCCTCTAAGAGACAACAAGAAGAGCCTAACCAGGACCTTGAGATAACAGCCCATAGGGTAGCCCCTAGAGAACCAAAATCTAAGGTCGGAATACTGGAGTTCTTTCTTTGCTTCCAAGAACATAGATTCCTTCTTCAACCCAGGTCATGACCGAGGGTGGGTATCTCACTCGCATATCTAGAGCCCAGCATCTCTCCTGAACGACACCTTCCGCAGACTCAACTGGTGGTATTTCCCGAGGCGAGGGTAAATATGTGCATCCATATCGGTCAGGAAATGACAGTGACTCTTCTCCTTCCGGGAAGCTATGGGCACCTTACAATTCTTAGACGACATTAGTGGAAGCGAACATTCGTAGCATTCATTGTCACCGATCATTGAAAAAAGAAGCCGTACGAAAACTTAAGGAATCTTTAGATTTGGCGGCTATAGACTCAAAGGGCACAGACAGGCTGCTGGTACAGTTTTTTTAGCTGACTAAAGTCCAGCTTCCTTTGCCGAAAGAGGATGAAATGGATCAGCCGATTCAACTTAGCATTACCCGACTCGTAACTTCAAGCACAACCATCCATCTCAATCCAAAATCTCCGATCGTCTGTGATCCAACCCTCCTCCGGTTTTGGATATATAGACAGTGCCTGCTCTCAAACCAACCAAGACAGCAGCAAGTTCCTATCGAGAACAAGACGACAGATCAATATGAACAATTTATCTAATATCTCGGGTGAATACGTGAAAAAGTGTTGCTTAGCTCAGTTAAATGGAATAAGGAAGAGAAAGTGTAGTGTGATAAGGGAAGATGCAAGACAATTTTTAGGTTTTCAAGCAAGGGCTGAGATAGATATACAAACAAGAAGAATTCACATCAGAACCCTTTCCTGCTTCCCTTTTTTACCCATCGGACTCACATTTTTATCTCCTATGCTTGCTTTCATAGTCCCCCCACGAGCAGCCCGGAATCAATGAAGGAGTTCATTCAGCACCGAGCCGAGCGAGCGTAGATTCAATATGTTGATTGTACCGAATGAAGGATTTGCCTTATCACGAAAGCCACATTCGTTTCGTTTGAGAAAGTCACACGTCCTGTTCCCTATAAATAAGGAGATTCATTCTTTTTTTCAGAAATCCCCTCTTCTTCCTCCTCAAGCCTCTATCACAAGACCAAGCGGATCTCATCCTGCAGAAGACTCAGAGCGGATCTATCTAATGGCATGGCTGGCTGGCGGATGTGATCTATTCTCGTGTCACATCGCTTTCTTTCTTCTCCCTCCATTTTCTTCACTACTACCGCTCCTACACATAAATCAAAGAAGCATTGTGGAATAGTGGCATTTCGTTAATGGCGAAAATGTTCTTAGTGAAAGGGTTGCCGCAAAACCGGCAAACTCAGAGCGGTCTCTGAAAGTGAATAGGAGCATAGCGGCATCATCCAAGCCAAACACGTCTCCTCAGTCAAGGATCTTCTCGCACAAAGAAGATCAAAAACATAACAACTGATTTCGCTTAATGCATGTCACCCACCCGCTCTCAATACAGCAAGTGACTCTCTCACAAGACAGAGAAAGATTACCGATTCATCCAATTTGATCAGAAGTGAGTTCATTGTTGTTGTATAGCGAAACCTTTCCTTGACAAAACCATTCTCAGCTAATAGAAGCTGAGCTATCGATCCAGATCAGGGTTGAACGAAGCGAATGGAAAAGCCAAAGAAAACATAAATCCATTGCGATTAGAAACCTGTGACTCTACAGCCAGGGCTCGATGGCGATGTAAGATAGAAAGAATGGGGAGTTAGGGCTTCGGTTTCCTCTGTGGCCAGTTTAAATTCCAAATCATTTGCCAACATGCGGACTCACTTCTCTTTTATGGGATGAAAGCCCTTATCCCAGTTGTCTATTTACGTGGGTGAATCAAGTACAACAAGTCAGGTCAGAGCTTGTGGTAGAAGATTGGGCTCTGCTACGCAGATCCACTCAAATAGGAAAGAAGTACGCATTGCTGACTGACTGTTTGAACGATCCTAGTTACTAGTAAGTAGCTAATCAAGTCAGAGTAGGGTGGCCGAGAAGCTTCTTGCCAGTGCCCACCAAAGCAAAGCACAGACTCTACTCACCCTCGCGTTTTCCACCTACGGAGGGAGAAATCATCGAAATATCCTCATCCCCTGAAAGGGAACCCGAAAACAGGACGAGAGTGGATAGGGTGACTAAGGAGGGCTTGCTTCCATTTGGATTTTGTAGTCGTAGAATGCCTTTATCTTGATCCATATCTGGATCATTAAGATGAAAGTAAGGACTTCCTTGATAAAGTGTATCGTCATTCCATTGGAATGATCTTTTTTTTATTTTCAGGTGCTCCCCCTCCCAATCAACTTCCAGCCCGACTCCAGAGGAACAAATCCTGGACCCAGCCGAGAATGCTCCAGATTGGCCAGCCGAAATTTCCCCTGCGAGTTCCTTTTTATTTGATTGAGCGAACGAGTTTGAGTTCCATGTCGTCCAGTCGAGCTTATTTCTCTTTCAGGCTAGAAGTGTCCTTCTCCCTCGAAGTCTTAAACACTTCTTTCAGATTTTCTTATGTTCAAAAGTATAAAGTGGGGGAATCTCGGTTAAAGTAGAAGTGGGTTTCCTGTTGACATGTCTAGTAGGAGTGCTTCTTATTGCCCTTGTAGCAGTAGTTGTATAAATTCCTCACCCAGTATAATTACCAAGTCTAATTATGTGTCTCCCTACCACTATAAGTCTAAATACCAAGGGAGTAGAGTCATATCCCCCTTACGAGATAGTGGAAGTAGCATTAGCAATAAAAGTAAGCTCCTTTTCAAGCCTTGTTTCAGCCCCTATCTCTCCGGCAATAAGTAAAGATATTTCAAGCTTTGGATAGGCCGAGAAAGCCTTCAAACTATCACCAAGAAATCTGTCTCCAGAGCTTTAAGAGGTTACCGTTCAAAACAAGGTAGGTCTATATGAGCCAATTGCAATTGATTTTTCCCATTCTTTCTTTTACGTTACTTGTCTTGACTACGTGTGGGCTGCATATTTTAAGTGAAGCGGTAGCCATTCTAGTTCATCTAAAATTTGCATATATAGTGGATTTTCTCTTTGATGAGAATCTAATTAATTCAAGACTGCCTTGATTTTCCCAGTTATTACTCGAGCGCGCTGAGGCAACTCTGAACTAAGCTCAGGGGAGGGGTAGTAGGTATGCTTCAAACCCTCCAGCACCTTGAAGAACGATGGCACTAGATCGGGAAAGATGAATGACCAATGAGGACAGGACAATGAGGGGAGTTGGTAATAGAGAATCCTCCCTTCTTCTTTGCTTTCTTGTCTGAACCTGAAAAAATCCAAAACAAAGATAGACAGTTTCTAGCCACTACGGTCTACCTTTCTTAAGGCCCTAAAACAACTTTCTAAAGAGCATAGGAAGGGCGGTTGATCTTCTTCTGACTTATCCTTTAAAGTCTATAGTTCTGTTCTTTCTCACTCCAGCATCTGCAAAACCTAACTGAACTGTCTTCGCGACTTCGTGCCTCAACTTGGAAGTCTAGCTACCTATCCGTCTCTACCTCTGACAATAGATCTTTCCCACTCTGTCCAAGCAGTCGAGTTTCGCTTCTTTCCAGTAAGTCAGTCGATCTTGATTTGTTTTCCTCTCCCTTTTGGTAGAAATCAGAACTCTATGATTCAATTCTTTATTCTATTTTTTCATTTTCAATAACTGAGGTCAGTTTGCTGAATAAGAGAGAGCGAAAGACTTTCCGCGTAAGAGCTCTTCAAACCTTGTCCTATCAAAGCAGCGCTGATACTCCTGGAAGTGCAAAATAAAAGGGTTTCAAAGAAGAATCATATATGCAAGACCCTTGATTTGGCCAAAAGGAAGGATAGCCAAGAAAGATGCCTGCTTTGGCACAGGGTGGAACTGTTTTCTTTATGCCTATTGGGCTTGTGATTGTGGGCAAAGGGAGCCACAGACTGGGAGATAAGAATAAGTGGGCTTAGTATGAACAAGAACTTCGTGAGGTCCAGAGAGCACGGGTGTCAGCATTTTCTTCATTAAATAAAATACTGGCCGGCTCTATATCCTATCTTCCGGATGAACGAATCATACTTTTCCACTGTAGAATTCTAAGCTGCTGGCAACGGTTCGAGATAGAGTCTTTTTCTTTCCTGCTGGGCAGTACCAAGGAAAGGAGTAAGCAAAAGCAGCTCCAACCTGTTTGGATTTTTATTTTGAGCCTGTCTCAAAGACCTAAATATAGACTCAATCGAGTTTCAAAAAAGACGCGTTTGTAGATTTAGATTCCATCTATAAGTCGCCGGAAGGGAAGATGGGTTTTTTTATTGTTGAGAAATTGCCGCGCTGTCGTAGGCTTTCTGAAGATCTACTTTGAGGCAGGTCTTGGCAGCACCAGAAGAAAGATGAAAGTTCCGAACCAGCTCAAAACATGAGACCTCATATTAGACCTAATCTTGCACCTCCACCACCACAACCAAGACCCAATTCAATACCAAATATCCCTCCCAACCAAGACTTTTGCCCTATGCTAGAAATTCCATGAAACCATAAGTGCCAATATATACTTACCTTAACCAACTGCTTCCAACTCAACAGCATGACCCGTACCAATACCTGCACAAAGGCCGCATAATCAATATCAATATGGGCGGCAGATACATAGAGTTGATTTTCCAATATTTGAAGGGGCCAGGTCACAGGAATGCTTCTTCGGCTTACAATTCAGAGTCCACAACCGTAACTCGAGCACTTTGCCCTAGCTCTTGCTCTTTCCTTCCTTGCAAAGGGCTGCCTACTAATATTTACTTACCTCAATGAAAAGAATGGTGCGCTAACTTGAGAACTAGGATTTGCCAAATTCGTATTAGAGGGGGGGGGGGGGGGCTATGCAGCAATTCAACCACAGTTACTGTACTAGATATCTCTGGCTTATCCTAATGAAATTCAGGCTTAGCTTCTTCCTGGTGATGGATATAGTCTCGATGGCTTTGCCCCTAGTATGGCTTAAAAGTAAAATAGGATATCCTGAAAAAGGGAATTTCATGTGTGAGCACCTTGCCTCTTTTAGGGAAGGCTATTTACCAAGTGAGTCTGCGCTGCATGCTACGGAACAGAAGAATCATTTGAAATCCCATTTGCACCCGGATTCAGCTTGTTTCGAACTAGCAGATGCACTTTCAGAGCCAACAACGGATCGGAGTTCGCCAGAATACGACGACATGCTGAGTTCTCAACGACTAGCATGAATTGAAGGACGCTGATTGCCGTTGTACCTATTGATAAAGGATTGGACAACTCGACATGGACTACGCAACGGGCTTCAAGGAATTGAAGAATCAACTAGTCACTATGCTGCATACTCGTACCAGGGAATGTTGCAGACCGACGGGCACTTCGTTGCTGGGCTGGAATAGAAACTGACGTATGGAGGACTTGTGAGATCTTTCACTCTTCGACAACGAAAGCCTTGAGGACGTCAGCGATGTGTTATAGGAACGTCTCGCGATCTTGCTTCTAGAGTATGTACGGGAACATCCAATCGAGTGCCTAACCTTGGGTGCTCCGATCTTGTTCGTGAGGAAGAAAGACTGCCTTCTTCGTTCAATGAATCTGCATACCACCAAGGGCTATTCGAAAAAAGAAGTCTGAATCCGTGTCTTCTCTGCCATTTGATTTCCTTCACCACTAGCACTAGCCCCGCCAGCTACTAGGGTATAGCTACTTTCGCTACCTTGACTCTTCTTGTTATTATCCAGACCCATCAAGTCATTCAAAAGCAAAGAAAGAAAGATGAATAAGCAAAGCGAAGGCCAAGCCTGATCTCCTTTTCCCTTGATATGGTGGACTCCTAAAATAGGCTTTCTTTGTTCGTATGATTTTTCATAATACTATAATAAGCCACTCCTGAAAATAGGCTGGTTACTCAAACCAAATATGGAACTTGCTCTTTAGCATAGGTAGACTCACTACCTGGCTGGATAGGTCAGCCTCTAACCCATTTCTCTGGTCCTATATGTTTTTTTTGCAAGTACCATTCCTGCTATTCGCATTGATTGAGTACTTTAGAGTTTTCTTCTTGATGGAAGTGTCAAATACTTAGTAGGAAGTCCCGGTGGGTAATCCCCAAATGTTCTAGTACGAGTACATCCAGTTCCGGGTGGTCATCTAGTATGGGAATCCTTTTATTAAGCCATTGCTAATCCCGTAAGGCAATCCTTCAACGTTGTAGAAAAGAGTTCAATACAAAAGCACACAAAGGCTTTGGACTATGAAAGGCTACCTTTATCATGCATGAATAAGGCCGGGAGATTATGTCCTCAACAAACCTATTACTACTAAATGACAATTAAAGGGACGCCAACCATTGGAGGTGATACTGGTGATGGTAATGGTGAAGATTCTTCTCTTTTTCCTGGGTACATAAACATAAGAAGAAGGCAACGAAAAGCACTTAGAAAAGGCTATTAAGAAACTGATCCACTATTTGAAACCTGTCATCCACGTTAGAAAGAGAGCCATGAAAAGCATAGATCCTCAAGGAAAGGAAAAAACACCACTTCGTCTATTTACGATTCCCATAAACCAGGCCGTGCTTTCTTTTATTTAGTAAGCTCAGCCGAAGAGCCCTGGACCGGCAGCACCTGCAAATGAAACATGCATGCCTTTCGCTGCGCGCCTTTACTTGCTTCGGAAATCAAACAATGCATTTCTTCTCAACATAAACATATACCGGTCTTTCTCTCTAGCCTATACTTGACCTTGCGTACAAGCCTATTATCCTATCGGTATGCCTATGTGACCCATATGTGCTAAACCGGTACTTGTTACTTACTTCTATCTATTAAACGTTACCGGTACTTAGTTACCGTGACTTAATAATGCTTAGTACTAAACCTTACTACGTAGTTCAAGCTATACTGACCTTTCCATGTTTTGTACTCATCACTTGCCTATGAGCTTACCTGTGAATACTTTGTCCAGCAGCCCTTGTTTCTAAGCACCCATCTCTTGCTTTGCTTAAACTCCTCCTTGCAACCAGAAACCTATCGCCCCTCTCTTTTCAAAACAAACAACGCGGAGCGCCTTGTGAAGTGAAAAGATGAGCTATGATGACTTGGCTTCCTTTCTTCTTTTCCTTGTGCAAGTCAACTGTTCCCTGGCACACCTTCAGTTCAGCTGTGACATCTTGCACTTGTAAGATCACTTGCTTGCCTTTATGCTTGAGTTTCCGCATTCCTTTACTCCAGTCAACTGTCATTTGACCAAAACTTGACAACCAGTCAATGCCTAAAATAAGATCATAACCTTGTACATCAAGCACCCTAACTTCTGTTTCAAATTCATGGTTTTGTAACTTGAATTGAAGGTTGTCACATTTGGTACTGGTCAATAACTTACGGGGAGACGAGCAACCCTATACCACATGTAGCCACATACGTCTGTCCTTTTCTACTTAGTTGGACAGTCAGAAAATCGTATAAAAATGGTGTGGTGGAGAATGCGCGTTAGCGCAACGGCTTTCGCGCTAGTTGCTCAATCCGTTGCTTGCTTCTCTTCTGTCTTGGAAAAGTGAGGATTTCCTATCTGATCCAAGGGAAGGAAGAGAGGTGGAAAGTGTTGCTGTGTCAAATCGAGATTGTGTGGGTGTTCAGTCTACCGCTCATGTTCGACGCTATCGAAAATCATGCATTGGATGGATGCCCGGGCATTGAGAAGGAAGGACGCTTTCAGAGGCGAAAGGCCATGGGGAGAGAGAGCATCTGTGATCCATGGATCTCCGATCGGGAAACCGTATCCAAGCTCCGTGGCTAGTCTGCGCTCTTTGGACTTTTCAAACTTAGCGAACTGAAACATCTGAGTAGCTAAAGGAAGGAAAATCAACCGAGACCCCGTTAGTAGCGGCGAGCGAGAGCGGAACAAGGGTTTTCATCAAAAGAAATCCGAAGCGGTTTCATTCGATTTGTTGTGGATTGGATGATGGAAAAACCAGCAAGCAGCAAGCGTAGGCTGTGTTGCCGTAGCGCGCCCTACGGAGTTGTACAAACTCAGCAACCGTTTTGGGGCGCAAGCATAGGCAACACAGGACTGATGACGGGGTGGGGCGTGCAGTGAACTGGTTTTCTAAAAAGATTGGAAGATCCGGCCAAAGAAGGTGATAGCCCTGTTCATTCATTCCCATGGTTCGATCCTTCCCAGTAAAATGCGGCGTGTTTGAATGATGATAGCGTACAAGTACCGTGAGGGAAAGGTAAAAAGAACCCCAATCGGGGAGTGCAATAGAGAACCTGAGATCCGATGCGAACAATCGGTCGAAGGAGCGGAGCGCGGGCGCACTCACTCTAACGGCGTACCTTTCGCATGATGGGTCAGCGAGGAAATAGGAACAGCGGCTTAAGCCATTAGGTGTAGGCGCTTTCCAGAGGTGGAAGATTTACGTTCTTCCTATTTGACCCGAAACCGATCGATCTAGCCATGAGCAGGTTGAAGAGAGCTCTAACAGGCCTTGGAGGACCGAACCCACGTATGTGGCAAAATAAGGGGATGACTTGTGGCTAGGGGTGAAAGGCCAACCAAGATCGGATATAGCTGGTTTTCCGCGAAATCTATTTCAGTAGAGCGTATGATGTCGATGGCCCGAGGTAGAGCACTCAATGGGCTATGGTGGCCCCCATTTCGCTTTACCAACCCTAGGGAAACTCCGAATACAGGCCGTCATCCTTAGTACAGACAGACTGATTGGGTGCTAAGATCCAAAGTCGAGAGGGAAACAGCCCAGATCGTACGCTAAGGTCCCTAAGCAATCACTTAGTGGAAAAGGAAGTGATCGAGCGATGACAACCAGGAGGTGGGCTTGGAAGCAGCCATCCTTTGAAGAAAGCGTAATAGCTCACTGGTCTAGCTCCATGGCA